>JAEIFN010000040.1:6250000-7500000 GCA_018903675.1 Zaprionus capensis | reverse complement strand
AATCGAGCATATCCTGGCTGTGGTACTCCTATCTTTCTTCCGTTGTACTCGTTGATAAACAAAAGAATTCATTGGAGTGATTTGAATGTTTCTTTGTGTTCGAAGGGGGGAGAGAAATGAGAGAACATGAGTGACTAGTGCACAATTTGTTTGGGTTGATGAAATGTACATATGAAGAGACGATACGATGACAGACACGCAGACACCAGAGAAATAATCAAATTAACCTCAATTCTCTCTCATTTTGTTCGCGATAGCTATGACATGGTGCACTTCGGACATGCCAATTCTCTGCGACAAGCCAAAGCACTTGGCGATAAGGTAATTGTGGGCATACACACCGACGAGGAGATCACCAAACATAAGGGCCCGCCTGTTTTCACCGAGGAGGAGCGCGTCAAGATGGTCAAGGGCATCAAATGGGTTGACGAGGTGGTTCTCGGTGCGCCCTACGTCACCACACTCGAGGTTCTCGATCAAAATAACTGTGATTTTTGTGTGCATGGTGGTAAGTGTACAATTCAAATAGTCAAAATAGGTAGATATTAAGAACAATTTGTAGGATAATGACACGATTAATTCCAGTAAATTGACACGATATATCGGAAGAGAATAACTTTCGTTAGTCTGTCTGTCGGTTTGATATCATTAGAATTGCTGATTCATCGGTTGTTACTGCTTGTTTCACGGTTCCAGTTCATTAGCTGTGGATACAAATTGTACTCGATAAATAACCCTCTTATTCTCTCGTATTTTTACAGATGACATCACAATGACGGCAGAGGGTGTCGATACCTATCATCTGGTCAAATCAGCGAATCGTTACAAGTAAGTTCAAGTTTAGCACGAAAGTATGTCAAGGTTCTAACCTTTCTCTCTTCTCTCCAACTTATAGGGAAGTCAAACGCACCGCTGGCGTCTCAACCACAGACCTTGTGGGTCGCATGTTGTTGCTGACACGCAATCATTTCCGTCAGGGATCCGCCGAATATGATATCGAGAAAGAAGGTAGTCCCCTTAGATTGTTTTAATTACTTTAAATCGCTTTTCTTTAACTTTAAGTTGCATTCTCATCAATGTGTTTTCCCCTCCCTTCCATTTGTTTGCTCGTTTTGACCTTCCTCTAATCCAACAACTAACATAATTATCTTTTACTTTGCAATTGTCTTTCTTTGTCTTTGTCTTTACCTCTTTTATTGCCCCGCATGCATGCACAAACACATTAAACCGAAGAACAGTTCCAAGTACGCAGATCGTGGCAGAGTAAAAAGTACCCAATTTAGCTCTATCTACAGTAGTTTAGATAGTACTTTAAATACGAACTTTGGGTCTAAACGCACGCTTAGTTTTTAGTTAAATTTCTCTCTTGTGTTCCTAACTTTTCGTTACACTTCTACTACTTTTTGTTGCAACCTAGACCGTAACGTAACGAAAACATTTGTTTTATTTTTGCTCTCTACATCTTTACTATTTCTCTTCTTTTTATTTCTATGTACGCACTGTTTACCACTAACCAAAAAATAAAACAAAACAAAAACCAAACCTATGAACTAAAAATCAATATCAAAAATCCCGTGCGTGTTGCCGAATACATAATGAACGAATCAAACCCAAATCAAACCTGCAATCAAATAATATCAAAATGAAATATATCTTAATCGAACCTTACTGTAAATTGCGCTCTATAATCTTATGCTAATATATGTATATCTGTTGCCGAAATCAAAAAACAAAAAACAAACCAATATTCCGCAAACACAGCAAAACTATTAAAAATTCAACAACTGCAATCCCGTTTAGGTTCGTCGAACATGGGTCAGGACTCGGCAGCCAAGAGTCCCTGGACCGGTTGCAGTCAGTTTTTGCCCACAACACAGAAGATAATTCAGTTCAGCGATGGCAAAGCACCAAACCCCAGCGACAAGATTGTAAATATAACGAACACCCCATATCTGTTTTGTACAGAGAATATTTTTCTAACTTTAATTCAATTTACAGGTTTATGTCGCTGGCGCTTTTGATCTCTTCCATGTTGGACATCTGGATTTCCTGGAGAAGGCCAGCAAACTAGGCGATTATTTGATTGTGGGCCTGCACACAGATCCCGTTGTTAACTCCTACAAGGGCAGCAATTATCCGATTATGAATCTGCATGAGCGTGTGCTCAGCGTGTTAGCCTGCAAGGTGAGTTGTCGCCTTGAGATGCTTGACTTCAAAGCCATGATTAAGTTATTCTCATTTTTTGCAGTTTGTCAATGAGGTGGTCATTGGAGCACCCTACTGTGTCACCGAGGAGTTGCTTGATCATTTCAAAATCGATACTGTCTGCCATGGACGCACTCCTATCGCTCTGGAGGATGGCAAAATCGATCCTTATGCTGTGCCCAAGACTCGGGCCATCTTTGAGCTGCTAGACTCGGGCAACGACATGACCACAGAGCGCATTGTGGAGCGCATTATTTCGCATCGGCTGGAATACGAGCGCCGGAACCAAGCCAAAGAGAAGAAGGAGATCGAAGCATTCGAGGCATTGCAGCGGCAAAAGCAAACGCAAAAGGCGGGCTAAATACGGGATTTGTTTGCATCATTCATTTTAACCCACATTTAGACAATGTTCTTTTTAAGTTTATTCAATTTTCTTGTTTAGTTTCGTGTTTCGTTTCGTGTTGTAATTTTATTTCACAAGTCGTTTGTCGGTTCTTTTGCATTTTGCATTTCAATATCCGAGCTAAGCAACTTATATTGCTGCGGGATGCACCATACACTCACACCCTTATATACATATGTATATGTATATATATAGAACGGATCTTAAGTATATACACCACATATACATATATTCTATAGTAGTAAATTTAAAAGTCTAAATTCTATGTATGTAGGCTCAAAGATTTGTAAATTCTTTTATGTATGTTGTAAGTGTAACCAAAATTGTACGAAATATATATATGTATATACATAACATATATATAAGGCCTAACGCAAATGTAACTGTTATTATAACAGATGCCGTCATCCATCCCTCTCGTCATACCCCACCAACTCATCTGTACGTGTTGCTAATAATGATGGACGTGTGTCCATTGGATAAACCCTACGTAATCTCCAGAATTATGTTCGCTTGTTAAACATGTTTAATTTCCTAGTGAAAATCTACTTCTACGTATCAATATAATATTTCCCGTGTTTAGTTTGTTAAAATTGCACAGTTATGTGTATTATAATTATTGCCAAAAAATTTGAAATTAAAATTATTTATAGTCTAAACGGTTGTGTGACCCTTTGTTTCTGGGCAGGCTAAAGGGGAACAAATGCAGATTCACCAGTCACTAATGGAATCAATATAAACTATAAGAAGTTGTGAGACTGTCTTTATTCGCCTGACATAGAATGAAAATTAGACTTTTTTTTCGCCCGTCACGTGCAATTGCACGCTCAACAGCTGCTGTAGGTCAGTAAGTGACTTTTGTGGCCACAGATCTCGATAGCTGATGACCAAGACGTTGGAATCAGTCTTGATAAATTCACGGCAAGGTGGAGCTGATGCTGATGATTTTGGTATGGGGCGCGCTTTTAGAACTTTAGAAAAGTAGCGAGTAGATTCAACTGGTTGCACCAAGCAGCGCAATGTCACAGATACGTCCTGAAGAGGTGTGGATACCCAGATAACAATCACATCATCCATTTCATGGCGTTGCCAGAGCTGAGCATGACGTGTACGGCAGGCAAAGAGCATTAGAACGCCGTGCGTTGAAAACCTGCGATAATCCCTTGGCAGCATCGTATTTCTGGAACAGTTCAGCGGATTGAGTCCGCTCCGTTGATAGCCAAACACACCTAGCAGATTATTTATATCATAGTCGAGAGTATCTATGCGGCAGGAGGCACGCAGTGTTTGTGATGCGATAGGCATGGGAATCTCTGTAAAGGATGTGCCCAACTGGCGCATGTGATCATTCAGATAGTGGGCTAACAAGCCGTCGGGATCTAGTGAGCAACCGCAACCATGTACTGGACAAGTTATCATTCGCAAGCGAGCCCATCGTGAGTTTTTATCCGGCACCACATAGAGTGGAGGATGACGCTGTTTCTCCAGGAAGGATTCATGGCGGCTCAGGTGGACCAGGGTCAAATTTGTCGAGGGCACAGGGACAGGCAAGCGATAGTTTGAGAAGGGTCGGGTATATTCCAAGAGTGACGTCTCCTCCAAGCGTTTCTTGCGTCTTTCTAGTCGACGAAGCCGCTTCTTATTCCTAGTCTCTAGTTTGTCTGCCTCTTGATCTAGGGGGCAATCAGGCTGCATTGTGAAAGACAGTTCTCCAATTGATAAATTTTGATAACATAATTTAGATCCGAAAGACGAATTTTAAGTTTGGAATGAATATTATTCAAAATGTATGTAAACAAAAATTTTAATTTATTTTTGTCATTTTCCGCCAAAGCAACCCCAGAGATTTGTTTCAGGAGTTTTACAGCACTGTATTGTTTGAAGCATTGCCCAACACTTAATTACAAAGTTGCATTTGTCTACAGCGATTCCCTTCATATTAGAGATGGGCGCGGGCCGGGCCGGGCCTCGACAATGTTAGGCCCGGGGCCCAACCGGGCCTTTTACCGTAGGGCCCCGGGCCTAGGGGTAAACGTGAAGGCAAAATTCTGTCCGTTTTGGATTCAGCGAGTCAAAATACTATATTAACTGCATATGCCGCATCATTAACCGGTACCTTTTTAATTTGCGTTGCTTTGTACATTTTACGGTGGGAGCTCGTTGGTAATTTTCTAGAGAAAAAGCTTATATGGCTGAAGGGCGCGATTTCACTTATAAAATGTAATAATTTCCCCTGCGGAGAAATAATAAATTAACTATTTTAAAAGTAAATTCGATACATATGTGTGTGAATAAAATGGCAGAGAATAAAAGCGTTTGTTAATAGGTCGTACATTTATTATTCGTAAATACATCTAATATTAATACAGTTGGTTTCTTTTGAATGTTTATTTCTTTCCTCCGTTTTTTATTGGTACCTTTAATGCATACATGTACGAAGTTATTCGGCACGCACTTCTCAAGAGCGCACCAACAATGCTGGCGATTATTTGTTTGATTTTACATATTTTCATGATAAATTGATTAAATATAAACTAATAAGAGGCTCGAGTTGAACAATTTTCAGCAATTACGATACGATTCGATATACATTTTTGCCATTTGAATTTACTTTTGGTTTTTCGATTTTATAAAGGACTTCAATTTCAACGTCAACTATAGAACAATCAGAGGCCGGCTGTTTTTGTTGCTGTTGTTTGCTTATTACTTCATTCCAAACTAACTACTAGATAATAATAATACTAAATTGGGTGAGAATAGCTGAGCTACATTTCGAAATCGTTAACCGTTAGAAAGCTTTGCATAGCTTTAGTTTATAGATAGCACTACGTTAAACTTTGATAGAGAAAAACGAGACGATTTCCTTTCGTGATTCGTTTGTTTATATGTATGTGTGAGTGGGTCTAACGTATACAATCAGTGAGTAGGTGTTTATGTGTCTGGTATTTGGTTATATTGAAAGTGCTTAAAATAAGTTTTCGGACGTGAGAACGTTAGGCAGGTGAACTTTGTAAAGCTCATGGTATGTCTTATACCACAACAGCTCCTGCCTCAGAGCGGCTAACCGGCAAGTCGGGACAGTTCTTCCAGGTGTCGGAAAGTGGATCGTAGCATTCTACGGCACAGATGGTTACCTGAGCACGATAAAAGTTTACTTCGCATGGCTGTAAAGAATTCGGTGAAATATTACACAATTATATATCTTGAACTCTTTGTATATCAACCTGATCTCCACCGGCCACATAGAGCAAACCATCTGCGGCTGCAACAGCGGGTATGGCGCGTGGCACGTTCAGCGCACAGACTGTTGACCATTTGTCGTCATCGAAGTTGTAGCGTTCGACGGAACTGAGTATATCTTGACTGATGCTGCTGCCTCCCACCACATACAGATAGCGATCCAGCACAGCTACACCCATTTGACAACGAGCCGTTTGCATTCGTGCCAGTTGCGTCCATTCTTTGGTCACGGGATTGTAGCTGCAAGAAGCATGGAGCTGTTATAGTTACAGATTTATGTATTTTATTTGACTTATTTCGGACCTTATTAAATCCGGCAAATGTCGAGTTGTTGTGGTGCAACCACCTACAATGTAGATAAGTCCTTCGAAACTGACCACACCCATGCTGAAGCGTGGCTGTGGCATACTGCCGATAAGTTTCCAAAGATCCTTCTCAGGATCATAGCACTCCATGGTGCCGCCAATGTCATCGCCAATCCAACCGCCCACTGCAAAGAGATTCCCGCCCATGGTGCATAGGCCGAACTCACAACGAGGCACAATCATGGGCGCAATGGGTTGCCAGACATCGTTCTGGGGATCATAGACTTCACCATTGGCCAGTATCTGGGAGCCACGCTCTCCACCCACCACATAAATCTTGCCATTTAAAGCCGAAACTCCTGGCAATATACGTCCCACCTCCATGGGCGCCGTTTCAGTCCATTCGCGTCGAAAGATATCGAATTTTGCTACCGTCTCGAAGGTACAGTCCGCCGAATTCCAAGTGCGTGGTGTATCACGATGTGACCCGCCAATAATATAGATATTTTTTTTGGCCAACTGACGGGGACAGACGCGCAACGGCACTAGTTGGCCACGTTTTGAGGCAATGTCCCGGCAAATGGAACGTAGTGCGATCTTCACCGACATGTCTCGGCAGTCGTCTTTAAGCGCTTTATCGATCACCTTAACGGGAACCAGCGCCATCCGCACATGCGAGAGTATATCGAAGACGTAACAACGACGCTGAGTAACATCGTGCTTAATCCAGCGTAGTGCCGCCTGGAACACCTGTGATTCAGAGTCCACGCGCAGCAGCTCTGAATTGAGCAGCTGTGATAGCAAAGTCTGTGGTGTTTCCAGAAATTCATCTTCAAGTGTTATCTAAAGCAGAGATAGACGTGAAATTGGGGATAGATAGTTTGAGATGCAAAATATAGAATAAAGGTCATAACTTAATTCATTATAGATCATTAATAAGAACCATTAAAAATTGACAAAAAATTTGGTATACTAACTTTGTACAAATATACATATGTAACAGGCAGAAGGAGGCGTGGGAGACTCCCACCGCCCCAGCAAATCAATAATTTAATTTTTCAATTCGATTTTTAAGCGACGTATAAAAGGTATTACTTTCTGACTTGAGCCTATACATAGTTGACTATAAAATCTACATATCCTCCAAATCGGACAATAAACACAGAAGTTATTTAAGTCAGCTTAGTGCTTTAAGTTCCGAGCAGCGCGCACAATTATGAATCGACGAACTTGTGCCATTACAAGAACTATTATTTATTAAGTTGACCGAATCTGTTTTTAAAATAAATAATAATTTTTTTGATAAAATATTAACTTCCGACAACAAAATTTTCTGCAATGTGGTATTGCTTTTTGCTCGGAGCTAAATGGGGAGCGAATATACCGGTTGACAGTCGCAGTCGATCATTTTGCACTTTATAATTCTCAACCAGTTTAGGTTCATTTACGTTGAAGAGCCAAGTGAATTCTGTGATCAAATTACTCTGGCTTCTCTTCAGTTGTCGAATAAATCTTTCGCCTTTTACTAAAGATTTCCGTGGAGAGGAGCACTCTAATGAGTCTAAACTCAATTTTTAGTTGTACCTGAGGGTTTCCCTTGGGTCATGATAAATACATTTGCAATTAGACAGTAAAATCAATATTATACTAGCGTGTTGATCTTTGTATATACTGATATTATAAGAAATTCTTCCGTTTCTGGTTCCGTTTCTTTATTCGGTTAAGACGGGTTTTGACATGTTGCATAGATTCTGCATAACATTTAAAAAATATGTTATATTAACACATTACCTAACGTAAAAAGAATGTTTGGACTACAAATTTTATTTCCTTACTAGTTTTCATTGAAATCGATCTGCGTCACAATTGAAAAAAATACTGTGTTGTTTCAAGGGATTAGATTCAGTTTTACACACGATCGATCTTATGTACTCCGAAACAACCAGACGCTTTTTGGAAGATCCTAATTCGTAGTTTCCGTAGTGTAGCGGTTATCACGTGTGCTTCACACGCACAAGGTCCCCGGTTCGAACCCGGGCGGGAACAAGTCTACAATTTTTTTTGCCTAATTGGATTAAGGTTTTGCATATTTACCGCTGGAAAGTTTGCTTGCACAAAGTTCATCGCACTTGTAGCCAGTGATTCGCAATTGTGCGCTTCTGCGAAGCGTAAAATGCCCAACGCATTTGTTGCATGGAGCTCTCTGCAGAGAAACTCGCAACAGCCGTCAACGACTTCGTTCAGCTGCAGCATATCCGCAGCGGCGAGTAGTTCCTGCACATTGGTCTGAAAGTACAAATAGTAATTATAAGTAAATTTCATAATTCAAGTGCCAATGGATTTATATTATTCACCTGCGTTATCTCGCAGCGTCCTGTGTAGATAAAGTCCAGAAGAATGTGCAATATATCGCCATCGATTGTGTGCAATACCACCGACTTTTGTTTAACTTCATTGAGGCCCAGTTCGGGTCGAAACATTGCCTCAAAATAGGCGCTAGCTGCACTCAGAACGGCGCGATGTGCATTGACAGTGGCCTCACCTGCGATAATTTCGACGTCGCAGAAGCGAGATTGTTCCCGTAGCAGATTCAGGTTGGCCAACACCTTAAATGGATATTGGGCGTTGCAGTACGAGGGCAGATTTGTGCGTTGTGTACTGGCAGCAGCAGCAGCTGCAGGCTGGCTGAAGTAATCGTTATCGTTATCGGTGGTGGTGTTGTCATTGCCGTTGTGACAATTTGCATTTGCATTGAATTCGTGGTGTATGGAATAGCTTTTCAGCGGTGGCATTGCGACTTCTACTGACTCTATCCGTATATAAATGCACTCTGGCAGCTGTTTTCACATTCAATTTACGAGTTAATTAAACTTAATTGCTATTGCTGCACTTTGCACCACTACGAACGCAACACAACTGTTTTCGTTAATCAAGCACAACACGCACAGACACACGCACACGTACACAGGCAAACACACCCACACAAGCAAGGCTGAAAATAACTATGCGTATAGCATTGTATGTATTGCATAGGTTTTCTTTGTTTTTTATTATCGATGCTGCTAATGGTGTAAGCACTTTCTTTGGCGTAGTCTGTTCATTTATTGCACTGATATGATTGTATATTATAAGATAACTTAATAATTATACGCGAACATGATCTCTGCTGCGTGCCGTTAGTGTTGCAAAGACAAGCGATGGCAATACCGTAAATACCGATTGCAATCGATAAGCTTAAGCTCATTGCTAGCTGACAACTGCTGAGTGTTATATGAACAGCTGATTGATGTCAACAGTGTTGAGTAGTATTGTCGTGTTGCAATACAATATTATTTTTGAAAATAAAAGTTATCAGTGGAACTGCTTGAACTGAAGTTTAAAATGCAGAAGCCTGGCCACACTGCGTTAAACGGCGAGAAATTGAAATAAGTGTCCAAACCTTTTGGAGACCGCTCGAACTTGGCAACTTGTGTGCCGCTAAAAGAAGAACCAATGTTAAATAGACCGGGCCGGTTCGCATTTAGTTGCACTACAATTCGAGTTAAAATTTGGAGACAACTGCCGCTTAAACTGAATTTTGTCAAACAAGCAGTTCACTGCTAATCTGCTTATATATCAGTGCATTTCCACGACACGACCCATTTGAGTCCTGGATGCACTGCAATTTGGGATACATTATTCAAAAGAGTTGGTCATACTGAGGCTGTTTTTGTTTAGTAGACGGCTTGTGCGCAGGGTGGACACACGCACGGTGCTCGCGATTTGCGTAAACAGAAACTAAAGTTCAATTGATGTACAATAATGAAGATACATTTTCGCGAACAATATGGCACCAAAGGCGAGGAAATTCTCTATGTAACGCCGGCAGGTGAGTGCTAGCAAAACAAATATGCGCCAATTATGCAATTAATCAATTATCTCAGACCAAAGCAACATTGTGCGTGTTCCCCTACGTGGCGATAAGCTGGTGATACAGGAGAAGTTTCTGCTCTTCCGACTGCTGCAGAATATATTTCTGCCCAAGGGCTATCCGGACTCAGTATCCGATGATTATGCCGCCTATCAAATCTGGGACACACTGCAGGCCTTTTGCAGCACAATTTGCGGCACCCTCTGCACACATGCCATACTCAAGGGAATTGGAGTGGGGAGCGAGAATATCAATGCCTATTCGGCCACTGTTACCTGGATACTGAAGGAGGGCAGTGGACATGTGGGGCGTATTATTTTCGCCTGGTGGCAGGGCAGTCAGCTGGATGTGGACTCAAAGAAATGGCGCCTGCGAGCGGATTTTCTTAATGACTTGGCCATGGGCATTGAGATCTATGTGCTTCCCAAATATCCACATCTAAGCACCCAAATCTTATGCGGCTCCACCTTGCTAAAAGCTATTGTGGGCGTAGCTGGTGGAGCGACGCGGGCCGCACTTACCCAGCATCATGCGCTGCGCGGCAATTTGGCCGACGTTTCTTCCAAGGATAGCTCACAGGAGACTTGCGTCAATTTGGTGGCCTCCTTTGTGGGTCTCTATCTACTCACGCTGATCAAGAGCCAAGCGATGCTGTACACCGTATTCTACATTGTGGTCACGCTGCATCTCTATGCCAATCTGAGAGCTGTGCGTGCGGTCTGCCTGCGTACGTTCAACGAGTCGCGATATCTTATTGCTCTGGAGGAGTTCTTTCGCTCGTCCCGCATGCTGACGCCGCAGCAGGTAAGATAGCTCCACTCGTGCTGCACTAAAGGTTCTAATCATTTTCCATTTTAGGTCAACAAAATGGAGCGCGTCACTGTGGGACAAACGGTGTCGGTGTCCCTCAACATTCGGCTCGGACTGAGTGTGAAGCATCTGATTGATGAGTATAAGAGTAGCAACGTTATTGAAAACATTGTCTCCTCGTTCGATCCTCACGAGCGCTTCATCATTGCCGAGAGCAAAAAGTATCTGGGCGTATATCTACACTTCGATACGCGTCCCCAGGATGTGCTCAAGGCATACTTTTTCGGTGTCTCCTATCTGCAGGACAGAAATCAGATCAAGGAAAAGTACTGGGACATACAGGGCAAGTGGCAGGAGTTCTTTAACCTGGCACAAAAGGAGGGTAGGTCTCGAAGATCTCTGTACTTATTTATTTTTCTCTAATGATTTAATTCTTCTCCTCGCCAGGCTGGCAAGTCAGTCAGCATTTGCTGCTGGTCGATGAGTATCGTTTGGACTGGAAGGTGTAGGTCGAGACTTCTCAAGATGTACTATCGGACCAAAGATGATGATATGATGCTTGCTACGAAGGATATTATTTAAATTTGATTTAGCTTAGAACATTTACAACACATTCACACATATCTCACATGGTATCACCATAAAAGCATAAGGCAAACATTGATATTAGCAAAGTATATTGCGATAACACATATTTACACTCACCTAGGATACTCAACTGGATAGCTTAATGGCAAAACATAACTTAAAAATTAACGACAGTCAATTAAGATTGAAGGCGATGCAAAATTCTCTATTAAATTAAATAACAAAGCGAAATTAACTCTGAACAAAATAGTTCGCGTCTGTCTTGTGAAAGTCGTATTACGCGAACATCTTCCAAAAATGTAACTCTGCCTTAGCACAAAGTAACGTTTGTAACCGATATTCTATATGTACATTCCGTAAGACATTCAGACATCCGTGCGGAGTCATTTAGAATCGCTTAGCCATTTAAACACGTCGAAACACGCGTTTTAATTATAAAGATGTGCTTATTTTTAACTTAACAACTTTAAAGAACATAAAACATACAAAATGTATTTTGTAACAACTTACCAAATGTAAATTTCGAATAGGTACTTTTTACCAAAAAAACAAGAAACAAAACAAAAGTAAGAAAAATATCTATCTGCGCAACGAAAAATGGCCGCTTCAATTGAATTTTATAAACACAATTGTACAAAGTTTTTAAGCTTCTTCTAATTTAACGCATTTTACAGTGCTTTTTTGTGTAATATTATTTATTAGCTTTGAGAAATATGACTATATTTTGTATTTATTTGGCGTACAGCAAGTCCATTAGCATAGCACTTAAAATTAGCTTGAAATTGCTTTCGTACGATGCGAAATAGTAGTTAAACGCATAAACGCAAATGATTTTAATAGAAGAATAAATAAAGTTCTTCAAAATTTTACGCAATATAAATATTTCTAATCATTTAATCATTTGTTTAATGAAAACAGTGACTAGTTGGCCTGGGACTGTTTGCTTGTGACTGTTAACAGTGACTTAACATTAACATAGTAGTCTGAACGTGGCATTCATTTAGTTTCATAATCGATAATAATAATCGAAAGTGTAATCGCTTATCTGTCTTCAAATACAAAACACGTGCGAACGACAACACGCTTCGTTTTGGGAAACAATTTGGAAAAGCTATAGAACAAAAGAATAATGGAAGCTGTGCAGCCAGCGGCTGTGCCAGTGGACGCAGAGGTCAGTGGAGCCAGTGCAGCAACAGGGACTCCAGCATGTGCAAGTACTGGAGCAGAAACTGCTACTGCAGAGTCAGATGCAAACAAAACGTGCACGCCACAAACAGCTGGAGTTAAGTCAATGGAGCATGTAGAGCATGTGGACAACGTGGTCATCAATCCAGCACCAGAAACAGCAAGCAGCTTATCTCAATTAGATGGAGTCACCTTAGCACCTGCATGTGGCGAGGAAACATCTACGGAGTCTCCTAAGAAAGCAGAAGTAGTTAAGCCCACAGCCTCAACAGGTATGATAAAATTAAAGCATTTCAAAAATGGCACATTTTTTATAACTTTAAACCCACAGAGTGTGTTACCATTGAATCAGAAAAGTTGCCTGAGTCGCCACAAATAGCAAATGAGGGTGCTGAGCCGATGAATACTGATTCACAAGCCGAAATTGTTGTAGAACAAACAAAACAAGCAGACGAGGCGGAGGCACCAATTGAAATGGACTGCGAAACAAGTGAAACAGCAACAATTGCAGCAGCAGAGGCAGTGGCAACAGAGGAGGCAGCTGCAACAAAAGATGCAAAAACATCTACGGGACAAAGAGAAGCAGGTACTGGTCTCAGTTTGCTAGCTGCCTACAGCTCTGACGAGGAGGATACAACCAAAGTGAATGACAATGACGATGTGGTGGAAGTGCCTGTAACGGATACCATTCCCAATACTACCACCTCAGCACCACGCAGAGTAGTAACCCTGAGCTCAGGTAGTGACAGCAGCTGCACTTATTCGGATTCGGATTCTGAGGGCGAGTATTTGACGGTGTTGCGTAAGAAAATTGAGAAACGCATCAACACAGAGGATTGCGATGATGATGACGATGATTGTGATGGTGATGATGCACGACCACGTCGACGTCAGCCACCCAAAGTACGTGGCGAAATGCTACTGGATGAGCTGCCGCCCATCGAACAGCTGGAGATAACTGTGCCGGAGGATGAGTGCATTGAGTTGGGCAAGGTGCAGTCGATAGTCGATCAGCTGGTGCTGGTGAGTGTGTTGCCCAATTCGATGCTCTTCGATCTGGACACAGTGCTGTTTTTGGAGAAGGGACGCAAGGTTCTCGGTCAGGTATTCGATGTACTGGGCCAGGTGGCTGATCCGCTCTACTGTGTGCGCTTCAACACCAATGAGCAAATCAAGGAACGTGGCATTAATATCGGCGACATCGTCTACTGCGCCCCTCAAACGGAGCACACACAATTTGTCATATTGTCCAAGCTTATGCAGGTACGCGGTTCCGATGCGTCATGGGAACATGATGTGGAGCCGCCCGCACGCTTTGTCGATTACTCCGATGATGAGGCAGAACGTGAGGCACGTGTTGAGCTGCGCAAGAAGCGTCAGCGTGAGCGCACCAACTCCACTGACTCAGTGGAGACGGTTTCGACAGTTACCACTGAGACATCCGAGGCGCCCTCGACGTCTACGACGGCATCTCGACAACGCGGCCGACGTGCCCAGCGCGATAGTCGACAACCCAATAGCAATCACAACGGAAATCCTCATCAGTATCAGCAGCAGCAGCAGCCCCATCACCAATCTCGCTCGCAGTCGCGTGACTCTGAGTATAACTACCATCCCAGCTACAATCCTGGCAGCTGGCATTCCAATTACTATCACAATTATCATCCTCCAGCGGCAAATTTCAATATGATGCCTGGCATGGGATTCCCAATGCCCACACATGGTTACGGCTATCCTCCGCCACCCAATCCATATGCCATGCCGCCACCGCCGATGCACATGGGAATGCCACCTCCACCGCCTCCATCGCACATGTATCCTCAGCCATACAATCAACAACACCCGCCTCCCCACTATGGACCGCCAAGATCAGGAAATTAGTCTAGTCTCTCTCTCTTGATTTAGTTCTCTATACGCTTTTGCTTTATTCCAATAAAAAATTCGTAAACAATTTGGTAAAATGTTTTGTTAAAATGCTTGAATATCGAATATAGTATATTGTTCTTGTATAAAAAGGTACTTAATCTGTGTGGGATCTCAACAATATCGCTGATTACAGGTGCGTGTGTGTGTGCGCCTTGTAAATATACATATGTATATATATGTAGGTAAATCTATCGATCGATCGACCCAGTTGACAAACAACTCAGTTAAAAACTATATAGATATTTTAAAATGTTCGAGTTTGATCTAAAGTGGAAAGGAAGTCTAATAATTTTTCATATATGATACGTATTAATGGATGTTGCTAGTTCTCTACGATTCCTCCATATGTGTAAAATTTATTTTCATTTTGATTATCAATATAGAGAAAGAAGTCTCACATTGTATTAATTATCCCGAATTCGAATGTACTTTTGATTGAATTCATTTTAGACTAGATAAATTTGTTTAATATTTCTTATATATCATCTTAGAGAGTTCGTTGGACTTTCGCTGCGTTTGTCAACTGGGGGCAAGTAAAATATCTATGTATAGCTACAGGTGTATATAAATATATCTGTATGCTTATGCTTTATATATACAGCATGCTAATTTAGCGGAAGCACTGCGAGCTATTAAAAAGCGACCAAAAATCAATGTTAACTTCTCTTTTTGTATATATAAAATGCACTAGAGCTGTACGAAACTATCGGTAGTACTATCGCAAAAGTGCAGAATACGTCAGAGGACTTGTAAATACTGTTACTAACTACAGCTATTGTTCGCATGTTGAATGCCCAAAGACACGATAGTACGATCGATAGTTTCCATACGATTAGCATATTTGATACTTTTAACTATTTGTGTAATTTGTATGTTTGTTTCGGGAATTGAGCTTATTCGAAAGGCAACCAAGGGGAAACATTTTTCCCAAGATGCCGCAGGCACATGAGAACGTTGGTTCCATCCAAAATGCGGGGGCACTTAAAGCTATGTGTAATATACATGAATCAAATCAAACAATGCAACAATATGCGGATAACAATGAATTAATCAAATATTTCGTTCGCTGTACGGATTGGATTGGATTGAACTGGACAGGGGGCTCAACACTAGCCAAGGCCAATTTGGTCACGTGGCTTGAGCAGCACCAGCACAACGGTTATATTATCCTGCGAGTCACCGTCCTTGGCAGCCTCTACAAGCAACTTGGGAATGTCTTCGAGTTTTGTTGTGCTCTCCGCAAGGCATTCATAGACAGTGTCCACAATAAAAGACTCCGGCACATGATCCCACAGTCCGTCGGTGCCGAGCACAAGGAAATCATGTGCATCATTTAGCTGGACATCGACAAAGTCTGGCTCCGCAATGACCGCCTCCAGGCTGTAGTCACCAATGGAACGACCCACATTCAATATGCCATTGACTCGCCACTGTCCCTGCGCATGGATGACGGTGCTGCCACTCAACTCGATGCGACGTCGTTCGTCAACAGACTCCGGCTTGTGTGGCTTGACCAGCTGCAGCTGCGTCCGCTTTCCAACCAGCAGTGCCTTGGAATCGCCCACCCATGCGATATAAAGCTGCCGCCGCCGTTCACCGCTGAGGCCGGTAATTAAGGCACAGACTGCCGTTGTGCCGCTAGTGATGCGTTTCTCTGCAAATCGTTCGTCTGCCTGCAAGAAGGTCGTCTCGAAGGCATTGCGATAGAAATCCACATCCCTTTGACCTGCAGCGGGAACACGCTGAAGCTGATGTGCCAGCAGCTGTGGAATTTGGCTGGTCACATAGCTGGCGGACAGAGCACCCGAGTGTCCATCAAAGACGGCGAAGAATCGACAGTCCGGATCATGTTCCACTTGATATATGGCGCCGTAGCGCTCTAGGCAAACATGGCGATCTTCCATTTTACGCGGTTTATTCTTTATTGCCGCAGCACTGTGACCAGGTACCGCAGGCTGCAGTGCGCACTGACAGCTGGCGGGCTCAGAGCACAGTGCATCATCATCGGCATAGAGCTGAAGCTTCTCCATGGCCGCATTATCGGTTAACTTAGTCAGAATCTTTTCCAACTGGCTGTTAACAAATTTCTGCAATTTCAGTAGATCGTATTGCGGTTCACCCAAATCCAAATTGACCTTACACTCCTTGGCATGACGTATCTCTTGCAACAACTGATTCGTGGCCATGTGCAGTAGCTTCAGTTGGAACGCAGGCGGGCATCCCTTCGCTTGCAGTTGCTTCCATATAGCGGCAACAATTTCAGCCCGCTGCTCGTCCACAGTCACTTTGTAGGTATCGCTACTGCTGCGCGTTACACAATTTCCATTGCGTGCAAGTTCATTGCCAGAGGTCAGTTCGATGCCACTGTTGCCGCCGCTTGCCAGGAATTCCTTAAATTCCAGCAATTGAGCACATTCCGTTGCTTCCGCGTCCGTTGACATTTTCGAGTGTCAGCTGTTGCTGCTGTTTTGTTGTTGTTATGATCGATTCTCACGCATGTGTTAATTTTGTTCGTAATTGTTAACGATGATTCACCCGCACTCGCATTTTTTTTACGCAATGCTCCTATTTGTTTATATTATTCTCACCAAACTAAACGAACTAGCCTCATTCCCTTCTTCGCGTTCATCGGTTCCAGTTCATCAAACATATGTTTTGGTCGAACACAATATTAACATTTTACTGCACTGTTCAGAAATTGGCGGGTAATATTTTAACAGTAGAGTGACATTTTCATAACATATACCTCATATTTAAGATATATTTATTTTATGAAAAAATAAACAACTAAAGAAGAACTATTTAATGAATTTTCAAGACTTTAGTTTCAGTCAATACAATAGTGTACGTTTGCAGCAATAATATGTAAACATAGGTAGCGATGAATACAATGTTCTTCGATAACACTTTCGATAGTTTCTTGCAATCGAATGTAAATGTGCTTCTTCTGCATTGCCGGCGGCACTCAGCTGTTGCTTTGTTTTGTCACAACACAAAAATACAAATCTCTTAATTTTTGTGTGGATTTTCATAATATGTACGCTGAATAAACAAATTCATTGTCAGTAGAACAGCAAAACATAATGTCGACACCGTTGGAACAGCAGACAGATGAACGTGAAGCCCTACAGTCCATTTACGAGGGCGATGAAAACTTCAAAGAAATTGACCCGACGACATTTCAGTACAAAGTAAGAAAATTGAAAATAAATTAAATTAAATATATTAAATTGGCGAAATGCTCTAATCAGTATGGTGAAGAAGATAACTACAAGTCGTTTCTGGTGGAGCTGAAATGGGGTGAAAACTATCCAGACGAGGCACCCACGATCAACATGAACACGTTCTACAATCGCAATCTGTAAGTAGAAACGGAATCTCCAATGGATACCCTTTAATTTGGAACTTCTATTAAAGCTTACCCGCAGTAAAGGAGGAGATACAAACTGCACTAAGCACGGAAGCTTCACAATGGTTGGGCTGCGGCATGACTTACACGCTCTTTGAATGCATTAAAGACAACATTGACCAACTGACCGCCGCGCAGCCCGAATCTGCGCCCACTGTGGCAGTTGTTGACGATGGCGTCAAAGCGCTGAAGATCTCCGATGTGGATGCAGAAGCCAAGCAAAAGGAACCCAAGAAAGAACAACTGACTAAGGCACAGAAGCGAAGGCAATGGGATCGTACCGATCACAAGGGTGATCATGCACGTGGCTGGAATTGGGTTGATATTGTTAAGCATTTATCTCAAACGGGTAGCAAAGAAGATACTGCCTCGGCGCTGGCAGAAAGCGCAGCTGCCTCGACTTTGCTGCAGCCTTTGAATACGTGAGAGAGACTTATTTGTCAAATGAATTCAATCAAAAGTCCAACACTGATGTGTTCTATTAAAGCCGATCAATTTATATACGCATGTCTGGTTTCTTTTTGGACAAGCGAGGCCAGCCACCTTCGTATCGCGGGGGTCAATGCGAGACGCAAATGTTGCTTCTACCAGTCTACAAATGCCTATGCTGCCGCTCAGTCCGCACACACTTCGCGATCGCCGAACGTGTCGATGATGATGTAATTTCGAACGCATCACTGTTACACTTTTAACCGACATAATTGTCAGGCACACTGAATAAGTGTATTTATTGTCAGTTAATTGTCGACTGCGCGCGTGTCAAGTTTGGGTTAAGAAACAAAACAAACACAATTTCCATACTGCTGCACCCCGTTGGCTTGAGTTGGCTTATCATTCATTGTGTTTGGAAACCGGTTTGACTGAGCACGCCTGATAGCGAAGGTATTCCAAGCAAACCCCGATCATGGGCCAGAAATTCTCTTGTTTGCAATGCGCTGACGAACGCGACGCAACGTTGCGAACTGACAACGCCGCCACACTGCGTATACGCAATGTCAATGCAAATCTCTTAACTGCCCCAGGTAGGTCTAGGTCCGGTCTTTATAGTAAATATTTAGCTAAAATCAACGCGACAATGACTGTGCATACAATTGTGCAATTATTATTGTGCTTAGCTGTTGCTATTGCCATTTCTGAATGCAAAGTTCCGATATTGAACGTGGGTGAACGTGTAAATTTCAAATAAATCTGCCCACAAGTCATTTTTCATATCATATATGTATGTGTGTATGACTTTTACTTAATTATGCAATTAGACACAAATAACTTAAAACTGGAATTTCTTCGAATAATCGACACCTGGAAGCTGTTGTACAACAGCAGTACCGAAAAAAAAGAATTCTACAAGTGCTCAAATATGTGTGTGAATATTTGTATACTATATGAATACATACAATATGTACCGTAGATGAAGATAAGCATGATTCAAGCAATTCAGCGAAGTGCCAATCCTTTTGGGAAACAAAGCAAAAGATATTCATTATGTCATGTTTATAAAAAAATTTTGCAATTATGCTTTTGCTTACGAACTACGAGTTTTTACTTTATTTGATTTATTTTGGTAATAACTTAAATTATATAGAGAACTTGAAAATTGTAGAAGCACTTTGAATATCTTGTACGTTCAAATTTGAAATGGTCAAAATATTAAGTTTAAGAATCGAAATAATACATGCAATTTTGGATATAATCGTAAACAAACATTTTGGTGGTTTTTTAATCTAAATAAGACCCTGACAACTAGCCCACTTGTTTGTTTAAATAAGGCACTTTGAATTTGGTGCACGAAACTCGCGCTAAATGTGTTTAAAATATTTTTGTTCAATCGCTAAATCAATACGAAATTCGCATGCTTGCAAATCATTGCCTATAATGATCATGATGATACTGTTAATGATGATTGTGTTGATATTGATATTGATCTTGCTGAACTCGCTCCAGGTTTTGTTGCTCAGAGATAAATCAATTAAATTGGCCTTATTCGTTATGGCGCTGAATCAAGATTCCACTTTGCATGTGCCAACGATGACGTAGCGCAGCAGCAGCAGCAGATGTTGATGGTAGATTCTACTGCCAAAGCAACGCCAACGGCTCTTAGCGTGCATAATTAATAATAACAGAGAGCGCCAAAGAGCGTTAGCGAAGTGTTGCTAACTGTGGTGGGAAAAAAGCTGTAGAGGCAACACTTGTTCAGCTTGATCAGTGTTTACCTAAAGCTGATAATTAGAAGAGTTTAAAATCGATAAATTACATTTGTACTGCAATCTTTACATACATTGTAGAACACTTTATTTAATAACCAGAGATTAAAATCAATAAATTACATTTTAGATACAAGTTTTGCAATACATTATTCAGCTATAAAAAAATTTGTCAGAATTCCCGCTAAACATGACGAGAAAAAAGCGATATCGCTGATCATTGTCAGGGCGCTAGATGAGAGACCGAGTCAAGCGAGCGAGAGAGAGAGGCGAACAGGCAAGCGAAACTATCTCGATCGATAGAGATCAGTGCGGTTTAAGGCGTCGCAGCGTGCGGTTGAGCTTCGGTTTCTGCTTCTACTTCTGTTTGTGGTTCTCTCTCGCTTCGTATATTTAAAGTAACGCTATTTTTTAAAGAACAGCATAAGAAAAGCGAAGCGCAGTTTCCGTTAAGACTTCAGTGTGTGTGTTTGAGTGTGTGAGTTAAATACGTTAAGACCTCTTGTGATTGAGGCATAATAATGTCCAATTGGTATCGACATTACGCGCCCAGCTGGATACAACGCTGGTGGCAACCTGCACCGCCTCCCAGGCCACTGAATCCCTTCCGCAACACACGTCCCGATCCCGATATTTCAAGTAATGACCTCTATAGGTTATATAGTTTATATATGATTAATGTACGACAGCAGTTTGTGGCACAATTAGTATTTTACAGGTCCACTCATATGTAGATAGGTATTTATTGTATTTATTTTTCGTCAATGACTTCATTCGATTTTTGTTGTGTTTTCGTGTTTTTTTTTTGTTTCGTTTTCCGTTTTTGTATTTGCCTGTTAGTTGTTTGACACGTTTTTGTGATTTTTTTTGAATTTCACGCAAATTCTTTTTTATTATTCGTATTTACACACTTTTCATTTCTGTATTGTTTCCTGCTTAAGCAACATGGTTAATAAATCATCGTCAGAAACGCTAAATGGAGAATCTCTATTGAGCTATGCTTATCTTATCTCTCTTAAATAGAATTTTGCATCCCTAGAAAATACCTAATGCACTTTAGAGGTTAACAAATGAATTGAAATCGAATGCGAAACAGTTTTAGATCTAGCGAGCCATGTTGATCTAGGTGCAGCCATGTGGAATTGGATTGGAATACATTTACATCTAGCCCACGCATATCAAAGGCGCGCCGTAATCCATTTCAGTTCAGAAACGCCTTTAAAAGCCCTAAAAGTACTTAGCTATAATTACGTGCACTTTGCTGTATAACAAATTGAATTATGAAGAATTAGGTCAATAAAAATAAAGTACATTTTTCGTGGAACCACTTTTAAACACGATTCTTCCGTATTTCAAAAAATTAGGTAGAATTGTAAGATCTCTAATATAAATGAAACAATATTTTGTAACATAAAAATAGATTTTTTAAGAATGATGGCTGTTAGAAGTGATTTTTATAGATTTCAACATTTTTAAATCGAAAACATCAAAGAAATAAAATGAATATCATGAATATGTAGTATTCGTAGCTCCATAGGAAAGTCCACAGAAAAATACTACAATAAAAGCCAAAAACCAATAAAAATAAATTCGCTTAAGTTTTTGGAAAAATAAAGCAGCTATAGTTGAATTTCTGCTCGATCGATTGACACAGCCCAGACAGCTGTGCAGAAAAGAATTAATCATACATATAGCTACATACAAACTTATTATATATTATATATACTATACTATATATACTATAATTAAGTCGTCAAGTGTTTGAAGTCGTAATGAAATTGGGATGAGTTTTACTTGTTATTATAATGACTAAAGGAATAAAAAGCCTTCACCAACAAGTGTGGATGATGCCTGAATTAATTCTATAAATTCCACACTGAGATGACGCTTTCCGGCAATTAGCTGTGATTGTTGTTGTGGGCGTCGCTAGCGAAAAGAACAACAACAATAGAAGAAATTATGTATACGCCCGAGCGTGCACTATGAAAATTAATCTCATTGGCATTGAACTTTTTGGGCAGCTTGGCCACAATTTTTATTATTTGTTTATGGTCAACGCGAATTAATCAAACGACAATCCCCTCGCCTTGTCTTACCCCGCGCTGCCGCGTGAGATCATCGGCCTAATTGACCCGCGCATTGCTTGATAAGATCTCTGACTAATCTCTGTCTGTCTGGGGTTCCACGTCTATTTACAGTTGACGGCAGCAACTCGGCCGTGCTGGGCGTGCAGCGTGTCGAACTGTGCCTGGAGGATAATCATGATGAGCATCACACAAGTCACTTCTATGCCGCAGCCGCCAAGGAGGCGTTGATCGTGCGACGTGGTGAACCCTTCCGGCTGCGCTTGCACTTCAGTCGCGACTACAGTCCTAGCAAGGATGCCATTAGCTTCATTTTCAGCGTGGCCGACGACAGTCGTCCAAGTCCAGGACATGGCACACTGACGGCCCTGGTGCCACACGATGGCATTGATTATCTGGGCGATCCACTCGAGTGGGGAGCAGGCATTGAGTTGCATGAGGGTAAAACGTTGACAGTGCTCGTCAAGCCGCCGGCAACGTGCCCCGTCACGGAGTGGCGCTTGGATATCGACACCAAGTTGCTGGGTGACGGATCACGCAGTTACACGGTGCCGCTGCCCATCTATGTGCTGTTTAACCCCTGGTGCCCCGACGATCAGGTCTACATGGAGAATCGGGAGCAGCGCAAGGAGTACGTGATGCACGACACAACGCTCATCTGGCGCGGTCAATACAATCGCCTGCGTCCGTCGGTGTGGAAGATTGGCCAATTCGAGCGTCACGTGCTCGAGTGCAGCCTGCGTGTGCTGGGCACTGTGGGCAGGATACCGCCGGCCTATCGTGGTGATCCTGTGCGAGTGGCGCGTGCCCTATCCGCGCTTGTCAACTCAGTGGACGATGATGGCGTGTTGCTCGGCAACTGGACGGAGGACTTCTCAGGCGGCACTGCGCCCACCAAGTGGACAGGCTCCGCAGAGATTCTCCAGCAATTCCACAAGACACAGAAGTCGGTGAAGTTTGCACAATGCTGGAACTTCAGCGGAGTGCTCGCCACGATTTCACGTGCGCTGGGCATCCCAGCACGCATCGTCACTTGCTACTCCTCGGCGCACGACACACAGGCCTCGCTCACCGTGGACGTCTTCATCGATGCGAACAACAAGAAATTGGATGCAGAAACTACGGACTCCATATGGAACTATCATGTGTGGGACGAACTTTGGATGCAGAGACCCGATCTGGGCATCGGTCAATTTGGTGCCTACGACGGCTGGCAGGCTGTGGATGCCACACCCCAGGAAGCCTCGGATGACATGTATCGCGTGGGTCCCGCTGCCGTGTTGGCCGTCAAGCATGGCGAGATCTTGCGCCCCTTCGACTGTGGCTTTGTGTACTCGGAGGTGAATGCGGACAAGCTTTACTGGCGCTACAATGGCCCAAGCCAACCGCTGAAGCTGTTGCGCAAGGATACGTTGGCCATCGGGCTGCTGATCAGCACCAAGGCTGTGCTGAAGTGGGAGCGTGAGGACATCACCGATAGCTACAAGTATGCGGAACGCAGCGAGGAGGAGCGCAGCTACATGCTGAAGGCACTCAAGCAATCCCGTCATGCGTTCAGTCGGTACTATCTGAATGACAATTTCAACGAGGTGGAGTTCAGTCTCGAGCTCAAGGATGACATTAAGGTGGGCGAGGCATTTAGCGTTGTGCTCGCAGTGAGCAACAAGAGCGAGGAGCGCATCCATCAGGCGTCGGGTCAACTGAATTGTGATGCGGTGCTCTACACGGGTGTGGGGGCGCAGGAGGTGAAGGTGATGGGTTTCGAGTTGGATCTGAAACCAAAGACCACGGAGCATGTGCGCATGGAGGTAACTTTCTCGGAGTATTTCGACAAGCTGTCCTCGCAAGCAGCCTTCCAAATCTCCGCGGCGTGTCGCGTCAAGGATACGGACTATGATTATTATGCTCAGGATGACTTCCGTGTACGCAAACCGGATATCAAATTCCAGTTTGGCGACGGCGGACCGGAGGCGCGTGTGGTGGCGCAACAGGAAATCGATGTTATAATGCGCCTGGCCAACCCGCTGCCCATTGCACTGCACAAGGGTCTCTTCACTGTCGAAGGACCCGGCATAGCGCAGCCACTGAAGTTCAAGGTACAGTCAAGTGAAGATATTCCCCATAGACTCAAGCTTAATTCTCTTTCGAATCTTTGCAGATTGCCGAGATTCCTGTGGGTGGCACTGCGGCAGCGACTTTCAAGTACGTGCCTCCATATGCCGGTCGTGGCACCCTGCTGGGCAACTTCAGCTGCAAGGAACTCTCCGATGTCGATGGCTACAGGCACTACGAGATCGAGCCTCGTCCTGGTGATCTGCTGCAGCCAAATGGAAGCCACCGTAGCAGCAATATTATACGACGCCGCACGGATGTCATAGCCTAAAGCACATTTGCAGAATCTTCTCTTGTATTTCACTTAGATTAAGTTCATAGCCTAAACCACATTTGCAGAATCTTCTCTTGTATTTCACTTAGATTAAGTTCAAACTTAAGTTAATGATTAATCCATCAAATCGAAACTCTTTTACTGGCTGTCCTGTTCCTCTTCCTCGTTGTAGTCCTTGGGCAATAGATCATCGATGCCGAGGGCATAGCTCGGCTTGTTCGCGGTCTTCACCAGGTAAATTCCACGTGCATCGCGTGGCACCGGATCTCCCATTAGAATCTTGCCCCCCGTGCAGTTCTTGCCCTTGAGCTGGTCCAGTGTGTTGCAAGGATGACCATAGAAACCCTTCTCGCTGTTGATCGACTCGGCGTAGTACTCATACGATCTGCCATGACTGCAACCGGCTGCATGAGAGAGAGATAAGAAAGTTAGACCCCAATTGCAGTGAGGATTATCCCAAATACTTACTGAAAATCTGGGATAATTCCTTGCAACCTGGTTGCGGTGGTCCTCCGCCATTGGGATAAAAGTCGACCATGCCGATTGGCTTGCGAAATCCAAGATACCCGGCACAGCTATGGATGACGTCCACAAAATTGGCATCTGTTTCATCCAAATGATTCTCTGGCCCAATGCAATCTTCGAAAGCGGGACGTGCTGGATCCAAGCCGGTAATGCGATTCACACGATACTTTGTATACGATCCAGCATAACCCATTATATGCGCCCCCAGACTATGTCCGATCAGGTGAATACGCTGCGGATCTCCATCCTTCTCCTCCACCAGAAGATCGATAAGTTTGGCCACCGCTCGACCCACTTGCACCGTGTACCGAGCCGGCGTCAAGTAGTATATATTATCGGCCTGATCACGCCAATTAATGGCAAATACATTTACCTGACCACGCTGCAAGTACGCGCCGCGTATGGACTGTATGGAATTGCTCATTGTGCTCGATTTCCAGCCATGCACAAGAATTTTAGTGTCCAGTGACGGATCAAATTTCTCAGCCATCTCCTGCCAGGTGTCACGCTTATGACGCACTCGTTCGAAATTGTTCTCATCAATCCAGAAGCCCGAGCTGCGCATATCCCCAGGAGCATCACTGAAATTAGAGAGATTGCAGAGACTTAACATAGTGAACTTGACAAACAGTGAACAAAAAAGTTCCTACTGTTAACATGCTTAAGACTGTTCAATAACAGAAAACGCTGACTAACATCCTTGACTGTTAACTTTCTTTGACCGATAAAAGCAAGAGATAATCCAGTTCCTTGAATGTTAACTTGGTATGTTCGATAACAGCAAGAAGGTGATTGACTTCTTTGACTATGTTAATTTACCATACAATGATCGATAACAGCGAGAGTTGAGTTACGTGCAATAACAGCAAATGTTCTTTACATCTCCTCAAATATGGAACTAGTTTAAATTCGCACTGTAAACTTACCTGCCATAAAACTCAAATTGTATTAGCTGTGGTAAGCTAATGCGGTTCTCTGGCGGTGGCTCAACCAGATAAGCCACTTCGGGCTTGCCCTCGCCGTTGGGCATATAGATCCAGGTCTTGTTGTAATCCTCTTGATTGAGCACTACATCACCGCGTATGCCAACTGCGATTGAAAAGAAACAAAGCTATAAAAAAACCTTTTTTCTAATTTACTGGAGTTAAAACTTTACAGAGCAGCAGCACAGGCCGTACGACTTGAGCCAGTGCAGCGAATCCTGTGATTAGCCACTGAACCACCACAAATGTGTTGGACACCTCGTTGCGACACGGATTGACGACATTGCAGATGCAGGCGAGAGCATTCATGTGCATCTTGACCGTTTGCTTCGTCTGCTGCGACGCGACTGATCATTAAGACTTTACGCGTGGACACAGAAAGGTTCTCAGGCCGTTTCGCAGTTATCTCTGTGTCAACATATTTGTAATCCTTGTCTGCCCTTTCCCCAGCTAAAAAACTGGTTCTGCTCCAGGGCAGGCAGTTCTGCTGGGCGAGTAATTAACGGGCCTGCCTCTCCAGCAACACTTCTTGTTCATATAAATACATATGTATGATTGCATATATTGATCGGACCCAGGGCAATATGTGATTGCTCAATGTCTGGAAAGTCGGTCAGCACATACTCTCACTCACACACACACACACACTCACACTCTCACCTTGCCATGCGATTGTTATGCAGAGCCAACGCAGCAGCACAAGCTCAAACATATTTCTCTCCTCTCTTTCTGATTTCCTTGCGAATTTCAACTAAATCACTTGGCCCCACTTTGCTGGATTTTATAGTGGCTAGATAAACAACGACAGGGCCAGGTGTCAATCAAGACTGTCACTTGACACGACCAAACGTGCCAAAATAAAGTTGAATGTGGTTCTTAATTCAGACACACCTTATCACGCACCACAGGGGATAAGTGGGTTGAACTACAATTAAACTCAGTGGTGCATGCAACGGCTGCAATATGTTTACCAGTTACATTTTATTACATTTATTTAAGCAACGTGAATCCAACTTTTTAAACAATACTTGTAAAAGTATGCAATGTTTTTTCTGCAATGAGTATGATTAGCTACTGCCAAATACAAATACAGGAACAAACAATCAAAGCAGTCAACATACAACTCGAAATATGAGCCAGCTACGACTGAGATACGGTATAGATTGTTTTGGTTGTCATCAAAACCTACGAGATAACTGACTCGATCTCACTGATTTGGAAGCTTTTATTCACAAATATGAGTTCAAAAAGAATTCCCATCTCCCACAGACTGACTGACAGACCCACGTAGCATCCACTAATTAATCCATTACGAGATTGTTTTCGATCCATCCAATATACTTTCGCACATCAGTGAAGTAAACTATGCCATTACACAGTAGCCCATAGGCTTGTGAAACGACGCCTATAATTGTAAACTGTTCTGACCCTAACTTGTCCATTAGACCAGAACCAGAGTCGCCTTGACAAGTACTTTTGCCAGTGCCACTTGTACATATTATTCCTTCTTGTTTGCAATACAACTTCTTATTCACAAGAAGTACATCGACAGCGCGTTTTGCTGTTGAATGATCTCTAGTCAGTGTGTGACCCCAACCAGCTACAGTCAGGGTCCTTTTCAAACTTTTATGTCTGTAATTCAACGGCAGACAAATTGGGGTCAATATATCGCCAAAAACAATACTTTTATCCAGACGAATTAGCGCGATGTCATTGTGCTTAGCGTAGTTACTGTCTACAAAGTATTTCTCGTGCACACGGATATCTGCAATGCCGTAATGCAAGTAGGAACTGCAGTTTGAAGCTCCGTAGTCACAATACGGTTTATGACTGAAGTCTCCTAAGCGTACTCCAGACCTGCAGATTAAATATTAGTAAGATAACTAGCCAGATTACTAAAGTTACTCACAGACCCCCAAAGTATTGAACCTCTTTTCCAGTTACGCAATGCCCTGCAGTTAACAAGTATTGCGTGTTGATAACATTTCCCGAGCAGTATCCATAAGTATCTTTTCCGCCATATTGCAAACTCGCCAGCCAAGGATACTCCTCTGGAGGGATTTTATTTCCACCAACGATTTGTAGTCTAGGATACATTCGCGTCCTTCCACAGTCATCGGGATATTTTTTATCTGCAAACGTAGTCCAAGGCACACCAACAGCGATAAGTATAAATATAACACTTTTCGACGTCATTACTATATAATTGCAACAGTTAACATCAACAGCGCTCACCGCAGACTAACACAAATTTTATATGGAAATGATTTTTTTTAGGTATCCATTAAATATCCATTCAAAAGAAAAAAAAATTTAAATGTTTTTACTGTTTTGTCTGATGGGCTTATTGTATGGTATTCTATTATACATGATTCCAGAAAAAAAGTTTTATGATAAAGTATTACGATTAATAATTTGCCGTTATCAATGTCAAATTTGTGTGGTATATGAAACATATACATATACGTTGGTATATTCTTATTCCTAAAATGACTAAGGGTCGTCTCAGCGTCGGTAATCAGTATGTAGAATACAATTTAGTAGATACCGGCTTCTCGGGTGAAATTATCGTACGATAACCGGTTTCGCCCATTGTATTGAATGAATAAATAAGCTAATACAACAACCAGGGTTCGTGTCATGGACTTGCACCACAGTAGCCACATCATTACCGACATCTACGTATTTCAGCTGCGCAATTGCCGCTTATGCTTTGTTCCTGCATATGCGATGATGGAGATGGCCTTGAATTCTGTAAATTTATTCTCTTCAGGGCGAGGCTTGCACGTGTTTTCATTTTTGAACGTGAAAGTTTTGACGTAAAGTTAATAGTGATGGTATGGCAGTTTACTAAGAAAACCTTACGTTTAAAAATGTAGTTGGCAACACTAAGCCAACTTTACGTTCACACAAAGCAGTACACTGAGCAGTGTTACTTATTAAGCAGTGTACTTGATGGCACAAGCAGTGCAAATACTTGCAAAGCAACTGCTTAATGCGGGAAATTCAAATTAGAGTTAAGTTGAAAGTAAAAACTTTTCTATATTTTCGTACTAAAATAAATAGTTTAAGATCTGTTCTAGAACACTTCCAACTCTCTAACCAGACATGTGCTTATGCTCAACCCCTTCCGACTTCATTGTCTATGTATATTGTTTCATGAATAAATTTCCATAGAGTTCTAGCAAAAACAAAAAGAAAACACGAAAACTCATATCAAGTCAAGTCGTTTCTGTTTCTACGACGAAAAAAGTGCGTAAAGCGGCAATTGTAGTAAAATTCATGAGGCCCCCGCAAAGTGCGTTGACATCTTGCGGCTTGGGCAATAGGCCTCTCTATATAGACTAGGAATAATATAAGACAGTGTCGTCTGACCGATCGTACAAAAATATGCAAGAAAAGAAAACGAAATTTACGGAAGAATTTGAACAATTTGTAAATGAGCTCCAAAGGGAGCGTGAGGGGGGTGGCGATGATGAAGTTGATAGTGAAGTAAAGTGACGAAGATGATGTTCTCAATGATGATGATCATTACCATCAGCGTCATGATCATGGTGATCATGAGAAGAAAGACTATTGACTCATTTCAAGGATTTTGTAGACAGATTTTGAAAACAAAACATTGAACTCAACTCAAATAGAAATTATGCGTCGAATTTGTTAAAGTAAACAACGCGATGGGGCAACAACAATAACAACAATAACAGCAACAACAAGTATAGAACTAGCAACAACAATAAGAACAACTAAAAGTCTAGAACTAGCAACAACAATAACAACAATCAAATATACAACCCCGCATGCAATTCGTAATAAAGTTAAATGACAAATCTTCCGATATCTCCTTAAAGTTCTCCTATCGACCTATCGACAGTCAGATCGATAGCTTATTATGTGTGGGATAAGCAGCAGCAGCAACAGCGTATGCAAAATGCCAACACGTTCCCTCTTCGTTTCGATTGCTGCATCGATATGCAAATTGATTGCCAAATTGTCGTCATTGTCGCAGTTATCGTTCTCGTTGTTATTGTTGTTGTATTTATTACTGCTGTCGTTGTTGTTGGTGGTGGTGCTGCTGCTGCTACTGTCAGCCCTAGCCCTTTGATTTCTGCAGGGGGCAGCCCAGAAAGCGGGTCACGTCGTTGCGATCTTGGTTTCGAGACGGCGACGGCGGCACCCAAAAACACCAGCAGCAGCACGGAAGAACAGATCGCACTCGAAATACCCTAGAAGGCAAAAACGGAGTAATTATGAATATAGTAAAATTTAGTTCGAAATTATTTCCATTACTATAATAAGCAAATGAATTGAACTCGTAACTAAATATATAAATGACTGCTTTGAATATATAGGTCTTGACAAACAGTTAGATAAACAGATAAAAAGATACGCAGATAAATATCGTACATTATGCATAGATAGTAAGGCAGACAGATGCATGTAATAAATTCAAAAACTTCGACTTATCGGGCAGGTGCAATCGAGCACAGCCGCCTCAGCACAACCCACTCTCAGTACCCGTGCCCGATTGCATAGTCGTTATACCCGCTCTGGCCTAAGGGCATACACAGCAAAATACGAGCTGAGAATTGGCCAATCGATTGGCCCGAAAAAAAAGAATAAGATTCTGAATCGCGCTTATCGCAGACACCGACAGAGACAGCATCGAGACGGCATCGGCGACTTATTGCGCTTTGATTTTCCACTTCGAATTGAATGCCAAAAATCCTGTTGTTGTTATTGTTGTTGTCTAGTGTTGTTGCTGTGTTTAATCGTGTTGTTGCTGCTGTTGCAGCTTGCACTTTGGTACTACGATTGGATCGCTCTGCTCTTCAGGGTTCAAGTACATCAGCAAGACTTGTCTCCCACATTAAATTTTGTCGCTTTTTGGTAATTAAATTGGGAAATTGTGTAAGACACAACAACAGCAGCAACTCATCAGTGAGCAGCAGTAACAACAACAACAACAAATTGAGGCAGCAGCAACAGCGATTTCTGGGCCATAAACTGTTGTCGCTTTGCATAATTACGAGTTTGTGCGCTTAATAAATAAGAAAAGTGCAGACCTGCGCCGCCTCCTTCCCCTCCTTTCGATCCCCCCTCCCCGTCATCTCCTTGGTGCCACCCAATTTTCACAAAACCGACGCGGGCGTTGCTCTAACAAGCATAAAAACGCGCTGAAATGAGACTCGTCTAACGGCAACGCCAGCAACATTTGCATACGAGTGTCTGTGTATGTGTGTGCGAGTGTGTGCGTGTGGGTGTTTTCTGCAGCAACAATTGTTGCTGTTGCTGCTGTTGTCGGCGATGAATCACGCGTGATATTTGCGTTGCACTGAACTTTGCTCGACTCTCTCAGTCAAAATACACTTGCCAAGGGGTCGCTGGAATTTCTAAGGCAAGTGAACCGGTTCAGGCGAGAAACTTTAACACAGTTCATGGACAATTTGGGAATAATTTGTTGAAAAACTCAATCATAAGACGTGCAAGTAGCTACAACTTTAAAAAATAGTTCAAAATGGTTCAAGTTCTATCATTAAAGTGTTTCCAAATTGGTTTGGACTTTCTTTATAACAAATATATATTTTATTTCCATTTTAAAAAAGGGTTCAGCAGGTAACCTACTTGTCAATTCCATGAGAATGGTTAGAAATCCTTCAGAATGATGTTGCGCAACCTGTACCTCAAAAATTATTTGAACCGGTTCTGATTCTATCATGGAACTAGTTAAAATCAACTTAATTTTATTATCAAGACTCTGTTTCTAACTATAAATAAACTAGAAATTCTTTTTATTTTAATATTGTCCTTAAACTTTTCTGTTCTATAATTCCGAACAGGTTACAGTGGGGTTCAAAAAGTGGTTCAGCGCATTAACTCAGTTAGTTGAAGAGCTACAGAGCACAAATTTGACATACAGCTTAATTACTTCATAAACTTCTTATAGGGCATGCAAACTTCGTAGTGCTAGTGCTTTTATTTGCTCGCCTGGCTCGCCCGACGACGCTCAAGTGGACTTTGCGCTAGGCAAGCAGGCAGGCAGGCAGGCGACTTACGGCTGACGGCAGTCAGCGGCAGGCAGCCAAGTTGACATTTTCATTATGCGACTTGTGACTGGGGGCCAAGTGTCGTTCGCCATTGCCACCGGCGGCGACAACAGCAACAACAACAACAACAGTTCAGGCGACAATTACAACAACTAACTACGGGGCGTGGCAGGGCACTCAGTCAACTGATTTTCAAATGCGTTGACAGTTTTGGCTGTCAATCGTTTTGTGTATCTGAAGTAAAACTCAACTTGACTCCTTCGTAGGTGTTACAACATGTGATTAAGCTGTGAACAGCAACGGGAACAGGGAATTAGGAACGAGTAACGGGGAACGGGTAACGGGAACTGGTAACAGCAACTGAAGTGCATAAACAATTGTCAATCACTCGCAATGAGCTCGAATTAGGCATAATTTAAATGGGTTTATTAAAGTTTTGTATGCCATTTGTGAGTCAGCAGAGAATAGATTTGATATTCAATAAGCATTATATTTAAATTATATTATATATAATATATATATTACAAATATCTTATTATATTTAAATAATTAAACTTCTTCAAGTGTTTTTCATTGGAATTACTGCGTTCAGTTTTTGCTATAGAAAATTTGTATATTTTATATTTTTTGTTTAAACCTTACGCGACAGCTTTTGTGAGTATTCACTGCGTTATTCACTTAACACTCGCTTGCACTCACACACACACACACACACTGAGGAACAGGCGCAAATAACATCAAATTTCAATTATCGCAATGGCAAAATGAAGCAAAAACTTCACAACGACCCCAACAACAACAACATTAACAACAACAGCAGCAGCAACAACAATAAAAGCAGCAGCAACAGCAGCAGCAACAACAAGAACAGCAGCAATACAGCAACAACATTAGCAACAGCAGCAACAACCCAGGCCCAAAACTGAAACAAGTGTCTAAGCAACACGAGAGAAAGAGAGGCAAAGACAGAGAAAGAGAGCGAAATGCAAATGTCTATAGCAACAACAACAACAACAACTCGAGCAACAATAGCAACAACAACGTGTGCAGCTGCTGCTGCTGTTGCTGTTGCTGAAAAGTTGTTAAGCCATTCGAAAGTGATTTTCACATGGGCAATTAATGTTTCAATAAACGATATTCTAGCAGCAACTGCAACAGCAACAACCAACATGGGGAGGAGGCATCAACAAATTTGTTGCAACTGTTGCCGTGTGTTGCGAGCAACATATCGTTGCTGCTGCTGCCGCCTCATGTTGCAGTTGCAGCAAATGTTATTGAAATTGGCTTTTTATGTTTATGAAAACGGCCGCTTAACGGCAGAGGCAGACTCAGAGAATCCAGGGGTGGGCAGGGGAGGCAGGGTGTTGCAGTAGTATAAGAGTATTCCTTGGCTGCTGTGGCATAGATCGGTTTCGGTTTTCTTCGACTCGGACTCGGCGTTAATTGCTGCCATTTGCAATCGTATTTATGGCTCACGCCTCGCTCACGTTTTGGCCATCAACAGCAGCAGTACTGCAGCAGCAGCAACATCCACACCAACAACAACAGCAGCAGCAACAACATCACATTTGTGTTGTGCGTACAAATGTTTTGCTAATTGCCAATTTTATTAGCCCAACTAATTTGTGGGCGGCAGCCCAACAACAACAGCAACAAAAGTCACTAGTCGCGAGTCGAGAGTCACGGGTTGCAAGTTGCAAGTTGCATGTTGGGAAAAATTATTGTGAAAATGCTGCCTTTTCTAGTACACACCAGAGAGCCCCAATTGGGGGCACTATTGATCTTTGATTCCGCAGAATTGCAGAACGACTCCGAACTAATTCCATGAATGGAATCGCATTTCACTTCAACAGAAAATAGAGAAAAACACGAGTTCACAAGATTGAACCAATAAAAAGTTCAGTTTCTGTATAGAGAGGGAGATTTATGAGTTGTAGAATTGGTTTTAGAAGAAAGTTAAAGCTAATTATGCCTTCATTTTAATCATTATACTCGTAATCGAAAGACTAAAGACTTTTTATTTATAAAATTGAGAAACTTGATATGGAAATTCACTTAAAATTATTTAAGTTTATTGCGATCTTAAGGATAATATTATACAATATTAAAATCTACGGAAAGTATGCGTTTCAAAAGATCGTTAAGATAAGCCTTTAGTATTTTTTGTAATCGTTCTTTTTAATATCTAAACAAATTTCTTGTTAAAAAACGAGATTACTTTTATATGATATTCAAATATGTTTGGAAAACTTCATTGAGAAAGTATAATAAATGTAATAAAATTAAATAATAAATAATTAAATAAAATTTACTTTGTACTTTATTTAAAGTCAAACTTGGTCTAGTTTATAACTTTGAAACCTTTTCAAGTTTCCAAATAGATTAAAGAAATGATAGATCAAAATTTGCTTGTATTCTTTTAACTTATTTTGCATTTATAAAGCTAAAATTTGATGAATTCAATCATTTTGATGTTCCTCACATTTTCGCAACATACTTTCCACAGACTGTGGCATAAAGCACACACATTCCACATCAGTTGCATGCCACTTTGCGCAAACAAGTTGGGGGTCAATTAAGTTGTCTGCTGCCTGCCTTTGATGAGTCGAACGAGCAGATCTAGACTCGATTGACCTGTGCCAGGCAGAAGAAGAAGGAGAAGGAGCAGAAGACGATGCTGGCGAAGAAGAAGAAGAAGCTGCCAAGGCTATAGGGTAGCCAACAATCTATGACTGACTAAGTATTTATATGGTCTGGGTCCAGCCCTCTAGTTAGTGTCTACCCCCCCCCTCGCTTCCCCATCTGGCTTACTGCAATTTGCTGCATACCAAAGGCGAACTTGCCACATGCAAATCGGGCAAGTCTCGCGCCCTTTTCTCTAGCCAACACTTTGAGTGGAAGCGGGGGCAGGACGGGGGGTTAAGACAGCCGCAACTGGCACTTAACTTGGCTTTGATTTGAAGTTCGTGTCCCTATGCGAACTCCAAGACTCGCAACACCTTGCCAAGTGCACAGACAGACAGAGAGAGAAAGAGAGAGAGGGAGGGGGCGCACTGAGATCTGTTTGAGTGAGTGATTACCGTTGTTGTGGCTGTGGGGGCTGCTGCTGCTGGAAGTCGGTCGCCACAGCAACAGGTTACCCATGGGAAAACCTGCCCGAGACCAATTACGCCAGCGAAGCTAGTCAGCTATGTTTTTTAGCCTTTTTCCGCTGCTGCTGCTGTTGCTGATTTTGATTTTGAAATTTGAACTTGAGGCTAAAGGTAAAAATTGTTTGCCAAGTAATTGCCACATAACGAGGCAGCAGGAGACGCAGCAGAAGAGAAGGGGGGAGCAAGCATACACTGGGAGTGGGTTCCGCTGCTGCCCCTGGGGGCAAAGGAATTGGCGTTGGCGGATTGGCCAAGAGTGCGTTAGAACGTCGGACCAACGCCCCAACGTCGGAGAAACCGCAAAACCCGAAATCGAATTCGAAGTCGTGCAAATGCCAACTGCAACTGCAACAACAACAACACTGGCAACAAATCAAGCGTCAGGTGCATTTCCATCAGCGATAATTCCCTGTTTCGATTGCGGAAAATAACTTGCAACAGCCGTGGCAGCCGTGGCAGCTATCGCCCCCCACTGATCTCTCCAGCTTCAACCCCGCATTGTCTTTGGCCAAAGCAACTTGCAACTTGCAACTGCAACTGAGGCATATTATTTGCACTTTATTATCACGTTAGTAAAATGAGCAAAACGTGCAGCAATCTTTGAGCAGCAAAGGGGAATGGCGAGAGCGAATGAGGGGGAGAAGGCGACTGTGCGCCCACCCACCCAAAAAGAAAAAACAAAAACACTTTGCTGCAGCCAGTTTTGTTGCTGCTGTTGCCACATGTTGCTGCTGCGGCTGCAACTGTTGCTGGCCGGCTGCTTGGCCAGTGGCTGCCAGCACCTTTGACCTTTGCCAGGGCTATCACAACAACAATAGCAACAACAGCAACAAATTTTAAGTCTAATTTCATATTTTTAATGGAATGCAATCAATGAGAGAGGCAGCCAGTGGCGTAGTTAAGTAGGGGCAGGGGCAGGGGCAGAAAGAGGCAGAGGCAGCGGGAGAGGCAGAGCCAGAGGGAGGACAGGAAGAGGCAGAGGGGCTAACATTTATCTTTAATTCCCGACAAAACATTTTAATATATTTTCAATGATTTTTTTGGGGGTTTTTTGTATTTTTTTACAATTGCCCAAAGGGGCGTGCAACAGGAGGTTGCATAGTAGGCGTAGCTGCAGCTGGAGGTGGCAAAGAGTGGGGGGGGGGCAGCTGTAGAGCGAGTGCTGTAGGTCAGTTTTATACCACAACAAAAGTTTTTATAGCTTTTTAAGTTGCAATTTGACTCATAAATAAGAATTTATGTTTTCCTTTCAAGAGATTTACGTCTTTACATGTGGGTTTGTTATTGTTCAGTTCCATTCTTGGATGTGGCAGACAAGGCAATAGACAAGGGGGGTTTATAGTATATCCGATATTTTGTAATTTAATTGTATTCGTAATTTTGTCTTTTCCAATAAATGGAATACAACAAACAAATGACTTTTGAAAATTTGCTTGCATTGGGATAATTCACATAGAATTTATTTAAGAAATAATTTTAAAGCGCTACCAAGCCTTGCCCTGCAAAGTATGCAACACGAAATTTGCTAAACAAAGTTATTATATATTTAAGAGGTATACCACAGGTATACCACATTCGAGCATTCTCGACTGTAGTTTTTGTGTTTGACTCATTTATTGTATATAGAAATTTAATGCTTGTGTACTTTTACCAATTTAAACCTACTTAGGAGTGCTGGAAGTTAAAGGAACTGCATTTTATCTTTACTAAGTTTTTGTATACACTTTGATACACAAAATGTACATTACTTTTTTCATGTCAACCTCTTCTTGTTATCCCTCTTATCTTTCATTTTTTATATAAAACATTCCTGGTTACTTCTTCCTTCTTCCCTCTTTAAGTTAACCTCAAATGCCTCGTTTTGTTTTGCTGCTGTTCCACTTTTGCTCTTCTCTTTGTGTCCTGTACATCCTCTCACTCTCTCTCTCTCCCCCTCTCTTCCCTTCTACTTCTTTCCACTTTGCACAACTCTCTCAAGTGTGACGTCAGCTGCTCACATTCTTCATTCCTGTTTAGCTGTTGCACATTCCTCAAACTCTTCCGAATTCCTACGCGTTCTCTCTCTTTCTCTCTTTCCATCTCTCTCTCTGTCCATCCGTGTCTCTCCTGTCGTTCCATTTTTGCCATAGCAACCGCTTCCATCAATCATAAGATTTGTCCCTGAAATCAAACGCAAAAAGCATCCTGTGGCACAGGCGAACAGCAGTTGGTGGCAAGCGATGGCAAGCGATGCTTCCGGTTTCGGCATTCCAAAGCGTGCCAACAAAAAATAATTTGCACACTCATGCGAAAGGGAGAGAACAGAGGGTGCAAGAGAGAGAGAGCGCAACTGGGAAATAAGGTCAGGATATATAAAACTAGCACGCGCAGCGACTGTTGCTGTCGCTGTCGGCTGAGTCCTTGAGCCACAAATGAGGCAAGGACACGAGTCGACAGACAGCGAGAGAGTGGCAGTGCAAGAGAGCAGAGATGCAGAGAGAGAGCTACAGCACTGAGAGAGAGAGAGAGCCAGCAAGGGCTGCTGCTGCTGCTGTCATGGCAACGTTTCTCCTTTCTCGCCTTGCTGCAATTTGCTGCACGCCTGGTTGACGAAGGCGCCAAAATTCAACATTTTTCGTTGTGTGCGTGCAACGCAGCAGCGCTGCCACACCCATCGACAGACAGACAGCAGAGACGGACAGAGCAAGAGTCTCTCCTCAGCCTCAACCTCAGTCGCTCTCTCTCTCTCACCCCAGCCCCCACCCTTGTGGTGGATTCGGAGTTGGGTTCTCAGCTTGAGCTTCCTGCTGCGACTGCGGCGGAGTCACTTTTCGAGCAGTTTGTCGGATAATCCCATTTGGGGCGATTTAAAAAGCGTATATATTTGCTTTATCTAAATACATATGAAAGCAGAGCGAGAGCATGAGCGAGAGCGGGAGAGAGAGAGCGCGAGCGAGCGAGAGATTCAGCTCAAGTGCGCGACATGGCGTAGATTTTACTTCTCAAATGTATTCGGCGCGCAGCAATGCGACGACAGACGATGCTCGTATAGTTAGAGGGATGTTAGTCACACTTCGCACACTCGCACACACACTGGCACACACACTCGCACACACACTGGCACACACAACTAGCGCGACGAGCGCACACATTATCACAGGCACACGCATTTTAGGCGAACAGGCAAACAAAGCTGCCAACAGCGTTACGCGTACTAAGTGCAGCCAGAGAGAGATGGAGAGAAAGACGGAAAGAGAGAGAGGGGAGGGGGGGCAGTGCGAGTGCGTGGTGGTACCACTGTAGGTGCCCCAACGGTGGTTACAGCATCCCGCATGTGCACGCAACACGCACACACCGCCGCGACAAACTTGCGGTTCGTGTAGAGGCAGCAACAGCAGCGCAGCAGCGCACAGGCAGAGACACCGGCAGCATCCCTGTGTATCCCGTAATGAGAATAGTCACCAGACCCCACAATCACTCTCTCTCTCTCTCTAGCTCTCTTCTATCTCACACTCTCTAACACTGTTGTGTGTACTCTGCACTCAAAGAAATTTAACAAATGTTTAGCTAACAGAAAATACAAATTTTATGAAATATGACAAATATTGGAAATGCTAGAAATTTAAGAAATTGAAGCCTGTAAAAGATGATAATTCAAATTCATTTAATTGGAATACAAATAATCTTCATTAAGGTCAGGAAGTGTAAGAAAAGTTAAGCTGCTTCCTTATAAGTATCAAACACGTTCAACTCTTCCCGACGATTTCTCTCAGTGCAGCTGCCCTGCACTCATCAGTTAGTGGCAAACACGTGCAACATTTTTGAGCTACGTTTCCTTTCTCTCAGCTGCAGCATCTAAATATCTAATGTTGCCACTGCCGCTACTACGTGCTGTGACGTCACGGCGCGTTAACTGTTGTTTTTTCTACACTGTGCTATCGATTTTCACACGCCTCTCTTGGGAAATGATAAGAATGCCAAAAGTTTCAGGCAAACATAAAGCTCGCGTACGTAGAAGCTCGTTGCCAGCCTGCGTATCCCAAATGCCAGAGCACACACAGACTCACACGCACACACCTACACACACAGACGGGCAGGCATACACACGCATACATCCCGCATCCCAGTTTTGAGGGGGCAGAGAGGAAGGTGCCCCGCTCACATGGGGGTACACACTAAAGTCGATCGATAGAAATTTCTTTATACATTTTTGATAAGAATGCGTAGCGCCAGCATCGCATTGTGCATGCGCATCTGTGTGGGTGTGTGTGTCATGTGTGTGTGTGTGCGTAACGGTATAAACATTGACAGTTGTGTCAACGTTATTGGGCTAGCAGGAGTGGCGCAGTAGGTGACTCGCAAGTGCCTCCCCCGCTCGAGAAATTACGCAAGCACTTGCCTTTGGTCTGATGTGGGAGGCCCGTGACCTTGACTCGACTGTGATTCAAGGTTGTTAAGATAGATACAAAATATGAATTATATGAAATATATATCCCTAGTATAAATTAGAGTATAACTCGACTATACAACTCAATAATATAAGTTTGAACTTTGCTAGAAACATTGAACAAATATTGCAATAAGTTTAGATGGAAATATGTTCTTTGTTTATAGGGAAATCTTATATTTGTTTATATAAAATATATATATTATATTTAACATTTACCTATTAACCTTTTATATGCAAATATTTACACAACTGATTGTAAATGATCTATGCTTATAATGCCAATCAATATGTAAATTAGTTTCATGTAGCAAATCTCTTCAATCTCCTCTTTTGATTTGGCTTCCCATTAGCAAAGCACTTGAAAAATGGTTTCCTAATCGCAGCTGCTTTTCCTGGCGTTTTTCCAAGGGCTTGCAGCGTTTTTGATTTGCGCTTTTCAAAGTCATTAAAGCCAAATTAAACGGCTAAACTGCTGCGGCAAAGCAAGCTAAATGGCAACCAAATTATTCACTGTCAGGCGGCAGCAAATGCAAATGTTGCCGCAGTCGAACAATTGCAGCAGCACAAGCGGAATATTATTGCCAAATGATACCCCCTCCCCTCGCTCTGTCTCTGTCTCTGCTCACCCCCTTCGCCTTGCTCAATCGGCACCACCACCCCCAAGTTGATGAGGTCGCTGATAAGGCGCCAATCCACAGGCAGGCCAAGTTGCAGGCCCAAAAAGAAACCCAATTGAACACAGACGATCAGTCGAGTCGGTCTTATTACTGTTATTGTTATTGTTGCTGCTGTTGTTGTTGTTGGTGGATTCAAGGCGAGTAGCTTCAGGTCCTAACTGCCGTCAATTGTTGACTTTAATTTGTTTTATTGGCGCAGACTACGCCAACTGCGCGAGCGAGCGAACCGATGCAGATAACGCTAACCAAGCGGGTCAGGGACTGCTGCCACTGGCCGCAGCTGGAGCCTCCATTGTGTACAGACTAGAGAGAGAGAGAGAGATAGAGAGAGTGTGAGTGGGACAGTGCACTGCTGTCAAGAGTTCACACATGTTTATGAGTATGTGCACACACGTCGTATACGCAACCTGAGCCTACAAATTTCCATAACAATTGAAGACGCGACGACAACAAGTAGCTAAATATTCCAGTTGTTTTTCCGTAGTTTTCTATCTCTTAATACCTTTAGGAAGTCAGAGTCCACAGCAACTATAAATGTACAAAACAAAAAGTCAAAAAGATCACAAAGTGTATTTACAATAACAAAAGGCGCATTTCGTGGCGTTTTTCCTGCTACCTCCACAATAGAGACAGGTCTCTCTCTGTTTCTCTTCCTCTTCTCCTTCATCTTCTTCTTCTGCCGCCTTCGCGCAGACTAATCAGAATTGTAAGTAGTGCTCTATAGTCTCTTCGCCTCGTATTCCACTTATCTTTTATGTAAATTACCTGCCATAACAATTTTCAACCGACTCCGAGTCCAAAAAAAAGAAGAAATGCGAATAAACGAATAACAAAAGAAAAAAACAACAACAAGAAGCGAAATAAAAGTAAATAAAATATTGTAGATTCAAGTGTGCCTGCATACACACAAAGCCAAAGCAAATTATTGTCGAAATGTTTAATGACAAACTGTTGATGCCATGTCACGAACTTTCCACCAACTTCCCAAAGTCCCAAGGAGCTGTCGCAGTCAGTTCACGAGTTTGTAACGGATTTGAGCGCGCTCACCGTGCTCGGCATTGTTTTTCCAAGCAGCAGCCAGGTATCAGGTTCAGTCCCAGTCACAGTCCCAGTCCCAGTCCCCATTGTGCATGATGAGCTATGGCAAGGCATCAACAAATTGTCTTGAGGTTATTCGTTTCCTAAGGAAAGCGCGCAAGCGAGATGAATTGCGACTTTCAACTTTGATTGAAATCGGTTATTCAACTTTCGTCTCGCAAATCTCAAACTCTATCACAAAAAAAAAACTAACCAAGTGCGACTAATTTATTCAAGCGACTGATTTAGCACACTTAATTGAGGCAATCCATAACTTTCTTATGGATAAGTTGGCTTTAAAGAGCTTCGCTTTATTCCAGAACATCTTGAAAAATGTCTAATCACATTTCGATTGAACTCAGTTTATGATCTTTACTTTTACTTTTCACTCGAAGTCAATTTTACTTTCAATTTTATTCAATACACAGGGTAAAGTATTTTAGGGTATATAAGCTGGGTGCAAAGGCTTAGTTATAGCGAGTGCGATAGCCTAAGCCACTACTTAAACGTATTTTAAAACTACATAAATAATTTGGGTTAAATATGAAATCATGAAAAAACTTCTGCAATTTTTTAAATATTCTACAGGATGGCTGAGGTTACACATCTGCAAATGGTATAGTTGATTTGGAATTTCTTTAAGATTCAAGCTGAATACGCACCAAGGATTCTACCATTGGTATTCCCTCCTCGTAATTGTTACAGTTAGTTTACTTATCATTAATCAGCGCAGGGTGTTCTACAGTTGTGGGGCTCAATCTGTGCGTGCCTTCACTTCCATTAAAAAAGCGTGGAAATACCCAAGACTGTCTCCGCTGTGAAGGCTGTTGGATTTCCTGGAAATCCGCGGGTTTTACATCTTGCCACACACCTGAGCCGATGTTCTGCGCAGACAGATCCATACATTATCAATATTTACATGCTCTGCAGTTGAACCAATTGCATTTAATGTTATATGAATGAGTTCAGTGGAAGTGCCCTGAAAATGATACCAAAATAACGGGCTTAATTTTGGCCTTAGGTCGAAGAACATTGAGGGGCTCGAATGATGATCGAATGATTTCATCGATCGGACGACACGACGATGAAACGCAAATGGGTCTATTGATTTAAGTATATGCACTACGCCGGTCGGTCAAAAATTGAAGAGACGATTATCGCTGTGATCTCTACTATATGTAGATATGTGTGTACTATATAAGCGATGCAAATTTATACGAAATGTGAAAATGTCATTGCCTGCAAAGTGTGCAGCAGCGAGGAGAGATTGACGGTATGTGCGGTACGTGCATTGCCTCCTGTCGGCTCAGGGACGCACGAGTTTTTGACAGCTGCGATTTTATATACATATGTAGTATAGAATTATCAGGTACCCTTGAACTTGATTCGCGATCGAGCGATGTCGAGGTGTGTACGATCATTTAATTTAAATACTAACACACAATAAAATATTCTAAAATCGCAGAATACTCTCGAGTGCGCCACAATATACGTATTGCATCAGAATATCCAGAACACATGCATGAGATATTTGGCGCCGATCATACGAGCATACGAAATGATCGCACAAAACAAAATTCTAATGCAATGCACAACGATCAACGATGGAACGAAAGGTGCCATCAAGTCGGCGAAATTCCTTTAATGCGCCTCTGATATTGATCACGACTCTTTTTTGCTGCGGGTCGAAGTATTCTTCCGCTGGTCACCAGTTCCATATACAATATATATCTGTAATCTGTAGATCTTTACCAGATGCACGTATATTGTTGTTGGTTCTCTCGCCAAATGGTTTAGTTTTAGCGCCATGCGGGCGCAGCATGCAAAAATCAATTCCATTTCCCATTTCAAAAACCCAAACCGATTCTCACTGCCCCTTTCTGTCCCTCTCTCTCCCTCTCTCTCTCCCTCTCTGCTTTCCTATAGCAATTGTTGCGAACCTTCTGCTGTCCGCGTTGTTTGTGTTGTGTTTGCATTGAGGTGTTTTGTTGGCTGGCCAAACATGTGCCCGGCATGTGTGTATGCATTGCATGGTTCGTGCCTGCCCGTCGCACCAGGCGTTTGCGTAGGTGTGAGTCCGAGGGTTGTCCAAGCAGTTGGCTCGGGGTGTAAGGGTATGTTTCCATTTGAACAGCTGATAAGGTTGTTCTCTAGGGACAACTCTTTAATGATTCTAACTTTCACACTTTGACTCAACCTTGAAGAACTTAAGTAAGGAGTCTTAGAAAAACATAAGGACTTAACTATGGAATTAAATATTCAAATATAAAATCAAAATTTATCGTGCAATAAGTTAAATGTTAAGTTATATGTTACATTCAACTTTAACTTGTCTGAGAAACATATCTATATTTTAGTAAAAAGAAACTATATTAATTTTAATTTAATTGATTTCTTAGATTCTTAAATTTGAGTGGACATAAAGTCTTTATAATCCGTATATCATCGCTTAAGACCGTCCACACAGTTTTCTAGTTAGTTCTATGTTCAGTTTTCATACCTCTTCGCTATAATTCACACCATATTTTAGCCAGATCTAGCCTTGTGCTCACCTCTGCTCTACCTTCGACTTTCTCAGGCTGGTTCCCATGAGGAACTCTCCAGCAGCGCCTTGCTAAACAAATTCTAGCGCCTCTACCTTTTTGGCAACGCATGTGAGAGTGCGAGCTGCTTGGGAAAACAAACGTTGTTGGGCATGTGCTGGACACGGGACCATGAGGAAGCGGAACCATGTGTGAGAATCCAAGTTGGCATCGTACGCAGAGCACGTACCAAGCGTAGGTGCGATCTTTTGCTGCTGCTGTACCACATGATAATGCCAATTTCCATGGTAAAATTAAATGTACTTTGTGCTTTTCCCGTAGCGCCGGTCCTGGCGGTTCAGGCCCCTAGGGAATTCTCAAGGAAAGAATTTCACACATTACGCATGGAGAGCGACGGCGCTTGGCATGCGAGAAAAACTGAGGAGAAAAAACACACGAGTCAAAGTTGCATATGTTGGTTCGTGCCAAAGGATCTTCCCACCAGCCGGGCATGGCTCCGTGCTGTCTGCCGGTTATTCAAGAAATTTCTACATGGAATTTTTGCTGACGTCAACGTCGTTTCTCCCGACATTGGCAAAATGATCGTAAAGAGCAATTTTATAACTGGGCGTCTCATTTTCCCACCGTCCTCTGCGTTTGGTCCATGTGTGTGCAAGGATTTCCCTTGCTATTGGTTTTTTTCTATACAGTTGCGCTGGGAAATCGCAGCCAAGTTGCAGGGAGGGAACGAGACAAAACGAGGACGAAGACGAAAACATTGCCAACACGTGGCCAGTAGCGCTAGAGCTGGCAATTATCATCACCAGCTCATCAGCAGCTTCCCCGGCTCACACTGTGGTTGTTTCGAGTGGACAGGTTGTAAACGAACTTGCCACACCCACAAATAGCGACCACTGGGCCGACTGCACCGACCACTTGACTCTATGCGCCGGCGCAGGCGCAGGCTCTCCTGCGGAGCGACAGGTAAACAGACCGCAACAGGTAAACATTTGCCAATAAAACAGCCTGTTGCTTCTGACGCGTGTCAAGTGTTTGTGTGTGTATGCATATGCATCTGTGTATTTGTGCGAGAGAGAGTCGAGTGTAGATGTTAACTACCTGTTGCATTGTAGTTTGCAAAGACTTTGAACAGCAATTAATGTAAACAAATTAAGTGTGTATAATATATATTAATTATGATATTAAATCCTTAAGAACACTTCCGATATCAATTGAGAATAATTAAACTTATCTTTCTTAAATCCATCGACTATTTTTGGCTTAAATGCAAATTAAGGAAGAGCATCTAACATATTTACAATATTCCTTAATCCATTTCACTAATAAAATCAGTATTATTTTCTATTATCAGAATTATCTATCGTAAGATATTTACAAGAGGCTTAATTTAGTTATTAACAATTTGTATAACAGTCAATTTTCGTATATGGAACATATACATACTAAATATTAATTGGAACAATTCCCTCAATATCCCAATGATAAGTTTAATAAACATGCAGATAGACTAAATTTTGATACATCTTCCCAATATACCGACACTACATATATCTTTTACTACGTCAAGTTCAGATTATAATATTTACGAATTATGATGTAAACTTTAAATAATTTTTAATTTAGGTTTGGACATTGGGAGTTCGTGCACCAAAACCAAATCCAGTTGTTGCTGGCTCCGTATCCAAAATATTTAGGTTGCCATCGTGCGTTTCAAGGGGTGGCCCCGGGTTCCGGAATTGGTCGGCCGAAATGCGGGTCAACAGGATGCCAACACCCTCGATCAGTGAGAGCAGAATGCCGCCAATTATGGCACTGCCGGCCATGGATGCTAAACCATTTCGTGCTGCCAAGATGCCACCAGTTGCTGCACCGCTAATAATGGAATTCCACGGATCTTCCTTTTGGCGAAAATGCACTAGAGTACAGTCGATAGTGCTGAACATGCCGCCCCATGCCGCGAAATTTCCAGCAATCACCGGAGAACGCGCCTTTACCGCCGACAGACTGCCAACGAAACGGCGACCCAAGCCTTGTGGGGCATTTCGAAATCCTTTGAGGGCCTGAAAGATGCCGCCTCCAATGCAGCCCATGGCGAAGGCACCCCCCGAATCATCGACAATGCGATAAGGACATGGCTCACGGGAATATTCCTCCATGGTTATCGCAATTGGCCAGCAACCCCAGATTTCAGCTCGATCCAATTGCTTTCACAAGGCAGTTGTAAATTTTTAGCAAAATTTTCAATTGTTTATTATAATTGACTTTATTCGAGATTTGAAAGTAGAACGTGCTTGTAACATGACACTTATTAAAGTGAGAGTCTGAAATTCAAATAAGCTTGGTAGCGCCTGGCCTGCCAGGGCACCGATCAAATGGAATCTGTTTCCGGAGAATGTTGAACTGAGTGACAACTATTACTTTGACTGTTAAGTGAGGCGGAAAAAGAAGAAAAGGATATGAATTAACTAAGTAGCTAGCAAGTTATATATTCCATATATTTACATACAAATGGACTTCAGATATAATAATAAGTTAATGACTAATGAAGTTATATATCAAAATAGCAGCAAAGACCATTGAATATAAAATAAAAACATCTTTTGCAAACTTTGTAATGTTTTGATAAATTTCTCCTTACTACTTCATAGTTTCCTACTTAACCGAATGTCTTTGAGTTCCTTTCATTAATTATTATAATTCAGTAAACCCTTTACCACCGATTCATATCAACTCAAAGCATTCCAAGTTAATAATTTGATAGCTTCCTACTCTTTACTTAACTTGCATATGATTAACATCATCATGACTCTTGTCGACGATCGTCATCATCAAGTCCAGCCCCCCTTTTGCGAGTTGACAATATACACACATACTTACACACGAGTAGGAATTACTCGAGTATTATCGGAACACTTGGCACGAATTAACATAACACACACGTATACAGAATCACTTAAAACGGGGGCAGTCTGAAACGCACGTGGGACAGGATTGACATAGGGAGGGATGGGGGATCGTAAGAGCTTCGATAAGCGTTGCACAAAAGGTTAAATAGCGCAAACGTCGAGCGTAGTTAACCATAAAATTTACTGCCAGCCACACGGTCTGCCACACAGCTGGTTGGTTGTCGGGAAGGTTGCTCCATGCCATACATATCGTATACCCAAACTATGCGATATCCAAAGACGCAATTCACACACAAAGGCAAATGGTGGGAAACGGAAACAATGAGACCGATTGTCATCGACAGACAGAGACGGCGACGGAGACAGAGATGGGGAACAGAGTGCAGAAGCAGCGATTGCCCCATAAGTTGGCCATGCATAATTATCACGCGAGCATAATCAAATTTTCGATGAGTCGCCGAGTCGGAGGCATAGGAAACTTTTCAAAAGCCGACACAACTGTGTTTACACAGAACCCATGAGGGTTCGCTTGGGCGGGCTGTGCTGAGTTGGGCCTGCCGCTTGATGGGTATCTCAACTTGCAATGGTCTTGTTTCCTCTTCTGTCTTTGCAACAAGGTGTCAGACGCCACTGACAAATGAAAGTGAAAATACGACAAAAAAACAAAAAAGGGACACCTGGACACACACATAGCGCCGGTCTCCAAAAAACATAAACCCTGGACAACCTATTGTTTCTCTCTCTCCCCCCTCTCTCCCACGGCCTTTGCCCGCGTCCGTCTGTCTGTCAAGTTGACATGTAAATCGTTAGAACGTGCTGGATTGATTGTTCTCACCTTAACGCGTTTATTGATTATCCAAAAGGGAAAAGGGAAAGTGACAAGGCTGGGGGCGTGGTGTGTGATCACTCACCGATCATTTGTCAGTCAAAACAGTCGCCGATAAACTTGTGTAATTTGTAATTGTAAATACGCGAGTTTGTCAAGACGGGGCACACTGTTGGATTTCCCCTGAAATCTTTATTTCAGATTTCGTCGTGTTAATGTGGGCACATTATGTTAACTCCCTAAAGGATTGGCAATTTCTACGAAGGATGCGGCTGGTCTACTGGTACTACTGGTCAGCCCTTTAGGCGTATTTCCCATGAAATCATTTGGTTAATTCGGTGGGAATGTGTTTTTGGATCGATCAAAATTAATGGGGTAGCGATTGTTATTGAAAATTGTGCATTGGATCATTTAAATTTTTGTTAAAGAATTGAAAATTAATGGAAATACTTTAATGAAATACAAAGTATTCCATATTGGATGCATTTTACCAAGATCTTAACTTTGTTTATGAATTTATTTTCCAGCTTTGGATATATTCAACAGAAATGTGTAAAATGTATTATTTAAAGTGTTAAAACTGCTTGCTTAGGATGTTTTCGTTTATTCTTTACCTTACTCTATTTGCTAAGTAGAGTTCGAAAGAGGAATTAAAGTTTCATTTGTTTGATATTCTGTTTAATGAATGTAGAAATTGTATTAATATGAGAAGCAACTAAGGAAATCATAAACAGGAATTGGAACTGTTGTTGAGTTTTTTTATTTTCTTCACTTCCGAACCACCTGAAATAATTACTTCAGATTTTCTACAGAGATTTCTCGACGGCAGCTGCTGTTATGCAATTTCGAGCTCCTCATCTAATGGCTCGCATCTGCATATGATGAAAAAGAAGAAGGAGGGGGACAGAAACTCATTTACCTAAGACCATTGAAATGCTGTGCACATGCCAAAACGCGCAGATTAACAATGCAAGACAATTGCGGTTGCATTACCCCCGACGGAGGAGCAGGCGAGGGAGCGAGGAGGGGAAATAAGAATATGAAATGCAAACAAAAATTTCGAATCAAAAGGCAGCAGCAGAGGCAACAACAACAGCAACAGCAACAAAAGGACTCGAGTCGAGTCGACGCAGCTCAGGTACCAGGACGATAAGAACGATGGTGGCATGCCGCCAAAAAGCGAGGCAAGGCAAGCGCAGGCGCTGCCATCATTCGGTGCACTATTGTCGTCTGTATTGTAGGTCTGCCCCCCTCTCCCCGATCGGCCTGCTGCTGCTCCGACTGTGATTATTTTGATGACGACGGTGATCGTTTTGTTCCTTAGCCCATTGTGCGCCCGCAGATGCAAGTCAACGTCCGAGTTCACTCGCTCTCCCTCTCTCTCCCTCCCTCTCTCTCCTTCCGTCTCTTTCGTTCGTTTTACTGTGCAAACAGATGCACGTCTTGCCAAAAACCCCTGGCCAAGATCGGAGCAAGAAACGCGCCAAAGGAGCAGCTGTCAAGCCACCAACGCGCCAGCCAACACCCTCAAGAGAGCATTAGCCTGAACCATCAACGTTGACAGAATTTCGTATTTCTCTTCTCTCGTTATTTTTTTTTGAAAACTGATTTGTGCTGCATGCTGCCTGCTGTAGGAGGCAGATGCAATCCTTGTGTGCCGCTTCCTTGGTTTTCCTTGCTTGCATTGTCGGCCGGGTCGACCGGTGAAATGAGTTTTTTCCTCAACTTTACTTTTGTCTCGGGTATTTCTCTTTTTGCAGCATCTGAGATTTTTCGGAAAGGTGTTAAAAATGCTGTTAATATGGGGCGTAATGCTCGGTTTGAACTAGCTTTGTGATTGCATCAGTTCAGCCGGCGGCCTGCTCTATAAATGTCACGCTGATGATCATTAGTTTGTGTGGCACAGTTCCTAGAAATGTGCTTACCCATGTAGCACACACCCTATAGGTCTTGTTTTAAAGGTCTTGTTTAAAAGTAACGAATGAAACGACTCTTAAGTTTACTGAGGACCTTAAAATATATACAACTCCTAAGCTATTAGAGTTCCTTGAATTCTTTTTCCCTAAGGGCTTTTACTATAATATACTTTGCTTGTTGAAAACTCGTAATATTTCTAACCCTACTTTAGCGTAGGAAGGATGTTCTTGAGTTAAGTCATATAGTCATATAGTTGGCTTCTTCCTTTCCTTTCCCTCTATATCGTATTACTTTTATATTCCATTACTTCCTGAGGACCTCCTGAACACTTAATCGGCGCAACATTGATATGAAATATTGACAAACTTCGTTTAGGAGACACGTTTAATAGGCTAAACAGCACGCTTAGTCGGCACAAACGGGCGACGACATGAGCTAACTAAAAGAGCGGAAAAGGGAGAAAAACTCCGGGCAGGATGACGGGGGACAACGCGCTGACAGACAATGCCCATAATGCCGGCGCATTGACAGGATAACGAAGCATGAATAGGCACGAAACCTGCGCGAATGGCCAGGACAAAAGTCGAATCCAGGAGCAGGACGCAGGACGCAGGAGTCAAGGCAGATGGCAAGTGGCAGAACGCGGCAAGCTTCTTTGGGGGTTCAGATTCCCCCTGAACATGTGTGCGTGTATTGCGGGGTCATTCACAATTGGGCGAGAACAATGGGCCACAGGTAGCACTGGAAGATTAAGCGGCGGCACCCGCACACAATCGCCGCACAGACTGGCAGACGGACAACTCGATACAGCCAGGTGATCCAACTTTTTGATTTCTTTCTGGCTAAGGACATTGATACGTCGCCGCCGATGCCGATGATGCCGCCAGCGATGGATTCCTGGAAGCAATTCCTTTCGCTGGCTTTTCAAAACATTTACTCCAATGTGTCTGCTCAGTCGTTGCGTCTTTCCCTCCGTCCCGTTGTCCTTTATTGTGTCATAAGGTCCTGGATCTATTGATTGTGCAATGCACCCGGTCCGAGGCCCGTGGCAGTGATTTCTTTTTTGCTTCTTGGGTTCCTTCTCTCTCTCCATTCTCTTCTCTTTCTTCGATTTCGATTTATGGATTGGAAGTTCTTTTGTCTGTGCGAAAAATAGCAAAAGCAACAACAACAACTGCAACAACAACATCAGCAGCGTGCCTAAGGTCTGCAGTTGTTCCAAGATCTGCGCTGGGGGTTGTAATCAACCATTCATTGTCAACGACATCACACATCGTATATCTTGGGTCCTTAGTTTGTTTTCTTTGCTCGTGTTTTTTCAGTTCTTCCCTCTATTTTGCTTCCCTCTCTGCTGTTTTTGGCAAAAGGTGTGTCCGTGCACCGGGCCAGGGTGGAAGGATATAAAGAAATACGCAACTACTGCAGAAGAAACAAGTAGGATAACTTGACAACGAACGTGAGGTCGAAAGAAAAGAGTATAGATGCTGTCGAAGTTTTGATCGAGGAGGGCCTGTTGGTAGTTTGGTAGAGCTTTGAAAGATACCAGACTTTTAAAGGAATTAAGGATACTGCAGGTTAATTTTGTTTTTATCTTTAAATATAATAATAGTAGTCTTGGAAGAAGGTTATGCAGAAGAGTATAGTTATATATATTTAGTATTATACTGTAGACTGTTCTATGATATATTTAACTTCGTTTACGTATGAATATCTTCAAGATAAATTCCGAATCTTATAGTTGCATACAATCTCTGCCTCTTCTGTACTGCTTTTACTTATTCTCTCTGCTTATTCGCTCCATTTGCCATGATCATCTGCTGACCTATTAATACTCTACCAACAATGAACAACATTCCTTTTGTGAACCACACAGCAATAGCAACAACAACAACAATTGCAGAGAGCACAAGGTGCAAAACTGGGACGGGCCCATTGTCTGCAAAAAGAAGAGACAGAGCAGAGGAGGAGAAGGAGGACAGACAAAGAGAGCAGATTCAGAGAGCAACGCACCTGCCCAGATTCTAACGGAATCACGAAAAAGGGAAAAGGGTTTTCCCTTCCTAATGAATGAAACGTGGCGAGAGTGGAAATATCGCGAGTTACTCGAGTACCTAACCAAATAATGCTAATGAGCGGGCTAAACCCTAAGCCCAAATTCAGGCAGGTACCTTGGCGACAAGTGTTTCCCGGGTTTATCGTGTGCTTCGCGGGCTTATCCACGTAATGAATGAACCGCGGATCGTGGATCGCGGGTTATTTGGCGGGCAATTCCGCGATGCGAGGCAACGTACGTGTATAGTGATCATTAGGTAGTTTGGGTAATTGCGCGGAATAACACACGTAATAACCGAAATGGCCGGAATCGCCCGGCAGGTAGAGCAGGACGGGCAGGACGAAAATCCCGCGATGTCGCGACGTTGCTGGCATCGACCAATCGCATCGCTTGTTTTGCTTGAGTTTCGCTGACTGCGTAATTGGATAAGCTGGGAAATTACTTTAAATCCAAATGCTGATCCACATCCGGACATGGCCGACGACGGCGACGACGACTTCGGGAGGGAAATCCGCCATAGGGAAAATACGAAATGGAAATACGGGTTGACTAGACTAGAGCTGCAACATCTTCCATCACTTCCACACATCAAACAGACATCACACCCATAGCAGCGATTGGTCGATTGGTCAGTCTCGCGTATATCACGCGAGTTCTCTCACGCATTCGCGGGTTTGGGAATCGGAATTTTGAATTTGGAATTTTTTCGGTTCTTTTTGTCATCATTTGGGTTTATCAAAACTTTTGGGTTTGCTACATTTGCTTAGGTTTTTTCACACACATTGCCCGCGGGAAATGGTTGCAAGGAAAGCGGGGAAACTGCGCATCGTGTGTGATTTGGTTTTTTTGATGACTGGGAAATCAGTTCTCGAATGCGGGCGACTGTGGGCCGTGCGAGCCGTGAGCTGTTTTTCCGGCCAGGAAGTCTTTAGGACATGGGTAAAAACAAATCTAGTGCCTCCCTGTTTGCGATCATGGGAGAGAGAGTCCTTGCAACATGTGGGAGAATTGTTTATGTCGAGTCAAAGGCCGAGCGTGGGAGATGTTGGCGGGATATGAAGGAAGGCACTAAAGCAGCTCAGCTGAGATTTCTCTAGTATTACAAGCTTAAGTTGAAAGTTTGATCTCTGAACTAGTGGGGAAAATGGGACAAGCAGATCTTATCTTGAATTCTTGGGAACTTGATCGAGTCAGTTGCCTTGTTGGTATAATAAGTTAGCACGAAGTGCACCCCAGAGCAAATGGATGATAGTGCTGCCTCTCTCTCTCTCTCTTCCCCACTCACTTCAACTATTTATAGTCCCACTTCTAGGTGCAATATCAATTGTAAAGCCTGCACAGCTCAGGTTCAACTTGCCTCCCCCCGCAGCCGTCGCGGCAGATGTGAGTTTTGAGTATTGTTGAAAAACTACCCCGATGAAACGTAGAGGGAACAACACGTCGTTCATCCAATTTGACTCGTGAAAAATGCCAGAACTTTATAAATAGAATTCTACGCGACTGATCTCGCTGAGCTGGCGAATGAAAGCGAAACTGAACTCAAATTCCATGGATGCTGGCAATGCTGGCACATACCTGGAGATTGATAAGGTACGCCAAGTGGTTGGAGACAGATCGACACATGGTTTGACGAGTTATTGCAGCACGGATGTGCGCAGTAACTGGAGAAGCTCACGGGGTCGCGAGAGAGAGATCAGTGTGTAAGCGAGAAGCGCGAAGCTGTCATAAGTTATGAGATGAGTCGATCAGGGAACTAGAGTTGGGTGGAGCGGCAGAGAGGGTGTGCGCCTGCGTCCCTCTGCTTGCGAGGAGTAATTTCCCTGAGCGAGCAGGGGGTCAGGTAGGTAGACAGGCAGGTAGTGTGAGCGAGAGAGCAGCAGAGCGAGCGAAAAAGAGAGAGAGAGAGAGAGGAAGAGCAAATGGGAAACACGCAATAAGGGTATGGGAAAATGTGTGTTTGTGTGTGGTTGTTGTTGCTGCTACCTAGCGACATACACGTGCGCGCGTGTGAGAGTGTGTGAACTGAAGAAGAACCACCACCAAATGCCCAGACAGCAGGCAGCAGCAGCCCCGAGAGCGAGCGCTGCCCCGGGCCCGGGCATATAAAAAGAGCACGCTCGGCCCTCGACCTGTCACAGCAACCTCAGCGCTCGTTGAGTAAGCAACTCTCGCTCGATCTTGATCTCGTTCTCACCGTACTCACCATATCTACGTGAAAAGTGCCCGGACTACGCGTCACTACGAAACGATCTTCGAACCTTAACAAAAACCATAAACTGAATCACACATCGCAACATGGCTGCCAACTACAAGAGTTGCCCACTGAAGAAGCGTCCCATCGTCTTTGTGGATGCCGAGCTGCCGCAAACGGAGGCCTTGGCCCTGACCAAGACCTCTGAGTTTGCACCAGTCTCAGCTCCACAGCAGGAGGATCAGCCACAGGATCTCTCACTGAAACGCAAAGCCAGCTCAGTTGATTTTGAGGATTACGAGCTGCCCGCGAAGCGTGAATATGTGTTGAATCTCTCCAAGACTCCGCTGACACCACGTCGTCCCAGCTCGCCGCTGAGCTCGGCGCTGCTGTCGCCGCCTGCAGAGTCTAGCACCAGCCAGGAGGATTACCAGCCAACTGACATTCACATGCGTGGCTTGACCGCTGCCACTGCCGGCTACACAACGAACCCGTATCAGTCTGCCTTCGTCATGGCCGCCGGCTGCAATCCCATCTCGGCACTGTGGAGCAGCTATCAGCCACACTTGAACACGGCTGCCTTCCCATCGCCAGCCAGCTCGTTGGCTTCGCCACAATCGGTCTACAGCTACCAGCAGATGACGCCACCGTCGAGTCCCGGCTCGGATGCCAGCTCCGAGCCCGAGGATCTCTCCGTGCGCAACGACATTCCGCTGCCGGCACTGTTCCACCTCTTCGACGAGGCACGCAGTAGCCAGAGCAGCCACAGCAGCAGCAACTCGATCAACTCATCCTACTCCTACGCCGCCTCCAACAGTTCCAGCTCAAGCACAAGCCACACCATCAGCTCCTCAGCCGCTGCTGGAGCTGCTGCTGCTGCGGCCAAGAACTATCGCTACAAGTGCGACAACTGCCAGAAGATGTACTCCACCTCGATGGGCCTGTCGAAGCATCGCCAGTTCCACTGTCCCGCCGCCGAGTGCAACCAGGAGAAGAAGCAACACTCGTGCGAGGAATGCGGCAAACTGTACACCACCATCGGAGCCCTGAAGATGCACATCCGCACCCACACACTGCCATGCAAGTGCCCCATCTGCGGCAAGGCCTTCTCGCGTCCATGGCTGCTGCAGGGCCACATTCGCACCCACACCGGCGAGAAGCCCTTCCAGTGCCCCGACTGCCCACGCTCTTTCGCCGATCGCTCCAATCTGCGTGCCCATCAGCAGACCCACGTGGATGTGAAGAAATATGCCTGCCAGGTGTGCCACAAGTCCTTCTCTCGCATGTCGCTGCTCAACAAGCACACCAGCTCCAATTGCACCATCACAATTGTCTAGACTGGCAGAGCGAGAAGGGGAAGGCAGAAGAAGGGGCTGTGCACCTTCGGGAAGTAAGCTGGACAAGAGGAAAACCAAAGCAGACACATTCCGCTGGCAAGGATCTAGCTCAAGTAAACTAAACAAACCAAACAAAGGACGACAATAACCCAAGCCACGACTCATAGCTTAAGTTAAGATCTATTCGGTTTCGGTGCTATACGATAAGCTAATCATAGGTACAATACTCTCATTCTCTATCTCTATTTATTTCATTTGTAGCTCTTAAGTTTGTGTAAATTTGTCAACCCGAAAATATCAGACAGCATTTGACCAAATCGAATCGTTTAGTTTATAGTTTTTACTATTCTCATTTAATTTATGCCATTTTTATTATGTTTAAGTCTTTTTATAGTTAAGATCTTTATTATAATGATAATAAAATTGAAAGAACACAACAGAATTTCAAATGGTTTTCTCATTCTGCCAAAAGAAACACGAAAATATTATTAAGGTGTTTCCTTACTGATCAAATTTCTACATGGGAAACAGGAAATCCCATTTCGTTATTATGTTATAGACGAATCGTTCTTTAATTTCAGCAACCCTCTCGTAGTTCCCCCAACTGCCTTTGTCACATGCCACATGACAATGTCGTCTGCTGCACCTTTTGCGAATGCAAACAAAGAGTCCTGTGCAGAACCTGCACTTTCCATTTGCCAGGATTTCCTTCTCAACCCGCCCCTAATATTTCATCAATTGATATCACTAGAAAATTTGCACCTTTTGCTAAGGCAAATATTTAATTAGCTGCCCCAGCACAGAACCGAAATTGCTGCCTGCAATCCTTTTGTGGATCCAGTTGTCGTTCTTTATTTACCCAAAGGATACCATGAAATGCGGCGCATGCGTCGTCCTTTGCGCAGGTGATAGACGTGCGGCTGCTTATCGAAGAACTATTTGAACTGACTGATTGACAGACGGAAGACCCAAGACCCGCTAGACCCGAAGATTGCCGACTACACACTCTGCTTATTGCCAGACAGTAGACAGTGAGATTATCCTGCTCCTTTCGAGCATATCAATCCCATCCCTAGACTTCTGCTTAGTCTGCTCGCTTATCTCTCGAACAACATTTGCTCTCTGATAATGCAAATGCAACAAATTCGTTTATTGTACTTTGTTAATTGCCTGATAAGCAGTCGAAATGCCAGACAGGTCCTGGGTCACGTTTGCCCCGAAGCAGGCGGCAGTCTTTAAGAGATTCCTGCAAAGGATTCCACATTCGATTAGTGACATCTTTTGCTGCAATGGGCAACACCTTTCGACCATAAATATCACACACACAACGCATGCATTCCCCGAACTACACCTTGATGGAGTACAAAGAAAGGACAGTTTTTAGTCGGGGTTTCTGCTTTACTTTTAGGCGCGGAAATCAGAGCAATTGCAAAAAAATACTGTAAAGAAAACCCAAAACAATGGGAGTACCGCTATGGGAAGACGAAAACACCTTGCGCACCTTTGGCTGAGCAGGCGATCCACAAAGAAAACAGAAGTCAGCTTGAAATCTATGTATGTTGAGCAAAGTGCACTGCAAGAAATTACAGGCTATTGGAAGAATATCTACGAAAGAATATCGTATTTTCGTATTTTCTGCGTTGTCTTCAGATTGCTAGCCTTCCTTTTCAGCGAATTATCATAAAGTTTGAATATATTTTGTATAATATATAATTGTAAATATTTGTTTAATACTTCAACATATTATTTTGCATATAAAAAAGATATTTGTTTTTGAAATAAAGGAAAAATATCAAAATATATGGCACCTGACTATAACGATTTCTTATATATATAGCTGCTACATTTGGCGTTTTTTGTGTTGCATACTTTGCAGGGAGCAACTTGGAAGTCAGCACCTCTTTAAAAGAATTTCATAAATAATTTTAATGTAAGTTATCCGATCGTTTACAAATTTGCAAAAATAAAATGGGTATTAATAGTTATTGTGTTTCCCAAAAATGAACTCTCCAGCATTAAAACAACGCTTGTAATTCGGTTTTTACCGATTTAATCTGAGATACAGATTTTCATACGGACGAACGGACATTCTTTTGTTGATGCTGATTCTTAGATAAAAAAATTTGTATATATTCTTATAGAATATACATAAAATATATAATTTGTGGGGTCTGTCACTCCTTCTTAAAATAAGGTAAACAAATATAGTATAATATTAAATAATATTCGGAAATAATTAACAATTGTTTATGATAATTCACAGTTTTATCATTTAATATCATACATTACTTATACCAATATTGTATTGGTTGATTTTTCTCTAAGTGTACTTATTATACCTGTCGCCCAGTTGTCTGCCCGCTTCTTGTCTTGTTGCCTCGTCACCTAGTGACCTAAAAACTGAATGCAGAATTCCTGCCGCGTGCAGTCTTCAGATCTTTTGCCGTCTTTGTGTAGGCCTCTTTGTTGCGGCATCCTTTTTGCTCGGCTCTGGGCCGTTTCAGCATTGTCCTGTTTGCCGCAAAACTCGTAGCTAATCATGAGCTGAGCCAGCCAGCCAAACGGGCGCACTACACTCGACTCATCTGTGTCTGTGCGCGTCCACAGAGTCAGGCCGAATCCTTTGATTGAATAACACAAGGTAATCCAAGGCAGCAACAACAACGACGGCCACCTGAACCTGTAGAGGAGCAGCAGCAGCAGATCGATCGCGCAGCTCTTACAGCACATTGGCTGGAGAGATAACAAATTGCAATTGACAGTGGAACCCAAGTCCCCGAATCGAGCGGGGCGGGGCGGGGAGTGAACAAGATCCCATCGAATTTGCTGGCAAACATACGAGACTTTTGCCATACAAATCGATGGCTGGCCATGATACAAGTCGCAGCATTTGTAATTGCCGGCATTGAAGAGGGAGAGGGAGTGAGGGAGAGAGGAAGGGGAACAGCAAATGGGGATCAGAGCTGGATGTGGAGCTGGAGGATCGGTGAACGAATAGAAGATCGCGAGCGGAACGTTGCACTGGCAAAAGTCGGGGCAATCACTGAGCGGCGGCAGCGCATGTCACATGGCTGGGAAACAGAGGCCGAATAAGTGATTGACTATGGGATACCCTGTGCTAGAGAGAGATTATATGAAGTAAGAAAACTAGAGAGGAGCAGCAGAGAAGTTGAAGTAAGAAAACTAGAGAAGATCAGCAGATTAGTTGAATACTTTCTTTGTCTTTCCTCAATGTGAAGTAGCATACCCTCTCGTACTGCCTTGATGTTACAGGGTATGCAAAGCTCATGCAAAACAAACATTAGGAAATGCAATACGAATACGAATCCGAGTCACATCCACAACAGCAGCGGCAGCAGCCACTTAGGCAGTCACTCAGTCCCGGCTTAGGCCGCGCTTCGGCTCGAGTCGTGGCCGTCGTCGTCGTCGTCGTCGTGGTTGACGTCGTTTAGGACGTCTGAGATTACGACGATTACGTTTTACTCCAAATTTGTATGCTGCCAGAGTTGTAATTGAAAAAGCATCAACATTAATCTTGGTAACTCTGGCGCGCACTCGTCGCCGTCTCCTGCAGCCGCATTCGATTTCGATTTGGATTGGGATTTGGATTCGGATTTCGTAACCCCCGCCAGAGAGTAGATTGCAGATAAGCGAAAAGCAGCAACAACAACCAATACCAACTAGTGAAGCGGGTGTCTCTCGTGTGGGGGCTGCTGCTGCTGCTGCTTGGCTGCCAAACTCTTAACATGGCCAAAAAACATATTGCTTAATCGCAGTGCCAAGATGTAGAGCAAACAGTGCAAGATAGAGAGATAGCGAGAAAGAGAGAGAGAGAGAGAGAGAGAGAGAGAGTCTGTCTCTCGACAAGTGAGCGATGATGATCGTCAACGATCGTAGCGCATAAATCAAATGCCTGCCTGGAGAAATTGCAACTGACAGGGGAACCACGAATTGCGCTCCTCATCGTCATCGTCTTAGTTGTCGTGGACAACTGTCCCGATATCTCATCAGCCGAGCCGAGGCGAGTCAAGTCGCGTCCCGAGTACCTTATGGCTTTGGCATATGCAAAATGATCGTGGCCAGCATTCGACACCCATTTCCCTTTATATACTGCATATACCTGTCAGCGATCTTAGCCAGTGTCAGTCAGTCAGACAGACAGACAGACGGACAGACAGACAGTGTGAGCGACCTTAACTGTAAAGTGAGGCACAGACCGCATTAAGTTCTAGGCTCAGTGATCAAGTTCTGCTCTCAGCTTCGAGTTACGACGAGTTACGAGTTCGAGGAGTACATGGAGCAACAACAACAACGCGAAACGTGGCGTTAGTTGTCGCTAAGTGCAACTCGTTGAGTCAGTCTCGGCTTTCGTCTCAGTCCTGCAACAACATCAACTTGTTTTAAGTTCTATGCTAGAGATGACAGCGTGTCTGCGCTTATCGTGCGTGTCTAAGGATTGAAGCTAGAGTGTAGGGTATTAGAGACTACTCCTAGCTTAAGCATATTGAAGATCTGCAGAACGATCTTCTGCTTGTCATCTTCAGTTCTCTTCCAGTTCCATCACCTTTAGGTCCTGCCTAATTATCTGGCCTTCGGGTCTAGCTGATTCTTCAAAGCATATTTTCAAGCTCATCTCTAATGAAATCTCTCTCTCAGTCTCTCTCTCTCTCTCTCTCTCTCTCTCTCTCTCTTACTTACCACACCAGCTCGCTTCGTGCCTTTGGCTTTGCTGTAGATCGCCTAGCGTTGATAAATGTTGTTACTTGTCGTTGCTAGTTGTTGTAATTCTTGTTGTTGTTGCTGGTCGCAAGTCATTGCAAACGTCTCCCGATCGATGGGTGGTTCTAGTTGACATGTCGTTTTGTGTTTCCTATGGCTCATCATCATCATCATCGTCGTCGTCGTCGTCAGGGACATGATCAATGAGCACTGTGAGCAGGCCGCGTTAGATCCAGAGAGAGATTCAGAGGCGATCGTGGCCTGACTTAGCCCCAGCCACACTGATTGCCCTTGACAAGTTGGTATTTCTTTACCCCCCTTCTCCCTCTCTCTCTCTCTCTCTTGTTCCCCTTGCAACGGTTAATTGTGGCTATGATTTGTGCCTCATCTTCTTCTGCTTCTGCCTCTTCTTCAGCTTAATTAGCTAGTTGTGATAAGCTGCAATTACTTCCTGCTTCTGACAAAGGCGGACGCATCTTCAGTCTTCAAATTTGAATTTCATAAAAGTCCGCAAGAGATAAATATGTATTGCATAAAGAGCAGCACCCACACTCACTCACACACACACCCTCTGGGATAGTGGGTAGAAAGTAACGCGGGCCAGCATATCCGATTGGTAATTTGCAGGCAAATCGATTCCATTCCACGCTCTGTGGTTGCATCTACTTGACACACATCGCACGCAAATCGATGCGGTAGCACTTACAAAATATTTTATATCTCTCCCCCATCCCGCCACGCCTGCTTTAACAACTCGCTAAAGATGCGACACTCCGATGCGGCAATGCGATCCAAAAATAGCCCCAAGCAGAGCTGACCGCAGCGCAGAAGAGAGCAGAAGAAAGCCTACGATCAAACAAATGGTTTATGTATGTGACTTTCTTTGCGCCAAAAGTGGGCCTACTCTGGCTCATATCACCAGATACACGGACAGGGAATCAATAAAATAATCTAATGTATTCAACGCCACAACGAATAACTTAAACTTTATGATAATTATGAGCAAGAAGTTGTGGTTTAATGTTCTGATAACCCTTTCAAACAATTTTCATGTAGAATAAAAGAAGGTTTGACATTTATTGATATATTACAAATATTGATATATTGATCTACCATATAATAAGAATATTCTTTAAGAACACCAGTTTACCTCTGTATACTGAATTTTCATTGATCCAAGATCACCAACTTACTGCTGGAACTTTTATCGATCTTATGTAAGATCTTATATAAGAATATCTCAGACTGAACCTGCTGCGCATTTTGCAAATTGATCTTTATTCAGTAGCAGAATCTGTTGTTGTTCCCTGTCGCATTTCCCCATTTCCCAGAATTGTTGTTTGTGTATGAGAGCAATAAGTGCATAGAACGGTAGTTTTTGTCTATAGAATGCATTGAAAATATATGCTGAAATATGTTGCAAGAGCTCTCTCTGCACGTGTTTTGAACCTTCCACATGTGTCAACAACAGTTTTTCCCTACCTTGCCTCCCCTGGAAGAAAGCAAAGAAAGCTAGACAAATGCTGACTATGCAAATCTATAGTGGAAGAAAAACTCATCGATCGATCGATCGATTGGGTCCACCTGGATGACGTGCATAGTTGAGGCTATTGAAATATGCATGAGATCGCATGGGTGGGTGGGGGCAGGGGGTAGAGGTGGTGTATATGTTCAGCCCGTTGAAAGAAAGACTTTCTTCCGTTTCCGTTACACCAATGACGTCTACCCCGGCACTCTCTGCTTCTCCTTCTGCTTCTGCTTTCGTCTTGGTGTGTTCTCTCTTTAAAATGCATTTTATGAGCGGAGAACAGAAGTGTGCGTATGCCACACATCGTAAACTAACAGTTTGTAAAATGCTATAACGTCTTTTCGCCAGATAATTAACATTATCTACTAGCACAACAGTTGGCTCCGGCTGTCGGCTTATGCGCTACCTTACCATCTTCCCCCCTTCCCTCTTCTCTCTGTCTATCTTGCTCTGTTACCTGTTCTGATTTGAGCACTGAAAGTGAAACCGTAAATTTGGCCCAAGGGTCTCCGCCTTTTTGGCTATCAAATCAAACATCAGGTGTCCGCTTCTTCAGTTCAGGAAGAAAGAGAAGGGAGGAGGGAGAGTAAATTAGAGGTCATTTCATTCTGGGCTCGGATCCGATAGCCTGCTGCTGCTGTCGGCGGCCTCATCAAATTTTGGTCAGTTCGTAATTAATTTCATTGCAGCCAAAATAGATACATCTTCCTCCTCATAGCGGGGCAGCCACACTGTGCGCCATATGGCACTGCACGAGTCCTGCCCCTCTTCGATAAGGTTCTGTACTCTGTCCCTCTTCCTCTGACTGTGCACTGTGCACTGTGCTGTTGCTATCCCTTTCTCAACCCGCTTAGTTAGTGGCAATTAACACGACACGCTTCGGGCCTTGTGCCGTTCGTGCGCCGTGCCTAATACAGGACTCGTTCTCGTCGTAGTGGGTGTTTCGAATATGGTCATAGCTCACTTTTCATCAATTTCGGGTAAGGGGCAACAACAGTTGGTCAAATGCAAGTCCTTTTGCTGGCCCGCAGTTTTCCCTAATGAATTCATTCGCTTCACTTCTTGCTTGTAAACTGGAGTTCATTATCCTCTGTTTTCTCCCCCCTCTCTCTCTGTCTCTCTCTATTATTGTATGCCTGACCATCATTCCTCGGAATTGTTTAAAGGATTGTGCATTCTAGGGAATTTATCGGGTGTGTCCGACATTTATTAGCGGCGACTGTGCGCTCTTTGACTCTTTATGTTACTCCTTCATTTCTTTGGCGTAGTATTTCGGTATATTTTGATCGTGTTTTGATAAGCGGTTGTACGTTGTTTGTCTGGGCTCTGCATAAAGATTAATTAAAGGGTTCACGAGCACGTAGAAGGGAAGAAAAGGGAAATGTAGAGAAATATTTGATAGAGTTTGTAGCACAAGGAATTATGGAAAATTAGGCTAAAATATTAAAACAATATGCTAAATGTATATGTGGTATAAATGTATATATGTATGTATAGATGATATATACTCGTATGTAGTCACGACATTAATAACAATAAGTAACACAACTTACAGAGAACTATAAAATATTATATCTTTATTTTTATGGATAAGTTTCATTCCATTTTATCTGCAACTAAATTGTGATTTATTGTTTCCGCAACGAAATCGAAGTCAGTCTGACTTGCTCAATATGATTTGTACGACTTATAGGGGGCATTTGCATATCAAAGGTGAATGCAATTAATTATCGAATTTGCATTGGCAACAAATGGAATTGGAAATGGATACAAATGCGAATTAACACCTTAAAATGCGAAATGGAACCTGCTGTTGCTGCTTTACAAGCGGAACTGTCCATCGAATCTGTGGTGGCAACACAATCTATAACGAACTCGCATCCACAGAGATACGTTTGTATGTACATATGTGTGTGTCTTTGCAATTGCACCCACATGCCACTGTGCAGCACGCCACAAAAACTGGCGCCACAGTCGTCGAAGAGTCGAAGTCGAAGTTGTTCTTATGGCGCGTTGCATTCGACAGACTTTTCAATTAAAATTCAAATTGATGCAAACAAGTGGCCAAGCCCCATTCCACAGCGAGTCTCAGCGACTCAATAGCAGTTGCACTACCAGGCCAAGTCCATCGACAGGAGGGAGAGGGGGGGAGGTACTCCTCGCAAGTCCAGGTTCAGGCCCCGCATTAACAAATTGAAATTTTGCCCACAACTTGACAATGGCAATGCAAACGCCCCCGAGTGGCTGATTTCTTTATTTCAATAATTTTGCATAGATCGAGCATAAACCTTTTAGAACTCTGTCAAACTGTCATTGTCGCAGCGACGCCTGATAATATCGCCAATTACTGCGCTGTTGCCTTTTGGGCAACTTCTGTCCCAACTCGGTGCCAATATAAATATAGTTCAAAGTCAAAGTTTTGGTAGTACTACGTATCTTTCAAGTTGATCTTGTTTGTCGATTTGATTAATTGCTCAAGTGAGTGTGATTTGGCCAGCAGGCAAAGTGGGAGAGTTGCAAAAATATTGCAGCACGAAGTTGATTAAATGTGTGTCCAACTTAAGATCCAAACAGATAAAGGTTGTCAAAGCGGATATAGTTCGATTTATTACAGTCTTTAGTCTGTTTATTGTTTATTACGGTTCTCATAACCTCTTTTACGCACTGTCAACCCACCCATGGTTTATTACGTTCATGCAGCGAAGTTACAATGACATTTCCTAGTTTTGCGGTCGGTCAAAAGTCTTCCTGGAGTAGAGTTACGGCAAGTGCACAAGGGGTCCAAACTCTCACTCTGCGAGTCTGCGAGCAACAACAACAACAACAAGGAGACACAGCTCTCACATAATGCAACATGACATGCGCCGCATGTGCAACACAAGAGCCAGGCAAATGTTGCAAATATGAGTTCATTATTTAAACGTTGACCAAAAACAAATTGACAAGTAAATGCGGCACATGGCTGAGTTTTTGGTTCCAGCTGGACCACGAGTTGAATGTTGTTGTTGTTGCTTGTTGGTTCCTAGGTGGGTTCGCATTTCTGCTCCAATAGCTGCAGATGATGTTGCCACACACACACACACTCTTGCAACTCGGCGTCATCAACGCGCACACACATTTCGCTCTTAAATGGACAACGCGACGCGTTGGCTGCGCTGGCTGCGTGGCACTTCAAAGGCCTGAAAAACCGACAAAGCGCCAGTGCCAGCACCAGCCACGCACCACCAACACCGCACCTCCAGCTGCAGCACCACACGCCACCAACAGGCGCCTTCTTTGGTGGCTTGATCTTTGGCCAGAGAGACCGTTGGCCAGCGCCAGAGCCAGCTCCAGCTCCAGCTCGATCTGCTGGGCTGCACTTCCCACTTGTTTGCGCGCTCATTCGTTTTGCAGTTATGAGTTGAGGCAACAACAACAACAGCAACAACAACAGAGTGCAACGTGCAACGTCATAGTCTCAACTTGTTAACGCTTTGGCCTACAGTGTAAGCTTGCGCCTCATCCTGTGGCATGCTCCAGTGCCATGGCATGTCTCCTGCTTCCACCTTCTTCTCCTGCTATTCTGCCTCCTTCTCCTCCTACTCCCTCCTCCTGCTCTTCTTGTTGTCGTTGTTAATGATGCCTTATAATGCCAGCGCGCCTGATTTGCCACAATTTATTATGAAAATCGTAATAATCTCTGCGATTCCTGAACCCACAAGACGCATTTGTCTTTGACGGCGGCGCTTATCTCTGCTCTCTCTCTCTCTCTGTCTCTCTCTCTCCTTCTCTCTCTCTCCCTCTCTCAGCGTCGGGTCTAACTTTGACTGCGCCTCAGCCCATCCGTCAGCGTCGGCGCGTCGATAGCTGGTTAATGCCTTTTTGCCAGTGCCTTTTTGCCGCTTTGGTAACACGATACGCAGCGCGTAGCCACCCGCTTGCCACAACCCATGCAACACAGGGTGCACTGAGAGAAATGCAGTAGCAAGTTGTAGAAATAAAATAAAAAATAAATAAGAAAACAAGTGGCCATTTTTTGGGGTAATTTCCAAGATAATTTCTACAACTTGCTACTGCATTTCTCTCAGTAAATTAGTAAATAAAGCATATATTTGTGCATTTCTTTCAGTGTATCACCATGCACTGGCCCACTCGCAAGGCAACTGGCCAACTGCTGTGCCCGCTTGCTGCGCGTGTCATATTGGCATTTCCTCTTCTGGCGGGCAACGCCTACGTTGTGGCCAACGAGACGAGGCTCGTCTTAAATCGTTTTCAAATTGATTTTTGCCGTCAAATTTGCACAGCCGGAACAGAGTGGGATCAAGAGAGTGACAGAGAGAGAGATGGAGAGAGAGATGGAGAGAGATCCTCCTTCATGGTGGATGTGGATCATTTCATGTTGCGCTTGTTGTCGTCGCAAAATGTTACTAATAGTTCGAAATTACAAGCCAATAATCGTTTGTTTGTGCAGCTCTCTTCCGAGTACTCGCCTTGTATTCGTATTCGTATTTACGCAAGGCAAACGAGTAGGTGGACTCTGTTGATAAATGACAGATATACAGACAGACAGAGAGTCAGGCTTTCTTCTGCTCAGGTTAATGCATCATATATAATGCTTTATTTGACATATAACTAATCAAAGTCGCATGCGGATGTGTAAAACTCAACTGGGATAAGAACGACGGGGAAAGCTTCAAATGAAGAAAGTTCGATTTATGGAACAGTCAGAAAATGATGGGAAACTAATATACTACACTTTATATGTACACATTATACATTATATATTATAATTTACTGAGGTATCTAAGGTGTTCAAATGTTATTAAAGGTTATTTTAAGATGGAGATATATGTTAATGTTTCTTAGAGACCTCATGACTTTCTGCCTAGCTTATTATATGATTTTTAAAACATCTCAGCACTCAGTTGATATAAGAAATGCTGAAGATTGATTGCTACTTCATCTCTTATACCAACATTATTTTCTTAAGTCTACCACAATCTCATTCCCAAGATTACCAACTCCACCAGCTCTTCAATTTAAATCATATGCGCAAGATCCTGTACAAGTTAATCGCATAGTGACAAATTGAAATGGCAAAATGAAAGCAAAAGCAAGATAAGATCGCAGCATATGCGAAAATGCGAGCAATCGCGATAGATAAGTGAAAACGCGTTTAAATATCGTGTAAGAAATAATGAAAACAGCAGTTGGTTTATCTGTGGCAACGACGGCAGTAAAGGTGTTTGCACATGTCCAAGCGAATAACGGGCGGAAAGAAACAAACCTGACTCGCCAGACGCGACGATAGGAACGTGCCCCAGGGGCCCAGAGCGATGCCGTACCCGATTCCGAATCCCAATCCGAATCTAAATCCGATGCTGTTGTGCACTCAGGATAATGCTAATAAATTCAATGACCAAAAACGTTGCAGAAACAAATGGCCAGGCCAGACAAGTCTGCACACACACACACACTCCTGGACTCATACAGACATACACACACTAATGGTAATGGAGCACTTGAAAAATCAAGATAAACGCTCTAATTGAGATTAAATTCATAATTACGATCGCTCGCGCGACACTTTTATGGTGTTCTTTAATTAAAGTTGAGCCCCGAACAGAACCGAACCCAGACTGGGTGCCAGGAAATTTGAAACGCGCCTAGGCAATGACGATGGCGACGGCGACCGCCCTGAGGCCGTGGCCGAAGCCGGTGCTGTAACTCTGTTCCAATTGGCGTCTCTCTCTTCCTCTCTCCTTCTCTCTCTCTTTCTTGAGAAGGTGTTGAGTAATTTTGCTGGTACCCCAACTTTGTCGCTGATTGAAATCGCAGACGCTGATCACATAAATTGCCAGATTTTCGGTATACATGACAGAGCAAGACCCCGATCTATGGCCCACCCCCGCCTCCCTCTGTCTGCCCGCTGCTGCCCTCGCTTGGGTGCACAGAGCCACACCCCCTTTTGGGTAAAACGCATAATTGCATTGTATGCTGTGTGTAATTGAAATTAATACGAGTGTATTACACCGAGCGAAATGACTTATTTCATATGGGTTAATTTGACGCCCGTGCATGTCCGATAATTAAGCAATTTAAGCGGCTTTTATATTGATTTATGATATCGCTGCGATAACTGGTAGCTCGCCCGCTCGCTCGCGCCTCGAAAGCGGGTTAAGAGGTGCTGAGATATGAGCCAAAAGTTGCGGCATTGATTGCACACCTGAACGCTTGTCTGCAGTACGATCGGCAAACTTCAGGATCTAAAGTGATGTGAAGCGATAAAACATATATGGTATATTGTAATATGTTATATAATATTTTGTATATCTGCATGAATCTAATATTCATACGATATATTACTTATGTATCTTAGAGTTTGTGCTCTTAATAGATTTACGGCTCCAGTATTTCCAGTATTTAAGATGTTACTCCACACTAACAGCCTTACAGCTCAAAGAGTTGCTGTTCGATATTACTCAACTCTTTCTTAGCAATAACTTAATGGCTCTAGGAGATATTTAAAGATATTACTTAACATTGCTTTACCGATGAGGAGTTACTGATCGGCATTACTCAACTCACCCTTACTCAACACTGCTTTACCCATAACCTTACAACTTCATTGGTGCCTGTTCGATATTACACAACTCTTCCTTATCGATAGCCTAACAGCTCTAGTAGTTCGTCAAAGATCTAACTCAACTCTGCTCTATCGATAACCTTACAGCTTCTAGAGTTCCTTATCGATATTACTCAACACTACCTTATCGATAGCTTAATTGCTGCAGTAACTCTTCAATAATATGACTCAACTCTGCTTTATCGTTAGTCTTACAGCTTCAGTTCCACCTCCTACTGCGTTATCATTTCAGCTGTGCGGGATCTCCAAAACTTCCTCATCGTTGTCAAATGGTTTCCCACACATTTACAGACAGCTGAGTCGCCCGCCCCATGTTTCATTGTTGCCACACGCGCTGGACCGTACCTTAAGAGAGATGCCCATCTAAGATGTCGCATTAATCGAATGCGTAAATTCGTTGAGATCGTTGATAAGACTTCTCGACTGGCTGCTGCCAGTTCTAGGTAGGTAGCTAGCTAGTCCCATCCCTGTTGGCAACCCGAGATGCTATCCAAAGCTCATTGAAACAATTAAACGGCGGCTACGTTCGATGAGTTGTGTCGCGCCTAATGACGATCGTCGCTGGCCCCATCCCTCAACTTAATTCCAGGCTCCATAGATAAGGCATTAAAAAGCAATTATGACGACAAATCTGTAAACATACGGCAATCGTTTAATGGCGGACTTAACGCAACATTTAGAAGGTAATAAAAACGGGCAGGCGGGCGCATCGGGCGCGAGACCGTTGAGATTGGAGGCGCCACAGACGCGAGTCAAGGCAAAGTTGCATTAACATAAAAATGTCATAAGGTTTATGGTAGATGCGCTTAGCCAGATTGATCGACCAGATATATACCAGATCCGGCAACTCAGACAGCTTTCCCCCACTCTACCTTCCCCTCTCTCATTCTTCCGATTATTTTGCAATTGAAAGTGTGAGAGAGGAGAAGGGGAGTCGGAACATTGCATACATAGGTATTTGGAGAAAATGTGACATAAATTATAAGAAACGATCGTAAATCTTTGGCTGCGATCATGGATCAGTGATCTGCCGTGGCAAATGAAACATGCTGTACTTAAAATAGAACTTCATAATAGATCGGTTTATGTTTTATGGCTTTCATGATCTTTGCCAGAGACATTTGTTTTGAGGAAGTTCATCACGAAGCAGGTTTTACGATCGCAATAGCATATTTCGTGATCTGCCATATTAAGCATTTCACCAAGATAAACTGCATAAGTATAAGTAATTTTCACCTGATACAATCGAGAATGTCTGATCGAATTGCCTGAGGTTTAACCCATTAGCAAAAGACCGGAAACCGCTGGCAACATTAATAATGTTGCTGATTCGCGGAAATTAAGCTGCGCTCCCTTCCCCCCAGTTCGCAACACGCGAAGACACATGCTACACACAACAGTGAAAACAAAACTGACCCAGAGACAAACCCAACGATGATTCAAGACGCTGCTGGACAGCGGAGCCGCCAGAACGCAAAAGGTAGAACCTACGGCTATAAAAGTAGAAGCTAAACAAGACGAAGATGAGCGGCAGGGCGGAGTGGGGAAGGAGGGCAGACAAACAGATCGGTCACTGAGCGTAACAAAGGTGCACCTTCAATGAAGCCTAACCAAATAAGGCAGGCCACGACGCAGAGAACTTGAACGGGACGATGACGATGTCTCTCTACACGTAAGGAATGCTCTGGCAGTTTTGGGGTGTGCTCCACACATGAAGAAGAAGCAGAAGCAGATGAGCAGAGGGCAACGGGCAGCGGGTTGGGGGTTCAACTGTCGACGGAGCACCCATTTTACCTGCAGCGCTCGTTCTTTGGGTGACTAAACACTTGTTTCGCTTCAATAACGCACCGCACCGAACGTCCAAGTTCCAAGTCGTTGCTGTCATCTTCCCGGCAAGGGGAGACGAAAGGCGGAAGACACAGACCCGGTGGGAAGGAAGGTAGGTGGGGAAGGTCTTTGAACACATATTTTACAACAACAACAAGTACGCAACAACCCGAACGACGATCCAACAAGCAGCATACAGCGCTGACAGCGCAGCCCCAAATCCAAATACAATAATATTTTTAAGGCGCTGTCCGTTCGATTCGTTGACTTAAGGTGAGGATCGCGACGGTTTGAGGTTAAGCACGGGCTACAAATGTAGATGTGCATGTGTATGTGTGTGTGTGTAACGGGGCGGCGGCAGCGGCAATGAGGCATAACGGTGCTGCTGTCTGCTCGTGCCTACCCCGAGTCGCGGAAGCGTCGTCGTCCGGTTCTTATGGGCTGGGCCCGAAGCTCAAGACAAGTCGCAGGTTAGTCGCGATTGCGTATACCTTTCATCATCGTGTGTGTGCGTGTGTGTGTGTTCAACTATATCATTTACTCGTGTGTAATTTCTTGATTTGTTTTTTGCCTGCTTCGGTTTTTATATATTTTATGCGTCTCGCTCTCGAAATTATGGGAAATTAAAAAATGTTTTATTTATGAGTAGCTGGCAGCAAGTCAAGTAAATCGCGTTCATTCTGATTCCGAGGTGTGGTTTTTGGGTGCACAGACACATATGGAAATTATAGTGCTTTATGAGCTCTTAATGCATCCACGAGGCGAGAGAGATAGACAGAGAGAGAGAAGGAGAGAGAGAGAGAGCAGACTTTATGACCCGCAACGTCTGAGAGTCAATCAAATGTAACACAGGTTGAGATTGCTCGCGATTCTATGCCTATATACAAAACATATATCCACTCCATCAAAATCAAAAGCAAAACCAATTTGCCTCCTCCCCCTTTCCCCCTTTCCCTGTCCCTGTGTGCAAAAACAACTTTCCAACATTAATGACAATTTGTATCGTAATTGAAATCGAAATGCCGTGAATAAATGCCGCTTTGCACTAAGCCTCGAGACACTCCAAGTGCGGGAGAGTGACGATGGAGGGGAGAGGGATGAGCGGAGGGGGAGGGAGAGATGGTGTAGTGCATTGGGGTGTCATACAGAGAGAGAGACGCAGCAACAAGGAACACCTTTTTTCAAAAGCAGAACCAGTTGAGGCAGTTGCAACGCGGCACAGGTGCCAGGCGAGGCCAGATCACAGCAGACCAGGCCAGGCCCGCTAGCTGTGGGCCTGGGCGAAAGCGCAGGCAGCCGCTTTTCAGCTTTTCAGTTTTCAGTGTGTAATCCATTTTAATGCCAACACCATTACGAACAGTAGCCTCAGTGTCACATTTAGCTAAAGTAGCAGCAGCAACCCAAAAAAACAGCAACACAAAATGCAAACTGTCATCCGCCTCAGTGGACACTCTCGCTTCCATCTGGTACCCTGCACTGTCGGTATTATGTGTAATGAATGTTCAACAGCAGCTCAAAGCTTTGTGCTTTAATCATTTGCAAAAGCTTAAAGGTTTCTGTTTAATTTGGGATATTGCAGCCAGCTTTGCATTCAACTAGTTAAGCTTAAAAAGTTATAGTATGCAGTACGTATTGACAAAGGTGATTGAAAATAAACTGACTTATCACATTAGGTTAATACTCATTTACATTCTTATAGGAATGTTTTTATCGTATACTTCAGTGGAGTTTTAATGAACTTTAATCATTTGCAAATGCTTAAAGCATTCTGATAAATTTGTGATATTGCATCAAGCTTTGCATTAAACTAGCCAAGCTAAAGACCTTAACATACTATATGGTATATGCATATAATTATACAGTGTATATTGATAAAATCTTCTAATAAGCAAACAAAGCTTAATTAATCAAACATCGTCATTTACATTTTAAATAAATAATAAACTTCATTCTAATATTTATTTACATTGTTAATGGAATGTTTCCATCAAAGCTTTTCGTATGCTTGAGTAGAGCTTTAATGAGCTTTCAAAGAAATTCCCATTAGACAAACCCTCTTTCATGTTTAGGAAGGTCTTAGCCCTACTTTAGTTGCTTACAGCGCATTTAACAGTCACATACGCCTCACTTGTTTGCACTTCTCACTTGTTTTATGATTTAAACGAAGCGCCAAAGTGTCACAGCAACGCTGATAGCCCAGACTGCTGCAGTTCCTTGTCGCGCCACATTCAGCCCCTGCTCGAGTGCGGAATTCACAACGCATGCAGCAGAGGAGAGGAAAGGAGAGGAGAGGAGAGGGGGCGAGGCAAGGCGAGGCGACCTTAATATGCCGTCAATTGATTAGCAAGCGACAGAGCAAGGCGCGCACGCGGCTAATGAGAAGCATCAGAAGAATTCGCAAGGCAAAGGCGCCAAGTGCAGCAGAACAGGTTTCCCCCTCAAAGTGCAAGGAGAATGAGTGCGTGACGAGGGAGAGGGGGTAGCAGGAGTTACCCTTGTGCCGCCTGCTGTATTAATCACGCCGATTGTCCGATACAGCAGCGATATGTTAGTCTCCTGCACTTTACCTGTGTGTGCCTTGTGCCCCGATAGCAAGCAGGGCGCATAATTTATCAAATACCTGAGCCCGAGCCAGAGCCCCTTTCGTCTTGAATCGAACTGAGTCAGTGGCTCGGCATGCCATAATGAACCTTAGCCTACTTCCAAAGGCCGCTGGTTGTTTCCCACAATTATGCAAAGAAGGAGAAAAATTGTTGTGGAAAACTGCACAGTGAACAAACATGCTGCATAAGGTGCATCCCAAGACTTGCCGGGGCGAAATTGGCTGGCCAAATTATAATGCATTACTTCATAACTCCCCGCCAGCAACTTGTTTGAACTGAGTCAGCTCGCAAAAGATTCCCTGGCCAGTGGGCAGTCTGGGTAGGCAGCAATCAAATCACTTGTTGCCCCAAAGCAAGCCACAAAGATTGTTAGACAATAGCAACAAGTCGCGGCAGACAGTTGCAACTTGAAGTATACCCTGTAAATAGAGTTACAAACAATGTAAGCTAAGCCAGATTTTGATACAATCCTAAACATGATATTCCTTGTGTATTTCATGAGGGATTATTAGAAAATTTAGAGTACAGTAGTAGCAGATCTAGAACTGTATAATTTTATGTATTTCCAGCTTAATACAGTTCTCAAATGAAAAGTATTTAAGAATTAGATATTAGTACTGCTCATTTTTTATCCACCCACTCGTAACTTTGTCTCGTTTATTGGCCCACTTCAGTCTCGACTTCAGTCAGTTCTACAATCTGTGGCAGTTAATTTGATTATGTTTGGCTGCATTGATTAACTGCCGCCTGACATGACAGCTCAATTCCAGCCCCCTGCCTCCCTCGCTCTCTCTCTCGACTATACCCCCAAGTGATCTCATGATTATCGATTGCGCAATGTCGCCGTCGTCATCCGCGAGTGAGTCTTGTCTTTGGCAAACAATCAAACCAATTGGCCCTTCAGCTACCTCAGCCAGGGCAACTCCAACCTACCGACCAAGCAACCAAGCGACCAAGCGACCACCAAGCCATACTGACAACGATCGCGTAATCGCCCTTAATCCATCAATAAAACGGGGCCATCACGATATCGTTGCTCCCCCAGCTGCCAAGCTGCCCAGGCTGCCACCGTTGCCCAAAAAAAGATCTCAAAACTGGCGGCACTCATTGTCGACAACATCAACAACAACATTCAAATTTGCCAATTGCCAAGTTAGAAGCGGCAACTGCAACGGGGCAACTCCAGCTAAATAAAGCAAAGATCCAAAAGAGACACCATCAGTCAACACAATCAATCTCGCCGTGCTGCCGTGAGCTGCTCCGAGAGAGAGACAGAGAGAGAGAGAGAGAGACAGAGACTTGCGGGACTTAGGATCTCTGTTTGGGCAGTTTTGCTGTGAAAATATTTGCTGCTGCTTTTTGCCAGGCTTGAATTCATTAAGTGCTCTCATTGCGGGCCTAACGAGCAGCGCGATCGATCGAGAGCCCTAAAACCTTTCACTAATGATTTGATTATGCAGCGCGCAGGCTGAATTTGTTTTTCCTATTGTTTTTCTTAACCCTCCTCCGTCTCCTCCCTCTCCTCATTCCTTTAATTTATTTTCCACGGCTGCTGTACAAAAATGTTTGCAAAAAAATTTGTTTGCAAATTGTTGTTGACAGTTGCAAAGTCGCTTTCAATTTGTATTAATAGGCAGTATTTTGTTTGTTTTGCAACACTGTCACAGTTACTTTTCAAGCAGGTTGGCAGCACTACGATGCCTAGATTGCATCATCACATAACTTGTGTGTAGATTAAAATGGTGGAAAGCGCATCTTTAACTAAAGATAAGCTAATAGAGTGTGAAAACTGTAAAAAAAGTACAATTAATATTAAGGAAAATAATAAAAGACAGGATCTATAGATCTATAGCTTGTAAAAAAGTACAATAAATATTAAGAAAAATAATAAAAGAAAGGATCTTTAGATCTCTAGCTTATATAACACTTTATATACCATACAATAGTTACAACCTTGAGGTAAGTAAAGTCATGTAAAGCCAAACAATCAAGCTCATCAAGATCATTTTGTGCACTGGTCGGGATCAGGTAACTTATTGAGTGCCCCAGACAGAGAGAGAGAGAGAGAGGGAAGAACGGACTACGATCGTGGCAGGCGGATAACAAATGTGTCCTACAGACCCAAAACAAACGATGCGCATTCACTTTTATTGTCTTCCTTTTTTCTGCATATGCAATAAAGCAACAAATTAACTGATGATCAGTGTCAATGGAATGCAACCATGTAAATTACACACACACACACAAAGACCGAGTGTAGATATATTGGTAACGGTGACTGGTTGAATCGTGTCGTGATTACAGGTTGTTACCCAGAGGATTGGCCCGCGCCGGGGCCAGAACTATGCGAATGTTGTCGCGTTTTAAGCGATGAATTAAGCGATATTTGCAATTAATAACTGTCAAGCAGAAATCTGTTCGAATAATGAAAATTTGTTTAACTCAAATCAAAGCGCAAGAGATGCCCAGCTGTTGCCCGACTGCCTCGTGAAGGAGTCTCCCGATCTCGATCCCGTTCCCTCTCACACTTCAACTTCCACTTCGAATCGTCGTTGTCGTCGTGGTAAGAGACGACTTTCGTGTTAATGGTATGCAGAGGAGGCAATGCCATTGATTTCACTTCGATTATGGGGCACATAAAGAAACGCTTATGGTCTCTGGACACCGAGCTGCGCTCCCGAGTCCACTCCCATTGCCGTTTCCCCAGCTGCTGCGGCTGCCCAGCCCCATAGTCGAGGTCGCCACGTGCGAGAAAAGGCGGCAAAAGTTATTGACTGATTATGAGATTTGGCACGCCATTGCAGCAGGAAGGTGAATGCAACTGACTCTCGACTCTCTGCTGGCTCAGTGTCCCTCTCCCTCTCCCTCTCCATCTCCGTCGGCAGATTATGTTTTGAAAGTGCAGCCAGAGCGAGTGATTTCTTTATGAATTCATTAAACTTTAAATTGGTTTTAAATTGGCCACAGTTGTTGTGCCCCACGAGTGTGTGTGTGGAGTGTGTGGAATTTGGCACGAACTTCTTGCTGCTGCTGGCCCCAACAATTATCTGGCAGCACACATCTCTACAAGACTCGTGTGTGGCCAGTCCAGGCCAGGCGAGGCCTTTTGGGCCAGGCCAATAATATTAATAACACGCACTTTGTGCCTCCTGTTGCTGCTGATGCTGCTGGTGCCGGACAGCTGCCTCCGCTGGCCAAGGGGCAACTCCAACTGCATCTCGGCAACGGCAACTGCAACGGCATCTTTTGTTTGTTTTCATTAAGAAAATATTGCAGCGTCAACATGAAATCAATACCGAGGCCAAGGTCCACGCCCGCACCCGCAGCATCAGTTGCAGTTGCAGTTGCAAGTTGCACACACACACACAAGGCGACGCACCACGCCTTTTGTTTCACGGCTGCCTTTCTGATGGGGGTGACTGATTGCGATTGCTGCAGCAGGCAGTCGCCTTCATCTGTCTGTCTGTCCCTCCGTCTGTCCCAGTGCAGGACATGTGCAATGTGCCGTTTGTCAGTGGCGCATAAAAGAAAGGAGTTTTGCTTCTACGGAAATCTGATACTTTCCGTCGCTCTCTGCTCGTAATTGTGCAGATGCATTCGCTAAAGGTGTCACTTGAGTTGTTGTTGTTGCTGTTGTTGTTGCTGTTGCTGTCGCCCAGCTATTTTTGACTAACGACAAGCGGCACAAGTTGGACACGCGTTGCCAGATTTCTGCGGGGGGTTGCTTCGTACAATATGCATCTCTCATATAGGCAAAGCAATGGTATTGGATAGGATACCCACACAGAGACAGACACAATCAGTTTCTCCACTCGACTCACACCTGTTTATGGACTGATGGAGGAAGTGTTGGAAGTGTTTGTTGCTGGTGGTGCCAGGCAGACAAGCGGCGCTTAGACGGAAGCAGGGAAGCGAAGGGTTGTTTCAGCTGCAGAATCCGGAATCGAGATCTATAAATAGAATGCATAAAGTGTGCTGTGGTTTGGCATTGATTGAATGGAAGACGGGGGTAAAGGTGCAATTGAAAGAGAATGAGAGAAGTTAGAGAAATATAAGAAGCAGACAGAGAAAGCAACAGATGCAGAAAGAGAAGACTGAGAAAGAGATGACAATCGTAAAGAATAGAGAGAGAACTCTATACAACTACACTATCTTGAAAGTCATCTATTCCCCATAGATCCCTTGTAAGCCCAACCCCACCACCCACCACCAATACAAACAAAACAATCCACGTGCTACAGCCAGTCAAATCGTATCGTGATCGCGTTCATTCGTTTCACTTTCAGCTAAAACTCCGCTAAATCTCATTTCGATTCTCACGTTGGCCAAGGCAAAGTAGGCAATTAAAATAAACGAATCGAATAATCAATAATCGATTGCAGTTAGTAGTAGTAGTAGTAGTAGTAGTAGCAGGCTGCACAAAACGTGCATTTAATTGAGGCAGAACTCGGGGCCCACTTCATGATTACATAAAATTATAATTTAAATCAAATAGCGCAAATGCACAAATAACAAATAATAAATAAGAAAAGCGCAGCCAAAATAACCAACGGAAAACAAGCTAAAAGCTTTACAAAAACAAGAAAAAAAGGCAGCCACCCACTCGACGCGAAGGACGTGGCGGCTGCAACTGCGGCGCCTCGAGTCAAATTATAACGATCTCTTTGCAGCTCTCAAAGTTCCCAGTTCCATTCAGACAGATATCGAGACAGACAGACAGACAGGCAGTTCAGACAAAAACAATGCCCAATGATCGCGAGCCGATCAATAGCGGCAACAACAACAACAACAACAACTGTCTGTCCGACCCACCGACCTGCCTTCGTCCGACTGCAGCCTGCCAGCCGCACTGCGACAATCGACAATCGATAGTTCAAACAGTCGACAATCGACATAACCCGCGGGCGCCTCAAACTTAAATGAAATTGAAATGGCCACACAATTATTAGTCAAATAAGTAGGAACAATTATGCATACTTTGATATCGTGGAAACACAGATACACTTTGAATTAAAAGATTACGATCATTCTGTCAAAAAGTTGTTAGAAAAAGCTTATAAAATATCATATTAGAGTATTTGGGGATTGTACAAAGTAATATCTTATTATATTATATCATCAAGAAAAATATTATATATTTCAAGAAAAAATATATATTCTGTTCTTTTCTAAGATCTAAAGTATCAAAGTCGGCTTCCCGTTCCCTTAAATTTGTATTAAATTGATATACAATATTTTCTTTTGGAATATTATAAACTAACGTACCTCATATTTTTATATTCTGCCAAAATTTCAAATTAACAGAAAAGAAATAATAATAAATTAACAAATTATCGGTTTTATTTAATAAAGTAAATCAAAAATGAATTCAAAAGAGAAAATATACGATCATTTTATGTTTTCCAAGGTCTTATATGATATATTTTATAATATATATTTATTATAATTAATCGACCTTTAAGTTCCTACAGGGTATTTGGTAGTCTCAACTCCTTCGCTTCTTTGGAACAGTGTTGCAAACGTCTGGCGCATTAGCACAGTCAGAGATAACTGTGTTTTCAGAACTTCCTCAAGCTCATTGATTTGATATGATTTGTCGCCCCATTGAGTGCAACTCGTTGCTGATTATGCAACCGCAATGCAGAGTACAATGGAGCCGAGCAAAGCCAAGCGGAGCTGCAAGCACGTGCAGACCTTGCCTACCAGTCGATGAGATGGGGGGGGGGGAGGAGGCAAACCTATCGATAGATGCAACCGAAGCGTTTGGCAACTCTTTTCGTATCTCGTTTGCAGCATCTGCGTCAAGTCTCTGTTTTGTTTTGTTTTTCTATTCCCTCTTTTTTCTCATTTTATTTGCGAGTATTATTATTATTTTTATGCAGTTTGGCGTTTCGGTTTTGTTTTTATATTTTTAGCAGATCTGGTCAGACGTTGCGACTGTCGGCGGGGTCGAAGTTCAGCCAAATGAATGGCACCCACAACGTTTAATGTCTTTGATGGTTTTATTAGCCAAATGCCGACAGACACTGGCCGAATTGATTCGTATCCGAATCGAACTTCGAGTACGAGTTCGAATAAGTTGAATAGTTATTCGATGCGATTGAATGAATACTCGCATATCTCTTCTCCACCGACTCATTAGCCATTGTTGTGTTGATGAAGTTGTTTTCTGGCCGTTTTCTGGCCAGCCAGCTGGTGATTTCTGGCCCCTGATTACAGATATTTGCAGTGAGGCTTTAGTTTTTATTATTTTGATTATTTTTTATTGGTATGAAATTTGCCAAAGACTAGAAAAGTTCAAGGTTTCGAAATTAAAAAGTAGCGCACAACAACTCAATACTCGACAATGATGATGATGATGATAATGATAATGGTAATGATAATGGCACAGAGCACTGGTCAAGGTTAGAAAACATCCTGAGGCTTCCCAGTAAAATTGCAGTTGGTGGCTGCAGTTGGCTTGAAAACTACAAACTAACATTGCCTTGTTTGCTTAACATTTTCCAACACTGTTGAAACTAGAGTTGCTGCTATACATTATTCTGTTATTTTATACAATTATAACTATGTTATTACACTATTATAAGTATAAGTTCTGTAGTTTTTTCTGAAATTCTCACATTCCATATTTCTATCTTTACCTTCTTCTTATTTTCCACCTTTACCTACAGACTTGCCATGTCAAGCATCTGTTTACTCTACACTTCCGAAAAGAAGAAACACTGACAGCCTCATTTGTTGCTAGTGAGCCTTGTCGGCAAAGTTGTCGCCCCAAGAAGGGACACCCCAATGCTTAACTAGCCTCATCATCCCACTCTCTCTCTCTCTCTCTCACTCATCTACCTACACAGGCAGGGCATATATCATTAGCTTGGCCCTGGCAATGATCGCTGGCAACAAGTGTTACGCCCTGCCCAGATGACAATAGCTTTCAAATGTTTCTAATTAAAAAACCAAAGAAAATGCCATGGATGCTAGAAAGAAAAAAAAACAACACGTAGAGCGGGAAAATTCGTTGCCAGCTCCTCCGCTCCCCAAACTATATTTAGATGGCATTGTCTCATTGTATCTTCCGCATACAGCTGCCTCTTAACTCGCCGTGGCAGTGTAATGTGACCGACACCAGCAACAACAACAACAACTGAGAACTGGAGGAGCAGGAACCCGCATAAAGTGAGCATGTCGAGCCAATGGAACGCTAATCATAAGCATTTGCCGATGATTTAGTGTCGCCAGCCTGAGCCACGTGTGTATCTGTGTGACAGAGTCTTGCTCTCCTGTGTGTGTGTGTGTGTGCAGTGTCGCAAACTCCCATCGAACGTTGTCGTGGTGCATCATCATCGTCGGCATCCTTTCAAGCTGATTTTTCACACGCCGCGCATTGTTTATAGCACGTGAGATATCCCCAATGAGCCGCACACAACTCACAAACTGATTACCGACTTGGCTCCCCTTTTTCTCTAGTATATATCATATCGGTCGAGAGGGGAGGGTGGGGGAGGTTTGTTAGTTTTTTATTTAGCGCTTTCAGTCAACAGGCGCGTCATTAATTAACGTCCTGCTGCCCCCAGTTTGAGCGCTTAATGCTATTTGCTTTCGACGGCGCCGCCGTAGAAAAACCACCCGCCCATTTAGCCTGGTCTGCCAGTCAATCGGCAGACCCCTTTAACTATTCCCCGTCCCCACTCTGCCCCTTTCTTACTTTGCCTCCCTCACGCTCAGCCATTTTGTTTTTCTATTTTACTATTTCTATTCTCAGTGCTCGGCACACTTTGTCGCACAATGCGCTGGTAATTACCGTTGCACTTCCACTTTACACAGTTTAATTGCACCACCACGAGCCGTGTTACCCCTTCCCTGCTCTGACCTCCACCCCTGCCTCCTTGCACAGCCATAGCCCGTGCTAGGCGAAAGGGTTCGGTTAGTTTCAGCTAGTTTTATACCCAGCAGCTATTGACAATTTATTGAAATGGGGTATATTCTATTTATTAATATACATACATATATAGAGGAGAACTGAGTAGTTTGCAAAGTAAGCTAGAGTTAGAAAATTCTGTACTGGGTAAACAATCATTTCCGACCGTATAGAATATCATTTGGTTTATGTGATCTTGACACTCAACAAGAATTCGAATTTTAGAGTTTTACAAAGATAAAAATTAGTGGTTGTGCCTTTACTCGATTAAGCAATAGAGACCTGCATGAGTTTACTTACAGAACAGTAGCAATTGAGTAGAAACTGTTATGCAAATCTTGTTTATAATATTTTAATTAAGGACTTCAATTGTCAAAGTTTCCGAGGAAATACTCCATGAAAGTTTTCGTCTTGCTGTTGCTTACCCTTTACATTTGCAGTAGCATATCAATTTGCTTTATAGAAACGTAGAGTACATTTCCAACTCTACTGTAGGGTATATTAACGACCGTGCACACTCAACTGTATCAATCATTACTCAACATTGCGTCCATGTGGCTGCAAGCGGGCTTATTAGTGAGTAACCCGCTCATCCTCCTCCTCCTGCAGCTCTCCTGCAATCCTCTTTCTCCCCCATTCCCCTTCTGCACCCTTACTGATGATGTTGTTGTTACTGCTTCTGTTGTTGTTGATTTTGGCAAGTTTATTGACGTTTAACACGTTGCGCGGTTCGTTGCGACTTGTTCCACAAGGGGTTGACTGAGTCGCGAGTGGACAACAGATGTTAACATCATTACTTTATTATGTTTATTAAAATGCTCAGCCCGTAGAACTGACTAACTGTTCATTAAAGGCATTTCAATTTCAATTTAATATGTAAATTAAGTTTAAACAAATACGCCTTATAAGTAGGGGATAATAAATATCGCCAATTGGTTCAACGATATTAATCTGCAAGGAAAACAGTTCTGTTTTGGGATGGATTCAATTATCAATCGAGAAATACGGCATATTATGAAGGGTTTACAGTAATGGAACCTCGAAGTTTCAATCTTAACAGTTAATATCAAGATTACATCTGTTTTACTACTTAAAACTTTAGCTATAATCTTACTCTCTCTCTCTCTCTTTCACACTCTAGTACAACTTCTTTCATTCCCATTGATTTTCCGATTCTCTCTCGCGGGCAATTATATTCCTTTTCCAAGAATGCATTTGTCTCATTCGAAAGTTTATGTCATATTTGGCGGCTATGGGGCTTATGGGTTATACCAACCAATTCCGGATTGTCTGCCGTACAGTGTGTGGTATCTTCTTATGTTTTGTTGCCAGCAAACACACCGATGATGATGGCCCCGTAATCGCTGAAATTGGCTTAGTTTCACATAAAACTTGCCTCGTAGTTCTCTCAACACACACCTCCTCCACCTATTTGTCTCCCCAGCCGGTGCACAAACAATAAAAACAACTTTTACGATAGTCTACGGATTCTCTTTCGTATTTCAAGTGCAATAAATGTTGCACTGAACAATCCGTCAATCCCCGCCCGGCCCATTCCCTCCCATTCCTCTTCCTTCTGCAGCTACTGCGCCATAGAAGGTGACAAAGCCCCCAGATGAGAAGAGACGCATATAAAAATCAACGTCAAAAGTTTTGGGTGATTTGATGGCATTTTGAAGGAATCAATTTAATCGCATTTAATGCCAAGCGATAATACCCACCCAGTGTTCAGTTCAGCTCAGATCCAAGAACATTTCAGCATCGATATAAAAATTTCAATAATTCTCCATGAACGGCCCCAAAAATACTCGCAATGTGTGTCATCAGGCAGGGCAGGGAGGAAGGGAGCGAGTTAAGTGCGCCGCTGCCGCCGAGGGAATTGATTTAACATTGTTATGCTGCCTCGTGTTCTTCTCAATGGGGCGACACCTTGCCCGCGACCCGACTGCAGATACCTAGTACTATGAGCTGTAGATGCATTCGTATCTTTACCCCATTCAGTTGCCAGATATTCACTAATTAGTTGTTGCCTGCCAGATATTTATGCGTCGTTGGTGTCACTTGGCACATAAAAACCAGAGGGGGAAACACGGCATCGATAGAGGGGGAGTGCAGCTTGGGGAACCGATGATGTTGGTGCTTCTGCAGCTGCGTGTGATAAAAAGGCCCAAAATTAGGCAAAAGGCGTGTAAAGTGCACACTGGAACGATTAACTGCCTGCATTAGCAGGGAGGCCTGATTAATACTGAGAATTAAACTGTAGTCTGTATATCGGCTAGAGATGAGCAAGGGTCGTGCGTGTCACGATGGAGAGGAATAGAAGCTTTAGTGACTCCAACACAGTCTCTTTATCTATCTTTCTCACTCTCCTCTCTTCTCCTGCTAGAGATGAACAAGGTAAACACAGAACACAAATTACTACTGAGGATATTCACATAAAATATCGATATTTTATTAAGATTATTCTTGTTCCTTACGAATATCTTCAATCTAAAATTGTTCTATTTCGAAAATCATCATACGCTGCTTGTAATAAACTCATTTCGCTCAACTATTCAACATTTTCTTTAGATCCCCGCCCATCTGCAGTTAAGATCGTCGTAGGTTTTTCTGTATGCACTGCTAATATGAAAATGAGTCTCCGCTGGCGATGGAACTTAAGGGGGAAAACTGCAAAAAATGCAAAAAAAAGTGCAGCAAAAACAACAACAAACAGAAGATGGAAAAAATGAGAAAAAAACGAAGACATGAACGCGATGTTTGTGCGACGTAGCCTCGCCTGATCGCCCCAATGTATCACGATGGATTTATAGTTTAGTATGCACGATCAATCAAAAATCGTGAAAAGAAAGAGGAGAACGGCGAAGAGACAGACAGAGAGAAAGATCAAGAGAGAGAGAGAGAGGGGAACATTAGAGAACTCTTTCGACAGTCTAACAGTAAATGTGATGCGCGGGGGGCATATTAAAAGAAAGTCGACGTCGACTTCCAGTTGGAGTTGGCAAGCAGCGAGTTTGAAGCGTTGCCAATAAGAATTATTACACCTGATTGGAATCTGCAGCCGCAGAAATGAACTTGACCATAGCGCAGAGAGAAACAAAAACCGCCCACGTACTTGTGGGTGGGTCGACGATGCTGGCAACTAGAAAAGGAACAACTCAGAATCCCCAAGAAATCTGCGCCTCGACTGCATTTATTAACATTTTGACTTTGTGACCAATATACTGAGGGGGGGCAGTAGGAGGGGGAAGACTGTCAGACAGAAGAGCTCGTTTGGGCTGGTAGGCGTACTTAATCGATCGCTTGTTGATAGGCAAATTGGCAAAATGCAAAAAAGCAAGCAGCCAAAAGCTAAACCTGTTCCCCGAAGGAGGAAAGCGGGGAAGGCTTTTCCTTTGAACTAACTTCCTCGGCGGCAGCTGCTGCTGCTGGAAAATTCGTGATGCGCAACATTCATTTGGCTCAACTTTTTGGTTTAGTTCTTGCGGTCCTCCACGTCGTCCACTGTGCGATCTTTATCTGCAGTCAGAAATTTTTAGGGCTCCATCGGCGACGGCGACGTCGTCCGTTCCGTCATTTACATTTCGGCTCAAATGGGAATTTCGAGTTCGAGTTTGGTTTTTTTTTTCTGTTTCGGTTTTCGGTACTGCGACTGACAGTTGGAGCATTGCAAAGTGATCGTTAAATCACGAATATTTAATTGTCTTCATCACCTGAGGGTGGTTGAAATTAGTCTGGACTTGGCTTAAACAATTCTTCTTGGCCTGTCTTACCTGTGCCTGTCGTGGTCACAGTTGTTGTTGTTGGTCCATTTGCTGTAGTTGCTCGTTGGTTGGACTCTGCTCTCGTAATGGGCTTGTAATGGTCTCAACTTTCAGATGGATCCATTTAACTCCGCCCTGTGCCCTCGCACAATGCGGTTAAGGCTCTTTTCTTTCTCCAATTGCATGCATAGATTCGGCCTCTAATGAGAGGCCCCAACATTCCCCAGCCCCAACTCCAGCGACACTAAGTGCTAATTTTATGGCGATTGATTGAAAATCCCATCAGGGTCAAGGAATGGTTAAGTAAAAAGCGTGCAAAATACATGGCCAACACTTACGGTCTCCTATTGATGGCTCTGCAGCGAGAAAGAAAGTTTCAGGCAACCCGAGGGAAACAATTTCCGAAATCAATGAACTATTTTGGAAACTTCCTCTCAGTGAAGTTCCCAGCTAGAACTCTCAGCTAGAACTTAGTCACAGCTTATAGTCATCACAGGTTTTCCCATGTTTAGATCACACCTTTCAAAGGGGATGCCATTTCAAGCATAACTCATAATCGATACGCAACAACAACTCAATCGACTTCCCACGATTTGAACACTTGAACTACGAACCGATCAAACAGTGAGTACAACAATTAACGCCAGCAAAGTATCATTAGAATTGTTGACCCCTCAGACAGTGACTAAACAGTTATCAATTATTACGAATCGTCGCAGGCTGATGAATGTCAACAATTGGGAAGCGTTTAGAACAAACAAAGAGATACGTAGAGTGTCTCTCTTCTAATGGGTTCCCACATCAGGCACAGGAAGCGAGGCAGGGGCTACGCATCATTGCACATGTTTCACAAAGGGGGAGGTAAGTACTGGCACGGGGAGGGATGCAACCTCGGCGACACCGAGCATATTGCAGAGCGACAAGAAAGATTCCCACAATTGTCAAATCACAATCCCGACAGGCGGAGGGGGCTGGGTTGGCTGACATTTCGCCAAAGCGGCAATTGCTACCAGCAAAAATTAAATTAGGCCAAATTAAAAGGCAACAATTGGATTGCCAAGTAGGGTGGTTCCTTCTTTCAGCGCAAAAATTGAATAAACTAACGATGTACAGTGGTGCGAAGTGGAAGTAGACGAGTTAGAGACAGAAATAAATGGTGCGATAGCAGAGGAAAGCATTCGATATGACCTTGAAAATAATTCAGCAATTTCTTCAGAATGTTTTATGAAATAATAGCATACGATTAAATACGATAATTTAATTTATATTTTGTAGTTTTGGTTATTTAAAATTAAAAAAAAAACTATCATAAATATAAAATGATCAATAATAAATATAAGATGATCACAGGGAACGCACCTTCTCAAAAAAAGAAAAGAGCTATCTTCAATAAGTCCTGGGAAAACTTATAAACTCATTAGAAAAGTTAAGCTGATAATGAAGTTCTAAGCTCAACAGGGGTACATTAGGTCTTATAGGTCGCAGGATCTTTACTGCGACCTATAAGATATATTTTACTACTAGAGGTTACCCTCACCCTTTCTAAATAAGAATAATTTTACTCAACTAAAACAGAACCAATTAAATATTAAAAATATTGTTGCTCAAAGTGAATTACAATTTGCACCACTGTACGTGGCATTAATCAGCGACAAATGCTGATGATATTATTTACTCGTCCTGTCCCAGTCGCGTAATTTGCTGGCTGGCCACACTGGTCGAAAGTCAATGAGAGCTGAATGCCAGACTGGCCTGGGGTTGGTTTGCTGCTTCGAAGTCGAGGTCGGAGTTGGAAACTTCAAGTTGAAGTTGGGCTTGCGTGGCATGCGAGAGAGGGTTGCAACTTGTACGCGTCACGGCTGCTTGCACACCCTCGCCCTCACCCATCGCCGCTGTGTGACCTGAGCCGACATTTGACATACGTTTTGAGCAGCATTCAATTCCTTAATATGCGACACGTGACCCACACTTTGCACGTTGCACGTTGCGCTCGCCACCTTCCTGTGAGCGTGCTGAGTGGCGAGTGCACGCAGTTAGATGCAGGTCCTGCCCACTGTGCGCTCTACATGTACAGCTCGTCTGCTTTCCGGTTTTGACTTGTTGTTCTCTGACACGCGCAGCCAGCAACGTTTCCTATCGCATTGCTGCCATCTCCCACGGGCTTCCATTCTGCTTCCTCTTTCTATTGATTCTTATTTTTCTGGGTTGCCTTTTGTGGGCTGACCAGCGCCACGCGACAGCCGAGTGCGATTGTCTTGTGGGTGTGGGGTGCGGATAGCTTGCGTGCCTCATTGTCAGGCAGCATGTTAGGGGTAGCAGCATGTGGCGACATGTGGCCAACTGGTGGTGCATTCTCTGCTGATCTCTGATCTGAGCGTGCAGCCTGTACCAAGTAAGGCTTTTCTCGCTTGAATCTTACGTGAGTTTGGAAGGGGATGCTTTAGTTAAAACTGTATTTGCTATTTTTTTGCAGTCAATTCTAAATTTTAAATTTGACGATCCTTAAGGTACTCAAGAAAAGCAAACTTCAAAGAATCCTTAGCATATCTTACTTTAAAACCTTCTAGACGATCTTCAGCAATTTCAAAAATGGGAATCTTATGAAACCTCCTGTCAAACCTTTCTTCTAAGACAATTCTTCTTATAGTTTGAAGACAGAATCATTAGAAATACCTTAGCAAACTTTAGCTTACGCCTCTCTAGGTGATTCTCATGGAATTTCAAAAAGGGAAATCCTGCCTGGACTGGACTCTCTTCTTCATTCATTCACTCCAAATACAGATTAGTTCTCGGCATTGCTTCTCATGTCAACTTTCGTATATGCGCCGCTCTACGTGCTTCTCATAAATCTATGCAACGATGCTCGCAGCAATTGCAGCACTTTATTGACCCGCTTTGACCCACAGCACGAAGCAGTCACTTCGACTTGGGGTTTCTTAAAACAAAATAATCACAAGTCTCTCTGCAAGTACAACTTGGCACTGGCTAAGGATAATGTTCGTACATTATTCGACCAAATTTGCCCAAGTCCAAGTTGAAAGGCATCGTGAGCGCATTTTTCTCTTCCTTTTCTAACAATTTTCTACACGTTTTCTTGCGACTGCGGCTTATGTTTTCAGCTCTTTGTGCTCTGTGGGGCGAAAATTGGCCAAACAAATTAAGTGATTTGCTATTGACATTTCCGCGAGCCTTGAACGGCGCACGCGCGTGAATAATGAAGTGCCAAGATCGCTTACACGAGAGAGATCAGAGCGGGAGACCGAGACCGAATCCGAGTGAAGTCGTCGTCGTCGTGGTCGTGGTCAATTGATCTTCTAGTGCTGCGACGGCGACCACAATTTCACACAATTCACATTGACCCCGCGCACTGTGACTGACCCTGGTTAAGGCTGGGCACCGAGCTGGGCCTCTTTGCTGGCAACTCTTGGAGCTCAGGTTCACAGTTATGGTCGAGTGTAGTTTGAGCCGACAATCGATTTTAATTTGTTTAACTTGTGCATCAATTTCTGCGCTTGTTTGTTGCTTCTCCTCCTTGTTCTTCCCTTCGTCTGCTGCTTCTCCTTTGTGCATAAATTACTGACACTTGTCTCCATTAAAAATGAAGGTGATTCAACTGTCATTCGCAGCATCTCTCAGTGAGCCGAGCTCCTCTGCTCGTTGTTGTTGTTGTTGCTGTGGCAGAGTCACGGCTTGCTTTTCACTTGGCATCGGACATGGGTTGTGCATGTCTCTCTCTCTATCTGTGTGTGTGCACCAACTGGAATGATGACGGCCTATTGCGAATGCCAATGAACATCAATCGCTGGCAATTTTCATGTAATTGTTTGTTGTTGTTGCCTCACATTGTTGCTCAAATTGTTGTACGAATCGTTGTTGTCGTTGTCGTTGTTGCCATTGAGCAGCAATTGACAAGCGATCTTCTGCCCTGGCTGCGAGTACATTTTAATGGCCATCTGCCTGTTGCCTGTTGCTGAATCATCGCAAAAATTAATGCAAAATACCAGGAAAGTTTCGAGTGCATGAGTATTACGTATTGATATTCGTATTCGTATTCGTATGGAGAGTGAGTAACTTAAATATCTCTTCTCAATTTCCCATAGTTTGCTTCAACTATTTATCCCCCCATTAGAGATTAGATCAACTCGATAGATCAACTTTCATTTTCGTCATTTGCCTAGTTCACTTACACACACACACCTTACACACACACACACACACGATGGTGGTCCAATTTTGGTCAATTCGCTTTTGGAAATGTGTCCTATAAATTAAATTTGACGCATTTTAAAATATTTTAGCACTTTTTTGTTATCGCAGCGACAAAATCTATTACTTAATTTTTTATTTGTGCCGCGCACTCGCACATGTTTTGCAAATAACACTTGAAATGAAATATGAAATGCAACTGGTCAAGTTGATCCCCTCCTCCTCCCCTGATCACCACTGCAAGTCCAGAGGTCCCAAGCATTTAACTGGCCATTTATGTGCGTGATTATTACGTGATATCGCGCACATTGGGCTCATAAATAATATTAAGCCAGTTTCCTATAGCCGACGAGGGGATCCAGAGTTGCAGTTCGGGGTACACACACACACAGCGATCGACTGCAGTTCCATTTGCAGAGAGACTCGAAATCGGTGCCCAATTGCCTACACCCTCTCTATAGGCAGACAGACCGAGAGAGATCGAGGGACAGACAGACAGACAGTCGGGTAGACAAGCTTATAAATGGGCGACTGCGGATTTGGATTTGATTTTGGCTTCAGCTTTTTGCGCCTTAACTTTTTCACTCAATTGATTTCTGTTTGTGTTGGCGCATTGGCAAGCTTTTAAATCATTTAATATACCAATTATAACAAGTCAAGTAGTTAACATAAATCTGCAATGGACTCAAAGCAAACTTAAGTGATTTTTGGCGCACTTTACGCGGAGATTTGCATACCCTGTAACTGTGGGTGAAGAAGGAGAGACTATGGGATTAGATCGTATTGAATATAAACATGGTATAAGTACATGATTGGCTGTCAAAAGATTCTGATTGTCGATATTTAGAAATACTTGAAAAACATTTAAGGTGGCTAACAAGAATTTTTAAGTTGTTGTCGTTGCAATCTTCAATTATTTAAATAGAATGTTAATAGTAAAACATTTTAGAAAAACGCGAGAGAAGAAAAAGGTTTTCTGTTTTAATATGTTATATTTTATTTTAATATCTTTTTTATTTTTCTTATTTTATGAATTTATTTTATTATTCAGACTTTCTACTCACAGCATAAGCAATCTAATCTCGGATTATTTCGATCTTCTTCGTTTGTCAAAAGTACTTGCAACACAAGTATTCATTACACTCTCTTAGACTACTGTTACTCATACTATTTCCATTTAACTTTATACATCACAGGGTATCCCCCAGTCAGTCACTTTTCACACCATGTATTCCCACCTTTTATCATACTATTTTTCTTCAATTCTTTTTTGCACTTTTTTGACGTCGCCAAGAAATCAAAACTCATGCATTATGAATGCCAAAATTTTCTGACGTAGTCAATTTCAGTTTTATTTATTTTATTGGCTTTAATGCATTGCGCGAGGCACTCGTAAATAAATAAATATTGAAAGCAGCAGCAGCAGCAACAACAACAACAAATGCATGACATTTTGCCTGTCCCCGCATAAGGAACCCACATACGACGGTGAGTATGAATAGACAACTGTGAATAGTATGAATGCGAGTGTATGGATATCTGCATATGAATAGTTGCCGGCAATATCGAAGCCTTTTCATATCTTGGGCTGACAGGTAGGTTAGTTGCCTCATTCGGGCCGCTAGGTGGCGTCTTGGCGGTGGCTGCCTGTCATTGGTAATGCAGTAATAAGCAACAACCTCCTGCCAGACAGACACACTCACACACACACTCACACACACTGGTACACTTGGCTATTTTTGCACTGAATCATGGCATAGACTACCCCATACCTCTTGCTACCCCATACCCCCTTCCCCACACTGCTGGAGCTACCCATTTGACTGTCTGCCCCAGTGTCTCATATTTTATCACAGCAGCCGCCGTCGTCGGCGTCAGCGTCGAAGCCGGCGTCAGCTTCAGCGCCGGAGTCTCGAGTGGCCAAGTGTCTGGTGTTTTGGCCAAGTGACTGTGTGGTTGTGGGCCCGGTCTCTATGAGCTTTGGCACATGCTGCAGCCGCTTTTGTTGTTAAGGAGCCGGTCGAATGGTCTTTTTGGCCGGCGTAAGTTTTTTGGCACAGATTTACGACTTTTAATGCTGTTTTGATTTGTTTTGCATAAGGGTGTTCACGTGGTCAAAAGAAAAATCGGAAAAAACAAAAGGGGGAAACCGAGAGGGGATAAGGAGGCCCTAGCCGACTTGGCCGAGAGAGACTGTGCGGCAGTTTGTCATGTCATCTGGCCGTTGTAATTGGGCTTTCAGAATATGACGGAAAGAGTGTTGCTAATCAGCAAATCGCACTCTGGCGTTGAGTAGACGAATTACAGCGCACTTTTTCAAGCGGCAGCTGGCCCGTGCTCAATGGTAAGTGTGTGTGTGAGAGAGTGAGAGTAAATCACGTAGGAAATGTAGAATAGTTTGGTTAAGCTAAAGATCTCCAAATACTCTGATATGTCTGAAAAGGATCTTTTAATTTAAATATTGGACATTACTATTTTCATTATTTCCTTTTATAGGAATTATATTTGATAAGGATCTTTTATTCAAAATATCTGTAGAATTTATTTAAATAAAATGTAAGAACATTTTTTTGTTATATTTGTATTTTAAATTATATCAAAAGTTTCCTTCATTATTATTTTCATTATTTCCTTTTGTTGAATGAATTTCAATGCAAAGTATGAACAATTTGTTCCTAAAAATAATACAACGAACTTTTTTAAAATATATCAATAATTCCTTTCATTACTTTTTTCATTATTTGCTTTCCCCTTTCAATGATAACTTGCTTTGCCTGCACTTCAACAGTTCATAATTCACACAGCCGGCTTCATATTCAATGCCAGCTGAAATACCAATTAAATACCAATAATACTGCACTTTGCATTCAGGTCTATGACTAATAAAACTCAATCTATTGCATTCCTCGACTACTTTAGTGCACTTTACGCCCGCTATATTTAATGTGCTTATGGCCGGCGATAGAGTGAGAGAGGGAAAAAGAGAGTAAGAGGGAAAGATGAGCGAAAAGAGAAGGCAAATAGTTTTATATCTTAAGGTGCTTTTCTCCAATATCATTTTACATAAACTTAGCAACAATTAATTGCAAATATAAATGTGTTGAAAGTTTTTGAGCATGTTACATTAGGTACTTGAAGGGGAACTTTATTATAAGTACAAGATTAACTTGGATTAGAATTCTGTAAAGAACTGTGTTGTTTTACAGTTAAGCAGACCATTTTCGATGATAAGCAAATAAAAGTGTTATAAACAATATTTAATTCATAAGGAAGTGTGGCTAGAAACGTTAATTCCATTGCAAGATGTTCAACCTATAAATTATGCCATATAGCACGCTTTGCTGACTATAAAATTGGGAGCAAGCAACGATCTACACAGGGCAAGGCAGGCACTGAGCAGGGACTGTGCGACAGGCAGCTGGCTGGGCCGGGGCAGTTTGTCGAGTCGCTCGCTCAAGTCGTAAGTTGGGCAGTTGGCCAGGTGCGGGTGCCACACGAAACTGGTTGGTCAGCGATGGCCAAACGGCGATCGCCCGCCAGCCGAATCGACCGACCGACTGACTGTCTGTCTGTCCCTCTGTCTTGGTGTGTGTGTGTGTGTCTAGCCTGTGCCCAGCACCAGGTCCGATCGGTACAGGCTGTCTGGCTCTGCCTGCTTGGGCTGTGCTTGTGGTGTGGACATGGGGCAGGCTGCGTGGCTTGGCGTGGTACACACCCGCATCGTGGCAGCGGTCGCAGTTTAAAACCAGATTAGCGCCCAAGTCGATGGCTAATTTTCTGTGTTGCTCGCTGGTTTCTGCTGCTTTGCAGTTTTAAGCTAATTTGAATTTGAATTTTAGCGGGTGATAGTCGTTTCAATATGTACATATCTACTACCAGTCTCCTTCGTTGCTGTTGTTGTTCGCCTGTTCGCCCGACCACTTGGTCAGTTGGCGAATGTGTTTTTCGGGGCCCGTTGCTGGCGTCGCTGGCGAGTTGACAGTCCCATTCGAGGCTGCCCGGCTGCCTGTCTCGGGCCCAGCCTGCGCCTGCGTCTCTCTGGTGTCTTGCTGAAATATAGGATGACATGCTCGACTCCATTGGTTACGTGTGCGCACACTCACTCGCACACACACACACACAAGCACACCCGAGCTGATTACGAAATGTTGACCTTTTGCTGTGGCTGCCTCTCTTGGCCACTTGTCTGCGCCTTTGGCGGCATTTTGGCGAAAGGTTTATGTCAACTGGCAATTGCTAAGCCATAGGCGCACAGTTATCCTGCTCTGCTTCCTATCCCCCTCCCAGCCCTCTTAGATACCCCGTAATTGCGCTCAAACTGAGCTCATTTAATTCGCCCATAATTTAAGGCACAACTCTTTCTTTGCCTAATGCTTTGGGCCAACTTGACTGTCTGGTTGAGTGCCTGATTGCTGCCAAGTGCATTCAATGAGTATTTATTGCTTATCAGTAGAAACACTCACATACATATTCCCACATTGTCGAGGACTGAGGCACACATGGACTCATCTGATCGTTGCTTCATTGCGCGAATTATTGTCAATAGTTTTGCATAAAGAAGAATTAAAATTTGATAATGATTTTCTAAAGAAATGTTCTTTTAAGATTCAAATTAATACATATTTCTTTGTATTATAAAATTGTATAAGTTCTATTTTCTCGTCTCATTACGATATTTGAAATTGATGGAAGATGGAAGAAAAATATCAGTAATACAAATATATAATAAATAAAACTAAACAGTTTACATTGTGAAATTATTTTCAGTTTAATGATCAATGCCAAAGTTCAGATAATTTCAATAGACTATTTCTCGGCTTTTATCGCCTAACGATATTTCTTCAATCACTTCCATCTCTAGCTTTTGCGCCTCCACCAATCGTGGCAAGCATGAATCATTTTGTGGTTTTATGATTAGTTCAATAGTTGCCCTGCGATATTCAAACACTTGTAGCACCTCATCCGGTGCTACGAATTGGGGTGCAATGTTTGCCAAGTAGTGCTATTTGATTTATTCATCGATTATAAATACGCAAACCATCATAATGATCATCACACCTTGCCTATGAGGCAGCAACCCGTACAAATGATGTTGTTGTTCCTTTTGTGGTTCAGTTCGGTTCGGCTTTGCTGTTTGCCAGCTGGTTCCATGACGCATACCTGCGCACAGCTTTAAATGGGTGGTGGGAATCGTAGTTGAAGTTGATGTTCACAGCGACAATCCTCACCTGGCCCGGCAAGCTGAGAAAGTTCTGCATCCCTCCTGAACGCAGCAGGAGCAGCAAGAGAATCTCACAAAAGCACCAGCAACAGCAACAGCAACAGCAACCTGGTGCCGGGTGGAATACGCTTCCTCTGTTTTCAAGGGCGCATCTGCAAGGGGAACCAACCAGGCAAGCAACCAACCCACCCCACTCTGTCCCACCCGTCCACCACCATCACCAAGTGGACAGCAGCCAGTTGCTTCTGGTTTATTCCTGTTGTTGTCGATTCTGATTTCATTCAGCAGCTGCGCAGTAGAATCACCTCGCCTTGGGGTGGCTTTTTTCGGTGGGAAAATAAATTCGCTTGGTTGGCCCGTTTCCGAGCAATGTGTGTGTTCCATTTCCATTTCGTATCCCGACATAACATGGCAATGTTATGCTGATTAATTGCTCTACCAGGCCTGGCATGGCAACAGGAGGGGGGAACTGTACCGGTGATTTCCCTCTCTCTCTCTCTGTGTGCACTGGAATTTTTGGCTTCATTCTTGATTTGTGTCTTGGCCTCATGTTGCTCTTTTCTTTCTGACCATTGCCTAATAGTTGTGGGAATGCACACAATATATTTCATATTACAATTCACTTCCATTCTATTATTAAATATTTTTGCTCATTTGAAATCGTTTCGTCGCCTTTGCCTTTTCTTGAAGTGCAATCAACTAAGCAAATTTGATTTGAAGTTGCATTTCAATAATGATTTCTTGGTTACTTTTTGATATGGTTTCAAATTACTGAGAAATAGCAGAGAGAACAAAGAGAGAACACCTAAGGCTATGCGAATTGCATTGATGTCTAATCGGTTGCAAGTCTGAGAATGCTCTCAAGTAAGTATTATTATTGGGCAGTCACGCAACTATTGCATGAGAACTGATCAGAGGATATTTGGGATACGATATCAAAGTGTTAAGTCACTCGAACTTATTGCAAAGTATTTTAGAATTTCTTAACTATCAAAACTATATAGAATAGGTTGTTTGCCTCAACACAATCACATCGCACATATCTGTCATATCTCTCTCCCTGCTGTGCTCTTCTTGCTAAACGCAACTCTGTTTATTTTCACAACTTTCCATTTTCAATTGCACGCCTTGGCCGAATGGGCTCTCCAGGCCGCAGGGCAGCTCCTCACTGACAAATGGGCGAGCATGTGCGCCACATCAATAAAACCAACAGCATTAGTCACTGTGCCAATTGGCTGAGCCGAGTCGTCGCTGCTGTGCTGCAGGCGGAGGCCAACTGAAGATTAGAGCAGCAGTAGAAATGCAGGTGGCACACACCAGCACACCAACAACACACACACTACAGTGATACCTTAAGGCACAACCCAAACTGTGGGCGTAACGATGCGATTTGATTTGGGCAAAGTGCACTGACAAATTTGGCATCATTTATTTTGGTCATTGTGAGTTTTCTACGCTGGCAGCGTAATGCAAATTAAGACATAGCAAAATAGCCCCGATCTGCTGCGACTCTCTCTCTTTCTCTCTGACTCTGTCTCTCTCATTCGCTGTAAAAAACTTTTCACTGCCGGCAATGTATCTCCTGATTGCCATACAGTGCGCCAGGGGGAGGTGAAGTGAAAATGTTCACGTGGCTTCCTAACCACAATTACATTTCAAGCTATCCGTATACTGAATAACTCCATATTTGCCCGATATCATCCATGTGGATTCGACTTTGAGCAGATGATCCGTTACACCCTCGGGCAGGCCACAAATGACCTCGCACTTCACATTGCGCATGGCGCACATGTTGGTGGGTCGAAATCCACGCAGGCAGGTGATGAACTCTTCGGTGCTATCCCAAATATAATCACCGAGCAGTTTGCGATAGTTAAGATCACCCTTGAATATGGCCAGCTGTGCCTGTGAGATGTAATTGTAGAGTTCCGCATTCGAATCGATCATAACAAAATACGATTGGGGACCAGTCCAAAAATGTGAGAGCGGTGCAACAATGATGCGTCTCGCTGCCATCAGTCTATGCAGCTTATCACCCAAATTCGAGACTATTGCATTGGGAAACTTGTGCAAATACTCAATTGTCCAATGGACATCATGTTCCATAATATCTGAAATATACCAGGGTATTGCCTTGACATGCAAACGCACCTGGGTGACCAAATGATGATCGAGCACATATTCCATAAAGAGTAAATCGGTAAAGATCTCGAAGCCACCATTATCGCAAATATAATCGAGTATAATATCTTTCTGGCCCTTGGCTCTCAACAGGCAATTCCACACCAGAGCCGTATCATCGACCAGCAAACGTTTGTCCAGATTGGCCACACTGTCCAACACGTCGATAGCCGGACGACTGTCTTCTGCATCGAAGGTGTAAGCATTCAGTTGGACCTCAAAGCGATTGGACCACATATTGATGCGCATCAGTTTGCTAAACGAATCGAAATCCTTGCGTATATTTCTGGTGGCCTCTGTAAGTAATATTATAGCCCGACTGCTTAGCAATAGATCCTCCCGCTTTAGATCACTGAAGTAATCGAAATTACGTAGATATTTGCTATTCTCAAAGAATGAATAGATACGTCTATATAGATAGCACTCGGCGTGCAGCCAGCAGGCGCGATAATAGGAACGCTTGGGACGTGGCAGCTCCATAAGAAATGCATTCCATTGAACTTTGTCCGCCTCTACGCCATGGAACAGCGTAAACTGACGATCACGTATCAGTTCATTAATTAGACGATCGATAGATATTTTAATTTGCTCTATGTCCTTTAGTACATTCTCTCCGAATTCTTTAACAAGTTCATTCTTTTTATTAAACAACGTTTGCTTAACCTGTTGCATTATGCCTGGCAAACGATTCTGTAGAGTTACATAGGCAAAACTTTGCTTAAACCTTCCCGAGAGCAGCGAATGACGGGGGGTTACTGCATCCTGCAGGTCAGCTGAATATGTTTCACTAACTCTAAACATTGCGTGTGAAATTAGTCAAACCACTTCCTAATCATTTAAAGATTTTACGCCATGAAATTTGTTCCGTTCAATCACATTCGATATTTACTTGCACCCAAGAAGTGGTCAATTTGTTACTTATCAAACTTGTGAATTACGAAATAACTAGGAATTTTTATGTACCACGGATGCACATTCTAAAATGCGTATCTGTTATTTAACCAAGCACAAAGCAAAATGAAAATTTTGACTTAACAGACAAAGGAATTACGAGGAGCAGAGAATTTTATTATATATATTTATACCTGTTACTTATAAGGGTAGAAGGGTAACTTAACTCTGTGCCAACTGAATATGTATGTAACAGGTAAAAGGTGGCATGGCGGACCCCACAAATTATATATTATATATATTTATATTCTTAATCTTCATTATCCGTCTGTCTGTCTGCCGTTCTTTCGTTTGAAAACCTAAATCTCACAGACTAAAATAGCTAGTTCCACCATTATTGCACGCAAATCTAGCTTACTTTAGATTTTGGATACCCCCGAATTGCGAATTTCAAGCATAATTTCAATGCAGGACTGTTTATTTTTGGTAAACACAATAACTATCAACTCTCAAATGATTTCTGAACATTTGATTGCGATCGGATAATTCATTTAGAAGTAATTTAAGAAATAATTTGAAGGAGGTACTGATACCAAGCTCCCTGCAAAGTATGCAACACAAAATACACAAAACATAGATCGTTTATCAAAGGTCGTTTAAGAGATCGTTTTGCTCAGTTGAGTAGCAGCTAAATCACAGTTGAGTGTGCTGGATTGTAGCTTTCCTGTTTGTTTCTCTATATATTCTCAAATATCTAATATTTTGTTTATCGATCATACATATAACCGGAGAAGATGTCCATTACACCAATTCTTGTTCTCTTCCTCTTTTATTACCTTTCCCACTGTAGTCATTAACTGCATTAAACCCTCCTTTTCTAGGTTGTTCACTCTTGCCACATGACATTCACTTTGCATCTGAAATTAATATCAATACTGAATTAGCTCGTAGGATCATTCCCACCATAATTTCACTTAACAACTGTGGGAAGATCTCATTCTCCTTAGGGATGTCATCCTTGCTTCCTATCTTCCTTCCGTTGCCCAGGTGTTCTCGGACATGTCCGAGAATCTAGTTTATAAGGTAGTACACTGTGCAATTTGCATAATTTCCGAGCACTCCGGCAACGACACTTGCATCCGTCGGCATCCGGTTAGGGAAAATCATAACAAAGCGAGCAGAGCCAAAGGGTTATAGGAAGTGTGGATCGCATTGCATGCGATGTGCTACGATTCTAGTTTCTGTGGAATCACATTTGCATGCATTAACCATAATGTTGTCACATGTTAATAAGCAAGTCGAGGACGATGGGAAAAGTAGTTGAGTGGCTGAGTGCTGAGAAAATGCTATCAAGGTGTTTGCCGCCGCCGAGCCGTCGAGCGGGGTTAATGCTATGCTAATGGGGCAAGGTGTGCACTTCCTCTCTATCAAGCTACCCCTTTTATTTCGACAAATTATCTTGCGCGCTTCGTTTTCTGTGCATGACGCAAGTGTACTTTACGGATTTGCCAAAAGGAATTGATATGATTTTATGTTGTTTGCTCATGACACACACACAAACACGCAGCAGGGTTAACCCTCTAAGTCTTGCACGATCGCAGTTCCTATCAGACATAACTGCGTCAAAACAGAGAAGACTTGCGTTCGTCTCTGTCGGAGCTCATTAAGAACCCATGCACCTTAGTTGGTCGCGTCCAGGTGTTCCATAGAAAACGAAAACTTCCCCCCTTTTGTGATATACCGGTTGCTTTTGAGTCGAGTATCTTCTAGGTACATACTCTGCGTGTGTGTGTGTGTGTGTGTGAGACTCTACCCCTTGACTCGCTCGTCTCAAGGTGTTGCATATGCGCCTCGTTTCCACTTTAACTTGTGAGTCGTTACTTTTCGGCAAGTTTGTGCTAGGGGAAGGAGGTTGAGCATGGTAGGGAGGAGGGGTAGGTGCTCTGGCGGTTTGTCATGTTGTCGATTGCGTTCCCTTGTGTAATTCAGCAAGAGCAGCTGCGTCGCAATATCTTCAGCTACTTTTGGCATGTGCTCACACAATGCGCAATAGAAGAAGTTGTCGCCGCTTGGGGTTGGAGCTGATTCCCGGCAGGTCGAGCAATCTGAATTCAAATGTTTCTCTTGCTAAACTGGTGAAATACAAGATGATTCATAGAACATTGTGAATAGAGTTCAACCTTTAAGCTCCTTCTGAATCAACTGATTTATTTTATAAACTAAACTCATTGGATTCGCAATCTTTTGATTCTCAAACTACTTTATGATGATCCAGGGAATCCTTAGGTTCCTTAACTGCCACTAAATTTGGTACCTTTACCCTCATAATACCATCAATACCTAAGCTCTATGCTCCACCACCACGACTCCTGGTACAGCTCCAGAGTTATGTTGCGTCATTAAAACGCCTCAACTTTCACCCAGAGCGCATGCTACGAAATGTGACAAAATATGGCTCACCCGGTAATTGCTCCCGCCAGATCAGCGGATATATTTATGTTATTGCAGTTCCCCCCGGCCTCTTCCAAGTAAAAAATTGCATTATCGGTGCCATAAACAAATTAGGAGGGGAACGAACGAGCAAACCAAAAAAAAAAATGATATGGAAACGCGGAAGATGCACTAAAAATCGTGGCTCAAGTAGCGATCCACGGTCTCCCATTAGCTGACACTCCCTGCACGGGGCGTCGGGGCACACAGTATAATATTTTAGAAACAATGTAGCAGGCAACTAAGCTCGATAAGATTAATAACTCGCTGGCGCACGTTCAATTAATCTTTCGTTAGATGAGAGGAGGAAAGCAAAAGTGAAATGAAAAGAGAGAGAGAGAGAAAGGGGGAGAGAGAGGGAGTGAGAGAGAGGGAGAACTTGAGGGAGCTGCTCCAAAATTGTCACGCTGGCAATGACAGCTTAACGGCGCACATTGTCTCTGCCTCGTCGTGTACCTGCCGCATCGTCAGTGTCAATTGTGACAGCGCCCTGCCAGACGCGACTGCCAGAGAGTTTCCCCCATCGACTACTGACAAAACAAAAACAAACAAACGGACATGCACTCCCTCTCTCTCTCTCTCTCTCTCTCTTTCACTATGTCTTGCCGGAACATGCAAGATCATGCCCATGAACGTGACAAAATTGAAGAACACGAAACGGGCGCAGCAGCAGCTCATCTGGGCACATCTTGCACTAAATTAGTTGTTTTAGTTGTTCTCGAGCTTCTAAATTTAGTCAAGCCAACAATCCATTGGCCATAAATCAATTATATGGTTTCTCGATGCCTCTCGAGAGAGACTATATAGGCAACTATTTCCAAGGGGGCTGCTTCAGGTGCATGTCTACGTGGACAGAGATGCATTGCTATGTTAGCATACCCTGTAGACATTCGAATATTTAAATAGGGTAGCTTCGAAATTGTAGCGCAGCTTCTGCATAGTCTAAGTTAAGATACCAAGATACCTCATTCAATCAACCCAAGTCCCCATGGAGTTGTGCCTCCTTCTTTCCCTTGCGCATTATCTCTCTCGTGCATATTTGTCCAAAAAGGTATTTCTGGCATTTTCACAGTTCGGAGATTTACGAAAATACAATACAGAAATGCTGACAACCGAAATTAACATAAAACATATGAAATATGATAAATGAAATCATTTGTAATAATTAGCGCGACATTTGCAGCTATTTTTACGGCAAAAAAACAAACCCGAAACTCGAAAAAGGTGCCCAGCTCGAGGTCTTCGAGCACCCTCCCCCTCTCTCTCTCTCTCTCTCTCTCTCACTCTTGAGTGCCGCTCGCCCAATTTGTTTAATTACGAATTCTCCAGGGGGGGCGACACACGGCCTGCACTGACTTTATTAATGCCAACAGGCGCAAGCTGTCACTGAAATTGATGCCCTTCACCCCCTCAGTCATCCCACAAAAGGCGTAAGTTAAGTTGCGAGGAACAAAAAGCAAATGTATTGTAATGAGGCTGAAATTGCACCACCACCAGCAAGAAGAAAAAACAAGGACAAGCTGGGAAATGGGATATGGAAGTTCTTTCTGAGCTGAGGCTCAGCTTACCACAACAACAACAACAATAATAAAAGCAACCTGAAGTTGAGTCACAGTCGAGTTTTATTTGAATTAGCAATGCGCAATCAAAAACATTCAAACACGCATAAATTGAATCCCGTGGGATGATTTCTCTGCCTCGTTCCCAGCAACCCCCTCCCGGGCATCAACTTGTCACGTGATTCAAATAACAAATAATGCATCAAGGATCATCCCTTAGCCGAAGCTCCTGCTGCTGTTCCTGTTCCTCATCCTGCTCATGCTGCTGCTCCTGCTGCACTGCCCCTTTTGTAATTCGAGTCCGCTGCGAGTCCAATCGAAATCCGCGCCCGCATTCGGCTTTCCCTGACCGTGGGTACTGGGTACCTTTTTATTTATTGATCAGACCAGCAGCAGTCCAAACCCTGCCATCCTCCTGCTGTCCTCCTCATCCTTCTCACGCACTCTGTCGTCGCCGGCAAGTGTAAATTTGTGTGGTCATGGGAACATTTTTGCACTCAATTGAATTGTGTTCTATTAGGCTCTCAATTGATGGTTCTAATTGGGTTGCTGGGGGTGTACCCTGCCCACTTAATGTTCACAAAGTGCAACTCGCTGATCAATCGAAGGGTTCTCCGATAGATAATAGAGAATAAACTAATGAGAGCCTGCATATTCTTGCACTTCGTCTGACTCATCAAGTTTCCTTGCACTACTTCAATAGATGATACTGAAGAGGTGCCTGCCTACTCATAACCATACCGATCTTAAATGCAATATTCAATAAGATTTGCCATCGAGAAGGTACTCCATAGTCAAGAGAAATTGATGAGAACCTAATAAACCCTTCTAAGCTACAAGCCTCGTGGAACCTCCCAAACCCCCAGGCGCTTCTGATCACTTAGAATACTTACTTCGCACTTCTTCAAACTCATAAGAAAAGGTACCTATCTACTGTTAACCATACCGATCTTTAAGAACGGGAATCAGAAATCGAAATAATATTCATAGATAATAATTGAAAAACTGTTGAGAACCTTCCAAACCTTTGCAACCCTCCTTAGAACCTCCTGACCACTTTTTCTTTTACATTTCTTCAGACTCATTAAGCCTCCTAACAAGCACTAAACCAATGGCGAATACCTACGTAAGAGGACTTTTTAATTCTAAGCCGTACCAAGCTGAAATACAAAATTCAATCAGCTGATCAATCGAAAGGGTACTCGATAGAATATAGCCGAGTTAGTTATAAGATTCTCCTGAACCCTAAGAACCTTTCGATTGCCTTTCTGCACATTTTTTGACTCATCAAACTTCTTGCAAAGCGCTAAGCAAACAGCTGAGACCCACTCTCAGCCATACCGAACCGAACTTGAACTTCAGTGTGCCCTTCAAACTTGTCGGTCAAGAGGAAGTTTGTCATTGATAAGCAAATTGCAGACAACCCAAACGAGCGAACGAATGAAAGAAATCTTACAACATTTTATTTTGGCAACCCAAACTCAAATAAAAATCGTATTTGCAAGTGAATCAGCGAAATCAAGCGGCAAATATATCATATTTTGTTGTTTCTGTGCTCATATGTGGTTTATGATGTTTCAACATTGCATTAACATAAACGAAGCCGATGTTAATCTCCTTTTCCCATGAAGCTTGGCCACAGCAGCAGCAGCATAAACAATTCATTATCGTGATTCATTTATGGAAAAAATAAAAATTAAATAAAATCAACGGAGTCAGCAGTTGAAAATTATTATAATTCGTATTAGTCAAGATGAGAGCTACCGATGAAGCATTGGAACGACCAAGCGGGTGGTCCGCCAAGACCCGAAGATAGCTCTACTCTAGAATATGCTGACAGTAAGCTCCCCAGTAGATTAATATCTCAAGAGGCGAGTGGAGCCCAAAGCGGACCAAGTTGAGTCGAGTCTGGAAGCGCATTTTAATTAGTTAGTATGAGCAACAAATTTAATTTATTGTCACTTTGGGGCCCCCCGCCAAATGAAACACGTTGGAGTCAGCGTTCTCAGCTCATAATTGACCAATTTGTGTGTGTGAGAAGGAGTGTGTGTATGTGCGTGTGTGTGTGTGCTTGTCTGTTGTGCGCACACGCTGTCAATAAAACAAATTAGTTTGAATTATAGTCGTAGCTTCTTACTTGGCTTCTAACTTGGCTAATTTATGCGGCGTCGGAAGCGATTCCCCCTCCCCACAGCTAAAGCAATCTCTACAACGGGTTGAGGTTTGTGTGTGTTCTTTTGTGTGCTTTTATTTGTTTATAATTACCGTTAGCTTTGATAACAATATCAGATTTCAATGGCACAGCGGCGGCGGCATTTTATGTTCACTGACCTGGACATGCTGTCCAGCTTCGGCTTAGCTCTGTGAGTCTGTCTCAAGTCGTCTACTAGTTCCCCCCCTCTCTCTCTCTCTCTTCTGTCTCTTCTGTCTTTCTTCTCAACTCTCCCTGCAGTCTTTCTCGTAGCTTTTTGTCTGCAGATCAGGCGCCAATAGTTCTAAGATCTTGTTTTGATTGCCGTCCATGGTCCATGGTCGGCGCATTCTTTTGCTCAGTGGCTTGAGAAATCTGTAACTCGTGACATTGTGTTGTGCGGCGTGTGGCATGCAACCAGGTAGGCAGCGAAAACCAACTCCAAGGGGGAGGGGTAGTCGGTATTGGGTTTTGCATTTCTGCATAGTTTTCCTACACTTTTCTTACACTTTTCCTGGTGCAAGCTCAGCAAGCACTGGCGACTTTCTTTTGTTGTCAGTTGCAGTTTGCTGTTGCTGTTGCTGTTGCTGTTGCAGCTGCAGCACTGCGCTGGCAAATTAATGACATTTTGCACTTCATTATGCGACTTTGGCGGCTCTTTGACACTTTGAAGTGAGGCACTCAGCTGTATCACAGGCCCAGAGCCAGACCAAGACCAAGACTGAGACTCAGACAGCGACTCGGCTCTGGGGCATGCCACATATATTTGTACTGTGATGTGCTGTGCTGTGCTGCACAGTGTTCCGTTTGCGGTTTTTGCCTGCCAGGTGATGTGCAGTTAGTTTTGCCCCCCCCCGCATGCCTTGCCTGACTTTGGGTGTCCGTTGTCATCCTCGGTGGGGGAAAATGTTATCGTAAAGTGAATAACAGTCGATATAGAACTATGAAAAGTGGCTGAAGTAGAGTGCGAACTACTTAGATTGTGGATTGAGTTGATAAAGCGCATCATTACTACTGACTATTTTAGATAGCAACTGTAGCTTGTAGATTCTAAAGTACTTTCTCAACTTTCCTCTGACTTTCTCTTTCTTCATAGAAAGTACATTTCAATTGGAATATTCTTGATGATTACGAACAATAAAAAAAGCTAAAAGGCTTGAATTTAATTAAATTAAATGTGGATTTGATTTAATGTTTAAAATTTTTCATATGAATTAAAGTTTTGCGATCTTCAACATTCAGTAAAGTCCTAAGAATTCCTCAAATCTTGATAATGATTACTGAATTTCAATTTAATACAATGCACACTTAAAGATCTACAGTCTTTTAGGACTTTCATTCTCTTCTCTGTACAATTTGGAATACTAAACACTTCACAGAGTTTCTATAGATCACAGTTATTCTTTGTGCTGTGCCTCTCTCTCTTTAACTATCATATTGTATTTTGACAGAGATCAGCAGGACACACCGGTTCGTTACAGGACGTTTGGCGCCAAATTCTCGATGAGTCAAGGAAATCAGTTGCACATCTCTGTACGTGGTACGTGTCAAGAAGGCAGCTGCGAGCACTAAGACTATCGCGAGGGGCACGGGACAACCCTCAGTGCTGTGCAGAGATTTCTTCTGCTCAAGATCAAGAACAAGCACAAGACGCTGCCCCTGGCCAAGGGTTCGTAGCTCATGAATGCAGTTTCACCACCAGCGAAGGCACCATTACCAGCACCACCACCACCGCCAGCGCTGCAACGGCAGCAACAGCAACCACCAGGCGGCGTCTGTGCGTTCCGTTTCGTTCCTCTATTAGTTTTGGGGTGGGCCAACTGCAGCAGCAGAAGCGGCGGCACATGGCATCACATGGCACTCGGCACGTTGCTGCCAGGTAGATTTGCACATACCTTTTTGGCGCATTCCAAGGCATGCCCTGAAGGCTTCGGCTTCAGGTAAAATGCGGCGGCGCAGCCACCCCAAAGTGGAAGTTTCGCCTCAATCAGCGGCAGCTGCCGATCAATTCATAATACAATTTCATGGCCGTTACGGATTGCACCTAGGCGGCTGCTGGAGGAACGAGGGTACAACAACAACAACCGAAGCCACACAATAGTTGTTGATTTACTTTAGATTCTCTGGTTGTTTGTTTCCATGATTAATATTACTGAAATACCGAAAAGAATAGAGAATCATAGAGAATCTCCATTTGATTGTCTAGCTTGTCACGTGCTAGCAAAGGGTCAGCGTGGGTACTTGGAGAAGAAAAGGGAGAATTATAATTTACTAGAATCTTAGTACAGACTGTTACTATAGAAGTTTTACTCATTGATATTATAAAGATCGTATAGAGTAGACTTCGACGAATCAGCTTTCTTTCCCGATCACGCTAGTCTATGATCTTGAAGGTTGCTGGAAACCGAAGAGGGAAAACAAAATTAATATATATAATGTATAAACAGCTTATATATATAGAAAAATGACTGGTAAAAATCGAAAAAGATGATCACAATTTAAGATCACTTTCAATAGATCTTCTACATTGTTGAGAAAATATTTAAAATTATTGATCTATCCGAAGTTTGAGTACAATTGAACGCGTAAATAAATCTTAAAGTCGAAAGCTACTGTAGATCATCGCAAGATCATTGGATCATTGGAAGTGAAACCGAAGTTTTGTTAAATTAAATCATCATTTGGTGTATAATAGAATAAGCTCCAAAATGAAGCTCCCGTAGAATTAAATTGAGTGTAAGAGCTAAGCTCAAAGCCGATCGTCAGCGAGGATCATTGCAGCTCAGTGCAGTTGCTCTGACGAGGCTGATCGTGCTTAAGCCGCCAGCAGTTGACTGCATACGAACTGAAGATCGTTGTCATAAGCAGCTTAAGCCCCAGAAGAGTTGAGCAGGCGATCGAGCAAATCTACATTTCTCTTAAGCTGCGCCAAGTCCCCAAGCGCTACGAATGAAATGTGAAACACAAAGAGCAGAAGAGAGCGAATGCGAGAGCAGAGCGCCAAATTGCGTGCTACAGCTTAAAGCTGCTCTTAAACGCAAGTAAAGAGCGGGAGAGCCACAAAGAAGCTCACCTGCTCGGAGAGCGTGAGAGAGCGCAGTCTTCGTGTCTGTGTGTGTACATAGAAAGAAGCAGACGATCGTCGCTAGGGCGGAAAGAGACAGCAAGAGGCAGCAGTTTAAAAATAAACTTGCGCCGCAAGTTGTACATAAGCTCGGGGCAGCTGCCGCTCACGCTCACCAAAACACACACACACACAGTCACACATATAGGCAGACAGTGTGTAGGGGAAATATGAGCGTGTAAAATTAAATCTCAGTGGCATCTGGTGGCTTGCAGGAGGGAGAGAGAGAGAGCGACGCATTGCGCCGGTAACCGGTGTGTGAGTGTGCCTGCGTGTGTGTGTGTCTGTGTGTGTTGTGTGGCACGTGCTCGCTTTTCGAACCGAGATTCGTTGGCGGTGCCTCTTGTGACTCGATCTGCAGCTGGAGCAACGGCCCAGCTGTTTGGGCAGGCGACAATCAGAAACAACTAAGAGAGGGAGAGAGAGAGACGGTAGCCGGGTGTGTGTGTGTGCAGGGGGAAGAGGCAAGAGATCATTGAATGTTTGGCTCGTGGTGGTTGATTTCCGCACAGAATCCCCCCGGGTGCCTATAGAAATCTATTGGAATCGGAAGTAGGTAGACGAGTAGATCCTTTCCTAGGGGGTTGCTCTGCTTTGTTCTTCAGGGGGTTGCTTGGCTGCTTGCCGGGTTGATCCTGCGCGCTAAAGTCTATATAAAATTAAAGTGATCCTCGCTGGTTGCATCATTCGTATACGAAACTGCAAGCGATCGAGACGCGTGCGAGACGCAGCAAATGTTCAGCGAGAGAGAGAGTGAAAGATTCATAGTTCTGTGCAAAGATCAATATATATATATATATATATATATATAGAAGTGATCTAGAGTGATCCCTGTGATTTAGTGTGTGCCAACAAATAAATTGTGATTATGGATAAGCTCAACTACAGCAAATGCCCGCTGAAAAAGCGTCCGATACTTGTCAAAGAGCCGCCGCTGGAGGATCAGTTGTGTCACGGTAAGTTTGTGGATCCTCTACAGAGTGTGGAAGTATGTGAAATTAATCCTCATCCTTTGCTCCTCTGCTCAGATGAGGGACCCGTTGATCTCAGCGTGGCTGCAGCTGCGGTGCCAATGGTGGAGATGCCACAATCCTGGACCCACAAGGCGGAGGAGCCCGAGCCACAGCCGGTGACCACAGAGCTGCGTCGTCGTTTCGATGCGGCCATGACACAAACCAAGGAGCAATTGGCGCGTCGCATCTGGGAGGAGACACGCGAAATCGCACGCGCCTTTCCCGATGTCTTCACCCGCGAGGAGATCGCCAAGAGTCTGGCCCGCTTGGGCTATGGCGACTTTGAGCTGCCGCCCGAGGATGAAGTCATGGAGCCAGAGCCGGAGCACGCCGTCAAGTCAGAAATGTCTGCCAACTATGCGAGTGTATCGCCTCCCTTGGCCCCTGCGAGCATTGTCAAAGTGGAGCCCAGTGTGGGGGAATCCTTTGGACTGCGCAACTACAACAACAACTTGCTGAAGAGCATCGCAGACTACGAGGATTGCATGAAGATGCCACAGATAACGCCACAGCAGCCCGTCGAGCCAGAGGATTTGAGTCAACGTCGCGTCGGCCTCAGTGAGAATGTCAATCTGCACAATGTGGCACGTGCGCTGCTGAGCATGCAACACATGGCGCCACAACCCCAGCAGCAGCAGCAGCAACAACACCACCACCACCACCACCAGCCACAGCAGCAGCAGCAGCAGTTACCACCACAGCAGCTGCCACCACCGTCTGCACTTCAATTCGAGCATGATGACGAGGATCTGGAGAATCAGGAGAACCAGGAGAATCAACTGAACCTCAAGATCAAGAGCAGCAACGATCTGTACTATCAGTGCCAGCAGTGCAACAAATGCTATGCCACCTACGCCGGCCTGGTGAAGCACCAGCAGAGCCACGCCTACGAGAGCACCGAGTACAAGATCATACGCAGCAATCCCTCCAGCGGGGCACCCATTGTCGATCAAACGGAATACTGCACGGATCAGGCCTCGGCACTGATCCAAGCGGCCAACGCTGCCTCGGCGCAGTCCATGCAGAAGCCCGTGGGCGTGCCGCGCTATCATTGCAAGGACTGCGGCAAGTCATACTCGACCTACTCGGGCCTCAGCAAGCATCAGCAGTTCCACTGCCCCTCGGCGGAGGGTAACCAGGTGAAGAAGGTGTTCAGCTGCAAGAATTGCGACAAGACCTACGTCTCACTGGGCGCCCTCAAGATGCACATACGCACCCACACGCTGCCCTGCAAGTGCCCCATCTGTGGCAAGGCCTTCTCGCGCCCGTGGCTGCTGCAGGGACACATACGCACCCACACGGGGGAGAAGCCCTTCAGTTGCCAGCACTGCAATCGCGCCTTTGCGGATCGCTCCAATCTGCGGGCCCATATGCAGACCCATTCGGATGTGAAGAAATACTCGTGTCCCAGCTGCACCAAGTCCTTCTCCCGCATGTCCCTGCTGGCCAAGCACTTGCAGTCCGGTTGCCACGAGGGCCCCGGCACAGTCAGCCAGCAGCAGCTGCAGCAGCATCTTCAGAGCTACGACGAGGCGCCGCATCATCAGCAGCTCTACTATGCGGGCAGCGTGGGCAGCAGCGGGGGTGAGGAGGACGAGGTGCATGATTATCCTATGCCAGCGCAGGGCACACAGAGTATTTACTAGTTTTCCACCTTCCCCCCTCCCCTTATTCGACTAAGTTTCAGTCAGTCAGTTTAGTTTGTCAGTCAGGAATTCAGTGCCAAAAATTAGTCAAGGCAATTTTATTGCTCGTTAGGAAAATATATATTTCACATATCTGTATGTTCTAGTGATCTGGGTTAGCATTACTATGGATAAGCAGCCATTTGTTGTTATCTCTTGTTTTGTTTAAATTTTATTGTTGCAACTCGTCGTGTACAAATCGAAATGGTGCGAGACTACCTAGCTATAGTTATAATCAACCTTATGTGAGTTACTTTCCCCTTATCTGCTTCATTCTCCATTCATATTTATACTTTCTGTATTTATTTAAATTATCTACAACTTAAGTTCAATGTATTCGTCTATTTATTTAATTTAATTTCAATTTAAGTTGTATATATATTCATTAAAAAATATATATATATTTATTTTTATATAAAACTTTTATTTTAAAATTGTCATCAAAGAAAAAACTTAAATAAACCAGAAAAAAGCGAGACAACCTTTGAGTTTTTGTACCGAGTACCCTCTTCACTGTAGTGCACTAAACTGTCGCAATTGCGGATGCTGATGGTACTGTCGACACTGGCTTGCGATGATGCTGCTTTGTATGTGTCTCTTTATTTATCTATCCAACTATCTATCCGATTGCCACAGCAAAGAAGTTGCAGCTGATTCGCAAATTTAGCGCCGGCAACAAACAAAAAATAAAGATTGAAGCATTTGTTGTTGTCGTTGTTGCTGTTGCAGGTAACAGCGGGTGGTGGTGCCGCAGTGCTTTGCTAGTGCCGGCGGTGGGTGGGTGGTTTGCTGGCTGAATGGAGCGAGTGGAGCGGAAAATATCAAATCGCTGCTTAAATCAAAATTAATTGCCAGAATAATAATTGTTTTGAACGTAAAGCGCCAAACGGCAAAACGAAGGAGAATTGGCGCAGCTGCAACTGCAATTGCAACTGCGTCACCAGCAACAGCAGGCGGCAAGCGCCAACAACAGCAGCAGCAGCAGCCACTACAACAACAACAACAACGGCAACAGCAACAAAGTACGACAAACGTCTAGCAATTTTTATTTTGAGAAACCGCGAGACGGCGCGGGTCGCAAAACCACTCAAAAAACAACAAACAACCCGATGAATCATCGATTTCGGGTCTACCACGGCACACAGCAACTGCAGCAGCAACAACAAGTTTTACCTCGCCGGCTTAGTGCAGCCGCACGCAGCTAGATGGCGCTAGTGGGCAGTCATCAGGCTTTGGTTCAATTAAACGCGTTTTCCAGTTCATTTTCATTATTGCGCTGTGTAGCCGTTGCAACTGTTGCCACTGTTGCAGTGTTCGTGTGTTGTTGCTGCTGTTGTCGATGTGGCAGCGATTTTTCAGAGTTTTTCCGCACTACAGCAGCCGCACCTTACTTAGTTTTGCCCCAAAGTCAACGCCGCCTCAAGTCGCATTATTATAAATGCCGTCCACGCAGTTTCTTACGCTCCACAACTTCCACAACGTTTCGTTTCATTTTTTTCGGCATTGCGAGTTACCCTAACTTTAAGGGGTTGTATTGAATATGTAATGCAATCTACCAAGTTCACTTCAACCTGCAAAAGTAGCAGGAAATGTTTTATTATTAGTCATCAAACATTGCGGCCTTCCTCACTCAACTTCTCTTTTGAAACCCCATTTGACAGAGTATTTGCAATTCGTTGTAGTGCATTTAGTTTTTCCTCTCTTCCGTCACGAATTGTAACTTGTCAGGCGGTAGCTTTGGTCTGTTAGGAAACACACCAGCGAGCCTGCCTGCCTCCCTCCCTTCCTCCACGCTGCAGTTCCCAGAAAAACGTCAACTAGAAAAGTCATATTGCATTTGCCAAGAACCTAGCACCCAACTCGGGAAAGGGGTTACCCTCCGACCCAAAACTGTCACTTTGTTGCAGCGCGTGCTGCTGCTGCTGCTGCGCCGTCACTACTGTTGCCACGCCCCTTGTGCAACGCACATGTGACTCGGGCAATTTAGTGGTAGCGGCTTTTGGTCAAAGGTTAAATTAGACGGCCACAACTGGAAGACTGGTGACAAGTGCCACGCCGCGATTGCCTACTACAAAATCGTTTAGGGGCTTAATTTATTGTCGAAAAGAACCAAAAAAATATCAAATCGAAAACCCCAAAAAAAATAGAGAAACAAAATATTTCAACGCTCGAATTTCATTTCATTTATTGCGGCTACGTGCGGTGTGCGCTTAATTGGCATTTTGTTGTTGTTGTTGTTGTTGTTCTGGTTGTTGTTGCTGTTGTAGTTGCTGTTAGACACGCCTTGATTCTATGGTCTACTTAGTTAGGGGGCCAGGCCTGAACTTCCTTCTCCAGCCTCTAGAGGCGCTTTAATTAATCTTTTATCGCAAATGTATTTTTAAATGCATTTTTCCAGTTCCACAAAAACGAAATTAATTTTTACCTTCGTGTTAAATATTTAAATTTCAAATTCATGCCACGTTTTTCCAGCTCGTTGTTATTAATATTTAATAATTTTAAGTGCGCATGAAATAGCCAGCTAAGTCTGAGATGACTGACTTGCAGATACCCCGCGAGAATATTTCTCAATAGAAATTTTTCTTAAGTTTACAAATATTTGCGCGGATTTTTCTGCTTTTGTTTTACACACAAACTTGAGGCAAGTCTGTCTGCAAACTACACGTTCTCTATCAGTTCTACAGGGTATACAAATTATGGAAGTATGATATATGCCAGGCGCCGCCGCCGTCGCCTTTGTCGCAGCTGTTGATTGACTTCGAGACCTGATGCAGATACCAATTGTTGTAGTCACTTTTGTTGCTGCTGCCGTTGTTATTGTTGTTGTTGTTGCTGTTGCCGCTCGTGTTGCTGGCTTTGCTGTTGCTGTTGCAGGCTGTACGTGCTGTTTGTTTAACGCGCTGGGTGTAAATTAATATTTAATTATGGTTTTTTTCGCAGCGCTTGTTTCGGCATTTTCAGATCAAATCGAACTTTAATATGGACTACACAATATGTGCAGTCGGTGCAGCTTGAGTTGTGCAAGCCAGATTTGAACGGCTCATAGCTAATCTTGAATTTGGGAATCTGTATAAGCTTTTTGGAAAGTTTCTTATGCGAATTGCCTAATGCAGGTGAGTGGGTGAATAGTACTAGAAACTGGGGTATACATGCATTAATTTCAATAATATGAATAAGAAACATTAATGAACTTAGTTTTTATGCTTTTTTGGAGTTAATAAAACGATTTGAGTTAAGTTAAAATATATAGAAAACTGTTGAACAAATTTAAAAATATAAGATTGTTTTTATTTAATTCCGTATAAGTTTGGATGTCAAATAATTATAAAGGTGATATCCTAAATGATATTTGCATAGTTTCTATTAAAAGTCGAAAAGATGGCAAAGCATTATTTAAAATTTAGGTTAATCTATAGTTCTGCATTTCATTGTGATAAACCCCATTACTTACTTAGGAGTTGCCATCATCCTTTTATGATCAACTTAAAATATAAATCCTTTTGCAAGCCATTAATGTAATTGAGCTAATTAGACCCAGAGCTACTATAAATGTCAGAAATTAGCAGCAGTTTTGTACTACTTAAACTGTGCCCCTTTCAGCTCATGTCATTGGCGGGGCAAGTCTAGCGGGGTCTACTGACTCTACCCATAATTCATGCCACATTTGCAAGTTGGCGACTTCAAGACGCCATAAATCCAATGCCATGCACTCGCCGGCGTCAAATTAATCAAAAAGCCAACAACTGCCAAGCAAATGCAGCACGCAGACAAATTAGCCAAAAAAAAATAAAGAAACAAAAATACAAAAATAATAGAGAACATTTTTGAATAAACGAAACACAAAAAAAAACCATGAAAATAAACCATAAGATTAGTGAGAACTCTAAACTCAAGTGGCAAATGAGAAGTTTGTTGATTTTTTCCCACACCGGCAGCAGCAGCGATCAAAGCGAAGCCGAAACCAAAGGAGAACCTTTATACAAATCTCTCAGAGAGGCGGCAACGCCCCTGAATGAAATCGATATAATTATTTGCATTATTAATAATTACGATTGTGTGTCGGTTCGGTTAGGTTCGGGTTGGTTTTTCGTATTAGAATCAGCATCAGAGTCAGCATCAGAATCAGATACAGTTTGCCAGCGCGTTGGCGTTGGCGCTTGGGCCACAGGGGCCGCACACAGAGCTCTTTAATATGCACAGCCAGCGAGCGATGCTGGTGCAGAGCAGCTAATTAATTCAAACCGCAAAAGCAAAGTTGAGCTGGAAAACTAAGAAACTTCAATACGGAAATAAGCTTAACGACCGCAACAAAAACCAATTTCAAAATTTAATACGCAGCCCGAGTTGGACTTGGCCAAGGCGCCGGCGGCGGCAACAATTGCACCAGGTACACACATGTCCAAGCGAATCATGTGTGTCTCAGTCTCAGTCTCTCTCTCTCTGTGTGTGTGTGTGTGTGTGTGTGGGCCACCCACACCAGAGACTTGGCCATGGCTAAAGCTAAAGCGGCCCGTCAACGAGCGAGAGACGCAAGCTTCAAATGGGCGACAGCACATATCAAAACTGAAATGTGTCTGCAACAACAACAACAACAGCAACAACAACACAGTAACAACAACAATAATAAGGTACCCCATGACTCTGTTTTGCAAGAGGTCCAAGTCCGTTGTGAGCCACCTGACTGACGGGCCACGCAAAAGCTTCAACTTGTCAGCAGACTAAGTGCTTGAAAAATAGCAAGAAAAAAGCCAAGAAAAAAAAAACAAAAGCCAAAAAAAAAGAAAGATCTGTTGTTGTTTTTTAAATATTATAATATGGCAAACGGCGAGCATTGTTCTCCAGCGCCTTTCCGTTCCGTTGGGCGTTCAACCCGCACAGCATTTCAGACCGCCACACCACACAAAGGTGTTGACTACAACAGAGCAACCTGTTCGCCAGCTAAAACGGATTTATCTTATTATTACAACACACAACACAACAAATGGCGCGCGCGAACATAAAACCTGACAGTCAAAAGATTTAATTATTCCCCCTAGTTTCAAATAGCAAGAAATTATGGGCTCTATATATGTATATATATAGACTGTACAGCAACGAAATCTGCACACGCTTTCAATTTGATTAACTATTGTTACTATAATTGAACAATTGAACTCCATTTAAATGGAATAAGTATTTGACGTTTTATATTTAACTTTTTGCAGAGTTTATCAAATAATTTGTTGATGTATTGCATAAGTTATTCAAGTACAATTTAGAAAATATATGCACAGAGATATTATATGTTATTTCTTACAAAAAAAAGTTTTATAAACTGATTTAAACTGGATATATGATGAATATTGTTTCCATATATGTCAAATTAAGCTAGACACTGCTGAAAATCTGATTTCTATAGCCTTCATTCTTACTTAATGAAAAATGTCATGTAACTCAAGAAGACAATCTACTGTTTTAATGATATATACTCTAATGATCTATATAATATAGTGTTATATGCATGAAATACACAATTAAAGCTAAACAAGTATTATGTATTTTAAAAATTATCATTTATTTATGTATATTACTTGCAACATTCTTTTATAAAATTCGCTGACAAAATGGATATTTATTTTTGTGAAGTATAAATATATTGATATAGAATATGCAAAGGATATTAGAACTCTATATTTAAAGATTTCTTTGATACAGTTTCCTATAATACTAAAATCTAGAGCCGCCAGTTTGCTTCCTTTATCTCAAAGTTGAGTATTATATTTAATTCGACATTGCTTAGGACTCTTTCACAGATCCTCTCAGATCATTATAAATCTTTAGCGTTATTCTCGACAATGGTAACACGACAAAACTATATGCCGCACTTCGTGGCGTATATTGTCTTTTTCGCAGTTTATTTGTTGAAGGGAGAGGGGGAGGCGTGTCGTGTGGGGGCGCACCGATGCCGTAAATTGAGGGCGTCAGAAGACAAAAGCAATCCGCTCACAAAATTGACATTTCGCTTTCAGCAGCACTTATAGCAACCGCAAAGAGCGTGAGGGGGAGGAGCAGGAGGTGGAGAGGGGTAAGCAAGAGTCAAGAAAACAAGAAAAAATCATAATTTGCACGTTTTTTGTGTAGCCGAAAACAAAAGACTTAGGCAACGAACTTGCTGCTAAGGGCCCACATGCAAAGTGTCAAGTTGCGCAACTCGACAGCAGTTTAAAGGCTAAAAACGGAGTCTGAACCGAGCAGAAGTCAGAGCCTGAGCCCGAATCGTAGCCTCAGGTTCACATCCCCACTGTATCTTTCCACTGTACTCGTGTTAATTTTTGCCGTGTACTTTGAGGCCAAAAAGATTTTTAATTAAACCAACGACGACAGCCACTAAACATGCCCCATTATCATGTCCCCGCATGTCATATCTATGCTGGACTATCTGCATAAGGCCCATGTGCCTATCTCATGCTGCCGCTGCCGCTGCTGCTGCTGCTGCTGAGGTGCTTTGGGTGCTGCCGCTGACATAAACGCTGACATTAATTGAGTAATTTATAACGATGGCGGCGTCGGCGTTCGCGTTCGCGTCCGCGTCGGTGCTGCCAGGCAAGTCAGACGGACATGAACGACAGATACGACGAACGCTGCTGGGATGGATGGACGCAGGGACAGACGGACGGACAGCAACATCAAAAGCTCGCAGCGCACGTCGTCGTCGTTGTCTTGGGGCACTCCAGCACTCTCGAGCACTGCACAACATGATATTGTTATTATTATTATGATTACCAGAGACATGAATTCAATTAACACTTGTCAGCGTTGTCAGCTGCGACGTCGACAGCGGCAGAGCCAGCTTCAATCTATGCCAAAAGCTTGGCGAAAAACAAAGACCAAAATAAAAAGGTAACCCAAAGATACCTTATGCGATTGTCTACAAACAGATCTTGAGTTCACTCCTCCCTTTTGCCACCTTGCACAATCTACAGGGTATCTGAGACAAGCGCACGATTCGCGTACATAGATAAGTTTGTCTAAATTATGTCTGCGTACAACATTTGGCATGTTTAAATCAGTTTCAACTTGAGATCTTGCCTCAGTTTTGCTTTGCCTTTGTTTTTACTGGGTTAGTCAACGTACTTAGTAAGTTTGTGTTGTTGTTGTTGTTGTTGTTGGTCCCTTTTGCGAGTGCCAACGATAATTACAAGACGAGCGGCAAATTAGCTAGAGAGAGAGTCTGGCGAGTCTTAGCAGCATCCAAGACGGAGCGAAACAGAGGCCGCTAATGAGCCAAACAACCAAACAGCCTGGAAACCTTTTGCATTTAGGCCTAATAACTGCCAATGCCGCCGCCAAACGGAGGCGATGCGACGCGTCGCGACGACGGCAGCAGATCCCAAAAAGGCGCACAAGTCAAAGCAAATTAAAACAAGAATCACGACAGGTTACCATGCGAGCCCAGCGCAAAAGTACACGATTCCCCCTGCCAGCAAAGAGAAAGAAAGAATACAGAAAGATGGGAGAGAGAGAGAGTAGAGAGAGGGGAGAGGAGGGACCCTCCATAAATGCTGCCGTTGCTGGCCAAGAAATTTACAAGTGTTAAATGTCGAATTGGGGGAAATGCGTGCAGCGGCTTTGACACAAACGAACACGGAAATGGCCACAGCACACAACAGAAAGCCAGCGACAAATGAACCCAGCAGGGGAGAAGAAGAGGGAGAGATGGAGACAGAGGGGGAAGCAAGCGAAGTCTCCCCTCCAACGATTCCCCGACAAATGGCGTACGTGTTAATGGCATTTGAATTTGGCCAAATATGGCAGCGTCTTTGCCCTCCTCCTCTCTCCGTTCCTCCGTCCCTGCTGCCTGCTTCCTCCACCCTTCGTGCTCGTTGTCACTTTGCATGTTTCGTTGCCCCCAAATGGTGCCTCAAGCTGCCGTGGCAGCAAGTGAAGGCATGCGCTAAGCTCCGCTGGACAATGCCCGCCAAGTCGTGTCGCAGCGACTTCAGCGCGAATCAGCGAGAGAGCAGCAACAGACACGCATCCAGCAAACAAGCCACAGCAACAACAACAACAACAGAGCAACATTGGGCCACACAAACGATCAAACGATCGATGGGCGCCCGCATCGGCTTTTTAGGGGATATTTGCGTTTCTTTCTTTAGTTTGAATTTTGGGCACACAGCTTTCTATTGGAGCGTGACTTAGTGCCGGGCATATGGATGAGCATGACGATCAAATGATGACGATGATGATGACGATGATGATGATGATGATGATAGGATAGTGTGTGACACACAGTTGACACATATCCATTGGCAGCAAATTAGCTAAATGCCATTGTTCAACACTGGACAACAGATTGATGCGAATCCTGTCATGTGATTTCAGAACCAATTAAGATTCGAATCTGACACAACAAGCTAAATTGATGAGCGTCATTTGAAGTCGAACTTCACGTTCCCCAACACTGTTTACCTCGTTAGGCAACCCGCGTCGCGATCTTTGCTGATTATTCGCACTAAACACATTATGAACGGGGCTAATCAACTCATAAACATCTGACAGGCCCTTGAGCAATTTACTGATTATTTTGTATACTCTGCATGCAGATACAGGTAACATCACTTGACGAGAGATCTCTCTGCCCACACCACAGCAAGCAGCACAATTGAAGTCGGTTCAATAAACCAGACCGATACCTGGACAGAGATTGAGATGAGGAGCAGCTGAAGAGATAGATGGCCTGAAGAGAGGCTGAAGACATGGAGACAGTGACGTGAACGTCGTCAAATGACAGACAAGCCAACAAACAAGTTTAATTATAGCTCATGTAAATAATTTCTCAATTGTAAAACTGTTATCAACGAGAAGTTCAATCAATCATTGGCAAACGCATTTTGAACCTGAGCCACGAGAGGGCAGACAATAGCAGAGCTTCAGGCGTGGGCCGTACAGTTTGAACTAGCCAAATCTAAGCTAATTAATCAAAATAATAATCAAGCAATCAGTGGATCATAAGACGAGACTGAACAAGGTGCTGTGAGGTGGTGGGAGGGGTAACTGCTTGGCTGGGTGAGCCACGACGCACGCCAAACCAAATGGAATAGAAGCAAAGTGTAACCCAAGATCGTTCGAGCACTCGACAAAAAAAGAGACAAGCAAGAAAGTTACAGTCGAGTGTGCTCGACTATGATGTACCCGCTACCCAACTGACCAAAAGGATTTCTTAAATATTATATATAACTTTTATGTTCAGCGTATTTTGTATTGCATACTTTGCAGGGGGCGGTTTGGAAATCATCATCTATATTAAGTTATTTCTTTAATAACTTCTATGTATGTTAATTATCCACTTGCCACTAAATTTTCAGAAATCATTTGGGCATTGACAGTTGTTGTATTTACCAAAATTAAACTGTGATGCATTAAATTAATTTTTTTATCAATTAACGAGAGTCGAAGGCGTGGCCAAAATCTTAAATGATCTGCGCGCAAAATTTAGAAATTTTCACATATTTATTTTGGTAGTCCTAGCTTGTATAGTCTCTGATATCTAACTTTTCATACTCGACTGTTTATATTTCAGTATATTCAGAATATATATAATTTGTAAGCTCTGCCACGCCTCCTGCTGTCTGTTACATAAATGTTCTCTTCACACAAAGCCATAATACCCTTTTACTCTATGTATAGCGGGTATAACAATACAAAATAGACATACATGACTTCAACTGCTGTCATTGCGCACGAGTTTTGTTGTTGTTGTTGGTGTTGTTCAGAGTCGTCGTGTTGGGTTTTGTTTTGTTTTCGAATTTCAGGTGCTTGTATCATTCAGTCATTTGGCCAACTATTCAACTGCTCAACTATTCATTCATGCAACTTGTTTTGTTCTCCCTCGCCTCGACACTTGGCCGCAGAAAATATACTATACTATATAGCCATATATGGCTGGCCTACGAGAGTACAATCACACTCACATCACACGGATTTTGACATCACGAGTCGCTGTGCGAGACTCGAGACTCGACTCAACTCAACTCAACTCAGCTCGACACAGTCAGACTGAAAAGTTAAGTAACGTCTACGCGCGCTCTGAACAATTAATCACCTGTCGTCGTCGCCATCGCCATCGTCGTCGTCGTCGTCGTCATCGTCATCGTCATCGTCAATTGGGTTTTTGTTTCAGATACTGAACGACTTGGACAGTTATGCGGTTTAGTGGCCTTTTCTGGTATGTGGCCATTTGCCTCTTGTGATCGAGAGAGTGCCCCATTGAGGTGGGGTGTGGTGTGGTGTGGAAGGTGTGACAGGGAGGGGGCTGCACTTGTGTTCATGCAGTAGATCTGTTATGCTTTTGTAGGTTGATTACTCTCTGGCATTGGTGATAAATCATTTCGCTGCTGTATCGTGTTGAACTTCGTGTTATATTTCAACTCTCTCAGCTGAACCTGTTCCCCTTCTTGTACCAGAAACTGATTTTGGAAAATATTGTTGTGCAGAGAGATTTATGTCGTTCATCTCAGATACGCTCGGGGCTACAATTGCGTCTTTGTGTAGGTATTTAGGTAATTGGAATGAGTGCAAGTGCACTAGTGGGCAACAGTTCAAGACGAATTTATTATGGAAAAGTTATTAGCTTACTTATGAAGAAGGTAGGGTGCCTTAAGAATGGGTTATTCCATACTGAATAAGTATATTCAAAACCTAAACAATAACTTCCTTATGCTATTCCATGTTAGTATAGATTACATATGGAATTTATTGTGCTCTTGCAGAGAAGGTTAACTTTTCTATTGATACAGTAGATATAAAACTTTAAATTTCGTATTCTTTTTCATATTATAAAGACTCAAGAAGTCAATTTCAATACCCATTGTAAGCTTAATTTGCTCTGCCCAACCTCGCTAAATATCGATTATTCCTTGTAATCTCTTCGCTTCTTTCTCGACAATCTACCGCTAGAATTTTCCCACATTAGGCCACAAAAGCTTTGCCATTTTCTTCATCTACAAAACGATTTCTCTTCTCGCGCTGAGCTCCTCCCAAAAGGCCAGACAAGTGAAAAGCGCATAAATCGACGCCCAACACCTCACACCAAGATGCCGAGACTATACAAGACTTTGCCTTGACATGCAAGTGAAATTTAACAAGCCACTCCTAAGATCAACAACAGCTACAACAACAATGCGAAAAATAAAATAAAAACGAAAAGTGATCATCGCACACACACACAGACAGACACACACAGAGACAAGAAGAAAAGGTTGAATGCGGTGATTTTTCAACCGTACCCAAAATACGTCGCATTTGGAAGGTGGAAATATTGTGGCAGCGAAAAGTGGGCACAGCCCCACAGTCGAGACACGCCCCCCGCAGACAAGAGCGACGGCGGCGCGCATATAATTAAATCAAATTAAAAGAACTAACCAAATACATGCGCGCATCCTGGCCAAAAGGTGAAAGATGGCTAACACACACACACAAACACACACAGGCAGAGAGAAGAAAAGAGAAGAAGAAAAAAAGAGTTCCACTTGTCTCAATCGACGCCTCCTCAAAAGATCTGCGTGAAGTCGTTTTGGGGCCGCACCCGCTGCTTGGACTCGCCCTCAGCGCCAACGCAAATTCGACGACGACGACGAACGCTTTTCCCCCCTCTCCTTCTGCCCTCCCCCCCATCTGCTCTGTTGTTGGATTATCGCGCAAAAACCAAGTCACTGTCTCTAATTGAATTCGTCGGTTTAAATAATTCAGCTGCAGGGCATCGAAATAAATTTCGATAGCCGACTTTGGCTTCGCTTCGAGTCTAGTTGCATGTGGCATGTGGCACACAGTCGTCGTCGTCTAGGCGGCCCAGCCGACCACTGGGCCACTTGTAGCGCGCTGTGAGTTCGTCTTGGCCAGCAGAACAACTCATTGCCAGCACACTCGAAAAAAACAATCGCGAAGCCCAGCGAGCTGCGATTAAGTTGAAGAATTTCAGAAAGGGCAATAAAACGGATATTATGCAGATAGTATAAGGTAAGCTTTAGTTTAGCTTTGGTTCTCAATGTCATTTGTGGAAGGTAAGCAAAAGTGAAGTTTGTTTATTTATTTATTTATTTATTTACTTGTTTATTATACAATACAATCTTAAATCTATTTATGTTGAACATTATTGTAGTTAAGCTTTATAAGAATATTCTTTATAAATCTATACTTATCAATTCGATTACATTCAAAGGGAGTTTTCATATTGATTTCCTATAGTAATATACTCTACTTTCATCTTTCACTTTATCTCTTTATTAGTTCAAGAGTTATTACCAAAGTTTTTCTTTAGTTACCATGTTTTGATTTTATATATTCTTTGCAATTTGCTCTCCGCGCTAATTACCGTTTATATCTTCAAATAGTTTCTATCTTTCGCTATAATTTGCTTTACTTTTTATCATAACTGTAAATTTATCTCTGTATTCATAGAGTTATAAGGTTATTACCAAAGTTTTTCTCACATTTCTATTACATATTCCTATTCAGATATCATGTTAATTGACCTTATAAGCTCAGCAATAATCAATCAATATCCTTAACTTCCCTTAAGCTTATCATGATTTCTTTCAGTGCATATATCTCAAGTTTGTCTGTCCGATGGCTCACACTAAATGCCTTTTTTCCTCACAATTGATTTCTGCGTTTCGCTCTGTCGCTGTCCCTATCCCTGTCTCTGTTCCTGTCTCTGTCTGTCTCTGTCCCTGTCTGTGGCTGCGTCTGTGGCAAGTGTTTGGCTTGGGGTAACTTCGGGGTATCTGCAGGCGCAGCAAATCAATCTGCAAACATGCCGCCGCCAAGTGCAGACGCTGAATGAGATTGAGACGAAGAACGCAGGAGAGAAGGGGAAGGGCGGGGAGAGAGGGTGCTGCATGAAGACGAAGCTGCAGACTGAAACTCAGTCGCTGACTGCGTTTCACAGTCCTGGCCAAAAAGATTTTGTATGTGGGCTGCGGTTGGACGCATCAGTTCTTGTTGTTGTTGTTGTCGCTGGTTGCAGTTGTTCTTGTTGTTGTTGTTGCTTTTGGTGCCGTAATAAATACATTTGGTGAATTTTAATGTCCTCCTCCCATTTTTCAGGCAATTTGAGCACACACACACACACGGCTCTCTGTGCTGCACTCTGCTCTGTTCCCCTTGCTCTGCCCTCGTCTGCTTCAGGTGGAGTCAACACTTGGGGCTGCTGCTGACGCTGTCCGCGGTTTTTGGGGCCAGCAATCGCCGGCTGAGCTGCAGTTGGGTTTGGCAATAAATATTTTGAATCAGAAAACATATAAATTTAGTGATTTGCCAAGTCAGTGAAGTCGTCTTCCAGCCGGGATAAGACCACGGCGGATGCAGCATCTGCAGCACACACACACCACACACACACACATATACTGCAAGCCAAACCAACGCAGTTCAACATAAATTGGTAAATTGTTTTTGGCGGCTGTGGCGGCACATATTTTGTATATTGCATTTTTAGTTCATCTTCCCCCTCGCTGCCTGCCCCCCCCTCCCTCTGCCAGCCTTGCTGCAGTCGTTCCCTTTCGGCAGGCAATGTAGGTCAAACCGAGGAGCAGCAGCAAGCGCAGCGACTCATGCGGTAGCCAACATTCAAAGTAGGTGATGAAGTTCCAATGCTGCCTGATTTGTGATAAGCTTCATATTTTTAGGGTTTAATTCAATGAAAGTTGCGTGCAAGCCAGGCGTGCGTAGCCCCCTCCTCCTGCTCCTCCACCTCGTCCCCCATCCTGCTGCTGACGACAATGGGATTCGTTTGTTCGCTTGGGTGAAATTATGCAGTGCCTTCAATTGGCTCTGCCACTGGCAGCAACTGCGACGGCGTGAAAATGTTGCCCAGGCCAGAGTTCAGCAGGCCGCGGCGAAGTTCTTCTCCTGGCGACGGCCTCTTTTCCTTGCCTGCCTGCTTTCCTTTGGTACATTTTGATTTTGGTTTTGTGGCTTCTTTATTCCCTTTCTTGGCCAAGTCATAAAATTGATTTTAAGCGATGGGTAGCAGTGAAAGCGACCACAGTCAGACGACTAAGCAGCCTTTTTATGGCCAAATGCGCGTGGATATTGAAGTTGGTTTAGGGATTAGGAGGCAGGCAGGCTAGGAGTAAGTCGAGTAGTAAGTTGTATAGTAATGGGAACTTGAGAGAAAGAGGGAAAGAGTGGAAAGGAGGGAGGGAGGGAGGAGTGGAGCACAAGAAAGGCAGAAGGAGCGAGGGATAGATTGCAAAAGAAATGCCAAGAAAGTGCAAAAATTGACAGACAAATTGAGAAATTCCAAATAAAGAATCTTAAAGTAATACCCAATTATAATATGAGATTATATTAATTACAATTTGAATGAGTGGGAAAGCAAGAAAGAGAGAGAAAGAATATTTATGCAGCATATTAAAGCATTTCCCAACTGTCAAACTCCACTGTGTCTGGATTCGCCATCAATTCTTATTTCCAATTCCCAAACTCGACTCAAACGATTCTCTCTTCCTCTTGCCAAAGAAGCTTTAACATGATTACTGCGAGCTGCAGCTTACTGACACCTTCTTTACCTCACTGCCACTGCCACTGCCTTCTCCCACTGCCAGAACACTCAAATTTCTACGTTGCTGCCCCAAAATCAAACTATCAACTTTGACACTCATTAGCGTCAAATTACAGCGCGTGCAAAGAATTGACAGTAGTGTCCAAGGTACGGGAGAGGAGGTAAGTTGGCATTAGGCAAGGGGCAGGCAGGGGACGCAGCGGCGCACAAGAAACCTCGTAAATCCATAAAAGCAATCGTAAATTTTTATTGTCATGCCACTTGCCAAGGCACAATGAGGCGAAATGCCCGCGAGACGAGCTGAGAACTTTTCTCGAGGGAAAACTAAACACCAAACCGATGCGATGGGGCAACGTTGCCAGAAGATGTTACCAGTTGCCAGTTGGCAGTTGCCTCGGCTCTGGGAGCAACTGCAGCGCCAACTTGGACTGTGACTTCGAGTCTGGATGGCATATTAAACCAGCGCGCACATATTTCATAACAAAATTTATGAAGGGCCGTTAACTTTAAGAATCTTTTGCGCAATTTACTCACGTTAGCAGAGGGGCAGCTGGGGAGGGGAGCAGGCGAAGCTAACCAAGCGGCAAACGTCGCGCCAAACTAGCGCCAATTTTTCGTCTAACAATTGGCAACGACCTAATGCCCCGTTTGGGGCAATCGAAGCCGCAGCCAGTTGGCCTGGCCTGGCCTGCCTGACTGCCTGCCTAGCTGCATTTAATTCAATAGCCCCGCTAGATTTCCCCTCTCTCTCTCTCTGTCTCCCTACTGTGCTCAGTGCTTCTTCATGAAGTTCACATGAATGCCATGAAACAATAAATTATGTTATTAATAAATAATAAATGTAATGGGAGACTGCAATTGCCGTAGAGATGCAGCTACCTGTTTTTTGCTAGCTCGCGAACTCGGACTGCGACTCGGACCCGGACGCCAGGCACGAAGTGCTCCATTATTATTATGTGCCTGGTTAACTACTGTGTCAAAAGCCGCTTGGCAAATAAACTAAGCCAGCCAGCCAACAAGTCCAAAGACTCTTGGGTTGGGCTACAGAACGAGAAAAGCGAATGCAAAATGCTCTGCAGAGGCAAAGATAGGGCAGGGTATGGAACTATTGAGAGAGAGGGTGTCTTGTAAATAAACTACATAAATAATACACTACAGTATTAATTTGTTCATGGCATATCTATCTATCTATAACTGGGCTATCTATCTCTACATATCTCTATAAATAATTTCAAATATTCCGCATTTATTTTGTACCTTTTCAAAGTTTCAAAGCCCCTCAAATAGTTATTCTACTTCCGCTACCCTTTCCCTGATATTAAAAAACAATTGCAATTTAGTTTGGCCACCTTTTGCTAGGGCTGCAACACGCGATGGCACCAGGAAGCAGCAGCATATGGCAATGGGTTGAGCCTTAGACCGATCGGGTTATTAATCATCTTGCAAGCGACGAACTGTTGATTGCGCGTGATGTTCGATTAATTGAAATTGCAGTTCACCTCATTGAGAGAAAGAGTGAAAGAGAGGGAGTGTGGGAGAGAGAGCGAGTACTCCATTGCAATTAAAGATCATGAGACTCATCATTTTGGCTGCACCTGTCGCCTTAAGGCACGAATGGGAATCGAACTGAGTACAGTAGGCATTGAGCTACTTTTTCATATCACATACAGTAGCTACAGTTGGGATAGCACGACGATGGCAACGGCAACGGCAACTCATTGGCACCCCCAAAGGAGGCGGGAGGCCACTTGCAACCTGGACAGCTTGCAACTTGGGGCAGCAGCTGCCCGCACGCGCATTTAAATAAAACGTGACTGCCGAATGGGCTCATATCTCTGTCGCTTGCCGGACACTTGCCAGTGTGTGTGTGTGTTGGAGCTACCTTATGCCAGTTGCCCTGTGTAGCGCACACACACATAGAGAGAGATACAGACACACACAGTGGCCACAGAGTGCAGTGCGATATGACTGGCATCCTGCTGCGAGAACTTTTGCTGGCCTCGCCGCCGCCGCAGCGGCAGCAGCAGTGGCAGATCGCCAGCTCAATTCATATAGACAATATAAATATTTCATCTAATGCTCGCAATCTGCACTTGCCACTTGCCACTTGGTCTTGGCATGAAGCAGCCTTGAGCCCGAGCCGGAATGTGTTTGCTGAGGCGAGACCAGCACAAGTTACACAGCGAGAAAGAGTTCAACGAGAACCTGACAAATGCTTTACTGGATTACTAGTATTGTTAATTTTCTTTAAATTTCAATAATATAATTCTACAATCTTCCATTACTTTACAGATCTATAGCAAAGTCTAGTAACTTTTCTATGACTTTTGCCAAATGCTAAAGAACTTTCTTTGTTGAAAGTTCTGCGAGTGCAACAGGATCAACTCATGCAGCATGTGGGAGAGTAAAAGCGCGGGCTGTGGGGAGAGAGAGGGATTAGGGGATCTCACATTCTCGATAGCGATTGCCAGGCGACGATAGACTCTTCATCATCATCGAGTGGGCTGGCGGCGGCGGGTTCACGTTGGCGTATCGCGCTTTTGATTTAATTTTGCTGCCTTCGTTTTGGGAGCACACACCCAAAAGCAACAGAGATGTCCATGTGGAGGTGAATATATGTCTGTGTGTATGTGTGTAGTACAGTTCGCCATGCTGGAGGATGTGGTTCGATGCGATCTCATGTAAATTAGCACACGTTTCGTGGCTGGAAGTTTATTTGTGCCAAGTTCTTAAACTGCTAAATGAACTCATATGCAAATGTGCCCCACCAAGTGGGATGCCAGTTGGGCTACCCAAGAAACAAGTCGACAGTCTCCAAGGAGATGCCCAACTGCACTTTGTGTGTACCACATTCGGCGCTCTTCGGCTAAGCTTAACTGACTAATCATTCCAATGAAACAAATGTTTCAATATTCGTTATGTTGCACATACGCATAGTGTGCTCTTTGTGACTCACTCCACACTCGCATTGTCTGCTGCTAATCCAATCAAAGCGAAGCGGCAACTTTACAAATGCCCTCCAATAAAAGTATCTATGTATCTGGACAATCTATCGACAATCTACCGACAATCTGCTATGGATCTTTTAATAGTCACTCACACTCACAAGCTCAACGACTGCCAATGTCCATCGCTCAGTCAGCTCAGGCCAGCTCACACACGTCAGTCAATGGCGGCTTAATCTAAAAGCTGCAGTTGCAATTAAAATAAATTTTATAAATTAATAATGTCACAGTTTTTATTTGAGGTGCGACTGACTTAATGAGATCTTAAACAAGGCTGGGTGAGGAGCTAAAGCGAATACTTCAAAGCGCATTGAAGCTTAAAGTTTTAAGCTTTATTGAAGTTGCATTACAATTATGAAAAAGATGAAAACATTAGCTGGCGATCTTTGAAAGCACATTTATATAAAAGCTCCTTAATGCTTTAAAAAAGCTGCTAAATATTTCTTTAAATTAATATAAATGCAAATTTTATAATATTTCTTTGGTTCCGCATAAGACAAAGTTGAGATATTCTTTTAAGCACATTAAAGCTCACTAGCTTATAAAAAGGATTGCTTTAAAGTAAATTTATGAGAATTTTATAATATAAATTGCTGTTTAGGCATTAGATAAACCTAAGATATTCTTTTAAAGCTCACTGCAAACTGATCACTTGAGCAAGATAAATAATAATGATATTATAAGGGTTCCAGTTAGTTTCATGATTAATTCAAAGCATGCAGACTTTATATCACTATCACAAATGACTCATGAATACTGTGCAAACACTCAGAAACTTCCAGGAAACTGGGAACTCCGGTTCCTGAGTGTATTCATTAGTCAGCTAACACCAGTTTGGCCCAAAACTAATTCTATTTGGCGTTATTTTGACGCTTCAGTCGAGTTTTGTGTTGTTTTAATATTTTGTTTCGTCGATCTTAATCAATAATTTAAATTTTTGTTATTTGAATTTTTATGATGGCATTTTGTATTTTAATTATGGCTGCTGCTGCTGCCGCCGTTGCCTTTGTGCCGCTTCTTCTCCACGCTCTTTTGTTACAGTTTTGTTTTCGTTTAGAGGTTTATTTAAGTTGTTGCTTTTATTATTTTGTCGGTCAACGTGTTTTTTGTTATTTTAATTTTATAGTTTCAGCGCTATTTTCTCAGGGATTAACTCCCATTGGGTACATCGGAGGTACTTTGTAGCGTTTTGTTCGAGATTGTGTGCTGGCTGTAAACCCGATTTTATTAGCCGCCATCGCCGTCGCTTCAATCGCTTTCCGATATCCGTATCGCTATAAAATGTATTAATACACACAGACACAAACCGCCCATGATTTGCCAAAAAGACAATAAAGCTGTGAGAATCTCAATGTATTCGAAATCAAATGCATTTCCCACGCTTGGGAAAAACTGCTACACATACGAGAAACATTCCAGCGAATGAAAAAGAGAAAACTTTCCCCCTGAGGTGTTGTAGGTGTTGCCAAACACTTGTTGCCTTGCACCAGCAACAGCAACAAATCTACACACACACGTTATTTGGGTAAAAGTTAGTTGTAACCTGTATAATTTGTGCGCCTACAACAACAACAACAGCAACAATGAAAACAAGTGGCAAATGCTTATTAACATATCACAGAAGACGCAGAGACGCTCAACGCCATCTTCGAACCGGAGAAGAAGGAGGCGCATTAACTTGTTGGACTAACGAGCCGTTCCATTTAGGTTTGTAACAATTCGTTATGCGCCTCAACATTTTGGCTGCCCCCCCAAACTAAAGGCAAACTCATCAGGCAGGCAGAGCGACCATCGTCATCGTCATCGTCAGCTTGATCTCCATCATCGTCATCAGAATTCGTCGTCGTCTTCTTCGCCCTGACGTGCTCACAGTTATCGCTTATCACAATCAGTGATAATTTTAACAGTAATCAACCTGTCCAGACCAAATGCGTCGTCCCGTCCCCGAGACGGACATGGGACGATCAACTAACTGACTACGACTGAGTCTGGCTCTGACTTTCGGCTGACTGACAGGCTGTGCAAAGAGTTTTCGGACAGGTTGTCGGCTCAGCTTGCAGCAGCTTCCCATTGAGTTCCATTGCTGCCCCCCCCCTCCCCACCTTCCTGCCTGCTTCATTGTGTATAATTTTCAGTGAAATTGTTTAAATTTCGTTTTAATTTAATGATGCCGCCGCTGACGCTGCTGGCTGCCGCTTGCAGGAGGCGAGCGCCAGTTGCGCAAAATCATCAGGGCAAGAGAGATAGAGAGGAGGAGGAGGGAGACAAAAGATGTGAAGTAAAAAGCATCGCAACTAAAATAAACAATATGAAAAATGTTGCAGAACTCAACGCGGGCGCGCTCAAAAAAATTATCAAAAGCTGCCGCTCAAATGTTGCGTTTGATCTTTGGGCCAAGTGTAGAGATGATACCTCGTTGATGTTGTTGTTCTTGTTGTTGGCTTATTTTTTGTTACCTGCTGGTGGTGGTGGTGGTGCTGCTGCTGCTGTTGGTGAACTTGTTAACAAGCAGCCAAAGCCAACGCGGTTTCCATGTTTCGCTACCCTTCTTCGTTGTTGCTTATTTTTTGTGGGTTTTTTGTTGTTGTTCTTGTTGTTGCTGCTTTTCGAATTTATTGTCTTAGATTTGGGTCTTCAACAGACAGTTCTGTTTCTTGTTGTTGTTGTTGCACAGGCGTTTTATGTATATTAATTTGATTGTCTTTTGCTCGATAGCATTGACAATGTTCGCAACAATGTGGGAACTTCTTGGTTCGCCGTTCGCGTTCGTTGCCTAAGTCTTTTGATTTGTATGCTTTAAATTCGTGAAATCTAAACTAATCGCTACCGAACTGAACTGAGAGACACGCCCCCTTCAGCGTGTATGGGTACCTGCTTTGCCCTTTTAATTACCACTCGCCGCGTCAGCTAAATTATATTTCCTGTTCTCGACAAAACTCAGCGCCTTTTTTCAGCATCACACACGAAATCCCGAATCTCACTTTTTATTTGATTTAAGCCGCCCGACAACAGCAGCAACACACATGAATTGCCACGCCCGTAGTGCCACAACTTTTCTGAGGCTGGTAGATTCTCAGTTCAGTCGCGGGTTCAGCGTAAAATGTAGCAACTTTATTGCTCCCGAACGGGCGTGCATATTAAATTAATAAAACGATCGAATATCGGGAGCAAACAGCCCACAAAAATAAAGAGAATAACCATTATCCATATATAGAACAGGAAGACGACAGACTTGTAGTTTTTATACGGGTTGCAGGGGAACTTAACAGTTTCAGCTGAATACATTTTATTTGAGTCGATAACTATCAATGAAATCTTTCTTTCCTTCTCTCAATGTTACAAAAAACCAATACCGTTTTAAATTCTGTTCAATTATGTCTTAAATTCACTTCTATTAATTATATAATACAGTTTATAATGAAATTTAAATGACTTTTATGGGTAATCAATATGTATATTTATCTGCTGTCTGATATCTCTTTTGAGGAATTTATCCTACTGTGTTTTTGCCACAGTCCTCTATAATTTTCAAATTCTATGCAAAAAAGGCAAACACAGTTTGATTCATTTCCAGGAAAAAGTTGAGTAAATTAGTTTCACATGTGTATGTGTGTGTGTGTGTGTTGGTGGCCCATTTCTTGGTTGGATGCCCAAGTTCAAATTTGCACACTAGAATATTGTTTTGTCAGCTTTTTATTGGCCTACATGGGCCATAAAGCTACTCAAGTAGTATTTTTGCGATAAAATACAACAGAACACGGACAGAAACAACAGACAGGGTCAGGGCAACAGGGATCGGAGAGAAGAGGAGAGGAGAGTGGGGATAGGAAGGGAATTGAGAATCGAGAGAGCCGAGAAAACAGCAAACAGACAACGGACTCGAGACAGCGATAGTGCGACGCATAGGATAAAAAGAAGTCCGGGGACAAGCTATGCCAGGGCGATAGCAAAGAGCAGGCGACAAAGCAACAACAGCAACAACCCGTAACAGCAACAACAACAACAACAACGAACTAGAGAAACAAACAAACAAGAGGCGAGTGAAGCACTTTAGCTGATGTTGTTGACTGGACCGGCAAGGCAAAGTAACTTGTAAAGCTGGCGATCTCGGGCTCGGCATCGGCTACGTCGACGATGGCAACATCAACAGCAACAGCAGCAGCGGCATCGGTTGCGGGGGCAGTTGCATCTTGTACGGATAATTGGCGGCCATGCACAGCTGCCGTTGTGTCTGCCACGGATGCCAAGCCACAGAGAGTGTGCTGCCGCAATGCCATTTGACCATAAACGAGCTGAAATTTGTTAAACTGCAGCAACAGCAACAGCAGCAGCAGAGCAACAGCAACAGCAGCAGCTGAGCTGCAGTCAAGTGCAGCAGTGCAGCATTTGGATAATGTACGTCGGTCAAGGGCCAAACTGTGCGAAAAGCTCTCTGCCTCTCAGCCTGGCTATCATTATTTATTCGCCTATCAACATTAGCCGCCCCCGAAAACGGCAGCAAGTGCCGCAGCAGCAGCAGCTGAAGCAGACGTAGTGCACAGACTCAGCTCGACTCGACTCGGCGCAGCGATAAAGTTACGATTTATTAGCGAGGCTGCTGCTTAAAATCAATTATGCCGGAATGTGGAACGATCGAACACCCAAGCAGGGGCTACAGAACCTGTAGCAACTCCAGGGGCAGAGCCAGAACTGCCTCTGCCAGGCCTGGCCGTGTCAAGGAAGCGCGAGATTATGCAATGCGAAACACTTTGCTGAGGAAAAAATGGTAGCCTGGCCCAGGCATAACCTCTACTTAGCCCCACAAGTCCAACCAAGTCCAAGTCTGAGTCCAAGTCCCAGTCCGGGCTGCTGCTGTTGCTGCTGTTGCTGTTGTCTATGGATGATAAATTAAAAGCCTAACTTGACAATCACTTAAGCATAGTTTGTAAGGCGTCCTCATAGATTTAAGCCGGGTTGCTGCTGCTGCCGATGCTGCTGCCATGCGCTAAAGTTGCTCCCTGTCGTTGCTGCTGTGGTTGTTGTCTCTCACCAAGGAGCAAACCCGCCGACGACGACGACGACAACAACGACGACGTGAACACGTTCCTATTAGTGGCGAAAGATCAGCGAAAAATAGAACGGCGGTTCATTAAAATGAGAATCGACGCGGGGCTAAAGTCGCGCTGCTGCCTGGCAAGGAGTCACCGACGCCGCCGCCGCCGCAAAAGTTTAAGAATAATGATAGCGGTATTCTTGAGCTATTGTAAGCCAAGCCAGGCAGCAAAGCCAAGGCAAGTCAAGCCAATAGCTAAGCCAAGCCAGGCAGCAACAGCACCGGCACCAGCACCGGCAACGACACCGACACCGACACCGGCCTGGTAACATGCCCTGGCCCGGGACCGCGACCGACGCCGCCCCCAGTGCCCCGCCCCGGAACAGTGTTCACTTTCGCGCCTGCTCTTTTAAACTGTGAACATACAAATTCACTCAGCGCTGATATCAGAACCAACCTTAACAACAGTCCCCGAGTCGGCTAACTTTGCGGATCTCAGCAGGGACTGTAAATAGGCAACATTTGTAATGCTCTAACAATGTGTGAATGGAGGAGGAATATCGCTTGATATGCATGTCATATGATAAGAATGAATATAATATACAATACGATAAGAATACAATACGATAAAAAGGAATATAGGCATATAATTATTGGTAGACATGCATTAAAAGTTGCCCAGACACCTTAGTTAAGTTGGACACCACTTCAGACTTTATGGCCACAACTGAAATTTGAATTAATTTAAATGTAAAAATAAAGTTTGTCTTAATTTGCTTTAATTTATTTTTAAATTTTTAATTATTAAAGTTTTAATTTTAATTATAATTCATAAACAGTTGACTGCTAAAGCTCACTGTAAATAAAATAAATAAATAAACTCATAGGTGTGATATTGTTTGTATTTCTATATCTATTTTATTGTGTAATGCATTATTTAATATATGACTAACACTTGATTTGTATTTTCAGTATTTACTAATTTAGCTACAATTATTTAATTCTCTTCCTTAATGTTCTTGAACCATTTCAATTCCAATCTGATTTATGGCAAATACTTTATCAACATACTGAACTCTTCTGGGTGTTACATCACCCTGCCCCCATCCCCGTCAAATCAAAGTCTGCTTGCAAATTCTCAGCCCACCTTCTGAGTCCAAAGTCAGCGAGAAATTCCGCATAGCCTTTTGCAGAGCGTAGCAGAGCAACGCTGAAGCAGACGCTGCCCCAGCCTCTGCTGCATCGAGTTGGGGGCGTTGCAGCTGCTTTTGGGGCGGGCAGCAGCACAGAAACAAGTTGGCCGCATATTTTGTTCGAGTTCAAAGTTCAGTTGCAGGCGGCGGCGGCAACTAGCTAAGCTGCTCGGGCTAGTCAAGGCATGCAAACAAGTCCAGTTCAGTTGGCAACTCGAAGTGAGTTCTGTGACTTTAATCCAGGGGAGGCACAGCTACTTGGCCACTTGTCGTTGCAAGTGGCATGTCGCCAACAGAGGCAGCCACCTCACTCTCTGCCTGCCTGTCTCTCTCTCTCTCTCTCTTCCTCTCTTGCTCACTCTTGGCTTGTCAGTGTCACCGCCTGCGACGACGTCGTCGTCGACGTCTGACATTTGCCTATAAACAACGTATAGAAAATGCATTTGCAACCGCCTTCTGCACTCTCTCGCTCTCGAGTGTGTGTGTGTGTGTGTATTGTTGCCACATATTTCAAGTGTCAAACGAGCAAATTGCATACCATGTTCCTGTTTCGATACCGAAAGTCTATTTACATGTTCTTGTAGGCGTACTTAAGATTGCTGAAATGCCGCCGCTGCCAGCCTGGATGCGACTTGCAGCGCCGCCAATTTGCTTAGCCAAAAAGCAGCAGAAAACCCTCCTGGAATTTGTGGAAATTGTCGCCATGATTTAAAATTCCTCAGGCTCAGCCAAGCAGCTGCCAGCCTTGACTGCCTGCCTGCCAGCCTCTTGCCCGAATGAACCTGTTGCTGGTTACGGCCAAGCTGTTGTTGCCGCCACGCATTAACCATAACGAACTGAGAACCAGACCAGAACTATGCGGAGAGTATGCAGAGAGGGAGAGAGTGGAGAAAGAGGAGAGAGAGGTGAAATTCCATTTCTTTATTGCGTTACGCACATTAAAGTGAGAGCATCGGGTAAACAGATGAACTCAATTAATCATAGACAAACCAAGAGAAACCAGGTCCTTCAAAGCGCACCGCCCCCGCCTCTGCCCCCCACATCGTACTACCAGATGACACTGAAATTAAATTTCTCCTGCTTCGCTTTGTATTTTGTATTTTTCTCGACTTGTTTTGCCTAATTTTATGCAGAGACTGCAGGCATCGCGCCATATGCTCTTTGAATATTCCATGAGCTACACAAATTAAAAACACGATGCGCCTCCGAACCCATCCCCCTGCTGCCGGCAAATAGAGCTAGTACAAGTCACTTGATTAATTTAGCCCGCACAATGATTAAGTACTTTTTCGCATCCCATCAAAGGGGCAGGAAGCAAGGAAGCAAGCAGACTCAAATGAACCCCTGGACGACCCTCACCGTACTGAGTCATCTGTGCGTGCGGAAGACAGGGAGGAAGACGGACAGTGTGAAAGAGAGAGGGAGAGGGGGGGACAGGAGGAGTGCATTGCTGATGTTAGAATTGCAGCGCAACCAAAAAACATAGTTCAAGTTGAAGTTCAATATTTCTTTTGGAAAATTTTCATTACCGTTTCGAATTACTAAAAAATTTGTATGCATTTTCATTTTGAAACATCAGCGAGCTCAGCTTTTTATGGCTGTTGCACTGTGTGGCACGAGCAACAGCACGCACGACACACCCCGCAGCTGCAACCCTTTGCGGATTGTGGCGCGTTCAGACTAGGCACTTAGAAATAAGTTAATGCACTGTTTGCTGTGCATACCCTGTAGGTGTAGTACGTTCGTAAAAGGCATGTTTTACATATAGAGATATCGATATTATATTGATAGCTTTGCCAATTTGAGACTAAAAGTTCCATTATTGATAACCATAGTTAAAATTTATGTGACCGATAATATTATCGATAGCTCCGTTAATTTGTACTTAAAACTCGCCCAATATCGATATTTAGTATACATTATTGATAATTGAAAATTAATTATAGAAAATTATTATCATGAATATACATTATATAATATTTTTAGTTGTCTATCGATTAAAAACAAAATCAGAAGATTCAAAATTTGACCCAACTTGAAGTTAATGAACTAGAGGAAAAATTGGAAGTTAGGGAAATTCGAAAATATAATTCCTTGTAAAACTTAAATATATAGAACAATAATATATACTCGTATTTCCTTATCTAAATTTGCAATACCGTTTTAATTCACAAGCTATACACAATCTGCAGAACTGCATTCAAGCTTTTTGCCAGGTGTGAACACGGCTTAAGCTTCGTGCCTGACTGCCTGTTTAGTTGGTTGCTTTGTCCGACTGACACTGTCTTTGCCTTTGTCTTCTACCTGTTGTCGGGCTGTGTCGGGCGTCCCACTCGACATGAAAATTATTATTAATGAGCCCACGAGTTGTGCGCACGTCAGAAGGTGAAAACTTTGCCTGCGGGTCGTTTCAATTAGGCGTAAAAAGTTTCAGCCCTAGGCCAGGCCAGGCCAGACCAGACCAGACGCGTCGACTGGAGTCGCGACCATCGATATGAGGGTTGGGATTATGTATACAATATTATTGGGACGACGCGTGCGGGACGTGGGCTTTCTGCGCCTGTGTGTGTGTGTGTGTATTACCTGCCGGCTTAGCTGGCGATGTGTGCTGCGCCCATCCGGGCACATCCTTTGCCCAACAACAATAACAACGTCAAATGCCATTAAAAATAAGCAGGACCTGGTGTGCAACTGCCTGAGTGTCTGTGTGTGTGTGTAAGTGTGCGTGGGTGTGAGTCACGTGACGCATTCGCGTTCGCCACGGATTTCCAGCCTAGTCGCAATTGGATGCATTAACGGCAGCGCTGAGCGCACTGCACGCGTCTAAATGGGCTGGTCTCCGCCTCGTCTAACCACGTCACGCAACATGCAAAGAGTGCCCTCCCCCTTCCTGCCCCTCTTCGCCACTGCAACTGTCGTGCCTCCCCTTGCGGCAGCGTCGACTGCGCCGTCTGGCGGTCTGCTGCCATACATTAAAATTAATAATAAACGATTTCGGTGTAATAACAATAATTTTACCCAAAAATTTAGTACCCGCTCGAAGTTTGTTCAATGCTTCGCTCTCACTCTCTCTCTCTGTCTCTCCCTGTCTCTCTCTTGCTCTCGGGGCAGACGAAGAGATGAAGCTGCTCGCCTGGAGAATGGGCGTGGGTGCAAATGGCAAACATTCGAACACGCAATGGGGCAAAATGGCAGGTAAAACTACCTCAGAGTTTATGACGTGGGCGTTTCAATTAAATTGCTGACCAGGGGCTGGGGGTGGGCTAGCAATGACTGCGAGAAAGACAGAGAGGGAGAGAGAGAGAGATGGCTGGAGAGAGAGAGTGCAGCACAAACAGCAGGAAGCTCTGACAAACTCCTTAGACAGCGGGCGGGGTAAATTGATGGAGAAGTTTGTTTTGAATTTGGTTGTCAGTTCGGATTTTGGGTTTGGGCAACGCAAATAGAGCGGGACACAGGAAGCAAATAAGTAAGTAATGATAGAAGAAATCACATCGATTACAATACGAAATAAACATACATTTGAAAACAATTTAAAGATAAAAGATGCTCAACTAAGTGTAGATGATAACATAAACTACTTTGTTAATTCATGGAAACCTATAAGAAATCACTTCAATGCCCTCTAACGAATATAGCCGCGATAAGCCAGTATATAACTCAATACTAACAAGCCTTTCATTCACTTTTCATTCACTTTTCTTTCCGTTTTCATTCAACTTTCTTCAATCAATTTCCCCGCAACGAAATCTAGCAACCAGTTCGAACTTCAAATTAATTTTCCACGCCTGATCTAACTAAATTTTCAATCAAGCTCTAATCTTATCTCATCGATTCCCTTTGTTCTCCACGCTTTACAAACAAGATCTTGACGGAACGACACAGGTTCCATATACTATACACCTCCCATCATCATGAGATAAAAATGCCAAACTATCCGATAATTACGCCGCCTGCTGTAAAGCTGTAACCAATTAAAATCATCAAATTGCGTTACACATTCTCAGCCGGAGCCTTCATTAAAAAACAATCAACTATCGAAATGGGAATCAGTTTCAAGGGGGGCAGGGGAAAATTAAAATACAAATGCGAGCAAGCAAATCAAAGAGATAAAAGACCGCGCGGTAACGAACAATGCTTTGTGGACAACAACTAACTAAAAACTCATGACTGTCACTTTATGATACCCCGTTAAAAAATTATACAAATTTTATGACAGACCAACGACAAAACTGATTGGGAAAACAAGTTGATCGGTGGCTGTATGCATAATTTAGTCAAATTAGACGCCATTAGCAGCCGCTGTCCCATCGCAGACAACAGCGTGACAAGGGGCGACAACAATCTCGAATCTAGACCCAATAGCCCAAGCTGTAACCAAGCAGAGTCGGAGACTCCATTATAAAAACGGCCAACACCTGATTCGTTGTTCGTTGTCGCCAAAAGGGCGGTACGGCCGTGTCGTGGTACATGTCTACACACACCATGGCGACAAGTGTGGAGCTTTCGATTTTGAAGTCAGCGAGACAAGCTAATTAAATGCCAGAGGTAGCGCAGTAGAAGTTGGCTGAAAGATACTCTGTAAAGTTCAAGTTGAGTTGAAGTTTCGATCTTATCTTTTGTAGAAATAAACTGATATTAAAGTGTAGTGAAATAGGGTTCTCTACTGGCGCTTGCCTTGTTCTGGGAGACAGTAAAACTTATTGTTAATTGAACACACACTAGAAATAGGTTAGCTCATAATATTGTTTTAAACATTCTAGAATATTGGAAAGTTCTCTGCACTCCTTTAAAAGGTACAGTTTAGGAATAAGTTTACCCAATATAAATTGTTCTAAGAGTTTCCACAATAATATAAATAATAATATAATATAATATTCACCTCTATTAACTTGAGTTTCCCTTAAAATACTTTGTTCTACCTTTCTGTTTATAATTACCAAATGTCAACTCATATATCTGAAGCAAACATAAAGATTATAATCAGATCACAGGCATCATTCTTTGGTCAGACTTACTCACACCACACTCAACAACTTTGAAGGCGCTGCAGGGTATAATGAGTCCGCTCTTACTTATTGACATGTTTATAGCCACTTTTACGAGCCTCAAATTGCGACTTGGCAATGCGCGGCACCATGACAATGTTGCCAAAAAGTCAAGAAAAAGAAAAAGAAAAACAACAACGAAACAAAGTCATAAAATAATTTTGTCAAATGTTGCGAGATGTTGCGCAGGATGCTCTTAGCTCGATTCTCCAATTCTCTTGCGCGCGTGTTCATTAAATTCAGAAATTTAACGCAAATATTGACCCTGTCGAGCTAAATAAATAAAAATGAAAATAAACTCTTAGAATTTATGGCACATTGAGCTGGGCTTTTATTTATTTTATGAGCCCCGAAAAAAATCATCTCAACTCACACACAATTTGCATGCTGGCATTTTGTTGAGCCGAAACACGAAATTGTCATTAGGAAGGCAGTCGACAAAAAAACCATATTGTTTATACTATATATAATTTCAATCGGCAGCCGCAACTCTTATTCAGATCTGATTATGATACTATATTCGTATACGAACGCCATTGACATTTTTTCAAGATTTTTGTCAATCGTTTTTCGCTGGTTTTTTTCAATTAGCTGCGCCGACAGGTTTCGCTGGAGCTCGACGAACTCGTTTAGAATTTATACAATGAGCAGCTCGGCTAATTTGTGTAAATTCTAAATTTACAAGGTCTGTGCACAAAATGGCCGCTGATCTGCTGCTCTGCTGCTCTTTGCGCGCTGTTTATGAGGCCGACACATGCCAATTGTGGATTGAAATTGTGGCGAGCGGAGGAGGCAACTTGGGATCAATGCACACGCAATGCAAGTTGCGAGTAGAAGGGAAAGAAGTTAGGGGCGAATGGAGGCACTCGTGGTGGGTGCAGTGGCTTTTAATGAGCTGGTAAATGTGAATGCTGCTGCAGAGACTAAGAAGCAGGCACCACATGGTAACACTACACCTGATCATGCCTTAACCCATTGAAGCTGCACATATTTATAGATTTTCTGAGTTCCGAATTTATAGCTCAACTTTGTGTTATCCTCATTGTTACTACAAATAACATAGGCAATGTTATCTTTATATAAACTTCAGTGTTACACTTTGAAGTTTAGTTTTTAAAAAATAAAGAATATTGATAAACAAAAAATAATCTAATTTAAGAATTATATTATACAAAAGAATAAAGAATACTTACATTAAAAAGTAAATGAAGTTTTCACAAGCTGCTTCCAGAGATATTTATCCACAGAGTTTGAAAACTTATAAATATTTGTTTATTTATATTATATACTTGTTTTAGAGAGGTTTTTCTTCAAAATGAATTTTACAATTTATTCTAGCAATTAAAACCTTTATACCTATTAGACATGCATACATAAATATGTAATATATGCGCCATCTATACCTATATGAAGTGTAGTTTAGCCCTGGCTAGAAGAGCACCAATGAAATAAATAAGTAACCGAATGCTGCGTCATTTGTTAAAGCATCATTACGGTACAGATTGTGAACTTGATGTTAGTAAAACTGCGGTGTTGAAGTAGTTGTGTTCAAGTGCACCACTTGATATGCATTTCTGATATGTATTTCGTTCTACATCATAACCAATTCTTTCTCTTTGTAGTATGTGCAACAATGGGTTAAGCTTGTGCACTTGGCAGTGAAAACGAGTACCCAGAAGTAGAGCTCAGTTACAGACATGCAAAGAAGTCGTCCAGCATCCACCGTCCACTGTCCAGCATCCAGCATCCAGCTCGATGTGGCTCGTGTCGTGCTGGTGGCCAGTGGTCAGTTTTGTGGCCCGTGTCCGGCGTTGGCTGCTGCTGCTCCTGGCAGCTTCTTCTCGTTTTTGGCCTGATAAAGTTATTGTCGCACCGTGGAGACATTTAATAAATGGTGCAGGCATTAGAGCAACGACTACGACGACGACTGCTGTTGCATGTTGCATGTGCCAGTGGCAGTGGCTGTGGAAGTGGCAGCGGCAGAGTCGAGTCGAGCGATATGATACGAGTGCGAGAGCATGTTGCAGGCATAATGAGTGAGTAGCAGCCGTTGCAATGAGACGCTACGGACAGTTGTCAACATAATTTAGGCGCATGCAAAATGCTGCAAGTGAGATTGTGGCTGCACCAGCAGCACCATGTGGCACCACAGGTGGGAGGAGCAGGAAGAGCAGCAGCAGAGCCAGGCACCTGGCCTGGCCTGGCCTGGGAGGGTCCAGCACACACTTGGGGATGTGGGTAACATAAGTGCGAAGCACACTTTATTGTCACACAAATGCCATATTTTCTTATTACGATCGGACATGATGCATGTGGAATGCAACACGCAACACGCTCTCCTTGCAACATTGTGCGGCACAGAGAGATAGCCAGAGAGAGAGAGCGAGAGAGAGAAACAAAATTGAAATAATTAAATCCGTCAAGTGTTGGCAACCCTGACAGGTTCCCCTACAACTTGCCACGCCAAGTATCGCACTCAGTTCGACTCGGCTCGGCTGTGGCTTGCTTTGGTTCTCGTGTAACTTGGCCTGCATCTTGTTTATGCGTTCATGTTGCACATAAAGCAGCCCCCAATGCGAGATGCAAGTAAAAATGTTGTGTATGCAAAAAAGAAACAGAAAACCGAAAACAGAAAACAGAAAGAAAAGGAAAACCAACAAGAAAAGAACCGATACGAGGACACACACTCAACACGTTGCCGGCCTCCGCACGGAGAGGTTTATTTGGCACCTGAAGATGATAATCGGTTACAAATTAATTGCAACTATGTTGACATTGTCCGCGAACTACAGACGAGGAGGTGAGCCGAGGTGAGTCCCAACTGGAGACACCTTCTGCCTACTGGTACCTCAATTTATATAGACAGTTGCCAACTGTAAATAAATAAAATTGTCAACGGGCTCCCTCACTCTTTCTCTCACTAGCTCCCTCTCTCTCTGTCTCCTCTCTCTCCCTCCCTCCTCTGTCTTTGGGGGAAAGATTGCTTAACGCTGATTGCGTTGCTCTTAAATTGTGCTGCCAACTTTTGAAAAATCTGCAAATTTACACAGAAATCTCTGCCCTGCCCCGTCATGGGGCAGCCTTTCTCTGACAGCTTTGGCGGGGGCACATTCTGGAGCAAGTGGACGACGACGACGAGGACATTGCGCTGGCGTCGTGGCATGCGTAAATTGGATTAATGCATTTGATTCGCCGCAGACGCCACAAGCGATCCTTTCCACTTCACTCTGAAATGTGACAATAGGCTGAGGCTGGGGCTGAGACTGAGGCTGAAGGTGCGGTCCATCGTTCGCTTGGGCTGCTCTCGCATTGTTCCAATTTGGCACGCATATAGAGAACGCGATTGTCCTCATCTTGTTTTTGTTGTTGTGGGTTGTGCGTGCATTATGCCATGTGCAACTTGTTGCCGTTGCTGCTCTTGCTGTGGCACAGGTGATATATCAGACAAGTGACGACGGGCGGTACATGTGCAGCGCCCACTCCCCCCCCCCCCTCCCCTATGCGCTGACCACGCCTCCATCCTTCGATGACGTGCGACGATAATGCAACTCTTCGAACTGCAAGGAATGTTGACGTCGAGCCTGAAGGTTGCTGAAGACTGATGAGTGCAAGATGCAGCGCAGCAGAAGGGGCAACTTGTGGGTGTATTGGACTGTACTGGCTGGGGCTTGGCTGGGTTCGAGTTTGTTGTAGGTGTCTTGTCTGGGCGTTTGTTATTCTTGTCTCTGTCTCTGTTGACGGCGACGACGGCGGCGGCGCAGAGTGCCAGAGGTCAAGGATGTGTGTGCAACAATGTTGTTGCTGTTGTTGTTGTTGTTGATGTTGTCGTTACTCAAGTGTTGATGAGCATTGAGAAAGTTGAAGATGGCCTGGATTGGCAGTTGCATAGCGAGTAAGGTAGTAATGTGAGAGGAGGAGAAAAGGCAAGAGAGGTGAAGAGTGCAGAAAAGAGACTGATTTCAGGGTTGTCAGCTTAGTGAAATAGACCATAAATACAAGCTGAAGCCTAAGCATAAACATAATATGTAGAAAGGCAAAAGGGTTTTTTTTCTATAAGAGCAAGAGGGGTGGCCAGCGATGCCCATTAGTATTTCAAGATGATATAAGCGATTTAACAAAGAACTACAGAGTACAACCGAAAATTAGACAAAGACATACACAGAGAGAAAACATAAGAAAAGAGAAAGAGAGTTGGAAGGAACTTCTCTCTTTATAAATACATATAATAATATACAAATTTAAATAATGATGAGAAAGGAGGACAATAGAATTTTGAGTTGTCAGTCAATTGATAATTGTTAGCTAAATAAGTTCTGTATTAATTAATTAATTCCTTTTAAAGGTATCAAAATCAACTTTAAATAGTAGGCCTCGATTCGCTCGTTGTCCAAAACAGACTGATCTATTGTTCTCCTTATATTCCTATTTTACATAGCAATGTAAACAGTGACATTAACTGCTTACAGATTAAGGTTGCTTCTAGATATAGGCAGAGTGTGTTTATGTTATATACATAAATACTTTATAATGTTTTAAATATAAATTTTATTTTAATTTTTTTAATTTTTACTACAGTTTCAAATGTATTCTTATCCCCTTGTTATCTTTTATACATCGAAATATTAGCCAACATTTCGCACTCTCGCCATATCTTATCTTCATTCCCACATGGCACAGTTCACCTCTGACCCACTTACGCAATTCCCTCCCCTCTCCCTCCCCTCTCCACAACCCGCACTTCTCTGACCAATTGGGCGCACCTGCTCATTAAACACAAATTCACGTCATATTTGCCATGATTTCCACACTTTGGCCAAATAAGCAGCGCGTTAAATCCCCCGATGACGAAGACGCATGTAACGAAGCAATGCGCACTCATCTTACACAGAGGAAGTGATGGAGTGGGAGAGGGTGGACGGGGGGGAGGGTAGCGGGTGGCATGTGGGGAACCCATCATATTTTTGCGCACAGTTATGTGCGCCTTATTAGCACATCATTTAAGCGAGTTACTCGACACTTCTTGCGCGACGCATCTGACGCTGTCGCTCTGGACACAGCATCGCTGTCCACTTGCGGCCAGGCTCTTGCCTGGCTGGGGCTCTTCCTGCTCATTAAATTTGAAAATATAGCCGCCGTTGTCATATAAATCTTGTTTCCATCAATATTGACCTGTCAATGTCGCCACAACGTCGCTGTGTCGCTGCGTCGCCTGAAGTTGAAGCCTCCTCTGAAGTTGGCCCTTTTGGCCAGCGCGTATCAAAAATTCAATATAATCACACCATACGCATCTCCCTCATTCTCTTTCTCTCACTCTCTGAAGCCGTCGTCCGTCGGTGTTGGCAATTATTTTTGATTTTTTGCGATTTTTGCGCCCAGCAGCCCGTGCAGCCCAACCAGACTCGGGTGAACCGGGTAAGCCGGGTGAGTTGGAAGTCAAGAGACCAAGTGCCTGTGCCTGTGCATGTGGATGTGAATGTGAAGAGACGCACTTGGCCATTGTACACTTGCCCAGGCAGGCAAGCACTTGGCCACCATCCATATCCACCTTCGATGTGCGTAATAGCTAGCGATGTGCGCGTGATGCGATAGTTTTTGTGACAGCAGCACGAATCGTATAAAATTGAGGTAGAGGAGGACTATATAGGATAGAGAAACTATTTGAAGAGGAGCGACAATATGGCCAAAAAAAAAGTGTATATAGGGAAGATATTATATAGAGTATATATGCAGTAAAATGAAAAAAAGAAGAGTATAGAATGTAGAGAGTAACTAAAATATGGTGAATAAAATAAAATATAGTACACTTGAGAGACTGTCTTGGTTCATTAGAAGAATTGAATGGGTTTACCTAATAAAAAGTTCAGATTCACTTTGAATATAAAATCCAATAAAAAGAACTTAGGCTGCAGTTTCATCTTAACTTTCAGTAGGGTATTCAGTAGGGTATTCTTAAATCATAAGATTATGAAATTCTTCTGTTCTTCTCTCTATTTTTTACTCTATTCAATCTCAACAACACATCTCTTATTTACCCAAACGTATCTTGGTGTCTTCAGATCCACGCTTCTCTCTTTCTCTATTCTATGTTTCCTTTATCACTTATACATATAAAATATCGCTACAAATATCTTTTTCCATTCCATTCTTTTGATATTATATACCGTTCACTTCCTTTTCGCAGTGTCCTATATGATATAAATGTAGTTTATGTTCAATCTCTCTCTCTCTCTCTTTGCCACTGCTTTACGTCTTCTTTACCGTGCCTATCGTATATCGCTCTCTCGCAGGTCCATCACTAGGCCGCGAGCTGTCAATAAGCAAACACAACTGCAAAGCTGTCTGCACTTCTCTTCGGCTGGTTACGCTTGTGCCTATTAGTACAGTGAGCAGCAAATGGGAAAGACACAGAGAGAGAGAGAGAGAGATAGAGACAGTGTGAGAGCGAGGGGAGGACGTAGGGCGACCTGTAGCCTGTCCACTCGGTCGGTGTGTCCCCCCATTGATGTGTCAGCGCATATGTTCTTTTATGTCATCATTTCACAGCTAAGTGGCAGCAGCTACTGCGCTCTGGTGCGACTCTCAAGCTGAGACTGAGACCGAGACCGAGACTGAGGCAAGTGTAAATTCAAATAGTACGAGGAGTAGCTGCCACTTGGGGCTTGGCTACTGCTGGCTACTGGTTTTTTTTTTTTTTTTTTTGGGAGCTGATACAATTCAATTTCGCTCGCCCCGAAAACAAATGCCAGCCAATTAGATTTTTCACGCTCAGCCTGAGCTGGAGCAGGCAAAGCTGGAGCTGCTGCAGTTGGAGCTGTAGCTGGCGCAGTCGCAGCCGGCGTAACAACAAAATCTGCGCCTAATTGACATTTTCAGCGCAAGAATTTATTGTGCCCAGAGCGTACATAAGTTATTCCCTTTGGAAATGAATACATACTACGTGGCTGACATGGACACGAGAGTCAGCGTCGAGTTATGGAAACTGGACTGGACAGCAGCAGCAGCAGCAGAAGGAGACGGTGTGGTGGCAACTGTTGCTGCTGCTGTTGCTGCCTCGTGCGTGGCCATAAAGTACACTCACACACACACACACACACATACAGCTGAGTCGAGTGAGAGACGCTGCTCACCCCCACGCAGCGCCAGAGGAGTCAAGCCAAGTCCAAGACGCAAGTGTTCCATTGTGTCTGTGTGTTTGTGTGTGTGTTGTTGTCTTGTGTGTTGCTTTGTTGTAGGAGTTTGCACTCTCTAGCAACAACAACAAATGTCAACAGTAGTTTATTGTTGTTGTTAGTGTCATTTGACTTGGAGCCTGCCTTTTGGGCCAACTCGGACAGTTGCAGTTGGCAGCGCGCTAATTTGTAAGCCCCAACCACATTTGGCCAGCCTGATAACAGCAGTAAGGAGAGTAGAGATAGAGAGAGGGGAATGAGGAGGGGGTGGTTGCCAGAGAAAGATCTATGCTGTCTCCATATTGGTGGAGAAACTTTCAACTTGTTGGCCATTGGGCGTTTGACGCTCGTTTGATGTTTTGCGCGGCTGGCAACAACAACGACGACGACGACGGGCCACAAGTTGCAACCGAAGCAGCCTCAGCTGCCGCATCACGAAACCATCAAATGTCAGTCAACCAAATGTGGGAGAAAATTTCTTGCCACAGGGCCAACAACAGTTGCAATCGTTGCCGGGGCTAACTTATGTATGTGAGAGGTTAACCAAGTGCAGCCTCAGCTCAGCTCAGCTCAGCAGAGTTTTCCCTTTATTTATGTCATTTCGCTTGACCAATAACATTTTATTGTTTAGAAATTTGCGACAAGAAACAAAAAAAGACGAAGAAAAGGCCAGAAGAACAATGTGAAGAAAGTGGGGAATAAAATACTATCTTGATCAAGGAAATTGAATAAAATAAACTATGTTGTATGAAATTGAGTATATATGCTATATGCAGAGCATAACATTATAACATAACATTAACATAACATGATAACCTAACATATGTTACCAGTTCCCAAATAAATAGCTCAATTAAAATTGCAACCATGTTGGGAATTCCAATTCACTCGGACAAGAATTTATTAGATTTTAACAAGTTAATCAACTAATGAACGCCCATAAAAATATATATCGTACGCTATATAAAAATGCACTTGTTAAGAGTGGTTTTTGATTGGTGTATAAATACCCTGTAATATTTTAAAATTTGTTAGAGGGTGTTATGTGTTATAAGAAATTTAAAATTATAAGTTAAATCAATCATATTTACTTATTAGTCCATCAACTTATTCCCAGCCATAATTCAAGTGGTATCATTTATCTGCGACTACACAGCACCTGCTCAGCGAGCACTCACCAATACTGTAATACACTCATTTTTTTTGGCAACAGTTTTTTATGGATTTCTTATACGAATTTAAAACACGAATATAGTTATTCGATTAGACTCGAATGCCCCAGAGCTGCACTTGTATTCATACCAGAAAACTGCAGACGAAAGATGGCAATGCATAAATTAGCAGCAAGTACAACATAACACACACACACACATATACACACTTGCATACACAGCCTAAGACGGGAACTGAGACTGATGACAACGACTTAATTACGCCAAATTCAACGAGCAATTGCCATCAATAACATGGGCTATTAATATTCTTGCGCCAGGCTTGTTTATTACCACTTTAAGCCACAATTAAACCAGGGGAGCCGAAAAACAAATGCAATACAGAGACAGTTGACGATGGCCAATGTGGCAACAGCAACAACAACAAGAGCTGCAACAACTGCTAAAACTTGCTGTCGATGGTGCGCGGCAAATAAAAATTTGTAGTAATAGCAAAACTATGTAAATAATCAAAAAATGCCTCCTCGCTGCGTTGTGCGTGTGTGATTCATGTTGGTTGGTGCTGTTGCTTGGCCTAGCCTGGCCAGGCCAGGAGGAGTGGGCCAGGCCAAATGCCAGGCGACAGACCCAGATGCACACACAGCGACAGAGGCAGAGATAGAGGCAGCGCCATAGCCAGGCCAGGCTGGGCACGAGCCGCGCTGCCAAGTGGGCAACACTTGCACTGCACTGAGAAAAAATATAATTGAAATACTTTTGACCCGCAAAAGGTGCTTAGCAAACTAAATTAAATATTTATTAAAATTATGTAATTTATTTATTTTAACTATTTTTGTTTTATTTGTCAAAAATTATTATTGTCATCAGTTTAAAATTAAAATTAAAATGTAAAAAAACGAAGATTTTTGGAAGTAACTTTAAATTATTGTCATACAATTTTATTTCAATACTTTGATATATTTGAACAGTGAATTTAATTATTTTCATTTCAATAAAGTTTCTATTATATCACATACATTGATACATTAATTAATTTGCTCCTATTGCATATATAATAATTGTGCTCCATTTTCTTTCAGTGCACTACTTTGCCTGGAAAACTTCGCACTAGTTTTTCCAGCTTTTAAGTTCGAGTTGTAATGCGAAACCAGCGCCGAGCGGAAATGCAAATGAAATTAATGTGCTGACAACTCGTGCGCGCATGCGCGTTGACACCTTTGCACCAGCGAGCAAGAGCGAGCCAGAGCGTGTCAGTGTAAGTATGAGTGTGAGTGAGAGGGTGAGGGAGAGGAAGAGGGAGACAAAGAGATGGTAGCATGGTCTCAATCTGGGTCCAGAGAAATTACAATTACACATGGCAGCGTGTGCCATATTTCCTTGCTGCCTGGGACAGCCCGACGCTGTCGACTGGGGCGACTGTGGGCCGCAGTTAGTTGATGTTGCTGTTGTTGTTGTCGTCAGAGTTGTCGCCAATGTTGTTGCCGTCTGGTTAAACAGGTACTAAGACTACCAACTACACTTGTTAACATGCCCAGTCTATAAAGCCGTTTCCTTTGCATTGTTATAAATGATGAAGGGATTGAAGAGTTCAAGATTTGGAGAGGCACACAAGAAGTAAGTTTATTGTAGTAATTCTCGTAAATATTGCAGTGGTTAATATAATAATAATGTAACTAAATAAATACCTAATTATAACAGGTCAATTGGTGGCGATCTGTTTCATTCCCCATTCTATATTCACTTTGTATTCTATTTACTAAGAATTCTCTCGGAATTTCCTTTATCGTCTTGACACATAGTTAAGATTCCCTTCACAATTCTTGAACAAAACATTTCCCGGAACTCTTCGCAATTGCTTCGCATATAAATTAAGAAACCCCTCAAGATCATTAACCATCGAGCAACACTTGTTCTACATAGATAGCCCCCTCCTGAACAACAGCTAATAACTTCATTTCAATAACGAGAACCACGATGGAGATGGAGAAGCAATAAAGAAACGCGAATAGCGCCTAAACGTCTGCAAATTAAACACTTTAAACGTAATAATCATTAAGTTATTTATCTTTATTAATAAGGAGAAAATTGGCACGCACAAGAAGTCAGTCGGATGACAACAAAGTGCGAAACGCAGATGGAGATGGAGAAGACGACGATGACGATGGCTGAAGATGAGGCTGAGGTTGGACGATGGGAATGGGAATGAGAATGAACAGCAGCAGCAACAGCCACTGTTCTTGTTCTTGTTGTTGTTCTGCTTGTTGTTGTCTTTTGCCTAGAATGCGCACAATTTGAGCTACGTAAATGGACACATAAAATGTGTTCTGAAAGGGAGCAGGGGAGCAGTAGGGAGGGCGAAGTGAAGGGTTGCGTTGATGGGGCAAGAGACGTTGCAACTTGTTGCTGTGCCAATATGAAAGGCAATAGCAACAGCAACATCAACAGCAGCAGCAGCAGCAACAGTTGCCGCAGCTGATGATAAAAATCAGCTAAAGTGCATAAGGCGCTGCGGCAGCAACTCTGTTGCACGCTGCACACGCCGCTGACCGAGGCGACACTTGATACGGCAATAAATCAAGCAATCTGCTTAATTAATGTGCAACTTAGAACATTTAGATGCAATTTATTTTAATGCGATAATTTATTAATTTATTGACTTTTAATAAAGGCGCAACCGCGAACTTGGTAGCGCTTGGGCGTTGTCCAGCTTACTCCTAGTTGCAACTACTCCTCCCCCTCCCTATCCCTTCTCCACTCCTACTCCTCACACAATCTGGTGGTGGTGCTGCAGCTGAGAAAGATTTACGAGCTGACAGGCGTAGAAACTGTTAAACTCAGTTGACAAAAGTGTCCCAGCCACTGTACAGAGACAGTGGCAACAGCAGCAGCTTCTTCCCCCCTTTTACCCCCTCTTGGTCCGCTGCTGCTCCCACCTGCTGATTCACCTGTCTGGCATACCTTGGCGTATCTTAATTGACGTGCACATTTCGCTATCGCGTAATGTGAAAATGCTGCCGCTGCTACTGCTGGTTGCAGGTTGCAGCCACAAGTTGCCAAGTGGCGACTTGCCTAGTTGCAGCAGCAACTGTTGCTGTTGTTGGGCCACTGCCAAGCTGTGCTGCAAGTTGTTGTTTCACATGATTTACGACTCAAAGTTGTTGCTGTTGCTGCTGCTGTGGCTGTGGCTGCTGCGCTTAGCTAATTTCTTAACACAATTTTAATGTTATCATTAGGCGGGCACATTGCGTCAGGACAGGGGACAGAGGACAGAGGAGGAGATGCCTGGCATGGCTGGGAGCAGTTTATGGCCCCATCGCACCATTTATGGGTGAAAGTTTCTCTCTCCCTCTATCCCTGTTTGGTTACTGCCAGTCGCACTGTTTGAAGTTTGATTTATGCCAAGAACAACAGCAGGATACAAAACTGAACTGAGAGACAGACAGACAGGCGATTGTTAGCTGTCATCTGCAGCAACAGGAGCAGCAGCATCATCTTTTACTGAGATTATTTATGATCTTGCTTGATTTTCATAATCATTTTAAGTTATTTCTTTTCTATTCTTGTTCCCACAACTTTTCAACCTACTTTTAATAAAGCACTTGCCCTTTTTCGCTCACTGTCTATCCTTGAGAACGGTCGAGCACGATCCTCATCCCTTTTGTCCACTTGATACTGTCAATATGAGCACTAAAAACGATTATTTAACCACTGTTTAAACGGAAATTTATGTTTATTAATAATATCAACAGCGCTATCGAGTGTGTAACCCTCACTTCCCTTCACTCCCCTTCACTTCCTTCCCCATTCCCCGTATGAAACGTTTAATCAACGCGCTCGCAAATTCTCCTCATCTTCTTCATCTTCTTCTTCTTTCTCTTCCTCTTGTTCTGCGAGTTTTTGGGCTGCGCCTATGAATCAGTCAGTATTAAGTTCGAGTGGGGTCCAAGTGGAGGCGGAGGGTTTCGAGAGCGCCAACTGCAGACACATTTCGTGTGTGTGTGTGTGTATGGGTGTATATATATTTTTGCGGTGTAACAAGTTTTTTTTGTGACAAGCGGCGGAGGAGTCAACCAACAACTACAACAAAGCGAAACGAAATCAAGCAGAAAAAAGTGATCAAGAGAGATCGACTACGAGATACCCCGTGCATGATAAAAATTAATTATTATTTATTTGTTCATAATTTATTTATTTAAAGTTGATTCGATTCATTGATAATTTATAACATTACTATGTAATATAATTTAACTTTTACATATTTAATTTAGCTTAGAAAATATTAAGAGAATTCATAAATATTTCTTGAAATTCTGTTATGTAGATTGACTTAGAGATTCTAGCTGGAATATTCCTTGTACTAAATAGTGACGAACTAAATATTAAATATACAAATATTAAAAATTATTAACTTTGATTATTTTTATTTTATTCATTCAATTATTAGAAAGAAAAAATAAGATTTTTAATTTAGTTGACATTAAATTAATAATAAGTGAAAATAAAAAGGAAATAGAGAGCATAGCAATACTTATTTAATATTTGCCAAGCCAACTGAATTGGCAAAGAAACCTTTAAGTGAAAGAAATTTTATAAATAGATACTTTAATATATCATGCAAATTATTCAAGTATTCTATTTGCTTACACCTTTTGTGGTTCCTAGCATACATACTGAGATCTGATTAGATTATTGGCATCATACACAAGGAATTCTCAACTTTCCTACCTTAAGCTACCCTATTCTGCCTGGCCCCCTTATTACAGGGTATTTTTAAACAGAGCGCTACAATTCTCGTTTCTACTTGAGATGCTGCGCTGAGGTGAAAAAAATTCAAGGTTAGCCGCCGCGGCACGCTCGACTTTGTTGGACAGGTCTGCCGCTGAGGCTGCTGCTGCTGTTGCTTGTGCTGCCACGCACCTCGCACCGAGCCGTGCCCAGTCGCCGTTGCTGTTGCCGTCTCCCACTCCCTATGCAACTGCAACTTACTTCCAGAGAGCCCTTGGACAGACACAGACACAGTCACACGCAGACAGGCAGGCAGGCTGGTAGGCTGGCAGGGACAGACGATGAACAAATGAATTTCATTATATTGAACGCATTCGTGCATTTTACCGCACACGTCGGAGAAGGAGGAGGATGAGCCTGGCGAGGTGCGTTTTTTGTAGCGCGCCCAAAAGGGACTTGTAATCAGTTGGCAACGCGAACGCATAAAGTAATTGCCAACCATTTGCGTTGGCACCGACTCGACGAGCACTTCCTGCCACCCCTCTCCCCCCTCTCAGCCATGGAGCAACATCAGTGCCACAAGAGCCACAGAGCCTCTGCGCGGGCGTTCATTAACAGTGCGAGCAACCTGTTGAGCCGTCGCCGGGGCGACAAACGTTGCCTTTTATGGCCAGCAGCAGCGGCAGCAGCACCAGGCAACAACAGCAACAAAAAGCTGGCTATAGAATTAATAGCCCAGACTGGGGATGGGCTGGGCACGAGCTGAGATGTTGGAGGAGATGAAGCCCAAGTTGGAACTGAAGCTGGAGCTAAGCCAGCGGGAGCGGGCGCATTAATCAAGACCCAAACAAGTGGCAAAGGCAACAGCAACAGCAACAGCAATGGCAACAGCAACGGCAACAGAACGAGAAATCGAAAGTCTAATGCACTTGTCCGGTTCCAGTTTTTGGTGCGTTCCATAATTGGCCAAATTGACGTTTATGTGCGACTGGGGACCAGAGACCGACAACGTTTCGGGCACAGCTTATGTGGGCAAGGATTATGCCATTGACAGTGTTCGAGTTCATGTGGCGCAGCGACAGGAAGCAGTAACCGAAACAGACACAGAAACAGACGCAACTCGAGCTGGGCCAAAAGGCATTAACTTGGCTAATTTACGTGGCTAAAACTCGTCTTCAGACAACGCCAACAACAAAGATTATTCTTTTAGGCACTTTTAATTAAAATACCATAAATTCGTGTAGAGGAAATTATCATTAAAATACCAAGCAACGGCAAACAGGAAAAACAGAAACAACAATTTAATTTCTTCCTTATAGCCAGCCGGGCTGCATTGGGAAGGATGCTGATAAGTCGAAGGTCGCCAAGATTATGTAGCATTTCGTTTTTTAGCTGCTTCTATAGCGGTTTATATGTACATTCCCAAAGACATCACTGAAAATCTCAAGATCTCACCTTCTAAAGGTATTTTTCTTTATTAATATCTTTATATAAATTCCAATTGATATCGAGTTTCTTTCAGATAAAAAATAAGTAAGAAACGGTTGGGTATCGCTTGTAAACTTAAGATCTCGCCTTATAGAGATATTCTTTATAATAATTTTGAACTAAAAGGTTCTCTTATCATCACTATCATCATTCAAGATGTCAAGATCTCTATTTACTTTAATTTTCATCACATCAATTGCACTTGACTGAAACTAAGAATAAAGATCAATTAACATGTAATGCTATCTCTAGATATTCTCTTCTTCTCTCTGGAAAAGCAATAAGTTTCTTTCGTTAATATCATTAATTCTCTAAATTATAATAATAATATAATAATTACACTTAAATTTCTTTTTATATAAAATAAGCCATAACAATTTCCAATAGATTGAGCTATCTTGTTTAAAATGACTTTCGCAGAACTCTGGAAATTGCTTAGATATGCTCAGATTCTTGAGAGTTCTGCTGCCCCCCATTAGCTGCTCCTTCTCCTCTTCATCACATACTCACATTATTAAGATTCTTTTGCCAGCCCTGGCAGGCATTCTCACAATCGCGCTGCTCAGCTCAGTGGCTTTCTCTGGCTTAGGCTAGCCCAACAGGTTGCATTTAGCTCTTTCGACTCTCGACTTCTTTTCGATCACCTTTGCGATGAACTCATAAAGATTGCATTGCATTATGAAATACTCTCGCACACGTACTCCCTGCTTGCTTGGCCTGGCCTGGCCTGGCTTGGGTTGGCTTGGCCACTTGGCCAAGTGGTCAACATGGGCCGAGGTATTGCCGCAGGTAGCTCGATGCGGGCGCAACACGAATTACATACATCAAGCAGTAACTACCGAACCGGAGCCAGAAGCAATGCAAGAAGATGCGGCAGCTTCTACGTAATCTGCAGCTAAAAGCCTCAACCACGTACGTCGTACGCATATCGACAACACCGCACGCTGCTGACCGATAACAGAGAAGGAGCGGAGGGTACTGAGCAGGAGGTGGGAGCAGCAGTGACTGGTATGAGAGGTTCAATAATGTTGCCACTTTTGTTTTGTAACCTGTCCGAGGTGTTGAAGATGATCATGTCTTTTAGCCGTCGCTCTCTGTGTCTCTGTCCGTCTCCCTCACACCATCAAACAATGAATTGCATAAATGTACGGGCAGCAGGCAGCGAACAACAACAACAACAGCAACAACAATTGAGCCGCCATGCGATCCACTGACCAAATACAATTGCCACCATAAAGCCTCATCCACAGAGGGAGAACAGACCACATCGATCCATCGATCGCAGCTCGCTTTACTCCCTCATCGTCGGTTTGTTTCCCCGTTCTATCTATCGACTGCATCTCCCTCTCTCACTCTCTGTCTTGCTCTGCTCTGCTCGATTGCCGCGATCAATGATCGCGCTCAAGCCTCACTCCTTGGCCTCAGACTGTGGATCGCCACTTGTACACTTGTTGCTGCGGGTTTGCGGTCGCAATTCGGTTAATTTTTTTCTTTTCCCTTCTTCTTCTTCTTCTTCTTCTTCTTTTTTGTGGGCTCTGGGGGCACCCACTTCAGAAGACAGCGGCAGTCGCCGTCTACGCATTCAATTGGGGCCTCTCATTGTGGACTAGCTCCGACTCTGGAGCCGAGTCTGACTCTGACTGAGACGGAGCTGGTCGCCGACATCACCCTCACGCTCAACGCTTTTGGCTTTTGTTCTTTTAGTTCGACTTCAACTTTTATTTATTATTTTTATTTATTTTCAACTCATTTTCTGTAGCAGCTTCTCCTACGCCCAAGCATCCAAGAGTTTTCGATTTTGTTCAACTCGTTAAAACGCGCCCGGGTCGAAGAATTCTTTTATAATTCCATTTCGCGAGAATTGCCCATGCGCCCTTGGAGCCAGGGCACAGTGGGACAAAAGAAACTGGTTACTTTTAAAAATAAATAAAAATTAAATAGTTACTATAAATCAAAATTCGAAGTCAGTAAACTACATAAAAAGTAAGAAATACTGGGTGAAAATCTTAGAGGGAATTACATTGAAATTATCGATGTTAAATAAAAAAAAAATTGTTGATTAATGAAAAAAACAATTACAATTTAAAATCAGACGGATGGTTTTATAAATTAAAATACCTTATCAATATATAGAATGATGCATACAAATTCTGTAATTCTATATAAAATATTATAGATATTAATGTATTAAGAAAAAATATGAAAACAAAATTTTGCTTCGGCTTAAACTTAAAAGGTATTTGATATTAATTATCTAAATGTTTCCTTTGGCAAAGAATTATTTAACAACTGTATATTATATAAAATATCTATCCATCTACATTTTTCCTTATGCATACTCAATCTTTATATCATCTTTGTACTACCAATTCACGCACTTGGCCCCACTGTGCAGCTCAAAGTCGAACGGAACGTCAGGCACGATGTTGTTTAGGTTCCATAGAAAACGCTGGACGCAACCGCAGCCAACCGCATTGTGCCTGTGCGTGGATTATTGGTTCGTTCTCGCATCCATGGCCTAGAGGCGACTGCAAGTACCTGTTGTCGTGGCTTTTGTTGCGGTCGAGGCTGAAACTGAAGCTGAACCTGAAGCTGTAGCTGAACCTGACGTTGCCATAGCCATAGCCATTGCCATTGCATCTGGAGAGCCTGTTGCAGGTTCACATCGAGGTCTCCTCCCGATCATCCGCTGCGAACGTGCGCTGTGGGCTCTGATCTTTTCTTGTTGATTTCATCGACCGCCTTTGCCCTTGCGACTTTGTTTAGACCCGTTGAGACACGTTGCCTTAATGTTGGTAATAATATTATTATTATAAGTGTATGCAGCCTGCAGCAGGTACAATTTTTTTATGCTGGTACCACAGGTGAAATCGTCTATAGAATTTTCATAGACAGCATATGGAAATCTTCAAGTAGTCCTAGAAATGTGGAAGGGTAAGGGCAAGACCAACCGTAATAAACTGTCTTCATGCAAGGTGGCATTCATTAAAGGTTCTGACAAAAGCGAATACTCACTGTGTCTATTGTAACAAGCCTTTGTGTATGTTTAACTATGTGAACCCAGTCAGTTAACAATGTAACTCGATGAAATTTGACTTAGTTATAGATTTAGGCATAACATTTAATTGCGGCATGATAAACTCTTTGATTTATACAGTGAACTCTATGAAATTGTAAACAGTTTACAGCGTTTGCCTTTCATGTGACTATAATAAATGTCATTGTCTTTCGCATATCAATTAAACAGAAATTGGTCAGTTTTCTTTGCTTTTGGCTATTATAATAATGTCGTATGGCATATACAATCTATATGCAGAGATGGTTGTTTTCGAGAATGCTTGGTAAACAAATTGGGGAACCCTTTTGAAGCGTCACTTGACATTTTGACGTTCCAATTACGAAATGCAAACACTTTGAATAATATAAACAAAATATGTTGTACTTAGAAATCGGCCCACACATGAAATCAACTCAACTGCCGCCTCTTCCGTTCTGTTGTCCCCGAGCCCAATTAAAACCAAGTGCCACACAGTGCTGACAAATTGTATGTGGCTCTGTCTCTACGACGAATGCCAAGCAAATAAACAAAAGAGAAGACATTAGAATAAGTTGAGTAGAGTGGCCCCGCCAGATGGAATACCTCAAGAACTCAGTCAAAAGTAAACAAATGTCAGTCGACAAAAAATATTGAGATCAACAATGCGAACAACAAGTGACCATGACACGAATCGATGACAGAGAGAATCACCAGAAAGACCAAGACGAAGAAGAAGGAAACTGAATCATAGAGTGACAATAAATTTGACTGGGAATCCAGGCGCGAAGGTGGTCCAGTCTTATCAGCGGCACAGCTGATAAGCAAAAAGAGAAGGGCATATTGACTTGTTTACAGCCTGTCAAGCCAGCTCACTAATTGATGAATCGTAATGTGGCGGCGGCCCTTGCCTCAGAACTCTGTGTGAGAAGAACCGAGTAGCTGAGTAGCGTAGCGCACATAAATCACAGGCCAAGAGCCCATAAACTTTGACTAATTGAGGGCATAAAGGGTCAACCTTCAGTTGTGCCATACACTTTAAGTTAGTGAGAGAACAAGAGATAGAGTTGGACAAGTAACTATGGACTAAACGATCGACACGCTGCTTGAGCAAGCAAGAACTGTTTGCAAGGAACAAGCTTGGCCTGGCACAGAACACGCTTTGATTATGTGTTATAGATCCTCAAGGATTTATACTAGATTTGATTGTGATAAAATTCAAAAATAGAGTCTGATAGTGTCTTAAAGGTGTTGACTAGCCTTACTTAAACTAACTACCCCACTATTTCCTATTCATATTCAAACTAGCATACATATATAGTAGGTACATAGATAAGTGTTCTAGTCAATGGTACTCATTTCACACACCCATTAATGGATACCTACTTAAGTCCGCTTATTGTGGGTACTCCTCGTGTGGTGGCGATTGTCCCTTTTTACTCACATTTCATACTAAACACGAAAAGATAAAACACCTTGCTTGGGGTATGTAAAGTAAGTAGGGGTGATCCCTTAGCAAGCACTTGTAATAACTCTTTGTGCACATACATCAGACTATTCTACTTCTGAAATTACCTACTCAATACAAAACTAATGTGCCTTCAAATTATCTTTTACTTCATTTCCCAGAATTCTCAAAATCATTCAAGAGAAAAGTTTTCTCTCTGTCTAATTCCTGCGGCACTTTGCCTTGCAGCAGTCACTCAAGTATTTCTCTCTCTCTCTTTCTCTATGTGCAACTTTCGTTGTGGCTGCCGCCAAGTGGCAGGCAGAGGAGGAGAATGAGAGTAATTTGCCGGTGGCAAATGTGGCAAGCAGTGTGACAGGCGCCCATGACTATTATTAGTCATGCAGCGTGCTGCGAGGCTGACGAGGCTGGCTGCGAAGTTTTGAGGCGTCTAAGCTAATGAAGCCATTTCACACCTGCCTGCTAAATTATGCGCCATGACCGGGACCAGCCATGCAGTCAGTCTTCTAGCTATTAACTTGTTACAGATTGCTTATAATTAAATTATAATCAACATCAAGCAAGGCGCATCACGCAGATGCAGACCGAGATGGACCAGGATGGAGATGCAAACGGAGGAGACCAAGACCAAGACCAAGACATGCACCCAGAGTGAGACCGGTCTGAGGTTGCTGCTGCTGCTGCTGCTGTTGCTGCTGACATGTATCTAACAAGCCTTCAACTATCTAATCAACGTACAAGTCAAAACATCAACACCTCAAGTAATCAAAATCACTTTAGAATTTCAAATCAGTTTGGCGATGCCTGCAGCCTGCAGCGTCTCACGCAAGCAGCGTGTCCAGCTGCTGCATGCGACAGTTGCAACTTCAGTCCAGCAGCAACAACAACAACAACAACTAAGATTATTCAAATTTAATGGGCGCAACGCGCGTGGAGACTTCACAAGTGAGGCAACGCCAGCAACAACAACAACAACAACTGCGAAGTTTCTCAGTCATGTTAGGTAAAGCTGAAACTGGACCTGCTGCCTGGACCTGCCTGCCTGCCTGGCCTGGCCTGGTCTGGTTTGGTCTACTGTGCTCGCTCCGTGGCCTGTCATCATGATTGATACGTTTGATGGATTGATTCGAGCTGGCTGCTGTGTGGCGTTCAGTTTTCAAGTTTGCTGATTGATCGCGGCGCGTTGATTACAATCGCGACGCCGGCGTAGACGCTGGTGCTGCTGGTGATGGGGAGTCGCACAACGCACAGCGCTGCTGGGAATTCAATCAAAAGTGTCAGCGCCAGCACAACATCTCTAACTGCAAAGGCTGCCAGAAGCACTAACTAGCTAACTACAGTGGTAACTGGCTAAGAACAGTAGTTTTAGATGTGATCAGAATGATAACGGGAAACTGCAGAGAGAACAGAAATCATTCTCACAAGAATTTTTAAATAAATAAAAATAATTCCATAAATATGCAAAGCTTAAGCAATTCTTCAATATTCTTAATTTGAATATATATGTATATTTCAAAATTGCACTTAATTTTTAATATTTATTTATAATACGAAACCTGACAGAGAAGCATTTTCAAGTGCTAGCAATCTCTTTTGTTGTACAATAAATACAAGTAAAACTATTACTGCCTTCTATTTCTTTACTTCACGCAATTCTTTCTTTACTTATATGCATTCTTACCACTTCTCGCAAGGGCAATTTAGCAAGTCTTCACTGTACTTACAACAGCGCATTCCCCCATGCGAAACAGGTACCTTGGACAGCTCTAAGGCTGCCGCGGCAAGTGTCTGTGTGTCTTTAGTGCCATGTTATATGCCACCTTAATGATCTTGTCTTGCCAAGCGCGCAGAGCAGCGCAGCAACGTCAGCGGCGACTGCGACAGCGACGGCAACTGCGACAGCGGCAGCATTCAAGTCTCTCTTGTCCGCAGTTGGCAACTTTTTGAGTTGACCACCAACGGCGCCTTTATTGACTTCACAGTCGAGTCCAAGCCAACTCGGACTGGGTGGCCAGTGCACAACTACATCAGCAACAACTACAACAACAGCAACAACAACAACAAACGGCAGAGGCAGAGGCACAGTTAGAGCCAGGGCCTATTAAGTCATAGCGTACGCTCATTTCTGAACATTTCACGGCCCGAGTGCCTTTTCCTGCTTATGAATAATGGGCGAGCTGCCGCTCCAAGTCTCTCTCTCTCTCCATATGCTGCTGCCCCTCATTTAGATTATGTTGTAAATGGCAGCAGCAACAACAATAAATCTGATCGCTCTGCTACCAGATTTACATGAAATATTGCCAATTGCCAGAGCACAACAAATGAAAATAAATCGAATTTTATGTTAAATCATTGACCTCCCCTTAACCCCACCCCACTCCACTCATACCCCTCTATTGTTGTAACATTTAAACAGATTTTAATTAGTTTGGAACAGCAGTTGGTCTGTCTGTCTGATTGTGTGTCAATAATTTGTCAATATCTGTAAGTATTTCTTCCCATTTCCATTTCAATTTCAACTGAGTTCAACAACTTTTTACAAGGTGCACAACAAGTGCGCCACTTGTGTCTGTCTGTGTGTGTGTGTGTGATCGTTTGAAGTGCCCGCGCAACGAGAGAATATTGAAAATTAGTTCGAAATGCCATCGAAGGCGACTTTCTTGTAAAGCCGACACTGAGCTGCCTCGTCTGCTTCTTCTTCGCCTTCTTTGTGCTTTATATATTGCGGGGCACAGATTAATGATGTTTTAATGGAGCGTGAGAACAAATTAGTTATTGTAGAGCACTAACTCTTCCCCCTCCTTCCCTCTAGCTTGTTTTTGGCAACTTCCACCTTGCGGGCTCACGTGGCGTATGCTTAATAACACACACGCTGTAACACAAATTAGCAAATATTGTTTGCGCATGTCGAAGTCGGTGTAAAAAGTGGAGCAGGCAGACAAACACACACTCACACAGAGAGAGGAAGAGAGGCAGAGTGAGAGGGAGAGAGAAAGGGAGAAAAATTGTAATTGTTCGCATTAAATTGAGCTTGGGAAAAGTAAGTTGTACTTCAGAACAGCACAGCAGGTGATGAGAATTGGCGGACAGCATTATTGAGAAATCTAACAATACTAAGCTACATATATCCACATGCTACATGAGTTGGGAAAAGTAAGATATTATTACTATCTCCAATATACAACTCATCATAAAGTCATTTCGTTCATTAGAAGTTTAAATAAGAAAGTTTAAGACATAAAGATAAATATATTTCAAATGATATGTATAGAGAGTTTCCATTGTACAGTCACATAGTGCTAGAATCTTTCTCCTTTCTCCTTTGCGCCTCCAAGCTGATGTCCTGACAACAGTCAGACCATTTCTCGCTGCTGACGATGAATGTTTTTAGTATGTTGGGACAAGTCGCTAGACAAATCAAGCTAACAAATTCTTTAATTTCCACTTACAACCTGTTGTTGCAAGAACACAAGAGAACATAACAGAAAAAACAACCTGGCAATGCGACAAGAGTTGGCAACAAGGCGCAAAACGAAAGACTTAAGACACGAACTTGTCGTACAAACACAGAACAAACAGCGCAACGAAACAAGCAAGAGAGGTAGCTACGCTGTGCCGTGCTGAAGAGCTGTAGGAGAGGGGCAAACAGCCGAAAAACTTTACGTAATTAAGCAAAGAACGTCGCGCTAATGTCGCACATAAGTCACACGGACAACGTGGACAACGCAGACGGGACAGACAGAGAGACAGACAGACAGACAGAATGGCAGACAAAACGAAACGTAGCGAACAAAACGGTTAATGTTTTTCCGAAAATTTGCCTGCCAAGTACGAGGTAAAATACCAGCAGCCGATGGTCGACAGTTGTTGTTGTTGTAGGTGCTGTTGTTGTTGTTGTTGCCTGGCTTTGGCTCATTCACGCGAATTTGTTTGGCAATTGAACTTGGCTCTTGGAACTTAACGTTTTTCGCTTCGATTTTTTGTCTGTTTTATTTGGGGGGGCAGCAACAGCAGCAGCAGTAGGAGCGGCGTCGGCGTCGTCGCAACGCGTTTTTGATTAGCTTTCCGCATTTTAGCGGCATTTGTTAGCCTCCGTCTCAGTCACAGTCGCAGTTTCGGTCTCGGACCACAAGCGGCCAACAACAAATGATGCTTATCAGGAATCACGAATATTTGTTGTGCTGCTGCTGCTGCCGTTGCAAGCGGTTGCTAGCCAAATGCTTTTCACAGTGAAAGAAAGAGAAAGAGAGAGAGAGAGAGAGGAGGAGGGGAAGAGACATTGGCAACTACTGCAAGCAGAAATCCTAAACTTGACTCACGACGCATTTTCTATATAATCGCGAATATATGTATTTAATTTCAGCGAACGGCGTCAAGTGTATCGAATGGCCACGAGGATTACACAATGCCAGACCACAAAGACGACTTTCGAATACCCTAAAATGAGCTGGTAGTATAGGAAAGTCTAGCAGACTACACAAGTAAAGGCAAACTCAAAGCTCAAGCAAATCAAAGCTAAGTTCCTTTTGTAAATTAGAAAGAAGCACAAAGATACGACTTTCTTAAAGTTGCCCAACTGTCCCAACTGCTTCTAAAGAACCGATATACTCCACTCAAGAAAGATCTTGTTGGAAAGTGTATTTAAACAGTTGCATAAACAGATTATAGATTTGGCGTGCTTGGCGCCTTTTGCAGCACCAGCACCAGCAGCAGCAGCAGCAACACCAACAGCGGCGGCGACTGCGGCACCCACGCGAGATGCGGGTGCCACTCAGCGGCGTTGCCACATCGTCGCACGTAACGTGGGCGACAGTTGCTGTTACAAATGATTTCGCCAAAATATTCAACGTATGCATATTTTTTATAATTTTCACAAATTGATAAACCAAATTGCAAGTGATTTTTCATAGTTGCGGCAACACAACACTGTGTCAACTTTTCCGCGTGAGTCACCCCACAGTGACAGTGTATATCTCTCTAGGTGTGTGTGTGTCTGCCCCACAGTGCCGCTGCACAGTGGATAATTATGATGCCAGATAATGTGATATTAAATAATTTAGCTGAGGCCCAGAGTTGCATTTTATGTTTTATTTGCTCCACTCGACTCTGCGACGGTGGCAAACACTGACAGCTGCAACAGCGGACACTTGGCCCACAACAACCACTGTGACAACAACAACAACTACAGCAAAAGGCAACAAACTGTAGCACCAACAATACCAACAACAACTGTAGCAGCACTTGGCGCCCCCCATTTTTGTCAGTTTGTTGGTCTTTCAACTTTTGTCGCGCTGATTTGCAATTGCAATCGCTCTTAGCCCACACTCCACAGCAGCAGCACAGCACACCACACCCCACATTGGAGAGGTGCATACATACCTGAGGGGGCACCCTACTCGAAGCTTACCCGTAAGTGCATAATGTGGTCCATTGTCTGGCCGAGGTTTACTTTTTACGAGCGGCTTTGTTTGCGCTTTGAGAATTATTATGTCATAAATTAATAGGCGCAATTTTTACTGCCAGGAGCAGTGGATGGAGTAGGATGAGGAGCAGCCAAGGGGAGGGACTATAAAGGGACACTTGGGGTAGTGAAAAATGCGATGCTGGCACTGCATTAGCCTAATGTGCGCTGATTTCATGCGAGAATGTATGTTAGATGTGACCAGATAGCGTGCAGCAGCTTGGGGAATGCAGCTCAGTTTGTGGCCACTGCAACTCTGTGTGTGGACAGAGAGAAGGAGAGAGCGAGAGAGAGGGAGAGTTATGTACAAGCAAGATATAGTTGCCTCAACTCGGCAGGTTTATCTGATTGAACCACAAGTTGTCAGCTGTCTTGTTTGAGGTTTTATTATCCTGTAACAAATCAATTCCGTTTTTTGGGTTTTGTTTGATAAACTAGTAAAATTTGAGGTTGGAACAACGGTATTCAACGACTTATTTCAGAATGAGCCCTAAGGTTTAACTCTTATACCTTAACATACAAAATTTCATTACCTTATATTGACTTGCCGAAGAACTAATTACATGTATATTTCTGATATATGATAATATTCTATACAGAATATAACTTCACTTTAGCAATACTGAAACTAATCGCATTATACATTGATTCGTCACACAACGTAGCATTGCTCAGTGCTATCTAAAACTTTGTGGTAGGTTTCAGTTACTCAAACTGCACCAAAGATGCAACTTCTCATTTCTTGGCTCCTTCCACTAACGTGTCTCTCGGCTGCCGCTGCCATGGAATGTTGTCCTCCAACTGAGCTCTTTTTCAAGCTAAACAATCCTGTAAGCGATACATGTGGTCAGTTCGAGCTTGCCAAGCCAGTAAACTCTTGGGTAAAGGAGTTATGCTCAGTTAGTGTTTGTGAGGATCTGTCAAAGCCCTCGCCATGTTGTGCTGCCGGTTGCGACAAAGCGTGCTGCAACTGCCAAGATTCCTGTAAGGAGGGTAAGAAGTCGCTAGTGAAATCTTTCAAGAGAAAGTATCCAAATAATATCAGAAGTGTTCATGTGAATCTACGTAAGTTTCCATCAAAGAGTATTTTTATACTTCTGCCCCATTTATAATTATCTTTTTCTTCAGTGGACTTGTGGAAAAGGACTAAACAGCGTACAGATATATTTTAATAAAAACTGTTATTAAAAAAAACGTTAAAAAATGTTCACGTGTTTAATTCAAGCTTCTTACGGTACATACAATATTTAGGTATTAAGAAATGCTGAAAAGCTTTAGTAGGATTCATGAATGTATCTATCTTCTTTTCATTTTGTTCTACATATATATAGATTATATCATACTTTCTATACGCTACTTAGCTATGCTTATACAACACAATCGATTCCATGCAGTTTATTCCACTTAGTCTTGGTCACGCTCTTTGCTGTCGTTATAAGAAGATTTGCAGTTACCTAGGAAAACATTCAGTTAGTCGCCCCCTTGGATTAGACATGTGGCACAACTTATTGTCACTACAACTGCTGCTGCTTGCACTGATCGCCTGGCAGGAGCAATGCAACGCTGATTGTTGTTATTCAACACCTATCACCTTTAACTTGAATGATAAATCAAAGCAGAAATGCAGTGACTTTCCCGGTGGCAAGAAAACTTGGATCTCCAAGCTAGACTGTAAAGCGATGCTTTGTGGCACTCTCTCAGACCCCACCCCTTATTGCGGCGTCGGTAGCTGCAATGCCTTCGGTTGCATGTGCAAAAAGGGATGTCAGAGTAATGATGGCATGACGGCGATGGAAGAATTCAAGAAAAAATATGGCAAGAATCTTGGTACTATTAAATAAGATTGTGTATTATTTTTCGGAGAACAATATAAATGAAGAATCTTTTACAACTATTGCGTAATTGAATAAGAAGAATATAAATTGATTTATGAACATAAATAAAAACAAATGATAACGTAACATTCGGATCTATGTTGCTTTCTTATGGATTTTAAAAGGTTTACAAGGACATGTTGTAAAGCTTGAGTAGAAGTAGTATTCGAGAATATGACTAAAACTTTGAATAAGCTTGATAAATTTCATTTCATTAATCTAGTATAACCTACTGTTTCCCTTAATCAATGTGATATAATCATGTCCAGAACTAAATATGATATCAAATTTTCTATATGCTACTCAGATATGCTTTATATAACACAATTGATTCACTCCAGTTGATTCTCTGCTGCTTTGGTCACGCTCTTTGTCATCGTTATAAAAAGATCCCAGTTACCTTGGAAAACGATCAGTCGCCTTTTATTCGTTTGGATACTCTCGCAATCTCTCCTGGCTTAGACATGTGGCACAACTTATTGTCACTGCAACTTCTTGTGCTTGCACTGTTCGCGTGGCAGGATCAATGCGACGCTGAGTGTTGTTCAGGAACGGACTTCACCTTTGACCTCATAAATAAAACAAAAGAATGCAAAGATTACCCTAATGCCCAAACGTCTGCTATTTGGAAAGCGGCAGATTGTCAAACGAGGCTATGTGGACATCTGCTGACCCCTACCCCGTATTGCGGCGTTGGAAACTGCAATATATTTGGTTGCGATTGCCATTTGGGATGTTTGGGTACTGCCAACGAGACATTGGCACAATTCAAGGAGAAATACAGCAAAGAGCTGAAGAATATTAAGGAAGATTGAACGGAAATATCGAGCCTAGATATGATATAAATAAAATTGGTTTGTCATACGATACAATATATGTACTGATTTTTTTTCTATCTTTAGCTTTATTTTCATAACAATCCCCAAATGATATTAACAATATTTTCATATATTTTGTGTTATAGTTTTATTTTGCTTTTATCTATGCTTCACCCCCATCGACACTTTGTATGTTGTGTTGGGTATTTGCCCCAAAGCGCGCATGTTTGTCAAAAATGTTGCACATATTGTGCACTCAAAAGAGAGAGAGAGCGAGAGGGAGAGAGAGAGCAACACGCCCCGTAGCACCCAGACAGATCACTACGTAGTCCACCTGCCCCGACAACGTCTCCGTTACCCCTTACAGGCACCTACCACGCGCAAACTGGGGCGCTCAGTCTGCACAGCTGTCTGGGCCAAGAGCTTTCGGCCGGCTTTGGGTGACTCATTGGGGTCTCTTGGTCGCTTGGTCGCTTGTCTGTCGCTGTTTGTTGCATACATATGATTTTATTAGTCGGTCTCGCATTTGTTGTGTTTTGCAAGCGTCTGTTGCTGTTGTTGTTGTTGTTGTTGTTGTTGGTCTTTGACTACATAAAAACGCCGCTGGTTGTTGGTCACTCAGTCGCCAGTGTCAATGTGTGTTTTGTCAATTAGCCAGCAAATTGCCGAACAAATTCAAAAATCGCGTTTTACAATTCGCAACAAAAATGTTTGTGCACAACAAATGAAATCAAAATGCATTTAAAAAGAGCTAAACCCGAGACTTTTCCTTATCAGCGCCACGTCATCGTCAACTAAAATATAAAAAGAAATAGAAATAGAAACAACAAACAGCAAAGAGCAAGCAGTATCACAACTGAAATGACCATTATTAGCGGTAAATAAACTTAGCTGGCAGTGGCGTAGGGGTCTCCAGTTCGCAGCCAGAGTCACAGACAGACCGAAAGAAGGAAACACTGCAAGTAGCCGTAATAAAAGATCATGTTAACACAGTGCAAACAACAACAACAAGGCTAATAATAGTAATAAAAGAGAAGCTAAGCAGGCAAACAACAAAACGCGTCTGGTCTATACAGAAGTGAAAATACCCTGTCAAAAAATGTACTTCAAGGTATTCAAATATCAAAATATTATAAGGTTTTTCTTTTAAAATTATTGTAATTTGTATTCTTTAGGGGCAGCGATTAAATTCTATTATATTAGAATTGTTTCTTTTCGAACTTTACTGAAACATTGTAGATTATAATCTATTGTACATTTTTTCATATAGTAACATTGTCTTTATTCTTATCCAGCACTTTTAAGACTTTTTCTTTTTTGTAAAACTCTTAACATTTTATAGAGGTAGATACCCCATTACAGGGTATCATAGAGCAATGGCAATGGCTAGAGTCGCAGCCAAAACGACCATGGAACTTACATCTGATAAATGATATAGGAGCTCGCAAACGCAGCGCAAAATATTGTCAGAGAGCGAAGGAGGGAGGAGCGCCAAGAGACGGCAGAGGCGGAAGGAGGAGAGCTGGCTTCAAAGTGGGTCTGGTTAAACCTGCCAAGGCGTACAGTGTCTTTGGATCGTTCCTATTGTTCTGCCGTTAGAAGGACCAGAGAGCCGGGCTCGGCCTTATCGCTGGGGGTTTCTTTAGCCAGCCAGCAGCCAATTAGGCGACATTTCTGGCACCATCTGCTTTGGCAATTATGAAAATGGCAATTTTTATTGCGGACAAAGCGCGCCAAGAATCTGGAACTGGAAGTTGCAAGGCAGGAGGATGCACAAGGAAAGAGGGGGAAGGGTATGGGGCAGGTCGACGGGGGATTACACAAGGAATCCTTAATATTTACGCTAATTGGCAGCCAGGTGCATAGTTGAGAGATTCGATTCACAATATAGGAAATTAATTTCGCATGCCGCTGCACGTTCCAGACCCGGGCAGAAATCTACTAATGGTCATGTAGCAAAGCGTGATTCACTTTGACCTCCAAGCAGCAGCAACAGCAGCGGCAGCAACAGCAGGCAAGAGACATGGCAGGCTGGCAGTCAAGGCAGGAGCTGCTGCTGCCCGTGCCCGTGCCCGTGTCATGCTCCAAATTTACATAAATCTGTAACCGAATTTCGCCAGCCAGCCAAACGAATATGGATGCAATCCATGTCCATGTCCAAGTCCATGCTGAGGAGCTAACTCAGTCGTCTCTTTCTGGTCCAGCTTTTGTGCAAATATTTCTGTTGCCAACGGGCCAATGCGGAAGAATCCATGCTGACTGCATTTCGAATGGATTTTCGATATTCCCTACCTCTCTCTCTACCTCTTTCTCTCTCTTTCTCTTTGCATCTCTCTTTCGATTTTCGATTTGCTTTTCGATTTATTAAAATGAATTAAGTTGAAAATTTTAACGTACTTTCTTGGCTGGCCAATGTGCGGCATTTTAATGATGTCGCCAAACTGTGCAGAATATGGGCATAAATTGCATTTGCATTTCTTTAACCTTTTGGCTCTGCCCAAGTCGATCGAATCGCAAAGTTCCTAAATGAAGCGAAACAGTTGAAAACAGTTGAACGAATCGCGAATTAATTTCAAAGGTTCTTGAGGTATTAGCGAGCGACATTCAAAGACGCTATTGGGGCAAGTATGTGGGGAGAATAATCAAGTTCAGATGAGATAAAAGATTAGATTGCTGTTTGGAGAATGTTATTAGACAATATATATTTATTCATAAGGGGTATCTGTACGGCGACCTATAAGCCCTACTGTAGCCCTCTTGAGCACCCTCATTAGTCCAGTATTTCTTAAGTAATCTACAATTTATTTATTGACTAATTGACCTTATTCCTTATATTTCAAGAAGTGTTTGATTGTTCATTTTGTATTGATCTTATATGATATTTAATATGACGAAGTTAGAATCGAGATATACCGAAATATTTGATTGGTATCATTATTAACTAGATAGTCCATTCCAATCAGAAAACTCTTATTGACTAGTCAAAATTCTCCAAAAGATAAACGAAATAACTTACTCAATTCTAGCATAACAAAGAGGCCCATTAAAAGTGTAAGATCTCTCAAAATTTACAGCTTTAAATTCCGTAGATTTCAATTAGGAGCACACTCGGTTAATTAGCCAGACGAGCATTGCATCATTTCACGGAACGACTAACAGCCACTTAAGCTGCCTGGTAATCTCGGTTCGGTATACACGTTAACGTGGCCAATCATTGGACCACACCCACAGCTAATCAGCACACACACAAATCATAATCCCCCCTTATGGCTCTTTTCTCGCACACCTGATGCAATTTGCCAATCGCAGTGGTCCAGAAAACAGCCAAAAAAATCGACAAAACGAATAAAAACATTCAACAGACCAACAATCACAATTGCTTAGCAATTTCACACTTTCAATCGATACGCCAAACTTGCAACCGGCGGGCAATCAAAAAGCCGGCGATGAAAAAAATGAAACAAACCACACCACTGTGGTGCAGCAGTGCACTACCCACTGTGCAATTAACACCTTGGCATGAAGTCGACTGGACTGCGACTAAAATTATATAGACATGAGTCTTAAACGAGCTGTGTGGAACACTCCAAGTTTTTTCTAATTAATAAATGCTACAAGAAAACCCCGAAAAAAAATTTAAACAAAAAAAATGACAACAGTAATTCCAAAAAAATAAACCGAATATAAAATTTTATGTGCCAAACACGGCAATGCACTCTGAAATTATTGGTTCAGTCATAAATACTTAAGGCATACTCCATATACACACATACACATGTAGTACACACATGAATACACATTAGTAAGCGCAGCAACATAAATATATTTTATTAGCGCGTATTTCTATTTCACCTGCGCCTTAAAAACCATACCACGTCGGCTGTGTATACCCTGTAAAAAGTGTTTAAGTAGTTGTTTTCTAACTCCTTCTCTGATTATTGAAATTCTGAAAATTGTATGTTACAGACAGAAGAAGGCACTGAAAATTTAAATTATATAGAAATGTCCGGATGAACACCTAGTTCTCAGAGACTATAAGAGCTAGGGCTACCAAATTTATTAACAATATCTCTGGGAATGGCGCACAGATAAATATTGATGTATACTGGTACTTTGACTTCGTCTCTTTCTACACACGTAAATCGAAAGAATAGTTACAAGCATTAATCCAGTGCTTAACTTTCTTGCTTGACTAATTCACATAGTATCTACAAGCCTTATACATCCGCTTGGCTCAATGCTGTCTCTCTCTCTCTCTCTCTCGTGTTGTGTGTGCTGCATTATTAATAATCACATTTGGCCATAAATGTCGCCTCGGATTGCTGGCCAATTGCCGGCCATTTGCCAATTGGCAGTTGACAATAATTCAATGGTTCGATGCATGCGTTTAATGGCATTTCAGACATGTTGTTGTTGTTGCAATTGCATTACTTGTTGTAATTGTTGTTGTCGCTGTTGTTGCTATTGCTGCCTGGTTAGCAACTGGTGGCTAATTGATTTTCGATTAATTTATGCCTGCCTCACACTCGTGACACCTTTGTTTAGCTCTGCATAATTAAAAAGTGCAACTCGCCATGCTTTTGCCAATTTTTAAATGATTTATTTATCAGCTGACAATAAATCAATTCAATATGCAGCGATAAAATGCCATGGAAAATATGCGATACGACGAAGCCAGGTAATAATACACCAGGTAAAAATGTATGTATGAAATAATTTGATCGGTCGATACCTAATGGCAAATTGAATCATGTTCAAGCGTTGAGTAATCAACTTCATTAAGGGAAATATGTGATAATAGTTTTCTTATGAAATTATGAGGACAACGTTTTAAGCCAGCAACTCAAAAGTTCTTTAACAGATTGTTCTTAATCAGTTTCTACTTATGATCTTTAAAAGAAATTATTTGAGATTGATCTGTAAATGATGTTCAATAGAAAAAGTATCTGTTAAGCAAACTCCAACAGCTTAAGAGAAGGAAAAACTTAAGAAATACAACTTAAACCTTGAATACATTTCTTTCTTATAGATATTTATGTTTATTGAGAGATGGAAAGAATTCACAACTTAAAGCCTACTTTCCCACTCTATAAAACAGTCATAGTATTGTAGTTTATTTTCTATTAATTTTAAAATAATGATTGAAGATCCATCCATTAATATTCATAATAAAATCTGAAATGAATTGAAATCTCTTTAAATTCATTTAGTTACCCAAAACTGTTTGATTTAACGTAAATCACTTGTGGCATTGGGTAATCTTGCACAGTTCGACTCCATTGTTCGCATATCCTTTCGTCTGTCTTCGTTTCCTTGGTGTTCTCATTTGGTCTTATTGCCCCCGTACCGTGTCTGGTGTCGTGTGCTGCAGCCCGTGGCGCTGTTTTTAGAATCCATGAAGCACCATTGTCAGAGCCTGGCTGGTTCGTTGCTCCACTACTCACTTTGGCATATTAGTTTCAATTCATTTTAGTGTCCGCATGTCCGATTTGTGGCTTTGTTTGCGCTCGTTTCTTGCTCGAAGTGTTGCGCTCAATTGACAGTCCAACTGACAGAGCCGCCTGCAGGCCGCCAGTGCAGGACTTTTATGGTCGTCTGACTTGCAGGCCCCCAAGTCTTATAAATTATAACTGCCCCGGCCGAACGGCAGAGACCAGCCAGCCATACGGCCAGGCTGGGGCAGAGACCAAGTGCAACACGGCAACGGTCTGTGCCGTCGTCTGTGGCGGGGCGCACTTGCCGTTGATTTGAAAATGAAAAGTGAGTTGCACTTGGAGTGCTGCGCATATAAATGGGTTTCTATATGGCCAGCTTATTACCTAATTTCATTGGCCGGCGCAATACATTGCATCTCTGGCATTTTAAGTGCCGCCAGAAAGATCTTTTGACATTTGAAAGCGTTGCGCCGCTGCTTACGGCATCTTGTGGGCAGGTCACATAGCAATGCACATAGCGAAAGTGCTCAATACTCAATTAAGGGACAGCATGTGAAGTAATCTATCAATACTTTGAATGTTTTAGATCCGTTTAACTTTTTAAAGGTACAATATAAAGTATGTAATCATAAAAGCACCTTAACAGTATAGAGCACATGTTATCTTCTCATTATTTCAACTTACTAACATCATTAAATATTTATTTATCTTAACATATAGTATCTTCTCTTATAACCTTCGCAAAAAGCATCTGATTTATGCATGTAATGTTAAGGATCTTATCTCTTGATTATTTGCAGATTTGGGTAAATCTGTTGCTTGTTCCTTTTTTATTTGCCATCGATTAAATATCGAATATAATTTATACCATATAAACGTAATAAATGGATTAAAGAATTCAAAATTGGTAAACAAGTTGCAAAACTGTTTCTAAGCTAAATTTACAAAATTAATAAAGACAAACTTTAAAAAAAAGCTCGCTAGGAAGTCCTCTTAGTAAGTCTGCATAGGGTTGTGGCTTGTTATGAATGCAGTTAATGTTGTTTCTGTGTTGTTGTTGTTGCTGTGGTTGTTATGTTCGATTGGAGAAAGTTATCTAAAAAAAAATGCGCATAGCATCCATCGATCACACAATCAGCAAAAAGGGACACACAACACACAGACAGAGGCCGCAGAAAGTGTTTTGCTTTTCTTTTCTATCTTTCTTTTTATTTCGCTGGTTTTTGCGGTCTGCCACAAGACGAGATAGCTCTAAAATGCAATGCAATAAATTTACTTTAATTTCTCATAAATTTAAGCTTTGCATATTTTGTGGCCAGGCCGAAAAAGACAATAGGTTTCCTGCATCGCGCCCTGGCTTGGCCTGGCCTGTCCCGGGCCAGGTCTCGCCTGGGTCTGGGCCAACACCCGCGCACATTTCCATGCAAATGAGCTGGAAGCGGCTGGTCCAGAGTGGGTGCCGCTAAGCACCATTTGACGCCAGTCGGAGAAGCTGTGTGTTGTCTATCTTTGCACATGCCGCCCGACACACAGACATACAGACGGACAGACCTAGACTATAGTATACTATAGTATATGACACTTTTCGGCTGGTCAACTTGGCTTGGTCCGCGCGAGCAGCAAGACAAGATGTCCATCAACGCCTGCGTGTCTAACGAAGTGCCCAGCTCGAGCTGCACTTCAAAAGCCTTTGGCGCCAGCAGGATGCGGATGCAGAAGCAGCAACAGCAGCAGCACCAGAGACCGGAGACGACGTGGCAACTTTATGGCTGACACCAATCAACTTTGCGTCGCTTCAACTGACGTCTAATGCCTTTGTTTATGCCGGACCCTGGACCGAACTGGGCAGGGTGTCGTCGACCAGGCTGGCGTCGTCTGCAACTGTCGCTTTGTCTGGGTACATAAACTTCAACTGAACTTCGCCAACTGCAGGCGCATTAGTTGACACCTTCGTTCCTGCTCTCCACTGTCCCTTTCTCCCCCCCCCCCCTCCCTGTTGCTATCTCTTTTGTGCATTTAATTTATTTTAATGATACACAAAAGTATCAAGTGCTTTTAGGGTAGCCCATTTCGCCTGTCGTTGACACCCACAACAATTTGCACTAATGCGGCTCATCAACTCCCATTGACAGGCGACTGCCTGCCCTCCCCCTGTCCCTTTCATCCCACTCTCTGGGCATCAAATGCCACCTTTAAGTGGCCCTCATCCTGGCTTTCTTGTATGTGTCTTTTCTTCAAATCTTTGACAAATCTGCACGCTGCACTTTTATTAGTTGCCAGTTGCCACTCGCCGTGGCACTCGCCCCAGACAGGACACGTGTCTTAAAGACGCACCGGAAATGAGCCACCGTTTGTTGTTGTTGTAGCCCTTGTCATCCCTTGGGGTAAAGGCAATGGCGCAAAGGATTTCGCAAATCACACATACACACAAGTTGTGCACTTAGCGAAATTATTAAGCGCAACCGTTACACTTGGAGCAATCTATTGTTGAACTATTTGGAGAGGGTGGATATACGAGTTATATTGTTATAAATTATAGATATAACTTATAACTATAGTTATATGTAAATATGAATATATAAAGATAGTTAAGTAAATATTGATCTCTTTCCTTTTCTAGTTCCTTTTAAGATTCTTTCTTCACCGTAAACTTACTAATGTGAAGCAAACTGATACTATTTTAATTGAGAAATATATGTTTCATTTAAGTAGGCTAACTTTACCCATAAACATCATATAATATACATATATATTTATACATATACATATATGTATTTAAAATTTACTTGAGTTTTTCAGATAACTTCTCCAAATTTTGGCTGCTATCTTTCAATCAATAAAGAAGTTATTTAAGAAATTTACTAAGTGAGCACACAGTTTTCGCTATTGCCGCAAAGTATGCCACACAAAATACAATAATATCAAAGCTCAAGCGTAGCCATTCATCTTTGCTATTTTAAAGAAATCTTAACTCAAAGAATAAATTACATTATCCACCACATTCTATTGTTCATTCTAACCTCAATTGCAGCTCTCTTTGGTTCTAATCTTCACATTTTTTCCAGTGTCATTTTACGCCTCCCCCTGGGGGTGATAACCGGCAGAGCGAAATTCGAAATCGCATCAGCAAAATCTCAATCTCGTAAACAGACAAAAACCTCAAATAAAACACACACTCGGGGCAAGAAAGGGATGTGTGGGACGGGGGAGGGTAAGGAGAAGGAAACGGACACTCGCCGAGTAAAAATATTAATTTATATTATTTGCAATGCTGCAGCATGCCGCAAAGTGTGATTGTGACAGGTACTGGAGCAAGGACGACGGCGACGACTGGCGAATTGCTGGCGCGGCACGTGACCGACGCACAGCAAATATGCATAAAAATTGAAGATGCCTTTGGCCATAGCGATTGATAGTGCACGCGGTGCAGGCCATTAAAACCAGCAAAAAATAAAAGGGGGACCAAGAGCAAAGCATATGCTCAGCTTCACAGAAGAAAGAAGGTTTCCCACACTCTCTGCCCGCCCGCCTGCCAGCCTGCCTGCCTGTCTGGCCACCCGTTGCCCGCAGTGCGATTGTGTGACGAACCACCGAAATTCGATTGTAGAAACTCAAGTGGCAACGGCCATGCCAGGATGATAATAATAAGTGTCCGTGGCAAGCAGCGGCAGCAAGGATAATGCCGGGATATGCATTGAGAAATTAAAGCGCAACACGCCACCCTCCAATGTTGCTATCTTCGCCTCCCTCCACCCTCCACCCTCCAGCCTACTGCCGAAGGGCATTACCAACCAAATTGATGGCCAACAGACGCTCGATGTCTGCCACAGGCAACAACAACAAATGTATCTCTTCTCGGCATCGTCAAACCGCCAACAGGCACTTCAGGTCTCGCTGCTCTCCCCTCAGTTTCCCACGAGTCAGTCAGCGAAAAGTGTTGCTTATGTCTCCGACTGTGACTGTAACAACAACATGACGACCCGGGGTTGGGTGGGGTGAAATGGAAAATTGCGCCCCGTTTTAATTGCCGCCCCTGTTGCAGCACCAGCAGCAGCAGCACCGGCTTAGCAGCCCGATCATCCCTTGTCGACTAACTTCCTCCTCCTGCTTTTGTATCTACCTTCCCCTCTCTTATCATGCCTCCCTCCTCCTCCTGCTGTCAGCTTCATTATTTGCTATTTTAGCAATTTGATGGTAAACTTTGACCACGGCTGAGCAGGCTGACAGGCATCCTCAACGGCTGCCGTTGAAAGGTTCAATATTTGCCATGCGTGCACACGTGTGTGTGTGAGTGTGTGTGAAGCGCACACACACATACAAGCGCATTAGATGCTTCGCTACTTTGCCAGGGTAACTTCTAATTTTCCATGCTCCTGTCCCTGAGCCCATTATTAATTTGTTATGGACCAGCTCTATCTATCATAACTGATCACCTTGACCTCCCACTTGGCCGTGAAGATGGCGCCCCGTACCGATGATGCCCCTTGGACCCTGGGAACAACAGCTGATGCACGCAAAGGCTGAAACATTTTAAAATTGCACGAATATCGAAAGTATTTTAATTGATTGGTAACTACGTGGGATATCTGCATTATGACGATGATATATGTATGTATATTTAATCCCTGAGGATAATTGTGCTGCTGCTAAGGGAGTTACACATGTGTGTATGTATGTTTGTGCTTGTATATGTATGCATGTATGTGTGGGAACATCTTTTAATGTTGTATTCATTTCAGAAATATCAATCATGTTGCAAGCCTCTTCACTTTTTCAAGCCCTTCAATATAAACTCATCATTATGCTTATTTTTACCAAATCAACCCTTTTTTGAGGATTAAAAAGAAGTGAAATAATGGATAGATAACTTAAGTTCCACTTTATTAATCTCAAATACGAGTATTTGCAATATTTTTTATAACTTTTAGAGCTGAAAATTTGTGTAGCAAGTTCTGACTGTAGGTCCCTTAAAAAGTATGTCCATGCCATGACCGTCTTTATGAATCTATATCTATCTATATATTCTCATTCCTATATTCTTGATCATCGTCCGTATGAACACATAGATCTCAGAGATTATAAAAGCTAGAACTACGAAGTTTGTTGACAATATGTATATAATAATAATGTATATATTATGACATACAAATAGTCAGAGAGATTGTTTCTTTTTGAATTAAGTAAATAATATTTTATTTTTCTAATTCTGCTTTGAATATGAATGAGATCAGATAATAGACTGGATAAATTAAAGAGATAATTTCAATTCAAATAAGCGAACAAGAGCTTAATAAAGATAGATTTGGAGATACCCTGAAATCCATTTGGGAAATACTAAAATACTCCAACAACTTTAATTATTTAAAATCTTTATATCATTTTGCACTGCACTTTACTTCCATTTACTGTGTTCTATTCCCTCGGGTGACCACACTTTCTATTCTCAGCACCTTGTTAGGCTAGTTTGAGCATAACTGTTTAGGCCGTTTTGCAAATCCCCCCAAGTGTGCTTCATCATGCACACCCACACACACCACAAGCCACACACTTGTTAAGAACAAAATGCTCAACAACAAAAATGTTTGCATTGTTGTTTGTTTGAATTCTAGCATTGTTGTTGCTCTTCTTGCTATTGTTGCTGTTGTTGTTGTTGTTGTTGTTATGAGTCGCTGTTAACGTATGTAACTAGCGTTGTAAAGCAAACATTTGTTAACAAAACATTGATCATTGTTCAACATGTAAATTCACTAATTTGGCAACGAAAAACCGCCAGCTATAAATGGTAACAAGCGCGCGAGGCAAGGAGACTCCTTCCACAAGCACGACGAGCCATAACAATTTTTTGTTGTTATTTCGCTTTTTTTCAAAATGAATAGTACTGTGCTGTTGTTGTCGCTGCTGCTGCTGTTGTTGCTATTTGCAGTTGTTGCTTGCGCATTTTCCTTAACAAATAAAATAAAAATTTGCATAAAAATCAAGTAAATAAAATACGCATGCGCTGCCAGGGCCAAGTTGCAGTTGCAGAATCAGAACAGAACAGAACAGAGAGCTCGACAAAATCTGCGAGCTGCGAACTTATTAAAGTTGTTGGCGGCTTCTCCAACTGCTGCAGGCTGCTGTAGGCTGCACTTGACAAGGATCAAGGTTGCGCGCTCTGCGGCTGCTGCTGCGACGACAATTGCTGCAAGTTGCGTCTGGCTGCGGGGAAGGACAGAATTTCTTGCAACGAAACATACTTCTACAGGGTACAACGGTATTTTAAAGTGGTTTGTGACGGCAAATGAAGAAGGTATATGTGGGTATTATGAGTTGTGTACAAACGGCCATATGATCTCTTATGGGTGTAATCAAGCAGAAGAATGCGTGTTACTTCAAACATAAATATAATGATATATTTACAGAATATTTCTTATTTAATATAATAAAGAGTACCATGCTTTCAAGGGATACGATTTGACAGTTAAATGTCGTAGTTATGGTATGCGCACATTTATACATACTTCTTTCTTCAATAGTTTGAAGATATAGGTATCAAAGGGCAAAAAGAAATTGCAAACAAAATAAAAAAACTGAATATATTAATGGACCCCAGTAGACGGATAGTCTGAGGCGTCCACCTCATAGTCGTAGGTAGGGGTTTGAATTCCATGAAAGGGCATGGTGTCCTTATATTACTATGCATATCATGATTGAAAAATCTCTGTCAATATTCACCAATATCATTGTCGTTTATATTACACGAACTACATTGCATTAAATAGAAAATAAAATCTGTTGTATTTCCTTAAGAATCCTAGGCCTTTTAGTTTGTTTGAATACTTTTCTTTTGATCTGAGAATCATCTTTAAAACAGATACTAGAGATCACTCATTTTTCTAAGCATATCACCAATCTTTCAACATTTCTCTATTCTTCTTTGTTTCTACTCGAATATCCAGCAAGTGTATTACACATTCATCATAAAGCAATCTCTGGAATTAGCTGTGCTTTCTACTATATGTGTGTCTCTGTGTATATGCCTGTGTGTGTGTGGGGTGTATGCGGAACGTCATTCTCGGCTATACGGTTTTGTGCTCCAGCAATGGAAATTGCTTTATGGCTTGTATATGCAGATTGGGTAGTCGCAACTGGCAACTAAGAACTGCACACAGAGCAAGCTGGGAACTGGCAACTGGCAACTGTTGCTCGCTGTGGCTGTGGCAGTGGCTGTGACTGTGGCTCGCTGCAACCTGCAACCTGTCGCAGTTGCAAATGCTCTTTGTGAAAATTTATGCGCAAGCGCGCTGATTCTTATTTTTTCGCCTTTAACAAGGCGTACAACAACAACAACAACTACTGCCTTTGACTGTGCTCTGCTTTGCTCTGCTTGCAGCTCTGCTCTGCTCCAGCTCTGTGTGTAGTTCCTACCTGCGTTGGCCGTTTTTGGCTGGTTTCTGCTGAAAATTCAATTTGCTACAAAATGTGCGCCGCTTTTGCATATCTTGCAGCAAAAATTCGTGATTTACAATTTTCGTTTCGTTTCGTTTCGTTTGGTTTCATCCTTCGTCCAGGCAGCGGCTCATTTGGCTGCCCTGAGAGCAGAGTAGAGTCTACGTAGTGCGGGCCTTTTGGGTCTCTGATTTAATTCTGTAGCTGCTGCTGTTGTTGTTGCCGCTGTTGCTGGGCTACCTTCGTCTTGGGGTACGAGGTTCACCTGTTTATGCCAGATTCCTGGCATGCGATTAAAATCACCTGCGCAGGCATGCGCCCACGCAGCAGCAGTCTCTCCCTCCCTCCTCCTCTCCTTCTCTCCCTCATTCTTTCCACTTTTAGCCTGCTCTGGCTTTGATTTGGAGCCACGTTTCTTCTTATTATTTTGCGGCTCTTTCTTCTCTTGGCATTGCCATTTAAAGGCTGCGTCCGCGTCCTCGTTCATTTATTATGTACGAGAGTGTTGTTTTTTTTTTGTTCGTTTTTCTGTCGTTCTGCTGTGTTTTTTCCTTGTATTTTTGGTTACCTCTCGCGCTGTTTATTCAAACTAATTTAATTTGTGCGCAGCTTTCGTGCTGCGCCCGCAGCTAAGGTTGCCGGACGCGGACTCCACGCGGACTCCGCCTTGGACTCCAGTTTGGAGTTCGCACTGTGGCAGGTTGCTGTTGCTGTGTTGTTATTTTGGCGTTTCACGCACTTGGCGCATGTTGCAGTCACGCCTTTTGTTGCCCGCTGTCCGGTATTTTTTGAACTCAGCTCCCTACCCTCCCCTCTCCTTGCCCAACGTTGCTTGAGCCACACGCAAAAAGTTGTTAAAATGCAAATTAAATTAGAGACAAACTGGGCAGGCAGACAACACACACAGTGCTCCTTTTGAAGGGGTGTCCATGTGTGTGTATGTGTGTGTGTTGTTGTGTGGGCCGTCCATGGGGTGGGGTTTTTCGCCTTTCTGCTGTTTTGTTGTCCGCTGGATTAGCTGCTTGCAAATGACATGAACAGTCTGGACAATGATTGCTGATATGCAAATATTTTACCAGGTGCCATGTTCGCATGGCGCCCCACACACTCCCCCCTCCCCCACCTAGCCAACGCATTGTGTATATATTTTGGCAGTAAATACCGTATTCGTGAAAGGTTGAATAATCCTTAGCAATAACCTTAGACACCTTACAACAGCAACGGCGTGAATTAAAATCTATTCAAAAGTCGATTGCAGTTTATCCCTAAACGTTTCACTGGCTGCACACGTGTCCACCTATCTCCCTCTCATTTAGCTCAAACATATAAAAAGGGTATATCAATTATCATCCAGAACCCCACAATATACAAAACTTACTCGACTTTCAACTTGCCACATGGCTGCCGCGTTATGCAACACATTGCTAACTGCTCCAAAACAAACAAAGCAAAAACAAAACGTCTTGCACAATGTGACAAAGAAATGAAGAAACAAATAAGAAAAACAAAAAAAAACCAAATCCCAAAACTTGAAAAAAGAAGCTACCCAAAAATGGCCGTAAAACAAATGCGGCAAATCGAAAAAGAAAGAGCCACAAAAAAGCCAACAAAAAAAAAACGTTTGCTTAAGTTTTTTTTTGGTTTCTCACTTAGAGGAGCGGCAGCAACAAGCGATGCTGCTGCTGGTGGTGCTGGTGCTGCAATCAGTGCACCCACCGGCAGCTCCAGCGGTGGCTGCCACAACACTTTAACACTTGTTTGCCCAGCTAATCGGGGCAACAGCATCGCGTCGCGTCGCATCGCAGAAAGGCATTTAAAAGCGCACAAAAAGGCCAGACAAAGTTTAAGTAGAATTAAGCATCCAAATTTATGAGTCAAGAAAGGCTTCTTCTTTATATAAATGTATATTTTAATTTTATTTTCATGGATTCTTTTTTGTTTTTGCTGAATGCCTTTGCTTTTTGATTTGTGTGGCTTAATAAAATACCGAGAAGTCGCCGTCGTCGTCGTCGTCGCCATTTGGGACCCATTGGGAAACAATGAAATCTTCCGGCGCGCTGTCAATGAATCTACCCCAAAAAGCAATGTGTGTATTGGTGTGTGTGTGCTTTGGTGATTTATGTGCCTCGATTTTGGCCAATTTTCGTTTTTAGTTCAGCGCTGCGCTGCGGTTAAATAATGCGCTTCCAAGAATATAAACACGCAGCAAATACCAACAAAAAAAAAGAAAAAACAAAAACCGAAACTCAATTCCAAATCCAAATAAAAACTGTTGCACATGCGCCCCCTCCACCATTGTAGATCCGAGAGAAGTTTCCGACAGGGCCTTGAATATGCATAATAATAATAATAATAATACCCATATCTATGCCATAATTCGTTATTTGTCATTGTTTGCCAGCTGATTTTGAGTTTCGGCTTTTGCTTTTTGTTTCTCAATTTCTGTTGGTCAGCTCCGCTTCTCAGCTCTTCAAATCAACATGTTGATTTTCTTGGCAATTAATTTGATTAACTGCCACATTGCGGCTGCGGTCTGGGGTGCCTTTGATCACTCCGATGGAGTTCGATGTCAGCACTCACACATCTATCACGAGCATTAAGCATCAACCATTGAGCATTAAGCATTATTAATTAAAAGTTCTTTACAGCTAATTGCAGAATATGATATAAGCACGGATAACAGCGACAGCATCCCCCACAACGGAAATGCCTGAGTGAGTGTTTCCTTTGGTGGCAAACATGAATGAGAAAATAAAAGTAAATGTGCTGGAATAAAACAGGAGAATAATTAAGTTGCAATTAAATTAAATATTGTGATATATATGTAAATAATATGAATAAGTAAACAGAATATTTATATTAAATACAAAACACCTTCATTATTTTCTAGTAGTCAATCTGGAATCAATTTATTTTATTTATTCATAAATTAATTATATTTATAAACTTCTTATTTCAATTTTATGCAATTAAATGTAGTACTGAAATATAGCATGAGTTGTCTTTCAGAATACCTTAGTCAGTAGCAATATTATACTCGTACAAAATACATACATACTATAAAGAATGTTCTGCACAATTTACTATACCAATGATTCAAATCCTACATTTTTAGCTTACACATGAACAATACAAAATCATTACAAATATATTCACTAATTCCTTAACGTAATGAATGCCTGCTGAGTTCGTTCTGAGTGCCAGTGCACTGTGTTTGACTTTCCAAAAACACACTAAACTAGTACGTGGCTAGTTCGTTGCCTAAGTCTTTTGATTGCAATGCTATCGACAAAGGTTGTTCGTGGATTGCAAGTCAATTTTTTGACAATAAACACATTGCAACGATGTTATCAACAACAACGCAACAACACAGCAATAATAACAACAACAGCCACACAGTACGACCGACCACCTGCTGGACACACCTCTTTTCGTTCTCCGGGGCGTATATGCGCCTGATTAGCTGTTACCAATATTTTTGTTAGAGTTTCTCGCTGGCTGCACTAAAAATTAGTCGCGATTCACGAGCATTTGCTGCCTGCAATTGTTGTTGTTGTTGTTGCTGGCGCTCGCTGCCAAATTTGGTGCACACATTTGAATTTGCAAGGCGCAATATTGAAAACTCTTTCAATTGCCAGCGTTGAGCTGCAACTGCCAGCGCAGGCGAACGTTAATTAATTACGATTTATTGACTAAATCGCTTGATTAGACAATTGACGTTTGCCGTTGTTACACTATTCTATATATGTGTGTATGTATGTGTGTGTGTGTCTGTTGTTGTTCGTGCTCTGCTTTGGCTGATTTTGATGTTGCCACACAATTTGGCCACTTGCCACACAATTGTCGTCAATTAATTTAGCTTTGATTCCGCTGATTCGATACGCCGCCCTGCAGGTGGCATTCGTTGTTGCAATTCCCCTCTTCACCCCCCTCTCCCCTCTCTTGCACCAACCAGTTGGAGAATTGCATGCAAATCATGTCGAGATATATATTTTTTATAAAACTATAAACGATAAATGGGTTCAAAATGCTGCTGCAGACATCATAAATAAATGATTTGAAAATCGTTTCTCGCACACGAACCGAATGACTTAGGCAACGAACTGGCAAATCACATGGGTGCAGGACGTGACGAACTCCAACATTTGCCAGCCTCTCAATTCAATTCGACTTACCAATTGATTTTTATAATACAAAATTCTATCAAATTATGCTCGATTATTATGCTATAATGCACTTCGTTTTCCCCCCTTGGGCATCATTTAAATTGAAAATTAATTTCGAAAAGACTTGGGCAACAAACGCCGTGGCCAGGTAGAAAGAAGAGCGCACTAACTGACAAGTGGCTCTGAAAATTTCCATAGTCCAAGTGGTGCTGGTGGTGCTGCTGGAGCAGTTGCTGCTGGTGTGAAATTCCTAACTGGCACTTTCTTGTGTGTGGGGAACGAGCATTTGCCGCATCAATCAGCGGCGGCAGCTTAAATGCTGCATCATGACAAAACCATTACACTTGACCAGAGCGACGTCGTCGTCGTCGTCGTCGGCAGATGCTCAGATGACTAGACGACTCGGCTGAGAGTTCTCTCGGCTCGTGATTGATTGATTGGCAGCGTGAGCAAGAAGAGAGGCAGAGGGGGTAGGTGGTATGCGCTGCTTTGTCTAAAAGCCGTTTAGAATAACACCAAAGCAACCACAACAACAAGAAGAAGAAGAAGAACAGTAACAGCAACGTGCAACACATAACGAGCCCAGCAGCGAGAAATTATGCATTGTGCTGGAAAAATGTTTAATCTCTGCTGTGCAATGGCAATGCCAATGCTACGTATCAGTAGGCACCCTCACCAGCCTGGGCAGACAACCAGCTAGCCAGTTGGCCAGCCAGCCAGTCAGTCAGTCTTGAAGCACATCCAGACTGGCGGCCGGCGGCCGTGCGGACGTCAGTTGATTGCGCTTCATTATTAATGCCAAACTGTGCGCCGGCATTCGTTGAATTTGGCTTTTGCAATTTGCTCTCAATGCCGCCGCGTCGCATTGCGAAAGCAGAGAGGAGCGAGGCAGGGATGAGTGGGCGGGTGGAGGGGAAGCAGCAGCAAGCTCTGGGGGCATTAAAAATGAGCTCAGCGTAACAGGTGGATGCCGATGCCGCGACGACGATGGAGATGGCGATGGCGACGGCAACGTGATTTTCGCCAAATCGTTTAGATTATTTTGAGATTGCTTGCGCCAGTCTACAGTATACAGTCTACAGTCTCCAGTCTCCAGCTACAGCCAGGCCAGCCGGCTCAGCTGTCCAGGCAGTCCAATCAGTCTGCCACTCCTTCGCCCTCCCTCTGTCTCTGTCTCTAACTTGGCCAGCTCCGCACCTTGCATTTGAACTTGAAACATTTCATTTTGTTGCTGCCGGCAAGCCACAGATAGCAACACAGCTGTGGGGGAGGAAAAAGGGAGGATGGGGGTAGGTAGACAGCTGAAGATACACTACCAAGGCATCGGCATCGGCATCGATCGATTAGTGGCATTCTATTGCGTTCAATTTTCATGTGCAACATTGAAGCCGATCGCCGTTGGCACAATAAACACGCGATTTATTTCATGCCAAGCATTCAAGTGGTGCCGCAGTCGGTCAGCTAAGGAGGAGCAGCCAAGCCAGCACCACCACCACCACCAGCACGAGCACCATCGCCATCACCATCACCATCAGCGGGCAGCCTTGCCTTACCTTGGCTTGGCTTGCCTTCGCTTGTGGTATGTGATAATGGGATGATGGTATGATGATGCATGCGCGGCATACACAACATCCCAACAACAACAAGCCACAAATATGAGGCACAACAAGTAGATGCCACGAACTGCAAATACTCTGCTGGCAGTGCGAGAAGGTAAAAGACTTGACAGAGATTGCTATAAATAACTAGATGAGAAATTTACCTAACTTTATTTTATATGAAATTTAACTTAACTTTATTTTAAATCAAATTGAATTAAAATTAAGTTTAACAACTTTGATATGAATGTGGAAAAATTATTATATTTTACTTTATAATATATAAAATTAAATTAAACATCTTTGACTTGGATATGGAAATGTTATTTAACTTTATTTTTATATTATTCATTGATTTTATATTCACTTTTTATATAAGTTTACTTTATTTTATTTTTCGCTTCATAAGTTTATTTTTCCCTTTAATTTCTTTAGCTTTAATTTGCTTTTAAATTGACATTTTTAGCTGTAAGTTTTTCTATAGCATATTTAAGTAATTTTTATTATTACAAGGGGGTACTCCTATAACAGTTTGTCAGTTTTCTTAATAACCTTATTGATGCACTATCGATATGCTCTGTGACAGTTCAAAGTGTATAAAGAGCAACTATTATCACAGCAGCACACTGTTCTCGCTCTCTCTTTACCTCTCCTTCTCTCTCACTCCCTCTCACTCTCTCTCTCTCCTTTTATATATATAGATACATTTATATATATTTTTCTCTTTTTTGGCTGTAGCTTTTTCCCCTCTTACTGACGGCCAAGGTTAGTAGAGTTGCTTTAAGTCGTTGTTGTTGTTCCTTCTTGCGTTGTTGTTGTTGTTTTTGTTGTGCCTCCTCCTGTTATTGTTGTTGTACGAAGCTCACTCTGCCGCATTTTAGCCGGTAATTGCTTGTGATGTATGAGATTTTGAGTTCTAGTTTTCTTGCCTGGCCTGGGAATATCTCACAGATTGCCAACGATGCCTATATATGCGGGTGATGTATGTTTGTACACACATAGCACACAGTGAATATCTACAGGTATTGTAGGCAAAGGCCATAGATATAGCTTTGACAGGGAGGCCAACACAATGATGAGCGAGCCACAGCTGTTTCTCGCTGTTTTCTGTCACACTTTCTAAGCACTTTCACCCAATTAGAGCGATCAGTCATATATATAAATATAGTATATGTACTGGCATACTATATACTATACCTGCTGATATCAGGAAGCTGCTGATCTTATGCAAAAGAAAAAGCAACAGCAACAACGACAACGATGACAATCTTTTGTTTTCACTTCTGCAGAAACAAAAGCCATAAAGGATAAATTGTGATCGGTTTAGTTGGAGGAGTGTGGGGCAAGAGAGGGGTAGCTCGGCTTGTGCCTCGGTTAGGTAGCCGCATTTAAAACAGTCGGAGGCAATCGTTGAACTTTTGGCTTCGACAAGTGCACAGCGGGAGGGCACATCTTGGCCAGCCAAGGAAAGCGTACGTACAACACAAGGAGGCAACTGCGACGCTGCTGTTGGCAATTTTGTTTTCATTTCGGGGCTAAATGGACTCGAAATCGAATTCAAGGCGATTATATCGAATCGTTTGGAGTCTCCATTGTGTTGTGGCCAAGGTCCAATTGGGGCAAGTATCTCTTTTTTTGAAGCTTCTATCGCATGATTGATTGACTGATGAACTGACTGCACAACTGAAGAACAAATATTCGTTTCTCCTGCAACTGACATGTGCTGTATGTGAGTGTGTTCTGTGTGTGTTTTATGGTGATGCTTTTCATGCCATTTCGATACGGGCCTCATTTTTCTCGCCACAATTAAGAAGAAAGTTGCCTCAGGGCAATTAGAAAACTCGCATCGATCAAATTGCCATGCATAGACACGTCAAGGCATACCAAGGCAGCAATAACTTCAAATAAAAACAACAACAACAATAACAGCAGCAAGAGAAACAACAATAGCAAAAGCAACAGAATATTTTCCACTTTAGTCGTCACTTGTTTCGTTTGGATACTCAAAATTTCTACAGCTCAATACCATGTCCCGACGACTGTTAACCAGAGAGGAGATACCCCGTGATACACGTCAGGTGCAGACGCTGCGACGCGAACTCAAACGGAATACGCAACTCATTAGTCAAGCATTCTGGCAGGAGTTCGAGCAGATACGCAACAGTCAGCGCAATCAGTTGGCCACCGAGACGGCGAATCGCGAACGCCTCACTGAGATAATGAACGAAACAAATCTGGAGGCACAGCGTCAAATAGATGCACTGAGTCGCAGCATCAGTTCGCATGGCATCAATCCCTTGGCCCCGTCTCCCATAATGCGTCGCGAGTTGCCAGCGCCACCTACATATAGAAAGGAGGCATATACTCAGCAGCTGCCATTGCCACAGAAGAAGCAACAACAGAAGAAGCAGCAGCCATGGTTGCAACAGGAGAAGCAACCAGAGAAGCAACTAGAGAAGCAAACGGAGAAGCAAACGGAGAAGCAACTAGAGAAGCAAACGGAGAAACAGCAAGAGAAGCAACTAGAGAAGCAAACGGAGAAACAGCAAGAGAAGCAACAAGGGAAGCAGCAAGTGAAGCAACCAGAACAGCAATCAGAGAAAGAACCTGAGAAGACGAAGCAAAATAAGAAGCAGCAAAATGCAAAAGCTCCACAAAATGCAGAGACAAAGCCACCACTGAAGGCCAGAACAAATGCTCAACCTCCTACGAAGCCATCGCCACCACGTGCAGGGCACACAAAACATCTGACAAACTTATCCACACCCAAGAAATCCTCTTTCTCCTCATCGGTGCTGCCACGCTTCAAAGCCGGAGTTAGCACGCCGGACACTTCCAGTACACCGTCCCGAAATACCCCAACCAAATCGAAACTTCTTCCGGCCCAGAAGGCAAAGAAATAAAAGGGAAAAGGGTCAAACATGGGAACTAATTTTAACAGTTTATAAAAGACAAAAGTTATATTTTCTTTGGCATTCTTTTCTTCGAACCATAATACAAAACTAAATAATGCGACAATATTCCGGTGATATTATAATTTTTACTTGCTGTCATAAGTATAAACAAGAATGAGTTTATAAGCAAAAATTACATGACGTTAGATATTATTATTATTTCACAATAATATATTCAAATAATTATTTGTCTATTGCATTGTAAAATCGCCTACAAATGGTTTTCTTAACCGTCACTTCAATAAGATCCCTTTAAAATCCCATCAGTTCAACTAATTTAGAATATTACATTTCAGTATTATATATTTTTTAATGACTCTTATATATAAATTATATATTTTATTTTATTATTATACATTATAAAATAGTAAAGAAATAGCTTCTTTAACCATTACTGCAATGAGATCCATTCAATTCATCAACAAATAAACTCACTTCCCCATTCTGATACTCACCTCTCAGTTCCCCATTGAAACCTTCTCAGTATGATCGCCAACACAGTGCACACACCTGCTAAATGGACTGTGGAAATCGGTTTTCATTCATCATTCATCATGCACACCCACGTAAATCGATCAAATTGGAACTGCCTTAACAAATTCAAACTAAACCTAAAATAACAACAACTTGCAAATTAATTAACGGTACAAGCGGCCCCCATACAACAAAAACAAAGCAAGACAAAGACAAAGAGAGAGAGAGAGAAAGAGCTATAGTCCATTCGCCACTCAGACACCTGAGTAATCAACTTTATGTGGGCATGGCAAGGGGCACAACGAATACGTAACGTAGGCACACTATGTATATATGTATATGATTCTCGTTTGCCAGATTCCGCTGGTACTTAGTAAATGCGATAAATCACGATGAAGAACAACAAAAACAACATGAATAACAACAACAACCTGAAATCAACAAAATGTAACGTTATTCATCACAGGTGGTAAATTTAACTGACAACAAACGTGCGCGCGCGTTCGCCGATCCCGCCAGATCCCGCCGTGGCGATCTCGTTCCGAATCCGATTCCGATTGTACGAAATACTACTTAACACACAAATCGAACTGAACAACAACAATTTCTGGGTCAAAATAATTAATAAAAGCGAGCGACTTTTGTGCGCATGACTTGGCCAAATGAGAAACAACAACAACGACAACGGCGACAGCGACAAGAGAGTCCGCTCTGGTGGCCAAAACTGTGAGATCTGACAAGCCTCAAGTCGAGGAAGCGTTACTCGATTAAAAGGAGAATGCAAAGGCAATGCCAACGTTGCTCTGGCCAAGGGCAGAGCAGGAGGAAGCAGAAGGGGGGCGGGGCGGCGAAGCGATCCCAGCAGTTTTGTCGTCGCTTTGGCGCATGCGCGCTACAAAAATAATCAATCAAAATGTCTTAAGCAAATCACTCGCATTTCAACTACCAAAAAAGCAAGAAAAATTACTGAGCCAACCAACTAAACGAGTGCGCTGTGCGAGGAACTGCGACCGTAGTGTTTACACGGCGGATACTTATTGTGATATAAGGAAGAACGATCAGAAAAGAGGGAAACAGTATACGAAATGTTTTTGTATTTATGAGGAAGAACGATTAGAAAAGGATAAAAACAAAAGGAAATGTATTTATAAAGATAAAATCTAAAGGATATAAAAACACAGAATGTGAGGAAAAAGAAAGGAATTGTGTAAAGGGCAAATCTGAAGGAATCAAAACTCACCAAGTAGAAGAAATAGCTGAGGAAAGAGATAATATTTATAATAGATAATCATAAATATAGTAGATCAGAATTAGACAAAGAGATGTGCAGGAAAGGAGATGCATATGAGTAAGAAAAAGACAGACAGAATTGGAGTGTGCGAGTAAAAGTAATAGACAGATGGAGCTAGAGAAAAAATATGTAGACAGCGTGAACACAAGAGGAAAGAGGAATGTAATCTTATATATAAGAAAGGGAAAAGGGTAAAAGAAAGAAAAATATCAAAATGAAGGAGAGTAAAAATCACTTTGCACTCTTTAAATCAAAAATAATAATATCCAGAGTTGATCGGCAAAAGAACCACCGTGTAAACGATACTGCCTTAACAGACTGCCGACTCGACAGACAGACAGACAGACTACTTGACTGACTGGCAAGTTTGTTTGGCAACTTGTGATGGACGTCGGTTGGCCAACAGTCACGATTTGCATGTGCGACAACTGTTGCCGGCAACAACAGCAGCAGCAGCAGCAGCAACAAATCGCGAGCACATTGAACTGTCATTGACACGGCAACAAGTCGAGCCCCAGACGACAAAAAAACAAAACAAAACGGGAGAGAGAGACACCTGTAACCGGAGTTGAAAGGCAAAAGGCGAACGATGAATGCTTGGGTGGTGCAGCAGCAGCAGCAACAGCAGCACCGGCAACTGTTGCTGATGGGTGCGGTGGCAGCACAACAGCAACAGCTAGCAGTAAATGCAACTGCAATCGTCAGTCGTCAGTTTTGTTGCCGGCCAATTACAGCAAACAAATTCGAATGCGAATGCGCATTGAAAATTGTGGCAAGGTTGGTAATTTAAGACTCACGCCGTGCTTGGCCTGGTCAAAAAGGAAAAACTTAACTAAGAATCAGCGAGAGAAACGAGAACCGTTGCATTTGTCGCCAGTTGTTGTTGCTGGGGTGATTGAATTGCTGATTTAACGGTTGCTGTTGTCAAATTAATGACATTCATTCAATTCAGACCATTCGGGCAAACGTGGCCAAAACGTGGCTCCAAAACGGTAGTTTTTATTGCTTGGCAAATTGCAATCGTAGTGCAGCGCGTGTTATTATGATTGTTGTTGTTGCCGTGTTGCTGTTGCTGTGTTGCTGTTGTCATTGCTGCCGTTATTAATGTAGTTATTAAATAGCTACAACTGCCGCCGCACAAAGCGTGCCAATTGTGGGTGCAGCAGCAGCAGCTACATTGGGTGCACCTGGCAGGTCACTTCGGCCATGCCGGTGTCAAAGTTCAAAAGTTTAGCACAAAGTTCTTGTCATTATTTGCAATCGGCCTGCTCTGTGCCGTTTTGTTCCGTTGCTTGTTTGTTTATTGTTCCATTTTCGATCGTTCCAAAGTGAAAGGCAATTCTAGTAGAACTCCAACTCGGCTGGCTTAATTAATGACTGTTTTATATAATTTAATTAGTTGTTAATGATCTGCTGATTGGCTCAAAGTGAGTGTCGCCTCTGACTACGACTACGACACAGACTCAGACTCAGTTGCTCATTGGGTGGGCTTGGCAGATGTCAGGGCTGCTGTGCCTCAGATAGCGAATCGTTAACATGGCGCTAAGCTAATGGATTAATTCGTGACTTAAGCGATACTCGCTAATGGCACACTTATTGGTTCTTGGATTGGGCAACTCTTTAAGTGATAATTAATTAAATTAATTGAAAGATTTGAATTATCTGTAAAATATTACTCGAGTTTCTGGTTTAAGGTCTTGCTGGTATTGTCCTAAAATTGCATCTACAAAATCTGGGCAACCAGTCTAGAACATTTCTTATGAATTTCCTAAGAAAAGTGGAATTGCAAAAGAGCTTTATCTTATCAATTATATTTTTATCTACGAGTATTACATTTAAATATTCTAATCCTAATGCTTGAAATATTAAACTATTTCACATATACTTGTCTGGTTTTATTCTATCTTTTGAAAAAATCATAATTCTCAATCTAACTTTGCATAATTCTGAATTTACATGTTTTCTATCTGAAGACCCCGCAAACTGTAACCAAATCGGACAAATATAACATGCCTGTCTAGACAAAATGCTTGTTATGCTTTCAATAACATTGCACCAGTTGCAATTTGGACATGTTTTGACATGAATTGCACATTCAGAATGCGTAAAGTGCTCGTTTAATAATTCTCAAGAATAGTTCAAAGTGTTCAGAAACGATTGCATGATGATGAAAATGCGAAACAACCGTTTTTGGTTCTGATTTCACAGACTGGCGCCACAAATTAAAGTTGGTGAGGGTTTTTTTTGATTTTTTTTTTTATCAACGGGCCACGATTTTCTCGCCAATTAGTTAAAGCTTATGCAGGGTGCTCTAGACGGGCTTAACTAACGTTGACGCCACCATAGGGTATCGCATGCCAGATGTGCCAATCGATAGCGCGTCCGTTGCGATAAGGTGGATCCACACCCACAATGTCGCCAGCCGGTGGCTTAAGAGCCACAAATAAACGAATCAACGACCTGCCAGTGTTTGATTGATTTTACGCCGCAAAGTCCCGCGAGGGCGGGGGCGGAAAAGTGAACATCCATTACGGGGTTTTCACTAGTCCAATTGTCGCCTTTCATTAGTCATTTCTATTATTCATAATGGTTTAAATAAAGCTTATGCTTCAATATTTTCTTGTATCAGGTTTCATTGTTTCAGCTGCGTTAAATATAATAAATTATATCCAAGTCTGTCTGTCTTTCGCTCTGTTCTGTTTCTGTTTCCTTCTGTTTGTATGAACGCACAGATCTCAGCAATTATAAGAGCTAGGAACACAAAATTTAACATGAAGGTTCGTGTAAATTACTTAGCTAACTACAAAGATTTTGTTTTTAAGTATTTTAAGAGAATGGATCTTAATCATTTGTATGTATTATTATAATCATTCCGATAAAGTTTAAACACGAACATCAATATAAATGTAAAGAATTAACCTTAATTTCGCTTGAATTAGTAAACTATTTCACATATTCCTGTTCCGATTCCACAGTTTCAGCTGCATTAAGTGTTTAGTATTCCCCGCATGCCAATAAACAAAGTTGCAAGTCCGCGAGTGGTGTCAACGGCATTGGCACACGCAAAATGAAGAAGAAAAGAGGGAGAGAAAGAGAGAGAGAGAGGGAGCGAGAGAGAGTGAGAGCGAGAGCGAGAAGAAGAGCAGGAAGTCGCGTTGAGCTGAACGGTAACTCAATATTTAAGCACTTACACGTTAATTTAGGCACAAATTGAATTAATAAACCATGTTAAACATTGTGTGCGGTCTCCTGTTTCCCTTTACCATCACAGTTCCCCTCAACCCCAACCCCGCATGCCTCCCTCATGCCATGGAAACAAGCTCCTTTTCATATTTCATTAATTTATGCACGGCCAAACACGAAAACAGGCAAAAGGCGACCAAGCGAGCGAGCGAGACAGCAACAACGTTTCGATTGCCCCCAAAAAATATTTAAATTTACAAGCACGTAACGCGCCCTGAACCCCATCGATGTCCGCCGCCCTCCCTGTGGCCCCCTTCTCCCCCTACCGCCTGATGTGATTGGCTTACATTCGGCTGCCGTTGGGTTCCTTTCGGTTTTTCGCTTGTAAATTAGAACATGCCAAATGTAGTACCAAAATTACAACTCCCAGCGGGACCCGTGACGAGACTGAAACACAAATAATTGTCGTCGTCGTCGTCGATGTTGTTGTTGTTGTTGTTGCCGTTGCTGTTGCTGCTCATGTTGCACTGCGGTCGTAACCCGCGGCAAGTGTCCAACACAAGTGACTGTGATGCCTTTTTTTTGTCACATTCATTTATGGTGAAGGGGGGCGAAAGAATTCTTGGTTTAGCAAAAGGTGCGTAAATATGATTTTCATTTGCACCTTAACTGAAGCAAGCGAGAAAGAGAAGAAGAAAAGCTGCTTTTGATGTGACCGCAGAAGTTTATGGAATTTCAAATGGCATTCCACAGCATGCAATTTTAGAATGTCTTTAACAATTTCGAAAACAGTGTTTATATCACGATCATAATGTGTATTCAATTCATCTGATCAATATATGTAATGTATGATATGTTATATAGGTACTAGCTAGTAAAGTAAGTAAGTAATAATAATAATAGCATAATAAAATAAACACCCAATAAAAACCAGGAAATATCTATAGTCGAAATGTGCAATTGCCTATCAACCTTACACATTCCATGTCGGACTTTAGAATGTCTTAAAAAATAATGTATAAAATTTCAAAAACTGTTTTTACTTCATGAGCTGTGTTTACTTCATGGAGAAAAGTAGGAGAAGTAAGAGCAAGACAGTATAAGAGGAACTTTGATTCAAGGAATATCTGATTAATATGTATATGTTATACTATATATGATATGTTATATAGTTACTAGCTAGTGAATTAAATAATAATAATGCTGTATTATAAACATATTTGCTTTCCAAATAAACACCCAATAAAACTCAGGAAATATCTGTTTTCGAAATTGGAATGTGCAATTCCCTTTCAACTTTCCAAGTTTCAATTCGCTCCCCCAGCCAAACCACGACTGTCTGTCTGTCTGTCTGCACTTTACTTTCAACAACCACTTGCTTGTTTATCTGTCTGTTTGCTACAGGGCGACCAACGGGGAGGGGCGTAGAGGGGAAGGGAGTTCAGTACGAGCCGGTGGTCATTTCCATATCCTTTGGGGTTTCTTTGGTGCTGAACAATGCACCGACTCGTGCCAAACAGTGACTTACATAAGGGTTCCCAAAAACAAAAATGCAAAATGTGCATATGATTTATTGTCATTTTGAGTTCAAGAGAATTTGCAAAAAGCCAAAGGTAATAAATCGTATGATTATTGTGGATTTTCGACCTCCCTTCCCTGCCACTGCCCTCTCTCTCTCTCTCTGTCTTTTCCTAAAGAAAGCAGGTACCACAGCAAGTTAGGTAGAGAGGGAGGTTGGGGGCACTCAGTTAACTTCATTCGCTCGTGGTGAGGTCAAGGGTTAAAATGTGGGAGTCACGATTCTGGTTGGGGCTAGCGATTTGGCTCAGTACGCGCTCTGTGGACGATGCTCCCCGCATGAAATGAAGTTACCAAAAAATCAAAATACCGTTTGATACACACACACAGACACATACACACATACACATTAGCGTCTTAAATCGACCTCTGCCACGGCCAGGCAAGTTCGACATCAGCTTTGACTGCAGCCTCGACTTGGAGGCTTTATCAATAAATTATTGAGCCATTATTGTTATTACAATTTCTTTATAATGTTGGCAGCGTGCGCTGTAAGTTTTATCGTTATTTCTTCTGCCGCTGCCGATGCCGTTGTTGTTGTTGCTGTTGTTGTTGTGGTAGTTGTTGACCATTAGCGTGTAGTTGCTGGCCGCCAACGGGGCCGAGGCTTTGAACCCCCGCATCAGCAACAGCCCCAACCTCAGCCTCATCATGTGCACAATGGAGAGCAGGTCGCGGTCAACGCGAAGACTTTTGAGCTGGAGCCGCCGTTGCCGCCGCTGCAGCCACAGCCGCCTGGCAGGTTCATGACAAATGCATTAGAGCTTGAAATATTTTCCATTCCCCTCCTCCCCACCACGCCTCTCTCTCACTGTAGCTTTCTTCAGAGCCAGGCAGGTTCTATTGACGGCCTTTTCTTGGCATTTTTCTTTTTGTTATTTTATGAATATTGTAAATGATTTAATGAGTTTTAATTGAGGCGAAGGAAAATGAAAATCGTTATAATGAGTTTAATTGATAGGCATAGATGGAGAGAAAGCGTCTGGCATCCGTGTATTGGCACTTTGTATTGGACTTGTAAGTGGAATTTCTTACCGGGGTGGCCCTTTGTCTCCACTTCTCTCCTTCTCTGTCTCTCTCTCTCTGTCTTGCTGACTCGTTGTTGGCTGTCAGTAACCGTTGTAAGCCGTTGCACTGACCACACTGCTGATAACAGGCACGCGCCCTGCAAATCAAAGAATTGGCACACCACACACACTCAAACACTCACTTGAACTGCAGATCGTAACTCACAGTGCAATGAATCATGGGGGGAGAACGCGCAACAATCAGAGCCAACTCTGCCTCCAGTTGACCATTGATCTTTTAAGGCAGCGACAAGAAACACCAGCAGATCCAAGGAATGACAGCAGCCTGACAAAGCGTGAGGGTGAGAAAGAGAGCGACAGAGGGAGAGGGAGAGAGAGAGGGAGACAGCATGCAGGAATAACGTGTGGGCCATAATCAAAAAACGTGTTGTTGGCTTTTGACATTTTTTTCCGTTTGTCTTGTTTGTTTGTCTGCGCGCGAGTGTTTTGCATGTTAACATTTTATTAGTCATAACAACGGCAACAAGAACAACGTGCAAAAAAACAAACAACAACAGTAACAGCAACCACACAAAGACAGAGCAAGCAACACAGTCAGGCGACATCGATCTGCAAATCTGCCGCAGGCCTCAAAATGAGTTGAGAAACAAATTTCGAGGCCAATTTCCAATAACAATCCTGTTCGCCAGGATCATAATAACAAAATCGTGACATGTAAAACAAACTTTAGGCAGACACATTAGTAAATGCGATCCCACTACACTTCCTTATGCATAAAGTTAACAAAACATATCACAGTTGCTTGCAAGTTCCGCTTACATGTACTAGTTGCTTCATTTGTTAAAGGATTTTCCAGCCAAAACTCTACGAAAAGCCAAGCAATTAAGACTACGAGAGACACAAAATCAGAGACCATATTCGAAATTTAATGTCTTTAAGTTTGCTAGTTCCAGATATCAACGATTTCAAGATAGAATACATTGCATATCTTTAGTCAAAGCTCTACGAAAAGCCAAGTCCTAAACACTTAGCAAATTTAGGGGGTTTATGTTAACAAGTCCCAGAGATGAGAGTTCCAAATTGGGACAGAACGCTCCACATCTCAACCATTTTTCCCATCAGGCTCTCAGCTATAAAGTTGAAAAAATATCATATATTACCCCCTTTAATAAACCTTCCTAGAAAAGCAGGCTTCACTAGCTTACGGCCCAGCTAACTGCGTCGTAGCGTTACCAATGAAGCGTATTATCCCTCGGCCAAGTCAATCAAGAATCCGCTTGAGGCAAAAACATTTTTAATGGACTTGTCAATGGCCAATGCTGGCACATTAATTATATTTAAGCTGATTTTCAGTCAAGTAAAAACAAAAAAATGAAACGGTACCGTTGACAAATACCCAAACTCAAACTCAAACTCGAACGCAAACGACAATAACAACAACAACAACTGGGGGGAACGGCAAGAAAACACGTCACTTTTTAACCTGTTGCACATGCGGCTCGCAACAAACACACCTTATAAACAAATGATCCAATTGTCTTCTGCATGACTTAATAATTTCAGGTTGACTTTTGTTCGTTCGAAACAAATTTTTCAAACGAAACCCTGCCTTGAATATCGAGAGATATAAAAAGTATGAAAAAGAAACAAAAATATTATGCGTGACGAAATCTTTTTGATGTGGGAAATGTCGCTTTGAGCCCAACCGACAAGTGTGTGTCCAGCAGCTACAACAACAACAACATCAGCAGCAACAGCAGCAGCAATAACAACAAAGTTGCAGAGAACATGAGACACAAACGTTGCGCATGTCTCTGGGATTAGCCTGAAAGCATTTTCTCAATTTTTTTTCTGATTTTAATCCTTTATTTGGTTTTTTTTCTACATCTTCTTAGGTTTTGTTGTTGTTGCTGTTGCTGTTGTTCATCTGGCAGCGAATTTCTCATTGAATAAATATTTTTTTAAATGTTGTTTTGGGTTTTTGTTAATTGGCGGCGACATGTGTTGTAGATACTAGAGAGTTCCCTTGTTTTTGTTGGCAAGGGGATCACGCTGGTCACTCAAGTGTGTGTGCTCGGCATGAGGAAGTTTCTAGCTTTCGTGGGGATTTGGTTTATTGCGGTGCGAGATCAAAAAACCTAAGCTTTTCGTCTTGAAAAATGGGAGTATGTCGGCTTTTGGGCATGATTCGCTTTGAATTACGAGACGACAACATTTATTTTTTCTTCTTTTCCTTGGATCCCCTTCAAATGTCCAAGCTTCGGACAAGTGATGGGAAAGTAGAGCCATTTTGGGGATTATAATTGAATTGGGATGCATAATTGTGTCAACCTCTAGACGAACTTGCTCCCAGAGGTATCGACTTTCTCAACAGCTCTCAAGCAAAGTTCAAATTCGAATCGAATCGAAAAATTGAACCTGTTGTTGCCCATGTTGGGCAGCAGCAATCAAAGATATTGCCATGAGATTTACTGCAACGTGCAACAAATTAAAACATCATAAAAATCAAAGGCAGATCTCAAGCAATTCGCGCAACTCCAAAGAAGAAATGGCAACTTGCCGCCAACAGAAGTTGAGATGAGGCCACAAATTAGACAACGCCTCCCCGACGTGAGCCTCGTCTTTGTCTTCGTCTTCATCCTCGTCGCCGTTGCCATTGCCAATTGGCTAACTAACTGAAGCATTCGGCTAACTAACCCAACACAGGCTAATGATGACCTTTTCACTGCGGCACGACAACTTGAGGTCATAAACAATCAAAAAACGGGTAGAGAAAACCAACAACAAACCGACCAAGCAGCAAACCAGCCACAGCAAAGATCTCCCCCCAATGGTGGCAATTGCCGCATCGCCGCTGCATCTCTGCAACTTCAGCTTGCGCTGCAGTCTCATCAGCCTCATCCTGCGCCTGTGCCTGCTGCGGCTACCAAGTGAGCGCTAATAGTTAATAATAATTATTATTTCATTTCTGGCAAGCGAAACTCCCACCAGCTGACACCAACTGAAAGACGGCCCCAAAAACAATAACAGTTCATACAGCACACGGTGGCAAAAAAAGGCGAAAGTACTGACAAAATATTAGAAATTTAATATTTAAATAATATAATGTAAAATATGATTGAAATAAGAACAGTTAAGAGAGTAAGTCTTTGGATATTTTTAAACTTATAACAAAAGAATGGAGAGCACTACAAAAATACGGCGAATATTAGTAATGCTCTACTCTAAAAGTAATAGATATAATAATGAAATGGTTTTAAAACTATCGAATAAGGTGTAGTCGATAATTCGAAACTTTTTCGCCAGGTGAAAAAAGGAGAAACTACCACCAACAGAGTAATATTATTTAAATATATCAAATTTATTTAATAGTTTTTATTTAAATAACATTTTTTTAACGTTTTAATGGTATTAAATACAAATATAATAAAAACAGAGAAAATCGACATAATACAACTAGATATTTCTCCTACAATTTTTTACTAGAATATCAAAAAATAATAATATAATTAATTCTAAAATCATAGAAAAAGCTTTGGAGTCGATAGTTAATATCTTTTCAAATCTATAAGTTCAACGCTTAACCGCATTTTAACTCAATGTATTTTCAACTTTTCTGTACAAATTTTTAAGCCACTTTTCTCGCAAACTTATACCACTGTGCTCGCGGGAAGACAACGGTAACATGGCGTGTTTGTTTATTGCGCATGCGCGCCAAGCTCGGCAATCGCACCGACTGCGATCTGCGCCGCCACCGAGAGAAGCGTCGGCGTCAGCGTCAGCAACAGCTTCGTCGACGGCGGCGTCGGCTCATTACTTTAGCCCACTTAGCCGGGCCAAGCTGAGGGAGCATCGGCAAGTCAGGATCGCGCCTGCTCGCTCTCTCACGCGATAGTTATCCTAATGGGTCCGACTTTCGTTTGAGTTGCTTTTGTTGCTGTTTTTTCGGCCTTTTTCTGGAGTTGAAGTTTTTGTTTTTGTTTTTTTTTTTTTTTTGGTTTTGGCGGGCACATCTATCAGGCACTGTGGCCACACGGCCTGGGCTTAGGTTCAGTTTGAGCGCTTTTTTAAGTGAGATGTTGGTAATAAAGCCGCAATTTGTTAACTTTCGGGCAGCGGCAGCAGCAGCGGCGCTCATTTAGCTACCTCATTGGCGGCTCTGTTCGCTCGTTGCCACAAGATTCGTGATTGTTGTTGCTGCTGTGATTGTTGTAGGTTTGCTACATGAGCAACAGACAGTTTGTTTTGTTGGCCAGGGCCTCAACTCATGTCCTGTGCACACACATCGCAGTCAGAAATCTCACACACGCCAGCCGAGAGGGTGAGGAAGAGGGGAAGGCGAGATTACATGCAAACTATCCATTGTTCTAGTGAAGCACAGAAGGGGAACGGGGAAGTAGGAACGACAGCAGCAGCAAGTGCATACAGTACACAGTAGCCAAACTCCATAAACAAATGGCCATAAACATGGCCAACGCGAAATGTGGGAAAAACGACGCCGATTGACCACATGCAGCAAGCTGAGGCAGCAAGTAGAGGCAGCAAGCAGAGGTAGCAGGCAGAGGCAACAGCAGATGCACATTAACACCCAAGCAAAGGATTCTTCGGCGATTATGACATAAGCTGCACGTTCTGCATTCTCCATTCTGATAGCAAGATCGTGTGTGTGCGTGTGTGTTTGTATGTGTATGTATTTGTGTGTGTGTGAGGATTTCGCATCTGAGAAATTGACACTTTACAACGTACAACCCATAAACGTGACCCAGCGCCGCATTATTTGCATAAGCAGCAAGCAAACACGGCGAAAAAGAAGCTTTTTGGAAAGCAACGCACCCTAAATACCCATCGATTGAATAAAAAATATTTCAAAAGATCTTAAAATCACGATAATATCGGTAAAATTCGCAAAGAACAGAACTTATATTAGTTTTATCTCATTTTAGGGTGACCAGAACAGAACTTACATTAGTTTTATCTCATTTTAGGGTGACCATAGCTATCAAATAAACAAAAATGTCCGTAAATTCGGCAAAAAAGACATCTTACTTTAGATTTTTACATTTAGGGTGACCATAGTAAACGAACAAATATAATTTAACTAGCTCTACATTTTATATAATCCGAAATTAGAAAACTGGTAGTGAGTTTCGCACGAAACAGACCTTACATTGGTTTTTTTACATTTCAAGGTGACCATACTGTGCCAATTACATTGCAAACACTACAACGAAAAGGTCTTTAAGCACTTAAATAGATGCTTACGCACTCTTCTTATTCGAAAAAGTAATCAAACCTTGATTGACAACAGCAACCCTGCCCTACCGTTAGTAAACAAAGTGAATATATCAATATACCCTTTTAACTGTTGACAGTGCATGCAAAAAGATGCGTTATGCCTGGCTACCAAACAAGAGCTTAAGGACGCAGACACGATTCAAGGCAAGCAGAAAAAAAAAACAAAAACAAACATTCTTTACAATGCGCAACAACAATAAAAATATGAAGCTACCAACGCGATCGCTCCAAAGTCGTGTAAAGTCAATGTTAATGTCGATGCCTGCCAATGTGGCCATTGTTTCCTGTGCCCCATGCCAAGGAGTCTGGACTGGAAAGTCAGGGACGCTGATGTTCGCTACCATAGAGTATGCTTTCTGCCTCCCACTAGGTCCCCCCGCCCCCTCTAACATCCACCCCCACCCAACAGATCAGAGAGTTGGCACTGGAAATTATTGGCTCTGCGTGCGGAGAAAGTGCACGTTTTGCTTGTTAAAAAGCACGAATTGTAATGAAAACAACCTGTTAATCTAAATATCTCACTCGATTGTTGTTGGTGGTGCTGCTGTTGGTTGGTTTCGGGCAACAACTATTATTATATATAGTCTAGTCGTGTATGGTAACTAACTGTGCCTCACTGTGCACAGTGCACTGCGCCTGCATATTTGCGCAGTTAAACTGCCAATAACCAAACAAATGGCAAACGTCTTTACAGCGCTGCCAGATCTTATTAAAATATCATAACAGCGCACGAATCAAGCGTGATGTTGCCTCCCCTTTCCTTCCATTCCCCCCTGTCCAAACAAGGAGGCGGAGTTTGCAGTGGGGCGGACAAGACAAGCCAAAAAAACTATTTGTACCTGTCAACTTGACCCCAGCAAATAGTTTCACTTTATTATGAATGAGTGCATTTTAATGCACAATCCGGAAAATTGTTCGTTCGTTTCCCAGTTTAATCCAGTAATAAACTAAAAATTAATATACCCTCTTTCCAGTGGAAGGGTCTGCCGAAAATGTATGTAGCAGATCAAAGAAGACATCACAGATCACATTAAGTGTGTATATTCTCCTTCAGCGTCTGTATGAACACGCATATAAAATATTAGGGACTCACAGAGCTAAGTCCATCAAAGTAGTTGACAGTATGTCTCTTTATTGCAAGATTGTTTTAAGACTTTGCCACGCCCCCTATTGCATCCTTAAATTAACTTAAAATGAATTCAAAGCGTCATTTTAAAGCTAGAAGATTCATTTATGGTTCAAAACAGATTTATTTTAGTGGGCAAACAGATTAAGTTGAAACCTTCTAAAAGTGGGTAGCAAGTAAAGTCGAGTCTTATAGTAGCTATATTATTTGTCAGTCTTGCCAACGTATTTTCATTTCAATCACTACAAAATAAAGAATTGGCTGAAGTTATAAACCAATTAGCGCAACTGCGAAGAGCCTTTTATGGTATTTCCGTGCATTGCAAATAAATGAATGATAAACAAAGCATATGGCAAATCTGGAACAAAAATCAACAAGAACAGAAATGCGTATTAAAATGATGCCTGCAACTGTAAATGAGGTGATAAAGGTAGCTAATTGAGACAACTCTCGATGGAGCGCAACAATGACTCACACGGCACATGCTCTACATTCTGAGCTTTACTTTCCTGCTTCTTCTCTTCATTTTTCTTTTCAGTGATTAAAACGCTACCGAAACTCGGTCGCAGAAGCTGCACAGCAAACAGCCTGCCAGTGCTGTTTGCCTCCCCCTCTCTCGCTCTTCCTCTCCCTCTACCTCACAAATGGAGCAATTATTATTGCCATGTCATAGTTGGAAAGTGAAGTGCCAGCCTGCCTGCCTGCCGTACACTGACTACCAATTATATACCTACATGTGTATCTGTATCTGTATCTGTCGGGTATGCAGATAACTTTACCTCACTTTAGCTGTGGCTTTTTTTTTACGGTGGCATTCAAACAATATCGAAATCTCTCTAATGAAGTTGAAGATCGGCCCCAGCTACTGTCAGCATTTGTAATTGTGCTCTTGGAGAAATCAAAGCAATTGCAGGGCATACCATAAAGCAACAACAACAAAAAGAGCGACAGCAACTCGCACTTGAGCCCGTGCGCCCCAAGCTAACTGAGGCGAGGAGTATGAAGAGTGTATAGAGTGCACTTCACGGCGCGAGAATCTCTCGATGCGCAGCAGGTTGACGTCGGCTTTTGAAATTTGAATATCACCCGGAAAAGAGAAGGAGACGAGTATTTGGATCAGCAGGGCACAAACACACACACATACATGAGATTGTGTATAAAGCTCAATAAGGCAATTAATCATCGAAACATTTCTGGGGCACAAATTGCCAAATAATTGCAGAATAGTTTAGCTTTTTTTTTGTGTTGGCCCCTCCGCTTTTTATTTTAGTTTTTGGTTTTTACTTTCAAAAAATATGTCCAAAATATGAGGCTAAAAACGTAAATCGCTCATTGCCAGGTGAGATTTATGGCTTGATTATTTGCTTATGATGGCCCAGCCGGGATTGGCCGCCAAATGCAGACCAAGTCCAGACCAGCACAGACCAATTGGCCAGCGTTTAGGCCAAACTAAGGCGAACATTTTATTGTTATGCAGTTATACTCTACACTTCATTCAGGGCACTCAGTGGATCTAGATAATATGACAAGTTGAAATTATTCTCTATATAATATACGATTTAATAGGAAAATTTCTGTTGAAAAACATTTATATAATTTACATATTATATAATATAAATTATTGTATGTAAATTTTTAAATTTATATTTTAATACAACTCTAGGAAGAAATTTGTAACTAATGAATAATGACTGTGATATATGTACATGCTACACATCTGATAAAACGACTTCTATGCTTAGTATATTTTGTATTGCATACTTTGCAGGATACGAATGGGAAATCAATACTCCTTTAAAGTATTTCTTTAATAACTTCTATTTTATTTATTTGATCGCAACAAAATTTTCATAAATTATTTGAGCGTTTATGGTAAATATGCTTACCAAAAATTAACCGTTCTGCATTAAAGTTACTCTAAAAAATTCGATTATCATCAATTTACGTGCAGTATTTATTTATGATTGGCACAAAGTTAATATACCCTTACCCCTTCTATAGGGTAAAATATTAATTTTCCTTTATATTCATACAATATCCTTCCCAATTTCAGCGTATTTTCAATTCGTTTCAGTGCATCGTTTCTATTCTTTTGTCAAGTCGAGGCGCAATGGCAACTTTAATTGGACTTATCATCGAGAGACAGTAGAGCTCTGAAGACTGTCTCTCTCTACAGTTTTTTAGCCGACGAACTCTACTCTCGACTGTCGACTCTCGCATGGGGCGCTGAAGTGCAGCTTTCTTTTATGGCCGCTTGCTATAATGACTCTGTGTATGGATCGCTTCGCTCGCTTTGAATTTATCACCCACTCAAATGCATTTTTCCATAGTCCCATGAGAGGGAGACAGCGAGATGGAAAGAAAAAGAGAGACGCGTCGAGTGAAGTGGAGTGGAGCGCATGTACCTGCCACGGTCAAAGCAATAATTCAATAAATCTATTGCACAAATCCATGCGTTATTGGCAATATGATGATGAGGCTGACTGGCTCAATGGATCGACAAGAGACGATCGACGACGAGCGTCGTCGTCGTCCACGTCGTTCAGCGATCATCATCGTTGACTTGCATTATGCAGAAATTGTCGGGGCCAGAACTTGAACTCCAACTTGACTTTGACTAAAGTCCATCAAGTGGAAGTTCTGCAGTCCGAGTCCAAGTCAAAGATGGAGGTCGAGCTGGAGCTGAAGCTGGAGCTGTAGCTGGAGCTGGAGTTGTCGGTTTTGGCCTGTGGCCAACCGCAAACGCAACATCAACAGCAAACTATGCCCGGTTTGTTTTTATTATATTTAGCAGAGAGCATAATAATTCTTTGCTGCCTCAAGTTGATAACGTTTCCATAGCCAATGATATACGCTTCGAACACGCTGGCTGGTTCAAGACCAACATCAAGTCCAATCGATGAGATGGAGATGGAAGGTAGTAGAGGTGGATGGGAATGGAGATGGAGGTTGTTTGCCTGGAGTGGAGTGGAAGTTCAAGTCGCAGAATGCAAATTTGTTGCAACATATTGGCGTCGCTGAGTTGCCTCAGAAGTGCGCATCAAAAGGAAGCAGCCCACTCGACTACCCTTTTTATACCCTGTTAACAGAATTTGCATAGCAAGGATATCAATGATGCGGTTTTTGATATGTAAAGAAGAGAATAATAACCTCAATTTATTGAGGTCTATTTATTTAGAGTTTATTAATTTTGTATAGATAATCAAAAGGGATAATGAGTTTAAATGGAATACAAACTTACTTATCTATACAACTATCAATTCTATACATGTCAAATGTGTTTCTTAGTTACTTTCTTCTCTTTCCAGGGCATCCCTTGGTCGAGTGTTCTACTTTAACTGTCTCAGGCGTGTAGGCTAGACAGAATTCCCGAATGCTCAACGAAATGAAATATTATTCATGGCTTTGGCAACTTGTTGCAGCAAAGTTGCAGTTTCTGTAGCAAAATCTGCATATGAAAAATTATTATTGTAATCCATTTGGCTGCTTCTTCTTCTCTTTCTCTCTCTCGCCCGACTGACTCTGCTCACTCGTCTTGGGGTACGGAAATTATGCAGCATTTTGTTTTTCTGTCTGTGCCAAAACCAAACTAAACCAAAGCAAAGCAAACTGTATACCGTACCAAAGACCGTTCCGCCCCCGAAAGAAAGGCGTCAGGAGATTTATGCTCGCAGTAGAGTTTTGAAGATTTGCGCGCCTTTTTGTTCTGATTCTGCGTCGTCGTCCGTTGGTGTTTAGCTTCGTCTGTCCACCTGTCGAGCAGTCCATCTACTGTCTGACTGTCTATCTATCTGAGCTTGTCTAGGCTGCAGTTGTTGCTTCGCCTCTTATTATTGTTCCTGTTGTGGTTCCTTTTGTTGTTGTTGTTGTTATTGTTGCTTGTGGGGGCTTAGAAAATTTGTACAACATGCGCTCGGTGTTTCCCATAACTCAGCATTGTCTGCTGTTATTGTTGTTGTTGGTGTTAGTGTTGTTAGTGTTGCTCTTGGCGGCCTTTTGGTGTTGAAATCATTTGTAGTGCAAATTTTGCCCCATTGCGCGCTTGATATATGAGGCAAGTGTGAAAATATATTTGATCAAATAGCTGCGTTTTTTCTTCGATTTATTCGTTCGTTTTTCCTTTGCCAAATTGCCCAGGAGAGAGGCGAGATTTATGGGATTAGAGCTTAGAAAGGAACTTGACGTCTCTCCCTGCAGATTTGTCAAGCAATTGCGAAAGCTGCCAAACGATCTAACGATCTAAAATTCAAATTCAAATTTACCAAAAATTTGGCGAAAGTAGAAGGGTAGGAAAACCTTTATATTGAATTTAATAGTTATATAAGTATAGTGTGGAACATAGATTTAAACATATAGTATCTATTTGTTGATTCTTGAGATTTGATTAGTCTGTTTAGAAAATTGTACTCTCATTCGCCATCTGCTTGCATTTGATTTTCTTTCTCATTCACGTTCATAACTGTCGTTTTGTGGATTTCAACACACTCGTCTAGTGCCTTGGCTGCTTCGCCTCTCGCTTTTTTGGCACTTCCATCTGCAGAGTAAACACTTTGGCCACAACTTAACCCACTGTCATAACTCAATAAATCATCGACGATCAACGACGATCTGCGATCAAGAGAGCTAACACCTACCCAACCCAAATAGAGTTATATAACTCAAGTTGAAAAAACTTCAGGTGAAATTTTTCTGCAGATAAATAAATAATCAACAAGAAGACGAGGTGCCCGCATCCTCAAGCTAATCCGGCGCCAGAAACCGCAAATGAAAAGAAATGAAACGAGCCGTGCAAAAACGAAACGAGACGAGACAAGACGAGACGAGTCGAGCCGATCCGATCCGATGCGTACCGAAACAACGCTCCAAGGGGAAGCAGAAGATGCCGCCACAGCATTTGAGAGTCTTCCAAGACTCTCTTCTGCGTTGAGGTCTCTATGGTTTTGTGGCTAATGATGCGACACATTTGCTAATTTCTATTGAAACGGAGGAGGAAGAGAAACAGTTCACTGAAGAGCGGCAGGCAGGGACTCCAACTGGGGCCAGGTCAGACCGCAAAACAGGTCTCAATCTCAAGTGTCGAAGAGAGTAGAGAGAGAGAGAAAGATGGAACTGCAAATCGATTGTGTTAAATGTCAAACGATAATTGTAATCGCCGTATACCACCCAATGATTTCTTTTGTCTACGAATGAAATTAAACCATGTTTAATTAAGGCCCCATCATGGAATATAACTGGAAAAGTGTGACCAACAGATACATATTAACTTGATGTGCGAAGAATAAACATAAACCTTCTTGCTCTTAAATAGAAAACTTGGCTAGTGAACCTGAGTAATGTAATATATAAGCCCACTGGACGGGGCTATAGCGACGTTCTCGGGGGTCCCTATTACATATGTATGTATACTATAATTCCTTGCTTTATAAAACAGTATATAGGTAAGTTCATTCAATAAACAATTAACAAAATCAAAAAATTTAAAACTAAAATCATCAAAAAGCTCCTTATTTTTTGGTATCAGGGAGCCCCTGGCAAGTGGGGGCCCTTGTGCACCTCACACCCTGCATACCCTTCTTGGTCCGCCATGCACCCTTCTGCTTGTTACTTACACTAGCAGAAAATTAATATACCCTGTTCTGTACATTTTAAATGATCGAATGGTAAACAAAAGTAGAACAAATTATTACTCCTTAAATTTATAATATTAACGATATAAAAAACATTTAATTTCTCGCATTCAAACAACCAAATAAGTTTGAAGTTTCTGCCAAACTATTTTTCTGTGTGTATTGCCATCTATCCATAGGTACCTAGAGGGGCCAAAGGTGTGAAGCAGGGCTCTCCATCTGTCTGTCCGTCAATCAGTCAAACACGCCCGTCATCCCAATCACTTTGCGCGCTCCTCTCTCGCGCTGGTTCACCATCTACTCGTATATCTCCATTTCCATATACATTTCTATGTATCAATGTCTGTGGCTGATTTATGATTTGCATAAAAAATCATTGGCAATTCTTTTACAACTCTTATTTGTTGTACGCTTCTTTTTTTCACCTTTTTTTCTTCTGTTTGTTACTGTATAACTTTTACCTTTTGTTTGAAAGTTTGCCTGACATCTGAACTTTTCACCCACAATTCCATTTGCTGGCGTTGAAAAATCTTTTAAGGAAATATCGCAGGCAATAGCCAAAATGGACATTTCTCGACATTTCCTTAAATGTGCGGCACCAAGTGAAATTTGTAGCCCGTTTGCCATAGCAGCAGCAACAACAACAATAACATTAACAGCGAAAGCAACAATAAAGGCTGCGCCTTTGCACGCGTCTCACGTGCACAGCTCCACAATATACCCTATTTCGGTTGTGCGTTAAGTGGGTATATCACGCTCATTGCGTGAAGTAAAGTGAGGACAATGTTTCCTTACAATATTACAGTAGATACTCGATTACATAGGGAATGTTATTATATCGAATATAAAGTGTACATTTCTCTCTAGTTCCCTTTTTCTTTACTTTCAATCGAATAACCTTGAATCTTCTTTCAGAATCATTATCAAGCCCATTCGGAATTGTAATTGTAGCTCCGTCGATAATCTTAATGATTTTTATAAGTTTTCTGAACCGTTTTGATCTGCGTACAGGATGTCTCTCGATATCAGTGCTTCACATGGCTTTCATTATAACGAGCCTTCATATACCGTTACTCACAGAGAGTCGGAAACCAGTCGACAAGATTATGTTAATTGAGAAATTGTTTGAAATGTTAACAACTGTTGCTGAACTTTATGCTATATTTAATGTAAGTACTGAGTAGTATTAAGAATTTGTGATTATTTTAAGTATATTTTAATAAATAAAATTAAGATAATCAGATAACAGTAAATATGTATGTACAATATTTATTAAATTTGATATTTTATATATATTACATTACATTTCTTTGCAGAGAAATCGACGGATACTCTTGATATGGCAGTTAACCATACCGTTCATATATCTATTAAATTTCAGTTACTTTATCTATCAAAGTTTTATGCACACCAACATATGGATGTTAGTTTTTTGGGTTATATGTATGTGTAAGTCCTAAAAGATTATTGAGAAAATGTAACTTGATTATTTAGATTTTGTTCTTTTTGTTTGTTGAAGATCTAGTCACCTATTCGCTAATGCTGGTCAATTCGTACTACGAAGAGCTGGGATATTCGGACTCGTATCAAAACCGTTTTGTAGCAGAAAACACTGAAACGACCGATTTGAGATTGCTCAGTCAGTGACGGATGATAAAGCCACAGGGCTTTGGATCTGTGCTGCAAGGTAATCGGATATGCCACAAATGGCGAAAGTCTCTTTCCACCATTAGTTTATTATTGTTATAATTTCTTTATTGTCATTATATACTATATGCGAGCACTCGTTTTCTTTTTTCACTCTTCCCTCTCTTTCTCTCTCTCTCTGTCTGTCTGTCTTGTTTAATTTTTCACTTCGAAGCTGCTTCATTTGTGCCAACACATATTCGTAATTACCATCGGACAGCAGACAGCAGATGCGGCAGTGAGTGGAACTCGAGTTTGAGTTGGGAGTTTGAAGTTGCAAGTTGGCAGTGTTGAACGTGTTGATTTCCAGGCAACCGCAAATCCACTTGGAGACGGCCCAACGAGAGGCACTTCGGAGCACTTGAAATTATGCGGCTGTTAGCTACCAGATAACGCTTTTGATTATGACAACGGTACGGAGCCCATAACGACACAACGACAACAACGACAACAACAACGGCGATGCAGTCGCTGCTGCTCGGGTTGGCTTTGGAAAGCTGCAAGCTGCTGCTGCCAGCTGGCAGTCGAGCAACTTGGCCAACTTCAAATGCGGTTTCAATCTTTGGCCTCTTGGCGGGGGTGCGTGTGCTGCTGTTGCTCTTGCTGCCGGCGGCGGCGGCGTCGGCAACTGCTGCTGTGTTGCATCTGCAAAGACAATTCAAATCATTTTTCGGTTTTCTTCCCCCTCTCTCTCTCTATCTGCTTTTGACACTGATTCACATTCATGTCCGTCAAATGGCCAACGGGTGCACGGCAAATGAAATCGGTTTTTGACGTCCGCGTCCGAAATGGCCCAAATCGACTTGGCTACTTGGTGCGAGCGCGAGCGCGTTTTTGGCTCGCGCTCAGATCACTTGGATCACTTGACCGGCGTTTGTTATGCTCTCTATTATTGTTTATGATGATTGAGTGCCGCTCTGGACCAGAATTCACTCTATTCACCAGTTCAGTTCAATTCAGTTCGGTTCAATGCGTTCGCCTATTTGTCGTCCACTCTTCTCCCGTTTCGATTCAAATTTCTTTTCGGCCAAGTGCGACTACAAAATGCATAAACAATCGACAAACCAATTTCACGTTCATAACGAAATAAAGAATACTTTATATATGTACATACATATACATATACATATATATGTATGTATGTGTATGTTTGGTATTTATTTAGAAATATGTCGAAATCTTTGCCGCCTCTTGCGCGACTCATTGTTCTGAATTGAAATGGAAGACGGAGCCAGTGTTAAAATAAATAAATAAATAAATAATAAATAAATAAATAAATATTGAAGCTACGAACATAGTTGCACAGTGCACAGTGGGTTGGCATACATACAAATTTTGCTTTATAAATATCCCTATATTATTATTGAGATTATTTAAAGTCGCTCATAGTTGGTCACCACATTAAAAATTGAGTCATAACTAAAAAATTTAAACCGGAAACCGAATTAAATTAAAAAAAAAATTAACATTTAGAAAATAAAGTAATATGTACAAATAGATTTTAGATTTTGTCTTCTTATAAGAATGACAACTTTTCTGCTACATCAACAAATCGCAATTGCCCAACTGTGCAGAATAACAAATAGCCAACATATTTTCATAGCATTTGAATACGAATATCTTTGGGCAAATGGCCACAACTCCAACAACTCCCCCCATTGCGCCCAAAGCTCAAAGCTAAATGAGTTAAAGATTGGGAGGCAAAAAAGAGACAATTAAGCTTAAGGAGCATTTGAGCATGCGATCAAGAAGAAAGTTCAGAAGCAACACAAAGAGAAAACCCCTAACGACAGTAGCCCATGGGCTGAGCACTGTACAAACACACAAACACACATACATATACATAGATGAGAGTACGTACGTGTACATAGATCAGCGACGCAGTCTCTGAGCGTTATTTATGGTCCGCACTTGGATAATGGACCTTGAATACTGTGTGTGTATGGGCAACAAGTGCCCCATGAATCATGTTGGACTGCGTAGGTACAAGAGGGGAGTGGGGGGATCCATTTGAATTGCAAAACGACAATTTTGACATTTACGGATCATAACAATTTGAATTTGAATTTACCGTTTCGCAAATGAGACCATTTTGGGAGAGGGTATGCAATGCCCCAGGGCATCAATTTGGACATGTGCCGTGTGTGTCCAAGCGATTGTTATTTCACTAGCAAACATTTTAAGTGGCAAAGAGAGGCACACAGATAGTGGCACAGAGAGGGAGAGAGAGAGGAGAGGGAATAGGGAAAGAAGCTGAGATCGCTCCAGATTCCCACAGCTGCCCAAGGTGCGCTGCATTAATCAAAACTCCTGTTATATTTGTCCAAATGGAAATGAAAATGAAAATTAACATAAATATGGGAGCAGGCGAATGTAGATAAAAATAAACAGCAGTCTCCCTCTCTCTCCCTCTCCTTCTCTCGTTAGCAGTGTGTGCCGCTGCATATCCTGTTGCCCCGCAACGGTTTCACTTCCGATGCAAACAGATTTTCCCATGACCCTGTCGAATATGTTGATTTGCTCTTGTCAGCGCTTGTTTGTGAGGTTAGATCGAATATGTTAGCTTGCCTGCGTGCGGGGACAACAGCTCGAAATGCATGTCGGCGAACAGGTTCTTTTCCTGCTTTAGTTTGTTCATCTTCGTTGGTTTTCCTTTTTTCGGTAATTTGAGCTGTAGGAAATGGGAACAGCCAAGCAGCAAGCGGCATCGTTTCCCCCACGTTGTACATGCATACATACTTATGAATGCCATTTCGAATGTGTCTTTTTTCCTGATAGTTTTTTTAACATTATGAGTTCACTGCACCTAAATCTTGAGCCGGGAGATGCCTGTGAGAAGCAGTCGCTGGAAGGCGGGGGGTATCAAGGCGTGGGAGTGAGCCAGGTGGGAAAAGAGCAGAGCACAAGGATATTTTTTGTCTTGTTTTTAGTCATAATTTGCCCCACTGTAGTGCGGAAACAACAACAATAGCAACAACAGCAACAAGTTATTGTCATAAGCAAATCTTATTGTTCCATAGATAAGCGCAAAATGTGCAACGCACGAACAACAACTGCAACAACAATAACGGGCACGACAGCAACAACACTTTTTATTTATTTCCTGCATTTTGTTTGACAATTTTCGCTAATTTGTGTATGTGTGTCCCGACAAGTAACAGCAACAACGAGACTTGAATGCACTCTCTCCCTCTCTTTCCTTCCCTCTTGACTCTCTCAAGCTCAAGCTGCGCTCACTAATTACCACACAAACACATACACACACTTAATACCTCGCTCATCAAATGTCACTCTCACTCACAACAACAACTAGGCAGTGCAAGTGCTTTTGTGTTTGTGTTGCTGTGCGCGTCGCTTTGGTTGGTCGAAGCGAAAAGCTTCAAAGAGAGCCAACGCAAGAGAGCGCCTGAGAGCGCCAGTGTAAGTGTGTGTGTGTGTTCGTGTAATAGTTAGTGCGTGAGCGACGATATCATCTTCAAATACACATACACACACAAGGGCAACCTGCTTTGGCTACGGTTTTAGTTTTAGCTATGGCTAGTTGGCGGCTTTTCACCCAATGCGGCTTAGCCATTGTTGCTGCTGTTGTTGTTGTTGCTGCTGTTTGGCCAATTAGTTAGACGTTGTGGCTGCGTAGCGTGCAATATTGGCATTGGCTAAGCAGCGAGTAAGAGAAAGAGTGTGGGATGAGGTAAAGGGAGCTAGGGGTAGAGTGGGGAATGGGGGAGGAAGGCAGCACGAGCAATTGTGCAGGCAAAGAGCAGTTAACGCGTTTTATTGTTCGACTCTCTCTGTATGTGTATGTGTGTGTGCGTCAGTGAGCTTTGGCTTTGTGGGTGCAAAAAACAACAACAACATGGCGCAGATCATTAGCCATAGATGAAAAGATGGTGTTATTATTTGCACGTTTTGTGTGAAATGCAACTGCCCCCTGCCCCTTAGCTCCACTGATAAGCATATAAAGAGTGGGAGAGGGGATGGAAGAGGGGCAACTGCAATTGTAATATGTTTGTTTTGGCTTTTTTCTAGCCAAAATGTGTATTTGTAACAGTTATTTGGCCTTCTTTCATTTTACGTGTAGGGGCAGCGCTAAGCAACACTGTTAATTATCGATAGGAACATATCGCTAGACAATAAGCAGGAGCTATCGATATTTCTTCTCTAATTGGTGAAGAGGCAGAATAATTTTCTTTATCGTCTTATTTTATGTTTAATGCAATATATATACATATGTATATATACATATGTATATATAAATATGGAAAATACAACAAACTCTTGCTATTTGGTAATACAATAGACAAGAAAACAATATCACTTTTGCTGATGTTTTGCAATTGCAGCTGACTGCGATTTCTTGCAACTATTTGGCCTGTGCCACCAGTCAACAACCCCCCCCCATAACTAACCCCTCCGTAACGAAAAAAGTCACAAAAAAGTCAAACGACAACGAAAAATGTTAAACAGATCAAGCTTTATGAATATGCAAAGATTAAACAACAACAACAATTGACTAACCAGCAACACTCACCCCAACCCCCCTCTCTCTCTCTCTCTCTGTCTCTTTATATACTTCCCCCGTTTCAATAGTTTGTCAGCAAAACTTTTTTTGAAATTCAAATTTTTTAACGAGCCAAAAACTGAAAACTTTCCAAACAAAAGGCTGCCAAACCCCCTTCCCCCTCATCCTCCGCAACCCGTTCCAGGTTAAAAAAACAATCGATCCAGAGCAGATCCAGCCCAATCAAATGAGGGAGCACACACCACAAAGAGAGAGAGAGAGACAGCACAGGCAACTTGCCAAAACAACAACAATAACAACAACGAATGAAATTTAGCGTAAAAATTGAGATCTTTTGTCCGCGATAAACGTGAGCATTTTGTTTGTCACGACGAAGTGTGCTTTTTTGCGCGATCGCCGGGGACTAAGGAGACTTTGTTTTGGCTTTTTTGCAGTTGTAGCTGAAATTGACGTTGGAATTGAAATTGGAACTGGAACTGGAGCTGATGTACCATTTCCCTATCGCCAATACGGGCCGTAGCATTGCTACAAAGGTAGGTACTAAAGGAGTTTCACTATTGATAGGATAAGGAGGTGTTAAAGATTAGAAGTTAAGCCTCAAGAGCCACAAACGCATACTATAATTAAGCTAAAGTCACTGGACAATTTTTAAAAAGGGGTTTTCTCGATTTACGTGGGCGGTTGAGGGCGTGGCCAAATTTTAAAGTCATCTTTAGCTGGGTGAAATATAAAGAAACATTGCCACCGAGTTTGGTAACCCTAACTTTTATAGTCTCTGAGATATAGGTGTTCATACGAACAGATAGTCAGACATATTAACACAGATAAGACTATATTGATGATGCTGTTACTACTGAATAAATATATGTACTTTGTGGTGTCTGCCACGCCTCCTTCTGCCTGTTACAATAATTTTCAATTGACACAAAGTATGAATACCCTTCAATCCTAAGGCTAGCCGTTGTAAAAAGGCTAACAAAAGATTGGAAAGCTAATCCACTACTTTAAGAACAGTATCCTCATCTATGCAACTAAGTATAAAGTAAAAATGATATTACCAAAGATCTTTGACTCTCAAAGACACATAAAAAGCTCATTTCATAACCCCGGCTACTACTCGACGGGTTTTGGCGGGTTCGTTGCAATCCCCTTAAGCCGGAGCGATCATCTTGGACAGCCAAAATTCAGCTCCAAATAAAAATAAAAAACAATTCGCCGATCAAGCGCAAAGTTTGGGACACACACAAAAACCAAAATCCGACTCCGAATCCCCAAAATGTGAGAAGGAGAAGCAAGAGGAGTTGCCACCTTTTGATACCCTCCGTTTTTATTTTCTTTTTCTACGTTTCGTACCCCGTTTGTCTGTGTTTCTTTTTTTTTCTTCTATTTGGACTCTTTGTTATCGCCCAGAGTTGAGCTGAGCTCAGTTTGGTGAGCCACAGAGCCACAATGCGGCCCTAAATGCGCGTCTATTTTGTTACAATTTAAGACGCTTATTAGAAATCGTTTGCAAATTGTTTGTGCAAGAAAGCAGCAGCAGCAGCAGCACGATCGCAGTAACCTAAGAGTGCCCAAGGGAGCAGCAGCAGGAGGAGGAGGAGGAGGAGAAGGAGACAACACACACCATACACCGTACACCGTACGGAGGCGAGCCACGAAATGCGTGCATATTAATTTCATATATTTACATCGAGTTGGCAAAGCGATCGCAGCTGGAAGATGAAGTGGAAGAAGGAGAAGGCAAAGAGAAAGAGGAAGACACAGAGACGACGACGACGACGAGGAGACTTGACTATCCAGACTGGTTGCTGCTGCTGCTGTTGCTGATGATCTAATTTGGCAACAATTGTCGTAGTTGTAGTCGTAGTTCCAGTTGTAGTTGGGGGCGCTGTGGGCTTCCAGCAAGGCGCTCACATGTGAGACCTGGGACTGGGTCTGGGCCTGGTCTACGCCTGGGCGATCAATTGATCTCGATAATGAGTTGTTGTAGGTGCTTGTGCAGTCAAGAACGCACCCATATTCACATATACACTAACCAAGTTGGGTATATTGAAAATCGTTCATGTTGTAAGAACACTATTTACAGTTATAGGTATAGGGTTTATTTCTAACCTCAATTACTGACTGTTACCTATTAGTATAAATTTATTAGAATATCTGGCTCCACCCATAACACAGACTATAAAGAGAGATAGAACTCATATCCGTATTGCATACATACAATGTAAGCCCTTTCGATATATTTTATAGAACGACATTAAAACAATATTTGAAACACGTTTAGCAACACTTAAATTGGGCAGATAAACACTACGAGTTATAACCATCTATTCTATTATTTCATTCCTATTGAATCACTTTATGATGACGTACAACGTTATAAACATGTCAAATTTCAATGCTCAGTGACGCGATTAAAGACGTTGTAGTAAATAGTTAGCTATATTCGATATTTATCGAGGAAAAAGATTATATGGGAAGATCAGGTTTGGCACTAGTACCGCACATCCTCTACACTCCCACACATCACTACTTAGCTCTACGTATCTGGCTTAGTGTATCAATAGATTCGTTCTTCACTTCTGTCGCCTGTTTTGATTTCTTTTTCCACATCGCTGGGCGTCGGGATAGCGCTTTTCACTTATGAGAAATGAGAAAAGAAATAGAAATAGATTGAAAATAAATATGTGTATGTATTTTGGCGATGTCTTTCATTAAAATAGGTTTCCAGTATGTTTAATAAGACATTGATGGAGCTTGGCCCCGCGATCTATTTGATTTAGTGACTGCCATTTTGTGTGACTACCTGCCCCAGCTAGAAACCGCTCCCCCTACACTCACCCAACCAACCTAACGACGACACATTGTACGCTTGAGTACGTGCACTGAAATTTAAATATAATTTACGATCCGCATTGCATATAAAAATAAAAAAAAGTTGAATGTTTGTCGATGGCAATAAAATGTCGCGATTGGCTGAGCGAACGATCGCTCGATCGATCGATCGTTCGTTCGTTCGATCGAGCTTAGCTCGTTTGTACTGTTTTGTGTTTATTTTGTTCGAGATCCGTATGAGGGGATTACGAAAGAGGAGCATGACCTAAAAAAAGAAAAGATGGCTGTAAATCGCTTGGCAGATCAGGGGCTTCTCTATTCACGATCAACACTGAATAGATTCCAATTTGAATATGAGTGAAGATTGGGTGCTAATCAATTTTAAGTTAACAAATTAGAGAGTAACTTTTATTTTAGACACTTTAGATATATTCAAAATCAGTTCAAAGAATTCCCCAAAGCTGCCTTGCTGAAATTCCAAAAATGCAACTACTCTCTTCCCACCCTTCTCCGATCTTTGCTCATATTTTATGCAAATAAAAAGTGTTTTTTCTTTTCTTTTATGTTTCTGTATTTTCTGTTTAACGGTTTTTTTGTGTTGGACCGCTTAATAAATTACTTAAAATTATAAAACATCTTCATATCAAAAAATATTTCTCTTCTGATTTGTCGTCGATTCGATTCTTATAGCTAAGGTTTTGTCTTCGAACATTTGAAATGTATATGCAGCAAAGGGATTTGTCATGGATATCAAAAATATATATATGTATATACTATATGCTATATAGTTCTTTTACGATCTAGAGTACAATTATAAAGGAGATACAAATATTTGTATATGATATATATGCTTTTCTTTGTCATATGTATAAAGGTTTCATTCTCTACAGTTTTACAGGTTTGTTTCGCTCTTAGAGTCTTTACAGTAATACAGTTTACAATAGTTCTATATATTTATGTACAGGACACTTGCAAATACTTAGGATTGGAGACACGCACACTACGAAAAAGAATGTTCAAAATATAAAAAGAAATTCTCCAAATGTTTTTTTTTGTTTCTTTTTTTTACTTTTCTCTTGCAAAGAAAATGCTGACTAGAAAATAAAAAAAATTAAAAAATAAATTCTGCTTCACTGGGTACATGTGTGTGTGTGTGTGCGTATCTTGGACTGTGTGTGTGTGTTTGTGTGTGTATGTGTCTCTCGAGCTAGGAACTAATTTTTGGTGGAACATGGCTTGTGTACAACTTGTCTGTGGAGTCTGGCTGAGCCTAAGGCTCGGCATAGCCTCCATAGGATAGCTCAGAGGAGGAGTTGGAGTTGCCTGCAGCAGCAGCTGAACCCCCTGGACACCCTCCCTCGTTGTGCTTGGTCAGCAGAGACATGCGCGAGAAGGTCTTGGAGCAATTGGTGCACGAATACTTCTTAATGTCCGAATGCGTTTGCAGATGTGCCCGCAGATTGGAACGATCCGCAAAGGCGCGATGGCAATGCTGGCAACTGAAGGGTTTCTCCCCCGTGTGGGTGCGTATGTGGCCCTGCAGCAGCCACGGACGCGAGAAGGCCTTGCCACACATGTTGCACTTGCAGGGTAGCGTGTGGGTGCGTATGTGCATCTTGAGGGCGCCCAGTGAGACGTATGTCTTGTCGCAATCCTTGCAGCTGAACGACTTCTTTACCTGGTTGCCCTCAGCGGCGGGACAATGGAATTGCTGATGCTTGGTGAGGCCCGAGAAGGTCGAGTAGGACTTCTGACAGTCGGGACACTGATAACGTGGCGGCGACGATTTGTCCTTCTTGCTGCTGGGCGAGCTTGGCAGGCTGCACGACGACGACGAGGCAGAAGAGGACGACGAGGAGGAGACGGCGGAGGAGGAGGCATTAGCAATGCTGGCATCGGGCGACAACTGTTGCTTCTGCTGGTGTTGGTGTTGCAAGGCTGCAGCTGCTGCTGCGTGCTTGTGCTTCACCGACAGATCCTCGGGAACGGAGCAACAACTGGACTCGGGCGTCAGGCTGCGCATGGAGTAGTAAGAGCTCTCGGAGTAGGCAGGCGAGATGGGTGCATGATGTTGCGGATGCAGTGCCGGCTGCTGGTGGTGTAGGTGCTGCTGGTGGTGGTATGGATAGCCAAGATCGTCACTGTATGCAGCGCCAGGATATGCTGGATATGCTGGCAGGAAACTCTGGGCGTGGCTGCTCGTGGTGTTGCTGCTGTGCGGTCGATGAATCATTACGGATCGCATTGGCGGCGACACCGAACTGGCACGTCCATGTAGATAATGATGCGGTGGCGGTGGTGACAGCGAACCCAACGAGTCCGATGGCGAGCTGGGCGAGAGCAGTGGAGCTGCTGCTGCTGCTGCTGCCGCGGCTGCAGCCAAATGCGGCTGATTGATGGTGCGATAGAACTCGGCAGTGTATGGCGATATGTGGAAGTTCCATGCTGGCTGTAGGCCATATTTGTGATGATGGGGATATGTGGGTGTGGGCACCACCACAGAGGCGGCAACGGCGGCGGCAGAGGCAGCTGCCACAGCGGCAGCAGCAGCCAAGGCGGCTGCTTGCGTCTGTTTGGGATCACCACCACCTTCGATATTCACACAATCCACAACACAATCATCGTCATCATCCTCCTCCTCATCGTGCTCCACATCCATCGCCTCGTGCTCGTCATCTGTGTGATCCACATCGACGCCCTCATCCTCACAGCAATCGCTCACATTGATGAGCTCCTCCTCTGTTGTAGCTAGCGAGGATGTTTCCACTTTTGTTATTGTTGTTGTTGCCTCCGTTGCTGCTGCTGTTGTTGTGGTGATCTCATTGCTGTTGCTGCTGCTGTTTGTTTTCTTGAGGCACAAGTCCTCGGGCTCCGTTTCGAACTGATAGTTCACCGGCCGTTTCTTCAAAGGACACTTGCTGTAGTTCTTTTCCACTAGCATATGCTCTACGGTATGCATTTTGTTATTGTTGTTGTTTTCTTTTGTTTAACTTGATTATGCTTTGCTCAATTTCTTTTGCTTTTTGTGAATTGTTTTGGTTTTTCTTCGCTTCACATAAACATCGCGAACGAACTGTGAACGAACTCAGTAAAATTAGCTTCGTGTTGTTGCTGTCGCAATGAACGAAAGAGAAGAACTGAAACCAGACGACGCAGGCAGCGCCTTTTTATAGAGCTCACAGCAGAGCTCAGCTCAGCGCAGCGCGCAGCCAGAGCACAAGAGAGCGCGCAGGCAGAGAGAGAGAGAGAGCGAGAGAGTGAGGGTGAACGTGAGAGAGCGTACCTGCTGCCTGCGCGTGTGTTTACCTACACGTGGCTGTGTGAGTGCCTGAGTGTGTCTCTCAGTGTGTGCGTGCACGTCTGTTTGCTGTTGTTGCGCTGCTCTCTGTGGCCAATCGAAACAGTTCGCTACAAAACCGGTTCTCACACGTTTTATGTATATTTTATGTACTACCAGAGCGCGTACACTTGCACCAATCGCTAACAGCCGTGCCACAACAACAACAATGCGTCCGGTTAAGTGCCGTTATGTTTGCAGTGGTATGCAGTAAGCTCCAACACAATATGCAGGCAGGCAGAGAACGCAAGAGAGCGTGTGTAGCATCACGATCAATGCGATGTCGGCTGCAAAGAAAGAGAGGAACAGCTTTAATTGATAACAACAACAACACAGTGCAGTGCAAATGTTCGTACGTTCTCTACAAAATAATTAAGATGCTTTTATAAACGGTTTTCTTTTGCGACTTATCCAGCACGTGCACACAGAGTTGCATTTTTGGGGCAGTGATTTATCGCCTGCAGTGAATGGCAAAAGGCCATTCTCCTTTAATTCTACCTGGTTAATTGCCCAATGTAATCGAAAACAGCCCAAGCCATAAATGTTTATGGAATAGGTTAAATCCCTGCGTTATCAGGTGTGCGTGAGAAGGGCAGGTAGTAAAATGAGTTTATTTGTCAAAGGATCTCGCAAATTGATGCAATAAATAAAGAGAAAAACTCAGCAAGCTCATTGGCTCGCTCATTCAACCTATCTCTCTCTCTCTCTTAAGCATAGCGCGCGCTCTGTTTCATTTCCACTTTGTTTCCCCAAGTTGGAGCTCTTTTTTTGGTCATCTCTTACGCGCTCCAAACTCTCTTAAATTTTACCCCAATGCGCCGCCGCCTGTTGATTGACTGCTGCGAGGGTTAACCCACAATTCTATATATAGAAGGGCAGGGAAGGGAACTCAGTGGCCACACGCAGGCACAGGCGCGCTAAGCAATTAACATGCAACATGCTGCTACAGCTCTCAAGTGGCACTTTCTAAGATAAAAAGGTGTTACCAAGTGCTGAGGGAGGGAGGGGTGAGGTTCATAAATCAGACTAATCCTCAAAACAAGCGGGCTAGTAACTATAGAGAGAACCTTTGCCAATTCCCGGTAGGGCCCACACAGGCGCACATTTAACTTAATTAGCGCACCTTATCAATTTGTTGTGTTTGTCCCAACTGCTGTGCAGATTCTAGATTCCCGGGAAACCGCCAGCATAAATTAATAGATAAACCTAGAGCAGACTGCGGTCTGTGCTCGACTGACCACGTACCAGATCTGTCTGCCCTTCTCTTTCTCTCCCTCTCTTTGTGTGTGTTGCCATTTACATCGAGTCCAGGTACATGAAGCTGCACCGTCTTATCTTATCTCACGTCTGGCTCTTCTTGTGCGCTCTCCTAACTCTAATGCGCTTCGTCTTGTCGATGAGATTTAATGATCTTGTTAACTACGAAGTTTTCTTCTCTCTTCTCTTTCTCGGTTTTGTAGTGGGGACCACCCACAGGTGCCAGTTAATTAGTTTTGGTCTGTTGACAAGTGAAGCTTGTGGGGCTTCCGCATTGAGTGGCGCCTTAATTGAATTGAGGTTATGCTATGTTTGAGGTTATGTATGGTACATAATATCCTGGGGTCGCAAAACTTTCATTCGCCGCGGGTAACAGTTACAAGGGGGAACGACAGAATCCCCTCGCAGTTGTATCTCCAGCATTCGCATATCCCACACGCACTTTCACAGAGTTCCCTCTGTCCAAAGTCAATAAAAATACTCGGATTGTAATTTTCACTGTGCAATTATTGTCTCAGCTTTCAGCCTCAGCGAAACAAAGGTAATTTTCAATTTTTACAGCCAGCACAACTTGAGGCATAAAATATAAGGCAAAAGGAACACACTTGTTAATGCCACACGTTGTTGCCATCCGTCTGGGCCAACAAGTGAGTCCCTTGCCAGTCTGCTTTGGGCCACTTTTTGGCCTCTGCGTGTCCTTAAAACGCTTAAATGCAGAAAGAAACACGAGTTTTTCATGTATTTTTGCGAAGCAGACAAGTCTCATTAAAAGGCGTCGCGTCGCCGCAAGTCGCATCGTCTCTCCTGTACTCGGGCTTGACCCCTTTCGCTCTCTCTCTCTCTCATTCTCTCTGGCGAAAAGGCGTCGTATTTAAAATGTCGTTAATAATTTGTTGCCCCAGACAGAGTCGCGCAGTCGCAGTTGCAGACACAGACTAACAGACGTGGCAAGTCCCTTTTTTTCTTTCTCGAAAGCTTGTCGTAAAAAGGTTTTATGATTATTTTTGTTTCATTGCTTTAAAATAGGATTAGTTTACCTCGAGGGCTGGCTGACCATGTTATTGTTATTGCCAGGGACGTCAAAAATTACGTTCATATTTTACGCGCTTTCGAAAAATGGCAGACATTTTGTTTTTGTTACTAGTAAAAAGTTTTTTAAGCCCAATGTCAATAACAAAGATCGAATGGCCTCAATCTTATATTTTAATTAATTTGACATTATGCATTCTGGTCGCAATTGATTAAATTTGTTTGTATTTTCTTTGTTTAGTATTTTCTAGTATTAACTCCACTTGAACAAACTGTCGATAACAAAAATCGCTCCAATTATCGTATGTCCCAATCTTGTCTACGCTAATATTTTATTTAATTTGCCAGCACTAACACAAGCAAATTGTTAACATTTGACAACACTTGCCACCAACCGCCATTGTTATTTTCATCGTATGTAAATAAAATGAATTTGCGCAATCAGCAATGTTTGTGGTATGTAAATTTCTCAAACTCTGGCAAAAAAAAGAACAAAAATTAATAAAAGTCCAGTCTCGAGCACTAACAATGTGCAACAAGAGGCAGCAACGCCTTCGGCATGCAAATTGCCTGTGGGCAGCAGCAGCAACACAACACGAGCAAAAAGAAGAGCCAACTTGGTGGAGCATCAAAAGAAGAGGAGCTCAAACTGGAGCTGAGACTGAAGCTACCTGGAGTCGCAAGTTTACACGTAAATTGGAACGCAAGCAAGATTCTCCCACAGCCCAGTGCACTAGTTTTCCAAGCTAGCTTAAGTTGCCTGCCTCCTCTTGTTGCCTGCCTTCCTTCCTATTGATGTTCGAGATGACAATAATGTTGTCTGCGCTTCGTTATGTTGTTGTTTTTGTTGCAGTTGCTGTGCCTGCGCCTTGGCCATAGCCGGTGCATTGTCATTGTCATTGTCACCATAACAATTTTGTTGCCTTTTTCTGCTTGGCCAGCAGCGACACCCGCTGTGCAGTGTGTGCATTGTTCCGACGCTGGCTTCGCCTCGCGCACGCTGAGCAGATTTCCCAGAAATGACACCTTGTCTGAGCCTCGGCTCGCTCTCTCGAAGATTTGCTACAGTTATACGGCGCGCCAAGTTGTCTGCCAGAGCCGGAGGCATACGTTGCCGGGGTAATCAGTCCCCGGGATTGTGTGAGTGTGTGTCTGTATTGTGGATTGTGCTGCACACATTCATCATTCCTGAAACAATTGTAACTTGGCTATTTGTGGCAGTGGCAGGCCTGGCCAGGCCAGGTGTTTCTGCTATGGAATTTCAATTTGCATAAATTTGGTGCAGATTTGCGTACAATAGGACGACGGCACAGATCGGAGGCAGCAGCATCAGAGGAATGAGTGTATGAGGATAAGAGGCTGCACGGGCAACACCCACCTGGTGTATAATGATCGATGCCCATTGAAGACAAGCAAAAGAAGCGAGGAAGAGAGAGAGGGGGACACGCTAATGAAGATGTCTGTGCAGGATTCCCTAGTCTGTCAGTTGCAGGTGCCGTATATATAACATATGATCTTTATTGGTAAAGTTAAGATATATAAACATATTCCACAACTAAATTTACTCTTCGAATCCTTCTAGCTAGCCGTGCAACTCTTCCTGGCACAGCTGTCAATGCCTGATGTGCTAGGGATCATTACCTGATGCCGTAGGCGTGGCACAGGCAGCGCTATTGCCACACCACCTACTGCTACCGTGAGAGGGACAAAAGGAGGCCTCCCACAGATGGGAAAACAATGCGCAAATACGAATTGAAATAGCGCACGCTGCGCAGCACGGGGAAGAGGGAGGAAGATGCTAAGGATCGCAATTGTCATTGAGGACAATGAGAAGCCCAGTCAGGATACAATACTAAACAGAGTTGTATAGCTTTCTAACGAGGCAAAAGCGCACAGCGTGAGAAACCAACAGGTGTGTGGTCTCTCTCTCTCTCTCTCTCTCTATCTATCTCTGTCTCTTTTCAAGCGATGAGCCATGTAAGTGCGTTATCCGGCAGATCTTATCAAGCGATGCCTTCGCTTAGCACCTGCGTGTAGAGCCAGTCAGACAAATAAGTGGACAAATAAACCCATTTTGTGGTAAATATGCTCATGTCATCGAAAATCACGATCCGAAATGAGAATTTCCAGCCACCGCTGCTGGCAAATGATCAAACAAACAAATTCAGGTGCTAAACGTGACGTGCGTGTCCAAATGACATTTCATTTATCTTCGTTTTTTCTTCTCTCTCTCTCTCTCTGTGGTTTGTCGAAACCTCAACCAAAAAAATGAGTAAAAACGCAAAGCAATGACGACCCACGGGTCGCACGGGCTGTTTGCTCATAGTACCATTTTATTTACCGACAACTTGGCGAATGCTTAACAAGTGTCTGCGGTTTTGTTTGTATTTGCAGTTAGCAAAGCGAGCTAGATAAAATGAGATAATATAATAACCATATGTATATCGGCTTGGATTGTTTTTTGAGCTGCTTAAACAAGGGGTTATTTTCTAGTGAGAGAGCACCATCGAAATGTTCTTGTTTGATAGGGCAACTGTATCTCTTCTATAGTATCAACAGAGCTGCCTCAGGTAAGAGCCTAGGTACACATCGCATTTGCCTTACTAAACTCAAAGATCTTCCTTTTCAATTCGCAGGCACATGCCATATTCCTTGGCTGCAGGTCGACTTACCTTGCAAATCCCTAAACAAAGGACAACTTGGCGAATAAAGAAGGAAAGCAGGTGATGAGCATCGTGCCACAGTCAGTGGCATAGAGAACCTGTGCCCGACCGATGCCTATCGCTGTTTCTATGCGCAAAAAAACAATATAGAGAGATGTGTAGACAAAAGCGGGTACAGCGCAGACAGCTGACAAATCTGAAGAGAAGAGAGAGCTAAAGATGCCTGCCAGCTGGCCCAGCTGAGGAGGGAGTAGAGGATCTATAATGTTTATTCTTTTTAGCAAGGTGCGCTTGCCTGAATTGCGTCATGCCCGCCAGCAAGGTGGTCCCAGAGCAGTCGCCTTAGAGCGAACTGTCCACATAAATCTTACTTATACTTCTCCACTCTATATAAATCTAACTTCTCTATACATATTTATGTATTTTGTCATAATTCAGTCGAACTGAATGAGAGAGAGAGTTCAAATTTTTAATTGATTCGGAGCGGAAGTCGCTGAGTAGCCCCAACTGCCCCGAACTGGCTCTATACCTATTATTAATTGTCATAAATCTTGATAAAAAGATCTGAGCAAAGCGAAATGAGCTCAAGCTGCAAAGGCACAGTTAACCCTTCATTAAAGATATTTGATTTGATTTCATTTCATTCTCGTTTAAGCGTCTCGTCAAATTATATAATGATGACCAGCCTACAACGGATCGGTGGCTTAGGCTACGTCCAGAAGATCCTGACGGGCCACGCCTCACAACTCGCACCTTTTGTCTGGCCTGTGTGCGTGTGTGGGTGTGGCACACTCACTCAGGCAAGGCAACCCAAATAAAAGCAATTCTTTTTTTGAGCCGCTTTGTGCCTATGCCGCCACTTGACAGTTTAACCAAAATGCAAACCGTTGAAATTAAGTTAAATAGTTTCTTGTTAAAGCAAAACCCTTTTGAGTACCGTTTCTTTTTGTCTCGATGTGTGTGTGTGTGTGTGTTTCGAGCCCAAGCGCACCTGCCAAATGATTAATCATTTTGTGTCTGCCTTTAACACCTTCCCCGTCGCCTTTGCTCTCGGCTGTGTCTCTCTCTCTCTCCATCCCTCTCCCTGCCACCCTGTGACCCTTGCTTGCTCTACCTCCTTGCACTTGAGCTGCCTCTTTCACGAGTTGATTTTTCTTCTTTTCTCTTCTGTTTAAATGCTAAAAGCTCATCAATTATGTGGCATGCATCTGTCTTTTTCAGGGGCTTGTGTGCAGCACCGTTGCTTGCCACGGCGAGGCGCCAAAGGTCGCGCTTTTCTCTTTCCCCCCATTTGTGATGTTAAGTCTCTAATCATGTCCATCAATTTGATGACTGCGCATATGGGTGTTTTCTTCTCCTTCTCCCTCTTCTTCTTGGCACACTGAATGCAATCTAAAATTGTTGTACTTCGACTGTGGGCGGTCTCTGCTGAGTTTCTTTATGGTCTTCACTCGATTCTACGCTTAATAATATCTCCTCTCTGATGTGTTTTAACTGTCATTGCTTTTAGGGCAGGCAACCTTTCAGTTGTTCTCGTTTCGTTATCACTCGGTAATGAAGTTGCTTTTGCTATTCTTGGCATATAAAACTGCATGAGTCTGCTTAAGTTTGCTATATAAAGTAATTGAATCATTTCTATACCTTCTTTTTACCCTAGACATCCATGGCAAGGCAATGAATTTATGGCTGGAACCATGTTAAAGGTATCCATTATACTCTACAGTTCTCTACAATAGAACTAAGTATTATTCTTCTGTAAAACTAAAAAACATGACTTAAGTTTGCTGTATATTAATCTTTAGTATACCTTTCTTTACACTAGACATCCCTAGAAAGGCAATACACCTTTAGCAAGATGTCTTTTTACTCTGCAATTGTTTAGTTTTTTCCATTGAATTAATACATCTTTCTTATACGTAATTCTACCATAGATATTATATATTATTTTTAGAAATATACTTGAGTAAACTTTATACTGTACACAGCCCTAAACCCTTCTTAAGTTTGTTATATAAAGTGTATAAATCTTCCTCAGATATTCACATAACCTATTGGAAGTATACTAAAGTGATTCTATATACTCTATAGTTCACTACAATTGTTTAGGGTTAGCTATATCTATGCTAGATATTTATAGACCACCTCTGCCAGAAGGAATACTGTATACTCTACAGCTCTTCACAACCTTTCCAGTTGTATAATCAGTCATAAGAGTCTGTCTATATCCATTGGCGCTTCAGATATTTGCCATATTATGTACATATTTGTAAATACTTGAGGAATTTAAATTGATTTCCATTTCAGTTCTTCAGCACAGCAATCTTTCAACAGGAGCAGTGGCAGTGGCAGAGTGGCAGGACCCACGCATTGTCAGAGACGCCACACGCTACTTACGATGGCACTTTGAGCGCACGCGCAGATGTTTTTCCAGGCAGCACACGCAGGATTTTTCATTAGTGCCCAAGCGCATTTGAATAAATAAACCAAGTGTGTGTCTGTGTGTGTGTCTCCACACACACTCGCAGTAAACAAAACATGACAGGCAGCCCGAAAATAATTGAAAAGAAAGAGCACGCGCATCTATAAATCAAACGCATTGCACAGGATAATGCATCCTCCTCCGCCTCCTGCTCCTCATCCTTGTCGAGTGTGTTGAGCGGCAATTTGAATTGCATCGGCATCTGCTGCCTCATTTTCGCTTGAATGCAACGCGAGAGCAACGAGGGATCCTTTCCGCACCTGGTCGTGATTTGAGAACAAAGCCCAAACAACTTATTGGAGCCTCCAGGGGGGGAGGGGTACAGGTTGGTGGTTGTCAACGCACGACGAGGCGACCTACTACAGAAGGCAGACCAAACCAACTTCAACCTAACAGCAAAAATTATAATATTAAAATTTTATTACAAGTACATGAAAAAATAAGAAGCAGAAGAGGAAGCAGAGAAGAAGAAAAACGACAACGGCAACAGTTTTTTTTTCGGCTCGACACACAAATCAGATCAACCGTTGCCGCGGCGTGCTGAACTGGCATGAACCTGCCGCCAAGTGGCGTGGAGTGTGGTACCGTTGTCTAGATGATGTTGCAACATTGCGGCCGCCGCGAGTCTGGTAAGCGAAAAAAAAACGGCCGCCCTGCTGCCTGCTCGCCTCCTTCCTCCCCCTCGCACTATTAAATCTTTCAGCTGGTGGCACGAGCTTAATGTTGTCGTTATACATTTTACAGGTTGACGACACACGAGACTGAAGATGGAGCTGCCGACGCTGTAGAGGAATGCCTTCCCTTGTGCAAAGCATGTGGGGGGCGTGCAACCACCACCACGCTGCACGCTGCCGTCGTTGGCTTGTGTGTTGCACGATCAACTGGACTCAGACTGGGGGCCCAGTGCTCGAGTGCTGTAGCAGCCTAACAGCTATTAGCTTGCTCCTCCCCCCGCCCCTTTGTTTTTGTGCATTTTGCATATGATATTATTTTGTGTGTGTGGTTCGGTGGGTCATGGTGGGGCACAAGTGCAGGCGCAGGCACAGGTTATCGTCCGGTTTATGGTGCCATCAGCGCGCGCGCTCGTCATGTTTATGCGGAAATTCTCTGCTATTTCACATAATATGTGTAATTTTTCTCCTCTTGGCATTTTTGGGGCTAATGAGCTCACTTGATAGCAAGTTAACGATATTAGTTGAAAGCACATTATAAATAACTCAATGGGAATCAAATGTAAATGGCAAAAGAAAGAGAAATTTGGGACAGTTAAATCTGACTAAGTTATTTGTAATTGATTATTATTTTTATTGAAAACAGACCAATGTTTCTTAGGAATTCATAGATTGTTCCTGGACTGATTGACCTTATCCCTTGAATTTCAAGAAGATAGCAACATTAGGAAAATTTTGCACATCTTCGCCAAACTGTAATATATGTCATTTTATAGCTAAGGCATCTATACATAAAGATATTAGTTAAAGCACTTTATAAAGAACGCAATGGATATCAAAATTAAATGAAAATTAAAAGAAAGAGCGCATTAAGCCTGACAAAGTCATTTATAATTTATCTGTAATTTCCAATGAAACTCATTTCTATAATATATCTAAGGCATCTATAGATATCGTTATATACAGGCATTATCTACTACTTAACAAAGTAGTTCCTGTTTAGCAATTTGCCAGGACAATGTCAAGAGAGTTCTTGGAACGGAAATGCGATGCTGTAAAAATAAATTACAAGTGCAAGAGAACAAAATAATCTAGTGAAATCTTTTGCTTCATTGTGGGTGTTATTTTGTTGTTGTTGTTGTTGTTGTCTCCTTTTTTGCAGGGCGTGTCATTTTCACTTCCGTTCCGCAAGCAGCAACCTGTTGCCTGTTGTGTGCGTGTGTGTGTGTGTGCAGGTGTGTCTCCTTGTTTTGTCAGCAGCACTCGCATTGAACTTAATGATCAACTTGGCCTGAAATTGAAACATTACCGAGGCCTGTCAGCCATTTCCATAGGCCAAAATGAATCGTTTCCCCTTTTCATATTCAAAATCGAGGCGGGCTAAATGGGGCAGGCAGCCGTGGCAGCGGTGGCAGCATATCAAGCTAACGTTTTCAAATGGCCCCCACGCCCACTTAAGTGGCAGCTGAAAACCAGTAGCCACTGCCAACCTGGCACCGAGGGCAATGCGGCGTTGCTACGTTGCAATCAAAATCTTCGCGACTCACAACGGTAGCAGCAGCAGTCCACACGTCCTCAACGTCCGCCACATCATCATCGTCATCATCACCAGCAGCAGCACCATCATCATCATAATGAACATAATAATAATCAACATTTTGGCTAACAACGTCAGGCTGCTACTGCAACTGAACGTTGCACGTCAGAGATTGATCATTGCGGGGCCAGCCCAGGCTGAGACTCATCCATTTCGCCCAATCAGCCACACCCACAAGATGCAGCAGAGCAGCAGTAGCAGCTTCCATATTGAAATGCTTTTGCTTTGGCTTTTGTTGAAATGGCAACAACAATTAGGAGCAACTTAATTGGATGTGCTGCCACTGGAAGATACCCTAGAAAAAGAGAGATGTACTTTAAAAAAGGCATAAAGAAACAGACACCAAACCTGATTACAACTTGCAGTTTCCATTAAACTCCTGCTGCTCTATCTCCCTTACAGGGTATGTGGCTTCCGTTTCAGCTGGCTGCAAGGTGTGTGGCAGAAACGGTAGCTGCCACTGCCACTAAAAGCGCGCAACAATTGGCAATTTCATTTGCTGCTGCGCCTCCAAACGCAGCATCGCAACTATCGGGGGCAACAGGTACGCAAAGCGACGGAGGCGATGCCAATTGTTGTCTGTCTGTCGACCTGTGTTGCACTCTCCATGTTGCATGTTGCCTGCAACTTTCTACAACTGCCGCTGCCATATGCTGTGGATCTATGAATGGGTAGCGCAGCTTGCCACGGCGTCGTCCCCGTCGTCGTCGTCATTCTCGAGTCGACGCAGCGGCAGCGGTGCTACATCATCGTCAAAACGTGCAGCGGCCCAAACTGTTGCCAAACGTCAACTTGTTGCAATTTCGATTTCCTGTGCGCAATTGACGTTTGCTGGGTCACCTTGCCTTGCCACACCGGGCGACTGTGGCAGCGCGCATTCGTAATTGCTTTGAAAAGAAAATTTCCATATGATAATATTTATTCGCTGGAATATGCCTACAACTCACTGACTAACCGACCGATTCGTCCGTCCAGCTTACGCCCGCGCTCCACGCAACACTCCGCTTTGTTGTTGTTGTTGTCTATTTGACACTGCGCAGGCGGCGAGGATGCACTGCAGCCTCAGTCAACACAGCGTGTGGGTGGTCGACTGCGACTGCGCTTTGCCCTGGCCTGTCTGCCTGTGCAGGGAGAGAGGGGGACACTTCAAGTGACTCGACTGCGACGGCACTCGTGTTCGCATTTTTATATCCATTTCCATTTGCTCCCCTCTCTCCACCACCCAGCTTGCACTCTCTTTCATCCTCCTCTTCTTCATCGATTTTATTATCTAGTTGGCATTTTAGTTGAATTGTTAGCTTAGTTTATCTACCTCAGAAGCAGCAGCAGCAGTTGCTCCTTTGCCACAGTTGTTGTCGTTGTCGTCGTCTGCTGCAGCCTGCTCCCTGTCCAAGCCAGGCTTATGCAAGTTGCAGCATGGTGCAATTGCAATTGGCAATCTGCATTTCTAAATGTTGCTGCAGCCCGTTAGCCAATTGAGGATTGATGCACTATTTACTGAATTATCGTTATTCAAATTTTACGGAGATATCGCAATGGCGAGCCAGTGTTGGCAAATGTTCGCCTGCAATGAAAATTTGGTTGCAAAAAATATCGATAGATAAGCAAGACAATTGGAATTTCTTCTTTGAGTATAAATTGCTTGCAAAATGTATCGATAGATGTGTACAACAATTTGAATTTCTTCTTTCGACGTGCAAAAAATATCGATATTTGAGCAAAACAATTGGAATTTAATAATACTGTATTTAAAAATACTTGTGCAACTGAAAATGGGAAAATGACAAGGGTGTACCCAACACAACAGTCAGCTTTTCTTTCACTTAACTTGTCTTTGTGTTTCTAGTTTTCTGCAACGTTGAGAGGCAGAGAAAAGGTCGCACCTTGCGTTATTTTTAAAGAAAACTTGAGTAAGTATTGGACACTGCCCGCAGCTACCCCTATGAAAAGCAGACGTAAGTCACAAAAGAAATTAACAAAGTAGAAACATGAAAAACAGAAGAGAAAAAAAACACATAATTAGGTCAACGCCTCGTCGCCTCATGTGCAACTGCAGCGGCGGCACGCGTAATGAACCTGTTCGGGAGCAGAGCGACAGGCGGCGACGCATTGCGGCAGAACAAACGCCGACGACGCGTCGATCGCCTTGATCAGAATTTCTAATATATTTCTAGCCCCCTCGAGGGTAGTAACAACATGTCAAAACAAAGGCGAGAAGAGACGCGCCAGGTAGGAGACCAGCTAGGGTTTAATATGCACCCAAGCACCCTCATAGACAAGAAGGGCCGACGACTGGACTGGACTGAACGGGGAAGGGGACGACTGACTGTCCTTTTGGCCAAGGCGAGACGCGAGCACGAGCTGAGCGGAGTCAGCGAAGCGCGGAAATGTGCGGGACAGGCGACGTCGGCTGATTGCGACGGGCGGACGACTGTCGCGCGCGCCGTTGTTTAATATCCGCTTACCCCGACCGAAGTTTGGTAGCATTCCATCATGTGTGCAGCATTTGAATAATTAGGAGCTCGTGCCAGCACACATACACGCTGCCTAGACGCGGGTCTAGTCACCACCACCACCACCTTCCACCTTGTCGCATTCCTGTGCACTTTGCATAACGTGTCCTGGCGTCCTGCGTCAGGTTGAGTGCACAGTGCACTGGAGAGGAACAAGTGTGGCTGGCTTGCTTTAGGCCCACTTCGTTGATGTGTTGCGGTCACTGATCGTGCACTCGACCGGTAAGGATCATGCTGGCATATGTTACACACTTGCTGACGACGCGTGCCTCACTTGACTGTGTTCAGCTGCTCATTTATTCTTTGGGTTCTTCTTCTCCTTCTTCTACAGCTTGCACTTGCAACATGTCTTTGCGTGCCATTGAGGTGCCCATGCAATCGTATGCGGGCAAACTGCTGATCATTGACCAGCTCGTGTTGCCACTCTACATGGAGGAGCTTAAGCTAAAAACACCGACTGGCAAGAAGACCGCGTCGGGCCAAAAACTCTCAGATATGTTGCGTCTATCGTATTTTAATCCGGAGTACATCGAGAAAATGCTGATCACCTATTGCACCACGGAGGGGATTGCGAAACAGTTTAAGAACGATCTCGTTGAGGGTATGTTGGCCGCCATTGAGACATATATGAAGTATATGATCAAGACTGTCGTTGAGCTCTGTGAACATCGATCTGGCAACAATCTGGTGAACGATCCCCGCTGCATTGTCCAGCACAATATGCGCACCACAATGATGTTCCTCAATGATCGCGAAGTGGCCGACTACGGTTGTTCCGATGATGATTCCGCCTTTGGTCATCGCAGGTGAGTAGCAACAACAGAGATGAGATAAGGTTCCAACTGTATAGGAATATCTTTGATCATTTTAGACGCTGGATAAAGCTGCAACGTAATCGTAATATAAACTCCGTGGAAAGTGAAATGCGCCTGGAGTCTACCAATAATACTGCCCTCCTGGCGCTGGGAGCACGCAAACCTCCCACTGGAACTTCCGCTAGTCTCTTTACTACTCCAGGATTGGAGCGCAGCATGGAATCGACAGCGGGCATGGGAATGGCGGGCACAGCAGCAGCAGCAGGAACTGCTCAAGATGCAACCAAGCAACAGCCGCCACGTACGTTTTTTGTACGCATCAAACATGTTAATGTCAAGGATATTATACAGTTTATGGAGGGAGAGAAACGTTATGCCAAGTCTAAGCTGCTCTACAATGCCTATTTGAACTACAAGTGGTAGTTGGGATAGGGGACGGAACGGGGGTAGGGGCAGCGAGTGCACGTTTTCAATTGCAGCAGCGTTCAGTTCAATGAACTTCCTGCTTCGAATAAATCTCAGCAACAAAAGCCCCAAGGAAACAGGTGCTGTGTGTCCTTTGTTCAATGTGTGCTCCTGTTTCTACTACTGCCACTGCTGCTGTTGCTGCTGCACTTGGCATTCTTGTATTCAATTCATGTATTCCACACATGCACTTTGAACTTTTGTGCACCGATTGCAGACAACGACGCGACGCTGCGCTACTTAAAGGAATATCCGGCGAGTGGCAACGCAGACAGGAAGCAGATGCGCATGCGCTAGTCGCCAACTGTCGGCGTCGTGTCGTTTTGTTTCTTGAAGGAAACGTGATCTTATCAATGCCGCCTCATTATGTTAAGTGCTGGCAATAAAATCGAAGCGACAATTGAACTTCAATTGAAGAAGCCGTGCGCCAAACAAATTTGGTCGCTCACGTAATTGTACCTGAAAGTGCTGCCGCGTGTGCGTATGGATCGTGCTGTAGTGCCAGCATTAATTCTTGTGTAATTGATGACATTATGCGGTGGAGTCCCCTAACTGACCATTCTACGCATATTTAATAAGCTAAGTAGGGAAAGGTAGAAGGGAATAGAGTAGGGGAGTTGATAACAAACAGAGCAGACAGTGCATTGTATGCAGATCGCTTATGGTACAAGAAAGGAGTTCATTTGAGAGGATCCTTTAACTCACTTAAGATCTTAATGCCATAATGAACCCTTGATATGCTGAATAATATTCATGGAATCATCCTTCAGCTGTATTCAAATTTATTGTAGCGTTATTTATAGCATACTTATGCCTACTAAGCGTAACTGTACTTTCACCTTAATCCTCGCCCAAATAGTTTCGTTAGATAAGCATTCAAATGATGATGATGATGATGTCTAAACAAATTTCGAGTGTGCCTGTCTAGTTTTCGAACCCACCTGTCTGTAAAGCCAGCCACCCCTATATGCAGGGTTGCCTACAAGTTGCCCGTACCGCACCTACATAATATGAATATGTATCCCTTTTCAAGGACCCGTTCCGACCCTCCCGCAGCTGCTGTTCGCTTGTGAGCCCCACTTATCTTGCGCCTGTGCCACGTCAGGCGTAAACTTGACAGGTAGACGACGAAAGTTCAAGCCACACATAGCACATATGAAACCACCCCCAAAAAATAGACATAAAAAACATAAAACTATCGCCACACTTGAGTGTAGATCACGAGGAGGCGACTCTCAACTCAACTCAACTCGACTCGATTCATATGCAAGGTGTATTTGCACAGTGCCAGCCAGGCAGGAAGGCGAATGCCAGCACACACACACACATGCTCACAATACACTCTCATTCACCCCACTCGAGGCAACAGTGCACGATCCGTTAGGGCGCACCTTGTTTGCTTACCGTAGCAACAACAAAGAGTTGCTTTTGTAGCCATGGAAAATAATGTTGCACCTTTTTGCATAAGGTTCGTCGCCTGTTCCGCTCTGATCCGCTCCTCGATCGTAGGTAGCAGCTGTGCCAATACGTTTGGAGATTGTGAAGCACCTTTACACTCTCTGTTTGAATAAACCTTACGGGATCGATTGGTGTTGCTTCGCCCCTCTCTCCCCTGCTCCATTGGTGCGATAAGGTGCCCATCAGTGTCGTGAAAAGCTGTACCCGACTCCTATGTATGTTTATTTATTTCACCATAGTTGTTATATATAAGACGGAAGTTTTAACCTAATCTACCATTTAAAATATCTAATATTAAACTATAACTGTATTCGAAACGCTTAATAGAATTATTCACACTATATTTTAATATAAATTCCCTGTTAGCAATAATATCAGCACTCTTGCTTGGTTTAAGTCGAAAATGAAGCTCTTGATTATATTTGTTTTGATTTTTTGGCATATGAGGTTTGGAACTCCTACCACACCTGAGGATTTTGGAATAACACTTAGTCCTGGTAAGTTATCAAGTAAATATCCCTTTAAGTTATATTTACTAAAGACATAAGCTGCTCTACTTAGAATGGTGTAAGAGAGGATGCTACTTCGACGAACAAACCGTATTAGGAAGGGAGCAGTGTTTAAAAGTATGTTATGGTTAAAGAAACTGAATTGTTTAAGGATCATACTGAATTCCAGTACCTAATAAGTTGAAGAATAAATTTCAATATCGATTGCTTCCAAGTTGTTTCATTTTGTGAAATGGTTTATGAGATAAGCTAATTTATTTTAAATGAAGCAAATTAGAGTAGAGGTACCCCCAGTTTTGCACAAAGACCTCCGAGACCGTCAGTTTTACACGCTAATCGTAAGACCCACTTGGGAAGGCTCGCCCAGCTGGCTTGGCTATATACGTTTATTGCCTGCAAGTATCATAAGCGGTATTTGGAAGGCTTCGTTTGGGCAGTTAAATTGATTTTAATTTTGTGGTGGTCCGGTTTAATTTGTTAAATTTATACATATACTATGTGCATGCTTCCAAATTATTCTCGACAGATGGCGCTCGGGCTTGGCGATTACCTTCTTTTCTTGTTGGCTCATAAGCACATTTTCAATGGTTTCTGCAAATTTGCTTGCGGTCGGATAGTTAATTTAGATATTATTTAAAAAACCAATTTAAGAGTTATTGATTTCCAAACCGCTCCCCAAAGTATGCAACACAAAATACGCTAAAAATAGCAGTTATACATTCATGAAATAGCTTTGACATGCTTGTTATATATAAGACGGAAATCTTAACCTAATGTACCATTTGAAATATGTAATATTAAACTATAACTGTATTTAATACGCTCAATAGAATTAGTAACACTATACTTCAATATAAATTCACTGTTAGCTATGGTATCAGGTTAAATCCACAGCACTCTTGCTTGGTTAAAGTCGAAAATGAAGCTTTTGATTATATTTGTTTTGATTTTTTGCCATATGAAGTTAGGAACTTCCCAAACTCATTCCACAACTCCATCTCCACGAACGAAGGGAGCAGTGTATAAAACTATGATATGGTGAAGAATAAATATAAATATAGAGTGTTTCCAAGTTGTTTCATTTTGTGAAATGTTTTATGAGATAAGCTACTTTATTTTAAACAAACCAATAAGAGTAGAGGACCTCCAGTTTTGCTACGGCCCTGCTTCACACGCTAACCGTAAGACACACTTGGGAAGGCTCGCCCAGCTGGCTTGGCTATATACGTTTATTGCCTGCAAATATCATTCGCGGTATTTGGAATGCTTCGTTTGGGCAGTTAAATTGATTTTGATTCTGTGTTTTGAGTTACAGTTAATAAAGAGCTAAGCTCCACCCATGGACATGTTAAGTTTCACTTGCTGATGCAATCTGCTTCCTCGTAAAATACGTGTACACATGTATGCAACGATATGTAGACCTATATTGACTTCGTTTCTAATCTGCGCCATATGCTGTGTGTGCTCCGCCTCGACTGGGCAGAGTCACAAAGGAGCCATAAAAGCAGAGGGGGGGATGAGAGAGAGAGAGAAACCTATCGACACGTAACGATTTGTGCCGCTTCTCAGACACGATGCCGTCGTCGTCGTCGTCGCCGTCGAACTGTTGCGTATTACGGCGTCTTGCAGCGAAACTGAAATCCGTGTGTGCACAGCCCCCAAAGACAATATTTATGGCTTTATTAACTTCAAAACGCAACAGCAGCAGCCAACAGACAGACAACAGCAACAGCCGGCAACAAAGTGTTAAGCCAGGCCAAGGCGATGAAGTTGTGTAAATGAAATTAATCTTCAATAGACACACAGAGGGCAATAAACGAGCAGCAGAAGGCGTCTACTCTATATAGGCTATATACCCCAACTTGCGCTGCCATTAGTCATTAAACAATTTTCCAATGAAGCGCAAGCCGTGCAACGTTCAGCGTGCAACGTGCAACTGCTGCTTCTGATGTTGCTGTTGCTGCAACAGCGGCTGCTGCGTATTTTGTCAGGTGTCATAAAAACCGAATTTATTGCGCATGCGCAACCGATGCTCCCCATACGATGATGATGCACAGTTTTTGTTACAGATTTCCTCACTCTTTCTGCATCTCTCTTTCTGTCTCCCTCTATCCCTCTATCCTTCGCCTCCCTTTGATTTTATTATTCATTCTGTTTGCCGCAGGATTATAAATCATGATGCGTGCGAGTTAAGGTGACAGCACTTTAGGGCACATAAACACACATAAAAACCCGAGCAGGTTGCTGGAATTTTAATTAAATGGAGCACGAACTGTGCGTAACTCCTTCCCCCGACCCATCATAAAGACGCAACTGTCAGCCCGAGGAACTGAAGGAATTAAATATATATAATATAAGTAAAGGATGCTAATAATAGAACTTTACTGCAGTATTAAGTTTATATGTGTTTTTAATATGTTCATAAAAGTATTTACTAAAGAAGATCTCAGTTCTCCTCAGTTTATTTCGTTTATTTTAATTAATTTCAGTGGAGAATCTAATAGGGCTTTGCCTGGAGACCCTAAATAATTAGTATACCTATAAACTATAAATGAAAAATAAATAAAATAGAAATAAAAATAAAAAAAAGTAAGAAACGTCGGTTACAAATGGAATTGAAAAATAAGATTATTGAACATTTAAAGCAAACTTGATCTGTCCAATTCATACAGGAAACTTCATGCCAAATTTGGTTTCTTTAGTTTAAATAATAGTTGAGATCTGTATGTTTATACAGAGAGTCAGGCATGGCTGTGCTGATCAAGAATATATATACTTTACTTCAACTTCTGCCTGTTACATTTGCTCGAAGGGTATAAAAATAAAAAAAAGCTTAGTTACTTCTAAACTACTTTCTACTGCTGCTGCAGCTTTTTTTCACTTTTTACCATTTCTTTCTTATGGATCTAAATCCGTATCGATTGGTGCGACCCACTTTCAAGAGCGCTTAGTCCAAAATCCTCCTCGTTTTTTATTTTCTGTGCCAATTTGCATGCCCTTTCCGATTGCTTCAGAACAATGAGATTCGGTTTCGTTTTTACAACTTTAACGTTTCATTTTTTTTCTTCGATCTGCTTTGGAAATAATCACGAACTGCGAAACTGCGTGGGAACTTTAGTCTCATTTTTCTGCGCGTGTGACGAATGAAGCTTGAAAGTAAAAATCCTCAAAAAAAAAAAACAAAAAACAATATCGAAAACAGACGAACATAAATTGCAGGTAAGAAGGAAAGCTGAAGCTCTGAAAAACTAATCGCACAGATATAAATGTGAATTTGACTATAATAAAAAAAAAAGAGTTTTATTTTTAAGTTTTAACCCAAAAACCCCAAATAACCGAAACTGAAACAAGGCAAACACAAAGCGTCGTCGTCTATTGGGCAACTGTAATAAATTATCGAAAAACACGAAATGCGCACTAAAATATGGCCAGGAACAAGCTGGCAACAACAACAGCAACAACAACAACATTAGGAGGTAGCAACAATCGAGCTGCTGCTGCTGTTGTTGTTGTCTATTAAAAAACGGGGCGATTTGTGGCAAAAACAAATTCAAAGCTCTTGAGATTAAAATCGAAGCGAAAATGAAATCATGCAAAAATTTCCTAAAAAGCAGCAGGGTGAAAGAGAGAGAGGCAGAGAGAAGGGGTTTGGGGAGGATAGGAGGAAGACTCGCAGCGAAACAGGTTCACACGCTACCAAGAATCGATCCCGTTGCCGTTCCCAGTTCGCACAGGCAGCAGGGTAGGGCAGGGCAGGGCAGGAAGTGTGTGTCCCTTCTACGGGTTAAGGCAGTGAATCTACCTGTGCCAAGATTCTCTCTCTTTCCTCCTCTCTCTCTCTCCCATTCTCTGTTCTTGTGTGCAACAAGTGAATGACAGGATAATCGTCCTGTGTACCTGTTTGCCTGCGCCTGCGGTCTCTGTATCTCTCTGTGTGTGTGTGTATTTCAGCTCTTTTTGGCATGTGAACAACTCGCATTAAAATCTCTTAATGTTTGCATTCTTATGCCGCTGTCGTCTCGTTTGATGCGTGATCTTGTTGATTATGCTGATGCCTGTGTGATCTCAGTCTCAGTTTGCCTTCACCTCGTCGTGCCTCGTCTGCTCGTTGCTTTCCCAGCAGCAGGTTCCACCCCGCACTCATTCAGTTCAGTGGCATTTCGGACAGTACAAATTTCTCGTTTACCATTTATTTTTTGCGCTCTTTTGTTGTTGTTTCTGTTGTTGTTTTCCTCGTCTCTTTGCCCGCTTTTGTATGCAAGAGTGTGAAATTTTATTTTTTATTTTTTGCTTGTTGCCTGTTGTTTGCTTCATGGAAATTGCCTATGCTGAGGAATTTGTGGGAACAAGTGCAATCCGTACGATCCATACGATCCGAGAGCATGTAGTGTTACGTGCCCGCAGAGTGAGAAAGAGATGGAAAGAGAGAGAGAGACACGGAGAGAGATAGAACACCCGCAGGCGAGAGCGTGTGAATTTTGCAGTGAATGCGATTTGCTTCTTGTTTTTCTTGTATTTTTGACCGTTTTACGGCTAGTTAGTTCGAGTGTGAGAATTTATAGTTATTGGAAATTCGAAAGAAAATAAAAGGCATTTAATTGTCTGATCCTTTGATGGTATAATACAAACTGAACCTAACCTAAATTTATAATATTAGTGATATTTTTTATATTAGTTAAGTGTTTTTAATTCTTAATATTTCTTGCGTATCAAAAATTAAAATAATCTTACTAGACTCTTGCATATTCTTGTATACCTTAATGTTTTAACATAACGAATGAATTAAATGAAAATGATGCAAGACAAAATTCTCGTTTATCTCTCCTTTCTCTTAGTTTCCAAATCTATAATAAAATATCTAATTTCTTTATTTTAGCTGTACAACAATTGTAAATGTAAATCGAGTGATTGTCAGTTATAATCTCATAATATTTCTTCGCTCTTCAGCTATTACAATTAACATACTTTCCTTTTTCACAATACAAATAGCTTTGCTCAGCTTTCAGTTCAGAGGAAATAAGCTCTCTTTGGGGAGCTCTGTCAATTATCTGCTATCAGTATCAGCAAAGCAGGTACAAGCACACCAGGTGACACCAGGCAGAAACAACAACAGGAACAACAACTTGCCACAAAATGACATGCAAAGCAGTTGTCATTACAGCGCAGCGATTTATACCATATATATACTGTATATATAAAATGAAATTGTTTAAATTGCTGGGCCATAAATCAAGCGCAAGGCGAGACAACACCAACAACAACAACAATAGCAACAAAACAAAATTTCGCGCTCGATTTCACCTGTTCGTTGAGACAATGGCTAAGTCTGGTGACAGTCTGCCCCTTGGGCCCCTCCCCCTCTACAGCCGACAACTCAATTGCGGCACTTGTCGCACGACACTTCACTTCAATTGAGACAGAGCGAGAGGGATGTGAAGAGGGCGGGGTAGGAGGAGGGGGGGTAGAGAAAACGTGAAATAAACGAAATTAAATGAAATTTGGTCAGTCAGCATGTGACGTCTCTCATATTGTGGAGCATGGGATCATTGGAGCGCGCAGCATGACGTGACAGAAAAATATTGTGATTTTTCACGTACGAATTGTGCGCGGTATTTACTGAAATCGTTTTCTTTCGTATATATATATTCGGGACGTTGTTGTTTTTATGGTTTAATTTACGGCACAAAGTTGACAGGCGCGTCTGCCCACTCAAAGGTTAAACGAGCCAAGCTGAGTTTCGCTCTCAGTCAGGGTCTCTGTGCAGACGTGCAGACACAATAAGCGCTAAATGACATGAGCAGCAGCAGCAGCACAGTGCCGACACTGCAGTCACCTTAACCCCTCCCCCTCCCTCTGCCTTCACCTGTTGCTGCTCCATATGAGTTTGCAGTTTATGGCTTACAAGAGATTTGCTCTGCCTGTCCCTGTATCCCTGTCCACGCATTCTGATTTAATCACAGTGGACGCCGCCTTTAAACGTTTTCAGTTAAATACCCTAACAGCGGGTAGTACAAGTCTTTAGACAGGGTCTAATCCTTTTATGCATAAAGTAATAAAGTGAAATAAAAACTAAACTAAAACAGCAACAAATGAAACTGCTGCAAATATAAAGACACTCTATCGATGCATATTTATCTATCTAATATTATATCTGTAGATCCTTTTGTCTGTTTATCTATTTGTCTATAGTTGCGTCTATCTATAAATGTATCCATCTGCCTGTGAATCTATCTATTTATTATTTGTTATTTATTTATCTATCTACATGTTATGTATATCTATCTATCAATTTATGTATTCATCTATCTATTTAACTATCTGTCTTTCTATCTATACTAACTTGATAAGTTTTAATAAAATATTTCATCGTTCACATTCCTCTGTAAGCGTATTGAGCTTGCGTCATATGCAACTCTCTTTTTTGTCTCGATTTTAATCATTTTTATTTTATTTTCTTTAAGCTGGAATACGCAAAACCATCGCCTTAATTGTGCAGAACGAAATGCTTGCTCCACTAATTAAACACACGAGAAGAAGAAGAAGAAGAGGAAAGAGATACAACAAGAGCAACAGAAATTGCATTTCATTTTGGCTCATTTCAGTTTGTTTAACAAATTTGCTGACAAGCGCGCTGACAGCGCAAAGCAACACGCACAAAACGAAAGACTTAAGACACAAACTTGCCCACTTGACCCCAACAACGCGTACACAACAATGCGTACACCTCGATATTTTGTGCCGCTTTCCCGCCGCAATTTCAATTTGCCCAGCGAGTTCGCCACACACAGAGCGAAAATGGAATTGAACAAACCCCAGAAATTATTGCCATGAGATATGGTTATAATCGGCGTTGTCTTTCTTTTCAAATGGCAAAATCAATGGGGCGCAAAATAAAGCGAAAAGTAAAACCAAAGAAATAAAAGAGACGAGAAAGAAACCAAATACAATCATACAAAATACTGAAAGTACAGATAAGAGTCGGCATTTTCACCAGCTACCTGTTTTCATGGGTGTTCCCGGACAATGAACAGTCGCCTCGATTACGATGAAGCCGTAACAATTGCAATTAATCCTCTCTCTCTCTCTCTGAGCTCATGGAATCTTTTTGTTTAAAATCTTTGGCAATTGTTTTCGGTTCTTGGGTGTTTTTGTCGCAATGAATTCATGGATTCATTTGGAAAATTTGTGCAAACGCCCACACAACAAGAACTTAACTTGTTTGGTTTTGGGGCAGTTACAAACGGAATCAAGAATGCAGGTAGCAAATACTCATAAAACTAGATCAACACTTAGTTTCTTTTCGAGTTTATCAATTCAAATGGAAAGGACATTCGCTTTTAATCAAAGTGCAGAGTGCTATATGATGTGGCGCCACCATCTGTGGACAGTTACTCAATGGAAATAAAACGTTGATGTATTTAGCCATTAATAAAACCGCTCAACACTTGACACACTCAAGGCAGGCTCGTGAGTTGGCATGTGCAGGGTGGGCGGTGCACAAGGGCCCCCGAGGCTTATTAGAAATGAATTACTAACAATTTTGCTATTATAAAATACAGAAAAATCAATGCATTGAAGTTTAAGTTTCTTTCACTATTATGTAAAATATTTCAAAAACTAAACACATATTATACAATATATTTTAAACCAAGGCATTTGTACAAGGCGCCCCGAGAAGTCTTGCACAAGGCGCTCCATGACCGTGGCTACGGCCCTGACTAAATGCCAATTTGAAATGCGAAAAAGTGCATCTATTTTTATGTTGATGTGGCGCCATCTGGCGAGTTGCTGCAGCGTAAACACTTGATAGCTGCATTCGCTCAGCTCGCTCGCTCTCTGTCCATCAGGTTGTTGTTTTGGGCTCCCGTTTTTCAGTCACGTTTCATTTGGTTGGTATCTCTGGGCCGCATCTGTGGCAATTAATTTAAACGCACGCTGTAATATCTCATTTTTGGACTACGTTCACTCACCTCAACCCCCTCTCTCACTGCTTTTCTTCATGCCCCTACAGTTAAATTCATAGAAGCCATTGGGCTATAAACCAATGAAGAAATAAGAACAAAGCTGCTGCTGCTCTCGGTAGCCAAGACGAGCTTGAGATACATTTATCCACTTGTTACTCCATTTACAAGTTCCATAGAATTATGATTGAGATCGCGGGCCTATCATAAAACCAAGTTTATTTGGAAATTTAGTTGTAAAAAGTAGCCCCAAAACAAAACTAACAACAACAACAGCAACAAGCTAAAGTCATGTGGCAGGCAGACGCTCTTGGCTTGAGGAAAACTTGACGCATAAATCTGGACAACATTTTCATTCAAAATTAGACCAAATTCTGTTGACAAGTGTCGTCCGACTGGACTTGGACTTGAACTGCAGCGGAAGTCAATGACGACAGCGGCACGCCAACAGCGCCTGTCTCGCCCCTCCCGTCTGCCTCGTGTGGAATACCAAGAAGTTTGGAGCGGCAATCAGACAAAGTTGTCGCCATGTCTCCAACTGAATCCAACTTCAGTTCCAGCTCCAACTCGAGTGTCTCGTAAGCGACTCCAATTCCGTTTGCTTTGCTTGGATTCGTGGCTCGTTTTTTTGGTGGGAGAAGGGGGCAAAGAGGGCTTCTTTGGCGCGAGTTTGACTAATTAAAGCGCAGACTTGGGCATTTTTAATTTGTACGCTTGTAAAATGAAATTAACTTTGTTCTCCCTGTCTCCCCTCCCTCTCTTTCTTTTTGTCGTGCAGCTTGTTTCCTTTTGAACTTTGAAATGGTGCGTGTCGCCCTTAATACTCTATAAAGTGTGTGGCATATTCGTTCAATTGTTAAAGTATTGAGCAGCCAACAATGTTTATTAACCTAAATAAAAATAAATTAATATATGTATAGATTTTTAGATGCATAACCTACCTCTACCTGAGCAGGAAGACTAAAAAAAATATTAACAATAAATGTAATACACATTTTTATATATAATTGATGTATTTATTCACCTTAACCTGCAAATATTTTATTTTGTCGAGTTGATAATCCTTAATAAATACTTTTTTTTAGTTAATAGTTATTTTATTAAGTTTGTAAACTAAGAAATAAATTTTTTATTCAAAATTATTTAAGCTTTGTCTTCTCTTTGAGTTCCTAGAATCCTTCTGCAAAGCTTTAACTTCTCTACTGTATTTTTAGAGTATTTAAAATTCAAATTTCTTTTGTTTTTGTCGCTTTCCGCAAGTTCCGTTTGGTTCTTTTATTTTTGGACGTTGAACTGGTGCTTTGGTGCTTTATGGCCAACAGTTTGCTGGCTCGTAATGTCGCTGTCTTCCAAGAATCGACAGGCTGAACGCTGACCTCTATAGAGCTCTCTAAATACACACACACGCTGACTCGCAATATACCTGTACCTGTGCCTGTGCCTGGTTGTTTTTATGTACATTTGGAGCTGGCCAATTGACGGGCCCCACAAGCTACAGCACGTTTCACTTTCAGCCAACAACAACAACAAATAACAGCAACAACAATGCTGTCGACATCTTCATCTTTGGCGCATCCAAAAATGGCAGCAAATTGTAAATTTGGCCGCAGTGCAGGTGCAGAGAAGGCGCAGAGACTAGAAGAGAAACACATGTTAACTAGCCCGATTGGGACTGTGCTGCGCATTGGGTCGGGTCGGTTCGGATCGGATGGGATCGTTACGGATCGGGATAGAGAGGGGGGCAACTGTTGGTCGCCTCTCCGTTTGTTTTGGCCCACGTTGGCGCAAATGTCAGGCTATAAATACCGAATTGGTATTGCGATTCCAATTGCAATTGGCCAAAATGCGTTTGCTTTTTTTGCCTCGCTACACATAACGCAAATATGGACATCTGTTGCTGTTGTTGTTGCTGTTCATTCACTCTTGTTGTTGTTGTTGCCAATTGTATGAGAGGTTTCGCAATTGAAGTAAAGTTGCACTAAACGCACTTGGTGCGCCGGCAGCAATCGCCAATTGCCATTGCCAATTGCATTTACATTTTACATTTACATTTACGTTAGCAGTTTGCAACGTTTTCTTTGCTCATTTTGGTAGTAGTCTTCAGTTTGCAATACCCTATAAAAGTGCTTGAAAAGGGTTGCTTAATTAATACTGTTGCCCTACCGTATAAGCTTCGATTGATTGTCTATCGGCTTACCGCCTTACTTTCGATAAGCCATTGATAAATCTAACGTTTAGTGTTGAGTAAGTTAAAAATATCGGATACATGTAAACAAAGTGAGGCTGCAAATTACATATTAATGATTATTAAATGAATCAGTTATAAATTGAATTAATAAATGGCTAAAATTATATTTATACTTCTAGGGCATCTCTTAGTCTTGCCCTTTCACCTGTTTAGCCCTGCATGACGTAATTAAGCAATTGTTTTTTGTTAGTTCAATTAACACACTTTACAATGGTTTATTAATGATACGGGTAGGGAAACTAAGCAGCTTTATGAATTCCAAATACCAATGCGACTACTTTGAGTATCAATTCGAGTACTTTCACCCACAATGCTCCAAAGAGACAATGGCATCAAGAGTTGATGCAGAAACAATGGGCAGCATAAAGACAACAAAGACAATCGAGAGTCTTCACCTGCAGCGATCGTTGATGTAACTGGGTAAGAAACAGAAGGTGAAAACTTTTATGCGGAAAATGTTAATATAATGAGTCGATTCTGGCACATGCCACATGCAACACACACACACACGAACACCAAAAGATATAAGTCACTTTTATTGACCATTTAGCGCAACAAATCGACTGCGTAACTAAGTTGAGGATCAGGCGAAGCATCTACAGAGACAATACCATATATGGTAAAAGAAATATCACATAATTCATGGTAAGATTTATGTGCAACCTGTGAGGCGTTAATCAATAGATACGCAACGAATGCGATACGATTCAATGACAGCATAAATGATGTAAGGATTTTTTTGGAATCTGAGAATATCCAATTAATTCTAGAAACCATTTCAACAAAAATTTATTGATACAATTCTTTAGTCTATCTGAAAATTGCCCAGATACATTTTGTTATATCTTTAGATTCAGTTTCCCCGCCTGTAAAGCGATATCTCCAGTAAACAATATCTTTCAGTCCTCACTTTCCCCTACAAACACCTTGTAAAGCATATTTCACATGTTGCAGCCCCTTGTAGTATCTTCAAAACTTGTAATCCCTTGTAAAACCCATTGAAAACGCATTCAACATTTGACATTCTCAACTCTTTTCGATCATAAATCTGAAATGTAGCTCTCACCTCTTGAGATGAGATCCCTGGGGTGTGATCATAACACGTGTAGAGCTCTATAAATAAGGCGATTTGTGCAGCCCCATTGCGGCTACTCGACTTAACAGTAGCTCCCCCGATCTCTCCTCTCTCCCTATATTATTAATATGCAATCTTAATAATTTATGCATAAAACGCTTAAATTTATTAACACCACAGAGCGTGAGCCTAAAACACAACAAAACGAAATTAAAGAAGAGAAAGAGAGAACGAGAGAGAGACGGGGGGCCCATAACTTAAGCGAGGGGAAATGCAGAGACACATTTCCATGTGGCATGGAGCAAGTACGAGATTTAGCCTCAACACGTGATCGCATCGAGTATTATATTTATAAATATATAATTATGTGCAGGCGCAGGCGCACATTGTCTTGAGGGATGGGAGAAAGTAGAAAAGTCTACAGTGTGTGTGAGTGTGTGTAGGATAGGGAAATTGGAAAATATCGTTTCTCAGGACTGTCACCTTTCGACAGCGATGCGATAATGAATCCAGCCAATTGTCAGCCTCCTGTTTGTTTTTCAATTGCCAGTTCCCAATTGAATTCTCATTCAGGAAATGCTCAATCAATTGGTGGGAAAACTCCTAATCAGCGTGAGAGGTTTGTGTCTGCACTAGCACTAGCTGGAAATTCTAATTGGAAAATGGAAAGTATTTAAATTAAGAATAGTTCCAATTTTCACACGACAGGCAGAGATAAATCAAACATAGATTGCACATTTCCTTAAGGGAATATGTCTGCCAGTTTGAAGTTACTATAAGATGAATATTTAAACATGATATTTTAACATTAAAGTTGAGGGTCGAAGATTATTAAATCATGCATATGATCAATTAGTATTATCATACGTACATATATTTTGCCTTGTTCACTTCTATGTCTTATCAATCGGTTTAGATGAATAAGAACTCTGTTATAAATTTCAAGAGAACATATGTATATTTTATTATTATCAAATAATGATAAGTGCAATCATAATATTGTTCTTTAGGCAGCTCCATCATAATTCTGCACAACTTCTTCATTTACTAAGTTCAGGTTATAGGCGCGATTCATACCTCAGAGTATTCCCAGTTGCTTATGGATTATGCATGAGCAACAATTGATTAGCTGACTGGGAAAAGTGTTAAAGATAAGAAATTTAATTGCCTTGCATGTTTCTTCTGTTTTCTGGCAGCCGCCCACGGTGACAATTGAAAATAGTTTCTCCAATTTCCCAATTCAAAGCCCACCTATGTTAGTTCGAAGCAGAGAAAGAGAGAGAGAGAAAGAGAGAGAGAGGAGGAAGGCATCGATAGGTATAGCGTGATAGATAGCAAACCAAGTGCAACTGCTGAGATTAATTGTCAGCTTTCTATACAGCAACTGTTCAACATTTGCGCATTTTCCGCCGTCACGTGTCACAATTAAAGTGTGTGTTCGTCTGTGTGTGTAAAAGGAGAGTGGAAATGTGTAAATGTGAAAATGAAGGGCTGCCTGGCAATCCTGCTGTTTATTTTTAAACTGAGAATCAGCCAGAGAAAGTGCCTTGTCTGGCAAATGAAAGAGAGAGAGAGAGAAGGCATTATAAATATGATAAATTAACTTAGAAAAGTCACGAGTGTCAGGGCGTGAGTGTAATGGGCATGAAGTAAACACACACACACATGTGTGTGTCTAGAGTGGGTTACACATGCGCGTGTGTGTGTGTGGGGGCCTTGATTAATGCACTTGCAAGCAGCCCCAGCTCCATTTGGCACGCCTTATTCAGCCCACGGCTCGAGTCTAATAAAGTAATTTACCTGACTAAATAGTTGCCGGCAGCGTGTTTCACCATTTTCGACCAGGCTTTAACAAGATGTTGCTACGCTCCCCTACCCCTCTATCATCTCCTTCACGTATGTTGAGAAAATTAGCATTTTAATTGAAATGTCACGCCGCCGCTTGCCAAGTGCCAAATGCGTTTGAGCCAAGTCAATTGCGCTTTTAGAGTTACCGTTACAATTTTTGTCGACACGACACGACACGCACTTTTTCATATACCAAACAGTATTTTTCTCTGATGAATGGCAACAAAAAAGCAACGAAAAACCATTCCAAAAGTTTTCTAATTGCAACAGTTGCAACCACAGCCGTCGTAGCAAACATAGATCTTGCTATGACTTCAGCTTCAATTTGCTTGGCTTGTCGCTTGAGGCTTGAGTGCAACTTGCTTCGTGAAACAATTTTTGGTTAGATTAATTTGCTCAGTCAAACGAGGCGGCAATTTGTCAACAATTATGATAAGAAAATGCAAAAGGAACGTGTTTCTTTACGTATTCATCGAATACTTCTAAAATGTTGATTGAAATGAAATAAAGAAATGGGATTTGTTTGTATGAACACCTAGATCTTCGGGAATATAAGAGCTAGTGCTATCTAGTTTGCTGATAATATTATTTACTACTGCACGCAGATAATGTGCATCTTAGAACTTGACCACGCCTCCTTTCTTCATAGTAAAACAAAAAAAATCGATTAAAGACGTAATTTTGAAGTTAGAACATTTAACTTTCGTATGTAGAACAAATATTACCATTCAAGTAATTTCTATAAATTAAGCTGCGATTCAAAATAAACTTAAAAGTTATTTGAGGCAATAAATGTTAATGGATGAATGCCGTATAGACATTACACGGTCACTTGCTTACCTGTTAAGTTCCCAAGAGGTTAATTACCATACTCATCTTTATTTTCAAATATTCAACAATTATTTCTAATCAAAGAATTCTTCTGCATAAAGCTTGTCAGCCAATAACGTTAAGTGCAACGACAAATTAGACAAATGAGGCCCAAAAGCAGCAGTGGAATGAGCAATAAAATCCAACAGGGTCACAGTCAATTTGATGATCACTTGCAGCGGTTGGCAACAACAAGTTGCAACAATAGTCACAAGTTGCAAATGTAATTGATAAAAGGGAAGAACAGCTAAAAAAAAACAACGACAAACTGCAAATCTCCCCAGCGACAAAGCAAATGAGACTCACTGCGCACTCTGCGCAACGTGCAACGTGAAACTTGCAACGTGAAGCCGGCAACGTGCAGCAGCAGCGAGAATCAGCGTCGCAAACCGGCCGCCACAGGCAGCGCCGTAGCCGTAGCCGAGCGCTGTTGCAACATGTCAAAATAAATCAATTGATTGATCTTGTTTTATTTATGTCCAATTCAATTTCGATCAATGAGCAGCGCACACGAATGCAGAATGCCAGAACAGCCACAGACAGAGAGATAGAGAGAGAGAGAGAGGGAGAGAAGGCAGAACGTGCAAGAGCTGAAAGAGAAGTGCGTGACGCTTGCAACTGGCGCTTGGGCTGTGGCAACTTTGGTTCGTTGTTTTTTGTGTTTTTTTGCTTGGGTGTTGCCCTACGGCGTGCGTGCGTTAAATGATTTTCAGGATTCAAAGAGGAAGAAAGAGGAGAAGGAAACAGAAAGAGAGAGAGAGAGAGAGAAAGAGAGATAGGCAGAGCAAGTGACAATATAGAAGACAAAGGGATAGAGAGAGAGAGCTGACAAACAAAGTCAAAGCCTTTTATGAAAGATTTACTTAACTGAAAATGTATAATCATAAGACAATAATGACACGGTTAAACAAGAAATAAAGATCTACACCTTATCATACAGATAACAAAATATCACAAGTAACAGATATAAAGATTAAGATTAATTATAACAACTCCAGAATAGTTTCAAAGAAAGTCAAAGCTTTTAAATGAGGATGTAACAGAACATAAAGCTATTTATTAAAAAAAACTATATGCACTATATATTATACATTACAAAGTATTCATCATTTAGATACCTTGGCTACTTTCAAAGCACGCGCCTAAAACTGTGCTACGCCATAACGATGATTTGCGCCCCACCCCCCCACATATGAAAAAAACTGCGTATAATGCACGTAAGCTCGACAAATTTGAATTTATAAAAGACTAGGCCGTTGTTCCGTTTTGAAGTCGTATTTCCTTTAAAGAGCTTTGAACTCTCCACTGCAACAGACGCAACATTTTGTCATAATCATGCAAATATCACCTGTGCTTATTGGGATATCTCTCTCTCTCTCCCTCTCTCTTTCTCTGCCAGTCTGCAAACTGCATATTTTGTCATAAAAGTCTATTAAATATGTGCATTGGCATATGCAAATGAGGCAAATGTATGACAAAGACATAGAGAGATGGAGTTGCAGATGGAGATGCAGTTGGAGATGGAGATGCAGATGGATATGGAAATGCAAATGGGGGAAATAGAAGAGTTATGGACCAAAGCAATACCCGGCAGCAGGTCAATGTGCATGACGTTGAGTTGGTTATGGAATTTATAGTCGCAAATCTCTTGCAGTGAGTTGAGGTTTCTGCATTGTGTAGGGTAAACACACAGCCAACGGGGCTTAGCCAATTCGGTGCAGAACTCACAGCACTCATAACACAAAACTGAAAATAACAAATGCAGTTGCATTTTTTTGCATTTCATTCGTGTATATCAATAAAAATCAAATAATACACAAACTGTGGGATCAATCACATTTATGCTAATTTTCAACTTACATAATATGAGGGGGGGAAGGTTGGAGGTTGCTGCATGGTACGACAACGACAAATTCAATTCAAATTTGTATTTGTTTTGACAAATTGAAAACGCTTAGATAAGCTTACGATTGAAATGAATGTGACTGAGGAGGAGAAGAAGGTGGAGGAGGAGGAGGGGAAGCTGTTGCAAATTGCATTCAAGAATTTTGTGTTGTGGTTTTGCAATTATAAAAGCAGATTTTGTGCTCTCACAATGGGCACAATGAACGGAACCCGCGATCGTATATGATGCTTTGGTTCTTGCACTTTCACTGCATTAAAAATGCAACCCACCTACATTTTGTTGCTCGCTTTGCTCTGCAGCGGACGGTTCAGTGGCCATCTCGTCTCACACACACACACACACTCGCAGAGGGGGCGTTGGAACCACCGTTAAACATTCTGCATAAGCAAAGGGAAATTGTTACGGGAAGACGAGTTGCTGATGCTGGTGATGCTGTTGCCCAAGCTGATGCGGATGCGCGACCAACGAGTAGAAGGAGGAGTCACATCCATTGTTCTACTGCTGAATTGCAAATCGCACTCATAGTTCGCCTCAGTTCAGTTCAGTTCGGTTCGGTTGCAATTTGCCGTTTGTTGGGGCAGGCAGCAGCAGCAGTTGCCATTGGAGCCACTCGATCTGCTCCAGCTTTGGCATCGGCATCGGCATCAGCCTTAGGTTCAATCAACCCTCAGGGCATTGACTCGACACACGTGGGTGTGTGTTGGTTTTGTTGGACCCTTGTGGCCTTGTCGTTTGCCCCAGGTTGAATGTACCGTTGTGTCTTTGAACTCCACTCGCTCTCGCTCTCTCGAGCGACGCGACAAGACGCGCGCGACGATCTTCTATGGCATAACGCAACAGCAGCAGCCGCCTCTGCCTTGGCTGGCGTCGCAGTCGCTGTCGACGTTGCCGGGCCAGACACTCAGACGCGTCGCCCATGAATGAGACAACGAACTTGCCCAAAGAGAGAGAGAGAGAGAGAGACACGAGAGAAAGAGAGAGAGAGCGAGAGATGCCGCCAAACCAAAGCCCACATGATATGAAAAAAGCCAGTCGAAATCGAAATAAACCTGACACGATCTTTCGCATGCAAATCACCCTTGGCCAGAGATCGCGCTCACAGTTCACCCGAGAGAGCAATTAACATTACAAATTTTTGGCTGCAAAAAGGAAGAAGCTGCCAATTAGCATCGTGTGTTGAGCGAATGAAGAATTGATATGCAAAGAGCGTAGACGACACTTGAATGAAAGCGATCACTGATCGATCGTGCGATCTCAGATGCCATCTCTTGCCAGCTCTGACAAAATCCTTGATGAGCCAACGTTCATTGATCTCGGCTAACAAATCCAATTTCCAGCAAGAGCTTTAGTTTCAGCGCAGCCTTGTTGCCAAGTCAATTCTTCTGGGTGCATTCTACAGAGTAAGCTAAGGGCAGTACGTGATCTTAAGAGAAATAATTGTAACTGTTTGATACCCTACAGAAACGTCTAGAGTGACTACCCCGGGTAGGTAGTATACGTATACATAGCTAATCGACATTCCTAGAACGACATGGTAGCTATATACTCATGCCCAGAATAATAGGTTTGTCTTTGAATTATCAGTTTAAAATTTTTTTTACACAAACAGCATTTTAATATTATACAGTGCTTATTTTGTACCGCGATCTATGAATTCTATTCATCTTTTGGGGAGCAGATAGCTCTATTATCATAGGGTTTTCCCGCACTGATCGACCTTATCTCTTTTCTTTTCGAGATGGTGTTTTTCTAGTGTTGCACAACATCTTCATTTTAATTAAAATTATTAAATAACACTATTAAGAAATGGCATTTTTTGTTTCATCACCTTTAGAAACATTTCCCTACGAAGATCAATAGCAGCCTCCTTTATTTGAATTGAATTTCTCTGTTCGTGTTGCCCTTTGTTGTCCTGCAACACTAGCAAATCCGAATGAAACGTTGTTGTACGACGATCTGCTTGACTTCACTGTCTGATTGCATCGCCTGCCTTGCTGCAGATCGTGGCCTGCACATGGGTGATAAATAAATTCAGGTATTAACTTGCCATATATTTTCATTATATGCGACACAGAAAGTCGTGTTTTATTTCAACACAAGTGGATTTTAATAATAAAATGTGTCTAATTTGGTACCCACTCGCACTCGCACTCACTGTGGCAGGAAAGAGCAAGAGCGCAATAAAAAGAAACCTGATTGCCCAACACCTTTTTCCCAAAGTGAGACTTGGACGCTCCTCTGGCCTGCCTGCCTGCCTGGCTGCCCACTGGCCTTTCCCACTAGGTGTGAGGTGTTGCAACAGCAACAGCAACTGCAACTGCAACTTGCAACTTGTGTATCCGCATCCTCCGTGGTACGTGCGAGGCGTCAATGCTTCATTTTCACTGTCATCTTAAGTTGATTGCAAGTTACGAGCCTGTTGACAACAACAACAACAACCATTTCATGCAAGAACTGAGCAGGCTCCCCCTCTCTCTCTCTCTTGCTCTCTTTTAACGGTAATTGTCAGCGCACATGCGTCTGTTTTTTGAGGTTATGCTCAAAGAGAGAGAGAGAGAGGTTAATACCAGGTTGCAGTTACATAGGTTGGGTCCACGCGCGGGCGGCTTATTAATCAGAGAGTTGCAGCACCAGCAGCAGCTCTGCATTGCACAACAACAACTACAATCGGGTATCGTTGCATGTGGTGTGCATGATTCATGCTTAATTGGCCCCGGCCACACTGCACTGCAAGCGAGCAACAACAGCCGTGCAAATCTCACCCAGTTGTCAATTCCACAGACAACACATTTCAATCAAACTTTGCTGTGCCATAAATAAACCACCAGCTGGACAGAGAGTCTACAATTCAGCGCACCCCTAGCCACGAGATCAGTGTTGTCCACAAATTGAACTAATACTAACTAAAGCTAAGTTTGTCATTAACAGCGTTAATCAACACTGGTAAATTGTGGAATACTTTCGTCTAGAGCTGAAAAAAATCTATGTTTATGTACATCGATGTTTCGATAATTTTCATAAAAACATCGATGTATCGATATATCGAAGTTTCTGATAGTTTAAAGTAAATTTATGGTAAATGTGTAGTTATAGTAAAATATAAAAAATGTAGCTTGAAAAGCGATAAAATGGCAGCACTGGCAGCCAAGTTTAGCTTAAACTCTGTCTTGTGTGGTTCAATTACAGTTGTTGTTGTTGAGCACGCCTAACGTTCACATTTTTCCACATGAAATTATGAAGTCTCCATGGCAATTAATACGCATGAGCCGAAGCGAACCGAAGCCGAGTCCGAACCAGTTCCGGAGTCAGGCTCTTTGGTTCAGTCTCGAAACGGGCCTCTCTCTGTTGATGGCGACAACGGCGGCGGGTGCTGTCGTCTCGCATGTCAATTTGATGGCAATTAACTTTGGCCGGCGTTTTGTTTTAATAATAAATTTAATGAGCTGCCAAAAATGGTTGCAAATTTACGTGGCAATTAGGCGAGCAAAGCGACACTTGGCCAGAGTCATAGTCAATAGTCAGAGCCAGAGATCGTGTGGTCAATTGGACACCACCGGCTGCTCTATTTTGCTAATGAGACCGTTTTTGAGCAAATGTCGAGGCTTGGCTTGGCCACACATTGCCTGCGCAGGCATTTCAAGCGCGTGGCATGTGCATGAGGGTGTGGCAAGTGTGCAACGCATGCAACCACCAGATGTGACAATTGGCAGTAGAAAAAGTTTTCGTGGGATTGTTCAGAGAGTTCATTTGATGGTCGAAGTTGGGTGATATATTAAAATCTGACGAAATTATCAAAGCTTTTTAGATTGTAATTATAAATGTGATTCAATCAAATATAATACTCATTTCAACCTGTCAAATGAGAAACAACCAAAAAATACCAAAAATACGAATTAAGAAAAGCTTGCATGGGCAGCACTATAAATACTTAAATTCCATTAGAAAAGATTATCGATAGTCAATAAGTCGGGAACGAACAGGAATGAGCAAACACTTTTTTGTCAGTCACAGCGTACTAACAACTGTTGGCCTCATTTTTTAATTTCGTTCTTGTGAATTTGAAGTTTTGGGGAGTCTGCATGGAGATGGAAACACTAAAACACGAATTGAAAGTACTGCGTACTCTCTTTCCAAAGGACCACGAGCGTTTCCAATTGCTCAATTCCTGCCTAGATGAACTTCATTGCAGATTTATCGATGGAAATGGCAAACATTATGAATTGAATGCAAATATTACGGCAACATATCCACTGGCTCCACCCATCTGGTTCTCCGACAGTGAAGAGACAACAATAACAAATGCCATGCAAATGCTGAGCAATACAACAGGACGAGATAATCATGTGATTGTACAGATTGGTTTATTATTGCGTGATCTTTGCCACTTTCACAATCTGCCGCTGCCATGCGATATCGATAAGCTAACGTTGCCCTCGGTGGAATCTGTGGAGGAATCATACGATTCAGATTCAACTCTAGATTTTGCCTTGGATGGCATTTCTTTTGATAGCGATAATGAAGAGAATTATCCAATGGATAATGGTATAACATCCATCTCCGATTGTGGGGTGGAGACAATAAATGTTTCGACTATCAAAATCGATACCAAGAACGAAAACCACAGCAAAGACGACGATATTCCTGTGGAGCATGTGGCGACCCTAAAACGATTGCGTCAAAGTCAACGACAGGAACACACCAATGGCTCCGTTGTGGGATCAGTTCAGGCTACCGCTCGTCTGATGAAGGAGTTACGTGACATTTATCGTTCAGATGCAGTCAAAGAGAACACGTATATCATTGAGCTGGTCGACGATTCCGTTTACGAGTGGAACATTACTCTCAGATCTGTGGATCCCGATAGTCCCCTGCAGAAGGATCTATTGAAGCTGCAGGAGAAGGATGACAAGGCTGGTATTCAACTCAATGTATTGTTCCATGAGGATTATCCCTTTAAGCCGCCCTTTGTGCGGGTCGTGTATCCTTTTATTAGGGGAGGATATGTGGTAAGCGGTGGTGCCATATGCATGGAACTGCTAACCACTGCCGGCTGGAGCTCAGCCTACACTGTGGAGGCAATGATCGTACAGATCGCTGCGACACTGGTCATGGGCAAGGCACGACTGCAGTTTGGCGCATCCAGATATATCACACAAAAATACTACAGCTTAGCCCGGGCCCAGAAGAGCTTCAAATTAATGATGCTTAGTCATGAGAAAATCGGCTGGTATACTCCACCACAGAAGGATGGCTAAGATCAGTAGACTGTTCTTTATAAACCTCTTTACTGTATACTACTAACAATAAAAGAATGAAAACTGTTGACATATTTATATCTTTATAAGCAGATTAAACCTATTGTAATATACAAAGTATAAGTATATTTGAAGCAATAATCTAGTCTTATTATATTAGTTTATACGCTCGTTACAAATCGAGTCTCAGCGAGACTAGGAATGAGTCCTTAAAAGAAGCTAGAGAGGAAGGATGTAATATAAGGATAAATTAGTTGACAAAATGAATGTGCGGAGTGACGGAGAAAGAGGAGGGCAGTGTTGTTGTTGTTGTTGTGGTTGATGTTATAAGTGTGATAACCCACCTCATCTGCGGATGATAGCCATACTGTTCACGCAGCTCGGACTTGGTAACGGTGCGCTCCAATTCCTGTGGCATTAGATCAAAATGTCTAGCCAAAATTCGCCAGTGAACCATATTGAAATAGTTATATTCCCCAGATTCCTGATAACCACATCGTTTATAGTTCGGATTATCCGATTGTCGCCGTATCCAAAGACGTTCGAATATATGAAAACGCCATCCACGTTCTGCCAATTCAGCGGCTGCAAGCATTTGCATCATATCCCCAGGATATGTATAGAAGAAGAAGAACAAGAGTTCCACCTCCATTTGATTAGTTTTCGGCTGCGGCAAATCTCGTTCACCAGCGTGACGATAATGCAATGGCACATCATGAAGAACCTCATGGGGTGTACAGCGTCCACCCTGCAAAGGACTCGCAAAGCTCGAGTACAATTTGTTCCTCGTGCAGGCGCAATTATGCGCACCCACATTGAGACCCGCCGCATCGTGGCCAAAGATCTGTGACAATAGCTTTGGATTCTGTTGCGCCGCCTCTAGTCTGCTAGCCAATCCGGCCAGCCCGTAGGCACCCTCGATGCCACCACGTCCTCCTTGCTGAGGTCTGCCACCCCAACGACGCGTGTCACGCTGCGGCGGAGCACAGTCGAAGGTGACTCCACCCAGAGGGACACCCATGCGATTGGTGCGCAGGCGCCCGTAGAACTTGATGTGCTCGAAGCCAGGCGGTGGTCCAATATTATTATTGGCACCATTATTATTCACTTCGATGCACTTCTGCCGGCTCCAGGCACGCTCGCCCACGCCAGCCGCCAGGAACTGTTTGTCAAAGATACCATTCCAAACATAAATGCTCGGCTGATACGATAAATCCTTGTAGCCGCTGCCGCTGCCGTTGCCGATACCGATGCCACTGTTATTGTATTCGGTGGTGGCAGCCACCAGCGCCACCGCCGGCATGACTTCATTCTCCAACGTCATGGTGGTGCCGTGTTCACTGTTCGAGCACGAGCTGTGCTTGAAACAATTCTTGTTGTTGTTATTGTTGTTGTTGTCGTTATTGTTTATGTTGTTATTGTTGTTGTTATTGTTGTTGTTGTTAGTGGTGCTGCTACTGCCGCTGGTCTGCTGCAGTTCCACCAACAGATCCGGCACTGGCGATGTTTCCGCTTCTGATTCAAACACTGAGATAATCTGTTCACTGATGCTCGGCGGCGACTGCAGTTGCTCATCCTCATGCTCGGCATCGTCATCGTCGCTTATCATCACTGTCCAGTCGTCGGGTACATGTGCCTCCGGTGTCCCTGGAAGGGCTGGGAAATCTTCATGTATACTAAACTTGGACGGCGGCGGAGGCGTTGGTGTGGCTGGTGGTAAAGACTCTGGCTTCGATATATTCTTAACCACATCCACATAGAGGGCCGAAGCATTCAGATTCTGCTGCTGTTGCTGCTGCTTGACTGCTTGCTCTGCTGCTGCTGCTCCTCCTGCTGTTGTTGTTGTTGTAGTTGCTTTCCGCTTACCCTCGACTGGGGCAGCTGCGGCAATTGCCACCGCAGCCGCAATTGCTTTTGCATTGTGGCGTTTCATTTTCATATGAAGACGAGCACAAACACAGAAAATAACAAATAGTAAAGAAACCGTAAAGAAAAAAAAAAATAAGAACAAAACAAATTTGCTTGAATTTTCCAGGATTTGACAAGTGTAGCAAATTTGTGTGGCAGTACTGCAAAAAAGGCAGACGCATATTTCCCGTCCTGCTTGCACTGTGTGTGATTAATGCGCGTATGTGCGTGCGTTTGTACGTATTTAAAAGTTTATACAATTAAAAACTACTGACAAGTTTCTGATCGATAGGCAATAAGCGACGATTAAAAGGGAGAAGCAAAAATCTTTGCTTCGATTAACTTCTCGATATTAATTTAAAGAATATTTTGTGCAGTGTTTCCGTGTTGAGTTTCGCTGTTAACAGCACAGTGCTGCCGATCTCACATTTTCTCCTCAAATCCGTTAGTAACAGCACTTAAAAATTAGCAACACTGTTTACTCAAGCAACTGACTATATTCTGATTGATGGGCAATAAGAATTGATTATTCACTCTGAGAAAAGAATTAATCAAAAAAATTAATAAGATAACTTTGCCAAATGTTCTTCAAGAGATTTTTGGTATTTAGTTTATTTTTTGCAGTGTGTTGCTGTGCTGCGTCTCACTGTTAACAGCGCTGTAAAATGAACAAGTGCCTTAACAGTGTTGGTCAATGCGTTGTTTATTTTATTTTGCAATTGGCAAATTTAACAAATTCGCGCGAGTGTGTGTCTGTTTGTGTGGGTGCTGCGGAAATTGCTATAAACCAATTTAAAAGTCGAATCATAAATTTGCCAAGCAAGCTGCGACTAGACGCAAATTCACCTGCAGTTGCTGCGCTGCGCCAATTGGCAACGCAAGAGAAACGATCGTCAGGTTATGCAAAGAGTTATGAAAAAGGAGTAAGAAAGAACTCAGTGAAGGGAGATGCAACAGAGGGTGATGGGGAGGGGCAAAGAGAGAATTACAAGCCATTAACTTAAAATGACAACAGCACCACATAAATCTCTAGGCAGCAGCCGCTTTGTGGTTGCACTTAAAGGCAAATGTCTGGAAATTGACAAAAGGAACGCCGCATGGCCATAAACTGAGCACAGACTGAGCTGCAGTTGTTGTTTTTGTTGCTGTTGGGGCAAAGTGGCGGCTTCACTGCTTGCTGCTGGAGTGGGCGGCGCAGGCGTTGGCATTGTGCGCTAATAGCCCAAGTACCCCAAGCAGCACCAGCACCAGCACTGCCCACAAATCTGGCAGAGAGTCATTTGTGGCACTCGCCGCTCCACCCACCCAGCCTACCCCCAACCCCTTTACCTTCTCCTTCTGCTCCTCCCATCGCTTTCAGCAGATTTATGCGAACGAGGTGCGAGCGTCAAATTAACGAACTTGTCTGAGAGAAGCCCGAGATGATGCTGCCCCTGGCAGCCCGACGAAGAACAGAGCGGCAAACCATCTAGCCACTGTCCCTCTCACTATTCCAGCTCCCTTCCCCTACCCCTCACCCCTCCCTCTTTGCATCTCGGGGCTAAAGTCAAAACATTCAGGAAATCAGGTGCAGAACGTTCAGCAAATTAAGCACAAATAATATAAAAATACAATAATGCTAAATTCATGAAGCCGCAGGCCATGAAAAATGATACACATAAAGCGAGAGAGCTTTAGAGATGACACTGCCAAAGGATTGCAAAGATTACAGCAAGGAAGGCAGCGTACTAAGAATGATCTATGGATGTATGTGAAGAAACCTGCTGTAATAAGCAGAGGATATTTCCAAGAACTGCAATTAACTTGTGCCCTCCTTTTTTGTGCTCTCTAGCGACAGAGCACGACACGTGCACATCTCTAGCTGGCATGAAGCTAACGAACATCACGAATTGCCTGGGCTGGGCCTGATCCAGGGCCTGGGCAGAAGCTGCTGCTCTTGAGCTTGGCCACATAAACTACAATAAATCATACTCATGTTGCGCGCTGGCCGAAAGACAACGACAACGACGTCCAACAGTCGATTGCACAGTGCAAACCAAACCAAACCAAGTTCCAGATATCGGAAGAGTCCAGAGCCAACGGCCGCCGCGGCCACTTTGTGGACAGCAGCGACGGGTCAGCAATTGCCGAGCCATTAAATTGCCATTGCCAGGGCAACAAGTGAAGAGACCTGCAGCACCTGGACCACTCTGCATCCACCGACTACGTATACCTTCTTTTTTTTGAGTTGATGGTAGGTGTTAAGCCCCGGCATTCACTTAAGCTGCTTTGTAGGCCCAGCCAGAGAAGAAGCAACTCCCAAGATTACCAGCTCCGAAATTACTTGTCTCCCTTCCCACTTACTCTCAGTTTCTCTCTCTTGCTCTCTCTGTAGTTTGTTCTTTGCAGAACATTATGGAAATTAGCCCTGGCCCCAAAGTGACGCCCCATCGCCGACACAAATGACCCCAATGCGCATTATTCAACTGCCTCGTCCTGTGCGTCGTCATCTAGGCTGAGACTGAGACTGACTGAAGCTGGCCTAATGATCACTTGAATCTACAGTAGTTGCCTAGAGTTTTACGAGGACTTTGTAGAATTATGTGTAGGCCTTGTCGACCTGCCCACCTGCCTGCCTGCCTGGTTGGTTACAACTTGCCACAGCCCCTTGCCTGCCAAGTGCCCTGCAACACTTAGTCGGCACCATTCGTAATGTTTATGAGTCTTTTCGCAGCATTAAAAATGATGCACGTGTTATAGGTTTATATATCTACACAGTACTCCTCTGCTGGCACCTTCTCCGCCCCATGTCCGCCTTGACAGAGTTTGTTTTATGCTCCTCAACTAATATAAGTCAAGTTACAAAGTCTTTAAACATTTGAAATAGTTGTGAATCATAAAATTTAAACATATCTATAAATAACATAAGGAATACTTGTTTAAAATTGTAACTTTATTCTTAGTTTAAGATTGGTTAAACTATTTCTTCTTCTTTCAACCTGTGCAGCAGTTTCCTCACCAACTTTGAGAGCGACTCAGCGCTGACCTTGTCCACACACAAGCTAGTCGATCATATAGGATGTATTACCATCTATTATCATCAATCATTTTTCCCGCAAACCGAAGGCAACTCATAAAGTCGTCAGTTAAAAACTAAAGAAAAAAGAATCCAATTGCAAGTCAATTTTTATTTTTTTTTGGTATAACTTAAACAATGTTGCATTGTCTACGCAATGTCGTTGTTGCTGTTGTGTTCCATTCACCGAATACTCACTGATTTCGTAAAATATTACGATAAACGTCGTTTTCAACATTTATAAGCGCAGATTTTCATATTTTATTGCTTATAACTGCAAAGCGACATTAAATGCTGCTGCTTAAGAGAAACAAAACGCTGCTGCTGCCTCTGCTGCATAATAATAATAAACCCCAAAAAACAGAGATACAGACCTGCCCCTGTAGAGGAACGATACGAACATTTCAGAAACTGCAGCCAAGAAAAATGAATTGTCTTCATTTTGTAATTTAATGGTATTTTATTGAATTTTTGATGCGCACGGACAACGCAACATTGCAGCAGCAACGTTGCATCCTTGGCTGTGCAGGCGGAAGGCGGGGCAGGAGTACCGCCGCCTGTTGACATTTAAAATATGGCCGCGTGTCAGTGAGGCTGCCCTACGCCCATTTTTATGGTAGTCAGGTTTACATTTCGATTTCGATTTCAATTTTTTGTGTTTTCTTTTTTTTCGGCACTGATCTCCAGGCTGAACTTGCGTCTGATTCGGAATCTGAAAATGTTGCCAGAGCCGGCGTAAATTCAATTTGAAGGTCTGCACAGCGCGTCCGAATTCCCGAGATGCCAACAAAATGTGCTTTCACTTGACCCGCAGCGCTGCGTAAATAAATTTTATCGCACTGTTGACACGTGCGCATAATATTTCATTAAATTCAAAATAAAATGCAATAACTATATAAAAATAATACAGAAAAAAAACAAATTTCAATTGAAGTCGCAGTATTGATACTCTTTTCAATGATGATAATATATAGAGATCATTTTTCTTAGTGATCATTCTCATTACGAACTCTTTGCCAGCAGCTCAATGAATCTTCCCAATTGGTTTCTTACTGAGTTGCAAATTCCAAAGAATAACCGCAGCTTAACTAGGCACAAGTACAGTAACGCAATGCTATAAACAATTATTTTATTTTCATAATATATTTTACAGTTAAAGATGTGAATCTGTATGTCAAATCGTTTAAAAATCTTCTAGAAATGCATGGAAAGTGTTCCACATATGTACAGCAAACTTTCGTGATACCGATGCTCAACTGTATTGCTGTTACTGTGTTGCACTGTGGCAGCAGCATAAACAAATCGGCAGCCGCATCGTAACTTCGTTTTCAATTTGGCAAGTTTGACACTTGGCCAGTTAGTCAATTGGCCAAGTTTCACAATTGGCCAACGGGCGCCTATTTCAAAAAGTGTCCAAGTGCCACCTACGTTAGGCTGCCAAGGCAGTTGCCATTGCAGTTAGCTGTAGAGAGGTGGTAAAGGGAGGGGTATGAGGGACAGCTAGACGTGGCTACCTGTCGCTACTTGTGCCATTCACTTGCCGGCAGTGCGTGGCTCCTGTCTGTACTTTTTCCTTCACTGTCTGCTCTGATTGCGAACGAAAAGTGCCACATTTCTTGGACTCAGTCGGTTATTGCAACAAAGTCGTAAAGTCGCGTGATTTGCAATTTTCAGTCTTATCTAATTAATCACAGTTTGCCTTATATAGAGTACAAAAAGTTCGATCGACAGCAAGCAACAAGGTTAAGAATACCAAGTCAAATAAGACTTCTCTAAATTATTGAGGTGTTTTGGATATTCCTCAATCCTTTGCAACAAATCTCGGCTAACACTTTATCATCCCAGATAAAATACAAAATAAGTTGTATTTGTAAACTATAATAATTGTTTATTTATATCATTTCAATTCAATATTTAATCTTTATATTTAATATTTCTTTAATTTTTGGTGACGTTTTATTATGATTTCCCAAAATGTACTACATATTTTAGCTTTGTTTATGCATACATTGTATTGTTACCAATTAAGCAACTGTACGCAAAGCGTATGCCAACAATTTATCGCCCCTATGTAATTGTAATTGTAACCGCTGCAGTCCCGAATTCGGCCCTTTCCCTGCGGTCAGTCATAATTTCTGGCAATAATCGAATCGGCCAGCCAAGAGTAATGGACCAAAGGGTTGGCACTGGCAACGCCCTCAACATACTACCGAATATATATTCAGTACGAAACGAATCTGTGTGCCAATTTTTCATACTTGCCTTCAACTTTGCACCGTCAATGCGAATAAACAGTAAACAGTAAGAGACAAGAGATGAAGAAGAAGACGACGAAGAAAAAAAGATGAAAAGAGCTAAAGAAAAATCCAAGGCGCACTTTCAATTAATCAACGAAATTAATTAAGCCCCCCTGATCAGTGTGTGATCAGTGGCCAGCCAACGGGCACTTGAGCACCGATCAACAGGCACTGAGCATTGTCTCTTAGAGATGGGTGCGTGCCGAGCAGTTTCCGTGCACGACAAAACGGAATGGTAACAATGGTAAACAATTTAAGTACACAAGTATTCTTATTGTCGACTATTCTTTATTTTAACCTAGTTATTTTTTTTTTGTTTCATACATTTATTTTCATAAAAAAAAGCAGCTCGCAACTTCTATTGTCCTATTTTAAAGAAGGATTTGCAACTTTCGTGTCACGATAGCGAAAGGAAACATGCACGCACCCAACTCTAATGCCCACTGTAGATTGCAACATAATTTCATTTTGGCACAGCGTGCGTTTGTCGTCGCGTTGTTGTTATCATAGCAGGACGTGGCAGTCGCGTCCACGTCCAAGTCGATGACCACGCTTACGTTTGCGTTTATGTTCCAGCTCCAGCTTCAGCTTTGGCTTTGGCTTCCATGGTCCATGTCCGCGTCGCCAGTTGAGTTTCCCCCAGTTTCTCAGTTGGTCAGTTGGTCACCAGCCGCACTCAATTAGCACGCATGTAGCGCAACAGTGCGACGATAATTAAGCTAAAGCTGAAGCTGAAATTGGAGCTTAAGCTGAATCTGTAGCCCAATTGCAGCCTGGTGACAATTGGCACTGTGCTGGCTGCTGGTGGCACGATTTATGCGCTAGATTCGGGGACTAAAATTGCGCAACATTTACCTAATAAATTTGCGTTTAATCAAGGCACAAAATGCTACACGCTGTGATTATGTCTGGACTAGACGATGGGGCAAGCCAACTACCGTTTTAAGCCAAGATAAGAGGAGTCTCTCTCTCTCTCTCTCACTGTCTCTATTGTGCCGTCTGGAAATACGAGAACGCCAAAAGCTCAAAATAGATGGTAGCTGTGGAACATATTGTGAATAAGTTAGAGAAAATAATATGAAAAGTGCAACCCACTGGCAAGCGAGGCAAAAGAATATATCTGCAGCCGGAGATACATATAGCCATTTGCCGACATCAGAAGATAGAATATAAACTCGATAATCAGGCTCGTCAGTTTCACAAAAATATGTAAGGGCAACAGTGGATTCACGCTCTCTTGCTAACATATTGTTAGGGTATACAAAACATTGTTAATATTATTCTTACATTTTACAAATACTTACAATATTATCCCACATACATTGAAACAACCGGCAAGCAATATAACTCCAGAAATGACACCAATCTGTGATTGTAGAAACCAAAACCGGGAGAGTCCAGGGCAACGGTTCTCTTGTACCAGAAATGCCACTAAAATATTGAAATACCCTTGCACAATGTATAAATATCCTATTAATATGCATCCAATTCTTAAGGAGTAACAATAGCAAAAGTTTTTGAAAAGAATCATATTAGAATTAATAATATTTTGAAAATTATACAAGTTATAATTTGACAGTACTACCAGGAGAAAATGATCTAAATTTCTTTAACATGGTATGTTATACAAAAATGTATGTAAGACGATACAATCGGATGCATAAGCATCATCTGCAAGCACGAGAAAACCACAAGCTCAAAATAGATAAGAACTGTAAAATGTTTTCTCAATTAATTAAAGAAAATCAAAAGAAACTGAAACTGAAACTCACCCACAACCGAGAGGAATGAATATATCATCAGGCCAGTCACTAATAATTTTGCCACTGTCAATGTAATAAAGACATCTAACTCGACAATAAGCCCGTCAGTCTGACAACAATCTGTAGGGGTAGCAAAAAACTTACGTTGTTTTGGGATACAAAACTATGTAAATATATTTATTTTTTTTTGTACAAATAAATACACATCCATTGTTACAACCGGCTAACAGTATAGCTACAGAAGCGATATTGAACTGGCATTGTAGACACCAATATCTGGTAAGCTGGGGACAATGCATCACAAATGCCAGCATATAACTTATATACCCTTGTATAATACAAACATATCCGATTATTGTGCATTCTATTCTTAAGGAGTCGCTATTGCAAAAGTAATCGAAAATAATCATATTAAAACGTATTTGGAAAATGAAAGACTTTAAAATTTGTGAGTATCAAAAATGTTGACAGTATTATCAAGAGAAAACAAGAAATAGTTAATGTTATAGCCATTCTTCAATCTTCATTAATTGTAGAGACTTTTCTCTTATGTTGGTATAGACAAGCCGAGAGTTAGTTCGATTGCAATATCTTGTATGACAGCTATACGATATATCGATTCGATTCTCATATGTGTATGGAACTACATAACATATTCTATAGAACATTATCATGAGCAAACAAAATATACGCGAATGTGCAAAATATCCCTACCACATAAGGATATCAAAGAATTTGAATCGCATTTACCTTGTCTTTTATGTCTCTTGAGCCTTGTCATTTGTATTCAAAATTTCGTTGCATCTAAATTATAAAAAATTTATAAAATCAAATAAAAATGTTAGCCTCAGAAGTGCCGCGAAATCCTAATCAACGAGTGGTACCACTTTCGTCAAAACTGATCATTGATATGCATGAGTTCGAGGGTCGAGAATACCAATCGTCACAAAAGACAACCGATGAAGATGACAATTCGCTCAAGAGAAAATGGAGTATAAGCGAATTGATAAGAAAAAAGTTTAAAGATCTATCGAGCTCGGATGAATCGGAGAACGAAAGCGATAATCAGCTAGAGATGAGCGCATTAAATCGAATACTTTATGAGGGGCAACTGAAGGTTCCTTGTCCATCCAGATCGTTTCGAAAATTTCGCAGCAGTACAGATCTATCTTACACCCGGTAATTTTGAGTTTATAAAAACAAATGAAATTGACAATTTTAGAATTCTGAAGTTTTGGAACATTTTTTTAGATAGGCTCAAGGAAAAATTGCATTCCAAAAGGTTCTCGTCTCAATCGTTTGCTTGTTGTCATATTAAAAATAGCAGCTCGGATTCCAAGTTGCCAATAAGCAGCAGCAACACGGAACATTATAGTACGGGCATGCATAATTTCTTTGACATGAAACAGTTGTGGATAAACACCATTATTGCATCGAAATCGAGAACATCCTTTCTACTCAATCGCAAGAAATTGGACAAATTTTCACCAAGATGTAACGCTAGTTGCAACCACATACCCGATACGCAGGACTTGTTGTTTGAGCAACAGGCATTAGTTAGTCTTATGTCTGGTCAGCGATCAAGGTCCAAACATAATTCTAGGAATGTGCATCGTTAGTGAAAGTGAAATGACGACTTTAACTTGGATGTGTACATGTTGTGATAATGATAAAGACGCCTTTTTAATATGTCTGAATGCATGTAACATACTATGTAAACTCACACCGAAACATTCGACATGAAACGACAACAACAACAAATTGCCTGTCATGTTTTGTTGTGTATGGAGGAGAAATGCTTTTTAATCGAAAGTTTTTCCCAACACATCTGATCGAGTGTACCCACTAAAACAAAACCTGTGTTTCACTTCCAAAGTTTTCCCTTGGTTGCCCATTAATAAGGCGAGTATTGATGCCATAACTGGGGGATTGTCATTGCAGCTTTCTTTCCGGCTAGAACTACATTTATCGATTTACCTCTCAAACTTGCCTCTCTCTTTAATGATTTTGCGATAATTCCACGACTATATAAACTATATCGCTGTGTAAAACCTGAGATTACGCTTTAGTTAAGCTATTTGAAATGTTTAAGACCATTGCACGTTTGTTTAATGTCGTATGGAGCGCACATTATAGTCCCACATATAAATCACCATTAATTTGACAGTAGATTTTACATAACTTCAGTCAACAACAGGTGAAAGCGAAAAGCCTTTAGCAGCCTGCAGCCTGCAGCTGCCTATGGTCATGGCCAGTTGTGTGGAGGCAGAGAGCTGCCGCATTCGGTGGAGAGTTATGGAAAAACTCGCCACTTGCACTCGTAAAAATTTACTACCTGCCGTGGCATGCAAAATCGAATTGTGTGCTAATATTTGGCCCAAAATGTGCAGCACAAAAGTCCAATCGCCTTTGGGGCCACCACTGATTTCGACATGGACAGACTCGGACATGACGTAGTGACTGCAGTTTTCCCAGAGTTCAGCGACGGGACAAGTGACTTTCTGGCAAGACAATAAAATCGTTTTGCATGTTCGAATTGGGGTGGGAGAAGAGGGGGAGGTGCAACCGGGTGTGGGGCCACCTTTGTCTCCGTGATCGACATGCAACGCCAGTGAAATTGTTGTCAAATGGGTAAAAGTTGTCATGCAAGAAGGTAACTTGAGCTTGGGATGCTCTACACAAGTGTATTATAGAGTTTCGAAAGGGACTCACGTTGCAAGGGTATTTGATATTCGAGCTGAACTCTTTGAACAACTCTGCATTGATTGCTGCGGCACAAACAACTAGCCATAGTTGGGGCTGGTTAACATGATTATGCAAGGTTAGCTGGACAAAGACGAGGCTGATCCTCGTTGAGGATCAGCAGCATCGTTTAGACAACAATGCTGGGAATTTTAAGCCCTGCACTTAAACTCCAATTCAAGTCAAACAAAATGCCAACAAGTCGCATCTCCCGGCTGCGTAGCTTGTCAAAGACAATTACGCGGACGATCACAATTGATGACTGATGCGGCATGTGGCCGGGGTGACCAGGGGGCACAGGTGACAGGTGGGCCTAAAGGCGTCGCGACAAAATGCCACTCCACCACGAGACGCCACAAAACTCTGGCGACAGCAAAAGTGCTGAGCAATTTGGCGGCCGACGGGTCTCTCTAATTGAGCCCAGTGACTGAGCTCCAATGCCAGTCCACAGAGCAAGTCGTTGACACGTGTGTGTCTTGGGCGGACACCAAGAGACGAAGAAGGAGGAAAGGGGAGTTGCTTCTCCTCGAGACTATGCTAAAATGTGCCCGTATTAGCTACGCTTGGATAACTGGAGAAAGGTGTTTTCTATACTCCATATATATACGATATATCAGCAGTCAGCACTTTGATTTAGTCCAAGCAGAGCCTCAATTCAGTTCGCCTGCCAGGTGACAATCAATTTGTATATTTTTGCTTGAAATTATTTCTTTAATTTTGCGCACACATGCGGCGAGTAGAGAGGGAGACAGCACTAGACACCACACGATCGGAATTTCATTTAGAAAGTTGTGAGTGCAAGTCGAGTGCAACAGTATAAAATAAGTCAAAGCAAAAAAAAAAAAATAAAACCAAAATAAATTTGCATTTGCCAAAGTCCCGCAGACTGTTGCGACATTCTTTGTGAGATGTGGAACGCCTTCACTTTTCACTTGAAGGCCCCCAGCACAGGCCTTAAATAGGTCATTTAATAATGGGTAAAGGTCTTTGGCACAGCTCGGGGGATGGGTTGGGGGACCCGCACGATTTATACATATTCTAAATCCGTCAATCATCATCTGCAACACTGCAACTGTGCTTTGGCTCAAGCTCCTCGTGCTCTATTGATCTTGTTTGTTTTCTGTTTACTCTCTTTGTAAATAAATTTCTCGATTTTGATCTTTAACTTGTCTTGTCTGTATCTGATGTGATGTGCTCTGGTTGGTTGCTCTTGTGCGTAGATGATATTTGCCACTCCTTGGGGCCACGTTACTTCTGATGAAATGCTTTCTACTTTGATTCATTGTTTGCTTTTTGCTTTTGTTTTTTCCTTTTTACACTGGAAATTCAGTTTGAAAAACGTTTGGCTTTAATGGCTTTTGATTGATTATCGCGTGCCACGCTCTGTGGGTGCTCCAGCTCCAGCTCCAACTCCAACTACCTTTGATACTTCATGTGTGCTGTTTGGCCCACGTTTTCTATGGTGCCTTTGTGGGTTTTTTATTGAAGTATGCTTAATTAGCTTGATGTGTGTCTGTCTCTCTTCTCTCTCCCTCTGCCCCTCTCTTTCTCTACTGCCCTGCTGCACGTGCTGCCAGTTCCTGGTACTGTGAAGTCTCGAGCGTGGGCTCAACGTTGCATTTGATTCAGAGGGTTCAGAGTTGAGGCTTATAACAAGTTTGCTTTAACAGGGCACAGAGTACTACATAAGGTATGTCTGGAATCTATAGGTTAATCAATCACAACTACAACAATTGCTGAATTGAACTATATAGTAATTCGGTCAATTCGACAAGTGCATAAATATGAGAGGGGTCACACTGATAATTTTCATAGCGATATATTAAAACCAATAAAACATCGTTAAATCGATATATAACTAAAATATATTTGCAACACTTTTTTTTACACAACGATAATCAAACTATTATACATAACAAACCATCGATATATTTATGCATGTATATAATCATCGATAAGTATTGGAACTTTTGTCTATTTCATTTGTGTTCATCTTTAGAACAATGGAATAGAACAGTATATTGACATGTTCAATACGAAATCTGCAATCTTTCATTTGATTTATGTCTTCTAAAGACTTCTCTTATGTTTTTGCTCGCCCATTCTTTTTGCTGACATGTTTCTTTTCATTTTTTGTAGGGTTTCTTTGCTCATTAGAGCCCAATGTACCATGCGTTTTTACCTGTCCTACGCACTCCTTTTTCGTCTAGTTGCAATTTTTTGTGTGTTGCTGTTTGTAGCATAAAAACTGTTGCATTGTCTAGGTGGAGAGGGAGGGGGGAAGAGAGGGTGAGGGAGTAGAGTGGGAGCAGCCTTTGCTAACTTTGCCATGGAGCCTTGCTGGCAATGCTGGCCGATGGTGGGTGATAAATGTTGAGAGTCGCGCGTGTGCAGGCAGCAGGCAGCTTCCATTGAAATTAGTTATTCACGCGGATCGTTTAAGGCAATCCAACACCAAGAAGAGCAGAGCCACTGTACGTGCAACGTGCAACAGAAGCAAGGCAACTCCGACAACTTGCAACTTGGCTTGGCTCTTTGGTCATGGCTTGTCAGTGATGGCTCCGCTGCTGCTGCTGCTTCTGCTGTGGCTATTGTCGCCGCTTTTGTTTTAATGATCGTGCCACTTGGTGTCTCCTCCAGTTGCCCGTTGCCAGACTTGCCCACTGTCTGCTCATTTACCGCTGCTTTGCTGTTTCTGCGGCGGCGGCGGCAAACGGGATGACTTCAGTGGCATTGGCTTTGCCACCATTGCCGGCTTATCAGTGCAACATTTTGCATGTAGCAGGCAAACAAAAACCACGTTCAACTTCATGGGCATTTGTCACAGTCGCACACACACACACACACACTGAGACACACACCCGCCCCAGACAAAACGGACACTTTACATGTGTCTTTGTGTGTGTCAGTGTTTTTTTTTCGTTTGCTTTTTCAGCTTTTTTTATGTGTGCTTTTAGCCATTTTATCGTCGCTTGTGCTGCTACCGGGGCGCTCTGAGTCTCTTTTTTTCTAATGGCTCATTTCCTTGCTGCAGCAGCAACAGCGGCAACAGCAACAACAACAACATCAACGACGGTAATTAACCTGTGCATGTTAATGAACTTCAAACCTGCCCCCAAAGCTAACCAAGAGTTTTATGCAGATTTTTGTCTCTTCGGAGCCACGTCGAGGAGCCTCTCTCTGGGTTGGCGCTAATGCAAATCTTTCTGTGTATCTGTGTGTGCTCCGGGTTGCATTTTGAGGCAAAATGAGGTTGTTGTCGTGCCGCTGACAATCTAATTAGAATACAAAATGCTTTTAGCCTGAGCCTGAAACTGACTCCAGAGTTTCAAGTTCATGGTGTTGACATATGTAGCTGCTGGCCAACCCACTGTCGCGCTCTCTCTCTCTCTCCTTTCTTCTCCTTCTCCTACTCTCTATCGTTCTATTAATGGGCTTACCACGCTCTGCCTTGGCCTTACAGTTATCATATAAGGCAGCTGCGCATAACCATACAAAGTTTGATTTCGTTTGCCATTATTTTCGATTAGATGAAAAGTGCTTCGATTAAGATGCACCGTTTGATCCCATAGAGACTGAGGCACCATGGAGTTAGGGGGCGGAAATTGTCAAAGTCTTTGGCATTCATAATGAGTGGAAAGTTGGCTGCAAAGACAAGGCACAAAGTTATGGGCTAAATGGTGCTGCTTACAGTGCTTGCGATCTTACAAACTAATAAAGAATGTACTTCAAAAAGTAAAGGAATATAAGATGAAATTCACAAAATACCTACATTAATGAAATGAATCTTGATACTCCTAGCTCTTATAATCTCTGTGATCTAGGTGTTGATATGAACAGACAGACGGATAGTTGCTCTTGCCTATATTTGCTCGACTGTTGCCACTGATCATCACTTTGTAGGGTCAGAGTTGCCTATCTCTGTCTATCATATGGTAGGTATAGAACAATTATCACTATTCCAATGATCTTAGCTTTCTTACTTGTTTCAAAGCAGTTTTCCTATAATCTATTTATATAGGATTGCTTCCCATGCACACATTATTATATGGCAATTTCGATTTAGTGATTCTTTGACCTTTCTTGCAGCTTGTTCTTAGGATTGCCATCCTCTGCATATCAATGCAGCGTTAACCCATTTTTGCTGCAAACAGCACTTAACACACCACAAATTGCACTCACACCAGCACACACACACATACAGATACAGGCAGCAGTCATAACTGCACAGCAAGTTCACAGATTGCATCACATAACCTCATTTCGCACATTTTGCACAAATATTGACTTGAGCTTGGGTTGTTTGTGGATCAGCAACAGTTGCTGCTGCTGCTGCTGCTGTTGGTGCTGCTGCAGTTGCCTTTGGCCTCGCACAACGAACTTGGTTAAGTGGCACAATACGGTTGGAGGCAGCAGTTGCAGCAAGCATCGGGCATCGAAATGCAATTGCAGCAAATTGGCCAAAAGCCAAAGAGGAGCAACACAACAACAACAACGACAGAGGCAGCAGCAAAACGAGGTCAGTCTAGGGCGATGGCATTGGCGATGTGTACAAGTTGCGCCTTGGCCATGTACTCCTAATGTCAACTCATAATGCGAGAAACGAAAGCCTCCCGCAGCAAGGGGCAGGGGGGTAAGCAGTTGAAGTCGATTCTTTCTTTCAGTTTGGAGGCCCGATGACCCACAAAACAGTCAATGATATTGTTGTTGTTGTTGTTACTGTTGTCACTGCCTGCGCAGCTCGACACGAACTTTGCCTGTGGGCCACAAGTCTACCCACCTCCCGGCCCCTTGTCTCGCATCTCAATTTGGTCAATTTGTGCGCATTGACCAAGTTATCAAGCAGGCATAACAATTGAGAATGGAAATGAAATAAGACAAAGTCCAAAGTTTTACAAACCTATACCCAAAATGCATTCTATGGGCGTTCCCACCTGATATGCCTTCCTCTCCACCCACGCCCCTTCGTGGCCAATACAACTTGGCAAACAACTCCAAAAAAAGGGAAGAAAAAACGGCATCCACAGTTTGAAAATTGTCGCCGTCTTCTTGTGCTGTTGTTCATGTCGCAGTTGCAGCCGCCGCCGCTTGTAACTGTCAGGGCAGCGAAAAAACAATCATTAAATTCACAAAAAAAAAAATAAAATACGAAAAAAGGGTACCAAGTGCAAAAGGTTACAGGTACAACGTAACGAAAAATAAAAAACAGAAAAAAAACACAACAAACAAATGAAATAAATGAGCCAGAGAAGAAATCTTCCCGAAAGCCTCAAATGGAATGCTCTCTTCCTGATCTCCCATTATAGGGAGAGTACGATAATAAAATATATATTAATATTGTTAGACAGTTATTTAAATAATTCACAGTTGATTCTTTTATATTCTAATTACAAAGTAGTCCTTCAATTACGTTACGTGCTCAGCTTCGATTGATTGTCTATCGGCATACCGCCACACTTTCGTTCGATGATTTGAACGAACGTAATGATTAGTGTTGACTAAGATACAAATATTGGATAAAAACAAAGTGAGATGGCATCTTACAAATCAATTACAATAAATTACAAATATTGAATAAATCAGTTATAAACATATAATGGCATACAATATATTTATACTTCTTCATATTACATCATAAACACTTTCTGAGTTTGTTTGATTTCAACACTTTGTTTTGCAGCCTCTTCTTCGTTGTGCTCTGTGTCGAAGAGCTTCAGAAAGTAGTCGGACTCTATCTCTCTCTCTCTCCCTGTTTGGGACATTTGCTTAGGACTGCGCCTGCTGCACAAACCTGGCCAAAAAAAAGCCCGTGCAACAAATAAATCTGACAAGAGTCGCCGCCAACTCCAAGTTGCCGCTTTGACTTTAGAATGCCCGAATGATGAAGTGATTTTCGGGGTGCCGAGGGGCCGCCAATCGGTAAGTTGAGATTTTGAATTTTAGGTAACTCTGGAGCCCTGCAGCAGCAGCAGCACCAGCAAGGAGAGTCCAATTGCAAGTTGGAGTCGACTTCAATGCGCACGCGCTGCCTGCCACTTAACGAAGAGGAAAGCTGGCAAGCAGTCAGTTGTTGTTGTTGTTGTTGCTGGTGCTGCCTTTGAGGGCGTTGCACAGTGCAGAGTGAAAAAAGAAGGTGACAAAGTCACGAAATTCTTGTCAATTTTGAACTACAGACCAATTTGTTTGTCTTCCCGGCGCAGGCGCAACAACAAAAACAACAAAAAAACCGCAAAGCAAAACAAAAACATCGTGACAAATCTGGCTACCAAAATTGGGGGCTCAAAGCGCAGTTTCCGTCTGGTCTGGTCTGGTTGGGTCTGGTGGCCCAAGGCTAAGGCTAAGAAGCCCCCATATCGATAATTTTTCCCAGCGACAGACGCCTCCATATCAACACCTTCTTCTTTTGCAGCCTCTTCTTCATCACCGTCTTCTTCTTCCTTTTTTCTATTTAGTTTGTCGTCTAACAGTTAAATTGTTTCCCAGGATGGGGCACACAGCACCTTTCAACGTGCAACGGGCTGATTTTGGTCATGTATAAAGCCAAATGAAATTGTCTGGCACGCTAAGTGTTTTCTTCAGTTCGGTTCTGCCATATATAGCCGATTGATTGCTCCACTAACATAATCCATTCCTGTAACGTGCAACGCAGCAACGCGCAACACGCCATGCTGCCAGAGCGGCAACATTCTCTCTGATGTTTCTTTCACACTGCAACATCAAACAAAATCATTTGCCAAAGATTTTTTTAGTCCATGCTGCCGCCACAAACATCTTGCCACAATAAATTTCAATTACTTACCCACATTTTAAGACACTTTTACCGCTAAAACTATCTAATGTTGTTGTCGTCAGTGTTGCTGTTGCTGCTGTTGTTGTTGTTACTGATGCACAAAGATTGTTATGTCGCAAGACAGGGAAAGGAGGGTGGAGTGGCAAGCATTGCATCTCTGTGGGTCAGCATTGAACATTTCTCTGGAATGTTTAGTTTAGCTTATTAAGTTGAATATATTGAATAGTTCAACTTATTAAGGATGCACATTATCGTAGATCAATATAAGACGGGGAAATAGTTCTTGAAGGAGAAGGAATTTGAGGATAGTTCGCACTTTCTTTCTACTTTCATTTAACGCAAAATTTTCATACAGTTTTTCACTTTTAAACGCATTTGTGCGTGCTCTGAAATATTTTAGAAAGTCCCCAGAGAAATGAGAGAAATATTTAGCTGAGATGAAGCTGTTGTCGCTGTGTTCAAACATGAAAAATCAATCATGTCCGGAACGGAATAAGATGTTGACAAGCGGCGCGCGAAGATCAAAGACTACGAAAGGGTCCATTGTCCAGTGGGACTCGATTGCACCAACAGTTGCAGCACAGTTGCAACAGTTGTTGTTGCAATTGCCCCTTGTCCCTTGTCCAATTCCAGAGCCTGCCAATGCGTAACAATATTTATGTGAACGTTGCTTACAGGATGACAAATCCAAATCCGTGCGGAGCATTGCGGAACAGAATCGAAAGCCTGAGCTGAGCTGAGCCCATATCACATTCTGGACCGCCCAAGCGACCACACCCAGAGAGTCAGTCAGTCAGTCAGTCGGCTACCACTTGATCCTGGCTAGCGCCAAGCTGCCAACTTGCCACAAGCTGCCACAACTTCCACATCGAGCTCTCCAGTTCCAGTTGCAACTCCACAGTGCGCCACATGTTCGGCTTTCGTGCTTGTTGTTTTGATTTACTCTGGCACTGACTTTATTTATAGACGATGTCTCCCTCTCCCCATATCTGTTCCTCTCTCTCTCTCTGCCTCTATCTCGTAGAGTCTCTGGCCCCCTGTTGCGTCATCCATCCGTCCGGTGGGTGGCAGCCCGCCTCAGTTGCCCCCGTCGTCTCCTTAACTCCAGCTTCGTTTTTTAATTTGGCAAATTTATACACACCACGTTGCACAGTAGTTCGCAGTTGTTGTTATTATTTTGCTTGTTGTTTGCAATTGGTTTATTATAAACATGATTATTACATTAACAACGGCGCGACTATAAGAATACCCAGGCAATAGTGAGTGGCAATGCTTGATATTTCTATATGACCAAGAAAATGATTCGATATCTTTAAAATCGAACATAATCTGTAATGAATAATATTCATCAATACTGGAGTTAGTTGATTTAGTTTATAGTTCTTCAGGATTTTATCGTTTCTATCGATAGATCACGTTTACATTACTTACTTTAAACTAATGTATCCATAATTTAAAAGCTTTACGAAAATAAAAGTAAAACAAAATAAAACTATTCATCCTGAGCAAGAATATATATACTTTGTGGGGTCTGTCAATCCTCCGTATTCCATCGATTTAACATAATTAATCCATCGATTTAATCGCTAGTTTCATCAACAATAAAATATGCAACATTTGTAACCTGTTATACCTGCCTTTGCACATTTATTTGTAGAGGGTATTAAAACATAATGTTGATTCATAAAATGGTTTTATTTGCCGCCGCCGCCAGTTGCTCATTTCCACTTTTTGGACCACCCACTGTCTTAAATTTCAACAAATTTACACACAACCAGCAAGCTCACACACACACACACACATGCAGAAATACACACATAAGCAGTTATGCACTTATAAGCCACACACAGGCGCACAGCTGCTGGGCAAAGTAAGCGCAGCGAATTTGTAAAAAAGCGTTGTAATTTTTCAACTGCAAAATCTCCCAGCACACGTACACTCACACACACTCTCTCACACACACACACATACAAACAGGAAGGCGCTACAAGAGAGTAACAACAACCGTCGGCTTAATTAATAGATTTATCGCTATGCCTGCATATTACAACAAATTGGTAACGAATTAATCCTCTCAAGCGTGTAAATCGAGCACACACACATGCACAGACCTTCACACACACACACAGCTAGGCAGACATTACTCATACGCAGCGATGCACCAGCAACTGCCAGCTGTGGGGCCTAATGAGGGCTTCCATTCGCGTCCGCACGGGTCAATAAAAAAGAGTAAAAACTGCATTACACGTGACTGTAGAGAGACCCCCAAGATGCCCAAGATGCCCAGGCTGCCCCAAGCAGCGCTGCCCAAATATGGCTTAACAGTCGAAGCCATTGTTCCGGCGCATCTTCCTGGCCACAAGTTGTGCGATATTTAAAATTTATGTGCACCTCCGTCAGTTTTTGCAACGAAACTTTGGAAAAACTTTAGCGCAAAAATGCTGACGAACAGGCACGACTAGAAGCCACTCTGTAGATACAAGAAAAGTAACTATAAAACGAACAGAAAGATTGTAAATACTTTAAGCATACCCCACTGACAGATATTCAATCGATTTACAGGATATACAAACTAGGCATAGGAACCTGTGGGTCTCTCTTGGCTTCGCTTTGGGCTTCTTGGACAGGCAACACATGTTCGGGCTGCGCCTTGGCGTGTGTTTATCTTGGCCAGGCTTTAATGATGATGCTGCTGTTGATGCCGTCCCTGACGTTGACTCAGCGTCTTTCAGCCTCTGCTGGCTACTGTTCCCCCTCCCTTCCCCTTATCCTACTCCTTGCCTACTTACTACTCGCTTAACTCTTTCTACGCTGTCAGTGGCTGTGGCTACTGTGTGGAAGCTGTCCAAGCTGAACTGATGCAGGCCCAACGCTTCTCTGGCCTATTCCGTTTCATGTGGGCTTGATTTAGTGCAGCTCTTCGTCTGTTGCTCATCATGATCATCCTCATAATGATGACAATGCGCCCAAACGACGAGTTATGACTTGAACTTTGATACTTGAACTTCACCACGGTCACTTGAGAGTCTTAGCTGAGCGGGCTAACTAAGAAAACCTTTTACAAGTTCAACTTCAGTTTGCGTTACCTAATTCTAGTTGGAATACATAGAAATATTACTTATAAGTTAATAGTGAATTATTCTAACTTTTACACATTATTTTGAGACTCTCAACTTGGGTAAACTTGGGTTTATTATTCATTCCCCACAAGTATTTTAAAGTATTTGCTTTTCCCACTATACCAACTTGATTAACGATCAAGTCTTTCAGATTTTTTAATACTAGACACATAATTTAAATTTAGTACTAAGTATATACTATAGTATAGCGTGTACTTCTAATGACTTGACAGCCTTTCCAATATATTTTAAATTTATTCGATCACTTCAAAATTACTGCCAAATCACAGCGGCAACTGCAATAAATGAGTGCGACTAGAATATACCCAGCAAACTAGCTACGTTAACAAATTCTTGTGTATTTTATATATATTTTTATTTATTTATTACTTGCATATAATCCTTTAATGTTTTAATTATTTATTGCTCCCTTTTCAATCTTACATTGCGTTCCCTTAGCTTTCATAAACAATATTGACGCTCTCCCGCTCCTTTTGCGTGATAACTAAATAAACTTACTTATTTTAATCTAAATTTAAAAAACGTATAATGTCTTTCATTTATTATATTATGCTCAACTTTTTATAGACATAACCAGGCTAATATTATAGCCCCTTTTCCAAAGATTTTATGAGGTATTTCAGCATCGTTGTCTGTGAGATGTGAGCTTTGCTCGCCACAGGAGGACAGACACACATGTCTATTGCTGACATGCAACTGCCACAGCAGCGACATGGGGCAGCTGACGCGAGGCAAGTGAAAATTGCACTTGGGAAATGCATTTGCAATGCAAAACAGAGTTGCACGACAATTCCAATTCCCAATTCGCAATTCCCCGCCCTAAACTAAACGCCACAAATGAAAACTAATGATTTTCGCTTGAGAGAAAGAGAGAAACTGTTGCAAATGCCGCACGCAAATGCGGCTGTAGCACAGGCAGCACGGAAGCGAATGGAGCAAGGAGCGTGGAGCATGGAGCGTAGTAGTTGCAGTTGCCAGAGTTGGCATGGAAAATTTGAAATTTAATCGCTGGCAATTAATTTGGCCCAAATGCAGCGACGAGGCGCCCCCACACACAGTCAGCAGCAGCTGTGCCGTGTGCCCGCTGTGCAGCTCGAGTTGGGTCAGTCTACCTACCTAAATGCCCCTCGCATGTCCACCTGTATCAATGAGTGTGTGTGTGTGTGTGGTCCACGAACGTTGCACGTTCGACATTTGGCAACTGTCGCTGTCGGTGGTCAAGGAAAATTGAAAAATTAACAAGTATGAAAAGTGCAATTAAAGTGGGCCACAAATGTGTAATACGAGACCCAACGAAGAAGGCCTAGGCTAGGCAACAGAGAGGGAGGGGTAACAAGCCCAAGCGTCGTTGTCTCTGCTGCACCTGAGCTGCCTGCACTGGCACTGGGCGGCTTATTAATCTGCTTTTAATTGCGGCTACTCCGCACAGTTCGACCTGCCGCGCGGTACTTGTTGTTGGTCTGGGTTGGAGCTGGAGCTGGTGCTGAAGCTGCAATCGGAGTGGAGTCCAGAAGCAATAGGCTCCACCCGTTTGCCCAATGCCATTGATTAATGTGCGCCAATTGTGAAATAAATGTGTTGTTGATGTTTCTTGGCCCTGGGTCCACCAAGTGGCACAGCCTCCTTGCTCTGCCTGCAGCCTACTCTGCCTGCTCGGGTGTTGCAGGTTTCTTCTTCGCATGCAGCCGAGTTAATTGAATTATTGGCAGGGGCAAATTTGTGGCAGACACACATTCATAAGGTGGGCGTGGTTCTGCAGCAAAAGTGCTGCTTATTGATTGTTGTTTGCTCAGAGGCGCCGGTTACGGCTTAGCCAGATATACAATGTGTTACAATGTGAAATACGAAGGGGTTTTGTCTTTCTGATAGTTCAAATTAAACGTTTGTTTAGAGTATAAGTCGAAAGGTATTAAAACATAATTTATTAATCAGAGAGAAAGATATTTTTGCAACCTGTTCAACTTAACCTCACTTCACTTCAATAGACAATAGCATGACTGATAAAAGCTGAGTGCTGCGTAGTAAAAGGACAGGCAATGACTGCTGACCGATATTTTAAACGATACTTGGAAAGTTCAAAGGAGAACAACAACAAATTGCTTAGCATTAGTGGGAAACGCACAGGTCAATTGGAACTGATTCGATAGGCGATAACCGTTGAACTACTGTATAAGGGCACTAAGTTGAATAATTCAAAAACGATTCCAATGACGAACGACGCACAGGTGAATTGGAACTGATAGACGAAAGCAGAACTAGATTGATACTTAGTGTTGAGTTACTCAAAAACGATTCCACTATGCACATTCGTCCTTGAAGTTCACAGTTTACAACATTCGCCGTTCTATTTATGGCAAATTGCGGTTGCGCCTGCGCTTTGCTGGCGTCAAGTATGCAGCCATAAACATAAATCTAGCCGATAATAAGCCAACAATACCGGCATCCCAAAGCGGCAATTGGCGCTTTTGGCTTCTGGTCGTCGTGCACTACGACTGGCCATAAACCCAACAATTACGCAGCAAATTAAAATCAAATAATTTAGCCCGCAAACCGTCGAGCCATAAAAATCACATGCAAATTATAGTGGCAGCGGCAAGTGAAGGCAGCAGCAGCGACTGAGACTGAGAAATTGTTGCAATTTACGCGATGTGGTCGGAGAAGCCTCAACATCTCCTCGGCTTCAGTTTCAGTTTGTAGCTGCAGGCGCTGCTGCCCCAATAAAGCCTTAAACAAATGAAGTTATTTGAGACCAATAAAAAATGGCAGCCCTGCGCCCAGGAAGGACTGTCAAATGGGGAAAATTAAAAGGGAAAGTTGGCAACACTGGCAGCCTCCACTCAAGTGCCATAAATATTGACCTGCTTCCAGGGCTGCTGTCCACGGTCTGCGGCTGCTGTAACTTGTTCGTTCTTCTCTCTCTATCTCTCTCTCTCAGTTCTTTCATTTCTCGTTCGGTTCTTCTCGCTGTCTCTGCTGCACATCCTTTTCCTTCTTAATGCACACCTACTTCAAGTTCGGTTGGCAATTTGTTATTGTTATTGCTGCCTGGGCCAATGTTAATTATACGGGGCTGTGGGCTTATTTAAAGCTTTATTTATTAAAGCATTTAATGTAAATTGTTTGTAAATGCCGTGGGCTATCATTATATGGCCATGCGATATAAGGAAATAATATATTTATGCGTATAAATCAATTGTGCTGCAACTCTCAGCCGTTTCTTCTGCACTGCTCCTGCTCTGCTTCTTCTTCACTCTCTTCCTTAATTAATATGAATGCAGAATGTTTATTTTCATCGAAGAATGTTTATTTATACAGGCCAACACCCACGAAGAATCGAGACCACGAACGGGGCCCTTTGGAAATTGCTTTTTTCATGCGTTTCGCATATTTTATGCGCATAAAGTGGATCATAAAGTAATTAATGCGCTAAAATGCGACATTAAAACGCTGCAGGGCAACACAACGAAATTTCTTCTTCGTGGGTTGCCCCACAGTACACACAACAACAATAACAACTGCAACAAAAGCGACTGCAATCAATCTCTTTGGGGCACAGGCGTTTTTCAGGGCGTGTTCGCTGTGTGCTCTGCGTTGCACCTACGCCTACCCAAAGAGATCTCTCGCCGCAAACTGCACCCAGCCGGGACTCGCTGAAAGTCAAGAAGATTAAGACCCTAACCACAAAGAGAGAGAGAGAGTGAGAGAGTGAGAGGGAGACAGCGAGAGAGATGCCATAATAATTACAGCGTTGCCAAGCAAGACTTGATTTTAGTTGGCATGCGTAAAAATTCTGGCAACGGTGCTTTCTTCTCTGCCCCTTCCCCGCACTGACAGCGACTGACAGACAGCGATTGCCAAATATAATAAATAATTAGTCAGGCAGGGCGCACGTGGGGGCGTGGCCTGGACTCGCATTAAATCAAATATTGGCGCAGCTAGAGAAAGTTGCCAGCCACAACTAAAGAATGAAAACACTGGAAAAGACCTTTGGTGCGTACTAGAGTCCTGCATGAATGCATTTAAAACGGGCATGGTTTTCATGCATTACTATGCAAATCATGAATGAAATATACATCATCGTACTAGTTTTTACAAAATTTAGTATTTGTACACCGACAGATTTAAAATAATATAGAGTTTAAAAAAAATAATTAAAATATGATAAAATGTGTTGGTTAGCGCCATAACCTTAGCTAATGAACGGCTGTAAAATATAGCACTAGCAAAATAAGTGGAAGGGATTTTCTCTCCATTCATTTTGCTCTTTGCCCTTCATTGACTACATGAATTGCAATATTTAAAAGTAATATTTAGTGTACCCATTGATTTTTTGACGTATTCAATTCAAAAACTGTCTCAATCACACACTTTTCGTTTGAATGATATGATTGACTGTGTTGTACTCACTGTGCTGTACTCACTACATCAAAAATGAGTACAGCACAGTATTGTTGCCCTGAAATGAATTCATTCATGCAGAAGTTTAGTGCGTACACAGCGAGAGAGAGGGAGAGAGCTTTTTCTGCGCGACAAAAGCTCTCGCAGTGATAACGTGTGCACAAACAGCAGCACAGCAGCATCGGCACGCTCAGTCAACGTTCAGCTGTGGCGACAGGTGCATAAGTAAATTGGAACATTGCAAAATTATATAATTTATTGCTCCATTTTCAATAAAAATATAGCCAAAACAATGTCAACAATTGTGCGCAAATTGATTAGCACTGCAAATGCAGCCAAGCCAGTGGCGCCCTACAAGTAAGTGAGAGTGATTGAGTGAGATAGAGAGAGGGAGCTTTGCAGAGAACACCGGCTAATGTTTGTCTGTTTGTTGTTGCTGTCTCTCTTCTTCCCGCAGCCAAGCTGTTGTGGCCGATCGCACTGTTTACGTCTCCGGCTGTTTGGGCTTGGACAAGTCAACGATGAAACTGGTGCCAGGTGGCGCTGTGGAGCAAACTGAGATGGCACTCCAGAATCTGGAGGCGGTGCTCAAGGCTGCCGATTCGGGTGTCGATAAGGTTATCAAGAACACAGTGTTCCTGAAAGATCTCAACGATTTCGGTGCGGTCAACGAGGTGTACAAGCGAGGTAAGAAAAGCTACTATAGCAATTGTTGTTGTTGTTGGCGATAAGCAGCAGGGGCAGACTCCGCTTATCAGGCAGCGTCTTGGCAACAACATCAATAAATAATTGCTCGCGACTCGTAAACATTTACGATCTGTTTGGTCTATCGGCCGCTCTGACACTCCCCCCTCTCTCTATCTCACTCTCTCTCTCTGTTTCTAGTGTTCAATAAGGACTTTCCAGCACGCAGCTGCTTCCAGGTAGCCAAGCTTCCCATGGATGCGTTGGTGGAGATCGAATGCATTGCCATAACGGGACCTGTGCACACGGTAACATGTGAGAATTAGCAATTAAAGCAATCGAAATTGTGAACAACAGAAAATACGAAAGTCCAAGGCAAACTGAACTAATAAATACATAAAAATTAATAACTGGTGTATCACCTACGAAAATTACGTTTGAAATAATATAGTAGAGCTAGTTGCTAACAGAGAGCCGATTGACCCTTCGGGTCCTGGGGTCATAATAAACCGAAAAACCGGGTACTCTATATGTTCGATACTATATAACTATATTATCTGATAGTTGATAGATAATTGATTTATTTCATTAAGAAAGCAAATAATTAATTCCAATTTGCTTCATTCCTTTTTAAATATTGTACTTCTAGTTTTATCCTCCAATTATTTGCCTTTCAGCTGTCTTTGGGTCGAACTTGCAACAATTGCAGGGGCGTCGCTAATGTCTTAAGTCTTATGTAAAAGTCTGAAAATAACTTCAGCAACTTTGCATTTAAACCTTATATAGTTTACAATTTGCTGCAGTGGCCATTTATCTTTGTTGTTGCTGTTGTTGTTGCTGCTCCTTTTGTATTATATTTCATCAAATGTAGCTGCATAAATCACTTTGGCTGCAAGTTGTTGCTGTTGTTGTTGTTTTTGGCCAATAACGGTAGCCAGTTTAGACAAAGCGTTTATTTCACATTCAAATTTAAAAGTTATTCATAATGCCGACAACTTGTTGCAGTTGCTGTTGTTGCTGTGTGGATTATGCATGCTCCACATTGTTGATGCGGCAGCCTTTTAGGCCAGGCCATTTTTGGGTCTCTCGTTTTGTTTAGCATTTGTTTTGATATTTCTGCTGCTGCTGCTGCCGCAGTGAATTTGTCTACGGAGTGCGGCGTCTGTTGCATGATTTATTAACCTTGTTGCAACTGTTTTGCATGTGCTGCTGGTGTGAATTCGAATGCGCTTTCCTGCTGCAGATGCAGCACGATTATCGTTTTCTTGTTTTTCGCTTTTCGCTTTTGTTTATTGTTGTTGTTGTTGTGTTTTTTTTTTGCCTGCGCTTTGCACCCGCAGAGCTGGCAACATTCATGTTGATTTTGAGCCTGGCGTGTAATTAATTCGAGGCGCATCACACAATTTACATGCATAAATATTGTAATAAATACGCATAAATTGATGACAACAAACTGCAACAAGTGGCCAGCACAGACAGAGAGAGGGGAGAGAGAGAGACAGACAGAGAGAGAAGGCGACACAGTCAGCCGAAGTCCGAACACCTACGCAGTTGCAGCTAATTAATTTCGACGCACTCAAACTGAAAGGGACGACAGTGCAGACTTGCCACAAAAGGCAGCCACAACTGCAACTGCAACTGCAACACACCAACGCGGTGAAAGTGCGCATAATTTACACGCACGAGCCAAGGCAAAAGAGACAGACAGACAGAGGAAGAGAGACAAAGACAGACAGAGACAGCGACATAGTCAGCGACAAGTCTGGCGACTCCACTGCATAAATGAAATGCACAATTTTGTTGTAAATTTTTGGCAATTTGCTTATCGCAAGCGCACACGCGCTTTAATCGCTAATTAAACAAGCCGCATGCGGTAGCTGCCAAGCGAGAAATAAAGTATCAAATTACGCACTCGCAAGTTGTCATAATTAAAATATTATTGGTTGCCGGTATGGGCAGGTGATTAGTTAAAGCTAAGAATGCGCTTTCACTTATACAAGTAAATAAGATAAACTGCAATAAATCAATTAAATAAAAAATAAAACACAAATAAAAATAAGTTTTGAATTTGGCGAACATTTGAAAGTACAGTATACTTTTGGGCAGACGTTTTTTTAATTGTTCTTTTCTATCGATATTATTTATCGATACTTATCTTGTTTAGCAAGCAGTGTTTTGCAATACGAACAGAAAAGCAACATGTTGACAAGCAGTGTACCACTTGCAGGGAATTTACAATACGAAAATTAAATTGTGGCCGCCTTGTTTTTATCGATAGCTCAACTCAGCTGCTCTGCAATTTTGCCAGCAGCTGGTCATATTGGACAACCAATTTGAATGGCAACTAATCTGCGCAATCGGTCTATCGGAATGGCAAAATATCGCAAATTAGAGCATAACAACACAACAGCCGAATAATTCTCATATAAAAAACTTATAATCAATACAAATTGCAATGCACGTTAACGCTATAAAGCGCAATAAGTTAAACAATATACCACAACGCTAGGCAAGTGTTAAATAATAAATTTAGCAATATTTCGTTGAAAACAAAGTGAACGCCGCTAAGCAAAAAGGTACAACAACATTTCACACACACACAAACACAGACAGCAAACGCACACACACATGCGAAGTGGGTCTCTCTGCCATGTATGAAAAAGTGAAATAGCAAAAACGAAACGAAAAAACTACCAAGTTTTTAAGCAAAAGCAACAATTTTTCAATATACCATTAAAAGCAACAACAGCAACTACAACTGGCGAATCGATTACTCTGTCTGTTTGATGTTTAACTTCTTTTGTTGGCAAAAAAATAACAAATCACATAAAAATAATAATTGCATGCAGAGTTGAACGCACACATAAACGTTAAGACAAAAAAAACAATTATTCATCGTACAACACAGACGATTTTCTAGGCGCCCCGTGTGAGTTTTTCTTTTTACATTTCTCTTTTTGTGCCGAGTTCATATGAATGTTGTATATGTGTCCATGTGTGTGTGTGTATATGCAACACTGTCGTTGAATTTCTAAAAGCAGACCAAAAGATCTACACACGGTTGACTCCCGAGAGAGAGTGAAAGAGAGAGAGCCAGAACGAACCTCGTCGAGAGAGCGAGTGTGTGCGTGTGTGAGGGCGCACATACGAATTCTGTAACAAAGAGAGAGAAACATTCGCCTTGCTTGCCCTGCTGACTTGCAGTTGCAGCGGCGAAGGAAAATAAACAAAACAACAACTTAACCTTAACTGATCAGAGCTTTCTTTCACACATTTCCTTTTTGCAGTGCTCACCTGTGCAAACGTCGTCTTCCTCCTTTCCCCACCCCCCAGAAATCACTAAAAAAAGTAACGTAATCGTTTGTTTACAAGAAGAAGAACGAGAAGAAGAGGAGCCGCAACGCGCCGCTAAAGCGAAAGCTTTTTATTTTTGCCTTCCGAGCTGTGCGCCGCCAGCTTCTTAGCTGGAAAAGTGGAGGAGCAGTGTGACGCCGACGCCTATCAAAATGAATGCTCGAGGCAATCCTCAGAAGAAGGAGGGAAAAATGCGCATTCGCGCTTTTCCGGTGAGTGTGCAAAGAAAACAACAACAATAACAACAGTAAAAACAAAACTACAAATGCGGATAAGTTTGCCGGTTATAAAAAACATGAGCTAGCAGAAAAAGCAAAGCGAATAAGTGCGATAAGGTATGCTGAATATTGATAATGGGGTCTTACTAACGCCTTTCGCCCCTTACCGCCCCCAGTGCTTGATTGGATCGAGGGGGAGGCGAAGGGAAGCTCAGCAGGCTGCCTGGCGCTGCCTAATAAAGTGTGTCGTTTTCAAAAAAAAAGTTGTTTCTGTCAGGGTTGAAATTTATGAAAAAGCTTCATCACATTTTAGTTTTTAAGTTACTTTCAATCTCAACATAGTTTCGACAAATTGTTGTTGTATTCCAACACACACACGCACACAGACATTTACGCAGAAGCAGAGACGCCGGAGTAACGGAAATACGCATTGATGACGAGCAAAGCAGAGGTCATTTGGACAATTGTGCGACGCTAGCGCCACCTGGCGGATGTCAATAAGGCCAAGAAACGGCAGCCGCTCGCGCACGGCACCGGCAGCGGGACACGAACAACAACTACACCAACACCACCTTCACCAACAACACCATCAACGTAGTCACCAACAACATAATCAATATCAACACGAGCTTCAGCAGCATTTACAGCAGCCGGAGCAGCAGGATCCTCAACTGCTGCTGGCCACATCTCAATCATATTTAAACATAATTGGGGAGAATCGTTATAGCTGGGAGCGCGCGCTCGGTTCCCGTAGTGGAGCCAGCGGCGCGCGTTTACCTCAACAATCATCGCCTACAAATCCAATGTACAGTCATGATCCGAGGTTTGCCCATTTTGGTGCCGTACCGCCGCAATCGCCGTCCAGCAACAACATCCACAACAGCCACAATCACCAGCAGCAACAGCAGCTAACAAACAATCTTAATAGCCCGCCTCAGTCACATCATCAATTGCAGTCGCATTCCCATTCGCAATCTCATTTCCCATTGCAATCGCCGCAACAAGGTCATTACTTTCCAAGCGTTGCACATGCGCGCATTGTGGCTGGTTCGAATAATCTGAACCATCAACGTTCCCGCCATAATCGCAATTTAAATAATTTGGGGCAGCCACAACAACAACATCAGCAGCAGCCGCCACAGCCGCAGCAACATACACGGAATGTGCCAATCCTGCCCCTCAATGTCCTGGCCACGCAGCAGCAGCACCTGCACGAACTGCAGTATCCGGGTCGCAGTTTGGCACGCGGTGTTCTTCCATCATGCACCTCAATGCCGCCACATGGCGAGCTCTCTGTAAGGGGTGTGGGAGCAGCAATGCAGCACCAGCACCAGCAGCAACATCAGCCAAACGGAGCCGGTCCCCAACAATTGCGTGAAATTGGACGCAAGTATCCATTGTGGCTGCCCGAGTATAAACGTCGCGCATTCAATGTTAGCCCCCATAATCCAAATGCAAAATTGCGAAACTGAAATGAAGCACAGAGTTTGATTCCTTATTATATATATTTCCCTTCTCTTCGTCTTCTTTGCAGGCCTCCATGGATGAGAAATATGTGGAGACCATTTGGGCAACACTCAAGAATGCCATACAGGAGATACAAAAGAAAAACAATTCGGGGTTATCATTTGAGCAGCTCTATCGCAATGCATACAACATGGTGCTGCATAAGCATGGCAATCGTTTGTACTTTGGCTTGCGTGAGGTTGTCTCCGAGCATCTGGAACAGAAGGTGCGACAAGAGGTGCTCGAGAGCCTGCACAGCAATTTCCTGCCCAAACTAAACCAGGCCTGGACCGATCATCAGACATCAATGGTTATGATACGCGATATACTTATGTACATGGATCGCGTCTATGTGCAGCAGCGCGAGGTCGACAATGTCTATAATTTGGGTCTGCAATTGTTTAAGGATCAGGTGAGTTTTGATTATCCCACATTTCAATTGAATTCTTTTATGATTTGTTGTTGTTCATCTTCTATCTTTGTTTAGGTCGTTCGCTATTCGGAAATACAAAAAGCGTTGCGTGAGAAACTTCTAGGCATGGTCATGGAGGAGCGTCACGGTGAGGCAATCAATCATCTGGCGATTAAGAATGCCTGCACAATGCTTATAACACTGGGCATCAATTCGAGAACCGTTTACGAGGAAGACTTTGAGAAGCCATTCCTGTCACAGTCGGCAGCTTTCTACAAATTTGAATCGCAAAACTTTCTTGCGGAGAATAACGCTGGCGTTTATATCAAGAAAGTGGAGGCACGCATCACTGAAGAATCATCGAGGGCGGCACTCTATTTGGATAAAGAAACGGAGCCGCGCATTGTGCGTGTCGTTGAGGAGGAGCTAATTAAGAAGCATATGCGCACCATTGTCGAAATGGAAAATTCGGGTGTCGTTTATATGATTAAGAATTCAAAAACTGAGGATCTGGCATGCACATATAAATTATTTTCACGCCTCAAGGAGGAGGGTCTCAAGGTGATAGCCGACACAATGTCGGCATATTTACGCGAACAGGGCAGCATGTTGGTTAAAGAGGAGGAGAATGGCAATACAAATCCGATAACATTTGTGCAAAATCTGCTCGATCTTAAGGATCGATTCGATCAATTTTTGCTGCACTCATTTAGCAATGATCGGCTCTTTAAGAATGTCATCTCCGCTGATTTTGAGCATTTTCTCAATTTAAACAACAAATCACCCGAGTATCTGTCGCTCTTCATCGATGACAAGCTGAAAAAAGGTGGCAAAGGCGTAAGTATAATAGATATTTCAATATAAATGTAGATAATATTAATGTTTAATTGATTTGCAGATGAGCGAGCAGGAAATTGAAACTATACTAGATAAAACGATGGTTCTATTCCGCTTCCTACTCGAGAAAGATGTCTTTGAGCGCTACTACAAGACACATTTGGCCAAACGTTTGCTGCTCAACAAATCAGTCTCCGATGACTTTGAAAAGAACATGATATCCAAACTAAAGGCAAGTCTAGATATTCTCTCTCGCTGTACCTGTAATAATTGTATCTTTATATCTTTCATTTGCAGACTGAATGTGGCTGTCAATTTACATCAAAACTGGAGGGCATGTTCAAGGATATGTCCGTATCAAATACGATTATGGATGAGTTTAAGGGTTATTTAAATAATAACAATCTGTCATTAAGTGGAGTCGAGCTGACGGTGCGCATATTGACCACCGGCTTCTGGCCCACACAGGTTAGTTTTGCGAATGCACATGTAACGAATATGCTCGTAATACTTTCCCTTTTCTGTTTGACAGACAGCTACCCCTAATTGCAACATACCGTCAGCGCCACGTGAGGCCTTTGAGGTGTTTAAAAAGTTCTATTTGGACAAGCACTCGGGTCGCCAGCTGACGTTACAGCCGCAAATGGGTGAGTTATATTGTGCATGCCAGAGCTAAGGGGGAATTTAAATTCTCTCATTTCTATCTCAGGCACTGCCTACATAAATGCCGTATTCTATGGCCGCAAAGCGAATGACAGCGACAAGGACAAGGATGGGCCAAGCTCAAGTTCCAGTGGCTGCGCTGTACCCACCACAACGCGCAAACATATACTACAAGTGTCAACCTATCAGGTGGGTGAACTAAGGAGTAGCTCAGCGAAGAAGTAACTTTCAACTCAAACTGTTTCCTCCATCTCCTAACTCTTTGTAGATGTGCGTTTTGCTGCTGTTCAATAATCGGGATGTGCTGACTTATGATGACATACAACAGGAGACAGATATACCCGCGCGTGAACTGGTTCGCGCACTGCAATCGCTGTCAATGGGAAAGCCCGCACAGCGTTTGCTTGTGCGCCATTCCAAAACGAAAACAAAAGACATTGAGCCCTCGGATGAGTTTTATGTGAACGATGCATTTGTCTCCAAGTTCCATAGGTACGTCAATCGTTCAATATTTAACTAGACTATATAATTTAACTTTACTTATATTTCCCCTGCAGGGTAAAGATTCAAACAGTTGCTGCCAAGGGCGAGTCGGAGCCGGAACGAAAGGAAACGCGCGGCAAGGTTGATGAGGATCGCAAGCACGAAATCGAGGCGGCCATTGTGCGCATTATGAAGGCGCGCAAACGCATGGCGGTAAATCTTAGTTTACTTCTCTTTCTGCCTATACATATTTATATATGTATATATTCCTTATCTTTATCTTTTGCAGCACAACTTACTTGTGTCGGACGTAACGTCACAGTTAAAATCACGTTTCTTGCCATCGCCCGTGTTCATCAAGAAGCGCATCGAAGGCCTGATCGAGCGTGAATATCTGGCGCGAACGCCAGAAGATCGAAAGGTGTACGTCTATTTAGCTTAAGAGTGTGCGCGCACAAATGCATACCTAACGCCATCCTCCCTCTACCCCGTCCCCATCACTTTCCGCTCACAATTCCTAAACGGAATCATCCTCCCCTTCCCACAAAACTCATTTCAATCTACAATGAAAGTTTTTCCACTTTAACCATTACCCCCATCCCCCCCTCCCCAAGCACAATTATCTAATTGAAAAGAAAATCCACAATTTCACCTAAGCCGCCTCCCCCAATGCAGCATCATCGAGCCTCCGAACTGGGATCATATATATTTTTTGACCAAGATGTTAAATAGACTTATGCAACTACTCAATAGACAAGTGCGAAATTTGTAAGCCTGACATTCAAAATTGAACAGTTATTAAGCAGCTCTCACTCTCTTTCTCTCTCTCATGCCATTTGCTAATCATAATATAATTTCGACTATTCTCTAATTTTGTTGCAAATTTATTTCAAATACAACTCGAACAACACAAGATGATCATCCCAATATAAAATACAATAATACAACCACAACAACAAAATGTATAGCCGTAAGACCCCCCTCCCACAAACACACTCGTATATATACTCAACCCAACCACACACATGTACCCACACTCATTCGCTCACACACACACACACTTACACACACCTACATACTACGGATGGAGACGCGTACGCGAAACAAACATAAGAATTAATGCATAATGCAAAACGTAATTCTAAGCAGCAGTATAAATATAGCTAAAATAATAAATTTATAAATGAATAATAAATTTAGCGAGCGTTTAATGTACATTTTTACGTCTCTCTCCTCCCTTAAAAAACAACAAAAACCAGAAAGAAATAAAAATTATAGGAATGAAAAACCTTAGAAACGTAAAAACAAAACGTTTGAGATTTATGTGAACAGAGTTTAATGTTTAAAAAAAGACATTTTTAAATCGATTTTTATATGCATATAAAACCTACACAAGCTTATAAAAACTTTGAAATTGTATGAAAGTCGTTTATCTTCTTCAGTTGGCAAAAAGGTCTGAGTAGAGTCCGCCGTACCAACTAAATCCAGCCAATGTATTTCAAAAGTTTTCCATTTGTTTTTTCTGGCACAATTTTGTCCTGGATTTGAATTATTGCGTAAGGTCATAAAAAAAAGATTATATTACTGCAAAATTATTGAATGTGAAAGAGAGTCCATTAACTATTTTAAGCGCGAGTGCGAGAGAAGCAACAGAAATGCGAATTGTACATAATTTTTTGTTCTTATGTATGGAAAATAATAGAAATAAAACGTGTATGAGCGTTGAATATTACTGTGTACACTCATTGAAGGTCTGGATTGGTGTTTATGGGGGAAATATGAAAACAACGGGTAAGGAAAAATATGAAGGAATATTTCAATGCGTAGTTTATAGGGTGCGCCTGGATTTATAACTTAACGAAGCCAATAATCACACAACGTTAATATTATTAAATGCGCCTTTCAGTTTTACTATTTGATTTATGTATTGTTGGTTTACTCGTTGTTCTAGTTTTTAGCGCGTGCTAATAAAAGGGGGCATCACCGTTAATACAAACAATTTGCCAGTGTGTGAGTAATTCGTCTACACGTGATAACCTAACCTAAGAATGAGTTTGTTATCGATTGCAGCTGATATCGATTGTAAATTTCATAATTTTGAGCAATCTGGTGGTGAATGAATTTTAAAACGTTAAATAAAAGTCAATTCGGGTAAGTTAAAACTGACGATCAATCACGTTAATTGTGCAACAAGCAAGAGTGTAAACAACAGATCGTTGCAATGAATGAGAAATACGTGAAGTATGTTTGGACAATTCTAAAGACGACCGTGCAAAAGGTGCAGCAACAGTATTCGGAACTGGACAGTGAGCAAACCTATATCAAAGCATATGAACGGGTAATGAATAAACATGGATTCCACTTGTACAATGGACTGCGCGAACATCTCACGGAGGAACTACAGCAAAAAGTACGTCCTGAGGTACTCAAAAGTATTGCACAAGACGATCTGCTTGGTAAACTGAAAGCGGTCTGGACGAGTCATCAGATAACTATGCTTATGATGAAAGATATGCTTGGTCCACTGGATTTGTACTATACGATGCCACGCGGACTGGACAAAGTCTATAAATTGGGTTTAAGAATCTTCCGAGATGAGGTAGGACAGAGTCGAAATATGAGTCTATATACAACAATCATGGTTTTTATCTATACAAATTAGATTGTTCGCTTTCCGGACATTCAAAAGGCACTACAATATAAATTGCTGGGCATGATTGAAAAGGAACGTTTTGGTGGAATGATTAATCAGTCGGAGATTAAAGATGCCTGTTCCATGCTCATTACGTTGGGTCTTGAGTCCCGCTACACTTACGAGCAGATATTCGAGCAGTCCTTCCTAACCGAATTGGCGGCCTTCTATGAAATTGAATCAAAAAATTTGGTAAAAAATAATCCCGACAATTATATCACTGAAATGAACGCTCGTATATTAAAAGAATCAACACGAGCTGCACTCTATTTAGACAAGGACACGGTGCCGCATATTGTTCGCGTTCTCGAACAGATCATTGAGAAAGATAAACCTGTTTAGACTGAAATCCCGCGATTAGATAGTGTGGGAAAGTTGTTTCGCTGCTCAATACATTCTTATGTACTAACTGAAGTTATGTAAATATTTTTAGCAGTGCAAATTATATTTGTTTACTAAATCTATAAATATATTCAGTCAATTTACTTATTTCATAAGCGTGTTCTACAATTATTTTTGACTTTATACAGGAGTCTAGCTATGCCGTATATGAAAGTTAAGATTTACGCGGCACGTGCCATAGCTGGTTATAAACAAGTACAAGTAGAAAGAGCCCCTTGTATGTAGGAATTTCCCACAACACAGCTGTTCTTACTATACATGATTATTATAATAGATTCCAGTCTAATTTTGTTTACCAAATGTTTAAAAATATATTTTATATGCAAATTACCGACGTCATACGGTGTGCCTTATCTCCAGGTTTAAAGCTACAAATTTCATTATAAAAATCAATATATGGACGTATACGTGTATATGTATGTATATGATTTTTGATAAGAATTTGCATAAAGAAATTTCTAGGAATAAAAAAAATTAACAATATTATATTTCTTTGGTTAAGCTTAAGATTCCTTACTTTCTTTCCATACAATGTTTTATTTCCAGTTTCCATATCTGTGTTCTCTACCAGCCAAGCCTCTGTGCTCGCCCGCACAATTTGTAAATATCGTTATCTAACTAACAAATGGGCAAATTTGAATTATTTATCAATTAAATTGGCCACCTTCCGCCTTCCCTCCCGCTCATATTCTCACCTGCCCCTCATCTAAATGCGCAAATATAAATGACTTGCGAAAATATGCTAAATTCTTTGGTAAACTTTGAGACAGAGTCCGCGACAGAGGCACCGATTCAAGCTTGAGACGGTGATGCCGATCGATTTCGATACGCATCGATACGATCTGACGCACTGATAAGGCCGCCAAGCCCAGTGTGTGTGTGTGTGTGAGAGAGTGTGGGGCAGACAGAGAGCTGCGACTGCTCTCACAAAAACAAAGCCAAACAACTGAAGCAGCTCGAGTTGAGCTGGACTAACTATCAGATACTCAGTGCTCAGGGTAAAAGAAACAAAGAAAGCAAAAGGAAAGAAAATGGGTAATTTTGTTAAAAAAATTAATTTTTGTGATTATAGTAAAGTAACATATTAAAGTTTAATTATACCTTCACATAAAGGAAACCTTTTCTTATAGTTAAAGTAAAACGCACTTATTTTTTTTTAATAAAATCAATTCAATTATCTTTTTGAATCGTGAAGATCTGACTTTAGTATAGCATTCAAGGCGCTTCCCAATCACCTTTTTAATTTTCTTTTCAAACAGTGTTTTTATAAAAATTGCTATGAAATTTGAAATAGCAAACATGACAATAACTTAAGAAATTTCCGAACTTTTGAATATGAAAGAAAGTTTAAAGGAAAAATTTAGATATGCTAAAGTACGCCAATTATTTTGATTCCAACTGTATGTATGCTTGGCTCAGGGAAACTGTTTATTCCAGTTTGTTTTTCAAGACCTCTTTGCCAAGGGAATCTACCCACTTTTGGACGACTTTAATAAGTACAGGGTATATGGTTATGAAAAAAGAAAAAACTTATATTACCCATACTCGTAACCCCGTCACTCGCAGCTCGTAACTTATGTATGTGCACTACAGACGCACACTCGCACACACACATGCACACAATCGCCTAGCGTGTGCGGTGTGCGTGTGTGTTGTCGCTTGTCGCGCTCAGTTGCCGTCTGGTCTCCAAGCGCAACGGGCACAGCACACGCGGTCGTGGTCGTGGAATTGGAATTCGTATCAGAATCGAATTGGAGCTCTCGAAATAAATAAAGCTAAAAAACTGTAACCGAAAACTTTAGTTGAAGCTGAGGCTGAAAAGCGAAACCAAGCAGAACAAAAACAAAAACAGCAACAACAACAAGAACGTGAACTGACATACATATGTATTGTACAACAAGCGTGTGTATCTAAAACTTATAAAAATAAACAAAACTACGTCAGAAGACTACAAACAAAAGATATGAACACGCCGCAGTTGCCGTCGCCGTCGCCGTCGTCGTTGCAGTTCGCGTCGCTGCTGGCTTTGCTGCCAAGGTTCGCTTGAGCGTTAGAGGCGAATTGAAATATAATTTCAGATTCTGTTTGCGTTCTTCTGTTGCTGTTGTTGTTGTTGTTGTTGCTTAACGGTTGCGTGTGTAAAGTTAGTGACCTTATTGGAACGTGATTTACAGCAGCAGGCACCCCCCTTGGGGCAAGACAAAAACATCACATCACAATCGCGTCACATCGAAGCGGATCAGAGTGTGCCTTGAGATCGACGCCAGCATTTACTTTCTGTTCTGACCCGAAAAGCCAATCGATAATAATCACTTGGCTAAATTACACATATGTTCCTAGTTGGAAAAAATTTAAATAAACGAACAAAATTGTCAATCGGTTTTTTTCAATTTTAAATTATATCTAATTCCATTTGTTTTATACTTTTTTCACCTTTGACTATAATTAATAAAGTTTTATACTTAACGGCGCTTAACGCCGTTATAAAAAGTGATAAATTTGTTCTGAAATGAGTGAAAGTCGTCAACCGTTTTGCCTGGACGCCACCACAATGGGTTTGTCCGACTCGAAGCATTGTGCAGAGTCTGAGGATCAAAGTGATGAATGCCACTGCAGCAATGAGAAGCAGCATCAGAAGCAGCAGGACGCAGCTAACTGCTGTGAGCAACAGTTGAAGCAACAGTTGAAGCAGGCCAACATGGCGGATGCATGCGACAAGCTCAGCCGGTGCAACGAGGACCCGGTGCCAACAGATCATTATCGCAAACAGTTGACCAAGTTACGTGGAATTAGTGGGGATGCGTCACTGATCAATTTCGAACTGAATGATATTTTTCTCAAAAGATTGGAGGATATCGATGCACTGGGACAGGAGTCGGGTGATTCAGGGGTGAGCAGAGGGATTAGAAAATCTATAAAAGTTTCGTTTTCAGCAACTTCTCTCGCTTTTCACAGAGCCAATTGCGTTTGGTCACTTTTCAGGATTGGGTCGATCTGCTGCTGCACGTGAACTTCATTATCTTTAACAATATGTCCAATCTGGAAACTGAATCATATGCCAAGATCATGAGCTGCTTTCAGTCGGTGCGCGGCGAGCAGCAGCATGTGCTCGATGAGAATCGCAAGTTGCGGAAAGATATCTGCGCCATCATCAAGCTGGTGCAGGAGGCCTATCATCACAACAACTGGTGCACAGATGACATGAGACTGGAGTCGTTGTCGGTGACACAACTGCTGGGCATTCAGGAGGGGGAGGGACGACGCCCGGAGAGTGAGACCGAGAAGGTAGGTTGGGCATGGGCGGAAAATAGAAAAAGAAAGAAAACTCTTCAATGTTTTTCTTCCCACACAAAGATCCGAAGCTGCAGTTGCCAAAGGAGACCATTATTGGACTTGAGATCCAAGTTTTATTAATTTATATTATTTCATTTAGTTATTTTTAATTTGTTTTGATTTCAATAAATTAGTTGAGTTGGTATAAAAAACATCTTTGTACTATATGTTGCGTCTGCTTCTCATTTCAGGTCAACAAATGCATGAAATCTCTGGCCAGCGAAGTGGCCTCCAAACATGATGAGGTCTGCCAACTGCAGTCCCAGCTAGTGGCACTCGACGAGGTGGTGCAGACGGCGCGACAGAAGCTCATTCTCAAGGACAAGTGCATAGCGCAACTCAATCAACAGGTGAGGGGTGCCAACCCAGGTATCAGGGATCACACAATAGTAGGAGAGGAGTTCATTTAGCTCCATAGAGGTAATAAGATTTAGATCTTAACTTTGCACAGAAGACTTTGAATATATTCAATAGATTATGATTTTCAGCCAATTCAACTCAGTTCGAATTAGGAAATGAAATGAAGTTGTATGAATGAGCTGAAGTAAAAGGCTAGAATGACTGAGGGCAAAACGGAGTGAGAAGGAGTGTCAACAGGCTTCGAATGTTTCGAATGTGTAGTAATTTTGTCTTACTTTATAATTTTTAACTGGTTTAAGCTTACTTCCTTTGAGAACACTACGTTTCACAACTGGCTCAATCGATTTCAAATAGTAGCTAGATTGTTTGATAATTGGTTTACACCTCTTTGCAAGCTAGTTTAATATGTTATTGAAGAAGTCGGGAATAAATGCGGCATTAGGCATTACACTATTTGACGATGCATCTTGATATAATTGTTCTTAATTTATCCAATAGTCTTATAAAAGACTTATAAACTAAACTTTAATGGAGTTTTCTTGTACAATACTGACGCTTTGATTTCAGTTGGCGGAGTTGCAGGATTGCGTTTCCAGAATGTCAAGGGAGTCCGTGACGAAGGGATCAAAGACACCTGGCGAATGCAGCAATAGCTCCGAGCTGGAGATAAACAGCAGTCTAGAGACACCGAGCTGCCTGTTCGATGGCCTCAACGAGAAGGATCAACAGGCGAGCGAATTGTTGCGCATGCTGAACAAGGAGTTGACCGAGTTCATTGATCTGATTAGCAAGAAAGACTTTCAGGCCATGGAATGTAGACGGAAGCTGCTTTCTTGTTTCTTCGAACGAATTGTAAGAAACGATCGACAGCAATTGGGCGCGTTTTGCTTAGTAGTTCTGCTTTATTTCCGTTACAGAACTCCGATCGAGCCGAAACGCAACGACACTTGGATGCTCTGCGCAGTAATCTGCGCAACTTGAACTGCAATCTAGATCAGATGGACTCGCCAATCGGATCCAGCACTCAGATTGAGATCGAAGGCGACGTACTGCTAGTTGAGACTTTGCGTCGGCGACTGCAAAATCTCAACGAGAGCAACAAGGAACTAAATGTCAAGTGTCAGCGACTGGATGCTCAGTACAAAGGTGAGTGTGATGATCTATAGTTCTATTGAAAGATAATAGATGTGGTATGTATGCCTTACTCCCCCCCTCCCCCAGTTCAACTCCTCGAAGCGCAGTTTACGTATCAAGCGGAACATGTGATAAATGAGAAAAATGGCCAAGCTCTCAAGGAGATTGCGGATCTCTTGTCTAAGCTGGTAAGTTAACAAGCCGCAGAATGCACTATAATAAACTTTAATTATTAGCAATTACATAATCAATTACTGAAGTAATTGCTTGGTAATTATGTAGTAATAAGTAGATGTTTTAAGTTAGTAATGAAATCTTTTATTCAATTCTATGTATTTTACACCCCACAGCGCTGCACCGACTTGTCCTATGAGGACATCTATGAGGAATCCCCCACTAATAATCCGTTCTGTGATGCCATTATGGAAATTTATGACAAGCTTACCGAACTGGAGAACTCAAAGGAGAGCGAAGAACTGCTCAATGCGGTAAGTAGAAGTTAATTATAGGAATTATAAGATAAAAGGCGAGAAATCAATTTTAATTATGGTGCGATAAACAATATCACACGAAAAATCTTATCAATATTTTTTTGCTTGATGCAGCCCAGCGACAGCGACAACACCAAAACACCTGCCGTACCGATAGCAACAACTACAACAACAACAACAACTTCGACCAACAACTGAGTCACTTGTTGGCCCCAGAGGGGGTTGCAACCCTGGAGTAGGGCATACTTAGCGTAGTTTAAGTCAGTTTAGTTAGCTTCTAAGTTTACAGTTTGTAAAGAGGTTTACGTGCTTCAGTATAACTGTATACTTGTATATGTATGTGTAGATATGTATATAAACTATATATAATTGTACGACAATTTATCAGGCATTTCACCACGGCAAGTTCCCGCCAAAATCTAGAAGAAAACTTTGTACACAAAGTAGTTTTTATACAGCTAAATGTGCGCCTATATATAATCACAAAAACTTATGTATATATACCGATATATATATGTATATATATTGCATTCATTCAGCTATACTATATTTGCACTACACATGCAACGAGGGTTGCAATTAGAGTTTTAGCAAGTGATAAACCGCAGAGAACAATCGTAATTAGTTTGTAATTTTCTAAACCACAAGTCGAGCCCCTGCCAACGACTATTGTTGAGTCCACAAGTCGAGCCCCCACTTTGACCTAGGTCAGGCGCCAATTGCTTGCTAATCTATTAACTTATAATATGTTATATATCACTATATTCTATAGATTCCTTTGCATTTGATGCAACTAATATTTTTAAAGCATTTTCTCACATTCTATAGAAAATAATTATATAACATATATATAATAATCTAACAATATACAACTTCTAGTATTAAATACTAACTCATAAATACTAAATACCTTTTACTACTAATAATTTAATTGTAGAGAATTTCATAAAACGTCAATGTGCATTTTGCGGAATAAAATAACATGTTCACACAGTTAGACCTTGATAAATTATTTGCTATGGTAATATGGGAATCATATTTTATTAATGTTTCTATAATATGTTGAAATTTAAAGTGCTAAAATTCATTTTGTGTAGCGACCCTCGCACAGAATGCATTTCTTCGAGGGTTAAAGTCAGCATTGACCTGACTGAAGTAGTGTATATGTTTCAGGTTGTTGATTTATATGCCCATCCATTATGTTTGTAAGCACAAGTTAAATCGCCCTGTCGAATCCGAACGAAACTCCCCAACTGAGTTCAAACTGCAATCATACGTACTGTGAACTCTGACGCTGGAGAAGAAGCCTCGCCCCCCTCTAAATATCCTTCTCAGCACCATCTAGAGTCGAGCCTCCTCCGACTATGCTTTATAGGGGGAGGGGAAATAGGTTTCGTGTTATTTATTTACCCACAATCGACACGCGAGCTGCGAGCACTGATATGCATATCGAAGGGGGGAGAGGGACAGGGGAGGTTGAGGAATTCGACAGGGGCAGTCAGATTGGTAAGTCGAGCAAGTACTGCGCCTGGTCGTGGTTCATCGTCAACGTTTCTGTTTATTCGTGTGAAACAAATCAAAGTCGTCGCGGCAGACCGACGAAACGGAAGCAATATGCTAAATCGGACAAAGATATATATACATATATATGTATACGTATATATAATAATCAGCGACGGTGTTGCCAGCGCCGCGCTACATAAAATCAAGACATAAAACAAACAATTTACCTGCCTTAATTAGTTGCACACCCACATACCAAAGCAACCGCCCACTTCCCCAGGACGACGACTTCGGGGGAACTGCTGGAGCCCATCGTGAAGTGTCTGCCACAAGGCGATAATATTTGCCAGGTGGCACGACAACGAGGCGGACGCGTCACGGCAAATATTGTACCTCGTGCAATTAGTGAAAAAACTTGCTCCTTGCCAAGCGCGAGAAACTGACGGGGAAAACTTGACAGGAAATTTGCGCCAGTTTGCGATTTTCATGTTTTTTCAAGTGGAGTGTGAAAAGTCTGCAACACAATAAGCTGAAAATGTGCAAATGAAGTTGCCACAAGGCGGTGAAAGGAGCAATTGCCAGTGACTTCCTTTCTGAAATTGTGTTTATTCAATTAACACGTCACGGGAATGAGAAAGGAATTTGTCTGTGCTGGTGAACTAACAGAACTTTCGCTTGAAAGTTATGCGATATTTTCTATGTGGATGGATTAAGAACTAAGCAAGTGCCACAATAAAAATACAATTTTACAATTTTAATTCTTAAATTTTATTGTTAATTCTTTACGCAGTCGACTGCCATTAGTTGACTTTAAATTAAATTAAATAAAAATAAAATGCTGCACATCTTTAGCTAAGTATCTCAGATGTGACAGTGACAACCAGATAAAGACGCACTTGTGCGTATGGCAAATGAAGTTGCCACAAGGCGGTGAAAGGAGCAATTGTCAGTGACTTCCTTTCTGAAATTGTGTTTATTCAATTAACACGTCACGGGAATGAGAAAGGAATTTGTCTGTGCTGGTGAACTAACAGAACTTTCGCTTGAAAGTTATGCGATATTTTCTATGTGGATGGATTAAGAACTAAGCAAGTGCCACAATAAAAATACAATTTTACAATTTTAATTCTTAAATTTTATTGTTAATTCTTTACCCAGTCGACTGCCATTAGTTGACTTTAAATTAAATTAAATAAAAATAAAATGCTGCACATCTTTAGCTAAGTATCTCAGATGTGACAGTGACAACCAGATAAAGACGCACTTGTGCGTATTAATTTACTGTGAAAACAATACGAATAATCCTATGATACACTGAGGAATTGAGTGTTTCTTAGCTGTATAATTTTGTTAAAAGTCCCGAATTTAAATCTAAAAATAAATTCGAACTTTCAATATATAATAACAATTTATAAATAATATATGGTAATCCCAACCCTGATCTACAATCTATAAACTGTTCTCAAATCTTTGAAAACAAAGTTTAACTAAAATATAAGTCAATTACCTTAACTTGGATATATTTCTTCTTAAAGATTCCGCAAATCGATTTGTGTCTCGAAATTCGCATGCTACTATACCTAATAGTCCTTTAAAAGTGCTTTGAGTGCTCCTAGCCACGCTTTCCAAGAACTGCATGCAGCGAGGAGTGAGGAAGAACCTCAAGTTAAACAAAATAATTTCATGCCAAGCGCTCAAAATCGTGTCAAACAGTTCGAAAGGCAACTTGCTATAATAATAATTCCACATACATATCTATAAAACTATCGAAAAGGTTTGGGGTGGTGAAGACAGAACTTTGAAACCTGAAACTGAACTTTGCCACCTTTCGAGAGAAGGTGAATTGAGTGTGGGAGTGATTGAGTTTGTGAGTGTGTGTGTGAGGGTGTGATGTGGTATGAGATGGCTGAGCTGTGTTCGATTTGCTTTCATTTTCGTGACAAAGTTTTAATAGCGATATTATTGAAATGAAACGAAATGAAATATGGTAATGAAGGCAAAATACGCGGCAGTTATAAATATTTTTCAACGTGCGCCCCCTCTTGCAATTCGATATCGACACGAAAGCCCATCAACACAAAAAACAATCGAAGAAGAAAGACAACAATAACAACAACAAATATTGGAAAATAAACAATATATCTGAGTGTCTGGGTTCGGTCTGATTGCGAACTAGACACAACACAATCAATCAATTGTCATGGTAAGATTGAAGGTTCTTAAAGTTGATGTGTTATTTGGACGCTCCACCATCTCCCCTTACCCCATATTTCACGCTGCAGACTAATATAAATGAGGATTGCCCGCATCGTCAGCAATTGGAGCACACTCTACTCCATTGCCAGACACAGTCGGAGATTCTTCAAGCCACACGCGACAATTATCTAAGCATCATCGAGGAGTTTCAACGGGATCTGGAGGAGTTGACTGAACAGGTGGAACAACAACAACAACAGCAACAACAACAGCAGCAACAACAAACGGAACAACTGGAACATGAACTCACAACAACTTCCTCAACAGAATTTCCACACTACAAGGATCTGCCAGGCAGCGCCGCAAGCCAACTGGCACTACAAGTTTGCAAATATATAACTTTTTTAATCTAGATGATTTATTCATTGAGTTTCATTTACAACTTTGCATATTCGATCCAAAAATCTTCTACTTTTGAATCTTCTTCTTTTGGTTTTTTATTCATTCTGTATAATTTGGTAAATCTACAAATCTATTATATTTTGATCAATTCTTCTACGTGTCGATATTCCAACTATCTCTGTATAAAACCATTTAATATCGCAATCCTTCTTTCCTCACAGAATGAACGCCTTGTCTGCCAAGTACACAACCTGCAAGGTGCGCTGGCGGATCGGGAACATCAAATTCAGGAGCTGCGCACTATGATCAATGGCTACGCAGACATCAGTGAAACAAATCAGCTCAAGGATGAAATATCAGCGCTCAAACTGAAGAATTGTAAGCAAAACTTCGCCATACATTATATATACGATATAATTTCTAATCTAATCAACTTTTGCACAGCTGAACAGTCGCAAAAAGTGTGCGAGATTGCGAAATTACTCAAGGGGCAACAGGAGGAGCGGCAGAGTTTGTGCGAGAACTATGAGCAGCTAATGGACAGCGCCGAGGAGAAGCAGAAGGAGCTGCGTCGTGCAAATCGGGATCTACAGAACCTCCGCGATCGTCTGCTACACTTGGAGAACCAGCTATGCGAGCTGTCCACGGAGGTAAGTTATGACTTCAGGGATGCATTGAAAGATCGATCAGGTGATTTTTTATTTATTATATCCCAGCGAAATCTGTTGCGCGAAGAGGTGATCGCGCTGAAGGAGAAAGAGGCCGAGAACAATGGCCGCGAGCGAGCACTAAACGATCAGTTGAAATGCCGCCATCAGGAGATAGAGAAGTCACGCTGTCTGCTGCGCGAAATGCAGCAGCATCTGCATAACGAGGAGAGACAGCACAAGGAGACCGTCGATCGCCTATGCCGAGCAAATGAGGAAATTCGACTGCAGATGCACGCTGTAGCCGGCGAGTGCAAGCAGATGCAGCTCAAGCTGAAGTACGTATGCGGTGAGGTTGATCCATCTGGTGTCTTCACATGCCATGTCAGTCTAACAGTCGCATCCCTTTTCGCTCTACCATTGCAGACAGCAGGCGGATGTAAACGAGCAGCAAACCCTGATTATCGAATCGTTTCGGAAGTGGAAGGATGCGCAAGTTAGATCGGATGATGCCATGCGACAGTGCGTAAATAAGGCTGAGGAACATATTAATACACTGCTCAAGGAGAATCAACATTTGTGCGAGGAATATAGACGTCTATACAGTGACTACTGCCTTCTTGAAGAGCAGAATCAAAGTGTCAGGCATGCTGTCAATTCTCGCCAAACGGGGGGCTCCTACACACCCTCAAAGGTCCATGGGGGGCAGGAGGTGCACCATGATGTGAGTGCCCAAATCCCTGTCATCCCAACCTTTTCCTGTGCTTCTTCTTTTTAACAAAAATTCTGCAGTTGATAAGATCCCTACTAATCAAATTTACGTCACCTTAACCCGCAGATTACCGACCGCCTTAAATTTCTGTCCACCACATCGCAACGGATTTCCGCGCAAGTAAAGGCACTCAATGCGCGTCCGCAAGCCATTCACAATCGAATTCCGGACTCGGATGTAAAGCTACCGACCCCACCAGCATCTTCGTCACCCAAAAAGTTCATATATTCATAGTATAACAGTCCGCATCCCTTTAATGTTGTGGCTATTTTACCGATTTCTTTCTAATTTTGCATATTTTTTAGTTTAATTCACAAATTTAATCTAAACCCAGAAATTCGGCCAACAATTGTAAAATTATAGTTGTAAACTGTAGAAATAAATTAATAAAATGTGCTTAGGTAAATCATTACAATCAGTTCGAGAAGCAAGTTTAAATTTAGCGGTCAGAAATACACGAAGTGTGGGCAGTGCTGCCAACCTAGCTCTCTTTGAGCAATTGTTAGGAGTTGGCAGCGCCTTGTTAATACCAAATTCTGTTAATATATTTACAGTTGCGGTTAACAGCGATTAAGAACTCAAGTATCGATATATATGCTCTGTTAATTTAATAATCCAGCCAGAAAACTGCAGCCATATGCAAACATGGTGGCAACGCTCAAAGTTTAGACATAAGTGGCAACCAAAAAAAAAAACTAGTGCTGCGTTTTTTCGCACATAAAAATCAATCGGAAATAAATAAAAATTGCTACAATTGCAAGAAATAAAAAAACTATTTATGCAAAAGCCGAACAGCAACAAAAGTTGTTGTTGCTGCTTTTGCGGTGTCGCCGTGTGATCGATCCTTGTTGGCTACGGGGTACGTGTTTGCGCCAGGGAGGAAGGGAGTTTTTGCTCTTTTTTGCATAAAAGCCGTCCTCTATGTTCGAGAAAAGGCGTTTTACCAACCATTATATAGACGAATCAGGTGCAGCAGCTGTTAACCCGCGACAGTGTATTTTAATGTCTTTGACACCAATATTGGTGCTGGCATGTGTGAAAAAATAATTATGAATTAACAAATTATAATAAAAGTGAAAAAACCCCGCATATGTGTGCGTTCTGGCATGCGTGTATGTACATGTACTACGTACGTATATATGCGGCGGTGTGTGTATGTGAGCCAGTGAGTGTGTACGCGTGTGTTAGTGCAGAAAACTTGTTATCAATGCGGCGCCTATGATAAAAGCCTTATTGGACATGTTTAGTGTGCGGTGTGGTGTATGTGTGTGTGTGTGCTGTCCAATTGGAATTTCTTAACCCGTCGCGCGGGCGTGCCACAATGCAAGAGAGGCGGAAAAAATACCGAACATAAACAAAAAAAAAAAAATGCAGTCACTACTGAGTGGGCATTGCGTAGGCCATGAAAATCGAATTAAACCCTAATTCATGCTGACAACGGTTAAAGATTTCGTATTACGGTAACACCCAATTAGAAAAATTTAATTAACGGTCTCGTTTTGGAACATATAGTCATTGGCGGTACGACGACTTACCGAATCGAGAAAACCGGTTTATCGCTATTGCAAATACCGGCAATAAGCAAAAACGCAATCATTCATCAAATTTAAAACAAAATTCTAAATTAAATAACCAAAATTAACGAATATATATGAAATCTCGGTTAGTTCTAAAAATGTTAATGCCGTTTAAAAATATCTTAATTAACTGTCTTTAATGGTGTCTTGAATGACAATCGCGTATTTTCTATGTGCAATTGTAACTGTTCTCTACATAAATACATACAGTCTTGCATGCGTGCCCGTGGTCTGGCGGCCAACTAAATAATGTGGAACATGATGTGCGACGTGATGCCCACAATATCGGAAGACAGCATATCGCAGCGTTCCTCGCAATTCAGCGGCGAAGATGCAAACTTTGAACAGCTCATGGTGTCCATGCTCGATGAGCGGGACAAGCTCATGGACAGTTTGCGCGAGGCGCAGGAGCGCTTGGGTGAAGCGGAGGTCAAAATGCGCGATATCGAAAAGGAACGCGACAGTCTACAGCGGCAAATTAACGCCAACTTGCCGCAGGTGAGCAATTAATCAATCTAATTAGTTTATTATTGGAGTAATCAAACAATTTGTTCATCTCAAGGAATTTTCCACATTGACCAAGGAACTGACACAAGCACGCGAAATTCTGCTGGAACGCGATGAGGAAATCGGTGAGCTGAAGGCGGAACGTAACAATACTCGGGTGAGTTAAAGATTGAGCCTGTTTGTTTTGATTGACAACATCTAACTGATCATGTGTGTCTTATCTGCAGCTGCTGTTAGAGCATTTGGAGTGCCTAGTGTCCCGACATGAGCGCTCCTTGCGCATGACAGTTGTCAAACGACAAGCCGCTGCACAGAGTGGTGTCTCTAGCGAGGTGGAAGTGCTGAAAGCACTTAAATCACTCTTCGAGCACCACAAAGCGCTGGACGAGAAAGTACGCGAGCGATTGCGTCTGTCCATCGAAAAGAACAATGTGCTGGAGGAGGAACTAAACACAACCAAAGAGGAACTGACCCAATACAAGGCGGGATCACTGCAAGGCGGCGTTGCCTCCACTGGCAATGCTAGCGGTGAGAATGGCATCAAAGAGAAGGTGTGTACAACAAGTTTGCTTGTGTGTGTGTGTCTGTGTGCGCAATCAAGCGTGTATTTCACACACACATATTTACATATATTCTATACCTTTTGTTTCTCTTTTTGTTGTTCTTGTTGCAGCTGTCAAGCAGCAGCGGCGGTGGCGTGAATGGCGATGCTACCGAGCTAAATGAATATGTGGTCAAAACGCATGAGCTGCAAACGATCATCGAGAAACAGGTGAGAGAGGGAGGCATGGGGAGGAGGAAATAGAAAACAGCGAATATTGCCAACAAGTCACACGTTTTACATTTAACGCAATGTGACTCAGATCCGAGATATATAGTCAAACAGCCATATACAGTCGCAGTTCCCAATCGCGAACTTATCTTTGAACAATTATTTAACTATTGCGAAATTGTACATTAATTGTTAAATTGTATGTTGATCTATCACTTTATCTCTTTGCCACTACCCAATTTCAGTTTTATTTTCCATGGAAAATTCCTACCATATAAGATTTATGGCATTTGACATGCTTCTTTTGGTATAATATCATTTTAATGGTAGCCAGAAATAATTAAAATGTTTCTTTGAACATTGAGAAGTATTTGAAATGTGCATATGAATTCCACATTGGAAATGGATCAAGAGACATAAATTCTACAAATTCTATAATTAGAGATGATGTACAAATTATTATGTGCAATTTCTAGAGCCAAGCTAGCATTCTGGACGTACAAACGTTTTATATAAGAAACAAATGGTCCTAAAAATATGATATAACCTAAGATATTTATATTCAATATCCCTGATACTCATTAAAAATGTATTCTTCCTTTTATACATTCTTTAAACCTTTACATTGTTGCTCTTTCAGACCTCTGAGCTATCGCAATGGCAACGACGAGTATCCGAGCTGAATAACAAGATCGGCGAACTCGAGGAGAATATCGCTCGTGTGCAGAAGGATCATTGCAAGTCACAAGATGCGTGCTCAAAGCTGCAGCGCGATCTGCGCGAAAATGTGGCACAAAAAGAAGATCAGGTGAGTGTTCAAATCAATCGCAGTGTATAAACAAATAATATAACATTGATAATTTCAGGAGGAGCGCATCACAACACTGGAAAAGCGTTATGTGAATGCTCAACGCGAGTCCACATCATTGCATGATCTGAACGAAAAGCTAGAGCAGGAATTGCGGCATAAGGAGGCACAGCTAAAGGTGCGTATTCATTTCAAGAGTTATAATTGGTTATGGTTGCTCTTGGCATGGGCGAATTCAGTTGTTGTTCTAACCACAATTCACTTTGAAATCTGATAAATGTTTACAAATATGTCGGCTATAAAAGGCAGTTGAAGTTGAGGCTGTTAAAATACAGTTTTAATACTTATGTATTTGCTTATGCTCACATAGTCTAGTATTCATATTAACGATTTGTAAGATAATTTAAATGAAACTCAATCTGCAAGAGTTTCTGCTGATTGCGAATGATGACATGAATAAACACTATCAGATGACTTTCTTTACCCCATTTCACGTGTTGTTCACAAGTAAACACTTTAACACTTAATTGACCAGTGTGTTGTTTCGCCCATGCCTTCTTATCGCTAAATGCCGTGACTAATAATAGATAATAGTATGATGATGACGTCGTCCCCATTGCATTGCAAATAAAATGAATACCAAACTAATTAAACTCCCCTCCCCTCGATCGCTCGAACATACTCTGCACACACACACACAAACCCAACAGCTGCACGAAGAGAAAATCAGCGCAATCGAAGAGAAACTCGAGCTCTCTGAACAAAAGCTAGAGCAACATGCCAAACTACAGCCGGACATGGAGGAGCAGCTAAAGGCGCGCATGGAGGCATTGACAAAGGTAGGAAATAAGGTATGCACTCGAACTAATATGCGCGCCGACAGGTTCCATAATAAGTATATCAAATTCAATTCAATTCAATACCAATCACTAAATTTAATTTCTTTATTCTTTTTCGTGTGAATACTCTCTGTACTTCCTGTATACTCTCTGTACTTGTATTGTGTACTCTTCCAACTTCCACTTTATACTAACTACGAAACCAACCAACAATAGAACAACAGAACCCAAAGAATCAACAACAACTATTGTTTACACTATTCTTCTATCTGCCTTGCACAAGAACTCAACGCACCGAAACAAAAGAAACTTGAAAACGATCACGAAAAACCCAGAAAATCACCATTTCCTCCTTCACACCAGAGCTGCGAAATTAACAATGATGCATCGAAAGTATTGCTAATTTATGTCCAATTGCTATTATAAATGAATTGATCTTCCCATTGATTCGATCCCAGTCCCAGCAGCTTTACCTTCTTCGTATGCATTGTTACTTTCTGTAGCTCGAATCCTCTCACTTTTAGCTTTCATTACTAACAATCTAACACTATTTTTGTTGTCCAACTGGCGACTATTGAGTGGGTATTACTAAACAATTTCTGGCTGAATGAATTTCAGGCTCAAGAACGTCACGGTTCGGCTGAGGATCGTATACGGGGATTGGAAACAAATCTGGATGAAAAGGGTGCCGAGGTGGTAAGACTGAACCAGCGACTCAAGATGAATGAAGAGCACAATTTGCGCCTATCGGCGACAGTGGATAAACTGCTGTCTGAATCAAATGAGCGACTGGAGGTGCATCTGAAGGAGCGTATGCGTGCACTGGATGAGAAGAACCTGCTGACACAAGAGCTTGAGAAGGCACGCAAGGTGGCCGAGGAGTTGCATCACGAGAAGAGTGAAATCATGAAGGAGCTTTCCAAGACTCGCCTCGAAATCGAAAACTTTAAGCGTCAGTTGCTGCAACAAGAGATTCAATATAATATTCAGCAAACCGAGGCACTCACCCGCAGCCTCTCGCCCAGCAGCGTTGTCGATGGCAGTGGTGCCTTTACACGCAGTGCATCTCACGCCAGTTTCGAGACACACTCGCTGCGTCGCCCCAGTAAATCCCGTCTTTCCGAGGAGAATGCCCTGGCCCGCTCTATGGCCGAGCAGGAGTGGGAGAAGATGCAAATGCAGCAAGCGGCACATGTCCAGCAACAGGCCTATGAACTGGTTGCCAGCGTTGCCGATTGTGATGACAGTGATGCCCTCTACGCGGCTGCCACGGCAGATATGATGTCGCCCTCTGGCCATACAGATGCACAAACGTTGGCCATGATGCTGCAGGAGCAGTTGGATGCCATCAACAATGAGATACGTCTGATACAGGAGGAGAAACAATCGACTGAGGCGAGAGCCGAAGAACTCGAGTCTCGTGTCGGCAGTCTGGAGCATGTGAATCTGTTGGCACGTGGCCGTTCCATGGACAGACAAAGTCCACCCATGAGCGGTCGCAGTACGCCCAATAGTCCACAGCGTGATTTCATGCAGAAATATCATACGGTAAGCCAAGGTTATTGGGTAAAGAGATTAAGTATGGATAAGTATTTTATATAAGCTAGAAAGTCCTTCTCCTAAACAAACTGATACTCACATATATTGTCTTCTTTATAGCTTAACTTGCCCGTGTTGTCCAGTGATGCTTCGCGTGAGGAGCTGCATGGCGGCATGTCCACCACAGGCGACTCAAGCTCCGGAGGCGCCGCTTCGCCATTGACTGCACGTTCGATGCGCTTGGAGCGCGTAGCACAGGCATTGGCTCACAGTCAGGAGGAGCTGCGACGTCGCACCATGGCACCCGCAGCGCCACCAAATCTCAGTTCACACATGGGGTTGAGCAGTCATAGCTATGGCTTGTCACCGCTCAGCTCGCGCTACGGCAGTCAGGAGTCACTGCGACACTACAACACAATGGGCTCCATGTCTATGCTGCAGACACCCACGTCGGGTGTGTCGCGGGAAGCGGCTGCCGCTGCTGCTGTGCAAAAGAAGAAAGGCATCAAGTCGTCGTTGGGTCGCTTTTTCAGTAAAAAAGAGAAAGTCAAGGGAGTTAAGGACACACTGCCCGACGGTTCGCCTAGCATGATGTCCATAGGCAATCTGTCGATTGGCCTCAGCGAAGTCGACTCTAATTACGATGTAATGAGCATGACGGGCGGCATGATGCCGCGCATTGCCAGCGCACAGGGCTCCAAGATAAGCAGCGTGGACTATGGACGGCAAAAGAAGTAAAGCATTTTCGGCTTATATAATTAAACAACCGTTTCACTAATCTTATTCTCTCTCTGCAGGGATCATGACTACCGCAATGATTTGCTGGGAGAGGCCATGAAAGCTGGCACGCCATTTGCCCTTTGGAACGGACCCACCATTGTTGCCTGGCTAGAACTGTGGGTGGGCATGCCGGCCTGGTATGTAGCTGCCTGTCGGGCAAATGTCAAATCCGGCGCCATTATGAGCGCGTTAAGCGACACGGAAATACAACGTGAAATAGGTAATGCTGATAAATTGATCTAATTGATATAATATGCGTGATTTCAATTTGATTTTACTATATTTCAATCGCCAGGCATAAGTAATCCACTACATAGACTTAAATTACGTCTGGCCATACAGGAAATGGTTTCACTTACTTCCCCCTCAGCGCCACAAACATCACGCACCACGTTGGCGTTCGGTAGGTTATACAACAATTAATAATATTTTGTGTGATTATTCTTTACGAGCAAAAACTAATCTTAAGATTTACTTACAGGGGACATGAATCACGAATGGATTGGCAACTATTGGCTGCCTGGACTGGGACTGCCGCAATATCGCACAACCTTTATGGAGTGTCTAGTCGATGCACGCATGTTGGATCATTTAACCAAGAAGGATTTGCGCGGCCAATTGAAAATGGTTGATAGTTTTCATCGCACCAGCCTGCAGTATGGCATCTCAATGCTGAAACGCTTGAACTACGATCGCACCGAGCTGGAGCACAGGCGCAAGATGAGCGAGAATGGACTGTGCGATGTGCTTGTTTGGAGCAATGAGCGTGTCATACGCTGGGTGAGCAGCATAGGCTTGAAGGTAAGTGGACGAAGATTATTCAATAAACATAATTGATTGCATATTGTGCTGTCTGTAGGAATATGCCAACAACTTGCTTGAATCCGGAGTGCACGGCGCACTGATGGCGTTGGACGAGGGTTTCGATGCCAATGCTATGGGCTTGGCACTGCAAATTCCCACACAAAATGCACAGGTGAGTGTTGCCAGTATATGTGGCTAATTAGAATTATTTAACGAGTTGAATTCATTTTCAGGCACGGCAAATACTGGACACTGAGTTTAGGAACTTGCTTCAAATTGCAACAGATCGCAGGCCGGACAGCGAACAGCGTAGCGCATCCTGATGCAGTTATAGTCCGCCCACAACATCGGTGGATGAGTAAAAACTGTCTAGAACAAAAATGAGTGAATATAGCAACTAGAGGGCCGCTAATTTTCCTAAGCGCTGCCGCTGTAGCTCAACAACTAATACAAGTGAAGCTAAAATGAGAAAAATAAGGAATGAATGCAAGGTGAACAGACAGACAAAAACAACAACAAACAAGACAACTAAGCCACAAAATTCTAACAAGAAAGACGCAACGCAAGAGACTCCCAGGCTCAGGAAACACACACTGACTGGGCCCCCAGCATGATGCACGTCTAATCTATTTATATAAATACACAAATACACCCCACAAACAAAAAAGAAAACAACCAACAGAGAAACACACATATACACACACTCATACCCACACGCATAGTCATATAATCCATAACAAGACAATGTATACAAGACATAGCACATACTCTACATAGGGAATATATACATACATAAATACGTACGTACACGAGAGTAGTGTATGTAAAAACTGCATGAGCGCCCTGCTAAGTGCTGTAGGCATGTACAAGTTATAGATGCTAATCATTTTGTAATTGTTTACTTTCTTTTTAATTAATTAATTAATTACTAATTAATAATGTTTTTAACAAAGTGACATATACAATTAAACAATATAGTATAAATTGGGCTTGCAATAGACTAACAGTATTTTGTTTTAGCTGCAGAATGAACAGAGACCGACCGATAGACGGAAAGATAGAGTGACGCGTGCTTTGAACCAAATTCGTAACCAAACTTGATTGTTATATAATTTATTAATGCATTGTGTACAGTTTATTATCCTTTTTTTGAGTATACGCTTTACATATGACATTATGGCATGTTTTTGTTATATTTACATTTATTTCTCTTTTTTTTGTAATTTTTTATTAGTAGTTGTAATGCAAGGCGCTCCGATTGAGTTAACTTTTTCAAACTGATGAACAACATGCACAACAATCAGGCATATATAGTGAAAACAGCTGCATATATATACAATTTATATACGCCTAGTTTAATATAGACACATACAAAGCTCACTTATACATATATATATATATACATACAGTAAATTTATATAAATGTATAATTAACATTGTCAAGCATATGTGTAACTAACAAGAAAGTATTATAGAGCAAAGGTAAAGTGAGGTGAGAACGAATGAGAATGATTAACGGAGTTAAAACAAAAGTCGCAAGCGCCCATTTATCAACTATTTACATATGGAAATCGAAATAGCGAAGAAAAGCTTTAAAGGCAACAACAAATAACAAACCTACAAGTCTACATACTTAGTACTAAGCCTTTGCTTTAAAGGAACAGAGAGAAGAACTTAAGGCATGCTATAAACAATTTAAATATATATTTAAATACACATTATTTGCAACAATTGTAATTGGAAAATCTTGAAGCTCGAATTGCAAACCCAATACCTTCCTTGGCTTACAAAATTTATAAATATGAAATATTCACAAAGCATATCCATTGTTTTTCAAAACAAAACTCCTTTTCCCCTTAACTTTACGTTGTTAATTTAGTTATTATACAAAGACAAGAGAATAAATGAAATTATTTTATTTATGGAATTTGTTCATTCATACCAACATTTACAAGTAAACAAATCACTAAGTAAATATTTATGTACTTACTTCAAAAACAAAACAAAAATGAAGACATTATAAAAGAAAAACAAAAAATATGTTGAAAGCACACAAACTGCCTGTTTTGCAAAACATTTTTTAAGTTCTATGCAATGGGATATTATAATTAAGTTTTTAACAATTTGAACAAAAACCAAAACTGCAACTAACGCTTTCTCTTTAAGTACATATAAATATATATAGACATATAAACAATATATAAAAGGCAAAATAACTTCATTTTCAACTGTATTAGCAAAATTAACAAGAGAAGTGCATAGGATACAAGAACAGCTAAGACAATACCCTAAACGTCAACAGGATACAATTGACTATATGAAATGAAGTATTCCATGTGAGAAAACTAAAATAAACTAAACTAAAAATACAATTCTAGCACTGTATGCTATTTAAGCATCAACTTTTCTAGTTAAAATTAATGACCAGTGCTAGCTTGATTATTTTTACAATGCGTTCTTTGCAAAATACATTTATCTAAACAGTAATCTTTGTTCTCTGGAAAAGCTCTTTTTGTTTTTCTGTTGATGCTTAGCGTATTTAATATTGTACGTAACTGTAGCATTAAATATCATGATGAAATTAACCTAAATTTATGAAATACTAACGGAAATATTAAGTTAATTTGATTAAAATAATTGGTTTAATTGTTAACTTTTGTTGAAAATACATTGAACAAAAACAAAAATACACTTGACTAAAGTAAAACTAAACACAATATATACAATCTATAATTATATACAAGAAACATGAAAAGAAAGAACACAACCCATACAATATGTAAATATATTTATATAATATTGTGAAAAGAAAAAAACTAACAATTTAGTAAAGGCAAAAATTCCGTATAGGAGTTTTTTATATGTACCATATATATAAAAAATTAAAATTTATTACAAAAAAATCACGTTTTTCAAACAATTGGGGGAATGAGAGGATTTTGCATACTGAAAACCTTTTTTTGCAAATTCAAAACAGCTGTTTTGCAGGTAAACAGAATCGGAAGCGATAATAGTAGTTATTCGATAAACCACCACAGGTAATCTGTTCATGTAGCTTATACAGATCTCAGGACAGATCTTAAAGAGAACCATGAGAATGACTTTAAATTTCCATGCATTTTAATTGCAATTTTAAGTAAACGACTTTGTACTTTGCTTATAAATTTTATTTATGTAAATTTTAAAATTATTCAACATACAAGAGGCTGAACTTAATTTCTGATATAGTTTTCCTTGCCTCGCATCTGGCTTTGTTGCTCAAGCTGTGCGGCACGCAGTGCCATGCCGCTCTTAATCCATGGGTGCGTCATAACATCCACCAGGCTAATGCGATTCTGGCGACGCAGTAACTAAGAGGATGAAGAAACGTTTAAAATATTACAATAATCTAACAAATTATTGTAGGGTTAGTTAACTTACACCCGCGATAAGTTCCTTGGCGCCCGACGACATATACGACGGATAGGCTATATTCAAGCGTCGGATCTTATCGTACGTATTCTCGGTCGTTTGAGACTCGAACGGAGGGTTTCCCACCACAAACTCGTAGCACAATATGCCCAAGCACCACTGATCCACACTGTCGTCATAGGAATGGCCATCGACCATTTCTGGCGGCAAGTAATCCAAAGTTCCACAAAGGGTTTTGCGTTTGTTATTCGGCGTATGCGCGGACCAGCCGAAATCGGCAAGCTTTAGATCATCAGTGTCGGTTAGTAGGATGTTTTCTGGCTTAAGATCTCGATGTATGACGTTGTTAAGGTGGCAATAGTTAAGGGCATTTGCCACTTGATATGTGTATTTGGCAGCGCGAGGCTCGTCGAATCGATGATTGCGTGCACTTTTCAAGTGCTTATACAGTTCGCCCCCTGATGCTATTTCCAAGGCCAGATATATGCGCGATTCGTCATGGAACCAGGTGAGCAGACGCAATATGTTTGGATGCTTAAGACGCGACTGTATCTCAATTTCACGCAGCACCTGACGCTGCACATTACCCTTGCGCAGTTCCTCCTTGAACATCACCTTCATGGCGACCATGTAGTGCGAGTGGCGCTCACGGGCCAAGTAAACTCGCCCGAACTTGCCGCGACCCAGAGGAGCACCCAACTCGAAGTCGCGTGATGTCCATTCATACCTGCCGCGATGGTTTGCATAAAGGAATTACTTCTAGTTCATAAAAAGGTATGGAATATATAATTACACTTACGGTTTGCCATAGGCATCATGCGACATCATTTTCAGACACATTTGTTTCACTGGCTCCTGATGCTCCTCGGGAACATTGCTCATCAAGTGCGGCAAATGTGTTCTGTTTGCGTGCTTTGTGCGTAGTTGTGCCATTACTAATTATCTTTAATTAACATACATATATACAAAAAACACAATATTCCCAGGTTTTGTAAAATTTTCAACGTAGCGTCACAGTTATTTGCGCGTTTTTTCGAATGATTAGTTGTTGTACGATACTAATCGTCGTAGGTCACTTTGTACTCGATATCTTACTCAAGGCATACCTAAGTATCGGAACACATATGTAAAGGTTTTTTTTTTGGAACTGCCATACCATCAATGTTAACTTTACGTGAAAGCTGTAATAGCAATTGAGATATCGATTATTAAATTCTCTATTTCTAATAACAAGCTCTGTTATTTTTAAGAGAGTATTTGCTTATATATTTTCTGTTTGAAAATCATATACTTGGCGACAACTGCAATTTGAATTTAACAGCGCGTTAACAGTTGTCAGCTTGAGTTTTCGACCATTGCTGTTAAGGTAGTTTCTTGTCTTTCCGACAGAGGACGCCACTGTTGCGCACGTTACGGAAGTTTGAAATCAAAACACAAAAACAATAACAGACCGAGACATAATTACGCCCACACTCTCTAAGCAATTATTGCAATTAATAACAAAACGCACACGCCAACACATGTTCTAAGGCAACTATAAACAAATAGCCTGGGCGAGCATGGTATGCATTTGGAATGATCATACGCCTGTGCGTGTGTGTCTCGCACAATTGAACTATTTACAGGTTCTTCGTTTAGTTGCCCCTTTTAATTCACACGCTGCAGTTGTTGTTGTTGTTGTACACGGGCTTGTTGTGCGTCAAAGAGCCGCCAAACATAAAGAATTATTAAAATAATAAACTTACGGGCACAAAGCACTTTTTAAGTGTCTGCTTAAAAGCGCCCGCGACTAGCTGTGCGTAAGTGTGCGTGTTTGTGTGTGTGCGTGTGCTGCTTGTGTTTGTGTGCGTTGCGGCTGTGCGCCTTTTGTTTCAGCGCGTCATAAACTAATTTTGTATAAATAAACGACGTCGACGTCGGCAGAATAGCGGCGGCATCGTTTGAAGTTACGCGGATTTGTATCGCGGGATTTGTTATGGAATGTGCGCAACGGTGATTCCTTCTTACCTACAAACATTATATATGCGTGTGTATCGGTGCTGTTGTTATGTTGTTGTGACACCTGCACGGCTTGTGTGTGGTGCGTGCTAAATATTTCAGCGCTTCCATTAGCGCAGTCGACGTTGACGCCGGCTTTGCCTTGATAGTTTTACGACGCGATGCGACATGAACACAGAGAGAGAGGGAGAGAGAAATGGCTCACTCCAGCACTCACTCAATCAGCGCTCTTCCACTCTCTGCTCTTTCACTCTCCTCTCTCGTATTCTTCGACACAAACATACACACACTTACAGTGCGCATTATCAGCGTCGCATGTGTGTGTGTGCATTATGCATTTTAAGGTTATGCGAAGCCTTTTGAGACAGGCGAATTTCGCTTGCTTTCTCTCTCTCTCTCTCCCTCACTCTTTCTCTGTGTGTGACATTAACTGTAACGGTACTTTGGCTGCAGATGAATCATTTGTTGTCTGTCAGTGGCACATCATTGGAGGCCAGCAGCAGAGGCAGCGACAGTGGCAGCGACAGCGACAACAGGCTCGCCGCCCCTCATCAATCACAGTCCGAAATTGGTTTGCTTCGCATGCTTGCGCGCCCCTGGCAACAAACCTGACAACCCTAACCTAGTCTACAGTCGCTGCTTCAAGTCTATTTACAGCTGACACTGCTGGCGAGTTGCAATTGTCTATGCGCGTTTCTTGTATAATTGCCAATTGCAAAGGATTTACTCAATTGCCAAGAACCAAGAACAAAAAAAAAAACAAAGATGTGCCAAAATTAATTGCAAGACAGAAGATGCACGGGTACACATGTACATATACATATGTATCTGGGTGTGTGTGTGTGTATCAAGTGAAGCCAATGTTGTCTGCTTTATTATATATACACTATAGCCATAAATCCAAACACAGCACAAAACACTCGACATTTGCATTGTCTGCAAATTTGCCATATCTCTCGGAAAATCATCTGCATGCCTTGCATTTGCAATGAGTGTGCGTGTGCCCATGTGTCTGTGTGTGCGTGTGTTTTTCCGAAAATACAATTGAAAATTCGCACAAGCTTGAGAAATAAATAATGTAAAGAAAGAGAAAGCTGATAAGCTTGATAAATGTTCAGTTCGGTATGCAGCAACAGCAACTTGTAACAAATTTTGTGCTTAATTAAGTCGGGCACTGATTTAAATTGGGATAAGGGAAATATAGTTACAGCAAATTCAAATATTTACTTTATGTTATAAGATTATTCATGCTTTGTTCTTACAGAGATATATGTTTTTTACAAATAATTTAATATATTTTAACAGTAGATTCAATTCTAATAATTTCATTTATTGTACACTATTTTTACTTTCAATAATATTCACTATTATTAATGTTTTAATTCAAGTATATATCTTAATTAACTTTTCTTTAATTATTAATAAATTTCATGCAAATATTTATAGTATTTTCTTTGACTGCATTTAGAAGACATTAAATAAATAAATAAATTGATGTATCTATTCAACTCACTCTTAGTTTTCAGCATAAAATCATCTTAGGTTCTTTTACTTGTTTTCACTTGAATTCAAATAAAGTTATTGAAGTCCTATCAAGTTATATGCATTGCAAACTTCATCGTTGTTCTACGCTACTTATGGAAGTCCTACAAAGTGTTTTCCTTTTGAAAGTTTGACAACAAGTTTGCTGTAAATAAATAATATTATATCACTTTGGCTGTGCATTGTTATCGTGCTTTAAATATGCCACGAATCTATTGCAACAAAACCTTCAGCAACTGCACGACGCGACGTCACGTATACGTCACGTGTGCCACGTCTACTGCTGCTATCAAAATGCCAACTGCCACTTAAGGGGTGCGCGGCGGTATTTTCCTGCACTCCTTCTCTGTCTGCCTGTCCCTCTGTCTGCTTGTCCCTCTGTCTGCCCTCCTCTGTCTGCCTATCCATCTGTCTTTCTATTCTTGTAGGCCTGCTTGCCCTGGCTGCACTGCAGCAACATTTTGTTTTATAGCCAATAAATGTTGTTGCCCTTTTTGTTGTTATTGTTGTAGCAGCAGGGCTTGAGGACATGCTTTGCATTTCGCATGGCCAAAAAATGGTAGCCAAACAATTTGCAATAAAATTGCAGCAACAGCAGCAAATGGCAGCAGACGTTCTCGTAGCCGAAGCCCGCACGAAGCTGAAGCAGGAGCAGCCGACGATGCGGAACGAATCTCAATCATGTCCAGCCACTGAGTGGCTGCCCATCCCTCCTTCTTTCTTCTCCTCCCTCTTCATCCCCTGTTGAACTATGCGAGCTTTGAACTTTGGCGCCATTTTGCTGACCCACCGAGTCGGTCGCATAAATTTCAGCTTTGTTTCTTTCAATCGGGTTGAGAGATGTGAAGGGTGGCGCGGGGGAAGGGGTTGCTTGTAGTAAAAGTTCAGTTCGGATCAAAGTTCTTTGCTGGCGGCGTCGCTGACCCACAAAACATTTAAAATTTACGACCTCTTGCAGCTGCCTTAAATGAAGACAAACTGCAGCGCAGCGGTAAAGATGCAAGAGGAGAGAGAGAGGGGAAGAGAGAGTGGGGGGAAGCCGTACGAATTCTTCACGTCCTGCAGTGGCGTCGCTTCAGCGCGCGTGTGTCAAGCTGTTTAATTGCATCTTCTTTGCAATTACATTTAAGACAATTAACTCACACACTTGCACACAAAGTAAAGGGGGGTAAGGCGGCTCATTGTGCGTATGCGTAATGTGCTAGGCAGTGCAGAGTCGTCTGCTAATCATCGCCAGCATCAGCAGCATCTGCCCCGAGGCGATGCGTCAACGTCAAACGGCGGGGCCAAGGCATTCACACGGCTTCCACGCACACTCACACACACAGACGCACACAATGAGAGACGAAGCTCTATAAATACTATATTTAAAAATAATGATATCGATAGACGAGGGTGGAAGGATGAAAATGTTATGTATTAAATGAAAAATGTTAAGTTAAAGCAAATCGATATACTTAACATATTTGCATGGAATCGATATATAGTTGAAATACATGTGTTTGACTGAAGGTAATCTAAATCGATAAACATAAATTCAATTTTGTTGTAATACAATAATAATAATAATATTTATCAAATGATTTATTTTATATGTAATTTATGGATAATAAAAATACTATCTGAGAAAAAATTATAAATAATTTTATATTTGAAGTGTTTCTATCAATTTTAAACATTTCTATAATCTCAGATAAATCAGTCCAATTTTATTTATTTTACCTTATAAAATCTTGCAAATATTATAGTTAAAGGTGTGAATTTATACCTAAATATTCTTTATTTCCCTTAGTTTTTCAGCGACCCTCGCTTGAGCACTTCTACTCTGGGGTAGCTGCTCGAGCAGTTATATGCCTGCACAAGCTTTACGATTCGCAATTACTTTGCTATTTTGGCAATGCCGCTAGCTCTCTTTCCCTCTTTCCCCTCTCTCTCAATTCTTCTCACTTTCTCACACTTTTGTCTATTATATTGTGTGTGTTTTTGTTTCTTTTCTATTCGGTCGACGCGGCGTCTGCTTTTGTGTCTGCCTTTGCCGTTTGAATTTGCGTCTGTCGCCCCCCGTTTTTCAACGCTGAATCAGCTGCCATTGAGAACAAGAAGCAAAGCAAAGCGGGTGCGGGAGCGGGTAGGGGAGGTGGGAGAGGGAGGGACCAAGAACAGCATGTGAGATGTTTATGGAGCATTTAGGTGTACGTTGGGTACATCGCCGCATCGAGAGCACAATTGCCCCGTCTGCCGTTTTATTGGTATTGTCATTGGGCCGACATAGATCATTACTTATGGCTCTCGACTCGCACATTACTCATACGCAGCGTGGCACTTAAGAAGGCGTGAAACAAACAGAGAGAAAAACTAAATTTACGCCAGATTTCAATTGCAATTTGTATTCGCATCTTTTAAGCAAATTTAATCGAATTAAGGAGGGGCAGGGGAAAGATTTAGGGGGCAATACTTGAAGCTAAGCCAAAGAAAATACAAATCTAAAATTCCATTAGAAAATCTGATTAATATTTATAAATATTTCGCATAGCACTCAAAGAGCAATGCAAAACGCATTGTATTTTGTATATTGTTGGGAATTCATGTATTTCATTTAGCTTTTCTTTTTTTGGCCTGCCTGCCTTCCTCTCCTTCCTCTCTCTCTATCTCTATCTGTTTTGTAGGCAAATGGACAGTTGGCCATTAAATGGAGCGTGTCCCTTCACGTCGGCAGCTGTTGTATTTGGTTTTTTATACCGATTAACAAATGGACTGAATGGGTAGCATGGATGGAAAGGTACAGAGGGCATGACTGAGTGTATAAGCAGCAGGATCCCTGGATCTACTGCAGCTATAACCATGAAATATTTAGCTATTATTTACTGAATTGAAGCTCCTTGAACAGTTGCATTGGAGTGAAATTTATCCTAGATAACAAGAAGAATAAGCTTCCAGGAGGTATAACTCAGCTTACATATAAAGTAGTTTGCCTTTTCTAACATTTTCTCAACTTTCATTAGCATCACAGTAGTACTTACTATGTTCCAGTGGAACTACGACTGTGACCCCACTGCGGCATACCCCACTTGACTGCCGAATTTCAGAACGCGCCAATGCGCGTCGTGTTTCAGTTTTTGGCTTGATTTACATTTCATTTTGTGTTAATTTCTGTTCGACACGCTGCCCATTTGGATGATCGAAAACATTTGGTTTCAATTTGCGCATAATTAACTTTTGCACTCATTACATACATACACACACATCTATGTATATATGTGTATGTTTAGGCTAAATATATAGGCAGATTATTAATGCATTTAACTGTCTATTTAAGGCATTTTAGATGAAATCAATTAGAGCGAATTACACTGCAAGCGAAAGCCGATTATAAACGGATTTTGTGCGCAATTTGCCAGAGCTTATTATATCTGTATATATATAGCATTAATATTTTCCGTTAAGCGCATTAAAGATGGCGGGTCACTCAACCAGAGCGAAAGGGGCACAACGAATATGCTTAAATGGCCATTAAAGTTGGGCCAAGAAATAATAAAAGGCATATCGAGAGTATAATAAAAAACTGTCGCAATGACAAAGTTCAGTTCGGGTCAGACAGTCAGGGTGCTCATAAACTTCAGGTTCAAATACATGTCGATAAACTTTTCAACACAAATAAAAATAAAATAAAATCAAAATACGTTGCCCCCTGCAAAATATGATAAATTGTGGCACATTAATTACGCATTATATGAAATATGTTGATATTTTTTGTCAGCTTTATCATGTCGTGCTGATCTTGACAGACCTTAAATCAATTTTGTATAACACATGTTAATATGCAAATTTCTTAAAGCTCTTTAAAATATTTATTCAATATAAATTCTTTATATTTTGTGCTCTTTTGTCCTTGTACTGCGTTTGAGTCGCATCCTTCCGCTTCCGGCAAATATCATGAAAATCGGCCAACATTTTTAAATACGTAAAATTTGCTGTACGACAAATGGTGCAGAGCGACGCGACGGCTGCAAATTAGTGCACACATACACTAGCACATGTAGCTAAATGCTTACACAAAGACACACACGCACACACAGACACACACGCACACACAGACACGACACGAACAGACACAGTTATCGCTTTTGCCTTTTTCCCCACAAAAGTTGGCAACAAATTTGCGCGCCATTGCTCGAGTGGTGCCTTCCCTTTCGCCCTTCTACCTCCCGCCCCACTCAGCACTTTTTCTTCCTCTCTTATTCCCTTCTCTTCCTGCCTGTCTTCTCTCTTTTGCTGCCAATTCTCAAGTGCGGCTCGCACTCGACAAAATTTTTGTCGCTCGGCGCGTTTATTGAAAATCTTTGTGCCATCATCATTTTTCAGCTGAGTTTGTAATTTTTGGCTCACTTTTAGCTCAATGCTGTGTGCGTGTGTGTGTGCGTGTGCAATGCTAAATAAAATATTCAATAATATTCATTGCCTTGACCAAGACGGCATATGCCAAGTGCCGCAGCAGAGAGAGTTTTAAGGTCGATTTCTTTTCAGATTTATAACACTTGAGCTGGATAATGAACAGACTGGGGATTATTTGCTAATGACGGTTAAGGGGGAAGTGACAGCTGCCAGAGGAGCGAGGGGGCGGAAGAATTTATTTGGAGTAAATTAATTAGCAAGGCGAGCAAACAGAAAGTTATAAAGCAAATACAATTTTAAATGAAAGAAATTAAATTATGCAATTGAAGAACTTTGCTGCGTACATTTTGAAGACTATAAATAAAATGAAATAAATTTAGTCTTTAAATATGTTTAAGTACAGGCTTTAAATTAATATTTATACATTTTGAAATTTATATTTCTAATAACAAATAATTTAAATTGAATATGTTTTATGAGTTATTTTTATGCAAGGTTGCATTTTGCATAGTTTAAACTTTTTCCCTAATTGTTTTCAGGCCCCAATTGATTTTTAATTGTCCTTTTTGTACAGCAAACAGTCATTTGAGAATTTTTAATAGTTTCATCATGTGTTTTGTGGCAACCTCATGTTTGTGATTTGCATAAATATTACGATGCTTACTTCCTGATGTTGTCTATTTGAAATATGCGTTCCAATTCATTAGCAATTTGTTTATAGACGAGAATCGTTATGGTTGCCGCTTCACGGCTAAGTTGGCTCGAGATATTTTTTAATAAACACACACAAGCAAACACACAAACACACACACAGAGTGTCTGTGTATTGTGTGCATGATCATGAACTCGGCCAATGATCATTGGCGGCGAGGCGAGGCGGGCAGCTGCTGCTGCTGGTGGTGGTGGGCCAAGATATTTATGATAGCCATTCGCAAAATAATAATAATGAGTAATTTTTCGTTTAATCTTGTGATTTGTAGCGCCAAACAAGTAATAGAATTATTGTGTTAAAGCGGTGGGGGTGGGGCCAAACGCCTCGTATACGCAACGTGCGCTATTAATTTGCAAGTAATTAAAATGCCTGGCCGAATAACTGCAGAATAAAGACCTGCTGGCGCATAATTTGTTGCTGCACATTTAGTTGGTAATTCGCTTGCCAACAATTTGAACGAAATAAAACAAAATAAAATACGGCGAAACTAAAATTGAATAGTGAGAGACAACAACAACAAAAAAAGAGACAACGAGAAAAGCGTTCAAAGCGCTCGTCGCTGTGTGTCAATTGCGTCATGCTGCAATTTGGCTGCGAGAAAACTGTGCCAAGTTTTCAAACATAAATAAAAGTTATATAAAAAGCAACAAACACAGACACACATAGACATGTGTGTGTGCCTCGGGTCGTTCATCAGCGACGACGACAATTAATGCAAAGCCAAAATGTAATTTTACAAATCGAGTTTAAAAATAATCATCTAATTTAATTTAAATTCGTGAATTGCATTCAATGCTAAGTGAAAAGTGAAAGAGCAGAAAGAGCGGAAGAAAAGCAAAGGGGATCGGCTTCCTGGGCGGCTACTTAATGTCGCATGTGCTCGCAGGCATTTGGCAGTAATTGCTTGAGAGAAAGAGAACGAAAATGTCATAATTAGCGCACTGCCAAAATAAAGTGGGTGGAAAGTAAAGAAACACAAAGAAAAGCATAGAAACAAAACTCAAGCAACAATAGAAAGACAAACAAAACGCAGCAAAAGAGACAAGCAACAAGAAGGCTAAAACAAACATAGAATCAGAACAATTCCATTTGAAAACGCAATGTCAGTTTTATACTCTCCAAATGGGGAAAGTTGAAAGGGGAGAGGGAGAGAAAAAGATATGTATACATATACATTAATAGAATGTTCCTAATGAAACTGCTTCGAAATTTGTATGAAAATTATTGTGTAGAAACTTAAATTTAACTATAATACAATATTTTACGCCAGATATTTTAATAAACATTATAAAATACATTGAGTTAATAAAAATAAATCCTGTGCAACTTCGAATATATTATAATGAAAATATGATCTAATTTATAGTAAATGCATTAAAATCCTGCACGAATAAAACCTACTAAATATTACCTTATATAAACCGTAATTAATTAAGTTTATAATTCCTCCACAATCAATAAAGAGACTATAACTATAACTACATTAATTCTGCGTCATTTACTGTTCATATTCCTGCTGCACTTACTGCAACTACCCACTTTCGGATAGTGTATAAAAAACCACTTAGCAGCAAAGTTCTCAATTGTCGCGCTGTTCCTCAGTTACGTCTCCCTTTCGCCCCCAGCCCACTATGTAGTCCCGTTAGGCCACTTTGACTGCGCGACTTCAGTACGGTTCAGTTGGCTTTGGTTCTGTTCTAGCATCATCCGATGTGGAGACTGTGCCAGAGATCCCGCTGTGTTTGTTAATTACCTACGCCCGTCATTGCATTGCCCGGCGGAAGTGCATCAGCGGAGGACAACGACAGCGACAGCGACAAAAAATAACAACAACAAAAAGAGAAGCAGCAGCAACATTGGCAGCAGCAACACAGAGAACAACATTGGCAGCAACATTTCATGGCACGTTATTTTTGTTATTAATAATTATTTCGCATGCAGGCACAAGCACAAACAAAAGGGGGTAGGTGGGGGGAGGAGACAAATAGGGAGAGAGGAGAAACAGGCAGAGCAGGCAAACATAGGCAGACATTGGCGTGCATCAACAGCTTTACATGTTCTTGTGGCCCAAATGCTTTTACCTCTCTCTCTCTCTCTTCTATTCTTCTACCTCTGCTAACCGGACCCTCTTCCTTTTGCTTGGCCTGACCCGACTTCGAGTCCGGTTGCAGCTACCCAGCACCGTTTGCCGTTCACACTCATGTCCGGACGAGCCACAACGATGTTGACGCAAATCGAATATGCCAACTGCGAGCGAACGAGCAGTTTGTTGCCCCAACGATATCATAATTTCAACTTGTTCTTGTTGCTGTTGCTGCTGTGTCGCTTGTCAGCATCGTAGTGCATTTAGTATATGTAGATTTCGCAACCAGAATTTCGCAAAGATTTTTAATAAGCCTTCAGGTGCAGCTGCAAATGAGCCATGCATTATTTGTGTCCCATAATAATTGCAGATTTTCTTGCAAACCGCATATAATAATAATAAGAATATATAAAGAAATATATGCGAATTTGTTGGCTACCATTTGCAAGATTTGTCCTTCCGCCTATGCAAAATTTGCCCTTGAAACTCGCTTCTACAAAATTACGTAAATATATTGCAGAGATGTTTGTAGTTTCTTTAAAGAAACCTTTGCTTGATGTGTCTTGATTACTGTCTTTGATTATCCTGGTTTTCCATTTGAAATCTGTCCTTGATAAGCACAGATTACTTTCATTATTTTTGACATTTTTTTGTTGATGTGATGAATGCTTGTCAGGAAATTTTATTGAAATTGGGCAAGTTTCGTAAAGTTATTTCTGCAGTAATTTGAGAAAATTAGTAAACTTTTTGCTGAAGTTTGTGAAATAGAAAAGTTTGGCTTACTATATGTCAAAGTTCTGCGGTTCAAACATAATAATAATAAACAAATGTATTTTCCAAGTTTTCTACTTTAAAATGATTTTTGAATCAACTGTCAATCTGCTGGCTGTTACCTCATTTTCAATTCATCGAACAATACTTTATCTCTCTCTTATCTTTGTAACTGCAAAGAACAATTTTTATAACTGTTATTGAATTGCGCTTTTTTCCCAAAGTTTTTTTCTTTCGCATGTCAATCAATTTTGCACTTTGTCAATGCGACTTTCGTGAGCATTAAATTCAAAAAGAATTTACATTTAAAATCAAATATTGTACATCAACAGCTGCTGTCTCCGTTCCTCTTTATCTCTCTGTCTCACTCTCTATATTCCACTCGAATTTCTCTCACTGTCGGCTTTGCGTGCCCTCGTCAAGCAATGCTGCCTTTTGCCTCCTCTTTGCAAACGGCGCATAAATCCTGAAAGGAAAAAAATAATTCAAAAATTCGAGGCAAGCTTAAAGTATAAGTCGCAGGCTCAACTTTAACCCACTGTGCGACTGCCAACCAGCCAACCAATAACTGCTGAAAAAATAAAGAAAGAGTGTGCCAGCCGTCTGTGCACGACTTGGGCATATGCTGTAACAGTGGCTTGTAATGTTAAGTTAAGCTCATGTTGATTGAAGGATTACTTTAACAGTGGCATCGAAAACAGTCAGTATCGATAGGTGTATTGATATTTAAATCTTCATGCTTTGTTAAGTTTGCTGCGAGAGAAAAGCAGAATAAGAAATTGCAATTTATCAAATGTATTTTATAATGCTTTTTTATTATTACGGTATTGGTATTGTGTAAAAATTAAAAGTTTTACTTTAGTATTGATTATGCAGTTATAAAATATGTAACTATTAACTCTGCCTTTATGTTTTTTAATCGTGGTAACCCTTTGTCAAGCATTGTATGCTCACAGGGTATGCAGAGTTGAGCAAACTCAAACTGAGCATTATCCTTAAGTCCTCGCCCGCTCGTTTGCCTGTCAAGTCCTGCCCTGCTAGTCTGACAGTGCAAACAGAGACCGAAGTTCGGTCTCAATGTTTTGATTTGGACAACCTTATCGACCAACAGTTTGTGCGTCCTTTTTTTCCACTCCAATTTCTTTGCCTCGACATTTTTCGTTAGATGTTTTCGTTAAGCGGGGCAGGAGGGAGTGGCAAGAGGGAGGGGCGCAGTGGAAAACAAAACAAAAACCGCACAACTGCCGCTTGCCTGGCTTTGGGTTTCTGAGGTTTGAACAATGTGACAAGCCAGCCGCATACCAATACAATTACACACACACACATGCAAACATATAGTCAGTCAGTGGTTGACAATAGTTAGGCCACTGCTGCGGCTCTAGTTTCGTTTTTTAACCTTCTCTTCTTTTTGTTATTGTTTGCTGTAAAAAAATAACAAATATTTGGGCAATAATATTTTCTGTCTTCCGCTTGCTTTGCCTTGATGCGCGTTGAATAAAATGAAAATAAATAAAACATACGCACATGAGTACACACACTCACCCACAGAGAGACAGTCACATGAATGTATGTGTGTCTGTGTGCTTGGTGTATTAATATAAATAAATACGCAAGTAAAAGACGCGACAATAACAAAAGCAACAAAGTTGCGCCCAAGCACAAAACTTTGTCCGTATTCGTCTTGGCACCCTTCGATGTTCCTCCGCCTCCTGCTGTTCCAGTACTACACTTTATCTCTCTCTCCCTCTCTCTCTCTTAGTTATTTTGTACGCCTGTTTGTCTGCCTGGGCCAACGTTGTTTCCGCTGCCTCCGCCGTTGCTTCTTCTTCTCCTTCCTGGCGTTTTATTGTTTTTCGCGCTCGCTGTGAGACGCCCACAAGCATTCACCTTTTTTTATGAATGAAAATTTTGCCAGAGGCAACAAAAATAACAACAACAGCAAAGAACAATAACAACAATGGCAATAAGAACAACAACAACAGCGAGGCAATCATTTGGCCGCGTGAAATGTGCAAATGGAAAATCATTTAAAGGCAACAAAACAAGCAAAATACCAAAACAACCAAAAGCCAAACAAGAACAACAAACACAACAACAAGAACAACAATGGTGAGAACGTGGCCAAAGCCAAATTGTAGCCAAAGAAACGTCAATTTCTTGCCGCAATTCCCCTCCGCCTCCCTCCCTCCACACTTTCGCGCTAATGTGTTGATGCGCTCTCACTTGCAGGTCAAGCTGCAAGGCGTGTGAGGCAGCGGGGATGTGAGGGGCCGAACGCCACATTGATAGAGCTGATTCACTTTATGAATTATTGAACCGCAACGTGGCTAAGAAAATTGTTTGTTACATAGTTGATTATCGTAAAAGGCTAAGGAAACTATCGAGATTCTATGTCGTGAACTAGTTTGGACACTTTGAGCGTATTTTTTTTAATAACATAGAGTGAAAAAATGCCTTAACAGTGGCTTGTAATATTAAGTTAAGCGCATGTTAAGTAATGATCATTTTAACATTGGCATCGATACCAGTCATATCGATAAGTAACTTGGTATTTAAATATTGATGTTATGTTAAGTTGGCTGCGTTGCGGCGAAGTGCAAGAAAGCGCAAAAGTAATTTGCCGCGCTGCAGAAAAGTTGATAGCGTAAAGCTTAGTCAGGTTTATGTTCCTCGGGCTTGTTAAAGAGTCTTGAAGTTTTTACTATTTATTAAAGTGAGTTAAACTATTGCAATGAAGTTTTCCCTTCATCTTTATAATTTTTTATATTTTAAACCAAAATCAATCTTAAATTTACGATTGTATAAGTCACTTAGAAAACAGAATAAACAAGTTTATGACTCAAAATAAATTCCTTTCCGATAAGTAGATAACTTTCCCCAAGAATTCTCTGAAATATGTATTTATTTTATTTTTTGAGTATACAAAATACTTCACAAATCGTAAAAATCTAATTACTTTCCTTACTTGAAAAGTATTTCAAGTATTTTTAATTGGAAATTATATTAATAATATGTTCTGGGAAAGCAGCAGCTTAAAAGAAAATCTCTGTTCATTCAATTTGCAGCGAATCAGTCGAAAAATGTGTGTGTACAGAAAGAGAGAGAGACGTAACATTATAAAGGGTCTCTATTCTACTACCCTTGTTGTTATTGTTTTTGTTGTTTTTGTTGTGCTTGTTCCTTTTGTGGTCTCATTTAATTTTCGTTATGCCGCAGCAGCAGCAGCATTCGGGCTTTTGTCTTAATTTCTAGTGATAAGCCCAAGCGGCGGCCCCATTCGAACTCTGTGCTGCCTCCCTCTCTCTCTCATTTGCAACATGTTGGTTCGAACGCGGTTGCAAGCGTTTCGTGCTGCTGCTGCTTCTGCTTACGCTGCACGTTCATTTTCAGTTTGTTGTCGTCGCTCATACGCAACGTTGGCCGCGGCGGCTAAAAGGGAAAATCGCCATTTCATTCGCTTCGTGCGCTTCAGTTCGCTGTTGACGCTGGCCGCGTGCACCTCGCTTCGCCTCGTTTCTGTGTGCGTGCGTGTGTGTTCGTGTGTGTGAATGCGTGTGTGCGTGAGTGTCTCTGCGTGTTGGTTTCAAAAATATTATCAACTCGTTGAAAAATTGTGAATTATTTTCGAAAATGCTTACGCGCATTTTCAAACAGATTTTGTAATTGAAATTCTGAAACGAAATCAAAAAGAAGCCGTGAAAAAATATCAAAATTTGTGCTAATAAATTAAATACTCGCTAACAGGCTGAGGCCAAAACAACATCAAAAACAAACCAAAACAACAACCAAAACATATCGCACATCGCTTGCAAGCGAAGAAGAAGAGCAGAAGATTTTCTACAATATTCTTTTTTTTTCGGGTTTTCTGGTTGAGTTCAATTGCCTCAAAAACGGAATTTCGATTGGTAAGCAAATTATGAGCAAATATTTTTGTAAACATTTTTGTGAATTTCACGCATTTTATTATTGTTGTGGCAGCTGCACGTCGCGCGTGGGGGGAGTGAGGGACTCCTGCATTAGTTTTGCATTCTTTAAAAATTGAATTGAGTCTTTTAACATCGAGTAATGCTGCCGATAACGGGCTGCATTAGTTTGTAAAGCTCTCGCTATCGTGTCGCACTAAGACTTTGTTTAAGTTCTGCTCAACGCCAAAATACTTTTAATGCTCTACTCGTGGCCAATGAACGCAGTGGGTCAACAGACCAAAGTGCCCCAATACTGGCCAAGTGGCTCCCCAAGCCAACTAAAGCTGACATTGTTGGCGCGGCCAAAAGGTCAACTTGACTGTCGGGTAAAATAAACCCAGAAATTGTTACAATCTCCAATTGTAATCCAAAGTTTATTTCTCAACTTGTCACAAGGTGCAGCGCGGCACTGAATGCCAAAAGTCTTCTGACAAATGCAAATTTTGACCCACAGCGAGAATTTAGAGGGGTGGAGAGGGAGAGACTTTGTCTGCTGCAGCTTATAGTAAACTTTACCATATTATAATGTTGTATGCAATATCAAACTAAATGTCTTGGGACACTCATTAAAACTGTTTGGCATTCTGCAATTGTTCTTTATTTCAATTGCACTTCGAGTTTGTTTCTTGTTACTTTCATATAGTTCTTAATTAAAATAAATGCGTATACAGAATATTTGTACTCTAATTTTACGCGTATACTTAATAGTTAAAATTCAAATAGCTGCTCAAGCAGCTGCTTCCAAGTCATTAGCTTAGCTTTATCTTGGCCAGAACTCTTATGACTCTTGCTTACAGTTCACACAGATATATATAGTGCAGATATATATACAGTTTATACAGTTCTCAGTTGTCTTTCTTTTTATGAGCCACATTAAGATGATAGATTGAAGCTGCGCAAGTTTGTTTTGTGTGCATAGAAGTGAAAAGAAAAGTTCTTTTTTTGTACTGCAGCAAAAATGCACGAATATTCTTCTATTTCTCTTGTCTTTATTCACGATCTATTCGACACGAAAAGTTTCCTCAACAATTGCAGCTAAAATAACAAGCCTGCAACTTTTTAGCGGCTTTCCGGCTTTGGTTTTCACACATTTTGATTTAGATTCGATTTTTGCAATTGCTTTAATTGCGATTAATTTAAGCTCAACGATTTTCAGGCATTCACTCGCTCATTCATTCATTTATTCATTCATCCATTCATTGATTTGGTCGCTCGCTTCGACAATTGTTTATTTATTTATTTACTATTTTTGCCTCTGGCGCAAAACTAAGCTAAAGTTTTTAGCTGCCGTTTAATTTATTGTTTACTGCAGTTTTTCGGCTACTTGCAGCCGCGCCATGTGGACGTGTGTGACGGTGGCGGCGGCGGTTTATGGCCAAATTAAAGTCAAATGTCGCCGTAATTTATTCGCGTGCGTTTTTCTCGTGGGCTTTGGGTGTGTCAGGCAGCGCCATAAAAATGATTCGCATAAATTTTTCTATTCATTTTAAAGTGCGCATAACGAGCTAGATAGCGTAACGTACTCAGCGTAGTAAGTGTATGTGTATATGTATGTGTATATAATGGAAAATCATCTACGATTTATGGTCTATTTATTGATGAAACATCAGCGTAATAGGCGCCAGAGGCGTATCGCCAAAATGAGCCTTGATTATGCATAATCAAGTACCGTGTCGCTCTCAGTTGCCCTTCCCTTCCCCTCTCCCAGTCTCTCTCTGTCTATTTGTATTGTCATCCCATTCACATGCGCATCAATTGGCAATGCACGTGTTTATCTCATTTATCTTTTATCTCTGCTTTTGATCCACTCGGTTTGCCCCCCCAGGCCTCCGCAAATAAATGACACTAATGTCACACTGATGAGTATTAATTGAGTACAGCTTGCACACTCACGCAAGCTGACACTCACACTTGGGCACGGACCACACTACACACACTCGCACACACACTCACACGTGCATATATGCCAACTTATGGGTTTAGGGGCTATAAATCTAACAGACACTCCAACATTGAAATGTGGACGCCAAAACTCACACTGACAGCACATACTCACACACACACACATATACAAAGTAGCACATAGATACTCATACAACACACACATACACAAGCTGACCAGCTAACACATTCAGCAAAGTTGAGCCTTTTGCCGATTTTGCCTACAACTCAAGGAAAATGACAGGAAACTGTTGAAGAAAGGCTGAACTAGCAGTTACTCTGCATATTGTTGAAGAGGGAAGTGCCTCACTTGAATTTATATAATACATATTGAGAGGAATATTTGTTGCAATTATTTATGCATTTTAAGTTTATGTGTTCTTTCAAATCTTGAGAAAATATCTATTTTTTTCTAAAGTCAAAATAGCAAAATTTGGCAAATATTTTTAGCTTTAGAATGAGTGCCAATAGATTATTTCTATGTTTATTTATTATGGAATATTGCTAGTACATATAATTTCAAATATATTCATATAACGGTCATTGCGCTGAATTTCTATCAGATCTTAAACTTTCAACTTGAATTTTGAATCTTTAAAATTAAACTCAGCTCAAAAAACCTTTCACAACGTTTTCACCACAATCTTTTTTAGCCCTTTGCTCTTCCAAGTGTCAGTTCCATTTCAGAAAACTCAGGAAACCCCATATACATATATCAAATCAAATTGAACAGCCACCTTCCCCCTCCATCCACCACTGTGCCCTTTACAATTGTCGCATGCAAACTGCCCTCTATCAATTTCCTGATGCTGAGTGTATAACGAGGCGGCCTGTGGGCGGCCCGTTTTGGTTTTGTGACTTATGTTGACCATATGTGCTGTGTGTGCATGTGCGGGCATGAGTGTGTGTGTGTGCGGGGGTGTGTGCTTGTGGTATGTCCTGGCTATTGTCCTTTGTGCTGTGTGCCTGTGTTGCCTCAATTAAGCTCGAGGCGTATGTAGAGCCTGCTTCTCTGTGCTCTCTCACTCTCTCTCTCTCTTTTACTCCCTTGCCCAGTTTCTATGCGCTGCTGTCGCAAACAATTAGTGCAAGCGATACAACAACAACACACATACACAGAAACACAAACACAGGCACGTGTGTTATCGTTGTGCGTGCGTGTGTGTTTAAACAGTTGGCGTCAAAATTATAATTAAAACGTGCATCAAAGTCATAACGGCAGCGCAGCATGTCACAATTTTGTTCCACTCCCGTTACTGTTTGTTGTTGTTGCAGTTGTTCTTGTTGTTGCTTCTCTCTTTGGTCGCCGCCTTCGGCTCTAGCTTTTATTTTTTTTTGTGATTTATCGAGCCCTGCCACTTGACATTGTGTCCTTGGAACTTAATTGAATTTTTATTGCCAAATTTGCATAATGTGCACGACTATCAGGGCGGTTCAACTCGGGCGTATACGTAATGCGCAGTCAATCGGTGGCGCATTACGTATCCGTCGCCAAGTCCGTTGAGTCAATAAATAAATAGTGCAATGTTTTCACACATGAAAATGCAGTGGCCCATTAGGATGAGATAAGAAGTAGACAGACAAAACTAATCAAGCTGAAAAAACAAACCAAAATGGTAGATTGTGTGGGCGGGCAGGACATTCTATAATTAAACGTGTTGTGCATGTGCTGAAGGTTTGAATTTGAAAACAATATCATTCTATTTATACAACATGATAAATATAATTAAATTCAACACTGAATGTTAGTTTAAAGTTTCAGCTGTTTAATGACAAAGTTAAACACAAAATATCAACATAAACTTCACATTATAACACCAAAAACAAATCTGTCATTTATTTTTAAACTATAAAATAATCTAGCTTAATTGTTATATCAAAAGATATTCTACAATTTCACATCATAAATTATAATAAAATTTCTAATACAAATTAATTAATTAATGATTTATAAATACCATAAAATGATCAAATTCGAAATAAATCATAAGCCCATAAACCTATTTCAGTTTCTTCAATGCAATTTCATTTGTATTCTGACAATAAATAAAATTCCAAACAATTTATTAATCATTATTATCCAATATGCAGAGAACGAACAGAACTAATAAAATTGTATTGTGGCAACATTTGTAGCGTATCTCTCAGAATTCAATATTGTATCTCACATTGTGCGATGTATTTTTTTGCAGTTGCTGCGTGATTTTCTGATAAGTGAACATGAGTTTCACCAGCTGCGTTGTTGCTGCAGAGACTGTCCAGCTTGTCAGTGGAGCAGTCAGTCGTTTCACCAGTCTGCAGTCAACAACCAGCAGTCAGTAGTCCGAGCAGTCAAGTCATTCATTCAATCAGTTAGTCAACTCAACCCGCCGAGGGCATTTTCAAAATTGCATGCGCCAAGCTGATTTTTCATTCATTGCAGCTTTGCTTATTTCCCTTCTCCTTCCTTCCCTTCATTGTTCTCTGTCGCTGTTGCTGTTGCCGTTGCTCTTTCTGCACATGCACTTTTCACATTTTCCATGCTCAGCTCACAGCTCAGACCTGTGACAGAGACACGCGAACTTTACCCGGTTATCCTCCCCGCCCTGCACACGTGTCAAACTTCATTAGAAAAATACATTTTGCTTTATTTCCAACAGTTTTTACCTCTGTATGTTTTTTTATACACTATTTTTACTGCTGTTCTGCCCTTTGGTTTCTGCCCTCACCCTTTGCAGGTTAAATGTCCAGTCAGGCGCATTTGCTAAATGCTTTTCCGTATTTTATTTATTCCCCCACTGCGGCTTAGTTGGTTTACAGTTAGTTGTCTTGTTTTAATAACTGAAATGGAAGCGCAGAGCGGGAAAGAGAGAGAGAGAAACGAGAGCGAGATTTTTAATTGAAATATGTAAATAAATTGTAAAATGGAATTGTGTAATCAAATGAAACTGACAGGCAGATACTGAGATCGTACAATGCATATAGTGTTCCATTTGCGATTTGATTTATGGACAAACTCAAGCGAATAACTGAGTACTCATGGGGCGTAGTACCCCATGGAAATAAATCAATTTAATTTAGAGATTTAATATTTGTGGCTTTTATGCGAATCATTTATAAATTGAAAGCATTACTTATTAAAATGATTGTTAAGTTAGTTCCCATTATCAAAGTCCTTTCGTATCAATCGATTTGTAATTTGTAACGTACTTCTGTAATGCATATATTAAAATTGTTTGAATATTTTTATGAATTGACCAATTAAATATGCAAACACAATATTCTGAATTATGAAGGACAAAATAATATTTATACGAGTATTAGTAAATATTTCGGAGTGTTGACATGCTCTAAAAAGTCTCTTCACATGAAAATCTGTTCAGCGAATAAGATTATAGACAATGCGATATATATCACAGTATCTTAAGTTTATTACAATCATGAAAACAAGACAAGCTGCGACAAGTTCTGCGCTTAGTACATTTAACTCGCACATTAAGATAATGTTGTTTGGGGATCCTGCGCAGATATGGCAAACATTATTATAAGCAGACTCACAGACTCACTTAAGTTTAACGATTATGTTACAATTCAAATAAACTGGCAGGAACTGCTCAATTTGCCACAGTTATCGCTAGCAACATCGACACGGCAACATGCAATACACAAGGGGGAAGAGATGGCGGGAGGGGGGTCGAGTATTAGCAATATATTTGTACATCATCCAAAGATTTGTCGAGCTCAACTCACAGTCATTCACAGGCAATAGAAATGGCAACGAGCCACTCGAAATCTCTGCCAGCTCTCGTGGAAATTTATTGATAAACTCTTGCCGTGCACTCATGCGCTCTCGCTCTCTCTCTGTCTCTCTCTCGTCAATCATGCAGGGTACAAATTGTGTTCTGAGTTTATTGCGCAAGGTAACTGTTTATGGTCTGCAAAGGTCAATTGAGAACAGCCGGCGCCGACGACCAACGACGACGATGTTGGCCAATGTGAATGATGTTTACTTAGGCAGTTGACCCAACTGCTCTGCTGGATAACTGTGCATTCCTTCCCCTACACATGGTCCCCCCTTTAACCCGGCTAGGCTCCATGTTATCCAGCTGCTGTGCCGTAACTTGTTGTGCGTGCAAGCGCCGAAGCGTGCCAGCCTTTCCAGCTGAGTGATGAAATCATTTAAGCATCCCCAGCATCTAGACTGGCATCCCCAGCCAGCCTCCCCTCCCACTGCCATCCGCCTGCTCCTGCTCTGCTCTGCTTTGCCTTTGCGTCGGAGGAGCACTTACGTGGCAGCCAGTCAGCAGCAGCACCAAGGCAGATATATTCTCCCTCTCTCTCTCCCCGCTTAACCATAAATATGTGCATGCACTGAGAGAAATTGCCAGTTGGTTTTGTTTTATGTTGTAGCTTTGGTTGTTCAGGGGTTTCTTTTAGACTTACCAATACTTCTTGATGTTTTATAAACATTTTATCGTCTTATACAACATTAAATAGTGTTGTGAAATGCGTTTATATAGTATGTGCAGATATATTCTATAACTTTTTGATAAATTTAAATGTATTCAGTTTATGTATAATTTAATAATGTTTTCTATTTGTTTTTTCTATTTTACAAAACTGTATAATAATGTTTGACTTTTTTTATAGTGCTTTTTGTAACACTTAAGTATGTTGCATAGAACATATTCCATAAAACATACAACATTCTGTATTTTTAACTGACAGATTGGGAATTAACGAGTTTGGTCTATTGAAAATGTATTTATTCATTTAATTTATAATTTAATAAGTGTTTTTTAATTATTTTTTAACTTTTACAACACTTTATGGTTGTATATAAAGTGCTCAACTATTTTGTATTACTAAAGAAAGTTCCCGATTGAATTGTGATTCAACAATTGAAAGCAAATTTCTCGCAGTGCAGTTAAAAGCCAACGTTGTCCGTGGTAACTGGAAACCTTTAACCAGCAATGCTGGCAGACGACAACACTGGCAGACACATCACTCCCCCCCTCCCCCCTCTCTCAGCTATTCCCCTTCGGCAGCGGCTGTGCTGATGCGGCAGATCTGCTGTCGCTGTCGTTGTCGCTGCCTCTGGCAGTTGCACCTCGGGCATTGGTCACACCCACCAAGAGGCAGCGCCACTAGAGCATGGTGCAGGAGTGTGCGAACTATTTATAGACTGACATAGTGTCCATGTAACATGCACAGCATGTTCCTGTAGCTGTAGCTGTAGCTTTACCGTTACAGGTGCCGTTGGCTGTCAAAGGAAACTGAATCTGAAGCGAGTTGTTGCCATGGAGACGTTGTCGTTGACGTTGTCGTTGCTCAACAAACAACATAACAGTCACACACACACACACACACTCACAAGTTGTAGCTGCAGATGAGCTTAGCCATCTATCTACTATGTATCTATTTGTCTGTCTGTCTGTGTGTTTATTGCGCAAACAATTCGTCTGTTTATTTATTTATGCGTCGATTTATTTGCCTGCCAAAAATGCGAAAAGCCAAATCGAATTTTTGCATTCACCCTAAGCACATTGCGCGTATTTATTTAATATTATTAAATTACTGTCAATACCGATGAATATTAGAGTATCTATGTCTGTCTGTCTGCCTATATTTCCCTCTATATCGCCTGCTAATTGGCTTAAGTCGCGTTGACACGTGGCACGAGCTAACACAAAGCGGATTATTCGCTCTGTTTGATTTGATTTGCAGCTCTGCAGCTTAGCTCGCTAACGATACAGTATTCCACTGTCCTAGTATCCTGCGAGTCCCATGTGTCCTGTGTGCTTCCTCTTCTTGTTTTAAATTATGGCGCCTTGGCAGCAAACAAATTTTGACTTGGATGATTAAGAATGCGACGATGACTCTCATAAAACAAGCCCCAAGCGCGACCTCGACTTACATAATATATATATATTTTGGCAGTAATGTTGTGTGTTATATACTCATACATATATATAAATATATAATTATTATATATGGCTTACTGTAGCGCATGAAATCGGCGCTGCAAAAGGTCAAGCAAAGCGCGCTGCTGGAATTTTCATTTCGTTATTCTTCTTTTTTTGCTTTTGTAATTTTGGCGCAACGGGATATTTGTTTCATTCTACTTAGCAGCTTACCACATAAGTAATCGTGGGCTGCTTGCACCCTCCTCCCCCTCTCCGGGGCCCTGCCCTGCCGCGCTAAGCAGCTTGGCAACTTGGCGACTTTTAGCTATTTGAGCGCAAATGTTTTACATATTTGTCTTTTGCATTTTTTTGCATACTAAATGTGTGAATAGAAAATGCACGAAGTACAGATACTCTAAAGAAACTGTAAAAAGTGAAATTGATCAAAAATTCTCATACAAATTTTGACTTGAAATTCATTAATGAATAATTTAAAAAAGTAGACATACAACTATATTGTACTCCTTTTACTTCACTATGAAAATTGAAATATTCCTTTTAGTTTATTAAAAACTTTAAGCACAGTTCGCTTGCATATACAAATACAGGGTATTTGCATCATAAAGCACGCACAACTTAATCCAAGTCTTGCGTAATAAACTGACTTCTCACTTACCCACATTCAGTGCGAGGCAGAAGCTACAGAAGAAAGATATATGTACATATTTAAAATATATATGAAGAACAAGACTTTAAAGGAATATGTAAATTATTTTGGCATTAGAACGTGATGCAAAACACAGATTAGAAGAGAACACAAGATTAGCTTGCACTTTGTGTGAAATAACAAAGTTGACTGTTTAAAGGCCAAAACAAGCTAACGGTAAATCAATAAAATACATTTGAGAGCAGGTGATGGGGGGAGGGGGGAGAGAAAAGAGTCAACTTATCGTCGTCTAGTTGAAGTAGCTCATCATTTGAGTGCAGAGTGCAGAGCTCCTTGAACTTTTCCTGAATGTCAACGAAGTTCGCTCACCTCACAGGGAAGTGCAGCCGGCACACGTGCAGCGACAATCCTCCTTCCTTCCCCTCCCTCTCTCTCCCTCTCTCTCTTGCTCTTCCTCAATCTCAGTCTCTACGGTCTAATGGCCTCATCTTGACCGCCGGCAATAAAAGCGTCCGAATGACACTTGCCACAGCACTTCCGGCCAAGGCGACTCGCATTGGCTATGTAAATAATTTAATTAATATTTTATTTGCTGCACATCTTGAGGCGTATTCCCACGCCTTCCCCTCGCTCCCCTATATTGGCCTGTCACTGGGGGCAGTCATCAAGTGGAAAAATGAAATTGGATTTTTATTTACATTTTTGCACATGCACGAAACTTGCCCCCTGGAGAGGCAGAGTCCGATTTTCTCCGCTCAAAAGATGTGCAGCGGCAGATGCGACGACTGTATATACATATATATTTATGTATATTTAGCTGTATATGTACCATACATATATAGTGCAAAAAACCTATATATTTAAATCATTGCGTTGGCGTCGATTCTCTCGTTGCCTGCAGCCAAATGGCAGAAGCGAAAAAGTTCAGTTTCCATCGACTTACGACTGTAAATCTGCGTAAATGTTTAGTAAACAGTAAACAAATCGACAGGGCACACACACACACACACGCACATAGACAGCCTGTCAGACAGCTAACATAGTTGTGTCCGTGAATCGATGAGCACATAATGTGCGCTAATAAAAGTTTAAGACGCATCCCCTGCTACAAAATATTGGCAGATTACGCATACGCCGCGTAGGCCGATAATGTACTCCATCACAAAGATATAACGCTATTAATATGCTCTATTAAAAGGTCGTTTATTATGATCAGTTTGTGTTTGGCTAAAAAACTTTAAATTATTTTATCAAAATTTCCTTGAGCAATTTCTGAAAGGGTTGCAAAGGTGCCTGGGAAATATTGATATTGAAATGGAATTTCCTCTTAAATTTATAGAAATATAGGCATTTCAATTGTGTTTAGATTTCTATATAGTGTAGGAGCAATTCGTTTGATTTCCCACACAGTTTTTCCACCCTCATTAAGTTATATTTTATTATCTACTTAGCGCCGTTAGCATAACCCTTTATGGACTGACTTCAAGACTTTATCAGCAGCTTAGCGTGCTGTATAAATTAGTATGCTTTTGAAGAGTGTGAGTGTGTGGGTGCATGTGTGCGTGTGTGTGTTGAGTCGCTGATGACTTCAAGGCTACCGAAAAAAGCTGAACAAATTTTCATGACAGTGAAAGTAATAAATAATGAATTGTGCGAGCAATGAGCAGCAAGGCACGCAGCATATGTACATAAAAGACACATAGAAACACATAAACAAGCACACATACATATACACATCTGTGTGTGTGTGTGTGTGAGTAAACCATGTAAGTTTGCGTGCTGCGGCATCGTTGACACGGAACGAAGCGGAGCCGTAGCAGGAGCCGGCGCAGCTTTACCCACATTGCGTTGCCTTCACGCACGTCACACGCCGCAGCAGAGAGTTTGAGTCAGGGCCAACTTTTGACGCCGGGGGGAGGAGGAAAGTGGAGTGAAGAAGTGGTAGGGGAATATGTGGCAATCGTGGAACCTTTTCTCTTTGTTCTTTGCTCTCAAGTTTCGGCGCTGACGTCGTCTCCGTTGCAAGTGATTGAATTGAATGCCCGGGAAAAAACTTTAAATTACAATCAATGGTACGAGACACGCCCCAGTTGCCCAGCCACGCCCTGTCACGCCCCGCTCACCGCATCGCATTGTACTTGCAAATTCACTTAATATATGCTTTTAGGCTGTTTCCACTAGCCTGTCCTGTCCTGTCCTGTCCTAGCCTTGCCTTGGCCAGGTGTCGCTCGCAAGTTTTTCCCGCTAACATTTTCACTTGACAAAAGTTTAGCCTGCGATTTAGCTTGTTTGTCTTTTAACCCAACGAGCCTGGGTACCATCCACGCCTGCCCTGCGCCCCCTTTCCACCGCAAATTGTTGTTAGCAAGCTACAAGTTCGTGTCCAACTAAAGTTTGCCTGCTTAACTGTTAAATATTCATGTTCATAATATGCAAATCATTGTTGTAAATGCGCATTGAGCGACTTCGAGTTCATGTTCGAATTCGGTATCGAATTTGATACTGATTACTGTAAACACAATCGTAAAACTTTCAGTTTGCCATCTTGAGTGGCGCAAAAGTTATTAATGTTTGATCAAGTGCGTTGGGTTTATTCTGTGTGATTTGTTGTGGTTTCTAGAGAGGGAAAGAATGGCTGAGAGGGGTAGATAGGCAGGGGCAACCCCTTGAAACAGTTGACCACGCATTATTTTATTCAATTCAATTGAGCTGGGCGAAATTTTAATTCCATTTTGTGTGCTCTATTTTAGTATACAGCACAGATATGATAAGCATAGTTTGAAGCATATTTAACTCGCAATCATGCTAGCGAGGCAACAATGCGTATGCGTGATAATGTTGATATGAATTGAGAGCAAATTTGATCCAAATCATGCAGGCTTCCCCTTGACAACAGTGCGTGTGCTGAATGTAGATAAGATTTGCGGAGTTATTTAGTTAAAATAAATTCATTTTACAACTGATAAATTTAATTTAAACTTTAGAGACTTCCACTGCATATACTTAATGCTTAAAGTTAGCTTATAATAAACAGATTAGTCAGCTGCACTGCCAATAGTTTAAATTGGCTCATCTTCATCTTCTTCTTTAAACTCTTTTCAGTGCACAACGCGTATGCGTAATATGTAGACTCAAATTGCACTGTCATTTCTATCTTAATTGCTTCTCTCTCTCTCTCTGTCTCTGTCTCTTATCACTGCCCACGCAACACTGCGTATGCGTAATATGTGAACTCGACTTACACTGTCAACTAATCTTAATTAATTGGTTGCTGTATACAGTTACTCGCTAAGTCTTCAATTAAAAATGCACAAGATTAGAATAGCTTAAAGTGTTTTTTGCCCTTTTTGGCCTCGCACTTATCTCCAACCCTCTCCCTCTGTCCCTCTTGCATGGCGCCCCAGTGCGTATGCTTAATGTGATAATGAAAAGTGTGCCTAGTGGGCCGTCATTATCATACGCTTATCACTCCAGCTGAACTGCTGATATTTGCACAGTTCAGTTTCACTTCCGAATTCGAATTCAATTTCGAAACAATTTGCGAATTTCGCTAATCAACTTAATGTTGTATCGCCCCAAAATCATCAATTAAGTGCGAGCAGAGCCGCACACAGAAATTATGATGAATGAAGCCGGGCGAAAGTTTGTTCTCTGTACAGTTTGTTCGCTTTCCCATCCCCCCTTCCTTCTGTTCCTCCTTCTCTTGCACCCTTTACCACTTGCCGCATCAATTTGTTCCGCATTCAACATCCGCTTTAAGTGAATGCTCGGCATAGCAGCACACATTCTTGTATGCAGACACACACACACATAACCGCACACACACATAACCGCACACACACACATATGTCGATTCGGCAGAATTTTAATTGCACACTGATTTTGATTACACATTTCCAGCATTGGCGAACAAAAGAAGGGAATGAGGGAGTAGGAGGAGGTGAGGGAAAGGGCAGGTTGTTGTTTTTGGGGGGCGCAGGTGTCGATGGTCAGATGGGCGTGCCACCCACTCTTTAATCAGAAATCGAACGCCTTCTTATCGCGAACAGGCTCCATATGTTGCTGCTGTTGCTGCTGCTGCTGTTGCTGCTGTTGTTGTTGTTATTGTCGGCCTCAAAAGTCCCCCACATAAATATGCACCCTCTCTATCTCCCCCCTTCCCCATTTCCGTGCTCACACAACAAACTCTTGTGTATATTTTTCTCCACGTCAGCACAATTAAAATTTGTTATGAGCTGTAAAATTTCTTAATTTTGATGAATTTATATGACCAGCAACAACAACAACGGCTAAAGAGTCAACAAGGCGGAACATATGCAAATGTAATGTACTCACACATACATACACACACGCACACACCCTCGCGCATCGCATCGTGTATATGTTTTGTATAAATCTGTGTTTGCATATAAAAATGTTCAGTGTTTTCGCTGGCGTTTCTCAAATGTGATTAACGTGGCAATTTCGGACTGCGTTTGCTGTCGTGAATACGCTTTAATAAGAGCTCAAGAGATAGAAAGAACGAAAGAGGGAGAGGGAAAGGAAGATACCATTGGCTAAGTGAGTTAGTTGGTAACATGATTTGGAATAAATTTATAGTCATTGTGTTGCGGAGTGGAAGAGAAAATAAAAGAGAAACTGAATTAAGAAGGTAAAGCGTATTCCGCATTATTAAATTTATAAGATAGAAAATACAGATATAAAGTAAAGATATACAGATAGTAAGTTAATGCTGATTTATGTTATTATCTTACAGATGAGATAGATATCATGATAATATAACTTTAAGCCAAAGAAACAACAAAGAAATTGACATAGAGTAGAACGTATAATAACTTTGTGCCAACTGTCTGAGATTTTAATAGCAAGAACTAACAAATTTGGTGTCAATCTGTGCTATTATTGCACGCAGATAAAATTTATTTTCGATTTTGTTCCAGTTCCGTTATAATTTTATCATTATTATTTTAATTTTAATGCACGACACTTTCATTTTGTGCATAAATTTCCTACTAAGCCTCCCACTCGTTTCTAACTTTCTTTCTCTCTTTTTCTGAAATTGTCCGCTTTCAAAGAGTTTATTATTTATCTCTTAATCAGCTTTAAATTTATTTCATGTTTATTTTTTATATTATTCAAAGGTTTAACCATATCTAGTATCTAAAATATCCCCAAGCTTAATTTCAAGGGCGCTGACTGAACCCTTTATTGTTTCTATTGGCTACCATTTATACAACTTTATAATATATCCCTTTTTACTTTAATTCTTCTTTTTAACCCTGCCTTTACTTTGTTCTCTCTTTTATTTTGTTCTTGCCCTTTCCCACACTTTAGAAAGTTCTTTACAAATTGTATTTTTCAATTTTCCTCTTGAAAAGAACTGAAAACAGTTGCCTGCCTTGCGGCAAGTGTATTCGCAGCTCGTCGTATTTGTATTTATCGTAGCGACGCTCTTCTTGTGTATTTCATACACAAAGATTAGCCGAAGATTTGTTATTGTAGGTCTACCTCGCTCTGCCCCACGTTTCTTTTCTCTTTCTCTCTCTTTCTCTCAACACTTTATGAACGGAGAATTTGCATTTCTAAGGCCATTAAAAATTTATAATTGCAAAGTAATGGGGCAGCAACAGCGCCGTTAGGTAACTTAAAATCAAGGCAGGGGTGAATTGAAGAGGGCGTGGTCAAAGGGCAGGGGAAAAGGCAGAGGCGGAGGCTGAAACTGAAAGTGAGGCAAAAGTTGTCGGTGGTTAATTTGAAAAGTTGATGCCCCGAAAAGTTGCAGCAGCTGCTTCGACTGGGTCGCACTATATGCCCCGATGCTCCCTGCTGACTGATATGTATAATATATATATTTATTTTCTTCTCCTTTGCTCCTCTTTGCAGAGGGATATGAAGGGTGAAGGCCGTGCTGCAAGAACTGAGAGAAACTGAAAGCGAAACTGAGATGAGATGAGAAAAATGTCAGCAACCTTAGTACAAAAGAAAACAAACAGAGAAACGAACTTGGAGCAGCAGCAACGGGAAACGAGGCAGAAACAGTCTACACAGGCAGATACATTGACTGTTGTGGGCGTGGCTACCATATCGCTGATGCTGCAATACGATATCGATAATACGTTGAATGCGCTCAAGGAGCAAACGCGTTGCAAACGGAATGCGCTAATGGATCGGGAAGCAAGCACAAACAACAACGCAAGCAGCAACATCAACAACAACACAAGCAGCAACAGCAACAACAACAGCCTCAACAACCCGTGCAACCTTAACAACAACAACAACAACAACAACCACAACCTCAACGCCGGCTGCAATCCGGCAATGCCGGAACAGACGCCCAACGTTGTGGGCAGTCCCAGTCCCAGTCCCAGCTCGGTAGAGTTGGAAGTTGAGAACATTGTGACGATGGGCAAGACGCAAGCATGTGACGATGGCATTGCCAATGCCTTTATGCCACCCACACCGCCTGCCACACCCAATTTACAGAATACTGCACAGAAACGTTGGCGCATCTTAGCCAAAGTGTTGCGCAAGGACTCCGAGGAGACGGTGAGCTCTTCCAGTGATGAATTTGGTGAGGAGCAAACTGCGTCGGTGCGTCGCTTCAAGAGCTTCGATCTGCTGCGTCAGGATAGCTTCGAGGATCATGTGAGCCTCAAGTGTTTGGGCAAAACGGAGAATTGGTACAAGTATCGCATGCAGTTGCACAATGAGTCCGAGTACTCTGTGAATATTCACCACATGGAGAGGCAATTGACAGCCAACGATCTGATGGGTTTCAATAATACAGGCAACATTTGTGTCTGGCCATCGGAGGAGGCATTGACGGCACTGGTGCTCTCCGATCTGGCTGCATATCGTGGCAAATGGATATTGGAACTGGGCGGCGGATTCACCTCGTTGGCGGGCCTGATGTTGGCCAAATATGCCAAGCCATATGCTGTACACCTCACCGACGGCAATGAGGTGAGCGTGGAGAATGTGAAGAAGACCGTTTGCCTCAATGAGCTGAGCTGTTACACCAAATGCTCCGTGCTCAAGTGGCAGGAGGCATCGGCACGTGCACAGGCCGAGCAAGGCAAATTCGAGTTCATCTTGTGCGCCGATTGTCTGTTCTTCGATGAGGCCCGTTCGGCACTCGTCGATACCATCTGGTATTATCTGGCACCGCAGGGCATCGCGCTCATCATGGCGCCCCGTCGCGGTCGCACACTCAACGTGTTCCGCGATGAGTGTGTGGCACGCGGCTTTCGTGTGGATCTGGCGACGCGCTACAACGAGACCATTTGGCAGCGTCATCTGCAGCTCAAGGCAGATTCGGCACTGTACGACGAGGATCTACACTATCCGTTGCTATTGCGGCTCTGCAAGTCGCATAGCTAGAGATGAAGTGCAGGAGGAGGCAGAAGGAGCTGGAGCTGAAGAGGAGACAGGGGCAAAGGGTGCCAGCTGTGGGCAGCAGCTGGCTAAGTAGGTTCAATTAACGTTTAGTCAATGTTTTAGTTGATAGCAAGCAAATTCCAGTTTACACCTAAAAACAAACCAAAGAAGAAAATAAAAAAACCAAAAAAAAAAACAAAGAAAAAGAAAAGAAGAAATAAAAGCGGCGCCGAAATATCTAAAGATATATAATATACTTGGCTTATGGCAAGTGGAGGCCTGCACAAACAATTCCTCCTATATAAGAAAGAAACCTAGCAAACTTTTAAAATTAGGCTGGTTCTTAAAAAAAGAAAATGTTACTAAAATGTGAACAAAGAATTCAATTAAAATGTTTGATGTGAGTTTAAGAAAATATTGAAAACAGTAAAAACAAATATATTTTAATATTTATTCAATAATTAAACACAATTCTTCATTTAGGAATAAATGTATTGTAAATTTCAATTATTTCACGTAGTTCCTTTTATTTATTACATTTAAAAGACAGTAATTTATCATTATTCAAAGTCTGTCAATTATTTATTACGTTAAACTCCCTTTCCAACAACTTTTCAATATTTTTTAAGCACCAGCCTGATTATAAACCTCTTTATTATAATTCATATTTAGATTTCTTTATTGTAATTCCCTCGTTAGGCAAATTTGATTTGATTGTTGATTCCAAAGTTTTGTAATTTGTAACGTATACACTGAATACTCCACTAAATATAATATAAGGTTTACCTGTACCTACACACACACACAAGCACACGTACACACAAGTATTATTTAAATTTACTTTTACGCTGTATAGCATACTTTTAGGCTGCTTTTGTTAGAGAAAACCAAAGAAAATACCTAAAAAAAAACCAAAAACCAAAACAATTTTCCTTATGCTAAAGATAAATACAAACTATAAAGATATTGAAATAGTATAGAAACTAGAAGAAGAAGAAGCAAAAATACGTTGCCAGCGCTCGACCAATTAATTAATAGTTAACTAAACTTAGTTTATGTAATTATAGAGCATGTGTTAATGGTTATACGACTATGATGATGATGATGATGATATGACGATGAGATTACGTTGATGAGATAAACACAAATACAGTATCAAATGTCACACACACACACGCGCACTTGTGCACACGTGTCGCCACTTTTCTTTTTTTGTCGCTGCAATTGTCATAACTGTTAATGACCGAGCCACAGTCGGAAGTGTAAGTATGACCCAAGACACTTCCTCTCCTCCCTCCTCTCGTGCGCTGAACTCTTTGCCACAGCAAGTGATGTCAATGATAATTATCTCCGGACTATTGGCGAGTCGTTCATTAAAGAGTATTAGCGATTTTTATAGCGCCAGCCGCAGCGAGGTAATTACTTTAATTGTGCCCCGTGACCCACTGTGCGACACTGGGCCTGTGCCTGCGCTACGATGACGACAACGTCAGCGTGTTCCTTGCGTGCGTGCTGCGAGCTGCCATTTGATTGTTTCCTTTGCCGTGCCGTGTGTGTCCGGCAGGCTTCACTGGGTAATTAGGCCAGCGAGCGATCTCATTAGGTGCATGAAAGATTTATTTCGTTTTTAGAGATAACGTCTTGGTAGTAGGGATAAAATATTATAGAGATATGCTACATAAAATACGAAATAAAGAATGATAAACAAATTCAAAGCATTTTCTCTATTCTTTTAAATTTGGAGGAGCTAACAAAGATTTAAAATAACAAATTAAATAAACTCTTTTTTTTATTATAAACAAAACTTAAGCTATTCAAATTCCTTCATAATATTACAGTTAGTCAGAGTAAATTCCTAAGTATGCAAAGTAGTTTATTTATATAGGGTATTTGACACTCAGTCACTCAATCAACCCCAGCGAAGTCGCGTCATTAGGAAAAGCGTCCATGAAGCTTTCCGCTTCACACTCCAGTTGAACACAGCAAAAGATGATGTAATTTCCTGCAAGCAACTCAAACTCATTTCCTGCACAGCTAGCTAAAAGTATGACAGCTTTTACAGGGTATCTGAGCAGTGAGCTCACTGTCAGTTGTTAAATATGTTTGCCTTGTATATTTGTCCTGACCAGCTAAAAAATCAAAAATAAAAATAAATCTGATAAGCGCAAATTACAAAGTAAACTCAATAGCACGCACACATCACTCACACACACACACGCACACACCGAGACAGCTCTGCTGCTCCTGCTCCTGTGGCAGCTTTGTGACTGTGCGTGTGTGTGTACTCAAAGCTATTTGTGTGCGTCATTAACGAGGTCATTGGTAAGTAAGCTTGTTTGATGTGCTCGAGACATGTAATCCGTGCCGGGGCCCAGGCCAAGTCAAACAATCGACAGGCTGGCGGGCGGGTGGTCAGTCCGTCTGGCGTCGAAGTTGCGTATATGCCGCGTATGCTGATGGGGGCTGCCTGCGCCGACTGCTAATGACATGCGGCCGGCTGTGCCAGCACTGCGCTCTGCCATGTCTTTCTATGCAAATCAGCATACTTGGCGACGACCACTCAATTATGCGCCAAACACATGGCACACACACTCACAAATACACTAACACTCGCACACACTTGCAGACAAACCTCCGCTTGACTACAACAATTCATTGCCTACTTTCAGGCGCCCACTGAAATTCGTTCGCGTTGTGTTCGACTTCGCAAGCTTTTCGCAACACGGCCAGAGGTTGCAGTGTGCACTTGCCCCCTCCTCCCCCTCTTGCCCACGCCGTGCACAATGGGCGTGGCAAGTGATTTGGCAACACACATTTCAATTTGCGCTTTGTTTGCCTTTCTGCTTTGTCGTGTCCTTTGTGGGCCTGCCCGACATGCCGAAAGAGGGAAAGAAAAGAAGGAGAGGCAAAAGGTAGAGCGACTCGGTCTGCGGCAATCCTTAAAACCTCATGGGAAACTTGCCAAAGAGTTTTACGCCGCCAACAGGTGTTCCAATTGAGCGCGAGCAGAAGCAGAAATAGAAGCAGAAGCCCGCCTTGCCTTGGTCCGTGTGTGTGTGTTATTTTTAGTTGAAAGCCTCATTAAATTTTTAATTAAGGAAATTAGTGGAATGCGCATGAGTGTCTGAGCGCGGCACTCATGGAGCCCGTTTTCAAATATTTTATTTATGTTCCCGGACACGATAAACTGTGGCACGTCGCTCTAGGTCTAGGTACGGTCCGCTGCGGTCAGTGTCCTCTAATGTTGCTCCAAGGATTTGCTAGCGTCATGTCAATTACATAATGACCGAAAAGTTCGGACCTTGAAATACCCAGAAATAGTTAAGGAAGCATATCATCCCACAGCTCTTACTCGGCGTAGGCGTTCTCTAATTATCATATAAATTGTCGGAATAATTCATTATTAAATAGGAAATTACGTTGCGTGTTGGTAAATTAACAAGTTCGGAGGTCCCAAAAAATATGGAAATTATCTGGCAAAAGGAAAAAAAGAAATAGGTCGACAAACGGATCACGATACCCACGGCGCAGTTAATGCGGCTAAGTGCTTAAATTAAATGGGAATTAGAGCAGGTTGCAAAGGGGCTGGGCTGACTGAGGGACTGGAGAGAGAAATTGTTGCTTATTATAAGGATATTATACAGGGGATACCTTTTAATGTATAATTAATTATCTTGCCTATTATAATTAAATCTATAGAGTCTATAGAGTCTACAGAAACATAGATAACATAGCTATAAACATATTCTTTGTATTTATAAAGTAAGTTGATAAATATTTATGTCTTTAAGCTTTTATCTACCATTTCTTCAAGTCTTTAAACCTGAGTGAGGTTTAGTTTTTCACTTTCAACACTAAATTATAAACGAAATTAACTGAAGTTCAATAAAAAATCCTCATTTCTTATACCATTATACCATAAAAGCGCATTAATTTCTTTATTTTCTCTTGTTTTTTTAAATACCTCTACTTAATTTAGTTCGTTAAACTTGAATCCCCTCTTAGCTTATCGCTCAGCTTAAATAAAAAAAAACCATAACAATTAATTGACCATTCGACAAGTCTTTAAAATCAATCCGAAACCGTTACAATAAAAAATACAGCGGGCACCCACCCAAGCGTTAAATTTGCATTATGCAACATCAAATAATAATAATGTGTGTTTGTATATAAACTTGTGTAAAGTTATTAATAATTCAATAGCTGCTGCCCGTCCGTCTGCTGGCAAATACAACAAATTGTAAAGCAAACTCCGTCAGTTATTCATTTGTATTTGCAATAAAAATACCAAAAAAATATTATTATAATATATATGAAAATCTTTGATGAATAATAAAAGCGGCAGCTCAAATTGTTCGCTATAGAAAACTAATAACAATAATATTGCTGATTAAGCATTAATCAAAGCAGCAGCAACAACAATAAAACCACAACGCTGAGAAACAAAACAATGGCACAACCAAAAAAAGGGAAAGTGAAGAAAAAAAATAATACAAAAACAAAAAAGACGCAACGAATTTACTTTTTCAATAAGCGGCTTGTTTCGGTTGTTGTCACCTGCCTTAATTATAGAAAAAGGTTTTCGCTTTAGTCGCGCAGAATATGGATTTTTAATTTAGCCAAAAATACGAATAAAATAAAACACACGCACACACACACGCACGCTGTAGAGCACGCGTGATTTTCCAACAAGAAAAAAAATACAAACAAAAAAATACGATAAGCAGCCGCTGATAAGCGCACAGTGGGCACACTTGACATTTCTGTTGTTAGGCAGACGACCAGCAACAACAAACAACAACAACAAGAAGGTAAAGCCCACATATGAGTGAGAGCTTTCAAAAAGCTCACTCAGCTGCTTGCACGGCCTTGGCATTGCTGCTGGAGTTCGTGCGTGCGTTCGTACGTTCGCTCTCCTACGCTGACTGCGTGTGCTTCGTGTTCGCTTCGTGTTCGTACGCTTCGTCGTCGTCAGGCCTGGCTTCGTGCGCAGCTTAGCTGCAGTTCTCGAGTCAGTCGAGCGACGCTAGCGAAGGCGTGCGGTTGTCGCTTTTGCATGTAGCGCGTGTTCAACGTTAAATTCATTGCCAAAAAAATAAGACGCGTAAAATTCGCGTTATTATTACCGTTTTGTGCGCTGCCTTTGCGTGTGCGTCCATCTGTCTGTGTTGGTGTGCGTGTGTGTCTGCATGACCAATGCGATTTGTTGTGCGATTATAGTGAAATTGTTGTGCGCTCTCAATTGAATATTATTAAACTAATCAAGAGCGCAATAAACAAAAACAAAAACAAAAAAAAAGGAACAACAGTCGCGCAATTTGTGCGCCGCGCAATTGACACAGTTTTTCTCAGTGGCAACAACAACAACAATAACAAAGACAAAGGCAAATTTCATAAATCAAGCCACGAAATAATGTCAAACAAATCAATTGTTTGCAGTAGCCGCCGCAGCAGCAGCAGCTGCATGTTGCCGCCGTGGACACTGTTGCTGCTGTTGTTGCTGTTGCTGCCGGCAATGCCAGATGCTGCTGCTGCAACACGACGCGCCCGTATTGCAGCGCCAAGCAGCGGCAGCGGCAGCAGCAGCAACAACAACGAGTTGCTGACAGAAACAGCAGCAGGAAAATTGAAAACAACTGCAGACTGCAAATATGGTGAGTCCTATATAGGAATAGGAATGAAGTGAGCCCTGCATTGGCCCCCCACCCCCCCAACACTCACCCGCAATAGCTTCCTTGCCACATCTCCTGCTCAAACTTGTCCCAGCAGCACAACTTGTGGCATTCTGTTCATTCTCTTCACAAGCTGCCTAATTGCATTTGGTCACGATTTGTGAGCTGCTGCCAACGTGTGCATTTCTTTTAACCCCCCTCCCCCCTGCCATTCTTCCTGCTGCCTAAGGAGAGCTTGTTTGCAGACACAACAAGCTGTAAAAAAGGGCCGCCCTTGGGGGCAGCGAAATTGTTTCACGCTAGAACAAAAGACTTAGGCAACGAACTGCCATGCAACCAATCAGACTTGCATGCTTGCAACTGTATGTGTGTTTGTGTGTGTGTGTGCGGTGTAGACATTTCCGCTGTGTGTGCCAGAACCGCAAAACGTGGCGGAAATTGCGGCAAGTTTTAATGCTCAGTTGCAGAGAGCAAAAGTGTCATTAGGCCAGACCAAGTCAGAGCTTTGGCTAAGACAATTTGCTTGGCTATTAGCCGAAACCCTGCATTACATAATCACCTCGACCATGCCACACACACACACACACACTAGTGCAGCGTCATGTTTGCCACTCCCTGTCGCCGTGTGTGCCACTCTCTGCTGCTGCTAAGTGAAAAGTCATTAATCAGGCGATTTATTTGCTGTGATGCTGCAACTTGTCCAGCTCAGCCCCACTTCCTCCTTCCCCCGTCCTCCCCAGTTCATCTTGTCATGCATGCTGACAATTTCTAATCTGTTTTGGAGCTGTCATTGCCGGCGCAAAGGCAACTGAGGAAGAAGCAGCAGCAGAAAGAGTAGAAGAACAAGAAGACGTCAAGTAATTCTTCTTCATCTTGTCCCTCTCCCCCCGTTTGCAACTGTTCTCCATCGAGAATTTGGTGCCAGGCATTGCATTTTCACTTTTCCATAGATTTTCCCAACTGCGCTTCTCCTTTGTGTGTGTTTTTTTTTGTGTGTGTGAAATTCGCCTAAATGCCGAATGCAACACGGAGGCGGCTTGGCGAATTCAAAATTGGTGTCAATGATTTCAACATGGGAAAAAGCACAGACAAAAAGAACAACAACGACAACAGCAACAGCAATGGCAACAGCAATGATAGCAACAACAACAACAACATTAACATCTACAACAACTTGGAACAAACAAGTTGCGGGCAAACAAGCAAACAAGCAACATTTCAGCTGCTTAGCACAGAAAATGGCATTTCTAATTGCACATTATGCAAGGCTCTCCTCGGCTCACATCGCAGCGAAATTGCACTGCAAAGTAGACAAGGGGCAGGGGAAAGGGGAAGAGTTACCAGTGGATAAGAGAAGAAGAATTGCCAGAAAGTGTAGACATTACTTTTGGGGGAAATTACTTGAGATTAAGAGGAAAGTTCTTTATGCAAGTTAGGCATTTTTTTTTATAGAAAATGACCTTTGCTAGAGATGCAAGAAATTTGACAAAGAGGAGATTTAAGAAATAAACCAGTAAGAAAAGCAACAGTCGCGCAAAACGCGACAGTGGGATACCCTTCGACCTATGTTCCCGTGTAGTTTAATTTGTTAAATTCATACACATATGCATATGCACATGCTTTGAAATTAATCCCGACAGATGGCGCTCGCGCTTCGCGCTCGCCCGCCTCCCTTGTTAGCTGACAGAAGCACTTGGTTTTATGCTCATACTTTCTTAAATAACTTCTGTGATTATTGTCCGATCGGATTGTAATTTGGAGACTACGTAGATATTTCATTCAGCTTAGTATATGTTAAAGTCAGAAAGTTGTATCTTTTATACAGCGCTTACAAATTGAGTTCAAAAATTAAATTATTGATTTGTGGGGGCGGTGGGCGTGGCACCTAACATTTGAAATAAACTTGATCTGCCCCGAGTACATAGGAACCTTCATTCCAAATTTGGTGTCTCTAGCATTTATAATAGCTGAGATCTGTGTGTTCATCTGGACATCCGGACATCCGGACATCCGGACATCCGGACATCCAGACAGACAGACATGGCTCAATCAACTCGGCTAGTGATCCTGAGCAAGAATATATATACTTTGTGGGGTCTGCCACGCCTCCTTCTGCCTGTTACATACATTTGCACAAAGTTAGTATACCCTTTTTTGACCATTTTCAATGGTCGAAGGGTATAAAAATATTGAATTTAATAATAACTGTATGTTATTTCAATATTAAAGTAAATGTACAGAATTTATTAGAATATTGATAGTGAACAGATAATATATATAAAGCAATAAAAAAGTACATTTCTTTAACACATATATTTCTGCATATTTCCAAGTAGAAGACAAACGGGGAAAGCAAACTGCTTAAAGCTGAGGTATTCCATAGGTTAATAAAATTAATCCCTTGATCTTTTAGTTGTTTGCACAAGTTTAGTAAAACTAAAAATCGGATATGCATTAATACAGTCAATCGTATCTTGTCAATTAGATCGATACATAATAAGTTTCTATCCTGTTGGTGGTATCTTTTTGTTGAAAAGTTAACTTTATAAATATTACGATGTTGAAATTTAACATTAATTTAAAGATATCACAGAAATAGAATTATATGAAGTATTCTATTTTTGTGATATAGTTATTAGTTAGTTAGTTATTTTGTAGAAACATTTCATTGTTTTGAATTTTCATATTCTATTTAAATTTCTAAACTCAGAGGAAACTGTACATATTATTATGTTTGATCCCACCTATTATAAATCTTATTGTTGCGAATAGTAAGGTTGCATATCATTTCCCCATTTTAATAAGACAGTATATAGAGAAGGCACTTTAAATTCACTATAAAGTTACAAAAGAATGCAAGTTTTCAAGCAGATATCTTCATTTTGAATCGTCATTACTGTATTTAGTATCAGCTAAGCAATTCATAGTTCCTCTGCAAAGGCTAAACAAATAAATAGCATAACAACCTTTCTTTAGTTAACTGCAGATGATTATTTGTTTATTTGATTATAATGATAACATATTTCCTCTGCTTTCCTCATTTATCTCAAATCGAAATGAAGCAATTTCAATTTGAGTTCCGTTTATCCAGAGAAGCTTAAACTGATGCACTGCATCAGTTATTTATAGCACAATCCAATCACATATCGCATTCATAAGTCATGAGTGACTGCAGAGTCAGTTCCCGCTGGCAGGCAGGCAGGCAGTTTAAGCTCGCAGTAGAAGGGGCAAGGGGGAGGGACATAATTCACAGCGGGGTCCGCCTCAATCAGCGTACTGGACATGCTAATTCCCAGCACACTTTCAGGCACAAATCCAATCCTGCGGTGGCAAACAACACCTGCGGTGCAAGCTACCATTTAGTGCTGCACAATGGGCATCACAGCACAGTGGGCAATAAGTAGAAAATATAAAAAAAAACGAAAAAAAAAACGAGCAGAAAATCAAAAGCAAAACAAAGCAGTCGAAAGCGAGTTGCAGCAGTTGTAGATGAGTTTGTGGAACAAGTTCTCAGGTTGTCCCTGCATAGACAATGCTATCCGCCTCCCCCCTACCCCTTCCTCGCCACTGCTGTTAACTGATTTGCATGCAGGCAGCAAGCTTCGACAGCGCCAGTTGCATCTGCAGTTGACTAACCCCATTTCGCTTTGTCTCTCTCTCCGTCTTGCTCCCTCCCCTCTGCAGAGATACGCGGCGTAGCTGGTGAACCAAATTACAAATCGGTGAATCTGACCTGGGAAGTTGAGTTCGTGACGTCGGCCCATGACACAGATACCCAGCAGAATGCCAATGGAGTCGGAGATGCCCCTGCAGCCCCTGCTGCCCCCTCTGCCGTTGCTTCGGCCTCTGTTGCTGCTGATGGCGTGACAAATATGAACACTGTCAACGCGCAGTTGGAGCCGCCCAAAGCCTTTCAGATCTTCTACTGTGAGATGCAGAACTATGGACCACAGCGCTGTCGCGTCAAGCTGGTGAATGGCACAGCAGCTCAGTTGCCAGAGGCGGAGGAGGAGGAGGAGTTCGAGTAAGTTTGCCTGCACTTCTGTTAACTTTGCTCTACAAATGTTTCTGCTCAGCTCTCGAGTGCAACACTTTGCGGCAGCTGTGGACAATCTGCGCATGGCCACGCGCTACAGTTTCCATGTGCGTCCCGTGGGGCAGCAGCAACGCCTACGCAGCGCAAGTCGAGCGCGCGCTGACTTTCACGAGGAGAACGAGATCGAGAGTGCGGCAGCGGCGACGGCAGCTCACCTGCCCGGCCAGAGCATCATTGTGCCCACCAAGGGGTGTAAGTAAAGGGAAAGGGAAGGGGAAGGGAAAGGAGAGTAGCAGTCACTCATTGCACATTGTACTCTTCACAGTCTCCGCCCACGCCACGCAGTGTCTGGCGCATGCCTCCGAGATTGAAGTGGAGACGGGTCCCTACTTTGGTGGTCGCATTGTGGTGGATGGCGGCAACTGTGGACTGAAGGGCAATGCCAACGATCCGGCGGATAAGTACACCATGCGCATCGATCACAAGCTCTGCGGCAGCATGGTCAAGCCGGAGACAAACACCGTGGAGACATTCATTACAGTGCAGGAGAATTTGGGCATCTTTACGCACAGCACCAGACGGTAAAGGGTGGTGGAGGAGTGGGAATTAACTGGGTTGCTTTACTACCTTATTCTTCTTCTTGTTTGCTTCTCCTTTCTGCACAGCTTCGTCGTCGTTTGCAGCTACCAGTCTGGCATACAAACAGTGCGCGCCAGCTTTACTGTGCCAGGCAAGCACGCAGGCGTCGCTGCTGCCGTCGAGCCCAACGATCCCTTCCAGCCTGATGAGGATCGTCTGGGGCGCGAGCTGCGTCACATGCGCTATGTGAACAAGAGCGAACTGGTACTGAAAGAGAACGCCAGGGAGTCGGAGCAGGAGCTGGAGTTGGACGAGGACACAGAGTCCGTGGAGCAGCCGGCCAGTGTTATGGAAACGCAACCACCCAAGCTGGCGTCGCAGCCAGCGCAGCCACAGCAGCTGCTCTCGTCCAGCTCGTCGCGTCTGGAGCAGGGACGCGCCCTCAGCTTGTCAAGCCTTAACGAGCTAAATAGCTTGGCTGAGCCGGACACTGAGGCGGTGGCGGTGACGCCGCTGCAGCTGCACACTAAGTATGCCAAGCTGGTTGTGGACCAGGGGCCAGCGGGGCAGGGCTATAATGGAGCTACCTGGACGTCCGCTCGGGCCAAGGCGGATGCCAGAGCTGCTGCTGATGATGATGATGGCAATGATGATGATGCTGCTGCTGCTGCTGATGAGTGTAAGTAGATGCATAAATGGCAACTGACAAACGTGATGGTTACAGCAACCCTCCCTCTACCACTGCTCTCCTCCTCCTGCTGCTCCTCCTTCTCATCTACTTCTCCTCTGTTTGTCTCTCTCTCTCTCATTCCTACAGTTTATGCCGCCTCGTTGCGTTATATAAGCGCCAATCTGGGCAGCGTGCTGGTAACTGTTTCCATATCTGTGATAATCATCAGCATTTGCATCGTTCTGCTGCATCGCCAGCAAGGCAGCAACAACTGCAACATGAGGCAGTCAACCCTCGGCTGCCCCTCAGCGCATCTGCCGCACAAGACGCTGCCGCGTGCACTGCAACAGCAGCAGTATCAGTGCACCTTGTAGTGGACCCAGCAACCTTCTCGTGCAGCATGCCGCATGCAACAATCAACTATGCCCGCTTGTCTTGCTGAATGAACGTCGCCGCCGGGAGGCAACTCTAACCTGGCTAACCCATTTAGCTGAAGACGACCGGGCATAGTCTGCCACAATCTTCGACTCTCCCAGTCTTCCCGTCCCAAGCAGCAGCAGCAGCTCAAGCAACGGTACTCACGGGATCAGCCGGCAGCTCTGTCGGCAGCCCACACTCTCTGGGTCTCTGGCTTTGGCTCTGGCTCAGGCGATCCCAAACTGCGTTTTGCTTAACCGTAATTTATGGAAATTTACAGAATTCTAACTCGAACTTTATTTCGAGTCGGGACTGCTTCGAAGCTGTGCAAATTTATCGACTATATCATTATGATTACTAGCATTAGTATTTGCCGATCAACAGCGGATTAGCCTTAAGTCGTCTAGCATTAAGTTCTTGTATAAACTATTTATGTCAAATATTTTATTTATAAACTCATATTTTTATAATAACAACCAGTATTTTGTGTATTTATTTGAGAAGATTTGAAATTAGCGCAAGAACTGGGTTAATATTTGGAAAATGAACATATTAATGAATATAAAATAAACAAAATAAAGTAGGAAAACCAGAAAACAAAATCATATTTTTTTAACAATTAATTACAATTAGGGGCTAAGAGATAAAGTAAAGTATGAAAACATATTTTATAGACAAAGGCTTTTCTAAATTAACACTAGCAATTATTTTAGAGTTTGGAAATATACTTAAATATTTGAAATCTTTTTAGAAACATTTTAAAAAATTTTGGGAAACGTTAAATAACAACCTGACCAAAAAAACAAGTTCTTGAAAATACAACTTCTAGGTTAAGCGTATTTTGTCTTGCATAGTTGCATAGAATATACTCGTATATAGTTTGTGGGGTTTGTCACGCCTCCTTCTGCCTGTTATATATGTACGTACATTTTCGGTTGGCACATAGTTAGAATACCCACTACTCATAGGGTATTAAATTAGAGATGATCATAATTCTTTAAGAACTTTGAACTTTGCAGAGCTAAAAAGTTTAGCAGCCCCAAAATGGAAAAAAAAAGATTTACCCGCATTAATTATACAGATTTTGTAATCAAATTTTTGCCAGCAGCTGTGTTAAATCGACCAATGCCTCAATTGCTTTGTTGTTTAGCAGTTCGAAAGAGCGAGACAGATGGACAAACAGAGAGAGAGAGAGAGAGAGAGAGAGAGAGAGAGTGAGATATAGAGACAGACACTGAGAGAGAGAGATACCTATTATCATCATCATTAAAATGCGCAATAATGAGGAAAGACCTTCTTTAATGATTCCATTAAGAACAGAAAATGTCGCACTGTCGCAAGCAACTGCAAACAACAACAACAACAACAAGTTACGAAATTATGTTAAGAGCAGCCAAAGCAACAACAACAACAAAAGCAGCAACAGCCACAGTGGGCCACGAGCAACGGGCCAGAGGTAACAGTCAGTGGACAATTTGCATGAAAGTGGCACAAGGTGTTGTTGTTCTTATTCTTGTTGTTGTTGTTGTTGTAGTTCTTGTTGTTGTCAACAAAGTTTTCAGTTTTGTTTTTCTGGGCTCTCGAACGGAAGCCGGCAGATAAAACAACAGTCAGAACAACAAACGATAAAGCGACAAAAAGTTTTAGTTGAAGTTCGTCTTGGGCTTGCCCAATATGGAGAAATGTTCGACTCGAACCAAGACGGAAGAGTTAGGGCCAAACGAAAGTGGGAAGAGGCGAACCGGGAAGCCTTTTAGGGGCTTTCGGAAAACTTTCCGATTGAAGTGCCCAGGAAGGGGAAGTGCTCCATGAGATTTCATTTTGCATACGGAACCCATTAGGCATTTTTAATCATCATTATCATAATGAGATATAATATATGTAAATATACTAGTTCATTGTTGTTGTTGTTTGTTGCTTGTGTCTATTATTATTAGAACACAAAAACCAAGTGAGCGTTAAGATCAGCCAAGCTGGAAAAACTTTCTCATCTCATTTCATCTCTCTCTCTCTCTTGCTGGGCGAGAAGACTTCGGACTTCACCTTCACCCATTTCGAATGCAAACGCTTTGAATTTCACCCACCGTCGTGTGGCATGTGGCATGTGGCATACATAAATCTCAACGTAGTCTGTCTTGAGCTTCCGTTTCCCTTTTGGGCGAGAGGGGGACAGCTCCCTCCCTTCCCCGGTTGTTCGTGCGAGCATAACGCGTTGCACTTATTAAAAGATGAGCCGCACACACATCTTGGCCAGCTTGACGCCGCAAGGGCCAACCAGGCCAACGATCTTGGCCTGAACCAAACTAATGAGTCGACCGCAACAACCCATAGACAGCTTAGTTGTAGTTCTGCTTGTTGTTGCTGTTGCCCTTTGTTGTTGCTCTTGGCAGCATTAGAATGCGAGCGACTCTCTTGATGAAAGTAAAAATCTTGTGAAAGTTTTTCTCTCTTTTTTTGTTGGCTTCAAATTGCTTTGCCAAAAAAATAGTAGAAGCAGAAGAGAAGAAGCAGAGGCAGAGTAAGAAAAAAAAACACCTACACGCATCTGAGATCTAAGCTCATTATGCTGCGATAACACTGAGCAATAAGAAAAAGGAAAACAAGAATAAAGGCTACCTTTGGCATGCCGAAGACTCTACACCCTTGCAGATTTGTATATCCTCCGATCGTTCTATTACTATATAATGGTGCAGAACTGATCCGTTATTTCTTCATACAAAAACCTGCACTTGATTCCTCTGTTTTTATAAGATCGGAGATATCTGCTATTGTGCGTTGCAAACTGCTGACCAAAATAAATATACCCTTTGCAAGGGTACAACAAACAAAAAGCCGTTGAAAGTGATTCAAGCTATGCACTTAAATTACAAAGCTTAAAACGCAACTTTGCTGCACAGTGTAATTACGCTACATCAGCATTACAATTGAAAATAATAATTTCATCCAGAATAGAACTACCTCACCTCACCCCATGCCTGGTAATTATTGCAATTTGTGTATCAGATTTGGATTTGTGTCAGTTGTGTCAGTTCGGGGCCCCTAACTGGGTTATCTGTGGGTAAACATGATCTAAACCAGCTGATAGTCAATTGTTATGCACCACAGCACCACAAGAACGGAACAGAATAGCGCAGTACCGAACGGAATGGAATGGAACAGAACCCAAAAACGAAACAGGGGAACGAGCTAGCGCCCGCTCTATGTCAGATTCAGATACCTCTGGCAGATTCTGGGCTAATGGCAGCGGCACTTTTAATGATCATAATGATTATAGTATGAATTTTGTGGTCTTTTTTCTGTCTTAATGGACACAGAGATCGGTGTCAACTTTGGGAAAGCCAAACGACGTTTCGTTATACGAGAAATGTGTCAGGGAACTTTGGGCACTGGAGCCATAAAAAGATTGCGACCAAAATTACTGGGAAAGTTATGAGGCTGTTTTAAGTGCCCCCTTTGAAGGTGATTGTTGTAATAAGTCGCTAGCTAGTTGCAGATCTAAGGAGAATGCATACCAGTCAGATAAGATCTAAAGACCTAAAGTCTCTTTATACTCTTCATCTAGTGACTTGCTCATTAGATCTGCACTTTCTGCCAAGTTTATTGTTTGCAGACTGTTTGTATTTTATCTTTACATGGTCAGTTGGTCATTAGATTTGTATTTTCCCTCCAAGTTAACAAAAGTATTTAAATGTAAAATTTCACTGAATATTTTCTTGGGGGAAATTTCAAATTGTTTGTCATTAAAATGACGCTTCGATTTTCTCTGTTTTTTTCAATTTCGTATTGTTTTGAACACTTAAAAATTGTTTTTGCTCTGCCAAAGTATCTTTAATCTTCGAATTTCTCCACAATTTCGGATTAGTTTGGTGCACAATTTGGTCAAGCCCTTTTGGAATTATCTACCTCCGTCTCTTGCTCTTCTTTGCTTGAGCTACTTTACGATTATCGCTGCATGGCGTCTCTCTCCTCTCTTCCTCCCTCTTTCTTTCTCATTCTTGATCTTGATCGAATTCATTGGGAGCATGACTAATTTCCTATGCAGGCAAAAATTAATGGAGCTGCGATTAAGGAGTCTCTAATATCCGTCGCACACTTTCGCTCTAAATCTCTATTTTGGTAATTATTTCGAGAGAGTTTCGTAAGAGAGACAGGAAGAGAGAAAGAGAAGGAGAGAAAAAACAAACCAATAGTGAATTAGTCGACACAAATAGGCAGCGCAATTGTGAGTGGGAATCTGGAGCAGATTCAATGGGAAAATTACTTAATGCGAACGCGGGCGCGAGCTCAAGTTGTTTGCGAGTTGGAGGAGTAAGTATTACAAGTAAAATTGGCACACAACACTTTTGTGGTTGCCAGCTCCCACAAGACGCTGAGCTGAGAGAGAGAGACAGACACATACACAGAGTTGGATCCAATCCCAGCTCTGTTCCAAGATCTGTTCTAGTGCTGCGCAAAATTTGAATTGGACTTGCAACTTGGACGAGCTTGAAAGTACCCGAAAAAGTCTGTTTATTTTTTTTTGCGCAACGGTAAATTGAAATACGCAGTTGATTAGCCTGGCAGGGGGGCGTGGCAGTGGCCCTGCCTCTTACTCTGCAGTTGCCTGCTCTTCTCTCGTTGATGTTGCTGTTGTTGTTGTCATTTCAAGCTCCAAACATGGCCCAAAACGCACATGGCATGGCCACTAATTTCAAAGGCAAGCGCGTCAAGAACAGTTATGAGCTGGGAGCGACTGCGACTGGGACTGGGAATGGTACTGCGAGCGCGACGGGAATTGGAATTGGGATGCGCCACATGCCACAAGAAACATACTTTAAAATACACTTGAAAATGTGCGACGAAAACTGAAGAAAACAACAAGCAACATACAGCAACGGGAGAGTGAGAGGCACAAAGGTAAAAGAATGTGCAAACAGGCAAATGTTGCAATGCAGCAATACCCTGTAATGCGTGAAATAATTATTATTTTATAATGAAAAAGATTTATTTTTGTGACATTATAAAATCAGTCATTAATTTCCAAGAATATTAGCCAAAATAAAATGAAGGGTAAGATATGAAAACAAAATAAATTAATGAATAAAATATAATAATAATAATAATATAAAATATATTAATAATAAAATAAAATAGAAAGTGATAGTATAAAAATAATATAAATCTTTAAATTAATATAAATGTTCAATAAAATGAAATATTAAGCAAAATATTTGACTTAAACAGCAATAAAACAATAAAACTTTCACCAAATATTTTATTAGAAATAAATTTTGAATCAATAAAGATAATCAATAACGATAATGATACGTGTATAAACATTAATTATTCAATTCCACTTTACCTTTCACTCAATCCATAAACGAGCATTCCTCCACAGTATTCTGCCAACTACAGGGTATATACACGAAAGTACAAAACGAGGCGTTTGCTGGCCAAGTTACGCGGCGCATTGCGACACCGACACGCCGATTGGCCCAGCCATCGGCTACAGTTACGACTCAGCCTAGTACGAGTATTATGTTGTTGTAACTCTGCTTCTCTTGTTGTTGCACAGTTGCAGCAGCCGCTGCGCTTCTACTTCTACCTTCCCTACCAGCGTATTACCTCCCCCCACCTCCGCACACGCCTTATAAGAACTTCAGCGGCGTCAGATACAAATACAAAGTTGATAGAGACATAGCTCGCTTGCAGCACGGGAGGCAGGAAACCAACGAGGCAGCGCAGCAGGTGCATATATAACTATAGGAATAGTTATAAGGCATAAGGCAGACAGACGACTAGCTCCAAATGCGATGCGTGCAACAGCAACAACAACAACAAGCAGGTTTTTATTTACGCCAAATTACGTTCTAAGCAAGAGTGGCGAGAGTTCAGCTAGTTATATATATATAACTCTTTATATACAACTTGCCATAGCCCCAGACAGCGTTTCTAGTTATGCCCGATTCGCAAGGCCTCTCGCGGTGTCAAATTATAGACTCGCAGTCGCGCAAGAGACCTCAGACTGTGTCTGTCTGAGGAAGATGTCAATGACCAAGCAAGTAAAATGGATTTGCATAAGAAGAAGAAGTGAGGGTCGAGAAAGTCGAGCGAGACGAAGTCTTTTGAAAAGGTTTGTCTTAAGATTTATATTTATTGTTGGTTTTAGATAGAGTTCATTCGAAGAAAAGGTTAGCAATCTAGTTAGTAAGTAGCTTGGGGGAAGCTTTGTCTATTAATGAAAAATGAAAGTTTATAACATTTGTTAAAGTATCTGTAAAGTTTTCTATAGACTTTACACATCGTTTAGCTATTCAAAAATCAGACTGAAATTAATGTGAGAATGCCTACAGTATAAAGTAATATTCTAAACTGTAATTTCATGGGCTTATGTTTCTCAGGTATACTTAACTATACTTTACCTAGAAGGAAAGGTAATAAATCTTGAAGATTAGTAAGAAAATGCACATACCTAAGATAAATAAGTTTCAAACGGTAAGCTTGATATACAGTGTGAAAATATGCTATATCACTATGGAGACAATCATATATAATGTATATATTATTTATATTATGCTCCAGTTGTATTATATATTTAATAAATATTCTAATAGAGTTGTTGATATATTTATTTATATAGTATCAAACACTAATCTTACATTTTCAAGTCTAATCTACATATCCAAGAACCTCAGCAACCCATTATATCTACCTAGATTGTCTCTATATTTTGTATATGTATAGTATATTTATACATATAAATATAGTATGTATATATATACTTTATATTAACAACGTCTTACTCCATCCTTAGAATTCCAGTAATTATCTGCAATCCATAAAACATTTCTTCCCAAGCAACCAACATAGATCATAAAAGTCTATAAATTACTTGTATTTCCCAAAGTATTTTCTCACAATGCAATTGCAAGCTTCATTCTAATCGGAAGTACGTAATAGACGCCTATCTCCACTCATGATAGCACTGCTATATAAGTGGCAACAAGGAATTAGAAACCGTTCTAATTAAAATGCTGAAGGCCAACGCAGTTCACACACACACACATTGTTGACTTCATCTACAGGTAATTCCAGCGAAAGAGTTTGGAATAGTTCATCACGCGTTTCACATGGTCTTCACGCGCTGCTTACACCTTCGATTTTTGTACAGTTCTAAGCTCTCTCTCTCTCTTGGTAGCCAATGCACATTTCACTATCAAATTTTAAAAGCGTATCGAGCTGGCCAGAAGACAACAGAATTCCAAGCGGCGATTCCCAACACACCCGATGAGGGGCTTTAAAAAGTCAATTTCCCGCGTTGCTCGTAAAGCAAGAAAGAAAAACAATAAACAAAGCGCAGCAGAGACAATGCGAGCGTTTTACTAACTTAATTCTACAGCTCAGCACTAATCAACACACACACACACAAAGAGGTACTCAAAGCACTCACACACACACTTGGGTATTCACACACACACGCGCTTAATTACCAGATTAATAAGCTGCATTGTGAGTGAGCGTGAAAATGAAAGTGCTTTAGCTGAGAGGTAACGCAGGAGGCGTGGCAGAGGGGCGTCGTGGCATGGCATAGCTTGGCTTGGCAGTTCAGTGGTCTCTGCGCATGCGCGTGGCAAGTTGCCGTTGCACTACAAATTCGACTTGCTGCCACATAGCGCCGTCGCCGCCGCTGTCTGCCCCGTTACGGAGTGGCAACGTAGCAATGTTGCCTGATTTTCCATTGTTTGCTTTTAATTTTCGACGTGTTCGCAGCCGCGATGCGACGCGGTGCGGCGCACAGCGCGCAATTAGACCCCGAGAGCAAAATTAGTACGTGATCAGCCCAGTCAGCCCTGGCCTAGCGGTCCACAAGTGATCTTATTATGCAGATAACATAATGCTCTATGGAGTAAGCTGGGTAGCCCAGCTCCAAAATCAGCTTCTTCTTCGCCAAAGGGTCGTAATTAGGTAGATGAAATTTGTATGATTATAAATCAGTTAAATTTTATCTAGCGCAACACTCTATACATAAACTATAAACTCGTTGGGGAGTTTGATGCTCAAAGTGTTTGAGTAAAATTACTTTGTAAGTAGAAGACAGAGATATTTTGAGTTGTACTACTTTGAACTTGGATGAACATGATTCTCTGATCTATGACAAGTTTTCTAAATACATTATATGTTTTATACAAACATAGTTCTGAGAACTGTGAGGGAACTGTTAAAGAAAACAGATGTTAAATCGTCGACTCCTTAAAGAATGTTACTGAATGTTATATTAAATGTTATCGAGCAGTTTTATCGATTAAAATCATAAACTAACAACTTTCATCTTCATCAAAATTGTTGACATGTTAATTAAAATAATTTACTACAATTTGAAGACATTAGATATTGAGTATTCTGAAGTCAAATCAATCTTCAACTCAACCCAAAGCTCCAAAACATTTGCGCAGAGTAAGTATACTCTTTTTTGATAATTTAAAATGGTCGAAGGGTATAAAAGAATATTTGACTAATACCAAAGTTAAGACAGCACAGACTCTAGCTAGGAGCTTCGAATTTTCAGAAGGAAATTGCATGCAAAACATGGAAATAATGTGTAATTTATACGTCTTGTATAGAGTAAAATATTGATTAAAATTAAACCTGAACCAAATGACTTTTTTAATGAAAATCTAATAAATTTAGAGTACTTAGGGTACCTAAAAGTCAAGGTTTAGTTTCAATAAAAATAAGATCAAGCGAGATCCTAGGTTACTACAAATCCAAGACCCTTAGCCTCTCAGCTGATCTTAGTGTAATTAGCACATTTCTTTGGCTTTGGGGAATGCGCAAAAAAGAGTGAGACCACCCTATAGAAATACGATCGGCAGAAAGTCGAGTGTCATCACAACGCGCTTTCCATTGTCGTTCGCTTATATCGCCGGCCCATTATACAGCAGCTTGTCATCAGCTCCAGCCTCGTCTTCAGCTTTGCGGACTGTAATTAGGGTCACTTTGGTTGAGCCTGACGCCGTAATGGGCCAAGCCCGGCGGGGAAGCTTGGGGAAGGTGGGTAGGTTACTCTATGTGATGGTTCCGGCAAATGACAGAGCTGTCAAAAGTGAACGGGTTAAACCTTTAGCCAAAACGCCAATGGGCATCGATGAGCATCGGAGGCATCTGCATAATACACACACACACACAAGTCTGCCCTATATACGCGTCACACTGCGATTGTGGCACATGTGGCATGCCTCACTGAATTGGGTTAGAAGCATCGCATTTCCAGCCACGCAGACAATCTGCCAATCAACGGAATTAACTTATTGCCAGTCCATAGTCCATATGCAACGACTCGATGCAAAAGAGACCAAGCCAAGCCAAGTCGAGATCAGACTAGACCACGCAAAGTAGCTACTCGATATCGATGACGTTCTGCCAGACACACACACACACACACCACTATACCTGATATTCATGATGAGCCGATGATGCTGGATTGAGACTCCCAGTCTGGCAGCTCGACCGAGTCGATCTAGGTCAGTCGCGCATCGATTTGGAGTGGAATAGAGAGAGAGAAAAGTGTTGCTGGGCTCATTAGAAGCCATACACAAATCATAATGCTGCTGCCCCTCATAACAGTTCAGAAAGGTACTGTAGGTAGCAGTTGCCCATATTTTTCATAAGTGTAAATTACGGTTAAATTAACGCACGATTTTTCATTTCCAATTGAATCCAAGTTGTTTCTCTTTCTCGCTATCTCTTAATTTCCGGTAAAAGTTTAATCAATTTATTCAGTTTCGATTTCCGAATGGGAAGTTTTGAATGCAAAATCGTTAAACAAAATTGCGAAAAGCGACTAAAGCGAGTTATTAAGAGCGTTGATTAAAAATTAGTTAATTAGTGTATACACTGCGAATCAGTGGGAAACAAATATGCTAAAGAAATGGGATACAAACTGTAAATATCAATTTGAGCTAGTTTTTAATTTGATGGGTTTGCTGGAGTTAAGAAACTGAAGAGAATTGAAGAGTTGATTAAATTATAAACGCAAAACTGTTAAAAATATAGCCATTTTGTATATTACAAAGTTTCATTGGGTTATCTTTTAAAATGGAGAAGTTATTGCAATATTTTCTAAGTCTCATTAATAAATCTTTGGAAATGAACAAGTTAATTAAGGTTTTCCAATATGCATCTATCATTAGCTCAATATTCCCTTGTGGTATTCTTAATAAAGAGTTAGGAAACAACTTTCTGTTAGAGTATTGCATAGAGAAAGCCTATTAGGGCCTGCTCAACCCATAATTATACCCTGTACAACGAGCCAATCTGCAATCTACAAACAACAGAGAGGAAAACAAGCCAAGCAATGTAATTTAATGCGTATTAATCAAGCTGCAGAATGAGATGGAAGAGCAAGAGAGAGACAGAGAGAGGGGAAGACAGATGGAGATGGAGATTTATAGCCATGTGGCAACTAATAGCAATAGTTAAGCCAAATGGGAAGCACCGACGAGCAGCGGCACGAGTTGACATTAAAAATTATAATTTCATTTTCTAAATACGAAAACCGGCGCAGACTCGAAAAAAAAAGAAGACTAAGAAGTAACCAGATTAAATTGAGTTGCAACCAAATGGCGTCGACTTGACTGACATGTGGCAGCAGTGAGGCAGGCAGGAGGCAGGCAGGCAGGAGCAGGAGCAGCTGTGGAAATGGGTTAACATGCGGCCAAAGTGGAGCGAGTTGCCGCGAGACACCACACAGAAGTCGGAGCAGAGAGAACTCTGCTATAATTCTGAGGCATCAAGCGGATAATTGGACTCTTTGGGCGATTTAGCCTATGCCAGCGATTAGTTTGCAGCACAACTAGCAACAGTAACAGCTGCAGTAACTAGCCAGGGGAGGGAGAGGGGCAGAGGGAAAGGAGCCTCAGCCTTTGGGCGATGACGAAGCGTAGATTGTCTGTGTTAAATTGCGAGTCAGAAATAAATTGCTAATTATTAATAATTAAATATGGTAGTTGGAAAATATGAAAGACGAGCCCGCAGGCGCGTTAATGATTGTCATTAGAGAGAGTACACCAGAGAGAGTGAGAAAGAAAGGAAAAGAAAGAGGGGGAAAGAAAGAGAGGGGAGATATGCACAACAAATAGTTGAGCATTTAGCTAAGCAGCTGCAGTAAATTTCGCTAACAAGCAAAAGGGCGTCGCGCTAAACTGGAAAACTGCATGTTGTGACAGCAGACAGAGCACTCTCGCCCCTCTCCCTACTCACCCCTGCCCCTACCCCTCCCTCCACTTGCTACTAACTTTTGCAAGCACAAACTTCCGTCATTGTCATCCGGCGAAGTTGCTGCAAATCCCAAACTAAACAAATGTGAGAGACACACAAGCTGATGCTGCTGCTGCTGCCTCTGCTGCTGCTGCAGGAGGAAGTGGAAGTGACACCTAGGCCGGCATTTGGATAGACAGCCGGACAGGCGGACTGACATTGTTCTCGACTCCTTACTGACACACTGAAATTGTTTTCGCAAACTCGTCGTCGGCTTAGTGCCAGAACAGCCGCAGTAACAGCCACAGCCGCTTGTCACTCATTTGTCGCCAGCGCCAGCGTGATTCTAATCTCATTATGTGCACCATGCGAATGTATCATTCGGATACAGATACAGTTGCCAGTAGTTTTATGTGTGAAGCAGAGCAGAGCAGAGCGGAAAGCATTCAAAATGCTTTTTGCAGTAAATTGTTAATCCAAACTCGAGGCAGTTATAAAGTCAACACAAACATTGTTTTCCCACTGCTTAAACAATTAGCTCGTCTTTAGAGAATAAACGTTAGTTTAGCAATTAAATTTCGCTTAAGAGTGAAGAAAGATAAATAAAGAAATTATAGATACTTTCTTGGCCCAAAAGAACCAGCCAATCAGTGTTGTAAACTGGGTTTTAACTGTCAAATATAGCTTTTTTTCCAAAGTTAGAAACTGAAATCATAGCTTTTCTAATGCCAAAATTTTTTTTTCACTTTATTTGAATCCCATCTTTGTTGGCTTTATTTGGCGCCAAAAGAGCAAGCAGCCTACTGCTTACTTAGCAGAACTCTGTTAGTGACAAAACAAGCAGTAATTCATTTGGAATAACGGCAGGTTTTTTAAATTTTCAATTCGAAATTGAAAGATAGCGACATGCGGTTTTTCTTAATCTGTTCTCCTTTCTTTCTGTTAACAGTACAGAAGTATCCAACTTTGTAGAGTGTACAGTACACCCGGGAGCAGGCTGCAAAGTTTTAGCCATTTTTTCAGTTTCTCTCGGTTTTTTGAAGGCCAAAAAAAAGCTGAACAGCGCCCCGCGGTCCCTTGGGCGGGGGGCGCGGTGAAAAAGGAATTTTAACATATCACTGTTAAAGCTAATATTTGGCTGTTAAATCAATCGGATCGCTGTAAGAAAGTATGCAACAGTAATCTATACACAAAATAAATCAAGAGCGCCCAAAACAATGACTGATATTTACAACTAAAAGTAGGCAATAAAAATTAAAAAACTTAGGCGCCACATTTGAAATTTGCATTTTCTAAATTGTTTTTGTTTAAATTACTTTAGATTTATTTATTACAATTACAATTTGTATACATGTTTTCAATACAATTCACTACACAATAAATACAACTTGTTTTGAGCGTTGTTTACGTTTGGCACATCAGTTTTTCCGAAATCAGTTTTAGTTCTAGTCCGACTTAAGCTACGTATATATCCAATTATATATGCTTAAATTAAAAACTAACAAAAAGTAGTAGATTAATGCAAAAGTGCCACATAAACGAAAGCAAATCTCGCTCTCTCTATAATGGGTTTGGTAGTTACAGTTGGGATAGTTTTGGGATAAGTAGATAGATGGGGCTAGACAGAAGAAGCTGCAGTTGCTCAACAATTGTACATGCAGTTGGCGTATTGTCACTCTCACATGGTTATACACTATAAATATATAATATATATCTTAATAGCTGAGGCCAAAGTCCATTTGAATCGGAAGTTTCTGACAAAAGACAAAGAGTTTCTACGTTTTAAAGCTAAAAGCGGCGGCGGGATTTCTTTTATTTTCAGTTTGTTGTTGTTGTTGAAGTTATTCTCAGTGGGAATCCGTATCGCTGCATAGTCAACACTTGGGCGTGTTGGCTCCACTACTGACGCTGCTCGTCTCCAGATGCTGCATCAGCAACTGTTGCAAGTCCGCTCGCAGGGCGCGCTCCTCGTTGATCTGCAGCTTGATCTGCGACATATCCTGCTGCATCTGCTTGATGGCGGTCCAGAGTTGTCGCAGCGTCGGCGTCATATCTTCATTCTCGAGGCCTGAGATTAGTTATTGTTGTGTTGTTGTTGTTGGAGAAAAGAAAACAGGATAAACGGGAAGACGATGTTAGTGTTTCGTGTGTTTAAACTAGCTCAAAGCGCAATGAATCGAAATGAATGTGTGATGTATATATGGTAGGATGATTAATCGATTATATGGTATAAGTGGTATAATATGATATATGATATGATGTTTTAGGTGGGGGGTGTTGAGTGTTGGCGCTGCATATTACACAATTTATAAACTTATTTTAGAAAGGTGCTCGCTAAGCTTATTGCAAATCATAAATTAACACAAATTACTTATCGATTCTAATTAATTTAAATTTAAATTCTACAATTGAAAAGAAAGAGGAACATGTATAAGCAATTCTACACAGATTAATGATAGGTTGTATAGTTATGTATATCTAGTAGACCACACAGAGACACAAATACAAATACAAAATACAACGAGATCATCTTCAATATAAATGATTTTATTTCAATTTTGTTTTAGTTTCAGTTTTGTGTTTTTCATTCTTATTTTTTTGTTTTTTTTTTGTCATCATCAAAATCTCGAAATCTCAATACAATACAAACGTATAAACGCATTAATCAGTATTATTAATAATAGTTAGTTAGTTGGTAATTGTATTTGGTTAGACAACGTTTCACAAAACACTTACAGCTTAGAGTATCGTATCATATATATTATAATATAATGCACAACAACAGTTATTTGTAGGTTCTCTACATTCATGTTTCATTTAGTTATTGCTAGTTATTGCCAAGTACTTGACTAACATTTAAAGCGTTTCAACGGTTCTTGTTTTTGTTTTCTATATATATTTTGATTACACATCGCACATTCCATTTTGATTAAGTATTCAATATCCTTAGGGGTTTGTTTCGTTGTTTTCGCTAGGCAGGTAACAAGCAACCTTCACTGGGCACCCTTCACCCAAGTACAATACAAGCACAAAGAAATATCAATTACTCTATAGTGTGTAAGCTATGGCAAATCAAGTGTATATATCAAGTCACAAATATCTGTATATATAGTGTATAGTTGTGTTCCGTTTTGGACGGTAAATGTAGAAGCCTCGCTAATATGTGGCCAGTTTTAAGCTGCTTATCTGTCAGGGCGAGTATCAGTTAGCTTCACACACAGTAACCAGCTGGGGAAGTTGGTTGTTGCACTTCAAGTACACGGGGCAAGTTGTTGGCGGCGGTGGTGGCAGACTATCATCAACAAGTACTTGGAGTACTTGCAACTACACGGAGCAATCAATTGCGATAGCTAGTCTTGTTTTTGGCTGAGTCTTTTTTGATTTAGCTTTCATCTCTTTTGTTGCTATTGCACCTAACTAGTTTACAGATCACTCGACTTACAGTTAGTATATGATTAAAAAAAATATATATAGGATATAATATTAAAAAACTACACACAGTTATACAGCAACAGATCGGTAAAATTTGTGTAGAGAAAAGTTGGAAAACGATTTAAAAATTAACTTCTTTTTTATATTAAATATTAGAAAATTAAAGTTATATTGTTTAGTAGTTATAGTTTAAAAATTTTAAAATCGTTTGCTATATAAAATCATTTTAGTTTTAAGCTTGAGAATCTCCAATAATTATAAAAAAAATTAAATTTGATACTAAACATTCTATTTAGATTATTTAAATTGATTGCTAGTTTTATATAAACTTCAACTTCTCGAACATTTCAAAAGTGAAAAGTAGAAATTGTATAAGAAAAGATCTCAAGATCTGCTATAATAGTAATATTAATAATATAATTATACAACACTTTACCAATCTGCTGAGAGAATCAAACAATTTCTAGGCACACACAGAAACTAGAGCTAGAGTTGCCAGCCTCACTTAACTAATTATTGCGATTTGCTGCAATCGAACTAAGGTATAATATCTGAAGTATATATATCGATTTGTTTGAAGCTTGAGCAACACAGCAAATGTTAACTAAAAACAATCAAGTTTTGTATGGATAGCAGCTATATAGATATATATATAGGTATAGTATGTGTATATGTAAAACTGCAGCGGCGGGCAGCGCATTCAAAGCAAAGCAGCAGAGGCAGCGGCAGCGACAGCAGCAGCGATAGATTTATCGAATATGAAGCTGATGCATAATGAGGACACATGCCACACCCTCCGCCCTTCCCTCCCATCCCCTTCCCAGAGCGCACACACACACACACAACGACGACGTAAGACGGACTCAGAGATGGTTGATCTTGCGCCATTGCTTCATGACAAAATTACCGCAACACCAGCTGCCCGATTGCCGCTTTGTGCCATCCGGATTGAGTTCCAGTGTGCCAGCGCCTCCTGCTCCCACTCCAGCAGAAGAGTTGCCATTGCGCAGCAGTGCAGTGCAACCATGTTCACCTCCACGCTCCACATCGCTGTCATCGGACCTCTCGCCGCCCGCCGCCAACTGTGGCGTGCTGCGTTGCAAGGTGCTGGTGCGCAAGGCGCCGCCGCAGTTCATCAGATAGCCGGCACCAAAGCCCGCATAGCGATGCGACGAGGATGTCTCAAAGGAACGATTCAGTCGCCTATCATAGAGTCCAGGATGCTGGCCAGGATTGGGCTTCACTATGGTGGTGGTACCACCAACTACACCACCACCACCTCCACGTTGATAGCCCCCCGCTGCTGCTGCCTGCTGTGCCAGCAACTTTGGCGATGGTTTGCTCTTGCGTGGCAGCAGTGGCGATGTGCACACATTATCATATCCAGAACCGAAGCCACTTTTCAGACGATTAAGCGATTTGCGCGTGGCACGCTCCTCCGACAAGGCACGCTGATAATCCTTAATGCTGGGCGAGCCACTGCCTCCCCCTGCGCCTGCGGTGCCTGCACCCATGCCAGCAATAGTTGCTGCACCGCCAGAGACTGAGTAGCGTTGCCCGGGTGCCGCATTCAGTGCTGACCCCACCGAGCTGGAGTACAAATTGAAACTATTCGGACTGGCCTCGCGCCAGATGAAGGAGGAGTTCAGGCTGCCAGCCGAGTGCTGACGTTGTTGTTGCTGCTGTGCATGTTGCTGTTGTGCGTGTTGTTGTTGTTGTTGCTGCTGCTGTTGCTGGTGATGAGAATGTTGTTGTTGTTGTTGCTGTTGCTGCTGCTGATTGGCTATAAAAGGCAGCTGCGGATTGGAGGTGGAGAAGGCTTTGCTTGTTTTCAGCTTGCCACCGCGTATGGGCAGGCAGGGAGTCCACGGCTGCAAGGCTAGTATACCAAGTCGGAGTTGAGTAGGTCGAAGTTCAAGTTGGTGGGTCGGCGTGAAAGACAAAGAGAGAAAATGAAGATATTTTGAAGAACGAAAGAACGAAATACCAACAACGAGACGAGACAACAAGAAAAACAATGGGGAACAAACCACAATGAAATAAATAAAAAAAGAAAAAACCAAAGACAACAACAACGACAACAATATATGGTAAATGATTAAGCCAAGGAGATTGTGTAATTGTTGGGGGTGTTCGTGTGTGTGTGTGTGGTGAGGGGGGAGTTGATGAACCAAACCAGCAAAAATAATTACTCTTAAGCAGGATAAAGCAGAGAGACGAAATGTAAAAGAAACCACAACCAAAAGGGAGCACAAGATAATTAATGTAAGAGAGAGAGATACCAAATGGAACTGAGGGGAAAAGAAACAGAAACCGTTCAATTTACAATCGTGTGAAGCTTAAGACTAAGGATTATATATGAGATATGTGAGGGATGAGGGGGAACTACGTTTACAGCATTTAAATGAGGAATAAAGATATAGATGGAGAGCAGATAATACAATCGTGTTATAAACGTAGTTGATCAGGTTTGCATGAGCATGATAACTAAAGAAATTCAACTGAGGTTTACAATGAATATAAATGGGCAAATTTAACCAAAAACATTTGCTGTTTATTTATTATCATATTTCTTTTCCGATACCAAAAACACAAGAAATCATATTTCATTAATGCGAAAAATTAACAAAACTCAAGTACAATAACAACAAAATGAATACAAAAAAAAAACATTAAAGTCCCTCGACAAATTCCATATATGGTATATAAAGTATGTTTGTTTTTGTTTTTCTGTATATCCAGTTACAGTTATAATGCTTCTGAATCTGAATATTAATATCCAATTGTTAAAATTATAAATCTAGTTAGAGTGTGAGAGACAGAGAGCCGTTGTTTAACAATTATTTGTCGCTTATAAACTAATACAATTTGGATTATAAATTATTATTATTTTGCCGTATTCTTTATTTCAGATTCTGTTGTGAAACGAGCTTGACGAATTGTTAAAAATGAAACCAAACCAACAAATAATCAAAATGAAAGTTTAATTCAATTTCATATTCATTTCTTTTTAGCAGCTTTTTGACATTTAAGTGGGCGTGTCTTGTGTGTGTGTGTATAAGGCGTGTGTAATGTATGTGTGTGTGAGGTTTAAGCAATTTGGCTACAAAATCGAAAACTTAAGATAAAACACACACTGAGAAATATGGCGAATATATGTATGTATATAGTATCGTCCGGGTTCTAGACGAAGCACACTTGATGGGGAGATCTGCGAAACTTACCCGAGTGTATGGTATTCCTAGCACTATTCTGATACGCTGCACAGTAACCCTCGAAGACGCGCAGCACCAGTGCATCCTCCTCGAACGTCGGCTGATTCCGACGTCCGCTGCAATAGCTGGACAGGGCGTTGTTGGAGCTGCCGCCAGAGCCGGAACCGGAACTAGAGCTGGACGCATTTAACAAACTTGGACGCAACGGCGGCGTCGGACGCAGACAACTGATGGTCCAGTTAGCTAAAAGGATGAAGAGAGAGTTAGTAAGTCATGATGATGAGATGTGCAAGTTGCTTGGCGTCACTCACCCTTTGTGCTTCCTTTCCTTGCGCTTGGCACCGCCGCCGACGCCGCCGCCGCTGCTGCTGCTGCTGTTGTTGTTGCCGCCGCTGCCTGAATTGCTGCCTGATTGCTGACGTCCGTGATGGCCACCGCTGTCTTGTTGTTTGGTATCGGGACTAAATTTGATTTGTGGCCTATTGCCCCCAGATGACTTGGTAGACTTGGTGGTTGTGGTTGATGCAGAAGATGTGGTGGAGGCTGAGTGGGCGTGTATTGGTTGTAGCTGAGATGGTGATTGAACGACAGGCTCCGTTTGTGTTGTGACATCGCTGCAGTTGCTCCCCCCTGGTTGTTGCTGCTGCTGTTGTTGTTGAGGCTGCTGTTGAGGCTGCTGCCGGGCGGCAGCAACAGGCTGTGGCTCGATGGCGGAGACATCTGCAATGGAGTGAAAGAGTTTGTGAATTAGTCACGGTTCACGGGTGCGTCTTGATTCAATGAGGCATTAGTTAGTTCGATGAAAGTTCTTGGCAGCTGTCGACAGCAACAGCAACAACGATAATGATCATAATACTCATACTATAACTAATTATAATGATGATAAACAACAAGAACGAGAACAACAACAAGAACGAGAACGTGAACGTGTGAACAGGCAACAGGCTGCAAGTCCATCGTGCAGCGACGCGAGCAGCGCAGCGAGCAACAAAGCGCAGCAAGCAAATCAAATCGAATGAGTTTTTATTTTAGTTTTTGTGTTTTTCTTTCCTCTTTCTTTTTCTTCTCTTGTTTTCTTATTTTCTCTGTTTGTCTTTTGTGTGTTTTGTAATTCGTTTGGCTTTTGTTTTTGCTTCTTGGCTCGAAATTCAAAATTTCTTTCTTGGGGTTAGTGGGCAACGCGCAAGGCTTGCGTGGGTGGGGGTGGGTGTTGAGAGGGAACTAGTTAATGAACTAGTAAATGCAAGTCGTACTGTATATAATATGTTAATCATACTATATACAATTAAATACTCCCCAAAAATTATTGCTTTTCTAAAATACTATCAAAATGAACTAGTTCATTTGGTGAACTACATTGTCAGCTAGTTTTCAACTAACGGATATTAAAAAGTCGAACCAATTCATCAAGATTCTCCTAAATATACAACATGTGTGAACTAGTTCCAAAAAACATCGGTTTTTTTAACTAGTCTATACTGTTGTTTGATATGCTTGACAGTTAAACTGCTACTCAGACTAATTTTGTTGTCAGCATAGCAATAGCTATGATTTGAGTTCGTTGAACTGAACTGGAACTAGTTCATAATGCCAGTTTTTGACAATTAACATTGTGTAAGGTTATTTTACTTGTCATCTAGTTAAAATTAAGTCAATCATCAATAGGAACTAACTTAATAACATGTGAACTAGTTCAAACTTTACTTAACTTGGAACCTTAGTTGAAAGTAGCTCAATTTGAGTTAATATAACTGATATAAACGACCGCGAACTAGTTTGATTGTCATTAACTACGCTCGGACCTAGTTCAACTTGAGGAATTCATATTTTTCACTGTTCCATTTGCATAAACCTTACTCGGAACTAGTTCCAATCAAGTAAATTAGAGTTAGGTTGTTAGTCAAATGCGTGTATGGGATGTGACAGCATGTTCGACTCGCGTGGCAAGCATGTTCATTCAATGATTCCGAAATGTTTGGTACGTGCTTCGAATTGGCCAAATCGCAAGAGAGCAAGAGAGATAGACAGAGAGAGATAGAGAGAAAGAGACAGAGAGTATTAGAGAATGAGGGAGGCAGGAGGCAAACGTGAGCAAAACGAATTTACAAAACAATCAAACTGGAACTGGAACACGTGCACAAAAGCTGCGCGCCCAGCACCTTCACCTGCACCATCTGGACATATGCATATCCAGATGGGGGGCGTGGCATTAGGGCGGCGTCTCACTCTTTGCTGTTTTGCTTGCCTTCTTCGGTTGCTAAAGCTACGCGCGCCGCACAAATGGGACAATCGAGCGACGACGAATACGAGGGACGTGCCCCGGCGAAGGCGTCTCGTGCCGCAGACAAACGCAAAGCGGCGGCACGTGCCGCTCCTCCGCCTGCAGCTGCTGCTCCTCCGCCGTCTGCTTCTCCGACTGGAAATCGATCCAAGTCCTCATTGCAAACAGGACAATTGGAGCAGGTGGAAGCTGTTGTGGTGGTGGTAGTCGTGGTGCTCGTCTCCGTCGATTCGCCACAACAATTGTGGCAAATGGAACAGTAAATGGCGCCCTCACTGAATCCGCTCACGCCCAGCGAGCAGTAGCAACTGGAGCAGATCGATGCCACGGAACAATTGGAATCTTTGCTCGATGGCAGTCGCTTGTTGTAGGCAGCGGCAATGCCACGCAGCACCTCCGGGGGCAGACGCTCCTTCTTCCACCAATGCGCATACATGCCCGACCGGAACATGGCACGCGGCTGTGAGGAATCCTCATCCTCCTGCTGTGCATTCAATTGATCCGCAGAGCGAAAGCCGCTGGCGCTGAAGAGCAGCTCGTTGGAAACATTAAGGGGCGTGGCACGGGGCCGTGTGGCACTTTCATCCATCGAATTGGAGGAGGGCAGAAAAATACTTTTTGTATTGATTTGGAATTGATTTGTCGAGGAATTCCAAGCGGATTCCGTTGCTGGCGGCGTCTGCTGCTGAGACTGCTGAGGCTGTTCATCTTGCACCTCATCCTGCGTTGCTTCGGGTGTCAGAAACTTCTCACGAAACATGCCACAAACATCAAATCGTCTCTCAGGTTCCACCTGATCAAGCACATCGATGCCAGCACCACACTCGGCGCTAGGTGGATCTGGGGATGCGATGGTGCAGCTGCCAGCCATGCCGCTATCACTGGAACGTGGACTGGGACACTGTGAGCTCTCGCAGCAGCGACACTTGCAATCGCTGTGCAGCTGATCCCGTCGCCCGGACGCTGGAGGCGCAGGAGCAGGACCAGTGCCGTGGCTAGGTCCATCTACTGCCGGACGATTGTTCATCTGTAGGAATTGATAACTTATGCAGCGCCTAATGGAATCCCTTTTGCTGCCATCGACTGTTGCTGCTGCCGATGCGGGCGCACGCTGTCTGGCCTCAATGCAGAGTTCGGTGGTGGAACTGCTTCTTGTGGCAGGCTCATTGCGTGGATTACCCGTCGTGGGGCTGTCACTCTTGTGCGACACACGCTGATCCACATTGCCAGCCACTGCCTCCTCGTAGTTATACAACAGCTCCGCCTGCAGCTGATCCGGTGCAGTGCGACACGCGGCGGGCAAATCCATTGTACTGGAGTGAATGTCTCCCTCCTCCTCCGGCAGCAGCTGCCCGTCCACACTTTGATTCTGTGTCTCATGCCGGTCACGCCAACTGGGCACATAGACCTCCGTGTCGACGCAACGATTGAAGCGATTGCCCACAAATATGCTGGGCATGCTGTGCCGTTCGGTGGGTGAACCAGGCGGCAGTTGCTGCGCTGTGGTTGCCACATTCCGCGCCGGTTTGAGATCCTCTTGCATGCTCGTCAGATTCTCGCAGGCCATGAAGGCGCCACCAAGGCGTGCACCATACATGGAGCTGGCATCGGAGCTTTGCTGTTGCAGCGACGAAGGTTGTGAAGCTGGCAGCGATGCGTGCACATCCTGCTCCTCTTCGTCCTCCTCATCGCGTTCCTCTGTCACGCAATTGGTGATGCTGGAACTGCCGAGATTGATTGTGGCCGTCGATGTGTGCACACTGGAATTGCGCTCTGTGGATTTCCTTGCCAGTGCACGCAATGCACGCGAGCCAATCACAAGCGATTCCTTTTTCAGTTCATGCTGCACCAGCAACTCATCCGCATCCACGGAATCCAGCTTAATGAGATTTATAGAGGAGCTGTGCCGCGTCCTTGTGCCATGATCCACAAAGGTGCCCGTCGAATTGCAATTGGAGGCCACGTCGCGATTCTGATAGAAGCGCACATACTCAAAGGGATCCGAGTTGCAGCTATGCAGATACTCATCCTCGTATTCATCCTCATAGCTCTCCGAATCGGTGGGCAACTCAAAGGCATCCTGTCGCTCCAGATCCGACTGTGATGACATGACTGATTCCTCCTCCACATTGGCATTGATATCCTTGAGCAGCTTCACGGCTGCCTTGTGGCAACGCTTCTTGCGCAGCGCAATCCGCTTGAGATCGATACTCTGACGTGCCTGCGGATACAGCAGCATCTTCACAATGGCGCTGCGCAGGCGACCCGCACGCACCAGACGCGCAAAGTGCGCACTGAGATTCGCATATGGTGCTGTGGGTGGATAACTATTCGGAGGCAGTGTGATGCGAAATGTACGCAATGGATCACCAACTTGCGATTGATTGTTGTTGCTGTTGTTGCTGTTGTTGTTGTTGTTGTAGTAGGCACACAGCGAGAATCGTGTGCAATAGCCACGCGAGTCCAGATGCTGACTGAGCTGCCAAGTTCATCAATATAAATCAATATGGATGTATACGAACAGATATATATATATATATATGTGTGTATATAGGTATTATTTGTGCTGCAGAACTATGGCAATGCTATCGAGTTTCACATCTATTTATACACAAGTAGGAAAGCTGCAGTCAAGTCTGCTCGATAGCAAAATACCTTTTGGCATTAACTTTATCTACATATGTTATAGAGAAATTAGCATGACAAATTTAATGGTTCTAATTTTTATAATAGCAGAGATCTCAACATTCATAGAAACAGACGCACATGGCACAATAAACTGGACTAATAATGGATTAGTAAATAATTAGCAAGGTTTTCCACGTCTGCTGCTACCTATTACATTCATTTTCATTAGTATACCTATTGTAAAAGGTTAAAATATTCTAAATAATTTAAAAATGTCTCTCTATAAATGACAAATCCCTCAAGAGTATTCTACATATGCCAATTCTCTAACAGTTTAACAGCACATCATATATAAATATATATGTTATATATACACACATATACTTATCACATATATCTTCTTGTTCTTAAAACATGTGAGAGAGTAATGAAAGCCTTTTTTTGTGGACTCGTTTTTATCAATTTCCAGCACTTACATGCGCCGCATTTAGTTGCCCGCCCAGCGATGAGTTGCTTAGATTGCTGAGCTGTCGCTTGATGCCCATGGGCAGACTGGGATTGTTGGCATTCAGCAGCTCCACCCACTTGTTGGCCTCGTTAGGTCCCTGGCAAACAGCAACAATGCGTTCGATCAACGGACTGCTGATCTCAAAGGCATTTTTAATGGCATCCGTATCCTCCAGACGATTCACAACGATGCCAGTGAGCGGAAGTTTACCCTGTAAATTGAAGTAAATACTTTTAATACTGAGCATACTCCTCCTCCTGCTCTTTACTGACCTCGTAGATAAAGGCACTCATGCGCTGACTGACGCTGAGTATGAGCAACGTTTGGGGAAAGAGCACAAAGTAACGATCACGATGATCAGGGCCAACAGCCACGCTGCCCATGTGTATGATATCACCCAGTGTACTCAGCTCCTGACCCTGCCAATTGCGTACGGGCCCAGTGAGCACCTGCAGTTCCAGTTCCTTCTGGCGACGCGTTGCCGAACAAGTTGCTGCAATGTCTTTATACACTGCAACGCTGCGCTGTGTGTCACCACGATCCGGATGACTGCTTTCCATGTGGCGCTCCAGTTCTTGCAACATGGCTGAATACTTGTCGAGGCGACGAAATGGCTTGGAGAGACCCGTCGTTAGCACCAGCAGTCCCGGTGTGGCAGCACCCTGTCGTTCCATATACTTTTCCAACTCATCCCTGTAGAGAAGTGAAAAATAGATTAATAAAGAGAAACTGTAAGGAGCAAACCAGAGAGGCCACTCACTTGTACTTGTCCAATATGACTATGGCTTTTGGATGGGCTGCACAATAGGCCTGATGTACCTTCTTCATCAGCGGAGCACTGCTGAGAAAGAGTTTGCCCACACGATCGTTGCACTCCTCAATCTGCTGTAGCAGATCTTCGTGGGTGCGCACCACCTCCACAAAGTTACACATCAACTGCGCGTACTCATCCTGGTTGAGTCTGAGAAGAGAATAAGTTTTAGTTGGGCAAAACCTTTTTGTATTGTATACTCCACTTACATTTGCGTCTGCTGCATGGGCTCCAGAAAATTCTCGAGCAGACCCTGCAGCTCGGCCACATGCGCACGCTCTGAATCGAGTAGATCCTTAAGCACCACCGAACGATATTCCTGTATCTCCTCAGGCGGTCTGATGGTCTCGGCCAGCGGCAATTGGGCCTTGTACTCGTTCACATAGTTGCTGGGAAACCAGCCAGTCTTATCGTTCAGTGTACCCTCCCACCAGCCTCCATCCTCGCGTTGTGTCACCGTTATCAGGTCGCCCTTCTTGAAGCACAGCTCATCGTTGTTGCTGCCCATGAACGAGTACTCGGCCCTCACAATCAATGGTTGCTCCATTTTGAGAGAGTCAAGGCGCCCAGCCAGTAACTCTTCCAGTTGCTATCAAACTGTCCTCGGATGTGCTTCAACTAGAAAGAGCAGAGAGAGAGAAGAATTATGGTTAAGAACATAGAATAAACTATAGGAAATTCATAAAGACATCTTTAAACATTTATAACTTATACTTTTCAGATCTAGTCAATTATATCGTTTTGTTTCTATAAAAACACATTGATCTCAGCTGGTCAAACATCTAGATATATGAAATTATGAATAGAGCTTCCTTTATACCCTATGCATGCCATTATTTTTTCAAACTTCAGCTACAAACTCAAACGCAGACAAAAAACAAGAAGCACATTCATTATTTCTTTGAAAATTATAATACTTTTGGTGAATCCATAAAGTTGTCATTACTCTTCACTTAAAAATGTGATGGTCTTGACCAAAATCAGGTTATATATCTAACTTTTCAGTCTTCCATTCCGCATGACACTTACAAAAATGAAAAGCACAAAATAAATGCGCTGAAAAACTCATAAATATATACAATGTTTGTTGAACTTGAAATATCAACGTGCTAATAGCGAAATTGTTCAATGAAATTTTCGCCTACTTATAAGTAGTGAGTGTGTGTGTGTGTGTATGTGCATCGATCAATTATCTACATCTATATAGTTATATCTGTGTGAGCCATAGAATGGCTCTGCTCTCTGCTTTTTATGACACCCACGCGAACTGGGGATCGTCATCAAGATTCTTTCTCAGTGTTCGAAATTCCATTCGTTCAGTTTCGGGGAAAAACATCTGTTCTCGCGTGCGCAAAGTTTTCTTGACACTTTTCTTCACTCGCATCATTGGCCATGGCAAGTGCCTGGAAAACTCGTGCAATTTTCTAGCCTACGATCGATGGCCAAGGCCAAGAAGACAGTAAATTCCCAAGCGCAAAACCTATTATGTTTTCTTTTTGGTCTTTAAACTAAACAATTACGAAATGCAATAAGAAAAATAAATAACAAAAACTGAATGAAATATTGTACGAGTATTTATAATGGCGGCATATAAATCATAAACAACAGTGCAGAGCATGTCATGGTTTTCAAAAATTTACGATGCGATCTGCTGTTGCTTTTTACGATATGTTTGAAAATTAGCGCAAGAAATGTACACAAGATCTTAAAACTAAATGGACGGCGAACACAAACAATAATAATAAAAACTAAAACATTGCGCATAAATTTTCGATTTGCTGCGGATAATAAACATAGTTTATCCCCAGCTATAATATCACACACTGGAATATTATAACAAATCGAGTTTTTCGGCTGGAAGTTGTCAAAAGATGTGTCTATTTCGGTTTCGAAATAGGAACTGTTCTCATATGAGACATATAGTCTCTTATAAGAAGTATACAAATCAGGCACTTCTCGGTTCTTTTAGATTAGATAACCTACTGACAAGATGACAGTATAATTTTACGATAAACGATAAGATTTCATACTCAATTTACGATTGTATTTGCAAAACAAAAGGCATACAGCAAAAGACATCTTCAAATAAGTTTTAAGTTTTCTAAAGTATAAATTCGATGGGAAAATTCTGAACAGAAAAACCATTTAAATTCCACAACCACCTAGCAAAGAGAGAAAGAAAATACTTCAAGTTGTTTTTGCTTGAGTGGAATGTGGAATATATGTATAATTCATATTGTAGATATATTTCCATTGTATTGTCAACATTGAATAAATATTCCAGAGTTTTCTAGATGTGCAACAGGTGTTGCCACAGTTTTTCTAGCTAATAAAGTTTGCAGTGACTCGCATTTTCATCGGAATGCCTGAGAAATGTGCATTATTTATAAAATTAGGTTGAAAATTTGTATAATCGCATATAGAAGGAATATGAATACGTACGATTGCAGATTAATCAAATACATTTGTGTGTATGGGTTGGAATTGCCACCATGAATAACCGCAAAAATATGATATATAAATATATGAAAACATGTTTTTTATTTTGCCCAAAAAGCTGTTCGCAATAATCCCAAAAATAACAAGAGACGAAATCTATATAAAACTTGACGTGCCCGCCATTCCTATATGCCAATGGAAATCAGGCGATATCTAGTATATATACAAAGAGAGGGAGAGTGAGAGAGAGGAGTGTACTATATATACTAGTTTTATATATCGTAATAGCCCGGACACTTGCCAAATATATCTATATAAAAAAAATACCGCCATTACAGGTAAAGCTGCAGTTTTTACAGGGAACTTCTCGAGGGAGGGGAAGAAATAATTATCGCACAAGGTCACGTTTCAAGAGACTCGATGATGATTTTTGTTGAAAGAAACCACAATAAAACACACACACACATATGTTTGTATTTTTGCTTATTTGTATTATCGTATGTATATACTTTTTATGTATACTTTGTCATCAATTGTTGTTATTGTATTTTTGTGAATTTTCCGCCGCTTTTTGCTTGTCGCCTTTGCTGGCTGCACCGCACACGTTCATTGCTTCCACGAAACTGCGACGGCATTGGCGACACGCCACGGGACAACTGAATTTTCACGGCTTTCCCCGTTGTCTGTCAATCTCACTCTCTCTCACTCTCTCGCCTCTCCCACTCGCTCTACATTCTCTTCTGCCTCTCATTCTCTGTTAATGATCGCGCTGGCATTCCTATATACACACATACATACATATATAGAAAGACACTATATACGACCGGATATATCGCATATTTTCGTGAAAAACACATATGACAAACGACAGCATTGCCAATGGGAATGAGAACTCTTGGCTAAGGGTTGCAGGGGAAGTTTGGGTTGCGAAGGGGGGCGTGGCACGTTGTGGGCCACAATCTTTTTTGCTTTTCATTGAGAAATATTTTTCTACGATTTTGTTGTTTTTGTTTTGAAAAAATCCATAAAAATACTTTTGCTTGTCATATCAAGAAAGAACAACAATAAAAAACAGTTGGCATCGTTAGGGGAACTTGTTGTTTGCTCAGCTTCACTAATAACACAGCAACAACAACAAGTTGAAAATATGTGCGGAAATTCACCTGTCCCAATCAATTTAGTAATAAATATGAAAATTTACATATATCTGAATGATGTATGAGGGCTTTATAAATGGAGAGAACGCGCTTTGTGCAACAGGTTAAGAGGCAATAAATCATATTGTGGAATCAGTTTTTAATTGGTATAATAATAATATATCATTATCAGGCGAGTAAGGCAGAGAAATGAAGGTCTATCTAGGGTATATTTTGCAGATAATAGTGTAATGGATAGAGTATACATACATATATTTTTGATTATATATTATATTTATATTCCATAAAACTAAAGCATTCTGTGGGTATTTTTTATATATGTTTTTAATTTATCTTTAACTCTTATAAAAACAAGCACAAGAGCTACATTCGAGTGTACTTGGCTGTTATTATATTATATTCTACATTGACACCAAATTTAATAGCTCTAGCTATTAGTTAGTGAGTTCTAAGTTTTTATACGGATGGACAGTAGCGGGTATAAATATCGGAAATACCATATTTAATACCCAAATAATTCGTATATTATTTTTTGTTTTTTCCAGTTATTACTGTATTTAACTGAATTTAAATGACAGAACTCACAGTTTTATCTCTCATCAAATGTTATTATCAAGAACATCTTGTTGCTATGCGAATATATTTTAGTTTACCCTGAGAAATATGTAAATGACGAGACATCCATGGCCGGGGGAAACAATCAAACGAAATTTCCGTAGGTTGTCCACACACAGAGATGAATATGTTGCATTTCATCGTTGCAGCATCATGGTCGCAGCGACAGTTTGAAATGATGCAAGCGGAGGTCGTGCAACAAAGCAGAAACAGTGGAGAAGAGGGGGCAGAGAAGATGGCGTTCAACAGAGAAGAAGAAGGCAGCGCCAAAGCCGCAGCTGCCAAACAAAATTTTAATTAATTCATTAAACTTGCACATGGCGCCGACAGAGAGGCAGAAGCAGCAGCCGCAACAACAACAACAGCAACACAGACAGCAGCAGCAACAGCAACAACAACAGCAACAGAGAATAACAGCAGCAACAGCAGCAGCAGAGGCAGCAACAAGAGCAACAGTTGGAGGCGGCGTCATTCAAAGCAACAAGAAGTGCAGCCTAACACACACAAAGTCTCACTCAAACACACATGCAGACACACACACACACACAGATTTACTCACACAGGCACCCAGCCTAACTCCTTCGCTTATGCAGTCGCCTCTATAAAGACGAAAATCTCGCCGTACTTATTAACGATCTGTCGCTGAAAAATCTCAGCATTTTATGATGTTGCAGCCTGCCTGTTGCCAGCATCTTCCGGAAGTGCGCAATTTGACGAGGGAAACTCACATGGCAGTGCGCCCCTCTCTCTTCCTCTCTCTCTCTCTCTTTCACTTTCTCTCTTTGCCAAAAGAAAAACCCAGCGACAACGAAAATGTAAACAAAAACAAAGAACAGAGTGAAAAACTGTCGATTGAGAGGTGTGAAAATAAATTGCGGTTGAGAGATAAATGTAAAATTTGTAAACAAAAAGAAAAACACGCAAAGAAGAACCTAATATTTTCTCTCTCTCTCTTTCCCTCTCTCTTTGTATCCCACTCTTTCTCGAAACAGAAACCAATTTGATGCAGTTCAAGAGCCAGTAAAATCTTGTCACGTCTGGTTTCTCGAAGCCCTCAAAGCCCCAATGTCGATGCCGAGATTTAAGATTGAAGATGAGACCGCGGCCCACTTGAGATGCATTCCCCTAGAAGATATATATGACTATAATATAATTTGATTGCAGTGTCTCTATTTATAGAGAGGGAGGGAGAGAGAGACACACTCATCCAACTGGGAAGTTTATCTGTTTCTGTTATTTCTCTGCTCTTTTTTGTGGGTTCATAATTTGTTCAGAACAGAATATCGAATTGCTAACTCAATGTGGCATATTTTGTATCGCATCGTCGGCAGAATGAGGCCAACAGCGGCAAACGAGCGGAAAAATAAACAACAACAATAACGAGGAACTGGGGAAATATGTTTGCTTTGCATTCACCCACAAACGAGAGGGAAAAATCAAAAATCACGAACAGTTTTGCTATTGCTGTTCTTCCTCTTCTCATTCGCTTTCATTTCAAGCGCAAAAAATAACAAAAACTTAATGCGCCGGCAAGATCGAAACTGAATTTCATTTAAAGTAGACACTGTTAGACGAGAAATACATATTTCTGGAACATCTCGACAAACACTTTTTGAAATGTTTTCACGAGACACACGAACGTACGAGGGCTGTCTGATAAGTTGTCAGTCTGACTAGGAAGTTAAATAATATATTTAACAATTTTTAAAATAATTGTATAATAAGTCAGGCCCTTATAGATATATTTAAAAAGAGAAGTTTGTATAACCTGATTCTGACTCTTAATGGAGGATTACAACATTATCAAAAGTCTGTTAGCAATTTATAACTGATAATTTGATGACATATTCAATAGTTCCGATAAGAAAACTATTAACCTTTTATAGTCCATAATAAACTGCTGGAAATCTGACCATATAGACATACATACATATACCCAGATAATTTCACTGGCATATTTTCTTTTGTCGCTTAGCAAAAGTCAGAAAATTTCCCGTTTATTCAGTCCAGTATTTACGTCAAACGTAAAACAAGAAATATTATATTATATAATATGTACTTTGAAATAAAATAAAATAATGTGTAAATAACATAAATATCACTTTATTTTTCTTGGCGGTATTTAAGAAATATATATTCAAAACAACTCAAGAAAAGTCAAGAATTTTACTATAGCTTTTTGCTATACAAAGAACATTTACTTTAAGGATGACTCAAGGCTGAGTATACAAGTAAATATATATGTGTATCTCTATCTCTCTAAATTAATTTTTTGTCTGTCTTACTCAACTATTTTCATGACTAATTCATTCTCTTGTGGTTCAGCCTTTTTGGAGCCAAAACTTCTACATATTTAAAGAGCTTTCTTTATGTGCCTTCTAGTTTATTGTTCCCCCAGGTAGAAAAAAGAAAACCTGCACATTTTGGTTTTTGGCAAGAGTTCAAAATTCGTTGGCTTTTGATAGAGAAAATGGGTGGCGAAGCGGAGGGAGTCATGAAAACGTGCGCTGGCTTCTTTGAAGCTATCTTCTTTGTTCCTAGCAGGTCCTTTGACTGCGGCGGACAAACAACGTGGCAGGCGGCAATTGTGCAAAGAGCCTGAGAGCCAGACTGCTATTGACCCTATGGATTATGTGCAACATAAGTGGCAGGCTGCACTTCAACCTTTGCAAGTTGCGGCAACAATAACAACGACAACTTCAGCTTGAGGCAATAAATTGGCTGCAAGAAATGTGTTGAAAGTGCCGAGGGGCGTCTGCAGAGCTGCAACTGAGGCAGGGGTAAGGCCTGTGGCATGCATGGTAGCGTGTGGCAGGGGCAGACAGTGCAGCGCCAGCAGCAGTATTTGTCATAGAGATTCTCAGCTCTTGTGTGTGGGTGTGTGTGTGAATTGAGAGAGAGTGAAGAGCTTGAGTGACGCATCAATAGAAGTAAATGGACAGAGTTGAACCACCAAAAAAAAGCTAGTTTTGGGTGCAGCTATAAAATGAAAACCGATTTTTATTGATTCGATAAGTTTTGGTAGTTTAAAAACCGATAAATCAAGATTTTGCAGTACTTCCGTAGCTACATTCCAATCAGCTCGAAATCTAACTGGAAAAAAGCTGAGTGGCCAACACTGCCGCACTGGGCGATGCCACTGAACTTTTGCCTATGCAATTGTGGCGCGGAGTCTCATCCATAGAGCACGATGACTCATCTTCAACGGGACTTGGGGGAAAAACTCTCTTTACTATTTGTTTATCGACTATGTTGTAATTTATTTATTTATTAATTGTTTTACCTTTAACTTTGTTCCGTTTTTACAAACATTTGTTGCACCTCTGCTGCCGTCGCTGTTGTTGTTGTTGTTTTGTTTGCTGCTTGTCGTCGTTCGTTTTATGGTTTTTGCTATATTTGTTGTTGTTGTTTTTGTTTTAGTTTCGTTGTCGTTTTCGTTGTTGTCGTTTCGCACGCACAAAATAGACGGATGAGTAATGAGTGAGGCGGCAGCCCTCGCGCCTTACTGCCTCCTTCCCACACACACACAATTCCTCCTCCTCCACTTCCTCCGCTTCTCTGCACTTCTTTTTCTTGTGCCTTTTATCTAGCAAGCGCAAGAGCCCATTTGGTTGGGCACGCGCATAAATATGACTAAAAAAACGCGCTTTCACTTAATATACACATATGTAAATAACCAAATACATATACTATTATATCGTATTATATCGTAGCCGTTTCGGCTTGGCCAAGAGAATTTCTATTTCTGGGTCTCGTCAGCAGCGCCGTGCACACTGGGAAAACATACACTAACACACACACGCACACAGAGTCAGAGGCCACAGGCAGACACAACACCAAACCGCCGACGCTGCAACTGCCGCTGCAGTCGCCTCTCAAGCCGATTACAAATTTGCCGTATTATTTTTATTATTTAATCAAATTTATTGTTGTAGTAGATAACAATTTTTACTTGTTTTAAACCAAAATTATACACTAATTTTATCGACAACAGCGACTAAACATAAATAAACAGCAGTGTGACTGCAAGCGACAAACGCAAAAATACCAAACATGCTGGCAACTGGTTATATCGAAAGTTTTACAAATGCAATATCGATATAATAAATTTATCGAAAATGAATTATTATAATTGCACTTTTATCAGCGAAAACTCTTTCGCGTTTTAATCCATATATATTTTATTACTTTTTTTAGAATTTATTGTTAAAAGTATGAATTTAATTTCATATTTGTTTAAGCCTTAGGGCTTTGAAACGGCTTTTTAAATGATGGGCTGCCCTAAATTTAAATTTTAAAATGCCAATGATTTGTATATTTTTTCAACTCTTTTAATAAAAAAATGTAATTTTGTTTAAATTCCATTTAAAATAGTTTTGAAGTACAACCGAATTTAATAAAATAAATTCATTTTTGCGAGTGTTTGGTCACCCTAAACATGAACAGTGTTGTAAAAGCGCTTCTGCTGTTTTCAAGTGTGCGTACGAACCGCAGCCAACTTTGCTCACTTCTTTCTTTCCTAAACTCTGAAGATGGTGAGTGGACGTTGCTACAAGTTGTGCCGTTCGAAATTAGTTTAAACAAGTGTGCTATGGGCATAAACAAATTAAAATGTGCTGCAGCTGCATTGCAAACATGCGGCAAGCCTAAGCATAGGCTGCAACATGCGTGGGCAATGTGAAAGTGAGCAAATTAACGAAAAACCGACAAAGGCGTGCAAACATAACCTCCCCATGTGTTTGCCACTGCCACAATTACCTGCAGCAGCCGCATTTCACAATTTTCCGCACGTGTAGCTAGTTTTCTTTATGTTTTCCTTAACTAATTGTTGACTTCTCTTTCGCTCTAGTCGAATATCAAGAGGAAGAAGACCAGGAAGCTGCGTGGTCACGTCAGCCACGGTCACGGTCGTATCGGCAAGCACCGCAAGCATCCCGGAGGTCGCGGTAACGCTGGTGGTATGCACCATCACCGCATCAACTTCGACAAATACCATCCTGGTTACTTCGGTAAGGTCGGTATGAGGAACTTCCATTTGCGCCGCCAGCACAAATTCAGGCCCGAAATCAACCTGGACAAACTTTGGTCCCTTGTCGGAGCCGAGAAGTTCGCTGAGCTCGAGAAGGAGAAGAGCACCAAGGCGCCAGTCATTGATCTGGTTCAGTTTGTAAGTGTTCCCCCCTTCTCTGACTATGCTTAACTTGTGTTTGTTTTTGTTGTGATATGAAGATACACCCAAGGCGATGGGCGGACTGAATGCGACCGTACAATTGCTCTCCCCGTGTAGCGAAAGCCTTACAGATCCCAAACAAAAAACAAAAACAAAGCAATGCTAAATAGTTCACAGTTTAAAGATATATGAATTAATGTTTATATTATTTCCCCACTTAGGGATACTACAAGCTGCTGGGTCGTGGCCATCTGCCCGCTCGTCCCGTCATCGTGAAGGCCAAGTACTTCTCCAAGAAGGCTGAGGACAAGATCAAGAAGGCCGGTGGTGTCTGCTTGCTGAGCGCCTAAGTTAAGGTGTGTGTCCTATGATTAACTTACCTTACCTCCTTTCTTTATCCTCTATATCCATTTATATATAATACATAGATATATTTCCCCATCTTACCTGCTCATTTCCCTATCCGCCTATTTATCCATTTATATATATCAATTACCCCAATTTAACTGCTCATTTCTTTATACTCCTTTATATATAATATATACATACTTTTCCCCAACTTCCCCACCCACTTATATTCTTTCTTTATATCCCTTTATATATAAATATTATGCCGGTATTAATTTTCTTCTCTTCTCTTGCAGATATTCCTCTTCTGATCGCAACTGAACGTAATACATTCGACCATCAAAAATGTATTTGTTTTTTAATAAATTTAAACAGAAAAAAACAAACCCCGATGCATTTATCGTTTTATAATATCAGTATCTATACCTGGGGCTTATCAGCATTGCTATTGTTGTTGTTGTCGTTCTTGTTATTATTCGCAAGTGTTTCGGAACTTGCGCACATGACGGATTTATGAGTCTGTGTGCGTGCGCGTGTGCATCTCTGTGTGTGTGCGCGTGAGTGCGTGTTCGTGTATTTTCGTTATGAAGCCCAACATAATTAGAAGCCGAAATCATCCGCTCTCATTGTGAAATGAGTCAGCAGATGGTAACATATTGTATGCACTAGCACATATCCTGTAAGTACGGTTTGCAAGGTTTTTGTTTGTTTTATTCTCACGCGTCGCTCTCGCTTCGTGTCACGCCAATTAAAGCTAAACGAACAACTAAAACAAACCGGTTCTATGAATGAGCTTTTCTGCCACACGCGAACTTAGTTGCCTTATCATGTCTTCGGTGTATGCTCACCTAATGTCCAAGGTCAAGCGCCTGAAACATTTTCCCATTTTCAAAATTTTCTATTCGTTTTCGTCTCAAAACTTCTTAAATATTTTTATTTATTTTTAGCATATTTGAAACAACTATAAATTTCCCCTCCCGTTAACGCCTACGCCAAAACTACAGGGTAAAACATGGAAAATTTCTAACTTGCCGCATTTGATGAAGTCTGGCAACCTTGGCCGCCGCCGCACAAATGAACGGCTCATTTCGCAGCACTCCGTGGCAGATTTTCGCGAAGCGTTTGACTGAACGGTTGTGTTTGTAGCGGGCGCGTTGTCGTAAAATATATATAAAAAAGAAATACACACACGGAAGCATTACGTGGTAGGTCAAGGTTACTTTATCTGTAATTTCCTGAATCGGTTGCGGGGGACGAGCTGTCCTTGAGCCAAGGACAACACGCACTTACAGAACGTATTTTCATCGAGAAGAAACTAACTGAATGTAATTCTAATCAGAAAACACGCGTGTCACGTTCGGCACGGGCCGGCAAAGCTTTCGTCAAGTTTTCATCTTGGCAATGAATTGCATTGCAATTGCAAGAATAAAGCTCAATGAAAGTTGTAAACAATTTACAACAACGCACAATTGACGCACTCATCTATATTTACAGTTACTTACAAGCCGATTACATAACGACAGAGGGACAGTGGCAAGCGCAAAAACAATGGCACAAAAAGTATTGCGAAATGTAACGCACTGCATCTTCGATATGGATGGCCTGTTGCTGGGTGAGTGAGAAAGATAGAGAGAGAGGGGATTTCTGCATGCATAGGAAAACTATCGATAGTATTATCGTGCATAAAAAGAGAGTGGGAATGAAAGAGACAGGGAGAGAGAGAGAGATAGAAAGGTGTAACTGCATGAGTAATGAGTGATTGCTTGGCGAAGTTATTTTTGGTTCTGGTTCCGGTATTCGTTAGCTGGGTTCCGGATCAATAAAATTCAAAAATAGAAATTTGTATCAAAAATTAATAGCTTAGCTGTTTTACGATGAAAAGCAGAAATAAAAATTGTGATAAATCATTTATTACTTCAATGTTTTATAGGGAATTTGGATAAATAATTTATTTATTTATTGAGGTGAAAATAAAAATGAATCTAATAAAGACATTAATAGAGGCAGATGAAGTGACAAATGTAGAACTTGTGGCAGTTTAGGAAAGTTAATTTTAATATTGTATGTTAATATTGGTATACATACATATGTATGTATGTATATAAAATATGGTATATTTTAGAATGATGATTAGTTATAGAATAGTAGAATCAGTTTATGAAATTGTGATTGATATAAATATTATTATAAATGAAATATTGTATTAATTGCAAAGGGTGCTAGTTAACATATACGATAGTAAAGACGATAGTTTTCCGCTTTCTGGTAAATTTTGTAAATTACATATGGTTTACAACTAGACACCGAAACCCTGTACTCGGTTGCCACCCAACTGATTCTCGATGAGTACGATCTGAAATACACGTTCGAGGTGAAGCAGCAATTGATGGGTCTGCAGACCCAGCAGGTAGCCGAGTTTATTGTCAAGACCTACAACTTGCCAATGACATGGGAAGAGTACGCGAAGCGACAACTGGAGAATACCCGAAAGCTGATGCTGGATGCTAAATTGATGCCAGGTATTAATTTCCATGTCCTGTCGTTCGTCCCCATTCTTTTGCAGACACTGAAAGGATATACGAGGAAGTCACTAGGCAAATAGCCGTTAGTTGTGGTCGCACATATACGGAGGAGACACGTTTCCGACTGATGGGCACTACCGATCAACGTTCTGCCGAAATAGCGATAGACGAATGCAGATTACCGTTAACTGTGAACGAATACTTGACAAGATATCACAAAATGTGCAGAGAACGGATGTGCTCAGTGCCGGCTCTAAAAGGTTAGCCTAAAGGGTCCCTTGAATTGATATCGTTGCTTAATATGGACTTTTACAGCATGATATGTTACAAAAATTGTTTTCATTGCTTATTTGCCTGTGATCTCGCCTTATATCTTCATCAGCTGTCTGTTCTTATGATTTGTCTAATTGTTCGCTAATCGCTTCCAACTTAATCGTGATATTTCATTATTTATTAAAGGAGCCGAACGCCTTTTGCGTCATCTGCACGCTAGCAAAGTGCCTTTCGCATTGGCCACCAGCTCGGGAGCTGAAATGGTCGATCTGAAAACAACACATCATCGCGAACTCTTCAGTCTATTCAATCATCGTGTTTGCGGCTCGTCAGACAAGGAAGTGAAGAACGGTAAACCGGCTCCCGATATCTTTCTCATAGCCGCCGATCGATTCAGCGATAAGCCTGCGCCCGAGAACTGTTTGGTCTTTGAGGATTCGCCCAATGGAGTTACGGCGGGCATTAGTGCTGGCATGCAGGTAGTTATGGTTCCGGATCCACGTCTGGCAGCGGATCGTTGTGCTCACGCCTCGCAGGTGCTGAAATCCCTAGAGGATTTCAAGCCCGAACAATTTGGCCTGCCCCCATTTAGTAATTAAGCAAAACCAAATAGAATAAACTATGTTGACCCCTTTGCTAATCGTGTACCTAATGTCTAACTAAAACTAAACATGGCTATATGTATAAATACCTACATAAATGCAGGGAATTAAACCGTACCGTAAAGAAACCTCTTTGTAATTTATAATATCGAAACCCTCGATCATCGCAACAGGAACTGAAAAGAATGGAACCAACAAATGAAACTCGAAGGGAATTTTCGAAACGATACATCGTGTTCTTAACAATATCGAGTACCGATACCCATCTTAGCGGAACCGGAACTGACAACTGTTACAAAACACGAATACTTTATTTTGTACAAGTACTAATCTAATACACCTAAAAATTTCTAATTCTGACTGTATTCACTTTGCTTTACATTTTTCCAACCGCTTCTAGCTGCTTGTGTATATCTGGGGCCTTTTGGTTTGCAATCGATATGGAAACTTCCTTTCCTCTTTCTGTAATTTAAATAAAAATCCATCATAACATAATTTCATAATATTTATGCCAATTTACCATAGCGAGCATAAAGTTTTGGCTGCACGCCACGACATTCCCTTACCAGGATGGGTAATTCAGGATTGTTTCTTTTTAAATTCACATAAAACTTCTGAACATACTCCCTGAACAAAAAATCATTTCGTTAAATTATATAATGAATTTCAGAATAACTTCTTATCAACGCACCTGGCGCCTTTAGAAGCAACGCATTTCGGATCCAATATGATACGAACTTCCTTTAGCTTATGCGTGAAACTCGAAAACCGAGCTATAGTCATATACATTTTTTTTATATATATTAAATAATATTTAGAATTTGACTGCTCTTTATCACAAATACGAATGACGCGGGAAGCTGCCAGCAATTCCTAAGTCCTCTCTGCTTTCCATGGTTGCTTTGTTAGTTTGAAAATGTGTGGCAACCTTACGATTATCGATAAATCTACAGACATTACTGCCTATCGCCTATCTTTGTAGCATTGCTTATCAAACTCTCGTCATATTTGTTTACGCGTGTTTTGCTGTCAGTTTATTATTTTCTTTTTGGAAAAGTCGAGAAAAAGTAATTTTATCAAATAAAATGACGTCCGTACATTGTCAATTGTGGATGGGCAGTGTAAGTATAGCTAAATACAATAAAGAATTATAGTTGTTAAATCTTTACTGCACCTTACAGCTGGATACGTACATGACGGAAAATTTCATAATTGCCGCGTTCCGTAAAATGGGCGAAGATCCGACAACTGTACGTCTGATGCGTAACAAATACACTGGCGAGCCGGCTGGGTATTGTTTTGTTAACTTCATATCGGATGATCATGCACTGGATGCCATGCACAAGCTGAACGGCAAACCGATACCCGGCACTAATCCCATCGTGCGTTTTCGCCTCAACTCGGCGAGTAATTCATACAAATTGCCCGGGAGTGAACGCGAGTTTAGTGTCTGGGTTGGCGATCTCAGCTCCGATGTGGATGACTATTCATTGTACAAGGTTTTCTCCAGCAAATACACTTCGATTAAAACGGCCAAAGTGATACTGGACAGTTTGGGTTTCTCCAAGGGCTACGGTTTTGTTCGTTTCGGTATTGAGGATGAGCAGAAGTCGGCTTTGTACGATATGAATGGATATGTTGGACTGGGCACAAAGCCAATCAAGATCTGCAATGCGGTACCTAAGCCAAAGGCCGAGCTAGGAGCAGCTCTAGGAAATGGTAGCAATAGCAGCTATGGTTATGGTGGATCTGGAACTACAACGGCGGCAACGGCCGCCTCGACCACAGCTGGAGCAGATTACTCGCAGTATTATGATCCGACAAGCACCTACTGGCAAGGCTACAATGCTTGGCAGGGTTATTACGGTGATCAGAGTGCTGCTCCTTCCATCACAGATGCAGCTGCATACTATCAACAGGCAATGTCGCAGTCTCACTCAAATCCACAGACATTAGCTCAGCATGCAGAGGCCTGGAGTGCCCAGCGCAGTGCTCAGTATGAGCAGCAGCAACAGCTGACTGCCTCAGCCAGCAGCAGCAGCCCCGCCGTCGCCTCAGCTGGAACTGCAGAGGAGGACTATGGACTGGAGGAGCATAAATTTGTGCTGGATGTGAATAAACTTAATCGTGAAACTATCGATTCCGATCGACATCTGTATGATGCTTTGGAGAGCTCCAAGTGGCTGCCCATTGAACAGTTAGAGGTTTTTTAGTTATGTATACAATAAAAATATTGTAGTTTTAAATATAAATAAAATATAAAAAAGAAACATTTTTTTATTCAGGGAGTACCATTAGCGTGGGTGGTGGACCACAATCGATAAGTTTTTATACCGATAGCTAAAAGTATTTCATTGCATATGATTCGTTCGATTAATTAAATTAAACGATAGTTGCTATCGATATCAACCTACCTCCACCTGGTTGTACGAATTTTCTTAGATTTTGTGTAGAAAAATCAAATCTGTATTAAATGGCGCCGTTTAAGCGCGTTCGACAACCGAAAATAACCACACAAGCCCTGCTAGACTTTGACTTGGGTGAAAGTTCATCTGACAGCGATTTCCTGCCCGATATTGACAACTGCTCCGATGGCTCAAAAGACGAAAGTGATGGCGAGGGTGACAGCAGCGACGCCAGCAGCAGCAGCGACAGTGATTCAAATGCCGACTCTGGTGACGAAAGCGAAGATTCGACACTGCAGTTGAGACAATTGCTGGCCGAGAATAATGCGAATCAGGAGGAGGCAGGACAGGTGGCAGCGGTGTCCGGTGCTGCTGCTGCTGCTGCAATTGCTGCACCCGTGCATGTTAATGGCTTCACTAGCGAAGCACTGGCTTTGTCCACAGCGCCGGCGAAGCGGATGTGCTGTGTGTGCCTGGGCGAGCGAAGCGACGACGTTAACGAGATTGTCGAATGCGATTCGTGTGGTGTGTCCGTGCACGAAGGCTGCTACGGTGTCAGCGACAACGTGAGCATCTCTAGCACCAACTCAACCTGCTCCACAGAGCCGTGGTTCTGCGAGGCGTGTCGTGCAGGCGTCTCTGAGCCGGACTGCGAATTGTGCCCGAACAAAGGTGGCATTTACAAGGAGACTGATGTCGGCAAATGGGTGCATCTCATTTGTGCACTCTATGTGCCTGGCGTAGCCTTCGGCGAGGTGGAGCAACTCAGTTCCGTCACGCTCTTCGAGATGCAGTACAGCAAATGGGGCGCCAAGCTGTGCTCCCTCTGCGACAACTCGTTGTTCGCCCGCACCGGCGTCTGCATTGGCTGCGATGCGGGCATGTGTAAGACTTATTTCCATGTGACTTGCGCACAAGTTGCTGGCTACCTCATTGAGGCACATCACGAAGATGATGCTGCAGATCCATTCTATGCCCACTGCAAGGTGCATTCCGAGAAGGAGATGATAAAGAAGCGGCGACGCAACTATCACACACTGCGGCTCAATATGCTGCAGCAGGCCAAGCAGCGTGCGTTGCTACAGCAGCAGCTGATGGACGCCAATCCCAATCCGGCACAGGCGCGCATACAGCGCAAATTGCTAAAGATACAACAGAAATATTCACAGCACAAGCAGATGAAGCCGACACCGTGGGTGCCCACGCAGAAGATGTCGCGCCTGTTGACTAGCTCTGCCTCCGCGTGCCGTCGTCTACTGGACAAGGCGGAATTCATGGCCGTGGACGTGCATCATTTGGAGCAGCGGGAGGCGAACATACAGGCGCTGCAAGACATACGCAAGAAGTGGCACATTGCACCCGCTTTCAATGTGGAGTTCACTGCCTACTACATGGATCGCATTGTCCGCATGACGGACTTCAAGCAGCAGCAACAGCAGCTCATCCAGCACAATGCCCAGCTTAGCCAGGAGCAAGACGAGCTGCGTGCCAAGTACGACAGCGCACTGGAGGAACGCAAGCAGGTGAAGGCGACACGAGATGCACTGATGATCAGCGTGAAAACGCTTCACAACAGTCTAAGCCAGCTCTGTCCCATCCTCAACTTACCGAATGTGGAGCTGATAGCACGACCGCAACCTGAACCGGTAATTAAGTTGGCGGCGACTCCTCCACAACGTCCTATATCGGTACCCACAGCTGCAGCACTGAAAATGGGTGTCGGCTTTCCACTCTCCCACCTCACCAATCCGGGCAGCAAAGTGGACAACTCTCGCCAACTCAGCACAGCACAGCAATCGCAATTGAACTGCAACAAGTCATCTTCCACCTCCATTGCGCCAGCCTTCAACTGTGGCATCTGCAAGCGCAACAACGATCAGCATTTGCTGGTCAAGTGCGACACCTGCAATCTGCATTATCATCTGGGCTGCTTGAATCCTCCGCTAACCCGTCCGCCCAAGAAATCAAAACAATATGGCTGGCAGTGTTCCGAGTGCTGTGACAAATCCGATGTATCCGATGCAGTCACCGAAATCTCACCGGGTCCACGCAAGTCACGCACGCGTTTCAACAAAGACGGACATTTGGTTTACGTGGATCGTTACTCGCTGGACGATGTGCCCAAGGAGTCGATACTGCAGCAGCAGCAGCAACTGCAGCAGGTGAAGCGTGCGCTTAACAAATCGCTGCCAGTTCCTATCGAAATCAGCGACGAGTTGATTAAGTCACCCAAGCGCGCCAAGATGCAATCGCCACGCAAGACGCCAGTGAATGGTAAGAACAAACAGCAACTGACTCATCCCCAAATTCTAATCTCATACTCTCTCTCTGTCTTTCAGTTCAAGCCGGCGAGCTGCTGGTCATGGCACGCAGCAATTCGAATCTCTCTGGCTGTGAGGACTCCATCGATGATTCCCTGGGCAAGCAGTCGCGAAAGGGCAAACGCAAGGATAAGCATAAAAACAAGCACAACTTGTCGTCCGATACGGAAAAGTCCTTCAACAAGGAGCACAAGCGTAAGCGGAAGAAGCGCGCACATGCAGACGACTCAATGCCGGATACAGCGAATTCGGGCAGCACCATAAAGATTATATTCAAAACGTTGCGATTGCCCGGTGAAGATGCACCCGAATCAACTAGCTTCTATGTGCCCGCGAATGCTGTGCGCTCTGTGGATGAAGCATCGCGTCCCACATCAGTGGAAACTGTTGAGGATATTATGCAGCCGGAGCTGATACCTGCACCTGCACCTACACCTATTGTTGTTATGCCTCCCGTCATAGCAATGTCACCACAAAAGTTGAAAGAAGTGAAAGCGCCACTGGCCGAGACGCCTTCGCCACAACGTAAGGTCAGTCCGCGCAAGTCGACGCCACGTAAACCACGCGTTGGTCGCCCACGTGTACCCAATCCCAAGGTAATCATGGAAATCTCCTGCTGTGTTTGCACGCAATCCGGCAAAGCCAATCAGGTTGTGACTTGTGACGAATGCCACAAGCATTATCACTTCGCCTGCCTCGATCCGCCGCTGAAGAAATCACCGAAAATACGCGGCTACTCGTGGCACTGTGCCGAGTGTGATCCCACAGAGGATGAGGCACTGCCCATCTAATAGATCGATCTATCATCTATAGATCTCTTGCCATACACCACACCATTTTTATATCAATCATCCTATTGTATTTATTTATATGTTAGTTTAAACAAAAAGAGACTTGAGTATTTCCATTTTCGAATTCGTAAGCTAATTAAGGTTCCACAACTATCACGATCAACATTATTGTAAGAATTCCTCAGATATCGTATTAAACGCACTTTCATATTATACAATGAAAAAAATCTATTCAGATGATATGTAAAAGATAATAGAAAATTAAAGTTTTCTATGTCACAAGATTTTAATGATTAGTTTCTATTTAATAAAGAATTGTATACAGATCATATACATTTATATATATGTATTAAAAACATATACATTTATATTATATATATTCATATTCAATGCTGAAATCAAAATTCATAGACAATATTCGTGTTGACATTTAGATTGTCCACTGCAATCGACTTGGACATGTAGGGACCGTCCAGTTCGTAGCCCATTTTGCGATAATAATTGCGCGTGCCAACACCAGAGATGACAGAGAGTTTGGTGCTGCCATGCTCCTCCCGTGCTATCCGCTCCGCCTCCTCCATCAGCAGCATGCCAAAACCTTGATGCTGGAACTTGGTGGGATCACGTGAGCTTACTGGCACCACTGAGCCATAGACATGCAATTCGCGTACAATCGAGCAGCTGCCCTGTAGTTCAGGTCGGAAGGTGTTGGGGGAGCACTTGCGTAGACGTAGCAGTCCCACTAGAATATCCTGTTCGGGATCTTCGTACGACAGAAACGTTTCCCAGCCACCGTTTGCTGTATAATCACGGCGTATAAGCTCAATCTCGTAGGGACGCACCTTGTTGTGTATCTCTTGGATGCCCACTTCGCGTGTGCGCACATCTCGACATATGGTGCCCAAATCTTTCATGCGCGCCAGCGCCAATTCACGAAGATTGCCATGTTCCACTCCAGAGCTAAGAAAGGGGAAGGGAATATGTAGATAAGGTCGTAAATAAACTGCCTCCTTTTTTCTCACCTCACCAGCGGCATGGGTATGTCGCGCTGCACGCGATAGACACGCGTCCATGGTGGCACCAGTGCCAGAATTTTGGCCACCAAATCCACCAGCATCGATGGTGGATATGACTTATAGCGTCCCGTTTTCCACAGCTCATAAAGTCCTGTTCCGCGTATGACAAGCGTTGGATAGATTTTTAAACCATCCGAGCGAAAGGCGGGATTCTCGAAGTACTCAATGAACTGTTCAATGTCGCGCTCGAAGTCCACATTGGGCAGATCGGGCATCATGTGTGTGACAATCTTGTAGCCGGCATCTTTGCCCATGTGAAAGGTTTCGCAGACAGCGCGCACTGTGTGGCCACGATTGGTGTCCCTTGCCACGTCCTCGTAGACAGACTGCACCCCAATTTCCAACCGGGTGCAGCCATAGTTCAACATATCCGTGATGTGGCGCTTCAGACAGTAGTCTGGACGTGTCTCAATTGTGATGCCAATGCACTTTGTGCGAGATTTCTCCGAGTAACGTACAGCTTCGGCCACATTGGCGCTGCTGTGCCCGGAAAGGGCATCGTGTAGATTACGAATAAAAAAGTCACGATATTCTTCAGAAAGAGCCATGAACGTGCCGCCCATTACAATGAACTCCACCTTGTCCACAGAGTGTCCCAACTGCTTGAGCTGCTCCACGCGATGTCGTGTCTGCAGGAAGGGATCATAGCGTGCACGTATCGCTCGCATTGAGGTCGGCTCGTAGCCAGTGTAGGATTGTGTCGAGTATTCGAAATCGCTGTCGGGTCCACCGGGGCAATAAACGCAGATGTTGCCGGTAAAATTGATGTGCGGACATCGATGCGGTTTGCACATGACAGCAACAACGGCAATCTGAAGTAGACATTTGCAATTATTTTACATCCTTTTGCCCCACTGTGCTGGGAATATAACTTACTCCACTTGCGGTTCGAATAGGCTTTGCTCGCAGCTTTGGTAGCAGTATTTTCTTTGCGTCCTGTGGCACGGCTGCAATAATGTCGACCAGTCGCGGTGAGCTGTCCAGTCCATACTTGGAAGAGATAAGCGATTTCATGCGATTAAGATTCACATCCTTCTTTGCCTCGTCTGCCTTTAACAGTTCCTGAATGATTTCACCGATGACAAGCACCTGGCGCTCCTCACGGCTGAGACCAACAGCTGTTGCGAATAATTATACAAATAATATTTAGGATAATGTAAAAGAAATAATTATTGTGAAACTTACCCAGCTTCTTTTTCTGCTTCATTTTGTGGCTGGAGAAACTTTATAAATATCACACGTGTGGCGTTGTAATTGCAAGTTGCATGAACAATCGAGCTAAGGTTGCATTGTGAGTTCTAATTTATCGACACGAACAGCTGACAGATATTCGACATATAAATAATGTATATAATGGAATCATCATACAATAAAGTTCAAGTAAAATAAAACATACTGTAAAGAAGAGTGCATAAATAAATATTTTTATTTATTAAAATAAAAATGTTTAATTATTTTCATAATCTTTCAAACGTTCTGACGTCACATATTAAACACAACCTTCTTTTTTCCTTCTTAATTGCAGTAAGGCTTATCGTAATCGATCTGGTATCGATGCCACTTATCGAGTAACCGTTGCATGACGAGAAAGGCATCGTTTGCTTTTTATTATAACAAATTTTATATTTTGCGTACCACAAAAATGACCAGCTGCGTGCAGCAGCAAAAGGATCAGGAGCAACTGCTGGAGCAGCTAAATGCCAGTGACGATGAAATAAACGACAATGGCGACATTGACGAGGAGGGGGAGGAAGACAAAGACGGGCAACTGCTAACGGAGCCAACCTTTTGCTTTTCGGTGTGTATACAAACGAGAAAAAAACACTTGAGTGCGAAATAATACAAGTTTTAAATGCCACCACAGAACAGTCATGCATGCTGGATATGCAATGGATATTACGGTCCCAATTTCGGTGAGCCACTCTGCGGGCCTTGTCATGCATTTCTGTATAACGCACAACGAGCCGAAGAATTATTGACCGAGCTATCGGATGACGAAGACTCCGGCAACGATGAGCCCCCATTTAAGGACAAGCAGGAAGATGATGAAACTGAGAACGATGCTGATATTATGGGCTTTGAAGATCTAGAAGATGCAGCACCAGCTGGACAACCACAGCAACAACAACAACAGGCGCTGCCACAGCAAGCTAACAATGAAGCGGAACAAGAACAGCCGGAACAACAGCAGCAGCAACAACAGCAGCCGGCACAACAGCAGCCAGTAGCTGAGCAACAGTTGGAGGTGCAATTGATGCCACCACGTCGTGGAACACCAGAGCGTGATTTTGAGCATGAGCGTGCAGTTAATCCATTCATTTTGCCCATTAAACGACCACGGCCAGCACCGCCTCTTGCCCTGCCCCACTTCATGCAGGAGCTGGCCGATGGCCGGGCGAGAGCCCATGAATATAACGCACAAGGAGCAAGCTGCAGTATCAAGGCAAACATCACAAGCCTCATACCCGTCGAGGTAATGCTAAAGATCTTCGCCTATCTGGACGACATGTCCCTGTGGATGGCCAGTGAGGTGTGCAAGCAGTGGAAGCAGATCATAGCTAAGAATACGGCACAAAGCATGTGGAAATCATACATAAAACAGCGCTGGCCGCTGTTCGAAAGTCTCGCCGAGTTGCCCGACTGGTATAAGCTGTACGGCTCGCTGATGTCGTCATGCTTCTGTCGCACATGCCTCATCGAACTGGGCAGCCAATCACCGCCAGCTGGCGAGCAGGGTAATGTGATACGCAACAATTTTCTGCGCGGTGAAGCGAATCTCTTGAACAGCTATGAGTCGGAAGGCATTTCAGCCATTCCACTGGATCGCCAGAACAACTACTGGCAAGCAACGATTCTCGGCCCACCTGGCAGCCCCTATGAAGGTGGCAAATTCTTTCTGTTTATCTACTTTCCCGAACGTTATCCCATGACACCGCCCACAGTGCGTTTTCTAACCAAAATTCTTCATCCGAATGTGTCACGACATGGTGATGTTGGCATCGATATATTCCAGCAGCAGAACTGGTCACTGGCCCTGAATGTGGCCAAGGTATTACTTTCGGTGCAGAGTCTACTCACAGATCCATACACAGAGGTGTGCATGGAGCCGGAAGTGGGCTATATATATGAGCATGACAGATCACGTTTTGAGCAGCTTGTACGTTCCTGGACCTGGAAGTATGCCATGCTCGAGCTGATGGCGCCGCGTTAAGGAAAAAGGATTCCTTTATAGTTCTCAGACCCGAGACATCATCATCATCATCATAAAATCGCACGTGTGCTTACCGGACTGAAAGTTGGAAACTTTTAAGACACTCCTCCCCTGCTATTAATTTATGTATTTTCTGTGTATATGGATTTAACTACATATTACCATTAATGTATTTAGTCTAATACTAAGTGCCATTTAGACGATCCGTCTGTAATGGCCACTCTAACGTATATCCCACAAAAAAAGTCTAAGTATAGTCGACAGTTACGAATAATAACAACAAATATAACGCTTCTATAAATTTATACCTTATATGCGCGAAAAAAGTATTTTATTTCCATTTTTAAAACTAACATTATGATTAGGTTTTCATCTACTTCGTCCAGGAAACCTTGGGTATATCGAAATGTTCGGTTAGGGTGTCCAGATGCTCATTGAATTTCTCCACACGTTCTTTGTGTGTTGTCTGCGCTTTCTCCATAATTCGTTTGTTTCGCATCTTTTCCTGCTGCTTCTTGCTAGCCAGCTCCGCCTTGGTTAGTTTCCTTTCGTAGCCACTTGTCGATGTTGATCCAGAAGCAGACTCGTTGATTTGTTGTTCTACATATGATTTCTGCAGTTCCTCCTTTTCCTTGTCCTTGCTCTTGTGCTTCTTCTTCTTTTTCTTTAGTTCGTTGTCGCTTTTAAGCTTTAATTTGCCTTTGGCGACGTATGCGTATGCGTCTGACATCGTTTTTGTACAAAATATAAACAAATTAATTTGCTTTGTTTTTCTTTTCGTTCGAGGGCTGTCAAAAAAGAGTAAGTGTAACCAGGGATGCAGTATGCCATATGATAGATAGATAGTATCGATAGATATCGAATGTAATCGTTTCGAGCAGAATTCGATAGAGTTATCGTTTTTATTTGAATTTATTACCGGGTAATTTTTACAGTGAGTACTTTTCAGCGAATACAGCGAGTACTTCTCAAATAATACAATGATAAACAAAGAAATAGTTTTTAAAAAATGTTTCTTTAAAAAACATAAATATTTCACTTCTATATATTTATATTGTATACTTATTATGTGCAATGAAACGTTCCGGCTGCAATTGTAAATTGCTTTGAATATCGTATCGCTTATCCCTTCAGTTCTATTTACCTGACCAGGCATGTAGACCGTTGCTCTCTTTAAAGCTTTCGCTCTTTGGGCCACCCACGCGTTCGTAGTCCGTGCGAAAAGCTCGCACGGTTACTGCACATGTAGTTGTGCGTGGTTAGGCCGTCGTGTACTTGTTAGCATTCAGTTCAATCCCATCGAGCGACGGAACAACATCTCGTGTGTTGTGTGTGCACAAGCTCAAGGCGCGTTTGTAAATATTTAAAAAATTTATTCATAAATTTGGCCAAAACTCAACATTTATTCGTGGTGAGATTGTCAAGCTCCAAAAAATTCCCAAATAATTGAAACCTGTGTTGAAAGTGACGAGTGATCAAGATTCACATTAAAAAAAATAATAGAAAAATATTTAAAATAAATTCAAAATAAAAAAAATACCAGGCCAAAGAAAAAAAAACACAGCAAGTGTGAAGGTGAAAATTCTGCCCACTCTCTTTCTTACAGAGTCTCTCGAAAACTAACGGTTTAGACATTAGGTGGAAAAAGCTCGCTCACCTCGCACATGCGTGTGTGTGTGAGAGTGTGAGTGAATGCTGTGCCAGCAGCTGTGTGTGTGGGTTGATGTTGCTGTGAGTGTGTGTGTGTTGGGTTTTTAGCATCCTGTAGCAAGTTCTTCACTCAAGGATAACAGTCGTAAAAGTACAACAATGTAATGAAAATATCAGAAAATATTATCATCATCATCATCATCCTCATCATCATCATCATACTCGTTGTCGTCGTCAGGCAGAAGTATTACATTTTTATGTGCATGTCGTGAGGATATATCAAATACATATACACTGACATTTGTTGTAAGTGCGTGTGCGTGTGTGTATTGCGTGTGTGTCTGTCTCAATGGATCTGTTTTTGTCATTTCTGTTTCTGTTCTGGAGGAGGTTTAGTTCGCCCTTTCTTTCAATGGTTTAGTCTGTAAAAACTTTGATGTCCTTCTTTGTCACATTTGTTTTATGCGTCGAATTTGCATGTGTTCAATTTACGACCTGAATTGCCTTCCGTTACTTCCCATTATAACTAGGGACTGTAAGGTCTAGAGGTCTGCAGGCTCGCACTGGGGGCTACCTCCCCCAACACAGACTGAGCGCATGTAACAGGTAACCCACACACTCACACGTGCGCTCTCTCCCACATATGGTCCCCCTCTCTCTCTCTCTGATTCTTTCTTTCTCTCTTTTATGTGACTGTAACTTTTAAACATACGCGCTGTCAGGAACATCAACAGCGATTTCAATGTCATAAAAATAATGTTAAGTTCGTATTAAAAACAAAAAGCTGTTGTTGAGATTTCTTTCGTGTTTTATAAAGAGCTTATAAAACACATAAGAAATAACCTTCTTTATTTACAGCTCGTATTTTTTATAAATTCGGCTTAAATAACTAAAGAATTAATGCAAAACTAGAATACTTATTTTTGTTCAACGGACAACTTGAAAGTATTCTCACAAAGTTTAGCTCCAACTTAGAATAATTTCATTTTGTTCTGCGAAAAACTTGAACATCTTTGCAAAAGCTGATGGCAATGAGTTTTTTAAAGTCATTTTCAAAAGTATGGATGATTCATATGCAAAACAAAACCACTTTGGCGCAAGTTTTTTGCGATATCCTTTTTTTCGGACTTGTAAAAAGTGCGCAACGCTTGGTGGGGCAAAAACTTTTTCATTACCAGGTCGACCTTAAAATTCAGACATATGCAAAATCGATTTGGTCCCCTGTCGCCTAGAAAGAGATGGGGACACAGAGATGGGGGGACAGGGCAGCAATGTGTCAGAGGAGAGAGATGAATTATTCAAAGGATGCTGATAAATATTTTATGCAACACTCGCACAGCAGCAGACATAGATTTAAAATTCCGAAATTGTTGTTGCGGCCTGCGGTTGCAGGCGCTACGCGCGGCGCTTTATTGAAATGCCATTAGCGCATTTCAATGGGGCGCGCACCCACACATACAAACTTGCACCGTTCGTGCACGCGGCGTATGCGCAATCTACTGAGTGTTGAGTCGAGTCGAGCAGGCGAGCATCCTGCAGATTCTCTGTTATTGTTCGAGTGCAAATATTAACATTAATGCGGGCATTGTTTAACAAATATTTGCATGTGCAACAGAGCAAGTCAACTCAGACACACACACACACACGCAAATACACACTACCTCACAAAAATAACAATGAAAAGTAATCAGCAGCTTTGTAATAATAGTACAATTATTTCAGTGCGTTTCAAGTGAAAGTTTGGCTCGTTTCGTTTCGATTCGGTTCGGTTTGTTTCGGTTTCGCAGCGGTTTTTAATTGAAAAGTGCCAAGAAGCAGAAGAAGGAAAGCTAATGTACCTGTTTCCACAGCACGTGGCATGCTAATCAAAACTTGCAATTTCCTCCCTCGAACGTAGCAGCAGTTTCTAGTTGGTGGCTCTCGATGAAGGTGAGTTGGAAAACAAAATATATACTTTAGTTCTTTTAAAAAACGAAAAAAAAACCTCAAATTGACTAAACAGATAACAATTGAGTTATCGATATACTTATAATTTACTCAAGCTAAAGAAAGTATTAAATACTTTTAAATTAAAATACCAAAAAGTATTGTAATCGAAAAGCTGTGAAACGAACATGGCGACCGATTGACCGATTGCGATTGTACTGCAAAAATTACGCGCATAATTAAATATTGAAACGAACTGTGGAACCGCAGTCAATAAATGCGCGTTTAACTCGACGCACATTTTCCATTATTTTTCTTGGTCGCCACGTAAAGTGCTTTTGGGTTTCAACTCAAAATCCGCTATAATCACTTGTATGAAGGCTTCGCGTTACATTCACCATAAAAAAAACTCTTCCAGCACGAATAAAAAGTTGATGATGAATTTTTGCTGTTTGCACTGAAAACAGATTTGGGTACTTTGTACAAAAGGCATAAAAAACGAGTTAATTAACAGCTGAATTTTTGTTTTAAGTATACTTTACATGTTTTTTGAATTGTGGCAGTTTGAATTGAGTATTCAGAAATTGGAATTGAGTTGTCTATAGTTGGTATCTTCAGAATGCTATGAAGAATTTCGATATTATTAAAACTATATATATAATATGAGATCTACAATATTTGGCAAACATATAACATTTATATTGCACATATTTCCGTTTAAATGCTGTACAATTTATTGGTATGCATTTAATTTGTTCTCTGCTGTTTTCATTCAACCGTTTCCATTTTCATTTCTCATATGCTGCGTGCCATTTATAATGAATCAAAAATATATTCATTGAGTATAATTGTAAATATAATGAGTACGTTGTTTTTTCTATTTTTACATTTGTTTTCGGTTGAATTTTCATTGATTTTGCCAAATTCACATGTCTGAAAAACATTTAAAACATTTTTACTAACGGAAACTCACACACACACACCGAAAAGAAAATTGTCGTGTGGAAACTGTCAATAAACTTTTTGATTTGTGGCAACTTGTGGATAATACGCAGCGCACGCAATGCGGAAAGCCGAGCAAAGGTCACAAGCATAAGGGCGCACAGAGAGGGTGGCGCTGGGTGTGCTTTACTATACTGACCGGGGCGTGGCATATAATGGGCGTGTAATGGACACTGTTTGCTATAATTAGCAGTTCTCGACTGTACAACAACTAAATAACTGGCCATTAGAGTAAGTTGGTTATTGCTTAATTGCACTCACAGTAGCCTACTTTAGTGCGCCAAGAGAGGAGGGAAAGAGAATGTTTTTCTCTGTGCAGGACGCTTACTCTGCGGTTTTCGAATGGACTCTCTGTGTATCGTTTGCAGGCTAATCGAAATCATTTATTCATGGCCATATCCTGTGAGCTAATTGAGGCAATATGATCGACTTTATTGGTTATAATTGAATATATAATTCAATTGCTTTTAAATACATTATAAAATATAATAAATATTTCTAAAATTCAACTTCAGATTTTATTGCAATATTTATAGTTCCTTTTTTTGAAATGATGCAAATGTTGTCAGCTTCAGGTTCTGGTAATTTGGTTTACGTATTTGCATGTGGAAAGAAGCAATCACAAAGCATATCACAAAAACTTGCAAACACGCACACCCATACTTGTACACAAGCAAATCCATTTGCAGACATAAGAAAAATAGCACAAAAACTCAATTTATGAAACTGTTGCCACTACTTTTATGCTGTGTGGGCCAGGCAGGGATATACAGAAACACACAAAGAGCAAAGTGAAAAGTATAGCTTGTGACTGATGTAAGAGAATGTGTGAACAAGATTTTTATTTTTATAAAATGCGCATTAAACAAATAAAATCGGTTTAGGAATGACTAAATTAGAATTACCAATTGAATTATCTATAGTATGCTTATTTTTAAATACCGAACACACTGTTAGAGAAACCAACTGTAAAATTGATCTTTTACAATTAAATAAGAACTTTAAAATACCAAGCACATTGTTATCGATAGCAACTACGCAATCGTAAGCTGAGGTTATTATGCTGACTCTTTCGCTTTTTGCCGTCGCTGGTTTTATCAAATCAAGGACTACCTCAAATGTCGGTACATTCGTTTTGAAGGTAACTTTTGTAACGAGCTCATCTCTGCAAATACAAAGAGATTTGCTCTCAGGCATGAAATGAGGCATCTCCTGGGTGCGACAGCTGTAGAAGAAAGTGCTGCAAGGATTTCCATGCGACCCTCGTTCAGTGAATGCGTTTGTTTTGTGTGTGACTGCTTTTATGTGTGTGTGTGTCTGTGTGTGTGCGAATTGCGGCAGAGTGTGGAGAACATTTTATGTTGCGTTCTTTATTTATTTTTGGCACTGCCGGGCACAGACAACGCGTGAAAAATAATGAATAAGTTATGTTTTGTATGTGTGTGAGCGTGTTTGCAGCGTAGTTAAAGATTTTATCTCCCGCGTCTGTACATCGTATACTATTTTGTTTGTTGCATATTTTAAGCTGCCTCTTTGCACCTTTTGCATATTATATATGCCGACTGGTGGCAGGTAAATCTGAATTCCAGTTTCTTGTCTGCTTTTTTACTTGGCTTTATATTATTATTTTTTGCGCGTGCCTTGCAAAGTTTCATTTCAGTTTATGTACCAACTCGACCAGAGTTACCAGACCAACCGACAACCGACATTACCTTCACCTTTTGCACACACACACACACTTACAGCAATGCCAGCACACACACACATGCTTACACGGACTGGTACGAGAGGTCACCCAAAAAGCAGTTGCCTGCCTACTGCCTGCCAATTTATAAATGTTGTATGTGTGCATGCGAGGAATGTGTGTATGTATGTGTCTGTATACACGAGTTTTTCACACGTACACACACATACTTAAATGTTTGCGCACACACACAGACGAGCACACGCACAGACAGAGGCTCAAACTTTGCGGAATACTAAAATTGTAATATTCACTTTTTATGCTGATGCTGCCCTTTTCTCTCGCATGCGACTAAAAAACTTGCTGCGGTCTCCGCTCACAGTGTTACTTTCTATGTTTATTTCTGCTTCTGCAACTTTACAGTTACTTTTCAAGCAGTACTTAACCTATGAAAGAAGATACCCTGTAAAGCAAATTACTAATGTACCAAATACCAAACAAATTGTTGTCGACAGTGTCAATTCATTGAATTACAATTACAAAACTCTGTATGCCCCTGTAAGTAGAGAACTGCGTTGGATATTTGATTATTGAACTTTGTATCGGCGTATTTACTGGCAGCTTATAGTTCACAAATCAAAAGAGAGATTCCAAGTAGCGGTAATTAAACATGTGCCTCCTATTTGCCAGCTCATTAAGAGCACCCAAGGTTGCGTCCGCCTCGTCTTATTTATTTATGTATGTGCTAAGGCAGCACTTAATAGATGCACTGTGGTTATATGCGCCCATTGAGAGCGAGCGAGAAGGGGAAAGGTAAATCATAAATAGGACGACACCAGGTTCAATTAGTTTCAGTTAAATGCACTCAACACGGTCGCCAAATCAATTTGAATTTGTGGCTTAGGTTTGGTTTCTCTGTGTGTGTGTGTGTGCGACTTATAACTGCGCTAGAGATGCGCTAAAGATGCGATAGGATGAAAGAAGTAATCGCATGTAAAAATAGCATAACGTATATTCTCTTTGATATGATATCATATCATATTCTAGTTCATTCATTTATCTCTATCTATATGAAACCTATTTTTAATGTGAAAAAAAACAAACAGATTTAATCCTCATACTGTATGCAAAATCGAATCGAATTAATGCTAAGGCCAAAAAAATCAGCAATAAAATCTTTTGACATTGATTTGGACTGACCTCTGATCGAATTTTATGGAGCTTTGCAAATGTCGCAGGGCAAAAACATGCTATAGAGGTCAAATTGCAGCTGAAATGAAATTGGCCTCAAAATGCGTTGGGAGGTCGAAACGTTTAACGCAGCCTAAGCTTAATTTGGAAAAACAACCAGATATCTCCCTCTCCCTCACACACACACAGAAAAACACACACCCGCACAGTGGGCAATTAGTGCTGTGGGTGTGGTTTCAGTTTCAGTTTCAGCATGGTCGTCCTTTTATCTCTGTCGCGTTGTGGTCATATTTGTCGTGGTTGTTGTTGCTATCGCAGTTTTACGCTTATTGTTGTTGATGGGCTTTCGGGATCCCACGACCCCGAACACAAGCGGTGGCCCAGCAAAAATTGACCGTCATAACGCTATTTAGGCAAGCGGTCAATAAATTTAATACCAAAAGTATGTTATGAAAATAATCGAGTGACCAAAAACCAAAAATAAAAAAGGTGAAGAGGGAGTGAGAAAGCACAACTGGCTGCAGGAAAACTCGTAAAAAATAATAAATAAACCTAAGTTGACTTAATAGAGTCGCAAGACCATAGCTAGGCACCCCTCACAGCTCGAAGTCCATAAACCGAATAGCCCATAATACTTACGACTTGTAGTATAGGACATAAGCTACAGTATGGGCCCATAAAATGGCCATAATGGGAAAATTCCAGACCACATATATATTACATACTACGTATGTGCATATAAAATACTTACTTCTGGCTGCGAAACGACTCTGGCTAATTTCTTAATCAATTGCCAATTACTTCCTTAAGTTCTTGAAGAGCTCTTTTCGGAAGTGTTGAAAATAATGAACTTTAACAATTTGCGACTGCGCTGGACAATGGAAAGTATGCCAGAGTGGCAGTAAAAATGCCAGTAAAAATAAATTTAAATATATGACTGGTATTTGCAATGAGTTTAAAAGTCGAAACTTTCAGGTAATTGATTAATCATTTCAAATATATCATTACAAAACAAATTCGGAATTATGCAAGATCTTATTATTAGTAAAGTCTATATTGAATGCATTTAAAAAAAAAATTCGTTTTATTGTTACATCAGCAGAAGTATTTACATGTGCAGCAGAATAGCTTAAGTTGGTATAATTTTATTGGCAAACATGTGTTATAACTAAATAGGTAAATTTCTTTAATTCTAGCCAATAAATATATAACAATTTTTAAAAGTATTAAAGCGTTTTCTTAACTTTGGAGTCTATTGTAGATTTATTTGAATCACAGATTGATTGACGGATGCAGCATATTGGATAGTCGGCTTTGGGGAAAATAGGCTTAGTCAACTTGCAGCCCTTTGCCGCAGACTGAACACCACAGCTGAACATTTAAAATGGAAATAAATATTGACACATTTGTATCATTAATCAGTCTATATATGTATATGTATGTGTATATAACGTACGTGTGTATATGTGCTATGCTCTTTTTCCCGCAAATTATGCGTGCGCAACCATAAAATTGAAATTTTGTCATCTGTCCCATGCTCCTGATCAGATCCGGCTTAACCACACACTTGCCAGGATGCAAAGCATTCTTGAAACGGCCAGTCGATGCAGAGGCCTCACAAAAGGACTGTAAGCTCAGCATGGAAACTACCATAACTAGTCCGTTCACTAATAGATGCATCTTGATGCGAAGCACTCGAAACTCGGACTGAATGATCCAACTGGCAGATGGCAGTAGGAAAGTCAATGGGGTATAGCTGTCAGGAATGAATAAGTCTGTAGAAGTCAGTCTGAACAATTCAGCATGGACGAGTCAGCCTTGCCTTAATTGATGAAGTATGCACTGAGGTTAGTCAGGTTTAGCACTCAGTCAACATCAATTCACTTATTGATAACACTTGTGCTTCGCTTGACGAATAACAAAGAAAATAATATAAAACTTGTATTTGAATAGAATCAAATTAAACGCATTTTATTTTGACTGGTATAGCGTGTAAAACATATCTGGACTTGTGTCCTTAATGAACTTTCACGAAGTGACGATCGCAGCAATCTGGATAAGGAGCATTGGGTCTCTTGGGTTCGCCCAATTTGTAGCCCCCTGGAGGAAGCACAAGACCACAGCTGTAGATTGCAAATTTAAATAAACATTATCCCCGTTTTGATCATTATATGTGTATAATATTTACGTTGCTATAACTCCCTCGCTACCACTTTGGCAAGTAACGCCAGCGCAACCCATATCGGGATATGGAGCTGACTCTCCTACGCTAAGGATCAGATTCGGCTTGATCACACACTTGCCCGGATGTTTATCATCCTTGAAGATGCCTCGTGCTAAAGCTGCCTCGCTGTGGGACAGCAACGTCAACAATGTAACTAGAAATATTCCGTTCACAAATAGATTCATCTTGACGCGAACCACTCAAAACTCGGACTGACTAATTAAACTGGCAGATGGCAGCAGCTAAGTTAATGGAACATCGCTGTGAGGCTGTCAGTGAGATGTGGTAGGAGTGTTAGTGCTGAGGTTAAAGAGGTTTCCGATAACGTCAGCTCTCTGTCAAAATAATGTGTGATTTTTATAGAACAAACAAAATCAACGGGACAAACCCAAGCAATTTGAATAGCTGTTTGTTCAATTCTTAGAACATAATGCAAATGTTGTTTATTACTGTATACTATAGATTTGAGTTTAATTATCAATTAACTCGCAATATATTTCATTTCAAATTGCTGATAACACTTGTTTTTGTTTGACAGTGTGTTTGCTTATTGAAAAAATGTTCGTTATGGAATCATTTCTTCGAGATTTTTTACGAGCTCCTAATTAGGTTTATTAAGATTAAGAAATATGTAAGTATAACTTGTGTACATAATCTGCATTTGAACCTTTGCTATATAAGTACCTCGATATAAATCAATATGATTTATTGTATTCTTATATTCTTTTGTGGTTTTATTAACGAAAGCAAAAGGGAATTTGCATAAGACATTCTATTTTTATCTAAAAAAATATTTTTCAAAAAAATAAATAAAAATTCGTACGTAATATGAAATGATATAAAGCACTTTTTATTAGTATATCGTGTATCAAGACTCGTGACTTTATCAAACCTTAACAAATTCACGATCGCAGCAATCTGGATAAGGGGCATTGGGCTTCTTGGGTTCGCCTAATTTGTACCCCTCTGGAGGACCCACAGCACCACAGCTGTAGATTGAAAATTCAAATAACTATTTTCCCCGTTTCGATCGTTATATGCATATAATACTTACGTCTGTATTTCTCCCTCGCTACCACTTTGGCAAATAACGCGAGCGCAATCCATATCGGGATATGGAGCTGACTCTCCTACGCTAAGGATCAGATTCGGCTTGATCACACACTTGCCCGGATGTTTATCATCCTTGAAGATGCCTCGTGCTAAAGCTGCCTCGCTGTGGGACAGCAACGTTACCAAGGTAACTAGAAATATTCCGTTCACTAATAGATTCATCTTAACGCGAAGCACTCTGAACTCGGACTGACTAATTCAACTGGCAGATGGCAGCAGGAAAGCCAACGGGGTATGTGATGCTGAGGTTAAACAGGTTTCCGATAACGAGAGCCAGATCTGTCAAAATGATGTGTGATTTTTATAGAACAAACAAATAAACGGCTGTTCGGGAAAAAACCAAATGCAAATTATGTTTATTACTGTATTCTATAGATTGTTTGATTATCAATTTGCTAGCAATGAATTTCAATTCACATTAATGAAAAAACTTGTCGCTTGACGGGGTGTTGATTATTTAAAACGTTTGCGTTGGGCAATTAAATTCGGTGCAGTGATTTTTACCAATAACAACTTCCTAGTAAGAAGAATTCTTCGAATTTCCCAATCGCTCTCAATTGTTAATTATGTTAATTAAAATTGAAACCTATGCCTTTTGGAATACAATAGGTTATCCCAATTTTTTGTTGTCCACGTTAACATTTTACCTTGCTAAAGATTTGCTTGACTTGCCTTTGTATTTTGCACTATGAGTTTTTTGCGAATAGAGTAAAATACGAGCACTACTTTATTTATTTGTCTTAAGCGTGTTATCAAGCGTGAATGCTATAATTGATTCGGATTTCTCACTTTACTAAGCGTTAACAATTTGACGTTCGCAACAGTCTGGATATTCGTCATAGGGGGCCACGGGCTCACCCAACTTGTAGCCCGGAGGGGGAACTTGAACACCGCAGCTATATGTAGATAGTGAAATGAAAATATATGTACACCCTACATCGGTCAATAAAAAAACTTACGTTTGTCTTTTTGCCACACTACCTGATTTGCAAATAACGATTGCGCAGTCTCTATCGGGACATGGTGCTATTTCACCCGGGTCAAGGATCAGATTCGGTAGGATATAACACTTGCCCGGATATCTTTCATTATAGTAAAAGGCAATTGAATCACCTGCCTCCGTATAGGAATGCAGCAGCATCAGGGTAACTAGATATAATCCCTTCAGAAATAGATTCATCTTGACGCTACCCACTCGTAACTCGGACTGACCCAAAGTTAAAAGGGCATCTTCGATATCCAAAAAGCGAGTCCAATCAATCAATTTCGCTTTCCATTTTATTATCGCTTGACTAATCTATAACCGATTGGTGTTGCATTTAGAGGTTAAACACGATAGCTAACCACAGAATTAAAAACCTGATATGTGATCTACGTATGGTGATCCTTACATCAAATGTAGTGTTACACTTGCCTGTTATTGATCAAGAATATAAAATATATAAATACTTCAAAGCAAATGCACATGTTATTTTACTACTTTAATTTGGGACAAGTAGATGTTAAAGTTATCGCTATAAAATTGATCGAAATGTTATCGTTCACAACATATTTCAGATGCGACTCAAGAGTGGATCGAAAATCGAAATTAACTTCTTAGGACCACCTTAACCATCGTGCATGCAAATCGACAAATTGCCCAAACTTTAGGTACACCGTATAGACACCCATATCGATGGTGCATTGTCTGGAATGGCCTAAGGGTGGGAAATATATATTGATACATATATAAACCAGATGAATATCGATTCAAATTTCAACTTATTACCATCTCCATAGTCATTCAAGCTTTATATGGCCTCCAACAAAAGATAAGGGCTTCAAGAACAATCATCTTTCTACTGCAATCTCGCATTCGCTTTTGGTTAACACGAATATTTGTACATATAAGTATATATGTGTATGTATTGAGTGCTTATCTTTTAGCTAGTTAAGCTGTACAGATGATAGCCCGCTCACAGCAGTCCGGATAGGGTAGCTCCACGTTGATGTAGTCACCGAAAGTGCAGGAAGTTTTTAGGCCACCAACGGCTCCGCAGCTGCACGAAAGATAAATGGCAATAATTTATTAATAACCACACGGATCAACGGATTATTGTATGACATAAAGAATTGCCAAACGATTGATGGTTGATGTCATATTTCTATTTGATACTCGTTTAATTTGATTGTATGTTACATACTTATCTTACCTTTGAAACACAATTGAACCATTGAACCCACAAACAAGCTGACGACACTTGTGCATTGGATCCTTTATGCTCACACCCTGATCGATAACTAGATTTCTTGAAATATAGCACTTACCGGGGAAATCTATGGGTATATACAAGTATGGCATACATATGGATTACAGGTTATCAGCTACTAATGTGCTTACTTTCATTATGATATAAGCCCATGGACACGGCAGCTTGAGAATAAAGCATTAGATTTGCTAACAAAATCAAATATAACAGCAGTTTCATGGTACCACGTATTATTGCAATTTTGGGATACTATTTTCTGGTATTGAAATTGATATAGGACAGAATAATAATTGTAATTGAAAATATTTGACTGACAAGTTTTTCAAATTAGTTTAATAATCATATATAAAATATAAATATATATATAATTATATATACATATGTATGTATTGTGAGTGGTGCAAATATACTTTAAACACGCAGAGATCCTATAAGATTAAGCTAATAAATACTGCACTTCCACCTGACTTCGCAGAGAATCTACAGATATATATCATATATATTTTGAATATCATTGCAATAAACTGAAGAGGCTGAGACTTCGTTCATGAAAGTTTCAGTTAAAGATTAAATTTACTCAGGACTTTTCAATGCATTCATTTGTCTCTGAAAGGCCTACCCGATATTTGTCGAGTATACATATATGTGTGTGTATATCCAACTATAGTAGTAGTAGTCTATAGTCAATTGTCGATTTCATATGCACATTTTAATTAAGGCATCGCCAGACACAGCCACAAATACATTTGTAAATACTGATACAGCTGGAGACATAGTAGATGTTGCTACCTCTCACTTTCTCTCTCTCTCTCTGTCAGATGTATTTATCGAATATGTTAATCTGCATTCACGACTAGCTGACTTGCCCGGCTTTGCCCGGCATGTATTGAAAGCATTGCATTTGCAATATAACAAAAGATGAAGAGTATAGTTAGAAGTTGGAGTGCAATAAAATAAAGAAAATCAATAAATAATATAGCAAAATAAACTATAAATGAAATGAAAAAAAAATATTTAGTAAAATATATAAATAATACAAGTTTCGAATGACATTTATTTATAAATTTACCTCAGTTTATTATTCGTTAAATCGATTAACATACAAAGTCCAATTGTGCATTACTGCAATATGCGTTCAAATGTTGTTGTAGCTGTTTGTTGTTGTCGTTGTCATTGGCATTGCATAATTCGATTAAACAACGTTGTCACCCGGGCTGCCTGCCTGCCTGTACCGCCCTCCCTCCCCCCACTCCTCTTACCCCTTAAGGGTAATGTAAATATTTGTGTGTTTGTCTGTCGGATTTTGATTGCTGCTGTGTTTGGCACTCGGAACAAGTAGCAAAGCTGTCCCCCCACCCCCCTTATCATTCTCTTATTGCCCTGCCCCGCACACTTTGCGCTACCTACTCCCCTGGCCAACTGTCTGCAATTATTTAGCTACCCAACAAGCCAAATGTAGACAAATTAGTGGCCATATAATTGATGCATCTCTCTCGCTGGGCATGTGCATGGGAGAGAGAGACAGAGGGAGAGGGAGAGTGAAGGCGAGACAGATAGTGAAAGGTACAGAGTGTGTTTGTTTTTGTTGCTTTTGAGTGTTAAGTTGTGTGTGTGTGTGTGAGTGTCGGTTGTGCCCAAGTAAATGTAAATCCATGGCTGATGTTTTTGCTGAAGTACCTCGCCCCCTACTCTCAGACCTCTTCTACCTATCCCCCCTCAGTCATCACTTGGTGCCCCGCTCAGCTGACTTGATTACATTGGGCCACTGCGGCCAATTAGCAAACAGCCTCCTTCATTGTTTGCCAGCTGAAATTAATTGAATCGAGTGGCCTCAGCTGAGATTGAAATATGCAATTTTCCCCTTCTCCCACTTTCAGTGCTCTCCCACTCTCTCTACTCGCCCGGCGCACATGTGTTTTTCTCAGTTTTTCCTCAAATTTTGCTGCTGCTTTTGGCTTTTCTATAAACAAAGAAAAATAGTTGTGAAAACAAAAGGGAAAATAATGTGAAAATTCTGTAGAAGAGCTATAAATATAGGTGTCATTCTCTTTGTCTCTTTCTTTTACTTTCGCTTTCTCTCTTTATCTACTTAAACTGAATAAAAAGTAAATCTATTAATTATTGGTTACATATATTCCTATACCTTCTGAGTAGCCCATGAATAATAATAATATTTGCCTTTCAAATGACTCCAAAAAGTATAAAGAAAAATTAAGAAAACAAAAACATCTTATATGAGAAAACATCCAAATTAAGTTCAGAAAACAAAAGATTAACAATTTTAATAGCCCAATTTGGACTTGGTTTATTTGTCCAACAAATTGTGATGATATTTGATGTATTCAAATTGAGATAATATGATGATTTCAATTTTGAAATTTTGCCCATATATTAATCGCTTTTATTGGAGCCAATCGCATAAGTTGTTTTTGTTATTGTTGTTCTTGTTGTGCCACTGGGAAATGCTCTACAAATTGGATATAGTAGAATTACCCATAAGTTTTTTGGAGGGGTGGCAGCTGCATAAATTGAGCCAAATCGATGCGGATAACATAGAAAGGAAAATGTGGAGTATAGATGCGCATATAGATAGGTTGGATATGGGCAGGATATTTGCATATATTTACCATCCACACGTAAACATTGCATAAATAACAAATTGCCAGGCCAGAAGTGGAAAGTAAAAGGGGGAAGGGGAAGGGGAGGTAGGCTAACCGAGGGCAACTGACCCCACACACACACAGACACAGAGCGTAGGAGGTCAACATTCGACAACGGTCAATGGCAACTTTTGTTTTTCCGCACGAAAATCTTGTGGGCGTTTTAGGTTCGTCCTCCCTTTGGTTAAGTGTAGTGAGCTTTTCTTTGTATGCATGTGTGTGTGTGTGGGTACAGTGTGTGCTTCATGCAGCCACATGTGAAGTCTGTTTGTGTACATTCGTTGCTTTCTTTTTATGGTCGCCCATAAAACACACATAATTATAATTTCAATGATATTACAGAGACAGAGACAGCGACAGAAAGAGGCAGAGTTCATATCAAAGCGTATGAGCTACATGCGAAATTCTTTATTTGCCTTATTCGCGCGCGATTCATGTTCATGCATGTTTGTGCGTGTAGGTGCGTGCTCTCTCGATTTAATATATATATTTTATTTGGGGCTAAATTTAGGCTGCGCTTTTAATTTTGGTGATGCCTAAGCTGAAACCCTCAGGCGGCTGTTAAAGTTGCTATAAACATTTTTATGTGCCTGTGTGTGTGTACGTGACTGTGTGTGTTAGCCAACCTGTCGCACTTTAAAGACAGCAGGTATATAAATATTTAAAGAGTCAATTTCAATTGCTGCGTTTTATTGCATTGATTAATCAATCAAATAAATGGAAAAAATGGGAAAATTGCGAGAATATCGTTAAAAAAATCACAATTAATAGCGTGAACTTTAACGTTTCAGCAAGCATATGTTTGTATAAAACCGTCATAATTATTGTAATTAATTTATAACAATTTATTGTGCAATTACGGATGCAATTTACGACACACACACACAGGCACATTGCGCATACGCCGCATGCAATGCAAATGTAAATGGAAAGCAGTGGTGTGTTTACCATTTGCTGTTGCTGTTGTTATTTCGCTGCTGATTGTGCTATAATAGATTATAGCTTGTTCTACTATATATGACTGTATGTCGAGTAAATAATTCAGCAACATTTCGGTTCTCTAAATATTTGATAGAGCTCTGCAAGGGAAGCACAATAAAGTGCAGTAAACAGAGAGATCCCTTACTCGGTCTTCACCTCTCTCTCTCCTCTTTTCTACACTCTCACCTCCCTTCCTCATCTGTTCACTATTTTCGCTGTGATTTCTGCTTTGCCAGCAGAAAGGGAGAATCCAATAAGCAAGAGATTCAGTTGCGAGCTATGAAAACTATCTAACCTTTGTTGTGTTCTATCTCTACACCTCCCGCTTTCTATCCCTTTCACTTCTGCTGCCCCTTCTTCTGTCTTTTTCCTGTCTCTTTTCCTCGTTTCATCCTTTTTCCCCTTCATCTCTCTCTTTCTCCAGCTATCTCTGGCATCATTGTATGTGCGCTTCTTCCGCTGCTTTCTAGTGCACTCAAAAAGCGGCAACAGCAACAACTTCATCAGCAGCAGCAAGAACAACAAAAACAGCTACAGCAACAACAACCAGTTTTACCAGTGGCAGTAATACCAACTAGAGTAACAACAACTGCAAGCAACAGCAGCTTCATCAACATGCTGACCTTCAAAATGCACAAATTGACTCAACTTTTGTTGCTGCTGCGGCTGCTGCACTTGTTTGTTTGTTGTCTGTTGCTGTTGTTGTTGTTGTTACAGTTGCTCTTACTGCTGTTGTTGTTGGTTTTTTTCGGCCGCGTCGAGTTATTAAAATTAGTTTTTGGCAACGCATTTTGGCCAGACAAATCGTGTAAGCTGTTCTATTCTCATGCGCCTTTTCATTGTTTTCCCTTTGTTGCTGAAAAACGTTTCTGTTTTCTGTCAGCTACTCAAAATGTGCAACAACAACCACAAGCAAAGAATGCCTGCGGCTTGCGCTTGTGTTTGCAATTGTTATAAGAATATAGCAACAATGTGAGGGAAGGCCGGAAAAACGTGGAAAATTAAAGAAAATGCATTTCAATTACAAGAGATTATAAATACATAAAATATAACAAATATATTTGCCAATTATTAATCAATTAAACTAATTCTATTTTTCAATTGCTGTTTCTATTTTAGGTAAGCTGGAAAGTTGATAAATATATCGGAGAAACTCTAATGATATAGTGCTGGAAGAACTAAAGTTGAAAGAGCTGCGTATAATATGAAAAGTGGATTAACTATGGTAATTGTAGTATGTACATATTTCATTGAAACTAGTTATGATATTTAAGTGGCAAACGATGGAAGTATTTTATTACTATTATAACGATTATTATTATTGTTATTTTAATTATTATTAATACCTAAATTACCTTTCACTTGGCGTCTAATTTGCAGTAGAATACATAATATAATATAATAAATAAATTATAATCTGTTTGTTTAAAAAAAGCTAAGCTTGGCTCTGGCTCATCTATTTATTCAGTTATTTTATCACAAAATATATATAAAATTGTTGTCAGTCAGGGCTTATTGTTGTTCAACGTTGGCCCCGAAAAAGGGAAAATCCGCATTAACCCCGACCCCAACCCCGAGACCGACCCCAACCCCCGACACGCGGGTTTATCCTTGGCATTCAAAGGTGCGCAATGCAGATGAGTTGCCCAGGTTGTTGTTGTTGTTGTTGCTGTTGTTGGAGGAACCACGCTTGTTGAATTATTTAAAAGACAAGTGCGCAACCCGCACTCATTTGCCCCCTTTAACACCCTGCCTCCCCCCTCACTCCCCCAAAGGCCTTTGCAAGGATAAAGCCAGCGCAGATAAAAGTGGCCGCAGTGTAGCATACTTTAAGGCGTCGACAACGCCGCGACGCGACAAACAGCGAAGTCGACTGAGGCAGTGACTGCGACTGCGGCAGCTTGATTATGTCTCAAGTCACTCCTCGTAGCGCGGCCACAAAAAAGAAATTAATTAATTTTTAAGCGTAATTAAATGCAAAGCAGCACTCGGGCTCGAGGGTCGAGGTGGGAGGTGGGAGGCGGTAGGCCGAGGGCGTGGCTTGCGGGTCTTGCCAGGCTGTGCTGGAGGCCCAACAAGGACCTCTCTCGCGCCGTGTTTGCCTTTGTTTGCATTTCGGCGTCCGTGAAGGCAAGGCTGCCGCACAAGGACACCAAGCAGGCCTAAGAAGAAGCAGCAGAAGAAACCCAACAAAAAAATGGTCAGAGAGCAAACAAAGAATGTAAAAAAGCTGGGCAAAAAAGCAGTGTGAAAAATACACTGTGCAGCAGAATCAAGCGTTAATACTTTCGGGGATTTCTGGTGAAGGAATCTGCCTTCTTCCTCAGTCAACACTGTCCAGCTAACTTCTTTTTTTAGTAGATTTCTGTGATTTCTGGCAAAGGAATTCGTCTTGCCTTCCTCTCTCTCTCTCACTCTAATCTCTGCTCTTCTCTCCCACTCGCAATTACAAAATGTGTTATCCACTCAAGCGCTGTTAATGGGCTTCAATTTCGTCTTCAACTTTTTGTTGCTGTTCCCGGGCAGGTTTTGGGTTCGCTTTGGGATCGGGCTCGGGTTAGGGACTGCAAATGATTGGCAAAAGGTTTTGGCATGCTTGAAAAGGCGACATGGTGTGGACCAAATCGAGTTGACAGTTGCCTCAAGAACTGTTAGAGGTTGTAGGCTTATGTGTGTGTGTTTGTTGCTGTTGTTGTGCGTATCTGGCCGTGACTTTTGAATTCAACACGGGCAATCAACACCCAAGACAACACACAGAGAGAGAGAGAGAGACGAGAACGTAACCAATTTCCAATCCAATAGCAATTCCAAACCCATTTCCAATTCCATTTCCAAATCAGCCAGAGTAACAACAACAACAACAACAGCAGCAGCAACTCAACTCTGGCTAAAATTCACATTGAATTTTTATGGCTCGTTTCGTCGGGCTGTCCGTTTGCTTTTCTGGTCAATTTCACTTTTATGCTTCGCAGTCATCAGCCAAAATGCTTTTACTTGCCCAGGAACACGCAGAGATATACTATATATACACAGATTGTATATATACATAGTATATACTCCCTGTAGATGTAGACAACATTTACGTGTTGGTTATTTTTAGGCGCGTGTACACAAAACAATTACGTCGACAGCGCCGTCGACGTCGCTTTGGCTGCGTCGCTTTAATTGCGCGCCGATTCATGAATATTCAGCGAAATATTCAGTTCCATTGGACGCCCAAAACCGACGATTTAGTTAAGAAAACAATAATAAGCAGCAGCAGACGATATTTTAGCTGCACACACACACAGAGAGACAGAGCCAGAGACAGCTATTACATCTGTATCTTTGAGATAGAAATCTCTCTCTGACCGCACAAAATTATTGCTTTGTGCTTGATTTCCATTCGAATTGACTTGTTTCGTGTTGCTTTAATGGTGAATTTCATTGAAACAGCAATAGATTATGATATTTTGTATTACTAAAGAATTGTACTTCGAGCATATTGTGTGTATTTTCGAAGGCAAAGTATTTCAAAGATTGTTTTGCAGTTAAAATAACAATTTGTAAAGTTGTGGGAAGCCTTTTAAATGTGTGCTGTAAATAGTTTTATAATTTTAGAAAGATTCAAATTAAATTATTATTTACTATTATTTAATTATTATTATTTATTATTATATTTATTACGTATTATCTATTAGTTAGATAAACTGTTTATTAATTAAAAAAAACAATTAAAGTAATTGAACCGAATTTGCAAATGAGTTCCTGATCATTTACATGAATTTTACTTGTAGTTATTGATTTATTTAATGAGAAATTGTTTATTTTTTAATTTTTCATATTTGTAGCTTTTATTGTATTTCTATTTGTTATTAACAAGTTTTAATAGTGCCAAGTGATTTTCATTCTTAATTGATTTCTATCATAAATATTAATCCAGTTGGCATCGATTAGGCAGCTTTTATAGCGTGCGCTGCCTTTATCCGATTCTCCTCCATTAATGGAAATGCAGCGCCAGCCCGTGCCACACACACATGCCACATGCCGCACAATTCAATTAAATTTATGCCAATGTCATGTGCGCTCGTTTTGTCATAGGCTGTGTGTGTGTGTATATTCATTGTGTGTGTGTGTATATAGACTGTGTCTGTGTGTGTTCTCTATGTTAGTGTGTACTTTTTGTGTATGTATGTTCTTTGCGTGTGTGTGTGTCAGCAGCTGTTTTAAGTTAATTAATCAAAGCCTAGGCAATTTTTGCAAACATTGCGGTTGCTTTGCCAGTGGACAATCTGCATTGCCGTCCGCTTTTCGCGCAGTGTATGAGCGTGTTGGTCTGCATGTCTGTGTGAGTGTATATGTGTTAGTGCTGCTGTGTCTGTGGCCATTCCCCATTTGACACATCTCCTGGCCACGGCAAATTTTGCGGCAGGTGAAATCGCTGCGTGAATTTGTTACATACACAATAGTTTTCCACAAGATTTTCCACTGGCGCGAAAAATTGAAATTTTCGTGTAATTTAAACGCAATTAGTTTGTCGGATAATGTAAACAAATTTTGCTTCGGCTTTAAACAATCGCTCGCCGCAGCGCATTTTTGGCTACATTTTTGTTGATATTTTTCTCTCTCTCTTTTCCTCTCGTTCGATTTCTCAAGGTAAAATGGCGCTGCCTGCGTGCGCATTAACAAGTTAATTTTCCAACAGTTCGGAGAGTAAGGGAGAGGGGGAGGGGGTGTGCTGTTACAGGACTGGTGGCTAATTGCCACTTGAGTGTGGCCGCTGATGTTGCAGGGTCAACACGTTGGTGAAAAATCCAATTCACTTTTCACACGCTGCGAGGACAAGCTGACGAAGAATAGCACGCCCAAATGTTGACATAAGGAAGGCGGAGGCAGAGGGGAGAGGGGGGTGTCGTGGCAGGCAAGACGAGAAATGTAACAATGCCGCACACAATTGTCCTTGCAAGGACACACTGGAGCTGCTAGCTGGCACGTCAACGTCTTGGCTGGGGCTGCTGCGAAATATTGATCCATTTTTAAAAACGTTCAACTTGTCCAGGTGTGTGCTGCCAACACTCCCCCCTTCCCCACGCCACCTACTCCTGCACTTGTCCTTTGCTCAAATTTATGAATTGTGCCAACGTCGGTTTGGTTTTCGTTTGTTTGTTTGTTTGTTTGTCGCCTGCGGCTGCGTCTTTCTTATGCCACGGAGCACGTTGCGTATACGCGATGTTTATTGATTGAAACCGAATGTACTGCGTGCGTGTGTGTGTGTGTGTGTGATTGCCAAACAATTCCATTTGTGCAAGTTTTTACAGCTGCGGGGCTCTGATTTTGTATTCAGCACCAAAATTAGCTGAGATTCTCCATAATCATGTGCTGCCTTGAGCATCTTAACTTAATCAGTGCAAAAATCATCCCGATAGGCAGCATAATTTGTTTGCTTCAGTCACGTGTGCACGATAACTGTAAAATTTAATCAGCAAATTATCGAGAAATTCAATTTAGCGGATTTTTTAATATGAATAAGCAAGACGCAAGCGAAGGCACTTTCTTTTCTATTTCGCTTACTTGCCACGCAACACACACGCTTCGATAATAATAATAACAATGTTTAATTTATAAGCAGCTGCTGACGTGGCGCATGCGTAATGTGCGCTCTCTTTATGTGGTTTACGCACTGAAGATTCAAGCTGAATGTTCTATGGAGTGTCGTGTAGTTCAAATGATAGGATAGTTATTTGTTAGGGTATTAAAACTTTGTGACAAACGATAATGTTTGTAACAGGCAGAAGGAATCGTGGCATATCCCATAACTTATATATATTCTTAATCAGCATTAACAGACGAGTCGATATAGCCATGTTCGTCTGTCTGACCGTATATAAATCTAGATCTCAGAGACTATAAAACTTAAGACTAATAAAATATAATAATATCTACAAAAATGTTTAAGTTCTTTGCGCAGATCAAGTTTATTTTAGATTTTGGCCACGCTCCCTTCCGCCCCCATAAATTGATAATTTAGGTGTTTATTTTGACCAAAGGGTCCCCCCTTACAACATTTTTAGAATTTTTCAAAATTTAAATAGAATTCTGATATTCTGACTTTAATTGATAAAGCTAGTCATAAGTAGTATAAAAAGTCCCGGCAAAAGTGTTTACGATGAAAATTGTGGAAAATATCGAAGAAATACCCATAATTTAGGTGTTTATTTTGACCAAAGGGGGGACCCTTACAACATTTTTAGAATTTTTCAAAATTTAGAATTGTGATATTTTGACTTTAATTGATAAAGCTAGTCATAAGTAGTATAAAAAGTCCCGCCAAAAGTGTTTGCGATGAAAATTGTGGAAAATATCGAAGAAATACCCTTAATTTATGTGTTTATTTTGACCAAAGGGGGGACCCTTACAACATTTTTAGAATTTTCCAAAATTTAGAATTGTGATATTTTGACTTTAATTGATAAAGCTAGTCATAAGTAGTATAAAAAGTCCCGGCAAAAGTGTTTGCGATGAAAATTGTGGAAAATATCGAAGAAAAACCCTTAATTTAGGTGTTTATTTTGACCAAAGGGTCCCCCCTTACAACATTTTTAGAATTTTCCAAAATTTAGAATTGTGATATTTTGACTTTTGATAAAGCTAGTCATAAGTAGTATAAAAAGTCCCGCCAAAAGTGTTTGCGATGAAAATTGTGGAAAATATCGAAGAAAAACCCTTAATTTAGGTGTTTATTTTGACCAAAGGGTCCCCCCTTACAACATTTTTAGAATTTTTCAAAATTTAGAATTGTGATATTTTGACTTTAATTGATAAAGCTAGTCATAAGTAGTATAAAAAGTCCCGCCAAAAGTGTTTGCGATGAAAATTGTGGAAAATATCGAAGAAAAACCCTTAGTTTAGGTGTTTATTTTGACCAAAGGGTCCCCTCTTACAACATTTTTAGAATTTTTCAAAATTTAGAATTGTGATATTTTGACTTTAATTGATAAAGCTAATCATAAGTAGTATAAAAAGTCCCGCCAAAAGTGTTTGCGATGAAAATTGTGTCAAGTACACCCCTTTAGCTATTTTGAGCAGGAATTAGTAGCATGAACAGTAGCAACGACAGCAGCGACAGCTGCAGCAGCCCCCGTTTCCACGGCAGCAACAGTTTCCGGCGCTCGATGTCATCGACATCGACACAATTATACTAAATTTCCGTGCGGAAATGTAGCGCACCTTACTGCCAATTTTAGAGCAGCCCAAATGTCAGTCGCCCCTGCCCCGCCATGCTGTTACCTTCCCCCATACCCCGCTCCTTTCCCCCCTTGTTGTTGTTGGCCTGCTTGGCGAAAGTTCAATTTCGCATTCAATTTGCCATTTCCAGAATGTTGCATGCACACGAAATTGCCAAAAGAAGGAGAGGAGAAGGGGTTGACAGAGAAAGGGATAAGAAGGGAAAGAGAGAGCGTCGATAGCGGAGGGAGAGAGAGAAGGAGGGAGAACAGAGACTGGGAGAGGGAATAAATCGGCAGAAAAAAAGCACGAGGGGAAAGTATTCAAACAATTTGAATGTTTGCGTATATGACGATGAGAACGCACACGCACACACCCTATGTGAGTGTGTATAGGTTTATGTGTATGTGTTTGCGTGTGTGTTTGTGTGTGTGTATTTGCGTGTGTTACTGTGTTTGCGCTTTTATCACAAACGACTTTGACTTTGCCTGCCGACAGTGTCGCCCGCGGACCTTGTGTGTGCACGCGCACAAACACACGTGAGTGCGACAGTTACATATATAGACAGTTAAGCGATAACACGTATACACCACATACACACACCCAGACACACACTGACAACGTCACGCTTTGGCTGCACTGGCAAATGCGGCGCGGGCATTGGCGACGTGTTGAGCATAAGCAATGTTTATTTTTTCGGGCTACATGCATGTGAAACATGCCAAGGGGGGAACAGCTGCCCCATCCCCCGCTCCTTCCCCTTCTTTCCTGCTCTCACCCGTACACACCTTGTGCAAATTGCCAAAAACACAAATGCACAGTGGACTGGCTGCCTTTTTTGCATACAACATAAAAGGAAAAGCGGCAAGGTAAGGCAACTTTTATTGCCCAACAACAACAGCAGCCAGCAATTGGCAATTTGCACCAGCAACTGCAACAAATTGTTGCAACAAGCTGATTGCATACATTGCATGTTAAGAGTTTACAAGTTCGAAATGAGGGAGAACTTAACATACATCGGTAAATGAAAATGAACTTGCAAAATAAAAAGTAATATACAGAAAGGATTCTTTTGGCATGCTGAAAGTTTTATACACTTGCAGGTTCTAATCCCCTCCGATTGTTTCAATGCTAGTTGTATATAATAGTGCAGCATTTAATGATATTGTGTATATTTAATATTTCTATAAACCTTACTTTCCCAATCTAATTTCCAACTTTATCACTTTCATTCTGATCCCCAGCAACTTTATTAACTTCCAACCACTGTGCTTGGTGCCCCTTTTTTTTCCACATGTAATGCAAATATTGAAGCTCAAAAATAGCTCCAAGCTGTTGCCCCTTGACCTCTTCCCTGCCCCTGCTTGTTGTTGCAGCTGTCGCATTATTGACCCGCATTCAATTTTGTAAAAATTGCCGTGACGCGTCGTTCGATAATAAAATACGAAATAAGCTGAAAATGGCACAGCAAAAAAAAGGTAGACATGGCAGGCTGACAGATAAGTGGGAGGCGAAGGGGGTGGGGTAGCGAAGAGCTATGCCCCTGGGCCATCACTGCATACAATACACAAAAGTTGCTCACTTGCTCGAGGTAATTACGCTTCATTCCTTGTGCGCGAAGACAAACTGCAGCCAGGTTGAATTATCTCTGTGTGCGGCACGTTTTACAACAATCACCGGATGTCTGCATGCATGCCGGACGGATGGAAGGAAGGACAGACAGACAGACAGACAGAGAGAGAGAGAGAGAGAGAGAGAGTGGACTGGGAATGCGATGACGAATGGGAATACGTATTTAACTCAAGGTGACCGTTTGTGTTCTTCTTTTAATTTGTATTCATTTTTGCCAAAAAAGAAAACATTTAAATAATTAACGAAAGAATTAAATTGGCATGCGGCTTAAAAGGCAGCCGATTTACTACGCGGCGCACTCTGTGCGCATACGTAATGGGCAGACATCACTCATACGCCATGTGAAGACAATCCGACGTGTTTTTAATTAAAATATGTTAATGTAGATCACGAGCGCAGACTCACACACTCTGTATGTGTGTGTGTGTGCACGCTGCCCTGCACACGTATTTCTGTCCCGAAAGCTGCTTAAAACTCGCTGCAAGCTGGCAAAGTTTTTCATTGTACAGCGTGTGCCAGAGCTGTACTAAAATTTGATAGTCACATGACATCAGGCAACAGCAACAAAAACAAGTTTAGCAAACAAGAATAAAAACAACAACAACTAACTGCAACATTTTTATTTTGGCAAAGAGCAGCGAAATTTCAACTGAATATGAGGGGAAATTTAAAGAGGATTTTCACAAAGGATCTTAAAAGTAAAGTAAGTGCATACAGATGCCAGTGCAATCAGAAAGAAATATTTGAGAATTCAGGAATAAAACTAATGTTCTTCTAAGACCTTTCGTGTGCTATAAAATTTGTTAAAGTTTTATATTATGAATGACTTGAAGAAGACTTTATCTAAGTATTTAGGATCTTGATCCCTTGATTAAATCAGCTCTTTCTAGTCTCATATTCAAGAAAATACTTCCTGCTTCTAAAATAGCTTTTGCTATTCGAAACTGTTGCAAAATCTACCCAAATTTGTTGTACCTTTATCTATAAGAAAACTTGCCCAGCTGATTCCAAACACTGATTCCAATTCAATCAACTAGGAATCGTTATCATCGTATCATTGGCTCTAATTTGCTTGCACTGATTTATTCCGTCGACTACACTGGGCAACAGGATTGCAGTGTGCAAATAGACGAGTAAACTGCATTACAAGCTGAAATTGAAAACTCCGAGATAAAGACCGTCTGGAGAGTTGCCAGGACGGGGCCAGCATTGCCAGTTTACGAGTAGCTTGCACACACACACACGTACTTGCATACAGATACATTCACAGTTGCTCAATGATTTGCCAGGTCACGCTCCATTTATCGCCCCAGGCACACAAGGGGCCACAATTCGAGCAGCTCCCAAAAGTATGCAATGAAAAATTGCAGCCAAAATTGTTACACAAGGAAATCAACGAGCTGAACGACAACGACGACGACGACGCTGGCGACGCCAATCGAGCGCAAAAGCCACAGCTACACAGACACTCTGCATGGCTGAGAGAGTGTGTGTGTGCAGGATTGTATCCCTGTGTGTTTGTGTGTGTGTGCAGCAAATCAAATTAAGTTATCTGATAGCCGAGTAAACGAAGGTAGATTTACGAAAGTGGCAGCCAGAAGTTTGCCTTTTCCCTTTTGCAAGGGATATTCGAGAGTCACATACACACATACACATATGCATACGTGTGTTCATGTAGAAGAAAAATCATATATCAATGAATTGCAACAAGAAACAGGTGAAGAAACTTGAGTGCATGCGACGTTTACATACCCTGCAGGCAAGTTAGTTAGTGTCAGTAAAGAGAGAGGTAGACAGGCGCGATTACAACTTATATGACACAAACTCTTGTATCTGTAAGACCCTTTTAAAGGTTTTAAGCATCTTAAGCTGCTCACTTGCTATACCCATCTCAAGCACTTGCCATAAGCACAGGGTATGTAAAGAAAAACTGCTAGAAAAACGAGCGCACTAAAAATAAGTTAATAGAGGAAGAAAAGCACAATTGCAACAGTATATGGTATTATTACGATGTGTGCGTGTCTGTGTGTGTGTGTGCTGCCAATCGATGAAGCTAAGCTAAGCCAGATGTTTGGGTATGTATGTGTGTGTGTGTTGGCCAGCCAATATAAAATCGCCTCAAATTGCGCACAAAAGAATCTTCAAATGTTAGCTTGATGAAAGTTTTAATGCTACGAATTGATAGAGATTGTGCACAAGGGATCATAAGTTGATTGAGCAGTTATGAGAATACCAAGCAAATATCATTAAAAAGCATAAAGAATGTAAAATAATATATACATATACAGCACATTGAATAACAGAGGGAAAATGAAAAAATTTGAATTTTATTTTATCAAAATAAAGAGGAAAAATGAAAAAATTTGAATTTTATTTTATCAAAATAAAATAAAATATTTTTGCAGATTAATTACCTAAAATATCTATATAGATCTATATAGATATTTAATAAAGTATTTTATATAAAAAGTATACAATATTCTCCATATATTTTCTATAGAATTTAGAAATCATTCAATTGGTTTTTTGCACATCGCAAATCTCGCTCGATGCAGCCAAATGGAAATTACAAATGCCGCTAAATGCATTTAAGCCTTTTAGGGAATATGTGATATGTATGTGCGTGTGTGTGTGTGTGTATCGATATGTGTGTCTGGTAAACAAGTGTGTGCATTCACCAGTTATGCATGCAACAATTACCGCGTCTCTCTCTCTCTGGTAGTCGCCAATTCGAATGCCACAGTCGACAAGGCGAGTCCAAAGTGTCAAAGGTTGTTTTGGTCCATGCGAAGGACGAGCGCGCGCAAATGTGTTTATCCGAAACGGGAAATGGAATGGCGAAAAATAAGTGAAAGAGAGAGAGAGAGAGGGGATAACAGCATGCAAGCAAATAAAAGCGGCGCTCAAAAGCTGCCAAGGTTAGCAAGAAATGGCGAAATGGCCACAAGGCAAATGGCAAATGGAGATGACGATGGCGATGGCGAAAGCGCCTTAAAGTGCGCAACAGCAGCAGCAGAGGCAGAGCAGAACGACAATGGAAGACAGCTACTTAATGTCAGTTACATACACCTCAGCCCTCCCTCTCACCCACTCTCTGTCTCTCTCTTTCTCTGTGTTCGCACACTTGAGTTAATGATACTTATCATTATCGGCACGCGGTTGCCGTCGTCTTATCAGCGACATTGAGGAGCTTTCTTTAGCGGCACATTCATTAAAGCACGCACACGGCCATTACGCACAACCACACACACATACACAGAGAAAGAGAGAATGAGAAACAGAGTGTCGTGCACTCTCTTGTTGAGATTACGTATACGCCCTGTGGGCTGATTTTAAGTGTTTGTGTCGCTGCGTGTCTAACTTAATGTGGCAAAGTCTTAGGCGCTGCCCCTCCCCCTCGCTAAGTGATAAAAATATCGCAACACAAGTGGGTTGGCAACCTTCACAGTGCCACCAATGGGCCATGCCACGCCCCCCAACGCCCCCGCACGCCCACACGCTGCACTTAAATCTGTTTCTTGTGTTTCAAGTGCGCATGGCGCACATTCGGGGCTGGAAATGGAGGCTGGGGCTCGTTTTAAGTGACTGTTGCTTGGCACGACAGCTCTCCGGCGTGGCATCATCATCAGTGCACCAGCAGCAGCAGCAGCTTAGCTTCTCAACTAAACTCACCCTGCCCTCCCCTTCCCCATGCTGCCATAACTTGTTGCTCTGCTTAACGTTGCCCTCAATGAATTTTAGAGTTTCGGTTTCGCCTTCGACATTTTCCACGTTGGCCTTGTCGAGCACGAAAAACTGTCTCTGAGTTTTTCCCCTGTCTCCTTGCCCCAAGCTGTCTTTGACTATGGCCTCGCCAAATGTTGTGTGCGCATTTCGAGAGAGACAGAGAGAGACACAGAGAGAGAGAGAGAGAGAGAGGGACAGAGCAAGTCAAGTTTGCGTTGAATATTTAACAAGCGCAATTATTGAGATGACTATCCAAGTAAGTTTGTATTAATTTATGAAACATCTAGCATATATTATGCAAAGTTCTCTTTCTCCACTGCCTCCCCCTCTCCCTTACCAATACTCTGCCTGCCTCTAAACTTTAGCTCAAAGTTTATTCTAATGGCCGTCTTTGTTAAGTGTTCCCAAGTTTGCGCCTTGCTTTATTTCGGTTTGTACAAATTGAAGAAGCAGAAGATGCTGCAGATGCTTTTGCTGAATTTTCAGTTGAGAAATTTAGTCAACAGTTTGTTTTGAATTTAAGCATAATTCAGCATTTTTGCTTAGATTTATTTTCTTCTCAAGTTTGACTTGTCAACTAAAATGTTTTTGCTTCAATATCCCATAGAGCAGAAGTCCAGCAGTTTCATAGAACTGAAAACTTTATATCTACTTTCAACTCTTATAACTTTGTCACAAATATTGTCACTCAAGTTTGAGCTGTTATTTGTGAGTAGTTTAGATTCTTAGTTAAGGCTTTCTATGCTATCTTATGTTGAAAATCTGAACATTCTACATTATTTCCAGTTCTTTATAAAATCTATTTGAAGCGTTGATAGAACCAACATTTAAATATATATCAAAATAAAATGTTACTGATTTTATAACAGTATATATAAGTACATATTATCTTTTATATTTTAACTTCATACAACATTTTTCCATTTCTTAATAATTAATTTCATTTCTACGAATAATAAAATATTCTGTTCTGCATTAAATTAACATATAAATCAACTTTAAAGCATTTATGAAACATAATAAAAGTTTATTTCATTTTGAAAGTGCTTTTAAACTTACAACATAACCTTAAATCATTAGCTCTACACATTTTGAAATTGTTTCTTAAAATATTAAACAGTTTTCATTTGATTACCTGAGCGTGCTTTGCCCTTAAGAATTTTGCTTTATTACTTTAATAATAAATAAACAATATTTACTTCTCAATCTATTTACTTCGTATCTTTTTTCTCACATGAGTAACAATTGCGAATGATATAAACAAATTTGCAGTTCAAAGATATTTTACGAGTGTGTGTGCACAACAAATAAACACCTCAGCCAGCTCAGGGGGAGAGAGACACTCACCTAGTATCGCATGTATGTGCTATGAATACACTATGAGTACAATATGAATACACTTGCGCATACACTCTGCGTGCCAGTGTCTGATTAATGGACAGCACACTCAGCCACACACACACATAAACATGAGTTATGTATGTACATACAAATTTTCACACCTTTTGTTTAGTTTCATTGCCGGGAATATTTAATTTCATGCGATTTTACTAACCTGACCTCTGACCACGACCACAGTGGGCACTCTTTCCCAACTCGTACCCCCCCTTTCTGCATCCCGTTGTGACAGCAATTTCCACGCTGTCGCTGTCAATCAGCCTGGCAATCTGGCTGCGTGTCCCGTTTGGTCAGTTCGCCACCACGTAACCTCAAACAAACACGATGCGGGTTAAGGGCTGCCAAGTGGCCCTAACTCCTGCCCCTACCCCATGCCCCACTCCACTCTGGTGGCACGAAAAGCCGCGCTTGTCGCTCGGATTTTGTTGCTGTGGCGTGTGTGCGGGGGCAGGGGGCAAAGCGAATTGTGTTTCGCTTTTGGTTTCAGGTCGAGTCCAACTTGTGTTGCTGCCTGCCGTCAATTAATCATATTAATTTGCTGCAGCACTATCGATTTTCCCGCGTGCCCCTCCAGAAAAATGTATGTAAATTTATGCTGGACCTGCGTTGAACTGACCCGCAGCACGTAGGTCCCCATTTTTCCTCCTCCTGAGGGGGGGAACTGTAAAAATCGTGGCATAATTGCAACTATTTTGTGGATAGCTCGGCCAAAAATTATGCTAAGCAGCATCAGCAACAACAACAGCAACAACAACAATGTCAGCTGTAAAACAACATTGACAGCGCTTTAAGCAACAACAACTGCAATAACAACAACAACAACAGCTACGAAAAAATCTAATTATCTGCTTCAATGGCGAAATTTAATTAAATAAGTTTTTGCAACTGTCCTGGTGCCTCTCGCTGCTGCTGTTGTTGTTGTTGTTGCTGCTGTCGATGCTGTAAAGTTAATTAAAAAGGAAACGCTGCCACACGTTAGCCCACACACACACACACACACCTACACAGTTTTTCACTTTCTATTTTCTTGCAGTTGCTTTCCACGAACTTTTCTTATATTGAGCTATTGCACAACCGATAAACTTGTGAGAAAAAAACCAAGAAAAACTTGCCTGACTTTTCTTTATAGTTCGTATAGAAATATTTGATAGAAAAAACTTTGGTGCACAGGTTTCTTCCAATTTTTCGATTTGCAAAATAAGTTTATTGTTTTTTTAATGATTTATTTAAGATAAAAACTTCAGACATAAAAATAAGAATAATTTTCTAGAGAAAATTGATAAATTCAGCTGAAAAATAAATGTACAGAATATTAATTTTCCAGCTGAATTTCAGATCAATCAAAGCTAGTTTTCTGATTACAAGATTTTATTAGTTAGGTGGAATTTTATAGCTCAAAGTTTTATAGATGAACTTTCCTTTAAATGGGACAATTTTAATAGAATTGTAGATAAGTCCAATTTGTTGAATTTGTTTCTTATTGAAAAGTAAACTAACTTCAGAGTTATCTTCAACATTTTTTGTTATTCAAATATCATTTGTTATTTATTTGCATTCATTATTAATGCAAAAAATTCTTCTGTAATAACAAATGTTTCTGATATTCTTTGGCATTAAATTTCATTTAATATTGTGATCTTTAATGATATATTTAACATGCTGCCTGCCAAGTTTCTTTCACAAAAAGCAGCTTGCGTTTTTGTAAAGCGAATTAAGTGTGGCTTTTGGTGCGTATCCCGCTCCCATCCAACACTTTCCTCTCTACTTTATTGCTACTTCAAAAAACAAGGCAACACTAGCTACTTAAATGCCTGGCAGAGTGGGGGCTACGCAAAAGTTGTTCACCTCAATGAGAATAAAGCGAGATAGAGCGAGCATCACTGAGAGGATTTCCGTCCGTCCATTAACTTTGTGCGACTTGTGGGCGAGAAATCATGCGAGCTTTGCGGACATCGCAGTGACAATTTCAACTGCTGCAGCTGCAGTTGCCCTGCGTGGGTGTTTGTGAGTGTGTAGTATGTGTGTGCTGTTTAAGTATTAATAAGCACACACTAACAAAACAGTTACACACACACGCACTAACACACTCACGAACTGACAGAGTGAAAATTTGGCTCAGTTCTCTCGTTGGTTGCTCTACGCAGTTTGCTGCGAGTTCTGAGCGCCTGGCTGGAAGTTTCATGAAAAACACACACATGCAAGCACACGCACAGAGCACACACAGCAGCCACACACAGTAAAGACACACACAAACAGCTCGCCTGCTTCGAGGGTCGCCTGCACGAAAAGTTGTTTGCGGCTGAATTGGGAGGAAAAAAAAACCGAAGAGGAAAATGAAAAAAATCCTTCGACTCGTCTCCGCTTTTTTTTCTGCTGTTTCCTTTTGCCTTTCATTTCGTTTCACAGACCTTTTTTTTTGTAAATTTTGTACTCAAATTTTCAAATGTGCAACTGTTGAGTATTTATTACTGCGTCACGCTACGCTAGCTGCCCCACTGTCTGTGTGTAGCTGTATCTCTCTCTGTGTGTGTGTGTGTCTGCTTGTGTGTATACAGTTTCAGTTTCAGTTTCAGTTTTAGTAGCAAGTGGCATGTGTCGGTGTGTGGCTCGTGTGGCACCCCGGGGGATTCACGCTTGGATACAATTATATCTATCAAGTATATCAAGTGCTTTCCAAGTGCGCAAGTTAAGCTGCGACAGCCGAACTAGTTAATCAGCGAGCTAAAAATAGCACACGAGCAAGAAGGAAAAGAAGGAGCAGCAGGAAAGAAAGAAGAGGGAAATGCTGCTTATATTTAGCTCTGTTTACAGCGATAAACGACAAAGCGCTGTGAAAAGATATTTTTTAAACCTATTGAAGTATTATGTAAACTTACTAAGAAAGTGTTTAAGATAATCTTAAGTTATGGGGTATGGAAAATATTCTATCCATATAAACTATTCATATATGTATGTATATTATACTATTCCTATTAAATTCATTTTCGCCCAGAGCAGTTGTAAGCTTACTTTAGATATTCGATATGCAATAGACATTATCATATCATATCATATAATTCATTTATTCAGTGCCTGTATGACGTGCGATTTATATCTTATCGCTATTGTAGCTTGTACCTGTGCATGTTTTAGAAGCTTGCTAACTAAATTTAGCACGAATAACAACAAGAATAACAACTATAACAATCGACAATCAACAATCAATAAGAATAACAACAGCAACAACAACAGAAACCTATTCAGAGAATTAAACTAAACAAAAAGCGCGCGCAGTCTGTGAAAATAAACAACACGAAGTCGTGCACATTATATAATAGAGACGGCATTACCATATATAAACGAAAATAACAGAAAAACAAAAATATAATATTAAATTGAATACATGCTTAAACTGAATAGAAAGAATTTTGGTTATGTATTTTACTCAACTGATATCTATGATTATGTTCTTCCTATCGTTAAGTAAATATTCTCAAAATGAATTTAAATTACTAAGGCATTGAAAACCAAACATGATAACTTAAGATAAAACAAAGCATTTCACATGGAAACCTGATAGCAAAGTGGACACGCATGAGAGGGTGGACATAAAGAACAAGAAAGGAAAAATGTGAAAAGGTGAAAAAAGCTTTTAAAAAACACGCGATGTAAATCTGTCGACGCACTTAGTCTCGTTTTTTTTTTTGTCAATTAACTAGCGAAAAGTCAAAGTTAAAATCACTTAAAGTATTCAATTACAAAGTGTAAAACAAGATGGAATGCAGGAGGAAGGGAGCTGGAGAAGGTTAGCTAAGAGGACAAAAAGAGCGACGCAGCGCGCAGATGAATACAAAGCGACTGGCAAAGCGAAATAAAATCAAATTGCGAGACAAAATGAAAGTCTGCGTCAGCGAACGAGGATGGAGGCAAAAGAGGAAGGTAAAGGGGGAGAGGAGTCTGTGATAGCGAGAGTGAGAATAGAAAATAGCTTGGAAAAAATGCAGCAGCAGCAACAAGAAGAGCTACAACAACAAAGACAACAGGTGGCAGATGGCAGACATAGCACAAGCACAGTGTGCACAGTGTGATTCATTGCACAAGCAAAGGGAAGAGGGACATAGAATGAGTAAAACATAAAAGTCATTTACTGCTTTAATTTATATTGACGGAATAAAATACCACGACTGTTGTAAATGGTGTCGTAAATTCACAGAGTTTCTTGGCACGTTTGTAATTATTTTACACTTACTGGCATTTAACTCTAATATACTTTAAATTGTTGAGATTTAAAATGTTATTTAAAGTTGTTTCTATTGTTGATAGTAGTACTAGTAGCACTATTACTATATTACTGTGACTGTAACTGCTAGTGTTATTCTTTAATGCTAGTGTTGTTGTTTTAAAAAATAATCATTTTATACATCTAATTCGCTTGGTAAATTTAAAATTTATAAAATGACAGATTTATTTTTAATTAATTATTCGATTTAATTTTTTTTATTCGTTTGTAAATGTATTATTAATTTATTGGTAAATTAATTACTACTATAAAATAATTTAGGATTATTTATTAAGTTTTATATGAATAGATTTCATTATAAGTATATATATTATAAATAAATCCTCCTTTAAATAATTTTAACCAACATTGCACCACTGTGCGCCTGCTATACCCACAGCAGCTGCATTTAATGGTCGCTAGATGGCGCCTGTTGACTTTAAGCTGCTTCAATTTATGCCGTCAAGCGATGCTTTATTTCTGCACATTACTGTGTGTGTGTGAGTGACTTTGTGTGTGTGCTTAATCTGTGCTAGTGTCCGTGTTGTTGTTGTTGTTGCTTTAGAATAAATATGAAGTATACTCAGCGCAGAGAGCGTATTTATGCAAATAATTGTTTTTGGCCGAGTCAGCCGCGAGGCAGACTGCCGACTGCACTGCGCTGCAACTGCAGTAACTTTTAAGCTGCAGGCAGCAGCTGCAACATGTGCAAGGGGCACAATCCAAACAAAGAGAGCTGGACAGAGCGGGGGGAAGGGGGCGGGCCAAGTAGCAGGAAACCAGCCAGTTGTTAACTCTGATTTAATGGCAATGGCAAGAGGGAGCTGCAAGTGGAAGACGGTTGATGAGGAGGAAGGAGTGCGGAGTGAGGGGCGAGGAGGCTACTGCCCGCTCGACCGTACTTAACTGCCCGTCAGCTATGCACTCTGCAGGCTGCAACAGATCCTTGTCCACCTGCCACGCTGCTGGCGCTGCTGCTGCTGCTCGAACGGAAGTGGAAGTGGCTACGTGCTGTGTGCGCTGCGTTTGCGGCAGCTTCACAGCGAGCCGGTTACGTCTACGTGCTGCGGATGTTGTTGAGGGGATTTAATAGGTTAATGGCAGCTGCTGGTGCTGCTGCTGCTGCTACTACTGCAACATCTCCTTCTTCAGCTTGCAACACCCGCACGACTGCCCTCTGCATTATTATGATAAATACACATTTGGGCCCCCGAGTTGGGCATGGATGCGGGCGCAAGGAATTTTAATTTACTTGCAACCTCTACCCCCCCTCTACCCCCCCTTTATGCCTCACTGAGGCCTAGGTTATGGCCGGAATTGTTGTTGACCGCCTGTCGACCCGGGACTATTGAATCAAAGCGCATTTCCGGCTGCAATTTGCCCAATTGCAACAGCAACTTGCTCCCGTTTTTCGACTGCGAGACCTGCAGCTTGTCATAAACAAAACTTAACTGTGCCGAGAGATATCAAGTTCATAACAATGATATGTGTGCTTAAGGGGTATATAGAAAAGACAGAGATTGCTGATATTTTAAATCTTGGTTTATAAGAAGAAGGAAGAATGCTTGGAAATGTGAGTTCATTTCAAATATAAACAAAATATGATAAGATATGATATAAACTTAAAGTGAGAGATTATTATTGCAGTTTGTAGAGTTTATATTAATGTTTGAACTATTATATCAATTGACAAGTTAAGATTGCCAGCAAATTACTTACATATATTATATATATAAAAAAGAGTATTTTTATTACTTTACTGATTAAATAAATAACATGAAGCTAATTCGTTTTTGATGGTTAATTGTAATGGTAAATATCTTAAATTTAATTCAACTTACTCTTTACTCTATGTATTAAACATATTAAATATACTATTCTAACTGTACCTATTAGTTATATCATTAATATATTATTCAGCTCTTCAAGGTCTTTCAGCTCTTTCAGCTCTCTTTTCTAGAACTCTAAATAGCCTTAACCAATTTTTTGTTCAAGTGCCTCAAGTGCAAATATTCCCAGTCAGTTTTAGCTTTTAGCTGTAACCTCGAAGCTGACATCGAAATTCCAGTTGCATTTTCGCTTGGCTGCAGCTAAATTCGGTTGGATTTAAGAGACCCTTTTCGGCTGAGGCCACAAGTAATGGGAAGCAAGCCACATAAAATATGTGGCGAGCATGCGGACAATGTGCAATCTGTGCCAGGCACATGTCACCCACACACACACACACACACAGGGACAAAGGCGACATGTCAGCAACACTGTGAGCAGTTACAACAACAACAACGACATGACTAGTAGCAGCAACAGTAGCAAAAGCAGCAGCAACAATGACAACGACAGCAGCTGTGGCAGCGGTAGCAGTAGCAGGAGAAGAAGGAGAAGGAGGTAGAAATGGGAATGGGGCATGGGGCTGGGGGCAGCACAAGAATGAAGAGAAAAACTATAATGACAGGCTCTAGACAAAGCACAGCTCAACTGGTAGTGGGGGTAGTGTGGGCTGAGTGGGGTGAGTGGGCGTGGCAACTTGTGCTTTGCCAGGCAGCACAAAACTTTAATGGTGTCAGTAATTGTTAACTCAAGCGACGTTTATTTCCTGCCTGCCAGCATGTCTCTCTGCCCGACGGTGCCACACAGTTTGTGTGGGTGTGGGTGTGCCTCTGTGTGTGTAGTGCAAAAACATTGCATACTTTGTGGCGCTTTTATTATACAATACGCTACATCTTTGCTTGGCACTTTTACGCCGCTGTTAAGGATATAAAAACAAAAGTCAAGTGTCGCCAGGCAGCTGCCACATACACAGACACACACACAAAGAAGGGGTACACACAATGTGTGTGTGTGTCTATGTGCTGGCTGCCAAGTAAATTAAGTATACGCCATGTGGTGGCCATTCCTTTTTAGTGAAAATCAACTTGCGCAAATTAACTGCGCGTTGGCAGTAACATTTAATTAACACTCGACACTCTGACACCGAGGTCACTCACACACACACACACAGACACACACAGCTTGGCACATTGGCCGTATTTGTCAATTTCATGTCAAAATGTGAAATGGCCAAAAATAAAATGGAATGCTCGGAATTCTGCCCCACAGGCAGCTCCTGCCCGGCCACAGCCAAAGCCACAGCGGCAACAAGGCTAACAAAGTCGTTATAAATTTGTCTAGACGCCTTTGTCTAGCAACATGACAGGCAGCACGAAAGGACAGAGAGACAGCGAGACAAACAGAGAGACGAGCGGTCGTCAGTGCGAGTGCGAGTGCGAGCGAGACAGACAAGCAGGCTGGCTGACCGAGCTTGAGTGACATTATTGTCCATTGAATCCAATTCGGGACACTTTGTGCAAACAGCTCGGAGCGTGGGAGGCGGTGGGCGTGACGAGGTTGGGCAATTTGTCTGGCTGCCACATAAAAATTGTTTTAAATTAGTTGTTAATTTGACTTTTTCGCCTCTTTCATTGCCTGTTTGTGTACAAGTTTCGCTTAGTTTCCCGCCAAGTATATCTTGTTCCATGGTGTCATAGGTTAACGTATTTATCGTATAATTTATAGACCATTAGTTGTGTTTTATGGCCCAACTATAAGCAAAGTTATTGCGCAAATATACTGCAAGTTAGAGGGAGATTCTCTGTCTGTAAGAAGGAGATTCTTGAGAGAGAGAGAGAGAGAAAGGCAGTCTCCTTATCTCCCTGCTCTCTCTGTCAGTTTTTTTTACGATTCCAAGAAAATGTTTTGAATAAAATCTAAACGGACTTTAGATTATTTTGATGCATAGCCGCCAGACAGACTTTGCCCTAAGCGCCTTAGCTTTGCCAGCTAAAAAACGTATTTATTTTTTTCTTCAACACTCTAATAGGATTAGAATTACCTTTTTGCTGGGATTGTTATACCCTTGCAGTTTACAGGGTATGCCAGGCAGACAATGAACAATCAAATATTCCACATTGAATTAAAACAAAAACTTTTTCTTATTGATTTTTCTTTGAATTTTCATTTCAAATTAATGTGCAACTGTATGTGTAATTGTATGTGTATATGCATGTGTATCTTTATATGTATTTGTGTTTGTATATGTATGTGTTCTTGTATGTGTCCATGTGTGTGTGTATATGTGTGTGCGTAAACAAACCTCTGTTGAGTCAACAAACGATGTTAGGCGGAAATTACGTTATGAATAATGCAACATAATGATATAATATGGCATCGTTGGAGTTTTATTCAGGCGACTTTAATAAATTTTAAATTTTTTACGAAGCGCTCAAGAAATGTGAAAGAAATTTGAGGATGAGGGCAGAAGAAGAGGGGGAGTGGATATATTATGAATTGCTGTAAGAAATGTGGAATTTTGTTGGCATTTCAGTTAAGATTTTTGTAAGCATAAGTTGGCAGGTTGATGAACTTCCAGTCAAATTGAATTCATTATTTATAATATGTGCTATAATACAAATATATATTGAACATATATATAACTCTATATCGATATGTATGTGTGGAGTAAATGAAATATTTGATTTGTAGACTGTGAGGCTGGTTTTATCTGCGGTCTTCCGAGTGATTAAGCAATAAATCCATAGACAAGTTGACAGTGAATTATTAACTGGGGAGTATATGTGTGAAAATAGCAGAAACAGTTGCCACTTGCCGCACGCCACATGCCACATGCCACTTGACTCAGGCAAATGGCCTGACTTGGTCGGGTCATTGGCAAGGCAAAGCACGTGCAGCTGTTAAATATTTGTAGCGAATATTAAAAGTAGACTAAATGCAGAGCACGTGACACTTTGGAAAATCGAATTTCCCTATGAAAACTCTCCCCCCCTCGTTGTCCTCTTCCTACTAAACTTGAGTTGGCTTTAAGCGCATAATTTGTGCGTGGCTGAGCAGAGTCGAATACAAATACAAATACGAGTGCAATTTAAAAGATATTTCTGTTTATTTGCAACATTCGAAATGGGACAAGCAGGAAAGCTGACAAACAGGGGGAAGAGGGACAGAGCGGGGGCGGAAGAGACCCCTCCATCTTTGGCTTTAGCGACCTATCTCTGTCTGATTCGTGCTCATAAACGTAAAACGCTTAGCATTAAAGACAACGCAAGAAGAGAAAGGCAACAACAAAATAAAAGCAGAAGAGACTGCCTGCAAGAAGGTGGACAGCAGAGAGGGGAAAGGGGGAGCGGGAGCGGCGTTAACAATGCCGCCAAATGAAACAACAAAAAACATGGCCATAACAATAAAAGCACAACAATAAGCACTAACAACGGGCGCCAAGGATGAGCGCCAGCACAAGGACGCCAGAGGGGGGCGCCTGCAGGATGAGCAGGAGCAGGGGGGACAGACCGGAGACATAGCATACACACACACACACACACACATTCGTACAGTGAGCCAAAGCCATACGCTGCCATGTGGCTGCTCATGGCCGTGTGGCTGCCTGCCAAGTGTAGCAGATTAACGGAATGTTTGTTAAATGGCGCACGGCAGTTGGCTTTGCCACGAGCACGAGGCCAGTACAGCCAGGTGAGGCAAGGGGCGAGTAAGGGAGGCGTGGTTCATAATTTGCCTGAAACAAAAACTGAAACTGGCTGCGGGCGCAATGTCCCGTAGACATAGACAAAACACCCGCTAATAAGCCAGAAAACGTTGGCGGCTTAAAGCCGCAGCTGCCTTGGCAATCTTAAGCATTCAATTTGGCAATTTCCAACAGCTTAGCAGACATTTTAATTAATTAAAAAAATACAAATATATATTTTTACACATACTTACACATCCATCGAAGTAAAAGCTGCCTAAATTATGCGCCAGAAATATTTTCATTTTCCTTTTCAGTTTCATTTGCTTAATGCTTTTAAAAGCGGCTTATTCGAGTGTGTGTCTGTAACTGTGTGTGTGTGTGTTTTTGTGTGTATGCACAAGTCTGTGTGGTTTTCTTAGCATTATAATGCTGCTCATTTGAATAGAAACAGTTGGCTTTTACTTCAGTGAACTTTATTGTTATTATTGATTTTAATAAAAATATCTTTAATATTTAAAAACATTTCTATTATCAACAAATAATTTTAATAGTCAGTAACAACAATTGGCAAAGCATATTAATTATTATATTATATATATTGTAATTATTTATTATATATATTTATTTCTTCCCTTTCTTCTTCAATTCCAAGTTGCAATATTTATGTTATTTATCATTTTAAACTTATATTTTCATTCTAATTCCATTTCTTAACAATTTCCCATGTAATTTCCTTTGAAAAATACCCCGCACTGTTCGTATAGATTTTCGTATTACGCTTCAATTCACTTGAATGATTTCTTTGTCGACAGCAAAGCTCAACGCACAGCTCAATTCGATGTGGCAAATATGCAATGCACACACACACACACACCACAACAATAAGAGCATTGTTGGCTTGGCTGGCCAATATGTGTATATATGTTTATATATACATATATAATTTCAATTGATTTGCCGTCAATTTCATTTGGGCCGAGAGAGAGTGCGATGCGTTAAAAGGCAAAAAATGCCCGTTGGCTGTGAAGAGTGCACAAAAACCCAACACAGAAACATGACGCTAACATTGATGAATTATTATTCCGCTTCGAGTGAGACAGAGAAAGAGTGGCGAGTGAGCGAGTGAGCTACGCATACAAATATACACATTACGCATACGCACCGTGAGCCCAGGCCAGAGTCAAGTTGAGGCCGCCTGTCAGCAATGTTTGCCTGCCAGCCTGCCCCGTTTGCCTAACCACAATCATTCATCATGCTGCGCACCAACAACAGCAACAACAACAACAAGGCGAACATGCTGCCCTGTTGCTGTGGTTAGTCAGGCTGACCATTTTCCGCTCATTTTACCCCACACACACACTCGCCTTGACATCGATATGGTGTTGATATACACTTTGGATGTGCCGACATCGTTAATGTTATGTGTATCTCACACACACACACTCTTTCTGTCTCTCTCCACCTCCCCCCCCCATTCTTTTCTTCTTTGTCTTTTGTTAAACTTTTGCTGAAGCTCAACGCAATTATCAGTTGCCAAATCCCCCACAGAGCTGCTGGTAATCCATCAATGCGCATTCGAACCAGCGCTTTGTCTTGGGCGTGACAAAGTAGGCGAATCTTTCCCTAGCGGAAACAGCAGCTTACTGCAAGTACCACGTATAACTGGAGAAATATTTCCTTAACATTCCACATAAATTAACATAATTGTAACATAAACCTTGCATAAAACATTCAACAATTTGTGCACTAATCTTTCATTTAACTCAAGAAATTTGCCATGAAAAATATTTCAAAAAAAAACTAACAGAACTGCAAAGTCATTAAAAATCACTTGAAAGCGCTTCGACTGCAATTTCAGTTTACAATTTCACCTCGTTAGAGAGGGGGAGGGGTGAGCGGGCACACGAATTATGGCCAATGCATAATGGCCATTAAAAAGTTTTTTTGTCTGCCCAAGCAATGTGCAAATGGCGAAACGAAACAAGCCGAGAAAAGGCCGAGCCAACGCACAAAAGGCAATGGAAGAGACGAAGAGCAGGAAGTGGAAAGTGAGGAGGTGGGAAAGGGGCAAGGGGAGGGGCAGGGAAGCTGACTGCGTCGTCCCACCTCGAACATTAGACGAAAACTTTTACAATAATCATTTGGAAACGACTGATGGACGTTCGCTGTGTCCGCCTGTCTGTCCTTCCCTGTCTGCCGCTGTCCTTGGCGCGGACAGTGAAAGGAAGACAAGAAAGAAAAATGTGCAGCACATACATTAAATGGAATAACTACATAAAACAAAAAAAAAGCACGCGAAACGAAAGAGAAAATTGAAGATGGAAAAAAAGGAAAAAACGACAACTCAGATAGAAAATTCAGTAGAGCGCAGCTCCGCAACTGCGCGGCTGTCAATACAAAACGAACAATTAGATGGGTGGGAAATGGACGGAGGAGGGGCGCGAACGTGAATGGCAGAAAGGGGGTGGGCAGGGGGACAGTGGGGTATGCCAATGACAATGAGCCCAGGGGCGAACGTAGCGCGGGCAACAGGCGAATCGTCCTTCTGAATTATTGAGCGTGCAACTTGTTGAAAATCCAAGGATGTAATGGAGCAGCACACTAACACACACACACGTACCTACAGACACTGAGGTGCACCTACACACAGCTGGCACTGCAAATATATGAGTGTAACTTTAATTTACTCATTTCAACAAAACGTTAAAAATTTACCAAGTTATTTCCCAAAGGGAAGAAGTCCAACATGGTCTCGCACACGGAGACACACACATACACACGCAGCAGTGCGAAATGAAAGCGCTAAAAACAATTAAAAACTTTGCCGGAGCGCTTTTTCAAGAATGCGCCCAAGAAATGTGGATGAGTTTATGGCTTTTTAATTGCTGTGGGCGTGGCCGGGATGTTGCCGTGACTAAATTGGAAATGGGGAATGAAGTAAATGCGAGAAAAATGGGGGAAAAGTGAATGGGGGAAGGATAACTTCCCCTTCGCGCTTTATTTATCTATGCGCGTTAAAGCATAGCATACTTTTGAGGGCGCAGAGTAATTTTCAAGTTGCTTAGGGTGTGGACGCATAAAATTAACATAAAATTTAGAAAAATTCGAAATTGATAAATCATCTGAATATTTGCAATGAATTTTCAATAATTTTTTAGCATTTAAAAATTATGTTTCATACTATACTACAATATACATATAATATAAAAAATGTAGCCTACTTTTCAGCTTACATTTAATATTGAATCCTTTGTTTTTCCTCTTTGCAGACAATGTTTCAATAGAGATGGCCAAACTTTCACGACGTGCACCGTCGTCTGCAGCAACGCCGTCAACAGCAACAGCAACAACAGCAGCAACAACAACAACACCAGCAACACCAACTGCAGCAACAGTTAGTCATGCCCGCGGCACCACGCAACCGCAGCAATTGCAGCGCATTTCCCGAGCAGCCAACAGCAACAACAACCACAAGAATCCTCAACTGGTCAACCTCATCGATCCCGATGCAAATGTTGCACACGACTTGTCGCCGGCGTCGTCGCCAGCAGCTGCATCACCGTCATCGTCGGCGTACGCCCAGAGCAACAGTCACAGCAACAGCAACAATCATATTGGTAACACTGCCGTCACTAGCGCCACACCCGCACATGCCCACACCCCCGCCACCACGCCCTACATGCCACTGCTGCCGCCGGGCGAACGGAATCTGACCAAAGCGGAAAACGATGCCGAACGTGCGCGCATCCGCGAGGAATTCTTTGCCACCTACGACGTGATGACCGGAGTGCGTATCGCGGCCACGCTGGGCGGCTTCTTTGGTCTGATGGTCTTCCTAATCGTGTGGAAGAGTCGCAGCAGCAGCAATGAGACACTGAAGGTGCTTAAGGATCCCAAAATGGCTGCCGTGGCCGCCGTGTGCATGCAGGAGGAAGAGGAGCGAGAGCTGCAGGAGGCCATAGTTGCCACTGGCATGTCCATCTATCCGGATGAGTATGATGCCTTGGTCTATCGACGCCAGCGCATGCTCTCCCTGGGCAATGTGAGTGCGCCGCCGCTGCTCAATCGTGGCTATCGCTGCGCCTCAGTGGGTAAGTCAAAGCTGAAGTTGCCTCTCAAGCTAGAAGATCTTTACTTAAGTCTCCCTCTCTCTGCCTCTCTTCCACTTAGGTGGTGTTGGCGTACCTGGTCCCGTTGGTTATAATTATCTGCTGGAGCCACCGCGTCGCTTTTCCTATTCAGCCCTTTCGGCCGGTGGCGGTGCTCCAGGTGCGCCAGGACGACGCAAGAGCGGCTCCGAGTCATCGCGCATCTTTAGCAATTATCCGATGGGCGGCAGCTTTGGCACCGACGATTACTTTAACGAAACCGAGGACGAGCTGGAGCCCGAGGAGTACATACAGCATGATGCCGCCGATGAGCAGCAGCAACTGCATCAGCGCACCGACTCGACGCGCAGCAAACCGGGGTTTCTCTCCGTGCCGTTGGCGGTGAGTGCGCCTTAAAGTCAACGGGGCCCAGCAAGGCAAATTCAGAAATATACAAAAATAAAAGGAGAATGATTCAAAAAATATGCAAAGTATTCTTAACTTTATTCGAAGCTTGTCCTACGTTAGCTGGGGGTTCTCAATAGCAGCAAGAAGGTTTAAGCAGCTGAAAATATTCTAAGTAATTTCATAGATAAAAACAGAGATATGCCAAAAAGATTTCAACAAGCAAAGAAAAGTTGTGCATTTAGAAAGATTTTAATGAATAATGTTCAGCAGTTTATAGTTAGTTTAACTTAAAAGATACTTTATCGAAATTTACTTGAACGATTGGATTATTTTAGCCAATCAATCATCATAATTTCCAGCTCGTTCTTTTCATTACGTTTTGCTTGATGAACTATGCTCAAATTTTATTGATATCTTTACGATCTTTCAATTTTCCAAAATTGTATAGTTAATTTGTAAATAATAGAAGAGATCTCTCGAAGCCATTATTTAATAAGCCCAAATTCCCAATTAATTCTCAATTAGATAACGATGAAATACTGCAATGTGGATTTACTTTATAGATGGTATCATTCTAGTCCCTAGCTGAACTATACTTTTTGGTTCATTGTTTTCCTAACTTGTTGCTTTGTCATCCCACTGAGTTTCAGCTGGAACTGCTGCAGTTCACATAGATCACCTGACTCACTCACTCATTACCATTAGCGACTCATCCTGTGTGTTGTTCTTCTCTCTTCCACTTGCTAACTTACTCTTCCTTTCGTTTCCGCCGTACAGGGCCACGATTCGCGTCGCAGCAGTGCGATGACCTGCTGCAGCACCGATAGCTCCTACCTGGAGCGCCGCACCTCGGCCTACACGCTGGGCCTGAGTAACCTGCCGCCGACGCTGCAGCGCAAGTTGTCCACGGCGTCGCGCACTTCCAGCATCGAGAACTGGGATTACTACTATCCGGATATACAGGTTATACAGCCGACGCCTAAAGCATCGCCTTGTCCCTCGGAGCGCAGCATACACGAGTCCTCAACGACGCCGACGGCGACGCCAGCAACGACAGCAACGACGCCCATAGTGACGCCAGCAGCGACGCCATTGCCGACGCTGGCGAAGGCCTTGTCCCTGGGACTGAGTGCACCGAGTATTAAGCGCAAGCACAGCATTGTCTCGTACGATCCGGAGAGCAATCAGGCGGGCAGGAAGCAGCAGATCCACTCGATCAGTGCGGACACTGTCGATGTTTATCCCTACAATCAGACGACGCATGTGGATCTGCCGTTGTCGGTGAAGCCATTGCAGTCGGCACCGCCTACCAGTCTGCAGCAGGCCTTCCATTTCTGTGAGTCACCATCGGAGGAGCTGCGTCTGGGTGTGCCGCGCAAGCTGACGCTGGTCGAGCTGCAGCGCAACGTGGAGAGCAACAACAACAGTTATCCGTATACGGCCAATGCTGTGGCTACGGTGGCTACGGTGGCCACTGTGGCGCCCAGCACGGCCACAGCCACCTCGAGCAGCATCAGTGTGGACAGCACGCCAGTGAGTCTGGACAGGATGAATGGGTGCAGCATCAGTGCCAGCCTGCATCATGGCCAGCTGCACAACGAGGGCAAGCGGGCTCCGCTGGCCTCGCTAAGTTCCTTTAAGATATCCTCGCTAGAGTGTCAGGACTCTGAGTTGCGTTCCCTGGACGAGGATTCGCTCTTCGGGCTGGAGGAGAGTGCAGCCGACACAGATGATGACATGCAGCAGCTGAGCAGCGACAGCGAGGAACAGACGGCAGCAGCAGCAGCGGCGGCGGCGGCAGCAGGCGCAGCACAGTTGATGCATCCAACGCCAGCACTGCCTACAACCAGCGCACAGCATCACCCACTGGTGATGCCCATCAAGCGGCTGAGTCTGAGCTCCGTGCCCGGCTCGATGATGGGTGCTGGAGGCGGTGGCGGCGGTGCCAGGCCAAGGCGACCGCAGCTGCAACGGCATCGTACCCTAAGCATCACGGCTAGTGATCTGCCTCGGCATGCAGTGCCGCCGCCGCTGGAGACGCACTTTGGTGCCTCGATCATTTCGAGTCCGCCACAGCGACGAGGGCAACTGCTGCAACAGCTCAGTGATCCGCAGACGACAACGACAACAACAACGACAACCACAACTACCACAGAGGAGGACACGTGCTCCACGCTAAACACAGAGCTGGGACTACTCGATGCGGGCTCACCTGGAGCAGGTGGCATGGTTGGAGTTGGTGCAGTCGGCGTCAGCGGCGGGGGAAATGAATCTGCCACGCACACTCAATACAGCAGCCTCAATACGGTCATCAGTGTGGGCCACTCCAGTCCAAGTCCACAGACGGACAATAATTTCGTGTGTTCTACCATTGCCAACTCGCAGCTGCCAAAGGCCGGAGGAGGAGGAGCAGCAGCAGCAGCAGCAGGTGCAGGAGCAGCAGCTGGTATGGTGTCACAACTGCCATCCAACAGTAGACTGGGCCACGATCCGTGCGCCTCCTCAATATCGGACTCGGTGATAGTTGCCGCCGCTAGACCGCAAAGCATCTGCATGCCCTCGTCCCTCAAGGATCTCATTCTACGCGGCGGCGGCGGCGGCGCCAGTAAAAGTGCGCACAATCTAAGCAGCCTGCACAACAACGAGCTGACGACGACAGCGACGCCGGCTGTCATGCTGGAGCTTCCATTGATAAGGCTGCCAACAGATGAGGATGATGACGACGACGACGATGATGATGATGAGCAGCGTGGCGAGGATGAGAAGAGTGAGGACTCACGTTCCCGTGATCCCAGCCTGCCCGGCAGCAGTAGAAAGTGGTCGAAAGAGACGCTATTCTAGCCCCAATGGGTGCAGTTCCATACAAGAGCTTAACAACTGACTTTTAGGGTAGTCGCAGAGCTGGCAGGGTTGCCGATGTGCACTACGAAACGCGTTTTGTTGAAAGGGAGTCTGAAGAGAAATTCATGAAATTTAGAGTGTTAAACGAGAGGAAACATTGGGCAGGGATGAACTGAAATTCGGAACACCCTACCCAATTATAAAGAGCGACAAAAGCAACAACATATTAAGAAGAAGAAGAAGCAGCAGAAGAACAACAACGTATTCGTACTTAGAGACTGTTGTCTATTATATTGTTAATAGAACTCTAAAAGTTAAGTAGTGATACTCGGATTTATTTTTCACACTATCTATATAATGCAAAGGATACATATGCGATTGTATATTTGTAACAGAGCAAATGTTATGCATATAAACGGACATATATAGTATATAGTATATATATTTCTATATAGTACTCGGTAGTATTGCCAGCAGCCAGCAGCAGCAGCTACACACAGAGTGTATATCGAATATCGTATATCGTATATCGTTTACACCAATATCAGTCTCCTTCACGTGTTTTTTTCTAAAAAAAAAATGGAAACATTCTTCTAGTGTCTTAAACAGCAGCCAAATACCAGAAAAATAAAAAGAAAACAAATCGAATACTTCAAGTATTGTATATTAGAATTTTTATAGATAGCACACACACACAACTTGAACAACAACTGAAGTACACTGACAGAAATGAAAGCCTAAGATATGAAAATATATATGAGCCACATATAGATGAGAACTTAAAGACCTCGATAAGCGTACTTTTATAGAGCTGTTGCCTACTTTCTAATTTTATAACTCTTCGACCTCTTCCCTAAAGAGCATCAACACTTCGCGACTTTTCCCCAAGCCAAGCCAAACAACAAAAGTTCTCGGCCATTCGAAAGAAAATTGTTGAAAACCTAATGCTATAATCCGATTAGTTGTTGTCAAATATGAAGAAAATAAAAAAAAACGATAAATGAAAATGGAAAATCCAAAAATATTTATAGCGTTACTCGAACAAATGTTATTATAGTATGAACAATTTCCTAACTCATCCCACCTACGCATCTCTATTTTTCTATGAAAATGCATTTGCTCCACAAGTGAGAAAAAGTTATAGCAAATATATATATACATATATATGAATATATAAACCAAAAACTATAAAACGATAATAATACTTGTATTTTTCAATAGAAAATGGAAATCAAAATCGGACGCAAGGGGAGAAGAACAATTGAAAACAGATATATGTAATAATATTAATATGTAAAACTAGAGCTGCATTTTGTCGTTTGTGGGGGGAATATTCAACGAAACCTATTAGAGACTTTCTCACATGCCTGAGCCTAATTTGTACCTATCCTAATGCATAAGTGTAAATCAAGCCCTATTTAAATATTTTTGAATACTAGTAAGTATTTTGTACGACGAAACAAATCAACTCAAAATGGCGCCTAGGAAATGGTCAAGTATATCAAAAGAGAAAACCAAAATCAGAGAAGAAGCGATAGGAGAAAAAAACAAAAGAAAAACCACACATAAAACATAAATATTTAATTGTTGATTATAATATGCTGAAGTATGAAAAAAGTCAATGGACATTTAAAACGATTGTAGCGTTAAATTTGTTTCAATAAGCAAAGGAATATTAACTAATAATGTAGCTAAATATATATTTAAAAGCCAGAAGAAAACAGAAGATGATGAAAGATGAAGAAAGTAATAAGCAAACCTAAGTTGTCTAAGTCGAAAAAGTAGCAGAACCAATTGTTAAACCTAAGCTTATTATACAGTATAAGATCCAGATAAAAATCGAGCTGTTGTATTAAATGAACAATAATAAATGAGAAAATAAACCAAATGGTTAAACGTAGTAGTAAAAACTACTATTTGGGTAAACCAGATTATAGGAATGCAATACGCGCATTTAGATGGATGAACTTTTAAGCTGTTTTATTTGATCAGTCTATAAATCGAAGTACTCTGAAACTCTTTTGTTGTGCCGTTTTCTTTTATACTTTTGTACTAATACAATTTCCTATGAGTATCTCTCACACAATCCAACTTCTAATTTCCATAATCATGTATGTACCTTTAGCTAAATTTTAATCACAATTGGTAAAAATTAAAACTGACAAAGAGCATGAAAAATGAAAGCAATTGAAAAAATATACTATTAAATACAGTTATAAAGCCAAAGAGCTATTAAAAAGAAACTTAGTTAAATGTTATACATACATATATAAAGAAAAGAAAAAATACCAAAATTGATGTAAATGTTAGCGATATTATTGAGAAATGTGACAAAAATGAGAAAATAAACCAAGAGAAAAAAAATATACACACAAGTTGCAAAGCTAAAGGTGTTTCATTTATAGTTCCTAAATTATATACAAATAATGTCGCACTACACATAGCGGGTTCTTAGTATCTATATTTGGTGGAGTAATCCTTGGGCGAGACGACAAGACCACGTCCTTTGCGGGCACCACGATACACTGTCTCCACAATGTCAATCATCTCCTGTTTGTCTTCCAGTGGCCAATTGATTTTGTTGTTGTTACCCGTACCCAAATCAATCATGATATGTTTGTTGCGGAAGAAGAACATCACAGTGCACGGATCGTACAATTCGTACATCTTATTGAAGTCCGGCACCTCAGTGATGTCGACTAAATATATGACTGCAAAGTTTTTCACTTTCTCGGCAATGCTGTACATGACCTCGTCCATTTTCATACATGCCGGGTCCCAATCGTGTCCGAAACGTATGACCTGAATTGATAGAAAAGGTGTTAACACCCGCTTTTGAGACTGCACAGGCAGCATGTGTCTGTAGCTAATTACTTACAACAACACGATCCTCCTCGGAGAGTATGGCCTGGTCCACTTGCCAGCCATTGTGTAAATGCGGTAACATATACGACATCTTGCAAAATTATATTTTTTTATGTTTTCGGCAAATAAAATAAACGTAAACAAATCCACGAGCAAGCGTTTCTATAACTCGTAAAGTGTGACCGTTTATGGTGGATATTGTTATCGATAATTGCATAAAATGTTAAGTACCGCGCTGCCAACTTAGCACGGAGCTCTTCTGTTATCAAAATGTTAACAAACAGCGCGCCAAATGCACCAAATACAAATAAATCAGATTGTTTTCTTTAAAAATATCGTGTTTTATTAGCCGTAACTAGTTTGTAGCGTCAATTATCAGTTCAAATACTTTTGCTTAAAGTTATCTATATGTTCCAGCACCTTGACAGTCATATCATTGATATACTCATCCCTACTCTGTTCTGAATAGTCAGGCAAACTGCGTCGCGAGACGTAGTGATTTGGCAAGTTGACCTTGTGACGGCCAATGGACTTGATGATTAGCCACAGGATATAAAAACTGAACCAGACCGTAAAGTACAGCGGTATGTACCAGAGCTTACGGCCAATGTAGAAGTAACTGTACTTCTTGACACGTGGTGACTCTGGTGGCGGAGGAGGTGGTGGTGGAGTTGTTGGTGGCGGCGGTGGTGGAGGAGGGGGAGGCGGTGGCGGCGGTTCCACATGATGATGATAATGATGTGGATGATGATCATAAATAAGCTCTGGATATGAAACATCGGGATAAGATGGAAAATGATCCGCAAAGTGATCGTGATGATGATCGTGAAAGTGTGGTGGCGGATGATGTTCCGGATAATCGTGAACATGGTCGTGATCGTGCTCATGGTCGTGATCATGATCATGATCGTCACCTTGATCATGGTCAGCTGGCTTAGCTGCCGCCGACTCTGGATGCGCCTCTAGCCAGCCTGGCGGAGGTGTTGCGTATTCCATACTAGGATCGTACTTATTATCATCGCTTGGACGTGAACCGTCAGCTGTACTTAAAGCTGGTAGTGATGAATCGTCGCCGCCACCCATGCTGCCGGCATCCCCATCTCCACCCATGCCAGCATCTCCGCCATCCGATGCGCCTGCATCTCCACCGTCTCCCATCGCAGCAGGAGCAGCACCTGCATCTTTGCCGGCTTGGTTGTTAGAAGGCACCGCCATATCCTGTGCACTGCCTGGTAGAACGCCAATTTGATCATCGTTGTCTGGATCGTCATCTGCGGCTGCTGCGGGCATTGTACTGGCCGCGGTATCCTTGTCACCATTGCTGGCAGGACCTGCTGCTGGACCAGGATACTGATAGCCGGAGTTCATTAAGGGACCAGGATAAGAATATCCGGCATTGCTCAAAGAGTTGCCAGAAGCTGGTGGCAAATAGCTAGAAATTGCATTCGTCGGCTGAGCTGCCTTGGGATCCTGTGACGGCGATGGATATTTGGTGTTCAGCGGCGGAAAGGAATACGTATTCGGTGCCGCATAGGACGATATGACATCCGAACCGGCTGCCACTTTGCCATCATGGCTGTGGTCATGGCTGTGATCGTGATGGCCCTTAAAAAGGCCAGCGGCAACACCTTGTCCCGGTGCAAATCGATCAAGAGTTTGACCTACAAGTTTACACTCATTAGCCACACATTATTCATATATTTAACCGATTCTTACCACGATTGTAGCCACGTTGTGGTGCCTGATAGCGATTGGTCTTGGGATAGTTTCGCTTTGGTCCTGGGCGTGGACGAGCTGTCTTGACAAGCGGGGCCACAAACTGATTGAAAGGATATGAGGGACGATAGTCCACAGCGCGTCCCGTGGATGCGCCCTCGATCATACCCAATGGTGGCTCCTCTTCAGGAGCTGCTGTAGGTTCCGCGGTTGTCGTTACGCTCAAAGGCGTAACAAACACGGAAGGCTCCTGTGCTGGAATCGAGCCTGACTCGGCTACTGGGGCTGGTTGATGATTGTAGGGTATAGGCAAGGGCAGCGCAGTTGTTGTTGTTGGTGTCGCTGTTGTTTTTGTTGTTGTGGACACCACATTTTCACTCGAGTTGAATCTGCAGGGGATTACATATATGGCATATTCCTTGATTGGTCAAAATATCCACTCGCATTGTTCAACTCACATTTTGGGAAATATCAAATCCGTATTCAACGCCTTAAAGATGCGCGGTCCCTGATCCGCCCCATCGGCACTGCCACTAACCAATACCTGTGAATAGGCATTACCTTCTTGGGGGAACAGTAGAAATCCAAGAAGCAAGCCCAAGACCAAAAGCAGCGCACAATTAGCGCCGACTCCTGGCATTATATAATCTTTAGTTTATTTATTTGGTAATTTCACAGGACACTTTTCATATATATATTTTCTTGTTGTATTTCTCTTTAAGCACAATGTCCCTTTATCCTAGGGATATCACACGCTCGTCATAGTCCGCTCGAGTTTACGGTAAACTCGTCTGTACCGCACCGCGCGAAATTATCGAATCCACTCGAAACCCAACGCGGGAATGGTTTTATTCCGCATCGTGCAGCATCTTCGTGTTTGATTTCGTTTTTTCATGACCCAAAAAAAGGTGCTACTAGAAGTGATCTATATAGAGGGGCACTAGTATATATGCTTATCGTGGCGTAGACCCAGCACTGGATACAGCACTTTCATTTCGCTGTCGTCGTCGTCGCTGGGGTGCTAATTAATTGTTACTCCACATATTGGGATCTCTCATATCTGCCGTTATGTTCTTTAGCATCCACCTGCCGCTTTCTTGGCGGCGTGTCCAAAATTCCAGAGCAACCAACTCTCTGCTCTCTGCCTCTGACTGACTCTGGGCGTGTGCCTGTAATTTTGCAACCAATTAGAAAGTCAGTCATGTTCATTAACAGGAACTAATGTAATAAGTTTTAAAAGTTCATAACAAGAAATATGTCTTTATTTCATATTTGATATGTTATTTCAATGTTACAGGGATAAATTAGATTAAATTAAAATTAAAATATAAACGCAGAAACGAAACTAATTATTTATTAATTGAATTCAAACCAAATTCATTGTCTTCATTTCCAAATCTTTTCCGCCTTTACTTCATTATCAATATTTCCACCCTAGGAACTCAATTCCTTTCCTTCAATGAATGAAAACTCGTATTTCCGTCTATCACAAACACAAAGAACTTGCTAATTAGAACCTGAAAACCTTTCTTAACCTAAGCTCAAACGGCCTTTAGGAGCAACCGAAATAAAAAGATTTCCAGACTAGAAATAAAGCCGTGAAATGTTTCATGCGCATATTTGTCAACCCGCTATGGCGGGATACGAATAAATTTATGGATGTGGGTCAAGAGATCGCTCCAGCAATTGCGTGTCTACTCAGATTAACACCCAGTCGTTGTTGACTCAACTCATTTGTAACTGGAGTGAAAAACATGCATAAGTACGTAGGAAAGAAAAGAAAAGAAACGGAAACAGAACCAGTTCTGCAAGCAACACGATCTACCATTCGTTCCGTTAGAACTTTTACTTATTTACACAGTGATTTTAATAATTGTTTTTCGCTTTTTATTTACGAGAAATATATAAATTTCATACAATAATTGCAAGTCTTTTAAATGTTAGTACACAAAAATTTGTTGTCATCATCGGAACAAGGAACACAAAGTCTAACAGTTTTACAAGCTATTGTTATTCATCGCTCTTTTCTTCTTTTTGTATGAGGGTGTCACAAATGCTGATGTTAAATAAAAAAAAATATGACAAAACATGAGAGGTATAATAATTTCGATTTTCCTTTTGCAGAACTTAAGTTATAATCATAAAAAAGCGTGTGAAATGATTTTGATTATATACAGTAGAGCTGTGAAACTATCGATGATAATATCGTAAATTTGTGTAAACAAATCGTTTCAGAAACGTTTTATGGTGTATGCCAATTTATGATTGAATTAAAAAGACGCCAGTGCCAAGGCTGTATATGAGAGCTGCAAAACTTTGGATAATACTATCGAAAGCTCATATATTAATTGATCTAATATATGAGCTTTCGATAGTATTATCCAAAGTTTCGCAGCTCTCATATGCAGCCTTGGCACTGGCGTCTTTTTAATTTGGTAACTGGCTGCTCTAGAACGGCGAATTCATGCCCAGCTTGGTGCCAAAATCCAAACGCGCACGACGCTGATAACGCGCATTGACTCTGGAATTAAACAAAAGATAAACCTTGCTCCTTATGGAAACACTTCAGTCACTCACTTGTTCTCCTGAAACTTGGCCAGTTCGCTGACAATAAGGCTGAGTAAGCTGCTGGCATAGAGCACAACGAGGGGCAACCAGAGCTCGGACAGCAACTCCTGCACAGTCTCATCCAGCAGCACCTGAGCTCCGCAAATGAAAACGTGCAACAGCAGCAGTCCCAGACAGGTGAAAGCCCAAATGCGATTGCTAAATGGATTGCGCTGCCACAGCGCATGATCACGATGCACAAACGTAATGGAGACGAGTGCTACAGAAGAGGGAAAGCGAGAGGTATCATTAAGATTCATGGAAGCTATCTATGTTTCTTGCTTGTTACCAAAATGCAGGAGAACGGCGAGCAAGGCACACTGATGGAATCCCTCAACGAAGTCGAGCTGGACAGAGTTCTCATCTCCCACAAGTGATTCAAGATAGGGAAGCGACTGCGCCATGCACATCCAGTAGGCCACAAGCTGTTAATGGAATACAAAAAGATTTTCAATTCAATTTCAAGTTATAATTGACTTGTGGCACTTTGAACTCACCATGGAAATTATGGGCACAATAAACTTGCAGCCGTAGCACCACATGACAAAAGCAAAGGCACGCGAATCATATTCGGTCTGCTTCTTGCTTGTGGCACGATTCATAATCTTTGGATCGAGATCAATGTGAGCCAATGAAATGCCAATTAATGGCACCGGCACACACATCAAATAGATGGCCAGCAGGGGGGTGAGCAGCGGCGGCAGCGAGAGGCACGCGCAGAGCATATTCAGTATGGAAATGGAGCCGGCACAGCAGGCCCAGAACTGTATACAGTTCCAGAGGCCGAGCGAGAAACGGCGTGACAGCTCAATTATGGCCACCAGCGAAAGTGGGTCGTCGCGACAGATCGCAATGGAGCAGGGCAATGAGTTGAGCAGACGACTAAGGTAGATCGGTGAAACGGTGTGTGCGGGCGACTGCATGGCACGTGCACCACCACACTCGAGCAGCTGTTCGCTGGCAAAGGGATCATCATCTGCAGGCGAGGAGGACTTGTCCTTATCCTTGTTGGCCTTGCTCTGACGCTGCCAGTGCAGTTTGTTGTGTATGATATTTGCCTCCGTGTAGGCGTCCACATCCTGACACACCTGCGGATACAGCGGCTCCACAGCAATGCTGCAATCGGCCTGCAGAAAGATGTTTGCATTGTCATTGCTCGCCGAGCTGCCCAGACAGACAACAATCTCGCCATAGGACTGCATTATGTCCAACATTTGACGAGTCGCCTCCGCTGAGCAGTCCGTGAACAACGACACCTGCAGCGGCACATTGTCCACCTTCTCCAGATGCGGCCGAATGTTCTCTATGCCACGCGGCAGTTTTGCACGATTTGACATGTCAAAGTTAATTGGAGCACTCTGATCGGTGCTCTCGGTGAGCGTGCTCAGGGAACGACAATTCTCATCCATGGCCGAGTCCAGAGAATGTCTCTGCTTGTGCCTACCCGGATCCGGCTCCGCTTCCATTGCCAACGCCACATGCTCATCATATTCCATATCTTCAGCTTCGCTCTCATGTGGATTAAATTCATCGGGATTCGATATGGCACCTGGTGCTGAGCAGCTCAGCGTTTTAGAGGCTTCCAAATTGTTGGGTGGACTCAGCAGGTAGTTCAACTTGGGTCCATCCACACTTGGTTCACCTATAAAATCATCAGTGTTGGGTTTAGCAATGGGCACAGCAGCTGCTTCAGCCTCAGCTGCATCAACGGGGGGCTTTGTGTACATGGCTTGGGCACTTGATGGTGGGTGACTGGTGGCAACGGTATCTGTGATGGTGCTGTTAGTGGTGGTAACTGTGGTGGTTGTGGTCGTATTCTCATTTTGTTTACCCGTGTATTTGTTTGCTGTGCTATCACCCGCCATGTCTGAGGTTGCCTTCACTGTCGGATTCTTCTCACGATCACGCTCTCGTTCTTTTTCCGGCTCTGGTTCGCTCAACAATGATATGTGGCAGTTCCAGCCAGACTCCAGACCCATTTTCTCAGAGAAGACACGCGATCGCAATTCATTCTCCTTGCTAAAGTGCACAAAACGAATGCAGGCTCGCTCCAAACGCTCCACCAAGTGGACAATGTCATTCTGCGCCTGATACTGCATCGTCACCATGCCAATGAAGACCTGATGGCATTGCATCTCAAAGCAGCCCTCCACATCGTTGCAGTCCTCGTCCTTGCTTTCCGAAAACAACAACGAGTCCGTGCTGATGCTGTGGCTCAGCTTGACATGATGCCCGCCCTCGAAATCGCAGTGCGACTTGTCCACATGCTGCATACGCAGTTTTGACTCCGGTGGCAACTCCAGATATGCAATCTGTCCATTGCTATGCAGCGGTCCACTCAACGCTCCATGGATGCCATGACGCAATGGACGATATGCAAATGCAGTGCAATACGAAGTCAGCGCACTACGTTGGTAAAAGTCCAAGGCACGCTTTCGATCCTGCGGCGACAACGGACGCAAATCCTTACCATCCCAGAAGTCATCACAACAGTCCAGTATAATGTCCGCAGTACCTTGTGTGAAGAGCGACAAATAACCGCCGGGATTCTCACGCATAACCACGGACAAGGAGTGCGGGAACGGCACCTTCACCTTGGTCGACAACTGCAGTTGTCTCGCAAAGCGTATGTCCCGACGCACCACATCCGGTTGCTGTGTATTGGAATGAGATCACTTATTAGTTCATATGACTCACAAGTTCTTTGGCATTGCTGCACTTACCAAATGCCTGTAGCTGGCCAACTGTCCCTCCAAGGCAAAGCGATCTGTGGCATGATTGGTGAAGCCAATTTGCTTGGCCAACTCACACAGACATCGTCTGGGGCAGCAGCAAATTAGAGAAACGAAAAGAAAACCGATTAGAACTGGTACAGACTGCGTGGCTGGACGTGACAGTGCTTAGGTGGGTGGGTGCGTGAGCGCATGCATTCAAGCGGTACATGGGCGGCGGCTGGGAGGATTGTGGATGAGGAGGAGGAGGTTGAATAGACAGGTTGGGGGCCGCGGCTATATTTAAGCATTCTTGGCAACATAATAATTTCTTGTTGTTACTTAAAATAGCATGCCAATTTAAGTGGAGGCGCGTGTGCTCGGCATGTGGGCGGGGCGGCAATGGGCAGTGGAAAGTGGGTTCCATACACAAGCTACAAAGTTATATATGTTACACGCTCAATGACAACAACAACAACAAACAAAAACTAAAATAAATGGTTTGTTTACAAAAATAAATTGCGAATGCAACCAAACTTGAATGGGATTAGTGATACTTTTAATACTGTTAAGAGGTGAAGAGCAACAGGGGCAGGGCAAATAGATGAAGGCAAAACATATGTACATTGGATCTAATTAAAATTAGATTATGGCAAAATGATTTACAAATTTCGAAACGTAATGAAAAAGGAATAAAGCTAATAATTTATCAAAAAATGATTTACAACCTTCGAAACGGAATGAATGAGGATTACAAAGCTAAATAATTTGTCAAAACTATATAAGATCGAATAAAATTTAGTCTAAGTCGAATTCAATTAGATTACTTTTAATTATGTTGACAAATTATTTTAAATTTAATCGGAATATTCTGTACAATTCTCAATTAAGGGGTTGTATAACTTTACCAATTGCATGTTTGTTTATATATATATATTTGGGGTATATATCGGTTTATCTTCCAATTCAAGTGAGTGTCGGGTGTGTGTGTTTTATTTTTCAACTTTCTTGTCAAATTCAAACACAAAAATCAAAAGAAAGAAACCCAAACAAAAGCGAATTTTGTTCGGGGGATCATCACAAATGCTTTACGCAAATGCTTGTAAAAAAATAATTAGACTATCAAGTATATATGGTAATATCAAGTAGTACATAATCATCAATTCGTCAGGTTAAACAACAACGCTAATGCAATGAATTAAGATGGCAATGAACTACGTACCCATGCAATAGGCTTTTCATACTGGATTCAAACATCGCATACCGATTAGTGACGGGCACAAGATCTTTGTCGAGCATCGCCACAGCGCTGACATGGCCACAGAACTGCGCGTAATGCTCGTGTGTAAGCGGCGAACAGGTGTTTAGCAGTATGGCCAATCCTGGAAAGAACAACTAACCTTAACAAACACATTTCTCATCTCGATGTTCCTGCTTACCCAACGGCTTGAGAGATTTGATGTGCGCCTTCCACTCGTGATCATCGAACTCCAGACGAAATGGACAATGCTGATCGTGTGTCAGATCGAGCACCTCGGCCACAATGCCCCGCTCCTTTTCCTCCTCATCAACTGCATTGTCACTTTCCGTTTCCATCGACAGATGGCTGTTGTCATCCTGCGGCTCCTCCTCAGTGTTGTGCAGGAAGAACACCTTTTCCGCGGTGGGATTTGGCCACGATAGGATTCCCTTTTTGTCCACACAGCACAGGGCCGATATGGAGCCCAGCACTTGCACTAGATTGGCAGAACGTGGCAATAGCTCGCCGTCACCTTGCCACAGTCGTGTCCAAATGCGTAGCACATTGGAACGCATCAGGGAGATGCTGTCGTAGTCGTAGGCGGGACTATCAATATCCAGATCCTCAAATGACTTACTGGTTGTCTTCTCTAATGTCGCCTGCGGCGTCTTGAGGAAACACTGCAGCCGCGCCACACCCCATAGATTCATTGAGATCCATAGAAGTGGAAAGATCAGTGGCAGCAAAGGAATAACAGCAGCTGCCGCAGATTCGATCAGCACGTGGCGCCAATTGTGCTGCTCTTCTGTGGAGAATCCATAGCCATTAAGACGCAGAATGCCCGCGAGCAGTGTAATGATCAAGGCGGTGAAGAAGCCCCATTGCTGAATGTACTTCGTAACCAACTGTGGGAGAAAACCGATTAATAACCTAGCGAAACAGAAATGACAAAGACGCCATACTCACCAAGTAACGCTGCTGGTTGTATATAGTCGGCGGGCGGTTGAGTGAGTTGCGCAGACACAGGCGCAGATTGTCCAGATAGGGTGTGCTCTCCAAGCAGCACACTAGATCCGGAATGGGAGCACGTGCCACTGGCTTTACGGGTGGATCACCGAGCTGTGCAGTCGATGCTCCATAGATTTCGCTGGCACTAAAGCGACGTTTTGTCTGCAGATCGTAGCACGGCCCTGGGGAGATGTGACCAGGACGCAGCACAATGCAGTCGCCACGCACTAGCAGAGCCCAGGGAAGATTGACAATATGCCCGTCACGATATGTCCACTGCAGGGAGACACACGGCGACATGGGATTGCTTAAATGCGGATAATTTGAAACCTGCCACTTCTCGCTGAGATGCTGCTCCGCCAGACGCAGTTCACTCAGTGCGTGTCGTGTCTTTCGAAAGATTTCCGTGCGCCGTAAATTACTTTCGCGCATCACCACACAAAGGTCGAGCAGCAGTATCGCCAGCAGGCATAGCCCGGGCCAATACAGGCTGGTGAACAGCAGAGCGCCGCTGGTGAGTATAGTAGTGCTAATAGAAAACCAACCCAGTGGGCTGTCATAGCGATTCATAAATGCGGCACGCAATTTACACAACCATCTAAACGGGAGCAATTCAATTGTGTGTATTGTGCGTTAATACAGTTAAAGGTCATTCGAAGTGTCATTGCGCTTACCCCTCGGCGCGTTGCTCCTTCTCCTCCAGCAGCAGCACCTGCTCGATCTCCTCGTATAGACGGGACAGTGCCACCTTTGTGCTCAGGCCACGCTGCATACTCTCCTTTGGCGCTGTCGACACTGACGGCGGCGAGGTATGTGGGGGCTGCGCTGTCCGCTGCTGTGGCAAGGTTGCCGCAGACGCCGCCGCCGCTGCTGTTGCTGCAGCATTCTCTTTGTTGCTGCTACATTTTGTTGTTTTTTCTGCTGCTGGCGCTGCTGTTTCGTCCAGCTTTGGCATTTTTTTTGACACAATCCGCAAATTAGTTAGCACTTTAACTGAGCACGTCAATCAAACACATTATTTTTTTGTTATTGTTTTTACTTATTTTTATTATGCACTGGCCGTGTGAAGGCGAGAGTGTTTATTTGTTGCCGTTCGCTTTGCTTGTGCGAAATACATATGTACGCGAGTTGCCAATCGCGCGTTGCGTTTCGTCGCTGCTAGCGTTTGCATGCAGTTGGCAACGCTGTCAACTGATAAGGGCGAAAGCAAACATTTGAAATAGCGATGGGTGCGTTCATAGACAGATGGAAATTTCTAAGCAGAGGTATTACCACAATATCGATACATTATATTATCGTTAACTAATTTCGATAGTTCAACAAGTCGATAACTCTTGTGGTCCATCTTTTGTTATTGTAGAGAAAGATTTATTTATTTACATTTTCAATTAACATGGAACACGTTTGCCGTGCTTGCATGGTAAACTCAGGAGAATTGCTGGACATATTTCTTGATCAGAGAAAACCTAGTCTATTGGAAATACTATCGGAATGTGTAGACAATGAGATAAATGCTGATGATGGACTCCCCAAAAATCTGTGCCCCTCTTGCATTTCCGATGCAGAAGTTGCGTTTGCATTTAAGCGGAGATATGAAAATAGTCGCCAAGTGCTAACGAAAACACTGAGCAAAATACTGTGTTCAGAAATGGAAATAAAAGTGGAAATACCAGTAGCCCTAAGTTGTGTCAAGTTGGAGAGTCTGGAGGAGTTGGACACTGCAAGGAAACACACAGATGACCAACAGTGTTTCCAACAATCTTATAGAGGAAGTACTGAAGAGGAATCTAGTTCTAAGCAAAGCCCATTGGATCGGCCGCTTAATAGAACTCCAATCAATATCCAATCCGAAGAATTTACAAGAGAAAATTGGGAGGTAACAGAGGAAGATATCGAGCTAGGCTGTGTTAAAATAGAGACCAATGATTCTCTGCCATTCGAAGTTTCCAAAAAGGCCAGCATAACTTCCAATAAACAAGACACAAACAAAGAGACTGAATCAGTTGCCAAAAAGAATCAATTTAAGTGTCCTCACTGCCCAAAAGAATTCGGACAAAGCTCCCATCTCAGTGCCCACATACGTACTCACACCGGGGAGCGACCATTCCAGTGTACACATTGTCCCAGGGCCTTTAGTCAAGCATCCAATCTTCGGAAACATATGTGCATTCATTCAGGAGAACGTCCATTTAAATGCCCACACTGTCCCAAGACGTTTACACGGCGTACAGATCTTACCTACCATATCTCCACGCATCCGGGAAAACAGATCCACAAGTGTCCTAGCTGTACTCGGTATTTTATAGACATGGCCGAATTGGATGAACATATGCGCTATCATACGGGTGAACGATCTTACAAGTGCACGGAATGCTCCAAAGAGTTCGTCCATCCCTATCAGCTAAAACGACATAAACAAACACACATGGCAGATCATAAATTCAAGTGCCCCGACTGCCCGGTGACCTGCATAGACAAGGGAAACCTAGCCAGGCACATCCGATCTCACACCGGTGAACGTCCGTGCCAATGTCCTCAATGCCCGAAAGCCTTCACTCGTCCTGCCTATCTCAATGCGCACATGCAGTCTCACAGCGCAGATAGCAATACAAATAAGTCAATGTAATTAATATATTAATAAAATTTGTTATTTAGTATAATGTTTAGGATATAAAAAATGATTTATTAAAAAAACACTTAAAACGATAAATGCATTCGAATATTGTCAAGTCGATAGCACATTTTGTGATGAGTAGAAATATCGATATTATCCGATTGCGAATATCGTTTTTATGTTTGCGATATCACACGAAGAAAAAGTGTTGACGATTGATTGCATTTAACAATTCGGGAAGTTTTATGACTGCACGTAGCTAAAACAATTAGAGAACATCGGAATGGATGCCAGACTTGATGTAAGTAAAGGATGTTCCATACTGATGGCAATTGATAAATATTCGATGATTCATAGATGTTTGAGGACGTCAACACATCGCCCTCGTTGGAGGGTGACATGTCCATACCGGGAAAACGGAGTACAACAACAACAGCACAGAATGGAGTACCCGAATACAACACACTGGACGAACCCATTCGGGAGACTGTGCTGCGGGATATTCGTGCCGTAGGCATAAAGTTCTATCATGTGCTCTATCCCAAAGAGAAGTCAAGTCTGCTGCGCGATTGTACGTCATCATTTGTTGTTATGCGTTTTGTATGCGTAAGCAATTTTATCATGTGTTATCTATCTCTATTGCCTATTACAGGGGATCTCTGGGGTCCCTTGGTGCTGTGCACCTTTATGGCCACCATCTTGCAAGGCTCCTCCTCGGCCGACAGCATGTCTGACAATGGTCCAGAGTTCGCTCAGGTCTTTGTTATTGTCTGGATTGGCGCTGCCGTTGTTACTCTCAATTCCAAACTACTCGGGGGAAATATGTAAGTAGCTCCAACAACAGCAACAACTCAATTGGAGTACGTTATTTACATGTATATTTTCTATGTACTCTTTGCACAGCTCATTCTTCCAGTCGGTGTGTGTGCTCGGCTATTGTCTCACTCCCGTTGCGCTTTCCCTAATCGTCTGTCGCATCATTTTGCTGTCTTCGCAGACACGTTTTCTATTCTTTCTACGCTTTGTCACCACAACACTGGGATTCGCCTGGGCCACGTATGGTAAGTTTGCAGACTATACTCACCACACTATACACCCTGGTAGTAGATAAGCTAGTGCTCTCAAGACTTTACTTGTAACATGCACTGCTAGGGTGTTAGATTATTCTATCAATTGATCTTAATAATTATTCCTTGTTTTATTTTGCAGCTTCATTCATCTTTCTGGGCCAAAGTCAGCCGCCGCACCGCAAGGCGCTTGCCGTTTATCCAATATTTCTGTTTTTCTTTGTAATTTCGTGGCTGGTTTTGTCGCACAATTAGTTGAAGCATATCTCTGTTTAGTTTATAAACCGTTCCGCACCGTTTCCATAGCATAACCAAATCGATTGTAAATTTATATATTTTTATTAATTTAAAAACTGTGACCGCGCCTTTGTTTGAGGTAAAGACAAATTGGTTTAAATAGTTTTTGAAAGTTATATTTTATTTCTTAAATTTCTACAAATAACATATGTGCGTGTATGTGTGTATGCATGCTGACCCCGACCCGACCCGGAGTTACACGTCAAGACTGTTGGCCGTCGTGGCCACCTCAAGAGACATTTGCATCTGCACACCATCGCCCTTGGTGGGGCGATAGGTCAGCGAATTGGCTCTCGCCTTGCGTCCCATAAAGTGCCGTTCCACCCACTTCAGCAGCGTGTACACGGAATCGGTCGATGGCAAACGATGATCGGCAGCGGTCTTCACAATATCCGATGAAGTCACACGGAAAGTGCGCGCCATACCCTTCAAGGCCTGTTTAGAAGACAAGAGTCGATCAGTGGTGGATCTGCGATCAAGTCTGGATCTCTCACTAGTTACTCAGTACTTACCACCATGGCATCCTCATCGGTAAGATCGTCACCCACGTAGATGATCTTGATACGCTCGTTCCAGTCAACGCCAAATGACGTGCGCAATATATAGATCGAAGCACGACCCTTGTTCCACTGCACCGGAGGACGTGCCTCAAGAGCGCAATGCGCTTCTGTGGCCCTGAAGCCGTACTTTTCGATCAGGCTGCGCGCCTTGTCGACCATGTCGGGACGCAGCTGTGCAGGTGTCTCACGGTAGTGGAAAGTGAGCAGAGCTCCTTTGTTCTCTACCCAGGCGCCGTCACGGCACACCGAATCCTGGAGTGCCTTCAGCAGATGACTAACCTTATCCTCGTATTCAATAGGCATGGGATGCACGAATTTACTGCCATCGGGATGCAGAATCTCCAAACCATGATTACCTGCATAGGTGATGCCTTCGATGCCGACCATTTTCTTTACATTGTCCACGTTGCGACCCGATATGACGGCCACATAGACATCCGAATGGTTGGACAGCTTGAACAGCACATTCTTGATCTCTGGCGAAAGTGTGGCCAGATCTGGATGTGGGGCAATGGGCGCCAGTGTACCGTCATAGTCCAGCAACAAGGCAAGCTTGTGGTTATAGCCTATGTATCTGAATAAAGAATCAGCCAGTTGAAGTAGACAAATGACAGGCACTAGCAGGAGGGAGGGAGGGAGGTAGGTAGAGTGAACTTACTTGAGTAAGTAGTCATCGAAATCGTCCACTGAAACGGGCTGCATGATGGTAGTGCCCACATCATCCATCTCTAGGGCACCGACTGCCTTGAGGAAGCAGCGCATCCAGTGGCTGACATCGCACTCGGCCTCGCGACGCCTGAGACGCGCCATACGCAGCACGCGCTCATCTTCGGGCATGGTCAGTGCACGATGGATGACCTCAGCGGCCTCGTTGACCTCGTACGGATTGCAGAGCAGCGCCTCGTGCATCATTTCACCAGCTCCGGCAAAGGGTGAGATGACCAGAACTCCAGGCACCTCATTGATCTGGCAAGCGACAAACTCCTTCGCTACCAGATTCATGCCATCTCGCAATGGCGTCACCAGACAGACGGCAGCATCCCGGTAGAGGGCAGCCAACTCATCCTGACTCACATAGTCGTAGATATAGCGAATGGGTGCCCAGTTGGCGGTAGTGAAACGTCCATTGATGCGTCCCACGAGTTGATCGACCTCCTCCTTCAGCTCACGGTACTCCTTGACGTCTGTGCGCGATGGCACCGAAATCTGCAGCAGACTTACCTTCTCCTTGTGCTGTGGATACTTCAGCAGCAGTGCCTCGAAGGCCATCAGACGATGCACCAAGCCCTTGGTGTAATCCAGACGATCCACACCCAAGATGATTTGTTGCTTGGAGGTCTTCAGTACCTTGGGCGCATTGTGGGCCAGATTGACAAAGCGCTCATAGGGTATTCCAATGGGCAGCGGACGAATGCGCACCGTGCGACCACCGTGCTCGACCAGCAGATTGTTGCGATCCACACGACAACCGAGATTACGTTGACAGCAGTCGACAAAGTTCAGGCAATAATCCTGAATGTGGAAGCCGACAAGATCACAGCCGAGCATGCCCTGCAGTATTTCATCGGACCAGGGCAACAGACGGAAGATGTCCCATGGCGGGAAGGGAATGTGCAAGAAGAAGGCCAAGCGACAGGGCAGATTCTTCTCCTCGGCATGCTCTCGCACCCAGTTGGCGGCCAGCATCAGATGGTAATCATGAATCCACACAATTGGCGGACTCTTGTCGCTGCCATTGTTCTTGGCCAGACACTTCTCCAGCGCTTCAATGGTACGCACTGCGAAATGCTTATTCACCGTCACATAGTCATGCCAATGCTCTCCACCAAAATTGGCACGTCCCGGCATCGAGTGGAACAGAGGCCAGAAGATCTTGTTGCAGCATCCATTGTAGTAGCTATCGAAAATCTTCGCATCGATGTTCACTGACACCACCTGGTCCGACTTAAGGCCAGCCGTTGGCGTCTGATCATACGGGTTCGATTCCGGTATCGCCTCATTGGGATCCTCTAGATGAATGCCGGACCAGCCCACCCAGAGACCGCTGCCCTTGATCACCACCGGGCAAACGGCTGTCACAAGACCGCCAGCACTGTAAACAGAACAGGGGATTAAATGAGTAAAGGGTAGTGCAATCCCCTAGACTTATAGATACTCTACTCTACTGAATGCGATCTACTTATTATAAGACAAATTAGAATCAAATATATTAGATCTAGCTCTTATAATGTCTGAGATCTCTATGTTCATACGGACTAAATCGTTTCGACTTTTGAGCCTGACGCTCTGAAATCGTTTTCCAATAACACGAGCAACATAGGGTTACGGGATTATGCGTTATATATACACCTTTATATAGTATAATCGATTCAGTTCGCATCGCAGCCGATTTTGTTCGAAGTGCATCAGAGTGACACTGACTCGAGAGGCGCTGATAAGATGAATACCCATTAAAAACAGTGCCTGCCCTGATACGGCATCAGTGTAAACAACCTCGACTCGCGCTGCTCAGGGGCCAAAACCAAACCCAAGTCCCCTCGAGTTTGCCCCAACCACCCGCCAGCAGGCATCGTAAAATCAGAAATTGAATAAACCCTAGACAAAGCCCTACATAACTCACAGCTTTTGGGTAGGGTCAGTGCGAGATTCGTTTGTGTTGCCCCAAAAATCGATGCCCAAACTAAGTAGATGCACGTGATGTTGTTTTTCACGGTCAGGTTCGCCACTTTTTGCTACGCCCAAGTCATAATGGCGCCTTGACGCCTCGAGAATTAGTCTGGTATGGACCCCTTTCTGAGAAATCGTCTCGCAGCCGTGGTCGTTAGGCAGCAAGGGTCAATCGCGCTATCAGCGTAGCGTTTCATTATTGAATTTGTTTTCTAATTTTGATACTTAGTAGTTCGCCAGACTTCGCATTCCGTTTGCTCATCTCTTATCCCCTTCTCAACACGCTGCCCCTCCCCCTTAGACTGTTGTCGCTCGATCGCTCTCTCTCTTCTCCCATCTGTCTTCCCCCTTCTCTTGATCAGTGTGTGTATTTTTCGCTGATGATAACAGTCGGTTCAGTCTCATAATCACAGAAAGCGTGTGGAAACAAGAGCGTGACTATGCGGTATACTAAGTATAGGTGTCCGGTAGAGGGTCTCTTATCGTCAATGCAAATTGTAAGCCTATGATTCCAATTGGGCTAGTTCCAGAACTGATTCTTCATTTTCTGTTTTTCTTTTTGGGAAAAGTTTACACTAGCTAAACTTTAGGTTGGTCTTAATGTCACGAGACCTTGATAAGGCTCTCTATGGAAAAATTAATATGTATACATATTATAGAATATATATATAAAATATATATACATATGGCTTTGTTTTCGGCGCACCGGACTCTCGCAGCTGAGAACTGTACACGTTCAATGAACTTTTGCTTTAATTACTTTGTTTGCAGCTTAGGAAATTGGTTCCGTAAACTAAAATTTGCTTCGAGATAAGCTACTATTTTACTTATATAATTGAACTATCACACCGAAGGAAATTCCCAAATTGGGGTTTTTATTTGAAAATTTCGAACAAAAAGGGAATCGATCGAATTTAATAAGAATATCATTTATAATAAGAAAATCATTTATGATTAATAGTTGGAATACCTTCTAAAGGTTTAACGGTCCATTAACGATTTCAATTTTAATGAAACATTAAATAAATATTTACGTTAGTATAATTGTCTCATTTACTTTAATAACCACAATATTAAAGTGTTTGTTGGCGCATTATTAAAATTCCAATTAAATATTTATAATTAACACTATTGAGACACACAAATTATGTTTAGAACACTCTTCCATTCCACAATTATATAATAGCGCAATTATTTTTTTAATCTTCAATTCACTCATGACGTATTCGAAAAAGTAAAAGAATTGATAGTATTTATGTATTAAAATGATTCGTTATTTTTTTGGTGTTTTTATTTTGCAATAAAAATGTATTCTGTCTACTCACCTAGCTTTGCGCTCCAGTTCTTTGGTTTTGGCATTGCGGGTCAAGACAAAAGGCAGACGATTGGAGACGACAATCAGGCTGGCCTTGGTGGACGGCTCTCCGGCATTGGTCACGATGATCTCCGTGTCGACCATTTTGGTAAGTTTTTGTAAGTACTGTATCGGGCGTAAAGGAAACACTGATGAATATGATGTGCGAACTTGAACTTGGGTAATACGCGAAAATGTGAATCGATGAGGATATTTGCGATCGGGGATGCACCCAACGATCGGGCCGGAAACTCGGGACGGGACTTGTGTGCTCTTTGCCGTGTGGCTAACAACTGATTGCGCTTGCTGTGGACCACACCGAATGCACTGGCTATGTCTGGGTCTCTCATCCCGGACGGGAGCCTTATCAATGACGATGTTCTATCACTCATATATACCATATAGTATACCGTTTGTAGATGAGCTTACCGAGGTGGAGAGACAGACAGCGAAAAAGTGAGAGAGAGAGCAAACCAAATTCCAAATTTGCAGTGCTCTGTTCTTCGTAATCGGTTATCTTCCCGAAATGCAATTCGCGCGTGTGCTGAGCTGTGATGATGATTTCCCACTGATAAACAGTTTTCCTTCTTTGGCTTTTCTGAGGTGTTGTCGATGCTGATTGCTCGGGGGAGCCAGCAGGTCCGTACCCTGCCAAAAATAGACGAGCACTAAACCCAAAGATTCACTCAAGTCGCACTTTTCTTCAAAAACGATTCAATACTGATATGTCAACTCAGATTCCACACACACACACACACATACAATCCACATGCACACTCGCAGCTTGGCTTATCTGAAAACCTAGTCAGTCCGTTATGTATGTGCGAAAGCGTGCCACGAGCTGCTTCACTTCGATTCGAGAAGATCGGAGATTGCAATGGATCGCATCACTAGCTAGCTACGACTCCAAGGAGTTGTGTGAGCCCTTGCTATACTGGCATTACAAGTAGCATCTCAAGACGAGCTTAGTTTTCCAGTTCCAACCAGTTAGAGCCGGTCTTATCAGTTGGGTAGAATCGCATGAAGGCGATATGTCAACACATAATCGTCGTGTTATGATGCTCTTGTCGTTATTTACGTAGTTTGACGCCTCAGTTTACGAAGAACCACCCAAATCGATCTAATTTTAGCACCAACTACAATCCGAACCCTTATGCAAACCTTATGAGGAACGTCTGTTATTTGCCAATTAATTGACCTGCAGTGCATTTTGTAGTTAGCTTTATTCCGTGAGAGAGAGATAGAGAGCGCACAGACTGATAAGGAAGACTCCCACACAAACACGGGTGTCGAGTGTGCAATAAACCTGCATTGTTTATGCAATGCATTGGAGATTTAGATTGAGTTAATTGCCATAAACTAGTGTAGGGATTAGGTACAGCTTCTACGCTTGTGTGTGTGATCTTGAACGTGCTTGATCATGTCTGACACTCATGGCCTTATCATGGCGCTGAACTTGCCATTTACGTCGTGATGATGCCTTAGGGAACAACAGTTGCAATAACATCTATTCTAAACTGTTTGTGACCGTGGCTTAGTCATGTGCGTCCACCTGATGATGATGATGTTGCATTGAGATAACCCGTTCAAGGGTCAGTCAAATGCATTTATTTATAATTGTTCCAGACGGCGGCAGTTTGACGTTAGTTGAATTCTGTTGAGGCTGCAATCCAAATCCGAATCAAAGACGCAAACAAATAACGGCTGACAGACCCTTATCACTATGTTGTAGCAACCAGCTTGTGTCAGCTTTGCAGTCAGCGGCTTGTGTCTGTTAGCTATCGATCAAAGTTATTGGCGCGCTTATCTCGCGTATCGATAACTTTATTTTCGCATTGTTTACTTGCGACGTGCACAACACAAACAAACAAACAATTATGGATCCCTCAATTATTGAGTTTATTGGCGAGAAATGCATGATTAGCATAATACCAAATTTTTCCAATGAGCCGTTGCATTTAGTTTATGGCTCTGTCGGGCCATTTCGTGCCGGTTTTCCTGTCTTTGTGCCTCTCTGGCTAGCAGCGCATTTGCGAAAGCAACAAAAGTGCCGCATTGTACCGCCGGAATGGATGGAAATGGAAACACTGGAGGAAATCAAAGAGGAGGAAAAGCGTTCCAAGTAAGGTGACGGTTGAGATTATTAAAAAATCATATTAAAAGTCGTGTTTTCCTTTAGATTTTTCACAAAAATGCCCTGCGAGCACTACATGGTGGTGGCCCAGCTGATCATGAGCACTGCGCCCGACGATGTACCGCGTTGCGAGGAGCTGCGCACTGTCATCAAGGACATATTCGACATACGCGAATCGAAGCTGCGCACCTCCATCGATGCATTCATCAAAGGCGAAGGCACCTACGCAAAGTTGGACAATCTGACGTTGCTCGAGATACACAGCGTGCGTCCTATACTGCCCTATTCACTAGATCACATAGCCCGCTATCAGAGAATGGCCACTGCATCACAGCGAGATACCTCGATGCTAGGCACAACCGTCGGAGGCACCAGCACTCCCTCAATGAGCAACTCCTTCTTCTCGCAGTAACCAAATTGTGATAAAGTTAGTTAACTACTTCTATATATAGCAAATAAGAATCGCCTCCAGCCAGACACCATTTGAAATATATCAGGTGAACAATTGTAGCTCATTTAAATATTTACATTATTAAATAACACAAGTTAAAATTTATTTGTATATTGGAGTCAGCAATCGCTGCGTCGTTGTGGCACTGTCTCGGGATGGATCTTTCTGACGTGCCTGCAAAGATTATCCCAACGGGGTGTAGAGAACCCGCAGCCAGAGATCACGCAGACGTGATAGAGCAGCTCCTCTGAAGGTCCCGTCTCAGCTATATGTTTGGCCAGATGTCGTTTAATGTTAAATCCACGATTTGTACGATAATTGCATTGTTTACACTCATAGTATATTGTTTTGCCACTTTTGTAGCTTTTTCTAAAATATAAAAAAGAATTTTATATAGTATGATAAATATTTTGCAAATTAATTATTTACCTGGGCTTCCTTTTCATTTCATTTGTTGCCTTGTTAAGCTCAACTGGTTCAGCTTCAATTGTAGGCAGTTCCTCAAACTGTGTTTCACCGGAAATCTCTTCAAATATTAATGACGCAGCCTCCTCATCACTGTTCATTGATGCAGGATCATCATCTATTTGCAAGAGCTCCGAATTTTCATACTCATCAAGATGCTCCTCATTCGTTTCCAAAATCTCCTGGTCTGCTGCAGATGGTGTGTCCTCCTTCTCGTTCTCCTCCTCCTCCTCCTCTCTGGGCTTTGTCACCCGATGAACTCTTGAGGTGTGCCGATTTAAATTGTCCCAGCGCAACGTGCTAAACGAGCAGCCCGCGTAGGGACAAATGTGTTGCAGCTCCTTGGGGGGCTTCTCGAAATGCTTGGCCAGATGCCGTTGCACGTTGTAAGCTCGCGTGGCCTCGTAACTGCATTTCGGGCAACCATAGATTTTCTTTGATTTAGCATTTTTCTTTGGTAAAACAATAACTTCATCATCCATTGTTTCTTTATTTTGACACTGAATAAAATTGTTCGCAAATAAAAAATCCTCTTATTCGGGGAAGGAGTTTCTTCATTGAAGGCTGTATTTTATTTGAATTTTTATATTTTAGTTTGTAGTGTTTGACTCTACCAATAAATAAGTTTGTTAAAATTGTTTTTAAAATGTTTTCCAAACTATGCAAGCAAAACACAGTTCGACCAGCTGTTGACAGTGCGACCGTATTAGCGGGAACCAGAACTGCTAACGCAATCAGTGTCGATGTCTCCTTGGTAATGGCAATGCGTTGGCGCAAAATTTAAAATTTGCATTGCAATTGAAATATGCAATTAAATTTAATTTTATCGTTTAATATGCCATATTTCTTTTTACAATTATTAATATTTTTATTATATCTAAAAACAATGCTAAAATAACTGCAGCACAGAATGTCAACAAAGCAGTCAAAACAACATTCAGCTGTGAACAGCTGTTTGGCATAAATTATGTCAGCGTTTCAAGGTGACTGCCAATTCTGACGCGGAAAGCGAAAATTGTCGCAATTTGAGCAAAAGTAAGAAAAACTATTGCAAATCGAAGAAAATCAAGATGAGTGAGTCTGTGGTGGCTGCAGAGGCGGATGCCACTGCCGGGCAAGCTGTTGGTAACAATAAAATACAATTTTCCAAGGAGGTGAAGCAGGTGATTGACAAGGTGAGTAGGCAGTCCCATCTGGGGAGCACAGTTCGATGGCATATGCAACGACAACTTGAGTTAAATACAAATCTGAAATACTCGTTGTAGGTACTGAAGACAGATGAACATGATCCCATGGATGCACCCGATTTCAATACTGTCGACTACATCAATCAGCTCTTTCCCAATGAGCAGTCCCTGGCGACCATCGATGAGACCATACAGCGTATGCAGTGCGAGGTATCGCTGATAGATGACAACATACGTTCCGTGGTCAGGGGGCAGACCAACACCGGGCAGGATGGACAGTTAGCGCTGTGCGAGGCACAGAAGGTGATCAGTTCCCTGTTCAGTCACATTATCGATGTGAAGACGCGAGCGGAGCGTACTGAGGAAATGGTCAAAGAGATTACAAGGGATATCAAGCAGTTGGATTGTGCCAAGCGTAATCTGACCTCTGCCATCACCACACTCAATCATCTGCATATGCTTGTGGGTGGCATCGAATCGTTGAACGAGTTAATTGAGCGACGATCCTATGGAGAGATCTTGAATCCCTTGCAGGCCATCACCGAGGTGAATCAGCATTTTCAGCAATATTCCGATATTGATGAAATTAAGGTAAGTAAATTGAAATGCCGATTGCAGTTCTCTTCTCAATGCTTCGCCTTGTAGAATCTCTCTCAGAGTGTGGACAAAATTCAAGTCACGCTCGCGCAGCAGATAACAGAAGACTTCAAGGAGGCCTTTGCCAGCAAGCCATCGGGCCAGCACAGGCTGGGACTCAATCAGCTGGCCGATGCCTGCAAGGTGCTGTCTGTGCTGGATGCCAAGGTGAAGAAGGAGCTGCTCAAGTGGTTTATAGCTCAACAGCTGGAGGAGTATATGCATCTGTTTCACGAGAATCAGGACATTGCATGGCTGGACAAGATTGATAAGCGTTACGCTTGGCTCAAGCGTCATCTGCTGGACTTTGAGGATAAATATGGTCCAGTCTTTCCATTGGATTGGGAAGTCTCGGAACGTATTACTGTGGAGTTTTGTCGCCAAACACGCCAGCAATTATCGCAGATCATGGCCAAGCGCACCAACGAGATCGATGTGCGGCTGCTGCTCTTTGCCATCAACAAAACGCAGGCTTTCGAGCAGCTCCTCTCGAAGCGATTTACTGGCATCACCCTGGGTGCTACGCCGGAAGAACAGACGCGTGTACTGACGCTACCCACAACAACGGAAGCTCCTCCAATCACCATAACCGTATTCCATGATCAGATTGGTCAGTGCTTCAAGCCCCATCTGGATATCTATATACGCAGTATTGATCGCAATCTCTCGGAGCTAATGGATAAGTTTGTGGAGATGTCCAAGGAGCCATACAAGTTTGCCGAGGCCAAGACCACAGTGTACCCCAGCTCGGGAGATCTCTTTGTGTTCTACAAGAAGTGCATGGTGCAGTGCAACCAGCTGAGCAACGAGCAACCCATGTACGATCTGGCGATGGTGTTTAAGAAATACTTGCGGGAATATGCCTCCAAGGTGCTGGAGGGCAGCACCCCCAAACTGGTGGCCAGCAGCACAAGCAGTTCCATTGGCAAGAGTGTCTCCTTGCTGACGCGTGACATGCAAAATTTGTCCACAGCAGCCGGGCAGGTGTTCCACAATTTCCTCAAGGAAGGCGACACGCAGCGCTTCGCACGCGACGATCTGGTTAGGATTTGCTGCGTGCTGACCACCGGAGAGTATTGTCTGGAGACAGTGCAACAGTTGGAGGACAAGCTAAAGGAAAAAGTGACTGCCGCTTATGTGACAAAGATTGATATGAGCGAGGAGAAGGATGTGTTCCATCGGTAAGTGGAGTTGAAGTGCAGTCTGGGCAGTTTATCAAGATAAATTTGTGTTCTTCTTTCAGCATTATTTCCAATTGCATTCAACTGCTTGTACAGGATCTGGAGTCGGGCTGCGAGACGTCGCTGCAGGCCATGGCCAAGGTGCAGTGGCAACACATCAGCAATGTGGGCGATCAGAGCGCCTTCATCAGCAGCATCTGCAGCAACTTCAAGCAGACTGTGCCCACAATACGCGACACACTCGCCAGCTCTCGCAAATACTTCACGCAGTTCTGTCATCGCTTTGTCGCCGCCTTCATTCCGAAGTTCATCAATGTATTGTACAGATGCAAATTGACACTATCGGATGGCTCCAACAATGTGCTGGGTTGCGAGCAGCTGCTGCTGGACACGCACTCGCTGAAGACGGCGCTGCTGGAGTTGCCCTCTGTGGGCTCCAGTGTCAATCGCAAGGCACCCACCAGCTACACCAAGGTGGTGGTTAAGGATATGACGCGTGCTGAAATGATTATCAAGGTGGTCATGACGCCCGTGCAGCCGCCGTCTCATTTTACGCAGCAAGTGCTCAAGCTGCTGCCGGATATAACTATTGCGGAATACCAGAAGATTCTCGACATGAAGGCGGTGAAGCGTGTGGATCAGCTGCAGCTGATTGATCTCTTTAAGCACACCGCCTCAGCAGCAGCAGTGAGTGGCCTCATCGAGGCTACGCCCAACGAAGAGGAGCTGCCAAGCAATGGCGGCGCTGCAAGCGAAACAACAGCTCCAGCTAACAATGCCACAGAGGAACCTCCCGATGCAACAGTTGTTTCCTCAACGGACTCCACGGCTACATCTACCACAGCCACCACATCCACATCGACGCCCAAACGTGCCTTCATCTTCAGCGTGGGCAGTTTTACGGGCAGTGCGGATAAAAATGCTGATGGTAGCTCCCAAACAGGCATACGCAAGCTGGAGAGTCTGCTCAAGAAACGATTTCCCTAGTCACATCTACTTAAGTATCTTAGTACACTTCAACTTCAAACATTCTAACTGTAGAACGCACATTCTACTTTCGAATACCTTCCATTTGACGACTTCAAGTCGATTTCAGTTTGATATGATTGTTTATGCTTCTTTTGAGTCTTTAAAATAATTATTTATATATTAAACGTGTTCGAGGATAGTAAATTGAAAGCAATGATTGTGGAAACATGCAGAAAATTGTACAATTATATTGGAATATTATCAATGTTTAATCCACAAGCGAAACAATTGTAAAAACTTTATCTAAAATTGAAATACTTAAAGAGATTGCACAAAAATTATTTAGCACAAATTTAAGAAACTTTAGCAAACTTCCCCCAATTATTTATTCATCTTTGTACTTTAAAAAATTATTGAAAACACGATTTGTTTCATGGATATTACGAATTGGTTTTTATTATTATTATTATAGATTTGACTTAGTTGTAAAACATAAGCTTATGTGACTACAATGAAAGTTGTGTTCTTATGTATCATATTACTCCATATTCATGACCAACATCATTATCATCATCATCATCATATTCCTCTTCATGGTAGTAATGACTAATGCGTTGTAGATTCTAAAAAACTAAAACTTAATCCGAATATGTTTTATGCTATTTACATGCAAATTAATATTACTAAAAGAGTTTTTGTTGTTTTTTTAGTTTTGTTTTTCAACGTACGATCTAGTTTGAAGATCTTTTGAAAGTCGTTTCAAAGTCGCCAATTAGCGCACAAAAAATACAAATGTTCTAAAACAAAAGACTTAAGACACAAACCTACAAGCACTAACTTAATTTACTTTTAATGGTTGCTCTCTTTATGGGTCGAGGGAAGCTAAGGGGTGTACTGTATTACTATACATAGATGCTTTGGTTTAATTCCAGCACTGCAAAACCCTTGGATAAAGAAATATATAACGTTATATATGTATATTATATATGTCGATAAGGTTATCGAACTACACTAGATATGACTATTGGCGTGGGCGTGGCACTGCGGCATTCCAGGGCCAGTTAGCAGCTTGTGGCTAACAGCGCCCGAAGCCGATCGACGCCTCTTACTATATATACAGGCTAGTCTAGGATTGGGGGCGTGGTGGTGGTGGTGGGATGGGGGCGTGGTTTGCTCTACTCGTACATTAAAAATACACAGTATTTACGGAAGTCGAGTAGGCACTACAACTACTACGGAGGCTGCTCCTTCTCCTCCTCCTCCTCTTAAACGGCTACAATTTTGCTGGGATCCACCTTGACGCGCAGAAAGACCGTGTCGCCCTTAATGAAGGGACGACTGTGGAGCAGCTCGTGCGAAATGAAGCGTGGGAAACCGAAGCCAAGCTGATCAGGTTCATTCGATGGTCGTTGGAAGTTCTCCCATGTGGGATCGGGCACAAAGGACTCAGCCACACCGCCCTGTCCGCCACCCTGAGCTCCCTGCTCGAACAGTGTGAAGGTGATGGAGTGCGAGAAGGGCCACTTGAGCAGGGCATCATACTCCCCTGGCAGCACCTTAATGTACACCGAGACATGTGTATTCTCGCCCGGTCCGTTGCCATTGAGGAACATGGAGGCCTGCAGCTTGTAGCCGTACTGGGAGGTGTAGAAGGGCGGCGACACCAGCTCGAGTCCATCTTTGCCGCGTGCCTCGGCCATTTTGGCAGACCAATCCGTGATCTTCCACAGCAGTGTGCCCGTATAATTGATCGACAGCTTGGACACCGCCGACTTGAGCATCTGTATCTGCTGTCCCTGGCGGCTGCTCAGTGCCACCATGAGGGACAAATGCGCCGCGGCGCTGCTCTCCAGATGCGCCTCGAGCAGCTGTCGCGGTCCCTTGAAACGGCAACCGGCCTCCTTGAAGCTACAGCAAACCGCCAGCGATTGACACTCGTCGCGCAGATGCGCCTCCAGTTCGCCTCGTGGAATGGGACCCGCATCACAGCGTTGCGGGCAGGTCAACGGAGTGCGGGGGCACTGTGCCGCATGCAGCTGCAACGTGTCCGCAGAGAACTCACGCTGGCAGTGCACGCAGCGACGCAAACGTTTGGCACAATCCTTGGACTTGTGCAGCGTCATGCGGCCACGCAGCACACGCTGCCCGCACTTGGCCTCGCAATACACTGGCTCCTGGCCACAGCTGCCGTTGTGCTCCTCCAGCCCAGCACCGGAGAATTCACTCTGGCAGAACTCGCAGCGCGTGCGACGCATGGTGCAAGTGTACTGCAAGTGATCGGTCATCATGATGCGTGGTATCTGTGCGCCACACTTGTTGGGGCACTGTGTGGCATCGTGTTTGCATGTGTTCAGATGCGCCTTCAGCTTGCGCAGCTCGTCGGACCACTTGCAGCCCTGTTTGTGGTGAATGCAGAAGACCAGGGAACCCATGATCGCTTGCTTGGGATCTGGACCGGGATAGATCTGCAAAAAGAGTGAGAAGAGAGGGGAAAATTGACTTAGTCAAGGTTTTTAAAGGGTATTCTTAATGATATAACAAGAATAAGGCTATTTCCAATGTTTATAATTAATTTTCTCTGTCTGCCAACTCACTTTGCTCTTAACTTTGCTTGCAGCTTGCCAACGATCCATGAAGATCTTCACTTCTTTACAAGAGAGTGGAATCAACATGTTCTGGGAGTTGCCAGAGAGTATTAACAGAATTTCAGATCTCTGTCAAGTTTATATGAGTTGCAAGAGAGATATTTAAGGTATATGGAGTAATTCAGTTCCTTTAACTCACTTTGTTCTTAAACTTGCCAAAAACTCTAAAAGATCTTTACTTCCTCACTAGCGAGTGCAGACTGTTTAAAGTTGGCAACTGACCGAATACTTTTATAGCAAAATATAGCCAACATTTTAGCGGCTAAGTTTAAGGGATAATTGTGTTGGCTTATCTCTCAAGTAAGGTGATTGCCTGGGATTGCCTATAACTTATCTCTCAAGGAAGGTGATTGCCTGGGATTGCCTCTTACTTATCTCTCTTCCTCTCTGCCACTTAACCTGTTGTTATTCTTTATCTATCGGAATTTTCCGCTTTTTCCATCCAGCTACCTAAGTCCGTTAGATTTGCTACCTGCGTCTCACACCTTTCTTTTCCAATCGAAGAAGTCGTCAACAGTTTACACATGACTGCACATGTTCTTAGACACACACTCATACAAACACACACTCCTAGAGTTGCTAGTTCTGGAGGGCATGCACTTCCTGTCTTCCATTTTGGGCAGAGACAGCAATGCGCTTGAGTGCGTTTTGAATAAGGAAAGAGAGTTGGAAAACCTTAATGACACTGGGCGAGGCAATCTAGGCTGGAAGAAGGGGGTGGGCAGTCGCCCCTTGGCAATCTGTGCGAAAATATTTACGAGCTGCTAAGCAAGCAATTAGACTGCCCCGTTGACTATATACCCTTAATATATCATACAAACATAAATATATCTTTCAACTCGCGGGCTCATCTGCGGGCTGCATTAGAAAACAGTTTGAAAAACTATTAAAATTATGCCATGGACAATTTGATATGCTCAAGCCAAGATATGACATGCATATGTATGTATGTGTGTCTGTGTGTGTGCGTGCACATGTGTGCACCCCCAACTGCCATGCGAGCGTCGCGACATTTCCGGTTGACTCTTTTAATTGACCTTATCTGCAGTACGGGGCAGGGAGAGCCGGGAGAGAGATCGGCATAGAGCGTGGCTTGACTTTTGATAAATGAACATGGGGTAGAACCCGACAGAGACAGCTACAGCTCCATCTGCAGCTCCCAGCAGCCACTGCCACTGCCTTTGCCGCTTTGTAGGAATGACATCAAAAACGAAAGATATAATAAGCAATTAACACATGAGTCGGGGAGGCGGGGGAATGGGCGTACAGCATGAAATAAAAAACTGAAAAAGACAGAGAGAATATGTCTGTGTACATATTTTTCTATGGAACTGCCTCTTGCTGGTAATTTAATTTAACCAGAAAACAAGTTTTCGCTGCCTTCTTTTTTTTTGGTTTTATGTCAACTCCGAACTCCGAAGAGCAGTAAAAAAATAAAGCCGTATTTAGTGTCGTACTAACTTTGAACTCAGTGGACCAATTAGGGGGCTTATGTAATGGATAATGGGTGCCCCCTTCCTGCATATGCTACTACATACATACATATATGTACTCGTATATGGGAAGTGGCAGGTTATATCCTGCTTGCCACTCAACTGCAAAATGTTTACACAAGGCGAGAAAAAAGAAATATTCAAATCATTGAGAAGTTGGAGAAATATTGTTGAGATCTACAAAGATCAAAAGCCGCCTGCCAACTGTTTGTCAACGTTGTTTACAAGGAAGGAAGGGAAGACAGAGAGACAGAAGGAGGGAAAGAGAGAGGGAGGCAGACAAGAGGGAAAGCAAGTTCATCGCGATCATTGACTCCACATTAAAGTAATTATTCCCCGAGAAAGAAATTATCGAATCATTCGTCATGCTCAGTTGCTGAAAGTGTGGCGGGAAAATCTACAAGGTTTTCCCCGCTGCAGAACTTTCATCTACTTAAAACGATATACTTAAATATAAAGAAACTGTCAGATAGTTTAATGGTTCGCAACATAATGAGAGAAATCTGTCAAAGTGCTGTCATTATGATTTGCCTTGAATGGTTTTTGGCAAAACTGTTGGGGCGTCTTAGCCAAATGAATGAACTCCAGTTGAAAGCAAAAGTTTGCGAAAAAAATGGAAAGAAACGTAAACAAAATGAATAGATACAATATATATACAATGTATCTATACGTAATTCAATGAACTGCACTGGAGATCGTGTTGTATTTGAATGGTCTTGTTATATAAACACTAAACAACACTTGAAATTCAATTTGTGCGTGCGAGGCATGAAAATGAAAGCGTGGCCAAAGACAAAACTCCAAAAAGAAATCCAACAAGGCAATATCATTAAGAAATACCAACTGAAATCAATGGGAAAATGGAAAAAGAAGCCTACGAATGCGGCAAGTGGCAAGAGAGGCAGGAGAGGCAACAATACGGCAACAGTTGCTGCATTTGTTTTATTTTTATTATGAGAAAGAAAGGGGGAAAAGGGCACTTCGATGCAGCACTTGGTACATCGTAAAAATTAACTTTGAAATAAGCAGGAAAACATTTTTATAATTTTAGACACACAGAGAGAGAGAGAGAGGGGAGTGGGATAGAGACAGGCAGTAGGAATGCCTGGACTGCCTTGGCATGGGTCTAACTCGAGTTCTTCTCTTCGATTTCCCATTGAGCAGATCCCAAAATGTATTTCCATAAAGTTCAAGGTGCTCATAGCGGGGCAGAAGGGGAGTGAGGAACTACTGTCAGTCTGTTTTTATTTTCGTTTTGGCTTTTTACGACCCTCCTCAGGCCTGGGAGGTTTCGGCCCCAATCAGGCAACAATTTAATCCCATTCCCATGTCCCAGCCATAGCCCAACGCATTGTTTATGTTTCTGTTGAAAGTTTTCCTAAGAAGCAAATAAAATTTTGGTTGTTTTGTTGCTTTATTAATAGACAAAATGCTCTAGGCAGCTTGTGGGGGAGTGCAGCAAGTTCCACTTCAGGGGGGCAATCTGTTTTTTCTTTCTTGATGGAACTGTTTTTAGCTTTATTGTTGACATTAATTGTTTTCTTTTTTTTTCAGTGTATAAAAACTGTTCAAGTTGCGATCTTAATGAGAAATCATAGATATACTGAGTTAATTAGTAATCTGAATTAGTCTTTAGATCTATACGATACAGAGCTAATGCAGTAGACATTATTGCTAGATAATATCACTTATTTAACTTTTGGAATCTAGCTTGTGCTATATTTACTAGAATTCCTTTGATTCCCACCATAATTTCCACAGAACTGACATCATTTTGAGTTTGTCAATAGTAGAGCACGATCTCTCGCCTTGCTAACTAAAAGATCATCAATGTCGAGCTCAAGTTGCAGCTTGCTGTCGATAACAATTGTGCCCCATTGATGGGGACAGCAGCTTAGCACCTTGCTGCACCACGGGCCACTTCCGTTTGGCTTGTAGCCAGAAATGTTTAATCAAGAGCCACGGGGGCTCTTTCTAGCTATACAAAAATGGGAGACAAACAAAACTTGGCATGGGTCTTCGACTCCCAGGGCATGCTTCATTTTTTTGTTGTTGTTCAACTCATCTATTTGGAACGTGAGCATTGGCATTAGCTTCTTTATACTGTATTGTTGTTATTATTGTTATTTACTCTAAACATTTTCGACGCTCATATGACACTATCATTATGAGCTTCATTCCACAAGTAAACTGTGCTAAATGTTTTCATATCAAATTAGAGCGCCGCGAGACCGAAAACTTCCCACAGTATTCCATTTCTTTTCATGGCTAACTCTCCTCTTCCACACTCTCCCTCTCTCTCTCTCTTTTCTCCTTCTCAGTCTTCTTCTTTTTTCTAGGCCCAAACAGCTGTGCAACAGGTTTAAGCTACGTTGTTGTTGTTATTGTTTCTGTGTGCTCTCTGTTTGATTATGATGAAATTGTACGCCCAAAATGGGCGCGGCAACTGACCCAATAAAACTGGCAACTTCCCCAAGCGCAACTTCAAAATGCAACGTTGGCAAATTTCAAATGCGCTGAAAGAAAGACAAAAACAGCTGATGCGCAGTTTTCTGATTTTCACAAAGACCTGCTGCAGCAACAACAATAACAATTACAGCAACAATAACAAGAACAACAACTACAGCCATTATGGCGATGGTATACATGATAATATGTCGTCTCTCTATGCGAAAGACAGCTGCAAAAACGAAAACAAAACACGCCAAAAGCCAGAAACGAGTTTTGAAGCAGCAAAAAAAAAAACAAAGAGAGCGCACTCTGAGAGAGCGCGAGAGTAACACACAGTGGGAGAGCAAGACAGAGCACGCGAGAGAGCGACGCAGCAGCAGCAGCAGCTGATCTGAGCAGCGCAGGTACGCCAGCAGCGCGCTCTGCACCTGCACGCATACTGTGACAAAATATAAAAATATATGTGTAATTATGTGTGTGTTTGTGTTGTTATTGTTGTTGAGCTGCAATTTGCATTCATTTTTGGCTCGAAACTAGCTAAATGATATGTAACAAATGTTCTAAGTCTGTTCGAGCACAGCGCACTGTTGCCAAACTTCAGTGAATTGTATTGCAGCATCACGCTGTGCTGTGTTGCAATTTTCAGTCTTGCAGGTGAACTTTGCTGCAGCAGCTGCTAGTGCTGTGTTGGGTAACCAACAAATTTTGGGTAGAGGGGAAAGGCAGCTGGACAGGAAGCGGTGCCAACTGCTGACACATCTCTCTGTTAACCTGGTTTGGGTTTTAGGTTCGTCGTTCTTCAAAAAATTTGTTTTCGCTGCTGATTTTTGACAAGGTCCAAGAGAAAACGATTGAGTCAGCTGAGCAGAAAGATATGTAAGCTCAGGCACACTCACACACTCGCACACCCATTAACAGGCAGGTGTGAAATGCTAATTAAAGCACAAAGCTACCGACTGACTGTGGGAAATCCTCCTGTTTTTCTAACAGGAATTGGAGCAGCAGCTTGGCGGAAAATGCTGGCGGAAATCCGCTAAATATGCCAGGCATGCATAGCAAGTGCCACCTACGCGAACCGGTTAACTGGTTTACCTTTGCCCAAGGATGTTTGGCTCGCTGGCCAAGCTGGAAAAGCTGTCGCGCAACTTTTCCAAGCAGCAGCCGCAAAACAAAATCAAAACAAGCCAACTCGTTTTCGTTCGCCAGCAAATGGCAAAGCAATTTGGCTTGAATTCGCTTGCCTTATATAAGCGCGTTTTTCTAACGGTTTTGTGTCGCTTCGCTGTGGCAGACGCCGCCTTTCAACTTTGGCATTTCTCGCATCCGCTTCGGGATGATTGTGTGTGTGAGTGTGTGTGCGTGGGGCAGCTAGGGGGCAGTTGCAGTGGCAGCGATGGCGACGGTAGCGGCGCCAAAGTTGTCAGTCACGATTTTCCATAAGCGTCGCTTGAAAATTGTGGCATGTTGTTGTTGTTACTGTGGCACGTATTGCGCCAGTTGCGCCAACATGTCGTGGTCTACGGGTGTGGCACCCCATAAGTATTCCATGAGTCTAGTCTGGCTAACTAAGAAGAACTTGGTCAGCTTGGCGAATCGAAAGGAATGCAACACTTGCGACGGCGAAATCTTTGACCTTTTTGGAGAAGTGTGGATCTGTTAATAACCTGATATTATTTTTCTTGTGGGAAAATTCTTCGAAACGAAAAATATACAAAACATTTCATAATAATCCCACAGCATTCTTTATGCATTTACGTTATAGCTGTATTTACTTTAATTGGAGATAGTACTATATGTATTTAATTTAAAGTTATTTTACTTGTTAAAGATAATAATAACTAATAACCTAATATTAGTTTTTCCTAATCTTCGAAATGCTTCTTTATTTACGAATTATTTGAAGTCCAAAGTAGTATATATTTATTTACTTTATGGTTATTGCACTTGTGCAATATCATATTATAAATATCATTAATTTCTCTTATCTTTGTCTGGTCAAACATGCCCCAGCAGTTTCGATGTCGAACTCGATCTTTAGTTTACTTAAGACTGCTCGAATCGATTCGAATTTTCCCAGGCTCTATAATCTAACACTTTGAGAGTTTTCCTGCCTTTAAAAATTGTCGCAGTCTTCTTTTTTCCATGACACAGACAGTTTGCTGCACCACGTTGTGCACATGTGTCGAAGATACGACAGTTGTCTGCTCTTTTTGCCCTTCTCCCATTCCCAGTGCAATCCCTGGGACAACACTCGCACACTGGGATGCACACACTCGCACACATGCCCATTTTACAGTTCAAGCGTGGCGACATCCTGTTTATTTTTCAGATTTTTTTTATGTCTATCTTTCCTCGACACACATGTGACTCTAAATTGTGTGTGTGTGTGTAGCTGTGCGTGTGTGGCAATTTGAATGTGCCGCATTTAGTCAAATCGAGCGTTTTGCCAAATCGCTCTCAACTTGGCCATCAAACGGTGGTCAAAATAATTACAACAATTTCTGTTGCTCACTTTGAGGCCACTTAAATGGTTTATATAGTCTCAATTTTCATGCATATCTGGTATTTCTATTTTCGATAGTTGTTTCTGTGGGTTGACAAACTACTAAACTGGCTTATCTAGGCTGGAAATAGTTGAAATTGTTGTGGAGTGATTTTTCACAGATTATGAAATGAAAATAGATTAGGAACATGAACTATTTTCCATTCAAAAATAAATAAAGATTTAAGATTATAAAAAGTTGTATACAAATTATGGAACATTATTCCAAACGAAATAAAATTAAATGAATCAAGAATACTACTTAAATAGATGAAAACTTTGGTTCCAAAGTACTCAAACAATTGGACTTACCGCACTTTCCCACCATGTTAGACACTATTCCACATTTATGATATGTACAGTTTATTATAGTAAATTCCTACTATATCAGTTTACCAGTTTTACGGCGCTACGGTACTGGGGACTACTACTCTTTTTGGTCTATTTGCCTTTTGTCCATAGATTGATTGATAATGGTAATGATAATGATAATAGTAATACAACGAAAACAACGATAAGTGCTTAATTCCGATTGCAATACGATGCGGTGCGTATGAAATAGGTCAATGGGTTTTATCTTCACCTATAGCAGCGAGTCCCACTGTGTTTGCACAGCTGCCTTGGTGCCAAACAGGAAGACCCTCTTTGCCGCCCGCCCCCTCTTTTATACTCTCTAAACACTTACGATCTGTTCCAGTTCCGTTATGGGCATATTGTTGTTGTTGTTGTTGCCACTACCGGGAGTTGGCGAATTGTGTGATGCACCCGAAGATGAATGGGATGAGGACACTGTCGACGAGGAGGAGCGTGATGTGGCGCAATTGCCGTGACCTTTGGTCTTGTTACGCGGCGGAGTCGGTGGCGGCACAGGGCCGGCCAGTGTTGAGCAATCCTTAGAATTGCGATTGGGCGACAAACGTGAGGGAAAACTCAACGTTTTGGTCCACTGTGCCAAGCTGCGCACCATCGTGTGTTTGTATGTGTGTGTGTGTCGATTGAAACTAATCCCAAAGTGTTTCAAATTGTTTTTATTTGCTGATTGTTTGTCTTTGCACACTTCGTCTATTGCGTTTTCAGTTTTAGTTTGCCAGTTTTATGCACTCATCATAAGTTTGGGTTTTTATATTTCGAGTATTTCACAATTTTGCACAAATATTTCAAAACTTCTCACTCAGCTCGCACAACGCACGCGCGACTTGCTTGAATTTGTTTTTATTATTTCGCAGACAAAGAGAGCGCAGAGCGCACGAAGAACGAACCGTTTGCGTCGCTTGCTCGAAAGCAACTGAATCGACGCAGTCGCTGAGTGAGAGACCAACCCGCACACAGCTGCGCAGTCAGCGCCAGCCGGTCGGTCGCAGTCGGCTGCACGACGACACTCACTCTCGGCCACACTTGTGCAAGCGAGAGAGCGCGACAACTTGGACTCGGTTCGATTGCATTTTAGAGCGAGACAAAAGCAACAACAAAGAAGAGACAGCAGCGACAACGACGGCGACTGAGCAGCAGCAGCAGTAGCGCTTGGGGAAGAGTTTCACATGTTTACGCATGTGTGTGTGTGTGTGAAGTTGCTCTCAGTTATTTAGATGACATGATGAAAATGGCAAATGTTGCCAGACAATGCAAAACTATTGAGAACAGTTGCCAGCACATAGTGGGAGAGATTAAAGAATTTTAGAGTGCGTTAGCATAGCACAGACAGAGAGAGAGAGAGCGGCAGAGAGAACGGGAGTAAAGTGAGTACGGTTTAGTTGTAAATGTGTTTACACGCTTGAATTGCAATAAAAGCATATGAATTCCATGTAAATATGCAAATTTAATATTTTTGCAAATTTTCAAAATAAATAAAATACTTTAAATTAATTTAAGAATATTTTTACTATTTTAAAATGCATTTAAAGCAGTTATCCGCACAATTAAATGACTTTTTAGACAGTTGTTGTTAATTTCTATTTTAATGGCAATTGTGTGCACGTGGGCATACCCTGTAATTTTAGAGTATCAACCCCCTAACACTTTCCGCTCAATTGGGCAACAGGACACTACAGGACAGAACAGTAATTACTGTACTGTACAAAGGAACTGGCACTATATGCTGCCATATTTATCCAATAGTCGACGGCAGCCTAATGATGGCAACACAAGACAATTACGGCAAGCGGATCCGGGAGGAAGAAGGACAGAACGGACAGCGAAGACAGGGGACAGAGAGAGGAGGAGGGAGAGAGAGCAGGGGAACAGCAGCAGCTGTTTCAGAGTTACGTTGGGCAAGGGGGGGGGGATGCCAATTATAACATACGCACTTCCGTTGGCCACATACCACAGAGCCAGGCCAGGCCCACGCAGACAACAATGCACACGCATGAACACGCACACACACACACACTCTCTCATACACACACACACAGAGACATAAAGAAACCGGCAACAACGGCCTTGCCAAGGTTGACTGAGCAAGCTGCCGAAAAAAGAGCCATAAAATCAAACGGGGCAACAAGAAAAGTTGCTGCTGCTTCTGCCACGAGGAAAGAGAGAGCACAGCAGGAGAGCCAGAGCTGGCGAGAGAGACAGAGAGAGAGAAAGAGAGAGAGAGTAAGAGAAAGAGAGAGGGAGACAGGGGAAGAGTTAAGCCAGACCAAAACACAGCTGGCAACATCAGAAAGAAGCCTGCCTCGGCAACTTAAGCTTGTCTCGCACTCTACCTCGTCTCTCTCATCTCTTCTCTTCTCTTCTCCTCTCTCCAGCCAAGCCGCTTAGAAGCTCAGCAACGATTTCATCTGCTTGGGAAATGCGCAGACAACTTTGTCTTTCCGTTCCGTTTGGCCTCGGCCCCGTCCCGTCCCGGGCCTGCTAATTAGTTGGCATTTCTTGCCGTTAATATTCCCCATTTCCCCTCCCCCTCTATCCCTCCCTATGTGCTCTTCTCTCTTCCAGTTTGCCGCCAAATTCCAGAGCATCTTGCGGGCACATGTCGGCCATGTTGCATATTGCAGTTGCAGTTGCAGATGTTGCAGGCCGGTTTACCAATCAGTTTTGTCCTTTGTCCTGCCCTACATTGTGTGGTCGCTGTCCCTAGAAAATGGCAAGGGAAATTCGAAATTGTGTATGTGTGTGTGTCTGGCAGCTGTTTTATATGTTATTCCCAAATCGAACAATGCGCTTATTGACAGTTTTCCAAAGGTGTCGCATGAATCGCACACAAAGGATCGCTTCGGCAAGGGGATTGTGTTTGAAAATATGCCAAGCCGTTTCCGGACTGCAGTCTCTTGTATCCACAGAAATATGTGCGATGCCCAGGCAAATGGAATACCCTGCAGTCATTGCAGTGTTGGGTATCTAGACTATTAGCTGGAATTATGTGCATGTCTTTATCTTAAGATTGCATATATATTTATCTATTAATGACTACAGTTTCTCCTATTTTTCGATATATTTAAAAGATTCGAAATTTAAGATCTGATAACTATTATATTCTCACAACTTAGCCAAAACATGATCATATTTAAGTTCGAAATGATCATATCTTTGTTTGAAGTTTACCAATATTTCCCATCCTCCCTCCTTATTGATATTGCAAATATAAAAGTCTATTTTTTAATAGTTACCGCATTCTATTACAAAGTGTACATAAGTGTAGTACAATCGACACTGCCTTTCTTTACTTCTTTGTAATACAATTTCAATAGAATTACAAGAATTTACTACACACTCATTCATCTTAAGCATTACTCACATATGTAGATCCAAAGTTCTTTATGCTAATACAGATGAGAGGGAGATTCTGTTTCCTCATTAGCATAATGATATCATGGCTGAATCATGGAGAACAAGCGAAGACAAAAGAGGAAAGATTTGTTTGCCTAGTTACGAACTACTTTCGCAGAAATTCTGCCTGTAATATTGTTAGCTGGGAAAACCAGCCATTAAACTTTTTAAAGTAACAAACTAACTTTACGTAATAATTAAATTTTCAGCTTATCATTAATAATAAAAAAATACAAAAAAATACAAAACTTGTGAATGTAATCGGGCCTAAAACCAAATGAACCATAGCAAATATTGTAATATTTTTCCACACATATTTTCTAGTCTATTAAATACCAATAAATTTTCAATAATTAAAAGTCGAAGTCGAAGGTCGAACCCATTTGAGATGTGAAATATTTTCTTGTCTATCGAAAAGAGGTAAAAGTTACGAGCAAGGTCGAAGAGAATTCGATTTATAATAAATGTTATATTATACAATATTATATACATATATCATATTTATATTGTTTAAATATATTAAAGATTCAAGGTCATTCTGTGTCGATGCTATTGTTTCTTTCTTTTCACTTTCGCATCCGAAACTAATAAAACGCTTCCTCAGTCTCATCCAATCAAAAACTGATTTGCCTAATTAACAGTTCAAGATAAAACAAAAAGAAGAAAAAGACAGAAAGAGTTGGGGTAAAAAAGACTCGACGCTGTTGTAATTTCAGATGAAATTCAGTTTTCATTGGGTCTCTCTCTGGCCTAATAGCCCCCTTGTTGGGGCTACAAATTGGAGGGCGTGCGCCTAACGATTAATCTCTTGCATAAACATTAAACATTTAAACAAGAAATCATAACGAAGTTGGAGGAATCACAAGAAGAAAGAGCAGACAAAGAGGAAGCTGAGAAAGAAGATCAAATATTTGTGGGGCATTTGGCTGATAAGTTGACGGGCTTATCAAACAGTTGCTGGAACCCGCAATCAGCCTGTCAATGGACCCACATCAGAGAGAGAGATAGAGAGAGAGAGAGGGAGATAGTTTCGTTTTCTCCATATATACTTTATGTATCTGGCACTCTTGTCTTTAGCTTCTGGTTCGATAATTTGCATGGTTTCTCTGGGTGTGTCTCGATCTTGTTCTGCATCTCATTTCGTCTTTATCGCCAGCTTCTTTTTTTCGCTTCTTCTCTCACTTATTCGAGGCTCTGAAAAGGTTTTCTGCGGCTTATCTAAATTCCTGAAAAATGCAGTTGTTGTCGTTGTTGCTTTTGTTTACAAGCAAACAGTTTTTGTTTTTCCTTTTTGTTGCCCAAATCAACACCTCGAGTATCAATTACCCAGCGAAAGAGACGCCTGATAGTGTGTGTGTGCGAAAGAGAGAGATGGCAAATCGAGGCTAGTTTGGGCTGCACTGTGTGCGTTTCTCAGATGCGCTCGCTTTATCTAAACTAATTAAAGTGTGACCGGTCGCTTGGTCTCCCTGTTCCACTGTCCCTCTGTCCGTGGTAAATGCAAATCTTCTCTCTCTGTCTATTTATTTATGATCTTTTATTATTCTACTGATGACAAGGAAGCAGCGCGTCGCGTAAACAGGCAAAAAGTGCCTGGGCAACCGCACACGCCGATCCTGATGAAGGTCTTAGTCTGGTCCGACATTAGTTTCGGATGCTTAGCAGAACTGAGAGAGAGGGAGAGAGAGCAATACACGGGGGTTCTAGGAATGCGAATAGGCAGAGACCACACAGAACAGTAGCCCGCTGTGGGCTAGTTACGATGTTCTAATCTCGGATGGAACCAATATGAGCAAGATATATACATACATTGCGAAGGAATAAGGAAATTCTTTAACTCTTTAACTTGAGTGTGGAAATTCATTAGAATAGCTTCTACAGAAGGTGCTAGAGAACCCTATAGCATAGTAACAGCCCGCATAGAATAGTAATTACAATTGAATAGGATCGATTCGCGTAAGGTACATGGATATAAAGCAAGGAAGTCTGCTAACTACAGAAAGTTATTAGGACATCTTCAATATAAAGAGACCCAATTATAAAGATATCTTCTAAATCGATTTATTACATTCCCTACTTTGTGCCTCATTTTGAGGCAGATAATGTTTGTTCTAATTTCGTTAAAACCCACCCCAGGAGTACTTTCCTCTCTCGACTGATCTCATTAGTTGTAAAGTTATGTATTATGTGTCTAAGTAATTGGAATGTGACTGGGGCACCACCGACATGCACCTGCCACGCTTCCCCTGTGTGTAACGTGCAACTTCATTAGAACTAGCGCCCCAGAATGTGGCGGCATGTAAATATTTTGGGACTAAGAAACAACAAGAACAACATATCCACATATGTGTCTTGGTTCGGTCTCGCACTGTCTGTTGTAGCCACCCAAGCGCCGCCACACGGTGGTGCAACGGAAACAGGTGCGTGGCGGCGACACATGAGGCATGGCCTCCGGATCGATAGGCAAGTGACATGAATTAAACACAAACTCCGAGCCAGAGCAGGAAAATTCGACTACTTACGTGTGTGTGACTCAAGTTGCCCCTGGAAATTCTTGTGCAACACGCAGCAGGCTGACTAATCGTCCATGACTCAGTGCGGCAATTAGAGAATGTGCTGCACGGGGGCAACTATCGAAGTGGAGCACGGTAATTCGTGTATATCGAATTCTTGCTGCACGTTCAACTTGCAGTGTGGGAAATAATAAATACGCGTTGCAAGCGTAGACTGCACTCTCCACTCCACTCCCCCTCCTCCCCCTAGAGCCCCTCGCTGCATCCCACTCTAAATTCCAAACACTTGCAACGCGTTGTGCGAAGAAAAGCAATTTTCTCCACACAACACAATCGCACATCATTTGGCTGCATTTTCCATGAGTTGCCTACTCCTCCTCGGGCGGCGCTTTTTCTGCTCTTTTAGCTTTTTCTGGCTCTTTTTTCTGCTTTTGTTTTTTGCAACACTTTCACCTGCAGATTTGGCACGTAAATGGGCAGATAAGATAGGTAGATGGAGTGAAGTCTACTCAACAACAACATCATCGCCAACATGGGCTGCCGGCAAGTTAAGTATCTAATAGATTGTTATATACTCTAGCTGAGGGTGTGTTGGCTGAGTCATAGATTAAGTAACAGAGAAGGGGAGACCTTGATAAAAACAACAGTAGAAGAATTGTTTTTATAAAACTACAGAGTATAACAGTTTGATATGTATGACAGTTTTATCTGTATACCTATTGAATTTACATAATAGCAACAGTTATTTTATTATTATTGCAAAAGAGACATTTAAGTTAGGTGTAAAAATATCTAAAATTATTAAAGATAATAATTAAAGAGTTTCCTATAAGTTCTCCCCTTCGAAAGTGTATTCAAACTTCGACAGTTCTCAGTTCTTTCAATTCTCGCTTATTGTTTAGCGTTTTTTTAGCCAAGATTGCGATTGGGAAATCATTCAACGCTTTTGCTTAGTCTTCGAGACGGTGCTGGTCTTTAGTCTTCATGTGGTGCGACTACCTAGACTGCCTTGCCCTTTGTTGTTGTATTCTGCCTGCCCACTCTGACAGCATTTGTCAACTTTTGCTTTAGGTTTTTCTTGGACCATGTTCGTTGACCTCATTAGTCTGTGTGTGTGTGTTTCTGTGTGTGAGTGTGTTTTGTTTTTGTTAAGATTTTCGACTCGACAGTTAATTCACTTTCATTGCTTGTTGTGTTTTTACTTTAGATGGCGCTCGGCTCAGTTTTGATTAAGTTGTGTCATGCAACGTTGATTTAATTATCATCATCATCAACATCAGCTTATTTCCATCCATTGTGAACAGGTACCCCAAAACTAATGAGGAAGTTGGCGCTGTGAATTTCGACTAGGCAAGTGAAAAGCCACCGTGTAATATGACAATAATAGAAAGCTGAACAGACAGAGCGAAAGATCTTGATGATGAGGTGCCTCGCCAATTGGGTGAGTAGGTTGCTCTATGCGTGCCATGGGGTTTTCGAGATATTATCGATACGCTCGATGCGGAAGTTGCATCTGATATGTGTCAAAGTTCATGTTAGTTGACTAGTGGGTACATTATGAGTAATTGGCCCAAGTTATTGTAGGCCATTAACAGATAGTTAAATCTAATCGAAGAGATTTGAATTCTGTGGAATTATCTGATGTAATACGATGAAAACTGTATAAATTAGACATGTCTTCATACAATTTAGTGGAAATTAAATGTTGTCAGTTTAAACATTAAAGACAGTCAAAGAATAATAGAATGTCATAAACAGAATACATCTCAGATATAATAAGTATAAAAATGATCTAAATTGTGGTAAAATTGATGTGTGCCCCTGACAAGATAAGAATATTGAATCTTAAACCAGAATACTGACAAGAATCTTTATGATATCTTTCTAAAATATTATAAGATATAACTCATATTTTTCTCTGCAAAATCCTCTCATTCCTTCCTTATCAAATTTCCAAGTATTCCTTTCAACTGTCAGTCAAGTCTTATAAACAAGTCAATTTGCTATGCCTTCCCTATATTTACCTCCCAGTTAGGACCTCATGCCAGGCACAGCACATGCCGCAGGACTAACCCAAAATGTGTGCAAAACATGTGACTGACAGGAAGATAAGAAGGCTCTACCCGGCAGGACTTTCCCGGAGCACACGCTGTGCGGCGATAAAGTCAAGTGCGGTCCGCAAACTAATTCCCGCTAAAAAGCTGCTAATGGCAGATATATATATGTCTCTATTTCTCTCTCATCCTCTCTTCCTTTCTTTCTCTATCTGCGAAAAACCCAGCGAATATGCAGGTTGGCATCGGATGCGAAGCCGGATTCAGTTTCAGCTCGGTTCATTCACTAGTTCCGTCGTGCAGGTAGATTTCAGTCTAACGCTTTGTCTGGGGATCGTATATATCTCTTTACACTTTATACGTCTTTTTTTTCTGAATGATTTCCGCTGTATGTGATTATGATAAACAGCGGGAGAGAGAGAGAAAAAACGCGCGATAAACGCGACCAAAAGCAATGCGCAAAAGTTCACGCGAACAAAAGTTGATTTTGAATGAAGCTGATAGTGAACGAGTGTGTGTGTGTGTGTGTGTGTGCGAGGGTATCTCATTTCGAATGCATTTTTCGCATATAAATTTTACAATAACATTTTGAACAAATAATCAAGTTGCGTCTGTGTGGGCTGGCATCGAAAAATGTTATTTAAATGCCGCCGCAGATTTCCATTTGTGAGCGACGAAGCGTGGGATATCTTTGGGCAGTTCGGGGCTGTTAATTGTCTCGTGAAACCAGTCTGAAGATTCCGCTAAATGCGTAGTGTGTGTGTAAATGTGTCTCTGGAAAGTGCTCGCTGTGTGGACAATTGTGTCCTACCAACCTGCCTCCCTCCCCTTGCCGAAAGATACAAAACAGAAACAGAAATACGACCAAAAATTATCAGTTTCTCGTGCTCGGCATGCTAATGAGGGAGCGTGGATCATGTACAGACAGCGTTAGAGAGGGAGAGAGAAAGGGAGGGAAAGGGGCAGTGAAAGGGAGATAGGCCTATAAAACATACAGCAACCAATTCACAGAGCTCCTCCTCCTCAACTCGGCCCCGTTGTGCCCCCGTTTCGAACTTCGGTCACGTTGTTTGTGTTGTGAATTCGCAGCAACTACACAGATACATATATAGTTATATATATTCATGATCGTCTGGGTAGCTACAACAATGCTGCTTATTATTGTAGAAATATGTTCGGCTATCGCAGCTCACGTTTTAATTTTTTTATAATGTCACTAATTTATTGTACGTGCTGCACTACAAAGCACACACACAACCCATGCCGGACCCAAAGGCCCCCATGCCGTACCTGAACCCAAAACCGAACCCAAACACAAACAACCAGCGAAGCCGCTGCGACCCATTTAGGTGTTTTTAATAATAACATGAAATGCTCCCAAAATAAAGAGGGGGAGGAGCAGGAGAGGCCCCATCGTTGCCGCATCGCAACTGTTTGAATTTCAATGAGAGGGTGCTCAACTTTGAAGATACTTTTCGGGAAGATTCCCTCAGGTAATTTGTCAATTCCAAAATTGGACACTTCTCCGACGCAAAGCTGACATTTATTTGTCGCATTGAAATCGGGACAGTTTTATGGCTCGTGGGAGTACTTAGTAATATTATTTCAATATGCTGCCTCTTTTCACACGATAATTGAGAGTATCTTCTAATCGAAGTCAAAGTTTTCGAGCTGCATATGAAATTATTTCACACTCTGTGAAAAGGTATAAAATCTACAAAGGTCTTTGAAGTGTAGCGAAGATTAAATATTTTTATTTACCTTTCGAATATGAAGTTGATGAACTTGTGATTAGCAAGTGGGGCGGAATTCTTGTGAAATGGGGGAAATTGTAGAACACTCTATATGATCTATCAAACACGTCAAAAGAGATAGTTGTGTTAGTAATCGTAAGTTGTAGCAGTTTTGATAATAATAGAAATAGTAATAGTGGAATTTGTGATAATAGTAGAAAAAGTAGTGAACTCGTAGTAGTATTTGCAAAAGTGGAAGAATAAGTAGTTAAAACAGTAGCAAAGAATTATATGTAGTGATATAGTAGTAGTTGTAATAGAAGTAGTCAAATATATAATAACAGTAGTAGGAATACAATTCTTAGAGTATTCGCAATATTAGTAGAGATAGTTGTGAGAACAAGGTATTAGTAGAGTAATTAGAGGTGGTAGTAGTAGTATAAGTAGCAGTGATAGTAGAAGTAGAAGTAGTAGTAGTAATAGAAGTAGCACTAATAGTAGAAGAAGAAGTAGTAGTATTAGCAGTAGTGGAATTAACAATAGTAGTAGTAGTAATAGTAGTAGTAGTAGTAGTAGTAGTAGTAGTAGTTGTAGTAGTAGTAGTAATAGTAGTAGTAGTAGTAGTAGTATTAATATTAGTAGAAAGTCGTAGTAGTAGTATTAGCAGTAGTAGTAGTAGTAGTGGTAGTAGTAGTAGTAGTGGTAGTATTAGTAGTCGTAGAAGAAATCATAGCAGTATAAGTAATAGTAGTCGTAGTAGTAGTATTTGTAGTATCAATAGTATAAGTTGTAGTAATCGCAGTATGGTATTATTAAAGAGTATACCCTAAGTGCCTCACATACCCTTACCCTTTTCAGAACCGATCACAATCTTTCCCAAGCGTAAATCAAATAATAAAACTCAAATTCAAATTATGCGACCCGTTCGCTTCACTGGTTCAACCTCAAGAGGGACCTCTAAATGCCTAAGTAGACATAATTTACGAACCCTGCTACTCCCCCTTCTCCTCTCCACTCCTCTCATTCTGAGCCGTCAAACAAGTGCGCTGATTAGTCTCTTATCTCTCGCTGGCCACTGTTCCAGAGGCTTCCTCTCTAAGTCTTTTCAAATATTTGAGCGCAGCCATCAATCCCGTCTCCGACTCCGACGGAGTCCAAATTCGAATACGAATCGAGGAGAGAAATCGGCAGTTGCGGGCGAATGAACCATAAAACCCGCGAGGCGTAGAAAAATATTTGTATTTGATTTGTGATTAGCTTGCAACAAAAACAACAACCACAACAACTCTACTCGGGAGTGCACTCACTTGCACTTTCCATGCCAGATTAGCTTGGGCCATGGGCGGGGTCGGCCGAGACGTCTACGTCGACGTTGGCGTCGCTGTCTGTGTCTGCGCTTGTGAGTTCATCAACTTCTGTCGCACTCAACTTGCCGCAACTAATTGCAACATGAGATGCACTCGCTGCCGCCGATGTCAATGCTGCCTCAGACGCTGCTGCCCATTAGATCTCGTCGATCGCGTTGCCGTCGTCTGCTTGCCACACGCCCAGTGCTCAAGCTGCCTGTCCAGCTTCGACCGCAAATGAAATCGAATCAAAGCTGCAGTTGCAGTTGGAGTTGCCGCTGCCTCATGTGGCACGCACTCGAGTGTGGTAATTCGAAATTTTATGCGTTTTACACGCGCCCGCTGCATGTAGCTGCTGCAGCAGCTGCAGTTGTATCTGTATCTGTATCTATATCATGTAGCTAGTATCTCGTATCTGCGTATCTATGACAAGCGCATCTGCAAGATACATTTGCTGGGGCAGTGCTAGCAGCCCTGCTTGCCACATGGCAAGACAACATATCTGCCGCCTTTGCGGTCGCCTTGCCCAGTTCGAAGTCCGAGGCGCTCTAATGGAGCTCGCTCCTAACTGCTCCCCTGGATAATAGAAGAGGGGAGGGGCTCTCTAATGTTCCTGGAGTGCAAGAGGATAAGTCGCTTTAATTACCCCAGGGATTAGCTAAGGTTCGTAGAGTCAACTTGCAAAGAAACATTTCGACAATAAATAAAATAAATCTTTTCAGGTAGATTAGCTTAAGATTTAATGGATAGAAAGACTGGGAAGGTTCAAGATAACTTTCTAGAAGACGAATTTATGGTAAAAATCCGCGAATTCAAATCAAGACTCCAATTGGGAATAATGAAGAAAGTCTTGACTATTGAAATGGTCGATAAATTCTGAGAAGACAGTCAAGAAAGTATTATCATTTAGCCTAGAGTTCGATTTGAACATTAAAGGCAAAAGTACTTAATAAAAGAAATATAAATAAGACATTAAATAAATCTTTGCTTAGAATTAAGACTGAAACTGTCTAAAATCCTTTCAAGACACTTTCAAGATATTCTAACATACTCAAGAGGTTTTTAAAATATTAATGAAGTTCAAAACTTTGTAAAATCTTTTCAAGATATCCTTGTGATACCCAGATCAGTACCCAACTGCAAACCCTATCAAAGAGCACTGCATACTTGAGATACCAAAAGTAAAAGGAAAGCAAAGGAAGTCAGAGTGGACAACCTATATAATAACTGTACTTGCTGCAGCGAGCAAGGACATTGCCTGCCAACAGGAAACTGTCGCTGTCTTCGCTGGGGAGCCGTAATAAACCTGACAACACGCCAACAATGATCCGCCCTTTATCTGCCTTATCACCTTGCCGCCATCTCGCTGGGCTGAGGCAAGAAAATTACTTTCAATTAATGCGGAGCCAAGAGGACGCAAGGACTCAGGCAGATGTTTTGTGTGCTCGCCTAGGTAGCGACTGGGCAGGGGAAAGGGAAGCAGACGGAGACGAAGACAGAAGTAAAACCTGTGTCGGCTCCAAAGAGAGCCTGTAATAATAAAGAAACAGAAGCAAGGAGGGAGGAAGAGAGAGAGAGAGACGGAGGCACCTCGACATCTCGGGACATTGGGACTGACGCGCCAATATCCTTGGCCGACAGATGTTTTCGAGTTGTCGAAGCAGGTCATTGAGCCAGCCCGCTAAGGATGCGCTGTGCGTTGGTCCTGCTGCATTCAATCGAGAAAGAAATGTATCTTAAAGATGCGGCAGACAGCTGCCACACTTGAAGATCTTTTTGAATCTCTTGCTCGGTGTTTACAAATCGAATCGATGCCGAAGTTGCTGAGGTGCGTCTCGTCTCGTCTCGTTTTGCTTTTGTTTCGCCCGAGCGCGTTCGCTGAAAGTGGTTGCCACCGGCTCGGATTACACGCTGTGCGCACTTCTAGCTGCAGATACAAACACACACACACACGCACACACACCTCGTCGGTAGTCACACCAATGGATCTGTTCCTGTTTTGTTTATAAATAGTTTGGCCCTGAATTGTTTTCTCTTTTGATGTGCCACGCTGGCGAAAGATCATTATGATCAACTAATCGTGATCATCTCTACTCGCAGAAATTGGAAAAATGTGAAAAGCAACAACAAAACGATCGCGATTGTAATTTGAGCAGTTTCCCAAAGGAAATTCTGATGCGTCGCATTCCTTTTTTTCTTTCCCCTTTCCTTGAAGGAATTTGATTAATTAGTTGAATTTGATGGGCATCATATAATGGAAAATTGGTTGAGATGGAAACAGGTACCATTGATCTACATAACAGCAGGGTTGCTATTTGATAGATCTACCTTGAGGGTCGGCAATTCTTCGTAAGGGATTATGCCTCCTTTGTTATTTAAATTCAATAATGGAATTTTGTAATTGGGGTTCGATTGGTTGCACTCACCTCCTCGTAGGTATTCTCCCGGGAACTCGACTGTGTGCTGCTGGCGATGGAACGGCGAAACATTTCGCTATGAGCAAAAGAAGAGATTTGTGATTTAGAGATAAAAGATATTTGTGAGAAAGAAGAGTATAAGAATGAAATTTGTGAAGCCAGGATTAAAATAAGTATAGACAACTTAATTATTCAGATTTTTGATCTTTGCTCTTTCCTATTTATACTATTTTTATTATTGATATTCTAGTATAATATGAATAATATTAATATCACATTACATATACAGTTTATTGAGTTTAATGATGATTAGAATGTTTCTTAAAGTTGTATAACAAAGCATAATCGATCATTGATCTTAACTCTTCACAATGCATATAAAAACTTTTATAATTCAGTTTAAAAATTAATTGATTTGAACTCTTCATATGCAAACTTCCATAACTTCTTTTTAAAGTTCACTGATCTTAACCTTCTTTAATGTCTAGAAAATTTCCGCTTATCCAAGTTGACATATTATCGAATTTATTCACGACAAATATAGCCTGATTCGACTGTCACGACAAATGGCTGCGACCCCTTCTATAACGACACGTTAAACTCCCATAAATACCAATTAGTCGGTAGTTGTATGGAAAGAATTCCCATTCGACTTCGATCCGAGTGCCATGTCCGATGTAATAATGCCAAACGCGACCCACACACGAAACGCACGCGGACAATTAGCATAATTTATTAATAAGACAGAGATAGAACGAGAGAGAGAGAGAGGGGGAGCAAACTTGATTCAGATATCAGATATAGAAAGAGAAAGAGATAGACTATGATAAGGTGCTCGCTCACCTTAAGCGCTGGCAGGCTGTGGGCGTGTTGACAGTGAGATTGGTCCTTGAGTCGCTCAGTTGGGCGATCGAGTTGCATAAGCTATTGTTCACATTAAGCATTATGTTATTGTTGTTTCCCGACTTGCTGGTGTTCAGTTTGTTGTTGTTGTTGGTCGTGTGACCGGAGGCTGCGAGTACCGTGGCGGGCATCTTGCGTGCTTCGATCTGCCCAAATATGGCGGGCCTCATTAAAGCGTCTCTTTTCGGGGTTGGGTTTGCTTTTAGTTGTTGTTTTTTTGTTTGTTTTTATTTTATAGTCGCGTCCCACACACGCGACACAACGCGCGACGGCACACGAACGTCGCACCCGATTTGGCAAAGATTTTTGGATTTGTCTCGATTGATCTCGAGTTTTTTTTTTCTCGATTTCTTGTTTCGATTTCTTTAATCTTTATGTGCATTAACTAAAATGTTGCTAATTTTTCGTTTGTCTGTGAGCTCCTTTTATGGCCAAAGAATGAGGCTGATAAATCAGCTAACCAACTGCAGAAGGGGTGGAGAAGGGGGCGAGGGTAGTTGCCTCCCCAGAGCGACTGCGTCGTTTAATTAACTCGTCCCGACGCGCTTTCGATGAGGCCTTTTAAGGCGCAATTCGACATTCGCTTTTCAATTATGATGCAACTTTTTTGGGGCCGAGCGTAGCCAAGACACAAACCCCCGACGGACACAGGTGCGGTACAGCGGCGACAGGTGTTGCTGCTGCATGTGGCATGTGGCGACAACGAGTTGATCGACTTCTTGCTGCGCCGATTACTGAAACAAAACTGATTTATGTCTGTCACAAGGCGTGCAGTGCAGGCAAAGGCAATCGACCAAGTCAACGTCGTCGACGGCGACGTCGCTGTCGCCGCTGCTGCTGCTGCTGCTATTGCTGCTGCTGCTCCCCAGCCCGATCACTGGACGACAATTAGTTCTACATGTCGTCACACGTCGTAAGCCACAGGAAGCCACAAGCGCTGCAACAGCAACAGTAGCAACAACAACAGCAGCAGTAGCGGCAACTGTTGCAGCTAAGACAACAACTGCAACAACAACAGCTACTGCAACAGCAGCAGTAACTATCGCCAGCTTTTCGGGGAGGGAGACTCTTGCAGCGCTTTGTCTGCGCTTTCATCTTCTCTTCTTGGTTTCTTCCTCTTCTTTCAACTTATACTTGCACTCACACTAATACCCGATACTCCCGATGATACTCATACCCATACTCATCATACTCGTACTCATGCTCATACTCATACTTGTCTATATAGAAGTTACGCCCTTCCGTGTCTTCCTCTTGTCTCTCTCTCTCTCTCTCTCTTCTGCCTTTGCCAACTCTCTTGCGGTTGTGTAATGCGACAACAAAAAGCGATCAGATGTCCTTCTACGGATGTGCGCTCTGCTCTGCTCTTGCTTAATGATCTGCCTCAGCACAACGACAACAATAACACCGAGCGCTAAAAGTTTACAGCCATAACAATGGGCTTAAGGCTGAATAGGCTGATAGGTTATGTATTATGTGAATTATCATGGAAAAGTTTGCAGAAGTTGGAAAGATTTAATTGGATTAGGAAGAAAACTATGTAGAGCTTGGTGTTTATATTGTATTTTATTGTTTATTACTTAATTAAATTGATTTATATGAAAATATTTTGATTTATTTATTTACCAAAGAGTTGCCTTTTTATTAATTCATTACAAAATTTCTCATTACCGTACCAGACAATCTCTTTATTGCTATGCTTGTTTTATTAGTTGATTTTTTATCTCTTAATGACAATCTTAAGCATTTTCATTTATCAAATTATTTCTGCACTTAATATTAATATTATAATATTAAGTTAGGTTATATCGGCAGGCCCCCCGGTGGGGGTCTCACATAGATCAATATGATCCTTAGAGTTATAATATTAAGTTATATTGTTATTAAATTATTTTAATATTTATAATACTTATAGTCCAATTGATATTCTTCAATCCTTTAAGTTTCTTGATAAAGTAACATTTCCTAGGTCGATCATTATTGCTTAAAAGTAACATGTAACTTAAATTTAAATTCTTTATCCTTCCGTTCACTAACTTTTCGCGTCACTGTTGCCCTGAGTTGTTGGCAATGTGTGCGGCGTGGTGCTAACTAATCAACAATCGCTACTCATCGCCAATTGCTCCTGCTCGTCATAACATGGTCGCACGAGTACGAGTACGACTACGAGTACTCACACTGGCACTCATACACGCACTCACACTCACATTCGCAGTCGCATCTTGCGTTCGCAGTGATGATAAACTACATTAATGCCCCTTAAGTATGCCCATGTATGTTACCAACCAAATACGTGACAAGGGCTACCGACGAGTGTTGTTGCTGTTGCTGCTGCAGCAGCAGCTACTGTTGCAGGCAGGCAGCAAGTTGCCACTTGCAACTTGGCAGCTGGCGATGGGCTTTGGCCATGTAATTGCAGTTGCACTCGCACTCGCACTGCCATTTACCATTCAAAGTGAGCGAAAAACTGGCAATGCAAGTTGCTGTGCCAGCATGTTGCAACTGCAATTGCAGTAGTCGCCTCGGCGCTGGCGCACTGCTTTGGTTTCTGTGCCAACAGATCCTAAAGGTCATTGCTAATAGCCCAGCCTGTCCCCAGCAGCAGCAGCAGTAGCAGCAGCAGCAGAATCATTATGTCTGGACACGGCGACACTTCCGTTTCCACTTTGCGGTAGACCTAAAGATCGGGCCTCAAAAGTGTTGCTGCTGTCAGTGCTGCTGATGTTGCTGCCCTCTCTGCTGCTGCTGCTGTTGCTGCCCTCTCTGCTGCTGCTGCTGGAATGTAACTTGATAAGCAGCCACAACAGCAGCAACAGGATGAGTTGCAACGGAAGTCAAACGTTTTGTGCATTTTTTCATAATTATCCCGGCTCAATGAGTTATCGAAAGAAATAATGCCCAAAAAATATTAAACATTATACCCGTGAGTCGAGGCAGTATACATATAATATTTATATTGCTGCAACACAGCGCGGCAGCCTACGCGATGAGGTGCGGCAGCAATGAGAAGAGATTGTTGTTGCCAAATGTTGTTGTGGGCCAAAAAAGCGACAGGTTGCTGCTGTTGTCAGTGTTGTTGTAGAGGCAGTTGCTGTTGAGATTGTTGTTGTTGTTGTATTAGTTAATGTCGTTATGTTGTTGTAGAAGTTGTTGTAATACTTGATGTTGTTTTTGCAGAAGTAGTTGAAGTTTGTGTGTTGTAGCAGTTCTTGTTGTTATTATTATTGTAGTTGTTGCAGTTGTTGTTGCTGTTGTTGTTGATAAAATAGTTGTTGTTATTATTATACTAGTTTGTGCTGTGATTGTTGTTGTTGTTGTCGCTGCTGGGTCGCACCTTACTCAGTTGTTGCAACATTGAGACGATGCCAAAGATTTAGTTTAAGACAGCGCTGTACAACTTATTAGAATCAGCTACCTTAGCAACGTCTGGTCAGCGACACGCCTGGTTGCCTGCTACAAAGAGCTAGAGAGACAGAGAGAGAGGGGGGAGAGGGATAGGGAAGGGGGTAAGGGAGAGCCCTTCTGCGAGTGCGTTCTACTGGATATGGAAATCAACTTGGCAGCCGTGTGACACGTGTGCCGGCGGGTTCAAGCGAGTTCAGTCTATTAATCGATAGACTACTTAGTTCTGCCAGCTCCTAGCTGGGGCAGTTAGTGGCTTAGAGCAGTACCTTAGTACCCTAGGACTGGCCCCAGTTGCTTGCACCATCGCCGCCCAGTTAAATGCAATATATTCTCTTTTCATTTTGTTCTCTTTCCATTTTCTTTTCTTTTCTTTTTGCACACTGCGCGACGTCGCGGCTGCGTCTGCGCACGAACAACGCATTTTTGTGCTTGTCATGCCGGTAATGACTACAACAACAACAACAGCTACAACAATAACAGCGCCAGCAAAACAAAACATGCTACCAGCCAGGTTGGAGCTAGGCCAACTGCCCCAACTGAGCCATGAAAGTCAACCAGGCGCGTCCGTTTCCAAGTTCTACTTGGCCGCTGACTGCGACTTCGACGGAGACGTCAACGTCGTCGTCGCTGCTGCTGCTGCTGTAGGTTTTTTTTAAGGTTTTGTTATATATTTCAAATTCTTTCGTGGCATTATATGTAATGAAAAGCGGGCTGAAAAATGCTCGATAAGTAAAAAATATGCACGTGATAATTATAATGACTGCAAGACATGAAAGATCGTGTGTGTGTGTCAGAGAGAGCGTGTGTGTGTGTGTGTGCGTGCGAGTGTACTTAGTGTGTATGCAGATGGTGGCAGAGGAAGTTTGTCTGTAAATTAGTTATTTGTTAATTGGCGTCATTAAAGTGTAATAACAACTTATGGAAAATGGGTGGAGAAAACCTTTAGATTGAACGAGACGTAAATGAAACTCCGACAAGAATGAGATGAGAGTTATCAGCTGAAATTTTCGAATTAGAGTAAGAAGTGATTATACCATAATTCCTTTGAAGAGAGTGAGCTGTAATGAAAGGAAAAATACTGCAAAAATAATGAAGATAAATACAATAAGAGTTTTGAAAGAGATAATAACTAGATATACAAATTTAATGAGAAAATAAGGAATTATGTTTGCATATTATATGTACAGTCTCGTCTATAAGGAATCATGAATATATGTACAGTCTAGTTCACATTTACATACATACATATATCATTTATAGATGCTAAGTAACTCTATTCATTCAATTACACAGATACCATCTTCATATTCAATCAGTATAATCCTTCCATTTTCAGTAAACTGTGTTGCATTTTTCTGTACACTCTTCTGCATGACACCTATCAATCTCTTCTATGATTAGTCATTTACCAGCGGATTATCAATTACATTCGTATACCCGCATATCATTTGAATTTCCAGCTCATTCCTTTTCTCATTTCTTCAATTATTCCCTTTCGCTTGTGCAGCATTTGCAATTCTAATTGACATGTTGTCTTCGGATTCAGATACGGATTCTTTACTGTCTCCTTTTGATTGATTTGCTAAGGGCCAAGGCAGAATGAAATCAGCTTAAATATTACAACAGATCATGCTGTTTAATGGCTCGCGGGACACAATTTAGAATGCCATCATTGGGAGTTACATAATGCCTGTTCTAGTCGAAGGGGGCTGTTCCCACGCTGCTCTCACTCCGGCAACTTATCACCTTCAGTTCTTGTGCGTAATTGAAAGCGGCTACTGGCATTTTGATGTATAAACAAATATTTTACCTAAGCTTCTTCTGCTGTGCCCTCAAAGGGAAGAACTACCGAATCATTCAACTATCTATAGGGTTCTTCCCTAACCAAATGAGTTGTGTTTTTCTGCTGTTTCATCGTAATTATCAACTTGAAAAAAGTGCTCATTATAAGAGGAGACAGAGGGAGAGACAAAGAGAGAGAGGGGGAGTGGCGAACGATTGATCATGTTAGAAAGTGAAGCGAGAAACGAGTTCTACAAGTCTCAGCTCAACTTTCAGTTCGAGTGTATCAATAACTGGTTGAGAATCTTAGAACAACAAGTAAAGCTTTGAGTGCGGTCAGTTAGGATGTGAGTCCAGACTCCGCATACCATTATAATACTGACTATAATATGTTTTAGCAATTTTCCCACATCGATTTTTTTATTTACCCATTTTTAAGCCCACATCATAATAAACCATTATCCCACTTAACACTTGCACACGCCCCGATGATTTCAATTTTTATTTACATAGCCTCAACTTCTGCTCATAAATCGATTGATAAACCCCCTCAGAGCCCTCTTCGAAACACTTGTCAGCCGTAAATCAAACTCAATTGAAAGCGCCATTAGGGAAAAATTCCCTAACCTCAAACAGTTTAATTTTTGGCAACTCTTCAACCCCCTTGAGATGACACTTCCCGATAATCCACGCTAAAAAAACGAGAGTGAAACCAAATTGAAAATTGAAAAATCAATTGCTGCAGCCCGCAGACTTTCCCAGAGTGCGACATAAATCAAGGGAACTTAAGTCTCTCCAAAGAGTTCTTGTCGCGCTCCCACGCTCGAAGGCAGGAAATACAAGGCCAAGCTAACGGTGCTCCCGGGGGACAGGAAACAACGTCGAGCGGACCGATTGATGAGGTCGTACGGTCAGTCAAGAAAGGGATACAATTATGGGTAGTTATGGGCTGACTGTCTGTGTCACGTGCGCGTTTTTAATTGATATTTGGCAGGCGATTTGCATGGGAAATAAAACAGAATGAGCTCGAAAAGGTATATGGAACTTACTAGGCGAAAGTATTCCTGGTAAACCAGGGCTTGGTCCGTGCTGGGCGAGCCTGGCAAATATTGTGTTAATAACCATAAATTCAGATCAGAGCTTAACCCCTTCGTGGCAGTCCGTCAGGCAATTTGCATAGAATGTTTCTCAAAAAACGAAGGAAGAGACAGGGCAGATGAAGAGAGAGAGAGAGAGAGAGACTGACTGACTGACTGCCCGCCCCATTGCCTGCGACATTCCAGAAACGCACTCGAGCGTAACCGGGTCCGACCCGCGTCCAAGTCGTCTCTCTCTGGGCCGGGCTGGGCCTGCTCAATGTAAATAAAAATGTATTTATTTTATTTGTATTCCTATTTGGAGTTTTATTTAGCTGCACGCGTTAATTTATGCCACAGAATACATCGCAACATCAACGTCTTTGTGGCCCATTCTCTGCCCGTAAAACCACATCCGAAAATTATACAATAAAATGTAAAATAAGCTCGTTGAGCTGCTGCTGTTGATGTTTTCTTCGTTGTTGTTGCTGGCAATTGGAAATTGTTATTGTTGTTATTTGCTGGAAATTTATACAAACAGCTGCGCTGCTGCCGTCGCGGCTAACCGCAACCAACTGCAGCGCCAGGCACTGCGAGGCCTCAATTCAGTCTCAGTCTTCATTCTACGTTCTGCGTTCATCAGTTGTCTCTCTGTCTGTCTGTCTGTCTGTCCGGCACCTTGTCAAACTGTCAATACCTACCCGCTGAAGTCAATCTGCTTGCCAATCAGCCCGTCTGTCCCACTGTCCACACACTCCACAGTCACTCCCCGTCCCTGTCCCGAAACGGAAGCAGTTAAGCTTTGAATAATTTATTAAAATCGCTTTTGTTCCTACCAAGTGCCAAAGTTGCATATCAATTCTCGATTCCGAATGGAGACTGATGAAACTTCTGCAGGCAGACGTGAGGAACTTCATTTTCACACTCTGTATAATTGACTTGAGCGAGGAATCTAAGGAATAGAGTTTTAGAGTTTTAATGGTATTTGAATTTTGTGTCAGAAATGTTCTTCTGAAACTTGCAGCACAAAGAGAAGTGTTTGGTTAGTTTTGCTGATGATTAACCGAAAAATCTGTTCAAGAGAATGTCCAGAATTGTTTCTTTTTTAATTTTTCACTAATTTGTAATTATGATTTTCATTATTTATTTATGTATGTATAGCATATCAGTAATTAACGCTATGATACAATGTATTTTCCAAAACAACTCATGATTTATATTAGTTTGTAAATATTCTTACGAGTTTGAAAATTTAAAAAAGGTTTACACACTGTAAATATATTTAATGTTTATATCATTTATATATTTTGTGTATTATATACTATATAATATACATATTATATAATATCTTCTATCTGTATTAAATACCAGAACTGTACAATCTATCCATCTTTCATTTACAACATTAGCTTATTCATGGTCTACCTTCAATAATAGTGTCATCTGCCTTGCTTTATCAATATGGTAGCGCATATTTGTAACTCAAATGAACCGAAACCTTAAACCAAGCCCTGTCCAGTAGTTGTGCTCTGGCCAGACCTCAACACTTCCCATCGGTTTGATTAATATGCCAGTGACAACGTATTCAGTTCCTAACCGCACAAATATCCACTTGACGTGGTTGCTGCTCGTTTGGTCCCAAATATGGATTGGGACTGGGCTCGGCGTCGGGACGGGGTCTGTTTGGGTCTGCTGCTGTTGCTGGACTGGGCTCTTTGTAGTGTGTGTATTGTGGTGTGGCCACTTCCTAATTTGGTTCCGCTATTTATTGTCGCATACTTTTTATTATTTAATTTACCAAAGCTCGTGCTGAATGCCAAATACAAGAGGAGTGAAGACAAGGCGCAAATGTTTCTTGTGTTTTGTATGCCAAATGCAAATGTCGGTGGAAGTTGGCAACGCCTTACCCCAACACCCTACTCCCCTCTCCCCACTTTGATAATGTTATCAGAGAATGTTGCTTGAAAGAAATTGAAATTGACATGGATAACCATAACGGAAGTGCTTGGTACTTCCTTATAGAATCACTTGACCTTCAAGCCAAATTTTTAGCTATCTTTCAGCTGCTTTCTATTTCTAGCCAAAGTCATTGGCTGGGAACAGGCAACAGCTCAGTGCCGGAGCTAAGCACTAAATTAGTGCGCTTTAGTTTGCAATAGATTCCCAGAGTGGAATTCCCAGTGGCATTCCAGAGAGACTCGCGACTTCCGGGCTCCACTTGGCGCTTTGGGAAAGAATGTGACCGTCAGGGAATTTATCTTAGCTTTGCTTTTGCTACGCATAGCTCAGCCTTGCTGTTAGAATGGGTCATGGCTTTAAGACTTGGCTTTGTTGTTGCCCGCATACCAAAGCTGCAAGTACAGCCAGACGGATTGAAGTGGGTTAGTTGTTGTGGGTGCCCAGGCCCAGTTCCAACGTCAGCACCACGTCGAGTTCTCACTAGTGCAAGCCGATTCGTCTAGGCTTAACTGAAGTTTATATGTAGTTGCAACTTGCCAAACGGATACGAGGTTATAGTAGTTGAGAGGTGGAAATTGGGGAGTGGATTTGTTAAATAAATATATAAAGATATTAAGAAGATATGGAACTCTCTCTCTCATTCTTTAATGCAAATCTTTTGCAGCTTAAACTTACTCATTGAATTGTTTGTTGCAGCCTTATCGAAGCCATTATGTATCTTAATTCTTATCGTCTACATTTTATACATTTTATTAAAATTATTCGAATTCAATACATATTCACTTCTCTGCAACACCAGAAATACTTCTATTGCATGGAAAAATACCGAAATAAACACTTCAAATAAATTGAAGTTATTTTATTGAACAACTAATGCCTGCACATGGAAGTACCTATAAATGTCACAAGTGCCTACGCTGTGCATGTGTGTGTTTGCGTGTGTGCAGGCAATGAACTCCATGACGGAATTTAATGGGCAGCACAAACAAAAGACTTAGGCAACGAACTTGGCGCGCTAAGCGCATGCCAAAAACTGGTTTGGCCCAAAGCCAAACGCATTTTTGCTGGCTCACCTACACACAGACACAGAAACACACACACAGTGCAACGGTTGTTTACATAAACCGACACGTCTAATAGGCACCATATACTCCAGCTACAGCTGCCTCCCTCCAACTCCATTTCCCCCCCTTCCCCCTGGCGACTCCCACTAACAACAAAGCCCAGTGCGACTGTTTTTATAGGCTCATTGCCTTTGAGGTCTGTACTCTCTGTCCTCCTCTCCCTCTTTGCCCCTTTGCATCTTGCTTTGCCGAGACGATCTTCCTAGGCTCTGCTCCTTTCCCATGGCCGAACGTGCACAGACTTGTTCGTGCATGAGTCATACACATTCAAGCGGTGCCATTTGGTGCCTGGCACCAGAGCAGAAGAATCTCCGCTGCTGCTGCCAGTTCAATCGATTGAACAGGTACGAACAAGTATTTCACAAGTTTGTGCATGTCTTGCCTTTGCCTTCGTTCTGGGCCTTTGCTCTGCCCTCAGTCTCAGTTTGTCTTAGTTTGTTGTGTTGTGTGTTAATTTGTTGTTGCGTGGGAAATGCGATTACCAAGCGGACCCAACTGTAGAGACCTCAAGTTGTACTTATCCTACTCTCTCACACACACACACAAACCCAAAACAAATACCACGATTAGCTGAAATATTTCACAAGATTTGCAGTGCAAATTGCGCTGAGTATTTTACTATTTTAGTCCGTCCGTGTCGCTTAATTCATGTAAATTGAGAACGCGCTGCTGTGTCCATTTATGGACGAATCTTGGACCGGACCCGTGCTGCAAAACTGGTTTGCAATTACAGAAAAGAACTACAAAGAATAAATAAAAAAATGGTGCTTTTATTTTTCAGATTTTTTTATTAACAAGAATAAGGCTGAAATTAATTATTTATGCGCTCAAGATAAGCAGCAGCAACAATAACAAAGGCCGACAATGGGCGGGCAGGCAAAGTACTTCTAGCTCTACCAAGAATCAACTATGCCATAATCAACAACGCGACGCGCCGAGACGAAAGACTCAGGCCACAAACTTGGCATAGCTCACTAAAAAAAACTGTTCACAGTTCAGTTGGCACCCCGTCGCAGGGGCAGAACCACAGAGCATACATATATACTATATGAAGGTATATGGTATGAATCCAAAGTGAACGCGTGCCAGCGTCACCTAGCAAGCCGAAGGGGCAGCAACAGCAGGGGCAGCAGCTGGGCAGCTGCAGGCGCTGCCAGATCGTCATACACGAGTTAACAGGGCTCAGGCCCCTAACCGAACCTACTCCACACTCCCGCTACTCAGCGAAAGCCCGCATAAATTATGCAACCAGGAGCAATAAGGCACATACTGAATCTACACTGAGAGAAATTAACGGTAAAGAACTTTAAAAGAATGTTAAAGACAGAAAATAAAAGAATAAGAAAATATTGATTACATTTATAGCTGAAAATAATTATTTAACTAATTGTTGCCAAGCATATTTGGTATATACACTGAGAGAAATGTGCTTATGTATTTTATAAAATAAATATGGATAACATTTAAAGTATTTAAGCTGTTCTAGTCTGCATTTTCTAACTGTGTGAAATTTGCATAGTATTTAAAAATAATTCTTTGATTTGAATAGAATATATATTATAGAAATAGAATATATTTATATATTTTCTGTTTATATTTATAATATATCTTTTACATTTCAACTCAAATTACCTCAGTGTGTAAATTTCCCAAATACATAACTACAAAATTTCTCTCAGTGTAGTGCTTACACACGGCCCTGAACAAGTTTGCTGCACTTTTGGGCTTGTTTTGTTATTATTACCGGCGCATGTCGACCATGACATTTGTTAAAAATGAAAATAAATACCGGACCCCAGACACGGAGACAGAACCTAAGCCAGAGCCGGAGCCAGAGTCGTAGCCCTGTCCAGGTCGAATTTGATGGCTTTTAGAGGCAAACGCAGTGTAGCTTGAAATGGTCTTTACTTCCATTGTGCACCACAAATTTTCCCAATTCCAATAAACGAACGAATAAACAACAAATTACGCCCACAAAGCGCGTCAGGCAATGGTCAAGTCATCTGTGTAGTAAAGCCAAAGCGCAGGTGGTGGCAGCTCTACATCGCAGTCCTCCTCGTCCAGCAGATCATTGTCATCCAGCGTGCCGTTCAAGTTAAGAGGTCCACAAGCGTCGGGATGATCGCAAACATGATCACAACCAAACTTGCATGTTGAATTCTCAGACGCACTGAAGCCTCTGCGCCATTCGTAGCTGCCGGCATGATGATTGTAACGGGCCTTATACTTCTGCTGTATATCGAAGATGGTGTCCTCATCGCAGACCTTCATGAACTGCGTTGTCATGGTCAACGCATTGATCACTCGAATCAGTCGTGGACGTCGTGTCACGCGACCAATATGATACATCGGATCCTGACTCCACATGGTATGCTTCGTCTTGACGTGCTCACTGATGGCCACCTCCAGTATGGGCGGAAAGAGCACGCGAGGAAGTCCCGATCTCTCGGAGACTTCAGTGCGTGGTTCACCGTTCGGATGAAATAAATGCGTAAGATCCTTGCCCGCATGTGCCACAAGGTAGTCCAGGCTCTGGAAAAACACAAGGCGCCTTTAATATGGTACTAAATTTAATGAATGCCAATACCTACGGCATTCCAGTGATCTAATCGATCTCGGATCATTGGCGTCAGATCGAGCACGTTTCTGTGTATGACAACCCAACAATCGTCCTTCTTGTTGTGTATCACAACCTCATCCGACAGATAGAAGCGCAGTTTCTTCGGCTGTGCCATGCTCTCTGAAGATTTTCTCTCTCTCTCCCTTTTGAAAATATCTAAAAATATAAAGAAATGTTCAACGATTTTGTGAGTTCAGATTGACAAAACTCTCTGGAGAAAAGTACTTGAATCTTATCGCAACGCCGACAGAGACCAATTAATCTCGGTCCTCTAATTTCATTAGGCAGGCATCTGGTTTTTCCTCGCCTCGCTTTGCCATTGCATAATTAGCCGCCAATTGTCAAGTCATCAAGAAAGCCTCGCGCACGCTGCCATCAATCGCTGGTTATAAATAGTGGGGAAGTAGATTAATGATTTCGGGACCATTTTCGGGTCTAAATGCTGAGCCAAGTTCGGTTTATTGATGAGTCTGAGGAATTTCTCGAAAAAAAAGCTACTGGAACGTGTCGTAAGAACGTGGGAAACTCATCGCACACTTCATTTGCCTCGAGGCTAGATCTTTGGAGTAGTTTAGGATCTGACAGATGGTATGACTCGAAAAGGCATTCTATAATTATGTTTAAGCGCTGCAGCATCTGGCAAATTTCTCTCTCTCTGGATTCTGTTTAAAATAACAGTTGGTGGGGTTGTATGGTTTGTTTAGGCAGCCTGTGCAACTACCCGCCCCCTGTGTGGCATACAACAGTTGGCCCTCTCTGTGCAGGTCTAGGTTGATCTGACATGAGCTGCTGTTGCAATGAATTATGCCACACTTTTCCATAATTTCGATGATGATGCAACGTGTTGCAAGCGCACCCTTCTTAGTTGTCTATGTGACTGCGTCAGCTGTTGAAGAAGCGGAGTGATCGCTTGTCTGTGGGGTGCTAAACACATTGTTGTTGCCACCCCGCGGGCTCTTGCCTAATTGTTTGATTTACAGCGACACTCGAGTATGCTACATAAAAGCTAGACAAACAATTGTGAGGTTATGATATAGGGTTACCTGCAAGCTAGCAGGGGGTGGCAATGATGCCGGTAGATCATGTATGTGATAGTGGTTTAAAATGAAGCCAATTGGAAATTTACGTGAAGGGCAACTTCTTAAAAGTTCCATTATAATTAACGATACTAGAAGATAAAATTCTATTTAATATATTTTAAAGTTATATATATTCTAGAATATATGGTGTATATAGTGTATGTGCAGGTATATAATAAATTTGCCTTCATTTAAAATTTAATCATTGTCGCATCCAAATGTAGCACATTATCCTCTTTTGTCTGTTTATAGTTGGATTATCTGCCTGCTCTTCCATCTTATGAATGCAAGTCTCGGGCAAGTTTATCGGCTTAATCCCAGTCTCAGCCAAGTTCAAGTTTCATTGCCATTATAGTAATAACTAATCCCCCCTTATAAGGCCGTCAGTTTGCATTTGATTTGCACAAAAAAGCTATTGCAATAATGACATCCCCCATTGGCAAAACTCGTCTTAGTTAATCTCTCACTTTTTATTTATACATTTCAAATCTATTTTTTCTGTTCCTCAATCTGGCGCCGCACACACACACACACAGGCCAAGCCAGAGCAATATGTCAAGGCGAATTGGCGACCAGATCGACCAAGTTGGACGACAACTCGTTCAGCCTACGCGACATTGCCTCGTCTGGCTTTATGGCGATTGCAATTTTAATTATGGAACAAAAAACTGAAAGTAAAATATGTAAAAAGAGAGAGTGAGAGGGAGAAAGAGGGCGCGGGGGAGGTAAAGAGGGAGGGAGAGGGGAATATTTTATGCAAATTGCAGCTGCAGCTTCAAATCGAATTGTGGAAATGATTTCGTTGTAATTTGAAGTTTTTATGCAGCAATTGTTGCTGCTGTTGAGGTTGCTCTTGCTGTTGTTGCTCTTGTTGTTATTGTTGTTGTTGCTACTGCTGCTGCTGGCACTCAAGTGCACATTTCCTGCCATTTACAGCAAAGTGCGACGGGGCAGATTTATATTTGTGCCCACAACACGCTTAATGGGTTCTTTGAAAAGCGTTCGCCATTGTTCGATATACATTTGTAACATGCGACCCCTTTGCCCGGATCCCCGATCCACTCTCTCTCCCTCTCCCTCTCTCTACCTCTCTCTCTTTCTGTTGGTTCCTGCAAGTGGCTGCGTCTGCGCGTGACGCACGTGGTGCCTTCTAGCAGGGGTTGCTCTGTGGCAGGGGTGGGGGCAGAGAGGGCTACCACTTGGGGTTGCATATGCAGCCTCGACTGACCCGCAGCATTTCACTCTCTATTGAGTTGAACTCCGACTTGCCTGCCTGCCTGCATTGTTCATCGACTTGTGTCGCTTGTGCCTGCCACACGCAGCCAACGCCCTGTGGCAGCTGCAACTCGCCTTCGTCTATTTGGTTTGGGCAACTCCTTGGCCAAAGATCAACACATTGTGCGGCGTGTCAAATGGCCAAGCAGCTGTTGCCAATCCGCTGCGCGTAAATCAAAACACGCCGCCGAAGAGCAAACAAATTGATCACTGGCCAGTGGAAAACTGGTGGAAAACTCTCGCTTATTGTTTTTTCCCCAGTCCGAACGTGCAGCATATGTGCAGCAGCTTCACAGTTGAGCTGCAGCACAATTAGCGCTGTGACACCCTCGCCACGGGTAATAGGAGTAGGTTGAGCAGTTGCTTGTGTTGAAAGTAAGGGGATGAGGTGGAGGAGGAGGATAACCCACAAGTGGTTACATTTTCACTAACAATGGAAAGGAACCAAACCAAATGCAAATGAGCTTGCTTTGTCAGCAGGAAAACTGTCTAAATTTCCATATACAAAACTGCAGCTGGAAACATTTTGAATTAATTTTTATGCAGGCTTAACTCTTTTAATATTCATTGAGGTAGTGCAGATAAAGGTTGTTGGGGTTTCAGCTTCAGCTTGGCATAGACTAGAAATTTCTTGAGGAAGTTTTAAATTAAGTTAATAACTGAAAGTATTTCTAATGAGAATGTTATTTGTGATGTGGATAAAAGACATAATATTCTATTATATCAAACATGCTAGTAACTAAATTTGAATATCTTCATTATTACATACTATGAATTTCATAAATTATAAAATGCCTCAATCCTTATGATAGAAAGATTTTAAGAATATATACAATAATATAATAAATGATTAAAACACACGCGTTGCTTGCGATGTGTATCCTCCTTTGATAAAGTTTGATGTACTGTGAGAACATGACTTACAAAACATTAGATGTTTCATTCTACTCTATTCTGTAATATAAATTGAAGTTATAGTTTCAAATTATTGACTGATCAAATATTCTTTTTAAATTGAAAAGGTTGTACATAAAAATATAAACAAACATAACTCAAAGTAAACTTTTTCACGTGTTTAAATTTAAAATTGAAGGCTTACTTAATAAACTTCAATTATGGCCATAGTGCTTTCCTTTCCCAAGAGTATTCCCCTATTCACATTAGCACTGCCCTCAAGGAGACCCTGTTTGCCATATTTCGCTTTTATGCGGCTTGCGTGATTAATTGTCCTTGGTTGCAGTCGTGGGTTCCGTTGGCCATTTTCCGTTGGCTCCGTTGTGGTTGCAACTTTTGCGGTCATATCCTCGGCCAAAAAAAGGATGTGGCAGTTGTCGCTGCGCCAAGGATATTCGCACAACCCATAATTGGCGACTGCTGTCGGCGTCAGATTGCTGACGTAGCAACGGCAATGGCACCAACAGCTGTCGCGGTCATCAATCGCAAAGTTAAACAACTCTCGAGAGGATGATATTAAAATCCACTTAGAGCGGCGCGTGGCGTGCTGCAGACAAAGCAATTAAAGCAAACGAAAAGATGAAAAGTATCTGTAAATCCTTTTAGGCGCGACAGGAAGCGCTAACTGCCGCAACCTGAGCACCCTTCAACCCGATACATTATCCTTTACACGCCTCTGTCCCTCGGGTTGTTTGCTCTGTTGTTGTTGTGTGCTTGGGTTGCCATGGCAAATCCAAATCCAACTCGCTCGTTGTCCGCGCATGCGCAACGGCAGCTGTCGCCGGGCAAGAAATAGCCAAACCTGAACTCGCACTCGAACCCAAGCTGTAACCCAAATTGCCTAGAGGTCAGTCAGTCTAGGGGCTCCTGCTCGGGGCGCTGACATTGTAATCCTGCGGAAGTTGATTTTATCACGTGTTCTCCATTAGTTACATTTCCCTCGCCCAGTTGCCTTTCCATTTGCATGTCCCCTGGCGGCCACAACAAACCAAAAACCCAAAAAGGGCGTCTAGACGGAGCTCAGAGTTCGGTATGGAACATTAATGTTGAGCTGCACTGTTATGGGAAATTAAAACTGAAACTATAGCAGAACACTCAAGTCATATATTTCAACTAGAATTGATCAAGTCTTCCTTCTCTTCTTAATTGTAAAACTTCTATAAAAAATTTCAATCTTCCTCTTTATTTATTTCAACAACTAACTGAAATATTTAATAGTTTTTCTGCATTACTTGCTTAGCGGCTTTATCAACATTTGAATTGTTTTGAGTGAGAACCACTCAGACCACCAAATAGAATCGGTTGCATCAACCTCATGCAGATGGTATTTTCCATTTAGGTTGCTAAATAAAAACAAATATCACTTAATCGATCTGAAATATACTTAATATAATTAACAGATTACTAACCAAGCAGCACGTGAGATTGGTCCGTACCACCAGCCAGCTTGACGAAGTTCTGCGATATTATAATCCTGATATAGATCGTTGTCACTATCGAACGTAGAGAACTTGTGATGCTCGTGACTTCTCAATCTGTCCCTGTCTGCATTGCCAGAGTATGATCCCAAATTGAGCAGCCTGTATTTATCTTCTTCTCCTGTAACTCTGAAGTTATCGTAACGAGCACAGAAAGTGCTTCCATTAAATCTCTCCATATGTATATAGAGCTCGTGTGGTTGATCGTTGGTGAGACGATGAATCTTCTCCAGGCCGAGGAAGAAGTCGCCTGTGAAGTTGCCAAAGCCTTTCTTATATGTTTCCCAGTTCCTATTGAAATTCTCCCCTCCATTAATGCGCTGTTGAATAACAATCCAACCTGGATTATTAATTGCACTATAACGCATTACCGGAAAGGTATCGAAGTTGAGTATTTTAATATTTCGAATGTCCTTGGCAGTACCGAAAGTAATGCAACTTGAATTTAATTCATCTTCATTCTTTTTTATTTGCTCTTTTAGTTTCGATACTTCTTCAATCAATGTTTTAAACTGAGCTATTTCACTGTTACAACTATTAATCTCGAGACGCATTCTCGCTAAAAATGATAGATTATTTTCAAATTTAGCCTCAGCACTTTTCAGTTTACTAGTAGAGCCGACACTCAAGACGAGTGTCCACCACAGCAGGAAAGGAATGTTCATACTTTTCCACTTTCGTTTTACGTTTTTAATATGAACCGCACACGATTTAAACAAACGTATTTTGAATTATACACAGAAATAAAATTAAATGACAATTAAGTCATAGAAACAAGCTATTATATTACATTCTATATAATACAATATTAATTGATCATTCAATTATGGATTCTATATACGCCCACTTTTCAAACTGAACTGCATTCGGATTAACAAAAAAGAATACTGAATGCATTTCCGACTTACACTGAGAGAGATAAGAGTGTACATGGAAACCATGATAAAAATAACTAGCTCTGGTTGACAGTAAGAATACGCTTCGACCAATTTTAAAAAACTGTAGCTGTGGATATATTCTGAAATTTAAAATTATATAACTTGATTAGCGTATGGTATAAAGGGATATGACTGCCAAATTTGGCGTCACTAGCTTTTATAATAGCTGAAATCTCGATTTATAAACAGACACACGGACAGACAGATAGGCGAACAGACAGACAGACGGACAGACGGATAAGTAGATAGACATGCCTCAATTGACTCGGCTTATGAAGCTTATCAAGAGTTTATATGCATTTTGTGGTTTGCCACGCCTTCTTCTGCTAGTTACATATCTTTGCACAAAGTAAGTATACCCTTATTTAACCATTTTCAATGTTTCAAGGGTATACCACTGTAATATGTAAACCCCCTAAGACTGCGTTATCTGCGTGGAAACAAGGCGTAGTAACCGAGCCAATGCATATCTGAGTACCATATATTTGCAATTCTGTTTGCTTGTATGAATCATAGAAAGTTTAAGTTTATGATATTCAAGTTCATGTGTAGCCGATTGATAACAAATACACAGATAATTGACAATGCTTTTAGTTGTTCATGAAATATTGAGATATCAATTTGTATATTGTAACTGAAATTTAAAATATATAACAAAACTTTTGAAATACATGCTGTGATCAAAATGTTGAGTCTGCAGCACTTTGCATTCCTTAGTTCTCTTCACTTCTTCCCATCTTAACAGTCTCTATTTAGTTCACTTTAAATAATTATAGAAATACATCAACGTGCTTTGTGCACACACTTTCGTATAGAAATTATGCCAATCACCATTGGCCGACACCTTGCCACAAGTGGCAGCAAATTGGGCTGAGTGTGCCTCCAACACCGATTCTTATTCCGACTTAGAGTCGACTTTAAATTGCATTATTATTAGCAATAAATTAATGACCCTGCAGCAGTAGCAGCAGCAGCAGTTGCTCTTGTTGTTCCTGTGCTGCCACTTGATGTGGCATGCAACATGCAGTTAGATTAGTTTATTCACATTTTGCTCTGGCGTGTTGGAATGCTGTTGGGGGCGACCAATCCCAGTTAACAGTTACAGTTAGTCCCCGTCGCCGTCGCCAACAAAACATAACAAGGCAACAGCAACAGCAACAACAACAGCAACAGCAGCAACAACAAGAACAACAGCAACAACTTGATGATGATGTTTATTAATTCGTTCGTCATTATCAGCGTTGTCAGCTTGGGGCATGGCGACATTGCAAGGTCGCCCCAAACTTCCTGCCTGCCCGACGACGACGCTCATTGTGGCTAATTGCAGGCATTGTTGTTGTTCCGCTGCGATTGTTGTTGCTGCTTTAGTTCCCTTGTTGCTGCTGTTGTTGTTGCTGCTGTCATTAAGCGAATTCCTTTTCGGCATTTTCTTCACATTGTCGTCAGCAAAATTTCGCATATTTTAGTATTACTTAAGCGCATCCGTCGCGACGGCAGCAGCAACATCAGCAACATTCACAGCAGCAACATGCACAGCAACAACAACTGTGCCGCCTTGTCTGCACTTTTTGGGCAATTTAATTAAATTTCGCGCTCGCTTAGTTAGTTAATATGATTACCGTTACAGTTGCTCTCCCTTGTTGCTGTTGTTGCTGCTGCTGTTGTTCCCAGCAGTTGCTGCTGTTGTTGTTTATCTTTATTGCTCGTGGATTTGCTTATTGGCTCAGCTTGAAATTAACTGCGACTTGCACACTTCTCTTGGCTGCGGCCTCCTTTGATGGCTCCTCCTCTGAGATACTTCAATTAGCCTTGCCTTGAATATTTTTATTGATATTTATTGAATTCTTCTTCTTTCTCTTCTTCTGCGTCTTCTTCTGGGGATGCCTGCTTAAAACAAGTGCCAATTTGCCTGGCATTTCTCGAGTTTACTCAAGCGAATTATTTACTCAGAGAGTTTTGTGTAACAAGAATGAGAATTATGCGGGGAGTTCAATTAGGGGTGTTCAGATGGAGTTTCGAGGGGTTTTATAGCTCTTCACAACGCTAGAAATCATCTGCTTTGGATTACTCAAAATTGTAGCGTCTTCAAGTATTCAAATTGTATCGATATTTTCCATGCTACCCTCTACAAAAATATAAAATAATCTTAGAACATTTCACATATTATTTTTTAGCTTAAATCACTTTAGTAAGCGCAAGTTTATGTAGATATTAATTAATATATCATATCTTAGCAATATTCTCAAAAAATAACGAATATATTGATGATTTTAAAGTGCAGAGCATACTCTTTGTTTAAGCTTTACAGGATATATAAATACACAGCTGAAGTTGAAGACTGCATAAGCATAGTGAATATATTTGTAAATAAAATAGTTACTTAAACTGAGTAATGACCATATATCGAACATATGCACACACATATTTCTGCAAGCCTTCTTCCCGACTCCCATTAAGATCCCCCTCCTGCCAATGCCTTTGTCCGAACTCTCCTCGCAGACATGGCGACGCCTTTTGCTGGCATAATAAAAAATTCTAAAAATAAAACGAAATTCTTTTTCTGCTTCTTGAAATGTGTTGCAAAAACAGTGCCCCGACTATGGACTTGCAACATTAGTTTGAAAATGCCAATTTACCACTTTCCCTCCTTCCTCCAACTGTTTTGGCACTCCCCCTCTGCAGTGTCTCTTCTGACGACCCCAGCAGACTAAACAATGCAAAAATATTTGCCAATATTTGTGTTCGCTTTGAGGCACGCGCCACACTCTGCGGCAGCGTCGATTGCATCGATCCCCAGTGGAGACCGAGCAGTACAGGGAGAGGGAGGAGGTGTGTTGAGAGGAGAGGGGAAGAGAGAGGAGTGTAGAACAGACGGACAGCTGCGGCAGACGTGCCGAAAATAAAACTTTGACACTGACATTAAAAATGCCTCGAGCTGATGCTACACAAAATTGGCAGCTGGCTGAAGTGTTGTTGTAGTAGCTGTTCTTGTTGTAATTGCTCATGTTGTAGTAGTAATCGTTGTTGTTGTTGTTGATGTTATGTTGCTGTTATAGCCAATGTTATTGCTGTTCACACACGTGCTTATGCTCACTTTATCAGCCTTTCCTCTCAGCCTCCAAATTTAATTCAGTTATTCCCCACATTAAATTATCTTCCTCTCCCTACCCCTGCCCCGCTCCCTTTCCCTACTCCCTGCTGAATTTATGCTTGTGCTAATCACATAAAATTGAAAAATTTTAATGTTTATTTCACCTAACCAAGTTGGGGTTTATTTTATGCTTTACCAAATCGAGCCACGTCGAGGCTTAGCGGCTCATAAAAAAGCTTAACTTGTTCGTTTTTTGTTCGCTATTTTATTGTCACCCGTTTTGGCACAAGTCAAGTGGGTTTTTCCTCGCGGCGCTATCGCTGTCGCAGTGACGTCACAGTGGAAAACGTGAGCGATACATCGCTCGCCAAAATGGATCGACGTCAGTATTGCGACGTCGCCTCGCAGCATCTCATCGATAACTCATGAGTGTGTGTGTGTGTTCCCGTGTGTACTCGCGTGTGTCTGTGTGTGTGAGTGAGTGGCACACATGAAAAGCGAATTTTCTCCCCAAGCAAAAAAAAAAAATACATATCGTCGGAAAATTCATTGGCATGTTGAGGTCGACCGAGTGTCTCTCTCCATGTGTGTGTGTGTGTGTGTGCGCGTATATTTTTGTGGCTTTTCTTGGTCAACTTTTCCATCTGGCGTTTGCTGTGCGCCTGCTACAAATATCGGAAAATTCCTTTGAGGATTTTGGCACAAAGGCGAGAAGCCGCTGCCGGCAACCTTTGATGATTTTCCACGCACGCTCTCGCCCTCTCTAGGCAGCTCGCTTGCACATAGGGAAAGTGTCGCTCTCCCGCTCCCACTCTATGCCTCTCCCCTGTTTCCCTCTCTCGCTAACATCTCGTACTCGCTCTCCTCTGTTCTCTCGCACTGCTGACAATAATTTTCCAGATAGTGGCGAGTCGCTTGCAACAACCCCCTGATGCCCGTTCCACCCCTCTAAGAAAAAGCGATGAAAAATGTTTTATGGCCAAACATCCCAGCAGCAGCAGCTGCCCCTCTGCCGTTGCCTCTGTCGATGTCGCTGCTCGGTTTATCTGCCTCAAGTGTTGCTGCTTCTCTTATTACTTTTGACTTTTTGGAGGAAAAGCATTTTCCGACTGCTTGTGTATGTCTGTGTTCTACTCTCTGTCTGGGGTATATGTGTGTGTGCGAGTGTGAGTGTGTTTGTGCTCCTAAACGGTTCTCAACTTCTGCGGTAGCTGCGGCTGCTTCTGCCTTTGCTTCGGTTTCTGTTCGCCTGTTACATAATTCGCGTAATTTATTCAATTTTCAGAATTAATTTTTTACTATCCGCGACTTTTGGGACCTGCATATGAATTATTTGTTATTCCCGCATCGTCATGTAGTTGGGGGCAAAAACAACAAGTTTCTAAAATTTCATAATATACTCGCCCACAATATGCATATCATTTTCTGGTGTTTTGAAATTTCCACTTGTTTTTTCACATTTATAAGAAAGACCAGATGATTAGTGACAAATTTAGTTGTACAAAAAACGTGCAATGCGCTGAAAACAGACTGAGTTTGATGGGGAAGAGGTGAAATGCGTGGGACAGGGCGGATTAAATCAATAAAATATAAGGCTATGTAGCTGCCAGTCTTACCGATTTTCTTCCAATTTTTTTTATTGATAGGACTGAATTTATCATGAATTTAGGTGAAAGAATTATTTGCCGGAAGCTGCTGGTTTTTTTTAAATTAAATTTTGAAAAGTAATAAAAAATTTGCATGTGCAGTCGGCAAACGTGGTCGGTAATGCAGTTAAAGCGAATCGCAGACTCATCCGGGACACAAATAGGATCGTGTCTTGGGAAACAGAGCCCTGTTAGCGAAAAAGCAAGCAGTTTTTTTCCATTTTGCGGCCGAAATTCTGGTTTTTTTGAAAACCGCCCGACCCTGTAAAAACAGCTGCGTGGCGCCATCTAGCTTGGCACCATCATGAACTTGCTCTTGTATTCACCTCGTCTATTCACCTCATCTATTCCCCTTTTACACTTTAGTCGGGATAACAACCTTGTTGATGAGCAACTTTGCTGAATTATAGCATCTCTTAAGCTTGGTTAAAATTTTATGGTTGTGAGGAGAAATAAAATGTTTGTCATATGGATATCAACATATTTGTTTAATTAATCACTTAATTAAGTAACACAAATAAAAATAGTAAAATAAATGCACAGTTTTTTAAAATATATTTAATATATTAATTCAATTTCTTTACTTTGTGCAGCTGCAGGTGGTTGCTTAGCTAATATCCAAACCTTTCTAGCGGGAGAGCATCACGTTGCTGTGTGCATTGGATGAAGTCTGCCTGCAAGCACAGTGGGGCAACTAACAAAATGAACTAGCAAATAAACTTATATATGTAACTAAAAAATTATATACTATATTTTACAAGATTTGCAATGGTTTTTAATTAATCTAATGCAGTGCAGTTAAGGTACTCTATAAAATAAATAATATTATATTAAATAACTTATCTAAATAAATAAATAATAACAAAATAATCTAAAATAGTTTTCAAAGTAATATGTGTTTTATCTACATATGTATACTAATGTTGTAGTCAAATTAAACTGCGTGCCTTCTTTTTATCAACTCTACTTCACACACTGTTGCCCCACCAAGAAGCGAAAGAAACGTGTATCCTATTCATAAGACTCTGATGAATTAAAAAATAAAAGTACAACAGGAACAAAAAAGCCGACCGGCAGCTAAGTAAATCAAAAACCGCAATCAATTTGTTGTTGCTATGTCGGGGATGTTGTTGTTTGTTGTTCGGCTGAGAAACTACTTGGATAGTGTGCTACTCCTGTTCCTGCTGCGCCAGCATGCTCCTGTTACGGCAACTGGGAACGCCCCAGCTGCACTCTGGGCGAACAACAAAGAACTTGCCGCAATTGCCGCAACGGAACTGCGAGATAGGGACATGGGCAATGTTGTGAGCTGGGGACCTCCGGCTGTCTCTGGTTGAGTGTCTGGCGCTGAATCTGGCACTGCGCTGGGTCTGTGGCTGCGCCTGGGTCTGGGCCTGGGTCTGGGTCGGTGTCTGGTAGTGCGAAGACTCTATAATCTCGTTCAGTTAAGCGTCACGCATGCCACTCCCCTAAATTGATATGCCTGCCGCCATGGCGAACGCAAACGCAAACACCAACAAACATCATCATCAGCGGCAGCAACAGCAACAGCAACAACAACAGCCACAACAACAACATCAACGTCATCATCTTCCTGAGCGGATGAAAGCGGTCATCAAAGTGTTCCTTGTCGCTTCTTGTTCTCGCTGCTGCAGCTGTTGTTGTTGTTGCAGTTGCCGTTGCTGCCGGCTTTTGGTGGTGGGAATGGGATTGGCCTGGCGGTGGTGGCAACAGCGGCATGCGGAAAATCATCAAAGCGTTTGCACGGCGGCTTTTTGCCTTTCATTTCGGCATTTCAAAGAAATGTTCCGACATTTGTATCAGGCGAACAGAAAGCGAATGAAAGCTGAAATTGTGCCAAAAACTGAAACTGAATGAAATCGAAAACATGCACACACACACGGGCACACACACACACTGGCAGAGAAGGCCATCGGAGCACAACCACCACCACGAACATCACCACCAGAGCATATAAAATTGGCTCTGACCCGATTTTATACTAGGTTTATTGTTTTCTGTTGTTTTCTCTGTATTTTTGGCGCGGTGTTTTCGCTTTGTTCCGCCTTTTGGGTTGGGTGGCCAAATGGGCGAAATTGAAAAGAAATATCACACACACGCTACGAAAGAGGAAAGTGGAGAGCTGGCGAGGGGGTTAGGGGGTGTGGAGTGACTGTTTTGAGGGCGTGTCTATGGGGTAGGCTGGTCTGGTCTGTGATGATGATAATGCGCGCACTCTGCACTCTCTGTGGCACACGTTGTGCAGGTCAGTAATTAGACGAAATGATGCCATTGCCCTGGACCGGAGTGTGCGTGCGTGTTTCCAGACAAGCATGAAATGATATCTCATTTGAAAATTTGTAGTTTTTGAATTTATTGTCACATTTATATATCCGTCATAAATAAAACTGTTGCCAAATGTTTTCTTATTTTTTTGTGCTTTTTTTAATGCTTGTTTTACACTCATGAGTAAATAGTATGTAGGTACAGTAAATACGAGTATTGTTTGTGATTAATTTGGTATTTATCGCTTAGTATTCTTTACCTTCTTTGGTATTCTTTTTTTCTAGATCCATTTGGATTTCTTCTCTTATCCCCTTTTCACTTGCAGACTCAGCTGAGCTCGCGATCCCTAGACTGACGAGAATCGACCGGAACTAAATTCTATACTGTTCTGCTATGTTCCACTTGGGGAACCGGTCCAGAGACAATTGCACGTTAATGAATACGGAGGTGAACAAATGTTCGAAACAAAATCCCGCGTGCACTCAATATGCGATTAACTATTGTATATAATGTCTCTCTTGGACTCTTTGTCAATAATTACTCATTTCGCTATCTTTTTTGCGATATATTCAACGTATTTTTTATGCATTTCGTAATATTCAATGTAACCATTTCGTTTTACTTGTTTGTAACTGAAACTTATACTTGGATCTTGTGATCCCTCGACAGCCTAAGCCGGAGAGAATCGGGGTAGTTTTAACCGCTTAGGGTCACCCACAAACAAGTGCACATATTTTGATCGCATATGAAAAAATGTAAAAAAACCTGCTTGCACTCTGTCCGTGATTAAGTATATATGTATATATCTCTTCTTGACTATCTTTCGATCCCTCAACAGAATGATCCGGAGAGATCGTGGGCTAAGTTCCCATCGGGGAACCCGCCAAGTGCATTAATTTTATCGCATATGAAAAAATGTGAAAAGAAAACCCGCGTGCTTCCAAGTTCTACTGATTAAATTCCATACTCTTCATTATGCTATTGGATTAATATGTATGTATATATTGGATTAAATATATAAGAAGCATTTTTAAGCTTGCTAAAGATATTTATCTATATTCATGTAATTTCTTTTTGATAATAAACTCAATAATCAGAAAAACAACTTAGTGCCTTTGCCGTAGCGCTGTGCTGCGCTTTTTCCTTAGTTTCTTCTTTCCGATCTCTTGGAAGCTTTAATTGATTTCTGCAATGCAATTCGATTGTTTGCATTCGGTATTTGAATGTGTTTTGAAGTAACCTCTTGATATACATAAGCTCTGGCCGAAATATTGAAGCCATGTTTCTCTGTGTCTTTCCACGCTTTGCTGTTTGGAGGGGGAAAGAAAGTTTTTGGGGAATGTTTTTGCCAATTCGGGGTAAATCAGAATCAGAATCAAATGCAATATAAATTCTCCAAGAATAGATTTCAATTCGATGCCAATTTGAAATAATAATCGTTCAATTTTCGTATTCGCCAATTTTCGATAAAGCTGAAAAGTGAATTTTGATTTAAAACTAGATACGGATAGGATTAAAACAGTGCTCATAAATTGGGTAAAAAGATGTGCTGGAAAATATCAAAGCAATATCTAAGTGCAAAGGTGGGTGTGTGTACTCGTGTCTATATGGTTCATCTAATACGGTGACTGTGGGTGTGGGTGGTGTGGTTATTGAATTGCAAATTGTTATGTTGCGATCACTACTGTGATGACTACTAATTAAGCTAAGAGGTATAGTTAGTTAGGTTAAGTTAATTAATATTCTGCATTCTTTACAATACCTTGCTTGAAGTAATGCCTCTTTTTTTATGATGTGTGGTGTTCTGTTTACAGTTCGATAAGATTTCGAAATCGACTCGATCTTCTCTTCTTAGTATTATCGTTCTAGAAGTACAGTGCATAGAGCACATATATTCAGAATCGATTCCTTTTATTTTCATCGTTTTAGATAATTCTGATTCTCTCTCTTCAATGATATATATCTGTTTACGGTGAGGGGTTTCTGTTGTTTCTTAAGGGTTCTCTTTATTATGCTTGTTGTCTTGTGGTATTATAATATACGTAACTAATGCCGGATCTATATAATTAATTTTCTTATAGATTTTTCGATTTTAGCATTTGTCAGTGTTGTTTTATTTCAACTTTGTCTGCGTTTCCTTGCTCTGCTAATTATCGTCTCTCGAATTGACCGCATTTAGGTTGTAATGCGATAATATAAATTATCTTTATATATATGTTTATATATATTACACATCCATTATACAACTGTATTGTATATTGTATATAGTAAAGCATATATTTATGCAGCGCATATTACACAAAGTCGCGATTCATTAGACATATGTATGTTTTCTGTGTAGATTTTCGTATTTTCTCAATTATGTCTATGTTTTCTTGTTACCTCTCAAATTTTGTTGAATAATAATAATAACATCTATATATATTCAATGCATATATAGGTATGTATTTGTCATAAATAATTGAAGTATACATTCATATAATTGATTATTATGTCGTTCAGATTAGCGAATATTTAAATTGCATATCGAAACAACATAAATATTTTACTTAATATTCACTTACTCTTGCACAAAAAACCTTTAATAGGTATACCATGAACTTGTTGTTGATCGTTTTGGGTTTCTCTTTGTATGTCTTTGTTTGTTTTGTGTAGTTTTCATTTTTGTTTTGGGGTTTTACTTTTTTCAGTTTATAATATGTTTATAATTTTAGTTTTAAGTGGCCTCAGCCAGCATAATTTTTTCTGCTGGTTTTTCATTTTTTTTGTGCATTTTTTTCCATATTTTTTTCTGATTTTCTTTTAACACAAATTCTGGCCAAGTGGCTAAACATATATGGGTATATATAGATATATATTTTCATACACCGATATTTATGCATATGGTTGAATGCTTAAACTAGTTACATTTCGATATTTGTATAGATGTTTTCTTTGGTTATCCGTTTTCTTTTTCCAAAAATGTATGAAAGCCTGCGCTTGTTATTGGATTATGTTTTTAGTTAGTATAATCGACATATATACCCATGTTCGGTAAGTATGTTTATGTTATGCATATTTATTTATCTGGGATCATTTCATAAGTACAACACATATAAGTTCAATGTACTACATATGCATATTATAGGTATATATAATATATTATATTGTATTTATTTGTATTTGTATATACTCGACTTTGCTTCGAAAAAAAACTCAAACGATTCTCAAAATGAAAATTCGTATCATTCCACTACCCGGTTGTCATGTTGAACGCCATATGTTAGAATTATGCTGATTTCACATTTATATATCTATAAACAATGCTGCCACAGTTCGATAACGCCAATCTCAGCGGAAGTCTCTGGCAAGCAATATGCCCGAAATGCTCTTTACGTAGGTCAAAAGGTTTTCTGCTGTCCGTATCTGTCCAGCGGTTGCGTTGGGTCGGTCGAGGTCGGGCAATCTAATATAGTATTCGTCAGGTTAAGAGATGTCAAGATGTGCGTATATACAGGCTGTCCGCTTATCCGTCTATCGGTTTATCTGTCTGAAGTCAACTTGCGTTTAACTAGGAACTCAAACCATTTTGTATTCCGTACGTCGGTCGTGAAGATCGTCCTGAGGTTGCTTAAACTTCACTTTAACTGTCTATCTTGCTGTCCCATCTTCTTCTTCTTCATCTGTTTATTCGGCTGTCATACCCCATGCCAGTTACTCACTCTGCTATTGCGTACCGATCTGGGCATTTTGTTGCTTCTATACTTCTACACGCTTTTTGCTTGGAGCCCTACTCGACCCGACGCCATCGGGCGACGGGAGAGAGAGCAGTACTCCGGGGTCATAATGTACCGTTCCGTCGTCTACTGATCAATCAGCTGTCCGTACGGGTGTTAAAATGGTTATCATATCATATTATTATTATATTTTTTTTTTACTTTTTGTATATCTATGTTACACCATCAATGAAAATAAGTTTCTATAAATAATACGTAATATATATATATATATATATATATGTTATTGATTATTTTATATATGTAATCGATTATTTTTGGATAATGTGTCGATTATGCCTTTTATGTAAATACGTCTATATATTAATTTATTATATTTGATTATTATATGTATTAGGTTGGATATAACACACATATTATATCAATATTCCATCTTAATGTGTATTCATCTTCTTTAAATTATCTACGCATGGTTGTTGTTTTCTCAATATAATTATAAGGTATCGATTATAATGGATCTTTTCAAATATACATCAATAATGTTTGTTTTCAGGTTAAGTTATGCTTTTTCACTACAATACATTTAGAGATTTGCTTTAACTTTGCTCCTCAACGTCGTCCGATAAATGTGTTGTGTTTTTTTTTTTACGATTTTTTAGTACACTTATTTAATTTGTTTGTCGAAGAACGTATTTGAAATATTGATTAACATTGGAAAAAACTCGTAAATGAATGCAAAAACTCACTACTTCATTATTAAAACTGTAATCGTTTTCATTTTTGTTTTTTTTTTTCGTTTAATACGAGAGTAATTTCTACCACTTGAATAAATTTGTCAATTTATTCATTCGATTCTTCACGCAAGCCTTGCGTTGTTTTTAGGCTCGCCACAGTTATTGTAATATTGATTTTCGTTTGCTTTTAAGATTGTGTTTGTGTGTCTTCTTGTGTTTTTTCTTTCATAGTATTTCGTTTTCTTTTGTTGAATGCGAAAGTCGTAACAAAGGATATTTACTAATAATAACAAATAAAAGTTGCGTCTAGTTAAACATTTTCGTCTTAGTTTAAGATTATTTTTTCGAAAAATTCTCAAACTACATTTCAACTGATTTAAGAACTGTTTTTTAAAACACCAACTGCTACGTAAAACTGTTACTTATTACTTGTTTTGTTATTCATAATTTTTTTTGCATTATTTTTCTTGCCGCTTACTTGCAGCATTTGCCATTCCTCTTCTCATTCCGATCTCCAACTTTTCTACTCTCTGCTTTCCGTATTAATTTTTTTTTTGGTTTTTTGAATAATTTGCACTTACGTAACTAGTTCGGATTCGGTATTTCGCATCATTGAATTTGGTATTCTGCCATTTGTCCTATGTATCTTTGTGGATGTTCCTTGTGGTGTCTCGTGTACGGTGTTGTATTGCGCCGTCGACGCCATCGCGGTGCCGACGTGTCGACGCCGACAGCGGCCCAGTGTGATCATCGGATTCGGTATCGGTTTAGTCGATTTGCTTTTAGTCCTTTTGATACGTACGGAATGGTCTTGCCTGAGTTCAGAGTTCATTATAGTTTTCTTGTTTCTTGTAATTCCTTTTTTGTGTTTGTGTATGTGTTTCAGTGTGTGTATAGTTATAATTTTGCTTTAATTCTCATTCTTCATGGCCGGCATGATTTGCAATTCTTGCGTTTGCCATCTCGAAGCTTATTCCTTTGACTTGCTTCAAGATAATAATATATCTGTGTCGTCATCTCCTCCTTAGACCCCTGCCACGTTCAGCACAGTTTGTTGGACACACAGTTTCTAGCTGCCTCAATTCGAGATGACATCGATATCGATTTTTTTTTGGTTGATTTTATTGGTTTTTTTTTTATAAAACTGTGTGACAAATTGTGCTGAGCGCCCGCCTAAGCGCGATTCTTTTGTACAAATCATAATGGGAGTTTGTGGATCTTATTTTGGTTTTCCGAAAAAACTGAATATTTCGTAGACATATGGTTTGGTAAAACAATATAACACTCAGATAGAGATAAAGTCATTTTAAGTAGATATTTAAATATTGACATGCACAATATTGTATATGAATAATGTATAATATGTATATATCTTTATATATATTTTGTATATAGGTTGTATACACTGGAATACACATATATTTGCTTTATATATATGTATGTATATATATATATATAGAATTTGGTATAATAAACTTGTATAATTAATTGTCATACACATCAATATATGTAGCTTCATTCTGTGTGCTTTTAAAATTTAAATCATTTGTCGACTTGACTCTTATTTATTTTTTGTAAATAGAGATTTGTTTTTAGGTACAAATTTTGCAATCTTTTGTATTTGTTTGTATATGTATGTATGTAGATGAATATGTCTTCCGTGTGTGTGTGTGTGGGTGTGTGTGTGTCAGTGTAGTGTGTGTTTCTGGCTTGTTTTAATTTTCATTGTATGCTCTATGTATACCAATTGGTTAATTGTATTTCGTATATGCCTTGTGAGCATTCTCTGATTACTGTAAGCACTTGCAATTAGTTGAGTTCTCAATTGAATTGTTTCCATTTTCCATTTGTGGTATTTGTGGTTTAGCAACATTGTCGCGAGTGAAGTGTACGCCAAATTCAATAAATGCTTAAGAGCTAAACATTCACGAGATATATGCAAATATTGTACGCTAAATGTATTTGTAAATTGTAACTCACACAAATATGCCTTGAATATATATTTGATCAATATAATATACGTTTATACGTTAAGGAATAGTTTCTTTTGTTGTAGAATTGTGTTGTGCATTTCATAGTGCTGGACACCGTATTGCACCGGTCGCACTGCAGCGCTGCCAGCGCACTTGGGACCCCGTAGAGACGCGCTCCAGATGCCACGGGCTGGTGTGTCCACCGGGAGCTGCGTGCCGGACATTGTCACAAAATTTGCCACAGCGTTGCACGCGTTACGGGCATTGGTTTTTTTTATCATTTTCTCGTTTTTCTTTTCACGTATTTTCATAGTGTGCAGTGCAACTTAAGTTTAGTGGATAACTTAAATGTGTAAAACGTATCCATCGCTAGCCAACCATGTTTAGCCTTTTTCGAACTCGCCAAGTGCTTATACCAAATCATAAGAGAAACGAGTCACTAATACTACTTGGACTACAACAATGAACTAAAGAAAGACCCCCGAAACGCTCGCTGCAACAACAAACGAAACGAAAATGAAAATTGTCTGCTCTGCTTTGCCTTTCTCTGCTCTACACTCTCTTGGTTTACTTCTTGGCGACGGCCGCCGTGTTCTTCGCCGGCGTCTTCTTCTGCTGCTGCTGCTGCTCCACGCCGGCCTTGGGCTGCTGTTCCCCACTTGCTTTGGGCTGCTCCTTTGCCTTATTCTGCTCCTTTGTCTTCTCTTGCTCCTTTGCCTTCTCCTTCTTTGCCTTGGCTGCCGCCTTCTTGCTGCTGGTGGGCACCTCATCTTCGACGGCCTCCAGCGCTTTGTCCTCCTTGAGCGGCTGCTTGGTCGAGGCGTCGTTGCCGTTGATGCTCGGTAGGTTCGGATCCTTCTCGATTACAATTTTCTCACCGGAGGTATTCGCCGGCAGCGCCTTCAGTATAGCATGCACCTCCTCGGCCACAGCCATCAACACGAACTCGAACTGTTGCCGTGTGGCCACCACGCCAGCGCGTTGATCTCGCAGATGTTCCAACGTGGCGGCAATGTCGATTTCGCGTGCGCCCTTGTTCATGCGGCCCAGCACCAGATCGAGCAAGATGTAGGAGCCAGTGCGTCCGGCGCCAGCGCTGCCGTGCACCACAATGGGGCACGAGCGACCGCGATACGATTTGTTTACCTTGCTGCGAGGGGGAAGAGATTGCAAATAGTTGGTGTGTCTTCTGCATATGTAGAGTTTCCTTCCACTCACCGTCTAAAGTCCAGCAGCGCCTTTGCTTGCGCCGGCACACCCATCTGCGGCCAGGACAGGAAATGGAACTGGGTGACGGTGCGAGTTTCGCTAGTGCGCAGATTTTTCAAATAGAAAGAACGTACGAGGTAATCATCACACCAGATGTGCTCACTAACCAGGTGAACCTATGATGAAGTCAAATATCAGTAAACCTGTTCTTAAGATTCAACATTCCTTTCGAACCCACCTCATAGATGTGATAAACCTCAGCACCCTCTTCCGGCCAGTAGCGCGCACAGGCGACCTCTCCGTTCTCCTGCAGGCGGCAGAGTGCAACAATCACCACGGCTCCCTGTTCCCAAATCATTTGCCAGAAGTGGGCCAAGGTCGAGGGCAGCGGACCCTGAGCGGCCACATAGGCGGGTGCGCGAGGATCGTGATCGGTCTGAGGAACGGGAAAGAACTTAAAATGCGAATATAACATTTATGACTTATCGTAGCTCAACCAAAGTTAACATATCTATCTAGAGATATTATCTATATGCCACGATCAAATTTCATGATAATCGAATGGCAACTAAGCAAGAGAGTGACTTAAATGGGTGTATAGCATTTGTGCCTCAACGTACCAACTAGGGTAACATATAGAAGCATATTTTCTGCACACCCCTACCTAATTTCATCAAAATCGGATCAAATATACAAGCTATATACCAATTTTACCAACTGCATTTCACTTACAATGGTCGATGCATTCACATAGTCCAGTCCCTCGGCGTTGGCCAGATGGTTGAGCACAACCCGAGAGTGATCGTAGGGCAGCGGAGCACCAGGTCGGTTCAGATTGGCGCACTGTGGCTGCGTGGCGGCATCACGAGAGTTCGGCTCGGCCTCGTAGCGACAAAGGGCTTCCCACTCGCGCTGCAGTCGACCCTTGTTGCGCAGATGATCCTCCATATACGACTGAGTAGGGCAGATGGCAGTGGGTTAACTAAGAGTAGACACAAATAACTTCTACTACTCACCAGCACCATGTGTCCGGTCGAGATATCCATGTTGGTCAGTGCCGGCTCCTCGCTCCACGATGAGGTGCTGGAACGCGAGGACGGTGGTTTGCCCTCGTTCTCCTTACTCAGCGAGGTGATGCGTCCGCCGTGTAGCGGTTCATTAGCGCCACCGCCACTGCCGGATCCATTGCCCGTCGATGTATTACCATTTTTGCCAGCCATGCGAGCACGACACAGTTCCTGGTAGTCCTTGCTGCAACTCTCAGCACCCGAAATGCCCGACTGCAGCCCGCCCAGCTTGTCGCGCTTGCGATCGTGCCGTTTGATCAGTATCAACGTCACAAAGATCACAATCACAGCTGCTGCTCCGGCTCCGGCAAACATGTAGGCCATAATGTGCGTGACATCGGGTCCCTGCTCGGCCAGCTCGATTCGCGAGGCAGACACGCTCGGATCACGCAAATCCTTCACACGATCGCCGACGCCAGCGTGCAGCACGTAAAAGCCCACGCGTCGCTGGATGTTGTTCTTGACGCCGCGATTCTCGTTGATGTAGCGCGCCACATCGGCGGCCGTCTTGCGCTCGGGGTTGTTTGAGTCCACCCGGAAGCTGACTTCGTGTGGTTGAACGCTAGAGGATCGACGGAGAGGGGAAAAGGTTGTGAAATTGGAGGATCAGATGAGCCGAAAGAAGTTAGTTATTTATAAGGTACTGAAGATTAATTAAGAAGGTTATTCAATGTTGTTGACATCTATTATATTTATATCAGAAGTTCTATAGAGTAAATGGTATACTTTTTGAACTTTAAAACAAGCAATAAATTAGAGCATCAGATGTGCCGAAACGAGTTACATATTAGTGATATACTGAAGATCAATTAGGAAGTGACTTCGATATAATATTTCATAAGTTCTATAGAGAAACTCGAAGGTGACCTTATCAAGCTTTAAAACAAGCAACAAATTGAAGAAGTACTTCTAAAAACTGAGAATGTTTTTAGCAGTAAATGATATTATTCATAGAATTGTTGTACGAGGTGTGTTCAAAAAATATCGCGAATTTTGTGTTTTTTCAAAAATTATTTATTTATTCATGAATATCTACTTTGTCCCCTTCAAAGTAATCCCCATGAGATATTATACACTTGTGCCAACGGTTTTAAACATTCAAAATGGCCGAGCTTGTCGGCATAAGGGAGTACCAACATTACGCCACAAAAAAATTTAAATTTGATTATACCCGCGAAAATTCAAAATTCGCGATACTTTTTGAACACACCTCGTATAAAGCAGGAGGTAGCATTTTATACTACTATATGTATTACATGATATTTGTAGTTTCTGTATTGCATATAATTGAAACTAGAAATATTTGCATAAAGTGTAAGACTACCAAGTTATTCTCAATATAATTAAAATAAACATTTGCCACTACAACATCACAGAAATTGAGTTATTTTAGATTCTTGGCAACCTACGTTAAATAAGAAAAGTATCCCTGCATGTGTAGTATTTGCGCCAGCTCATTCATAATGCGCTGCCCATCGTACCAACTGTCGATTCTGCAAAGATTCATCAAAAAAAAGAGAAGAAGTTAACTTAGAATACAAAAGATAGTTCCTTTCCCTCCCACTTACGGGTTCTTAACGAACACATGTGCATATTCAGTGTCTACGGTGTGCGGCGCATGATCCTCGTCCGAGTGCTGCTCCTTGATGACCTTCTTCTTCTTGAAGGGCTCGTTGACATCACCGCCCTTGATGTGGGCGGGCAGCACCTCCTTGTTGCCATCGTCGGACTTTGGTCGCGGCTTCTCGGTCTCCAGTTGATTGCTCTGCTCGGACGGTCGTCCCAGCTGCGGTCCTGGTTTCTTCACATCGAGACGCTCGTGCCGCGCGAATCCCAGCATGTTGGCCAGCAGCGTCTGCTTCATTTCAGCCGGCAAGACATCGTCAGCCTGTGCAGCATCCCGCAACTCATCCTGTGGCACCAGCAGCAGCCCGCCCTCGGTATAGACACGCTGCTTCTGCAGCGAGCGCGGATAACTATTGGAGGCCAGCATGGCCTCCTCCTCCAGCGGTGTCAGCGAGTTTTGCCGCAAGCTCGACTCAAAGTCCAATTCCTGTGCCTGTGTATTTACATCGTCAACGCTCGGGCGTCGCTTCATCAGCTCTGGCGGTGCAGGCAGCTCGACCAACGGCTCCTGGGGCAGACCCTGCTCGTTGGCCAGTTCGCGGAAGAAGGAGTGCTGCTGGCTGGGTTGTCCACGACGCTTGAAGGGCGCATAGTTGTCCGGAAAGTAGAGTTCACTCGACTCGTTCACCTCCTCGGGCACATAGACGGGCGCTGCCAGTGGCTGCTGCTGCTGCTGCTGGCGATCCAGTTCCTTCTGCTGCTGCTGTTGCTTCTGCTGCTGCTTCTGCTGCTGCTCCACAATTGCCTCCAGTTGGTCCATGGCATTAGCTGGCTGCGGATTACGCTGATATGGCTGCGGATCGGGCTCGGAGGCGGCAAGAATCTGATAGAGCTCGAGTTGATTTTGTTGCTCGGCCTTTTGGTTGGCATCCTGCTCCGCCTGGCGCAGCTGCTGCTCGCGCTCGATGCGCTGGCGTTCGGTGTCCAGAAAGACATCCATGACGCTCGGCAGCTCCACTTGTGCCCCCTTCGTATGCCCGTCCAGCTTGCCAAAGTGTTCCAGCTCGAGCGGATCGTGACGCAAGCGCCGGCGATCCTGCAGCTGCAGCTGCTGGAGAATGCGATTGAAGCCACTGTCCTGGGGTTGTTTCTTGTGCAGCATCGGATAGAATTGTGCCTGCTGTTCCCGTGGCTGCCCTTGCGCTGGCTCGAAGTAATCTACTCCACCACCAGCCTCCAGCTGCTCCTGCTCCGGCGGCGTAAATCGCACATAGGCCAAGGCGCTTGCCGGATCACCGTATTCGGGTGGCGATGGCGCCAGGTTGGCGCACAGATTCGGTGGCAGCTGCTGTTGACGTTGCAGCGAGAAGAGCGCTCCCTGGATGCGGCACTGCACGTAGTGATGGTCCCAGCCTAAGCCGGCGCCCTGAAGCTCCTCCAGCATGGTGGCCAGCAGACGTGATTGGTCCTCAGTGAGTGGTGTCCTAATGAAAGGAGAAACCATAGAGAAGCTCATTGAGTGCTGCTCTCTCTCTCTCTCTCTGTCTCTCTCTCTCTTTTTTCTCTTTCTCTCTGCTTCTACTTACTTCTCAATGTCCTCGACGTCGACTCCTGCGGTGGGAATGCATTTTCCAAAGATGTTGTCTGCGAATGGATGATGCACATTTTAATAGGCCATGTAAATGCATTTATAGCGCGTGTCTTACAATGTATGTGCCCCTCCATGTCCCCCTTTTGCACCCCTCTGCCCCACTACCTTCCTTGCTGGGCACCTTTTGTTTTCATTGTGATTTACGAGCATTTAAATACATATCCTTGCGGCTTCTCTCGACCGTAATTTGCATAATGCAAATGCGGCTGGGGACGAGAAACAGTGCAGGCAATGCAGCAGCCACACACAATGCCGGCTATCTGCATATGGGTGGCTACACTGCGAGAAATAGTAGTGTAAGTTTAGGCCGAAGAAAGACGGATGTTTTAATAAACGATGCTTCTACTCATTCATTTAGTTGTTGCACTTGTTTTAGTATTTTAATTAAAGAACTTTAATTAAAGAATTTTATTTATAGTATTGTATTTTAATTATAGTATTTTAATTATACTATTTTAATTTTAAATATAGTACTCTTTATCTTCAATTTCAGTTGAAACTTCGTACGAATTGAAGTTTTAAATAGCAAATCACGTAATAAACTTTAACTTCAACCATTTTATAAGAGCTTTAAATATGTTTAGTACAATTATTTTTACACTATTTGTATTTTTATTACTTACATATAATATATTCATATAGAGAGAGCAACATTTGTAAACTTATCACAAATATTTCTCACAGTGTAGGCGGCTTCCCTTTTTCGAATGCACGCTTTTCTCCCACTTTTGAGGTCAACAGTTTTTCCACAATTTTTCGCAGGTTTGCCTCGACAGCGGCAGCGGCAACAGCTGCAGTTGCAATTGTTCTTTCACCCCATGCTCAACTAACCCCCCTCCCTGCCGTCTCCTGCCTGCCCCTCTCTCACTTTCACTCTTTGTCTACGTTGTAATTCTTCCCCGCATCCACAAATTGCACAGAGCTTACATAAGTAATTGAGTGTGTGCTCGATAATGCACTGCTAGTCAACGCCTGCTGCAGCTCTATTTGTACCACGCCCCCCCCCTACCCCCGTACCCCGACCATTTGCTTTCGGCTGTCCTTTTTTGAATGCGACGCTGGCATTGAAGAGCTTGGCAAATACGAAAATATATGAGAATTTAGTAGAGTCCCCGACTCAGCTGTGCCACGCTTGCATGTTGACCCACAAATAGGGTAAGTCTGTGAAGCAAGTGGGTGAAAGAAGTGGGAAGGGGGAGGGGTACGTGCTGCAACGCTTGTCCAGCGCGCATTTTCGCAATTGTTGGCAATCGCTGCAGGCGAAAGATGCCGGAGTCGAGTTTTATATTGCCTGGCAAAACCTGTTATTGAGTGCACTTAGTGCTATCGAGGACACCAGGCAAGTCGATCCCAGCCAGAGAGCAGAGCTCCACCAAGCGTCCAGTCATTAGCCACAGCACATAACTTTGCATCGTCACGATATGCATGAGTATGATATATGATATTAAGTTGTGCTGGGGGCGGTTAGAAGAGATTGTGCCATCATAGGAAGGAAGTGATTTGTGTTTGGGGTTAAGCTCGTGTGAGCTAACCTAATATGTTATAGTCACTCATTAGTAGCAGATGAATGATCTGTCAAAGTGTTAGCTGCGTATGGACTTACAGTAATTAAAAGGTATATTGTATATAATATTATTGAGGTTACGATAAAAGAACTAACCTTACATAGCATCTTTAGTGTTCATTTTTAGCTTGAGCTTATAAGACAATGGTATTACTTTGTATTTCTTATATTTTGAGGTTAAGTTGAAGGAATTAACCTAATATTAAGTATGGTGAGGATATTTAGAATTAGGTAAATATTTTATTTGAGGTTAAGTTATAAGAACTAACCTCACATAACATCGTTAGTGTTCATTTCTAGCTTGAGCTTTATAGACAATAATATTTATGTGTATTTTAAAAACTTTGAGGTTAAGTTTAAGGAATTAACACCATTATTTTAGTACGGTTGAAGTCAAGTTATTAGAAATAATCTCACATAGCACCTGTAGTATTAATTTCTAGCTTATGCTTTGTACTCAATAATATTAATGTGTATTTTTAATATTTTGAGATTAAGTTTAGCAAGTAAACCTAATATAACCTCAATATATCCGTATTTAAGAGCAGCACTATAATCTAAAGTTTATTTAAAAACTTCTCTCTTTCTATTTGCTATCATTGAATGTATTTATACTAGCACTTTGAAGAAGTTTTAGAATTAATGATATAATTTTATTGAGGTTAAGTTGAATGAGAAAGCCCAATTTATCATCTTTTGTACGCATTTCTATATCTAATCCAAAGTTAGTACATAAATTTAAACAGAATAAAGATTTCCCTAAGCTAAAAGCTTGAACAACGCTTAGAAAAACCTTTTTGTGGAATTTCCTTTGTCAAAAAGTCACCCAACTAATTGTAAATTAGTTATTTTTCCCCAGACACCGTTCAACTGTTAGATATGTATCAATTTCAGTCCCCCCATCAGTTGCTCTTCTCCGGGGGGATTTGTGTAACTTATCAGTCTGTAAACAGAACCCTCGCAGTCCATAAACACAATCTGGCAGTTGGATCGACTTAATCGAGTGTTGCCTCTGCTTATCGGCACTTACCATCGTAGCAGACCTCTGCGTCGGGTATGCAAAGTGTCCTAACAAACTGGCAGCCTGCAAGAAAAAGAAAGAAAGAGACAGAGCGTGGCATGAGTTAGAGTGAGTTAGAGCACATTGAAAGAGTTGTTAACAATGACGAGACGAGGAGGCAAAAAGAAGCAAATTTCAGTTAAGACATAATGATGTGGTAAAAGCCAAATCAGCATTACCACACTAAGCAAACTGGCAACCACTTGGCAAGCCTGGCAAGCCAGCTACCCAAGGCACCTCCCCTACTCCTGCACTTCCGCTCAGACCCCCCCCAGTACCCCAACTAGTCCTTACTTCCGCTGGAGTTTTTGGCACGTCGCCATTTTGTCGTTGTTTCTGTTCCTGTCGTTTGTTGTCGCTGCTGTTGTTGTTGTTGTTGCTGTTGTTGGTGTCATGTGCCACTTGCTTTGCTCTTGGCTAAATAAACGCTTTTTATGAGCATGTCGCACATGACACACACACGCACTCGCACACAGACAACTGTGACAGGGAGAAAGAGAGAGGGAGAAGGAGGTAGAGGGACTGAGCTCTGTGCCTGTTCGAAATATGTGCTCCATCCTGAATCCTTAGTCAGCTGTCGGTTTGTGTGCCCTCTTGGCATGCTTTGTTATTGTAGTTGCTGTTGTTGTTGTTACTGCTGCTGTTGTTGTTGCTGCTGCTGTGACGTCAAGGCCCGCAGCTGCCCGCGCTTTGTTGGGATTTGGAGCTGAGCTCGCCATCGCCGTCTGCCTTGGAATTTGCTACTGAAAAATGTGGCACTTTCCTTAGCACGGCACATGAAACAAGCCAAGAATACGCACGTAGGCCACGTCACCGCCTGTCATCCCTACTTCCCTTCCTCCCTCCTTCCTTCTCCAGCATCTTCTCGCCTCCAGCCCCAAAAACTTTGTTGTCAACAGTTTTCGTGGTCTTCTCGACTCGGCTTTAACTTTTGCCTGTTGAGGCAACGCACAAAAACATTTCTTCCCCATTAATTAAGCCCAAGTAATGTCGCAACCACCGCCACTCCCTCTCCGCGCCTCCCCCCGCTCAGCCTACTCCCACAGCCGACCCTCTTGGCAACGTTAAGCTGCCGCGCGGCACAGCGTTTGTTTTTTAATTGTTGAATAATTGCCGCCAGGACATGACTGTAAATTAATCTCCGGAGAGCAGCCAAACTTCCCCCTCATATACCCTGTGCTAATCAACGCACTGTGGGTATGCGCAACTAAAGAGAACTGTTGACTGTTTCCTAACATTTTCAGCTCTTTCAACCAAAGTTAGTCAAAAGATTTCCCTCGACATCATTAGGGAGCATCTTTAGGGCAGCTGCCTTTCTCCTTCTATTCCCCAAGCTGGACCCTTTTTGATAAGCATTTTATGAGTTTTATTCTTGCCACACACAGAAATTAACTCGCCCCTTTTAGCTTGAGGGGTTTTCTGGAGCAGAAAAAATGTGCGAGATGACTTAATCCGACAGCCAAATGAAATGCGCATGAATAAGTGGCAGATAAAAGTCGGTCGGACAGTCGATCCCACTGGCAATCAAGTGCAGCAAGGCAGCAAGGCAGCAAGGCAGCAAGGCAGCCCTTTTTGTGTGTGTGGCACTTAGACATGCCCATCAAATGTCAATTTGATGCCCATGCAACAACGCCTCGTCACGTTGTTGTCGCGGCCCACAACATTGTTGGCCAGCTTGACACAGTGTAAGTCATTTTATAGAATATTCTACAGCTGACAGATTGAAGCGCACTTGCCACATGCCACTTGCCACTTGCCGCACTCGGCACTTGGCTAGTTTTGTGTCTGGCTCGACAAAATTGTCAATAAATGTGAAAAGTGGCCATCTATCTGTCAATGGGCCAGCGGCACGTGCCGAGCATGCAAACAGCAGACAAACACAAGAGCAGCGGCAGCAGCAGGAGGGGGAGGAGGTGGGGGAGGAGGCAGCAGAGCAACAAATGATGGTGGCAGCTAGAAAAGCAATTTTGTTGCCTGTCTAATTGTGTATGGTGCAAAAGGTGAGAGATGATAGATGGCAATGGCAAAGTCATGCTTCGCCTGCTGCTCCTCCACCTGCTCCTGCTGCAGCTCCTTCTGCTGCTGCTTCCTTTGCTGTTTGTTATCTCCCCGCCCCCTTTACCACTTGCTGCTAGTCACCCTCCTGCACTGTCAACACTGACGCTAAGCGTGGCAAAACAAATCTCGCATCCGCATCAGCATCAGCATCAAAGCCCATAAGCAGCGTCCTCAGAGCAAGCTCATAAATATGCAAGCTCATGTGCCTGACAGCGGATAGAGAGAGGGGGAGAACAGGAGTGGGGAAGAAGGAGTGGGATGAGGCTGCCATGTTCTCTAGCTGCATTGCTTTTTCCACGTCTGATAAGGGCCACGCGGCATATGCGCAATATTCCACAATGTGCCACATTTAAGCTGCACACGTTGCACGCTGCTCTTGGCCGGAAAATGGCCCATTGCCATGGCCCAGACCAGGCAATAAACCGAATCGATGTTAAAAGCTTTAAGTGCCACTGGGCAAGTGCATCGTTTCGCACTTTCTGCTGCCTCTTCCTCTTTCCCCTGCTGATCCCTTTTGCCTGCCAGGTTTTTTGCCTGCCGTAACTTTTATTTATGACCCACTCGATTTGCTCTATAAACTGCCAGTCGAACTATTGAGGTAGTAAAAAGAGTTTGCAAAGAAATTGGGTAAGCTGAATCCCCATCGACCACAACATAACATGCCGCTTAATCATTCGATTAGTATGCACAAAGTTTGCTATAAGTTGAAGAAACAGAACTTTGCTAATCTATCAATATTGTGCGCTTAACAGTCAGCCAAGACTTTCTCTCCCACTTCACGCTATATACCCCACAATTCTATCGCTGTTAAAGGTCAACTGGAACTGGAACTGGAACTGCAACAGCGCATTGAGCTGCCATGCCGCATGATTTGCAATCTATGGCAAACCGAGTAACAAATCAAACTCGCCTCACCCACTTTCTTATACGCATTGCCCGTTGCCCATTGCGGTTTGCAGTTTGATTTGCGATTTGATTGATACGTTTGGCGGGCTGCCTCGAACAACTGTCAACGAGCTGAGGCACGAGCCAGCAGCTTCCTGAGGGATGGAGGCAGAGATTGGAAACTGTTGCTGCAAGGACTCGACTCGTTCGAGCTTGCTTGCTGTGTGGGGCATTATTTCATTTTCTACACATAAATTATGCCACAGGCGGTGGCCACTTGGCAAACACTGAAGCGACCGCAACAATTTAATAAATTCAGCCGCAGGGCGAAATTGAAAATTCCGTACATAAATTGTGCGACGTAGCGCTTCAATTGAGGCGGCAACAGAAAGCATCAACAACAGCAGAAGCAGAAGGAACAGTACGGGACAGCACGGGACACAAGCAGTGTGGAGGAGGGGAAAGAGGGGGAGCAAGGCAGCTCCCCCGCATTTTTGATTGATGTCCACGTCCATGCATATTTCAAGGCAATCCTGTTGCTCTGCTGTTGTCGGCTCCTCTGCACTCCCCCTGGCAACAAGCAGCTACGCGGCTGTTTACTTAGCAGCTCGCAACGCAACCCCTGGCCCATGCACTCCCCCCCTCCACCTCGCTCTCCCACTGATGTCCTGTGGCTTTGGATCTCGCTGCTTTTGCTATTTGCTTTCGGGTCAAGGAATTTTAAAAAGATTTTCATTTCATAACAACATTTTGTTGTTGTTGTTGTTGCCGGCCACAACGACACGTGTGTCCGACAGGGGCAAGGGCGCGGCACGGCCCACGTGTGGTATGTGTAATGTGGGGTCAGAAAAAAAAGCGTAGCATATCTTCCGGCTGTGCACTGTGATACGTTGCGGGATTCATTTGGCATGTGAGGCAAAATGAAATCTACATAATTTAAATGGGATTTGTAATACGAAAAAACCTTTGCAAAATTATGTAAATTCATTTAGGGCAGCATAATACTTTCAGTATTAAGTTAATACTAGACTTTTATTAATTTAATACTGGACTTTAATTATGCTGAAAACTTTTGCCTTGCAGCATCGCAGCACAGCCCTTTTAACATTTAATAAATATTACAATTTCATCAGCGAAATTAATTACACTCTTGTAAATTGTTTGTGAACCAGTGTGCAGCAGTGCGTGGACCTTAATGGGCAACGTGCTGCCATGCGAGGCTTTAATGATGTTGTTTCAGGCATTCGCATGAAAAAGCGCTGACAACCAGGGCACAAAGCTTACAGGGCGGGGGCACAGGGTGTACAGGGTGTACCGGGGCGTACAAATAACAACTGTCAGGGGCGCCACACAAAGAGAAATAAATAATAACAGGCTGCCATTAATCGTGACATAGACAAGGCACAGAGCACAGCACAGACAGACACAGACAGAGAGCGAGAGTGAGACGGAGAGTGGGAGTGAGAGAACAGAACAGCAAATCAGTGCACAGCCAGTGGCAGTTGTAGGGGCAGAGGGAGAAGGGGGTGGTATGGTGCAGGGGGTAAGGGTAAGAGGGAGCAACATGCAATACAAGAAGATGATAGACACAAAGCGAGGCAGCTCGTTAAGGCCAGCATAACAAGAAACACGAGCTACCAGTTGCCTACCCGCCCTCCTCTTTGACTGTGGCAGCCCCTCCTCCTCTTCCCACCCACGCTATACTGCCCCCGCCTGCTGTCACCCCAGCCACACCTTCTGTGACAAGCTAAGCATTTAATGGTGCGGCACACACACGTACGCAGCGCAAAGCAAACAAACAAATAAAACATAATGAAGCCAGGCTCAAGGCGTGGCACACACACGCACACACATACACTCACTCACACACACTTGCAGCGTCATGCAGCTGTTTATGGGCTTAGCTGCAATTTTGTGTGTGTGGCGAAAAAGGGAAAGAAAAACTTTTGCTTTTGCACTCTTCACGCGGCTTTGGCGCCGCTTTTTTGTTTCGGCTTTATGAAGTGTAAATAAGCGTCGGCATTTCACAGCAGCCAAGGCAGCCTCCTCCTGTACAGCCTCCTCCTGTGCAGCCTCCTCGCCAGCAGCAGCTGCCACACATTTCTCCAGCCAGATGACTTTCCGCTTTAAGCGCCGCGTCGCGTTCGCTTGCTAAGCATTTTTTCATTTCGTACGCTGATTTATGCGCACTCATTTTATTCATAAATTTTTGAAATACGTTCGCGCTTTACAACACTCTACCCAACACTCGCCGACAGTTCCCTGGCAGTTCCTGGCCCCCGTCGAGAGAAATGGGCCAGATTTATCTTGCCACATTTGTTAGAGAAATTTGTTTAACCTATGCTCGCCACAAATTTGGCACGCAATTAAGAACGGCCATGCCCCCTACTCCCCACACACACACACACATACAGAGTGGGTACCCGAAATTCGAGTATAAACTGTTTTTTATGTCCAACATTTCCTTTTGCCCTGAGCCAATATAAATTGAGTGTGGCCAGAAAAAGCAGAAGAGGAAGCAACAGCGCAACAAGCGGAAGATTAAGCACATAATGCTCAAGCTTGAAGTAATCCCAAGCCACACACACACATGAAGTAACCACAGTGTAGTGAAGTAGCAACACAAGGGACCACAGCACACCACACAGTGCTATGATGATCATGATGATGATGATGATGCTGACTTCTGTTTGTCTTTGGCAGGATTTCTACGTTGGCCAAGCTAAGCGGCTGCCTCAACTGATTAACATACTCGACTGAAATGGGCATCAAGTGTGCATCTTGAGCTCATGAGGGACACCATGAATAGGTGAATAGTTGAATAGTTGAGTGTTGTTTCCAGCTCGAGAGCAAGATAAAGGACAGTCTGAACTGCGCTTGAAACCTTTTTGAAAATCACAAAGTATTTATGGCCAGCTTTGTCAACTAATCTACACATTCTTGAAGTTCATCCCTTTTATCTACAAATTAGTTGGACATTTTTATATGGCTGCTTTCATTTTTGATTTATTTCAACAAGTTTTGCCTCATAAAATTCATTCTCCCTCTCACTCAAATGAATATTTACGAACCATTTTATTACTTAATTGTCACGCATAAATCAGAACATCGATAAATTCTCTCAATATATATAATATATTCAAATTCGTGTAGCTGAAGAATAATCTTTCTCTCTTTTGCAGCATAATAAATTGGCCATTTCATATCGATTTTGCCAACGCACTATATCAACTTTCTAGCAAAATGTTTTCCTTATGCACTTTCATTTTTCTTCTGCTGCTTCTTCTGCTCCATATAAGCTTCTCATGTTTCTTAGTATTTTGTTGCACATGACAAACGAGTCTTTTTTCACAAAATGCATAATGAAATCCTTTTTGCAGGAGCTGCTGCTGCTGCTGCTTCATTAGAAATTCCTTTCCGCAAAAGTGAACTGCAAAGCTGACAGTGGCAAAGTTCTATGAAATTGAAATTGAAACGAGTTCAAGTAGGTCTCATTTCCCTAAATTCTCTTCCCCTGCTCCTCCCTTGCCTTTTCTTTGGCCAATCGAATACGCAACTCAATCGAAATCGAAACGCAAAATGGCAAAATGAGAATCAAATTCAAAATTCTAATATAATACCTGATTGCCGGCCCCCAAGGCGCATCTCTCTCTCTCTCTCTCTCTCTCGATATATGTCTGCTTGCTGCAGATCCTGTGGGGCTTTGCTTTGGCTGTGTGCTGCGTTTCGCAAGTCAGCAAAGGACTAAAGAGGAGGAGGCACAGCTGCATTTACAGAGATTTATGCCAGGTACGCCTCACTGACTGGCTGACTGGCTGCCAGGCTGGTTCGCTACGCTTATCTGGCTGCTTGCATAAGCAGCAACAGTCTCCAACAGCAACATTCCTGCCCGTGTCCTCTCCTCTCACAGCTCCCCTCCTCACTCGTGGCATGCAAATTCCCGGCAATTGGCTTTATAAGGCTTTTAGCCAATTTTGCGCATGCAAATCCCCGAAATTCCTACCTATAACCCCAGGAGCTTGCAGTAGCTTCACTCGAGCTCATGCCGGGCATTTTCCATGATTTAATTAAATGCAAAAACGTTTTGCACACTTTAATGTGCAATTACGTTCATTCGTTTTGCCAATTCACCATAAAATAATGCACAAATCTTTATTGCTTATTATTTTGTGCACAGTTCCGCCCCATTTCCCCCCCTCTCTCTCTTTTTCTCGTTCTGCTTTCATTAATGTTTATGCCGCTTTTAATTTGGAATCGTTAATGGCCGCCCATCACGTTCCCCGCTTTTGAACACACAGAATTGTTCATGAATTTTCATTAATTTGTCGAGTCCTTGCTGCCCTTTGCCCGCCTCTTTGCTGTGGCATAAAAATTCATTAGGTTTCTGCATAAATTATGAGCAGCAAAATCAACAATTTTCAAATGCAAGAAAGCGAAAAGAAAGTGAGGAACTAATACGACTTTTACTTTTCGGTTGTATTGAATAATTACTGCAAATACCCCGGAGAGGCGCAGCCACTCGGAAATCGGAAGAGCATCCCATTTAATTTGCGATTCACAGAATTTAATTAATTGGCGGAAAAAGCATTTTGGTAAATTGGAATGCCAAATGAACAAACAGTTTATGCAAATAGAATAAATTAATAAACGTATGTAAATATACACATATACAATATGTGAATACACGTGCAGGGCAGATATCCAGTGAAGCATCTATTTTAATTATGTGCCCTGTGCGCAGTCATTAAACGCTTCTAATTATTTTCTATTAACCGTAATTTGCAGCACATTAAAATCAATAAAATTAATTTACCTGCCGCCGCGAAGTATGCAATGCATTAATTATTTATGCTGCGGCTGTGTAAATAATGGCCATGCCTAGCCTAGCCAGCTCTACTCTGGCCACACAGATAAATCAAATCATTAGCACAAAAGGTTAAGGTCGCCAAGGGGTTGGAGGTGGGGGAGATGCGTGGGTAAGCTGAGTATTTTGGGCTTGTCATGGATATTAATGCCAAATTAAGTACGCCCCATGGAGCAACACACACACTCACACCCGCCCACGCACAGCTAAACATCTCTGCCATATGCCATATCAGCACGCAAAACATAAAAATCCAATTCTTATTAAATTTCCGCACGCCTACGCAGTGCTAGCTGTGGCCCTAGGCAAACATCAATGGGTAGGCACGCACGCTCTCACACACACACACACAGTCACATATGCATATGTCAGAGTAGCCCTAGGACCCCTCTGCCTCATTCGGTCCAGCAATCTCGACACAGCTGTTGTTGTTCCACAGCTTTCCTCAATGAATTTTACATGTTTTCTGCCTTACCGCTTTGTTTTTTATGCACGCCCTCTGGCGACGGCAGGCGGAAAGTAGGCAGCATGCAAATACCAGTGAAAGTCAAAGTATTTGCCTTTACCCTACACACACACGCACACACACCTACCCACACCCAGGCACACACTCCGTAGGCATGTGTACCGTGTACATCAATACACGTTTAGTTGACTTTTGGTTTTTGCTTTGCCTATTTCTTTCTTTTTCTCTCTCACAACTTGTTGTTTATGCAGAAGATGGCAGGGATCGGAGGTAGGCTTGGCTTGGTCTTGGTCTTGCTCTGTTTGCCTTTTGTTACACCTTGCAGCAGGCGAGGCCAAACGTTATTACCATGAAATTAACATTTATTTGCTTTGCCAAGCTCCTTTTCACATTTGCATTGCCTACTTTGCGGCGCGGCAATAAATACATTTGCATAAATTACGCAATCAATTTAAGTTTTTAGTTGCAAATAAACCTCAAAATAACGATTTAAAAGTACCAAAATTTATACAAAAAAATTTGAAATTTTTAAATGTAGTTTTCACTAGAACAACAACAACAACTATTGGTTGAATATTGCACTTTTGGCACACTCAACTCGCTCCTGATACAGAATTAGATTTTTGGCTGCCCGCAGGCGGATGGGGGAAAAAGCGCAGAAAACAAAATAAAAAGCACTTCAAAAGCCAACCGAAAACAAAGTGCCAACAAAGTAATTGCTCGCATTTGGCTTGCGGGCAATGGGATATGCCTGTGTGTGTGAGTGAGGGAGTATGTGTGTGTGATTGTGTTTGCCTAAGTGCCACGCCCATAGCCATATGGTAAATATATAAACAAGTGCACAAAACAGCCCAACAGTCTCTGGTCTAGCACAGCCTAGGCTTGTGTTTCAATACCCTGTAAACCTCTACAAAACAAGGAGTGTATACCTTTTATCCATCACATTACCTAAGTTTTTTGCTTACTAGTCTCTACATCTCTTCGCTTCCATTTGCAGGGTATACTTGAGTTTTGCCAGCTCACATGGCTATGCTGCTTAGACTTCTGAGTATTTTTCTCTGCTTTCGTTCTGTTGGTCGCGACATTTTTGGTTTTTAATATGCCGAATGTGTTTATGTGTAATGGTGTGGGGGTGTGTGAGAGCGAGTGTGTGTGGCTTGTAACTGTGCTTGGGCATATGGGTGTGGCTGTGTGTATTTTTCTCAATCTGTGCGAAATATGTACGCAATTTTACGCATATTTGCACTCTCCTACAGGATATATGTATATCCCATGCCATACATGTAGGGAAGAAGTCGGGAACAGGGGCTGTTACCAGGGCATACCATATACGATGTATTTACGATGCCACGTTAATTTTTATGGCATGCCCGCTCGTAATTTGGACGCCAATTTCAATGGGTCGCAGGCAGCAGGAGCCGAACTTATTACGATTCATATTTCACTTTTGTGTAACTTTATGATGATTACCGTTATTAGTCATTAGCCACGCATTGTGCGCCTCGTTGATTATCTTTCAATTTAGATTTAGCCCCCGGTCTGAAGGAACTATAAACTTATCCTGATTGTTTGCTCAATGTGCGCCTGCCTGTCAGTCAGTTCTGTCTAGAATCCTTAAGCATAGCTCAATAACTGACAGTGCACTGTAATACACACACACATGAATAGATACTACACTTACACACACATACACACAGCAGGTTGCCTGTTCGCATTGTTTCGTTTTTATCTCTTAATTACATTTTCATCTTCTTCTTGCTGCCTTGTCTTGGTTCTGCCTTGAACTCTCAAAGTTTAATTAACTTGCCAGCCAATGTCTGAGTAGCTGCTCTCGATAATATTGTACTTGATACAATATAAGTGTATATACATTATAGACACACACTTTATCTGGACTAGCCGTGCTGCAAGTTTATGAAGCCACATAATTGAATTGTTATGGCTTTCAGCAAGCGAACTATGGCCAGACTGTCTTAATTGTCTAACGATATAACACAGAGACATAGAACTATTTAATTGTGCTAATCCCGAGTGAGACAGATACAGATACAGATACAGAGAGAGGGAGTGAGAGAGATCGTACATTTGTTGGGTTCATTGCTGACATTGCGAAACTTTAAATAAATATTTTTCAAATATTTACTCGGATATTTCAGCAATCTCTCCTCAACTATTTGCAAAACTTTTGCCACACAATCTGTGCTGTGCAACTCATAAACCCCGCAGTTGACATTTACCATATGCTGTTTGCTCGCTCACTCGGTTATTTATCACACTCCAGTCAAGTTAGGGAAGAACTTTTCGGACATTTGTTCCACGTCACAGAGTCGACAAAACTTTGCTGTCAATTTCTCTGTTCTTGCTCCAGTTTTGCCTTTCCTTTCTTGATTCTTCGTACCTGATTCATGACGTCCGTTAAGTTCGGAGACGGATGCGATGATTGCAGTTTGCCATTATTTTTAATATTCGTTCCCTGAGACATTCGACTTATTAGAAATGGCAGTAAAAAGTAACGCCGATTTCTTCTGATGGTTTATATATATTGCATATATTTTCTACTGTTCTTTGTACCATAGAAAAATCTTCATTATTTCAAATAAGTCATTCAGGTATTACCTTTATATCTTTAAAAGTACATAAGAATAGCTCAGTAAACATAGAAGCTATCGAAGTAATGCATAACGTCTGAGCATGTAAAATACTTCTTTACTTCATGTATTTTTTACAGCGCATCTGCAAGTCGTATACTTCCACTCACACACTTCTTTTTTTCGATGCAGGTAAAGCACAACTCAACTCGTGAGCGGAGAAAAAACTTTGCATTTGCTCTAAACATAAACCTCGGATGACTGGCTGCACTTCTATCTCCCTCTCTGTGTCTCTATCTCAGTTTTTCGCACTCTCTCGAGTGTGTGTGTGTGTGTGTGTGTGAAGTACTTCATATGATAGCCGCTGGGTAGCAGGCAAAAAAGAAGAGAAAAGTTTCAGTTTCCACTGCTGCTGTTACTGCTGCTGCAGCTGAGGCGAACAAGGCTAACTGTGCAAACTGTGCAAACTGTGCGAGCCATGAAAAATAATTGCAGGCGGCAAAGTATGTAAGTTGAGGCGCCTCTAGTTGCTGCTGCTACTGCTGCTGCATGCCACGGCAATTTAATTTATTAAATGTAACAACTTGTAACTAATGAAAATGCACTTAATTTGCGCCTGGCTCTACTCAAATGACGCGAAACAAATTGAGCGTGCTCCCTTCCCCTCCCTCTCTTGCACTACTTCCTCTTTAAGCTCAAATTGTGCTGCATACTTGGAGGGGCTTGGAGCATGTTAGCTCGTCAACATATTGTTATCTAGCTGCTGATGTAATCGAAGCGCAGCGCAGCACGCATAGTTGTTAGTTTACGTCGGGCGGAAAAGCGACTTTTCCTCGCACTTGCAGACAGACTTTTTTGCGCTTGAGTGCAGCCAAAGAAGAAAAACAGCTGAAAATGAAGCTGAAAACTTTTCGTTTTCTTCTTCTGCTCTCTTTGGCTGCGCATTTCGGCCTGCCTGCTCAATTTGGCAGAAAAACAAGCGAAAGGCGACAAGAGCAACAAAAACGACAGTTGCAAGCAGTTGGAATCCTCCTATGCTACCCCCTTTTTCCCATCTCTTGTACCTCCTTCTCTTTGCTGCGGCGCATTGCAGGTGAACCGCAGCGCTGAATTTAAGTGTTGCAATTACGCCAACAATAGACGCAACTTTTGCACAAAACTGTTGCATTTACACGGCACAAAGTTGCGCTTAGAATTCACGCAGCAGCAGCAACAGCAACAATTGCTAGTTGCCAGATAATGCGGCACTCATCCCAGTGTGTTGCACAGACTTTTAACTAGCTTTTTAGCTATGGCAATGGAACTTTTTAAATTGCGCCAAGTGGACTTTGCAAAGGAGTTAAATACTTTAGTTGTTGTGCCCGACGTATTTCTATTAAGGAAACTTTCTCGCATACAGCATCTTAAAATGGTGTGAGTGTGTGTGTGGGTGAGGATGGGGGGATAATAATGTGAGATTGGTTAAGCGCTAGAAAACTTTGTTCGACTAACTTATTTCAATGTGGGATTAAGAGCGGCCTTAAGAGAAATCAAAGGATCAAAAATATTCTTATTTGTGAAAATAAATCGAGACAAAGAAAATTATTGTTTTAATAAGCTGAATCTAATTTCAAAATGAACAAAATAAAGTATACGAATTTGTTTTATATTTCCTAGTGAAACTAATCTAAATTGAATGAAGAAAAAATTAAATTGGAAATATATTCACTTTTCATGCTGCATTTTCAAAGAGTTGCAGCTTAACATTTTGCCAAAAATTGTGCAGAGCAAACGAAATTTCAGTTTGAAGTTTCTTTTTCGAACAGTTTGCAATTTTAATTGAAATTCGCACAAAGCTCTCGAACAGTCTTAAGAGCTTAGGCACCAAGCGGACAAATTGTCTTAAGGATTTTGTAGGAAAAACTAAATTAAAGAATGCAATCAATTTATCAAATATCCGTTCAATTTGTGCAGTCACACATAACATATATGAAATGAAGTATTTGCGCATTTAATTGGAAACTATTCTCGATTCTAATTGAATCAATTCAGACCGCAGGCGTAGGGTCCAATGCAACAATAACCGTAATAATTGATGCCACAAAAAAGAGAGAGACAACTGCAAATTGTTTGCTTGTAAATTTGTTTAGAATTTGCAGGATTTTCAACATTTTTTCTCGCACATCACGACGTATACGCAACATGACAAATGCACATTGCATGCAAATTGCATTAGCGCTGCATTTATTTAAACTATTTTCGCGTCGAACTAATTAATAATTCATGACAAATTAAGAGAAAAGTTTTTTCGCAGTTGCAACTGCATTTAGATTTGGGTTTTGCATTCAATTCCGCATCAAAATGAGTGCGGAAAATATGAACGACAATGGGAAACTGTAAATAGAAATAGAATTGAAAGTGGAACTGCAGCTGGAACTGCTTTTAAAATGTGCGCAAATATTTGCTTTTCAAATGAAATGAATAAATGCGGTGACAGTTGCAGCAACTGCAGCAGCAGTGGCAGCAAGGGGGGGCAAGAATAGGCGGAGCCTGCTGAGGCTGCTCAGGCAACTGTTGACGGGCAGCAAAAGTTTTGGCCTTTGCTTGCTGACATTTTAATGAAGTTGTTGTTGTCACTACTTGGTGTTGTTGTCAGTGATAGTTGATGCTGTTGTGGCTGCTGTCAGTTGGCAGCTGCCGACAGGCAAAGGCAAAGTTCAATGCGTGTTGCACAGCTTCACTCGCACATGCCACAAAAATGGCAGCCTTCGCATGCAGCTGTTAATTAAATTTTATGGCACGAGCTGCTAAAGTTGCAACTCGAGTGCTGCTTTGAGGCAGTTACAGCTAATGATGATGTTGCTGCTGCTGTTGTTTCTGCTGCCGTTGCTGATAATGCAGTCTGCTTACTAATTTATACATGACACGCGCAACAACAAAGTGCCCTATTGTGCCGGAGTCTGTGTGTGGCAGAGTCGAGCAACAGCGTACAGTGTTGGCTCATTTATCTATGTGCAGCAAGGAGTGGCAGCAACAGCAACAGTAACCGTAGCAACCGTAGCAGCAGCAGCAACAGGATGCGTGGGCGACATGCAGACTGGCGACAGCAGTTGGCAATCAATAAATCCCAGGACCAAGCTCCTGTTGATATTTGTATAGGGCAATGCATAAATGCACACACACGTACAGACACACACTCTGGCACACACTCATGCGCACAGACAACAGGCAGTGTGTGGGTTGATTGCTGACGTCCATGCAGTTTTCCATCAGCAACTGGTTGTTGCCATGACAGCATGGGGAGAGCACCAATGGCCCTTTCTGCGCCCAGTCCGGCTCGAGTTTCAGCACGCTTTGTTGTTGCTGCTGTATTTTACCTGCTACTGCTGCTGCTGCTGCTAATGCAAAAGTACAGTTGACACCAAGAGCTGCAGGTGCTGCAGGTTTTACTTGCATAATGAATTAACCCCCTAAAGAGACCTCAAATGAAGAGAGGCGGAGAGGAGCAGGAGCAGGCAGAGCACTCTTCTAACACAGAAATACTTAATTTGTTACCAACCAATTTCTTATCAAAATTCAAGCAACTTTTCTATTATTTTTCTTCCTTTTGTGCCCGAAATTGGATGAAAACTCGCAAAAGGAAACCCTACACGCTTCACAAATAGAAAATTCAGCTGAGTTTGCTTTTGTGTTTTACCATTGACCAATCCCAAATTGCTAGAACAAAGGCATATTTTGACAGCCATGGCAAAATAAACAACAAGATATATGATATAAAATATGCTCACATGTAACGGTAAATATTTGGATACATGTGTACGAAGTACGAGTTCAATTTGATAGCTTGCAAAAAGAAGAAAAATAAATGAACAAATAAAGCACTTTTTGCATAGGAAATGTTTCATAAACTGACAGAGAGACAGAGAGAAATTCTACAATTTTAAAGGTAATGAACTTGAATTGGGCAATTTTGTAGACTCTTACTTAGAAAATATCTCTTTGCATTAGTTACATTTTCTTTTTGCTGTTGTTTTGTGTGCTACAGAACACACAAATTACTCTCTAATTCTCCAACTCTCATTGCTAACCAATTCAAACTTTAATTTCGATCTAACTTAGTTGAAAATCAGTTCTAACCTTTATTTTTAATAAATTTAAATTATAGACTGCAAATGAATAACTACATATCAACCCTAATTTATTGTTAATCAATTCTAACCTTAATTTTCAATTAACTTCAATTAGGGACTGCGAATAAATAAAACAATGACAACTTAAACTAATTTTTAATCAATTCTAACCTCAATTTCACCTTAACCTTGTTGTAAATCAGTTCTAACCTCAATTTTGAATTGCCTTAAATTATAGACTGCAAATTAATAAATAAATATCACCCTTAACTTATTGTTAATCAAAGCTAACCTCAATTTTAACCTAACCTAGTTGTTAATTAGTTTTAACCTCAATCTGCAGTTGTTTGACTTAGGAAAGCTTTTAATTAACTTTGTGATTACTTCGAAACTTTAATGGAATTATTATTTTATTCCATATATTTTACAATTCCCATCCCACCCCAGACTGCACAGTTTTTGTCGACACTGTACACCGTACACTGCACAAAATGGGTGTGCACTTTTTGGCGTTTCGACGATAATTTGATTTAACAACGCACAGCTCGTTTAGCTGGTCGCAGTTTGTGGGTTTCCGGTCTGTACAGCCAGCAGGCAACAGCAACTTCCTGGCCAGGCACACACACGTGTGTGTGTACAATAAATGTGTGTGCGTATGAGGGCGTACATATGTGTTTGTGTGCGTTGCAATTGGCTTATGCACGACGTGCATAAACTAGTTAAAAACATATTTGCACTGGCAAATCTTGTTATGGTTTCAGAGGGAGGTGCACACTGATGCGCATTGGGTTTGAAGCATGTTGCAGGTGCGGCACGTGTGGGATTTGTAGTCGGTTGTTTGGGTGTTTCTGACTCTGTGAAAGTTTTAATTAAACTTGTAAATGTTGTTGCCACAAGAGCAAAACAATAACCGAGAAACAGGAGCAGCAACAGCAGCAGCAGCAACGTGTGTCGTGTTCACAACTCTCCACAGAGTTGCCACTGGGTGTGTTTGGATTGTGGTTGCACTGAGGGAAGTAAGGCGGGGAAGTGGGGGGGGAGGGATTGCACTACTTGACTTACCAACATTGCCCTCCGCTTGCACAGTATCTCCATGGGTAAGCAGCAACAGCAGCAGAAGCGCCGCTAGAGAACCAAAGTGCAACTGTCGACCGGCCGATTGCCTCAGTGCGTCCAGGTTGCAGCAGAACCGCTGCCTACCGTTCAGTAGAACGCTGCAACTGCGATGCAGTTCCACTTGTTGTTGCTGAAGTTGTTCTTGTTGTTGTTGCTGCGTAGACGACGCTGTCGATATATGTTGCTCACGTTGCAGCTGATGTTGTTGTTGCAATCGCTGCTTAGACCATTCTCCTTGTTGCTGCTGATGTTGCTGCTGCTGTTGCTGCTGCTGATGCTGCCGCTGATGTTGCTGTTGCACTTTAGTTGCTGTGAATTGCCGCCGCTGTTGTTGGTGCTGTTGTTGTACATTGCTTGCCATGATAATCGGCCCACCTAAAAAACGGTAAGAATGGACAAACGTGAGTTTATTGCAAAAGTATTTGGCAAAGGTTGTGCACAGTGGGGCAAGAGGGTGAAGAGAAGGATAGGAAGTATATTATTGATTATTAATACTTATAAATTTGAAAGATACTGTGAAAGGATTTTAAGTTACTCTAAAAAAAAAAAATGATCAAATTTCAGAGAGAGTATTTATTTTATTTATTTATTTAAAGTCAACTAAGAGTAGTCGACTGTAAGTATGAAAAATATAAAAATAAAAATGAATATTACATTTTTGTATAATAAAATTAAATATGAATTAAAAGTAATATATGTATATGTAAAATTAAAGTTAAAGTTTACGTTAAACAGTAACATTTTAAAATGAAATTAAATTTTAAATTTTGAAATTTTGAAACTGGGACTAACAAATTAGCCGAACCAACATTTGTTGCAGAGGATTGGGGAAACCCAGAAAAAACCCAATCAGATCGGTAGTTGTTAGTTAGGTTAGTTGTTAGAGTTAAATGTTAACGAGTTAATGATGGCATTTTTAATAGCTATTAGGGAACTCTCTGAGTTAATTACTCCAGAAAGTTTGTTGTAATCAGAGCAGAGAATTCGGAAAGGCTCATGCAGGCTATAATTGTTATTACAGAAATCAAGCAAAAGAGGTGCAAAATTTCGGGTTAATCTAGAGGGGATAGAGAAGTTAATTTGATTTAGCAAGATCGGGGAATCGATATCATACTTAATCAACTTAACAAGGAACATGACACCTAACATTAAACGGCGGTTAGCAAGAGAAGTTAAGTTTATTAGAAGTAGTCTACTAGAATAAGAGGGTAAATCAACTCCAGAGACCCAGTTAAAACCACGAAGAGCAAAAAGTAAAAATTGTTTTTGCACAGACTCAATTCTGTCTTGGTGAACATGATATTGCGGTGACCAAATGCAAGAACCATATTCAAGAATCGGGCGAACAAGGGAGGTATAAAGCAACTTTGTTGTATAAGGGTCATTGAATTCCTTGGCCCACCTTTTAATGAAACCAAGGGTTCGAGAGGCCTTATTAACAATTTGCGTAATATGGGAATCAAATTTCAGTTTATGGTCAAAAAGAATGCCAAGGTCATTGACATTTGATATTCTAAGAAGAGGGGATAGATAAAGTGTATAGTTGACGACGTGGAAATTACTTCGGTAAAATGTCATTACTTTACACTTAGAACAATTTAAACTTAAAAGATTAAAGCTGCACCAATCACAAAAGGAGTCAATATCAACCTGTAGCGAACTCCAGGTCGGCTCCTTGTATGTAAAGCAAAGTTTCACATCGTCAGCATACATATAAATGTTAGAGAATTTCAAAATAGAGGGAAGATCGTTAATAAAGAGGTTAAAGAGTAAAGGACCCAAATGACTACCCTGAGGAACACCTGAGGTAACAAAGATTGGCTTAGATACAGAATGTTTGAAAAGAACTCTTTGGGACCTATTTTTTAAATAATTTGAAATCCAAAGCAGTAATTTGTAAGGAAACCCAATAAGATCCAACTTATGAATCAGAAGTGAGTGGTTTACAGAATCAAAAGCCTTACTAAAATCAGTGTAAATGACATCAGTTTGCATCTTCTTCTGAAACCCTTTTATAACAAGAGATGAGAATTCCAGAAGATTAGTCGTGGAGGATCTGGATTTCATGAAACCATGTTGACATGGTGAAATTACGGACCTACACATGTGGGTTAGCTGGGCCGTAACAAGTTTTTCAAATAATTTAGGTATAGAGGATAATTTGGAAATACACCTGTAATTCTTCACTTCTGATTTAGACCCATTTTTATGAAGAGGGATGGAATATGATTCTTTCCAGACTGAAGGAAAATTACTAGTAGCTAAGGATAATTTGAATAACCTAAAAATGGGTCTATATAAGGAGAAAGCACAGTAACTAAGAACGCATCCTGGTACTCCGTCAGGGCCAGGTGAGTTAATGGGTTTAACCAAGTGCAGGTTAGTAAGAAGAGAATCTTCATCGATACTAGGGCAAGAAATTGAATTAGAGTTATGAATAGGATAAGGATAGGAAGGATTAGAATCATAGGTATTAGATGAATAGGTTGATTGAAAAAAATTCGCAAAAAGATCAGCACCGGCCTGATCATTATTTGCTTCATTATTTTCATAAAAGAGACGAGATGGGAATTCATTAGATCTACGTTTCAAGTTAACAAAATTATAAAACTGCTTAGGGTCACGTGCAAATTGAAGCCGACAGCGATGTATATAGTCATTATAACATTTATTATTAAAAGCAATAAAGTTAGCCTTTGCAAGAGTATAACGAGAAAAATCAGAAGGATTTCCCGTTTTTTTAAATTTCTTATAATACCGAGATTTTAAGTTTTTCACCGTGAGTAACTCACGTGTAAACCATGGAAGACTTTTAGTCTTGGCTGGATATACACGTGGGACACACTCGTCGAAAAATTTGTTCAAGGTATTATAAAAATATGAAGTACAAGTTGCTAAGTTCGAGCATGCATAAAAACAAGACCAATCGTGTTCTAAAATAAGATTATTAAGCCTCACAAAGTCAGTTTTGCGGAAGCAGCGTGACTTCGAAACACACTTAACAATTTCAGTTTGCACGGGGGACGGTAGTTCTAAAACAAGTTCTAAAGTAGGATGATAAGGATCTTCAGGAAAGACTAAGGGATTAGTTCTTGAAATGTTATTAATGTGAGTATCAGAAGTGAAAATTAAGTCAAGGATTTTGCCTTTATGGTTAAGGAAAGTGTTAATTTGAAACAAGGATAGTTCAGAGAGACCATTGATAAATGGGTTAAAGATGGAGGGAATCAAAACATTTGAATGAGAGGACCAATCTATTTGAGGTAAATTGAAATCACCAAAAACCAGTAGGTAATCTCTATCCGAAAGTTTTGATTCTATAGATTTAATACACGACAGGTGTTCAAGATACAAAGAAGTTTCTGAGGAAGGAGGAATGTAAGAGCAAGTTACATAAACTGAAATATGATCTAAAGTTACTTTAACGCACACGAATTCTAAATTGGGCAGACAGTCTATTGAAACAATATCAGAAGACAGATTTGAGTCAACGGCAATAAGAACCCCTCCTCCAGATCGCGACAAACGGTCACATCTGAACGAAGTATACTTATTAGAAAATATTTCGCTATTTTCGATATCCGGTTTTAACCAAGTCTCAGTAAATATTAAGATATGATAGACAAAAGATATACTATTAGTAAAAAGTTTAGAAAGTTTAGTATTTAGGCCTCGAACATTTTGATAGGCAACAAAGAGGTTAGAATTTAGTTTTTTATAGTTTTTAAGTTTTTTGCAGTTCCGTTCGGGGATTGAACGGTCAGCGAAGGAAGGGTAACAGGTGTATTAGATTTTTGTTTATGGGTAAACTCCTTGACAATTAGGTCAGGCGGCCAAAATGATCCATTGCACACAATTGGGAAATGCTCAGCCGAAATACTAATTTTAAAAGAAGATATTTCTCTGGGAAATTTAAAGTTAAATTTTTCCACGACTAAATTTTCAGGCTGAATTTTAGAAAGGATGTATGTTTTTACATCTTCTTTCGAAGTGTCAGGTGCCAGACGAGAAACGAAGACCAATTTCTTAGGTTTAACGGCAACTAGAGGTTTTACACTCTGTACCGTAATGGGGGGGAAATCACGGGTAAAGTTAGTAAATTGTCAACACTCAGAATAGAGCAAGGCGTATTGGAAGAGGTAGAAGGATTTGGGACGGAGGCATTACGTGGAACAGAAGTTTTCCGAGCATGAACGGTTTTTGAGCATGACGGAGTAGGAGAATTTAAATTCAAGATTAGATCTGAAATTATAGGAGTAGAGGGCTGGAGGGTAATAGTTTTCACTACAGGATTTGGGGAAGGTACTTTCGGTGATGATACCGGAATTATTAAGGGATCGTTAATGGGTTCATGAGAGTTAAATTGAGTCTCCATTTCTAGGAACTGCGAATATAAATTGCTAAAAGCGGTACGCAAATTGTTAAAACCCAATCTGGTTTTTCGCACAACTTTTTGCAAGTCAGATTCGCCTATTCGACACTTTTCACAAGACCACTTTAAACCAGTCTTATTTTGAATTGCATCCTTAATTCGGATAGTTAGACCGGCGCATTTAAGGTGACAAAAGTTGTCACACAGACAGCAGCTAATAAAATCTGCATTTGGATCAGCTGAGCACTTGCAAATCTTTGCCGAACAAGAGATCATTTTGGATAAGCCTTAACAAATGTAGGGGATTAAAGATGAGATTAAAGCAAAATAGAAAGAGCAAAAGTTTGTGAGAGAAAGAATTACGAAAATTAGTTCCAAAAACAAAAAGTTAAAAAGAACAGTTAGAGAGCAAGAAAGCAAGCAAGACAAACACAAGCGTAACTCACAAGAGAGCGTAAAAAAGCGTGAGAGTGAGAGCGCGAGTAAGTGTATGCAGAAAGCAGAAAAATAACAACACTACTGTAGCGAGAGAGCCGTTTAGGGTACACAACTTAGCACAGCGCAGCACACTCAGAGAGCGATGCAAGCGAGAATGAGCGTGGGAATGTGAAACTCCAAACAAAAACAAAAACAAGACGCTTAAGACGCGCAAGTTAATTTAGATAAAATGTACTTTTAAATGAAAAAAACACTAATTTACCAGTTATTAATATATCAATTTGTTAGCACAAAGTTAATTACACATTAGTGAATCACAAATATGAAATTTAATCACCAGAAATTTAGTACAAATCGTTAAATAATAGAAGCACAAGCTAAAACACAGCTGATCACCAAGAAAGTTGAACAACAACTGAACTAATAAAAGATATTTCTAATACTTTTTCTTTATTCAAGAGAATTTATATAAATGTTATATTTTATTAAATTTCTTTAATTTTCAAGTATTTTTCACAACTTTTATTTCTTTCTCTTTGCTCAACATTTCAATCGTACATTCTCTTATCATTTCCGCCTGTTTTACATAACATTTATGGTGCAATTTGTTACAGTGATTCAAGCAGCTGTTGCCAAGTATGATAAATTCTTGTAAGATAGAAGAAACCACAAAAACTTTTAATTTTCATAATTTGTCATGCGCATCACGACAACACGAAGAAAATCAATTTTTTCGATTTGACAAAGATTGAGTGATTTCGTGCCACTGTGCACTGTGTGTGCCGTCTGCCTTTGTGTGTGTGAAATTGCATTTTGGCGCTTATTGTGATGGCGGCAACTTTTGGCTTTCCGTAATAAACACCTATACACACACACACACATACCTATATACACACACCAATGCACACCCGCACACACAATATTTCACACAATATGCACAATACACAAGCTCTCATAAGCTAAAGTCAGGGCAGGAAATAGGGAATAGGGAAAGGGGATGGGAATAGGGTTGGGGGCGTGGCATTGTATTGTTGTTGCGCTGCAGTTTCCTGTGCTCTTTAGTTGTGCCCGCTTTGTGCGGCACCTACGGATTGCGCCTTCAAGCAGCAACGGGTGGATGGAAATAATTCTTGCTGTTTATATGGTAATAAATGTCAGGCTTCATTTCGCCAGCAGCATCAGCAAAGGAAATTGATTTTCCTTAACGCTTCAATGGTTGCCTGCGGCGACGGCAGGTGGCAGCCCTCCCCTCCCTCTGTGGGTTGCTGGCCCCCTGATGAGGTCTCGAACTACGCATTGTATTTCTTATTCCAGTTAAGCACAGCTCGGAGACGAGGCCGACGCCAGCAGCTCATCAACTGTCGCCGGGTTACACACAAATCTGCTCAAGCTTAAGCCTATCCCCCTTCCCCATTCCCCCTTCCACTGATGTGTCCAAATCTTGAGCAAGGTGTGACGAGGGGCTGCACAAAGACAGAAGACAGCAATAAAATGTAATTACCTGTCAACAGAGACAGAACTATTAAATAAACAAAGTGATTTTCATGGCTTTTATTGAGCGAAATTGAGACCTAAACAATTTATACGAGTTTTTATAGCAAAGGGGTTTGGTTGTTCAGAGTTTGCTAAGCAAGGAAGAAAACTTTTATATATAAGATAATTTTTTAAACTGAAAAAAAACCACGTGCCGGCGAAAGAACTTTTTACAAATAAATGCACAGTTAAAAAAAGCTTTAATTTTATTTCAACTTCCCACATAAACTTTGCCTTAAAAAATTGCCAACTATATACAGCAGATAATTGGATTGATAAGCAGCACTGAAACCAAATTTAAAAGTTATTCAACTGCAACTGAATACCAAGAATTAATCTCAATTATAATCGGCGAACATAATTGAGCTGACAAGCTGCACAGGAGTCTAATTAAAATCACGAACTGATTGAGATACAAAAGAGTATTTCCAATAATTAACATCGCATCGGTTGGCAACGCGTGGCATCGATATGTCAACAATCTGCACTGAACTGTAAATCGAAAGCTGAATTTTCCTCGACTGTAACTCGATTGTAATTACATATTCTGTTTGCTTGTTTGTTTTCGGCATTGGCAAATACGCGAAAAATGGAGAATATTGCGTAATGCTGCAGGCAAAGCGATTCCCAATTTCAGTTACGGCCTAGTTTCGCTCGGATTGATGAAGAAGAAGAAGAAGAGTGAGTAACAGACTGAATCACATAATGTGTATTCAATCATTTCGCATAAGCTGCATGATTAATGCGCCTCCAGAAATGGATAGACTATCTCTGTCTCCCTCTCTCTCAAGTCTTCCTCTTTCTTTCTGCCTACCTCCCCACCTTATCTTAATGGACTTTATTGCCTTGGCATGGATATTCCCGGCATGACTGGAATTCCCTTGGCTGTGCCTTCATTTTTCATGGCAACTAACTGAAAAACTAAACTGAACTGGGGCCCATCATGATCTTGAACATATGCGGCAGCATAATTAATCATCGAACGGATGTACGTGCCTAGGCCAAGGCCAGAAGTTGTGCCCCAAAGTTAAGACACAAAGCAGCCGCCCCAAAGTTTCTAGCGAGGCCTCTTTATAATGTTAAGAGAGTAATATGAATTTATTGCCTGTAAACGGAATATTTGATTAGCTGCCCACTCAAATTCAATTAGAACTTGACAGGGCTGTCTTGCTCTGGTTTTCCTGCTTCCTTCCTCTCTTTCTCTCAGTGTGTTTAACTCTCTCTCTTTCTCTGTCTGCCTGCAGTTTATGCAACTTAATTAGAAACCAACCTGGCGACAAACTTTAATAATTGCACTCCTAACCACATGCTGCAACCTGAGTCAGACATTCCCCTCCCCCTCTTGCTGCCTTTCCCTTCTCTCTTTCACTCCCTGCACTTTAATTAAAAATGTCCAACAATTAAAAACGCATCAGTGAATAGAGCAAAATAAAGAAAAGTTCATAATGAAAACAAATAGGAGAGAAAATAAGAGCAGAACTGCGAAATATCCTGTAATAAGCAAATAAAAATAATTAAATACATAAATAAATCAAAAATTAAATATACATAAAATAAATAATAAATAAATATGAAATAAATAAATAAATACACAAATAAATCAGGAAATAAACACATAAAAACAAGTCGCACATTTATGTAAGGTGGCATCACACTGATGTTTTGCCATTCCCCTGGAAGTCGTTGAGAGAAGGAAGAAGAGAAGAAGAAGAGAAGACAGCTGATGGCAGCAGTAGTAAAGAAAAGTTGCAACACACAGTCGATCGGGAAAAAGCGAAAAAGCAGCGTCAGCAGTTGAGCGCGATTTATAATTTTGAGATTAAATAAGTTACTAGTATAAACATTTGGATTGAACCATTAATTAACTTCTTATATGAACTATTAATAAACATCTTACATTTATGCACACAAATTATTCACCTATTTCTCAAAGTGCCTACTAATTACTCGCCGATTTCTCGCAGTGTAATAAGCGAATTAAATTACTACTAATGCAGAAATGTCTCTCATTCCTCAACCCTTGATCATTTCAGATAATTTTAAATGAAATATGATTGCATTTGGTCATTTAGTAAATTGTTGGCAACAAGGGTGGCAGCGTGGGTGTAGGGGGCAGGGCAAGCAGGGCAGCAGGGTCAGTTTTCAATTAGGTTAACTGGAAAATGTAAAGCGCTTGTTCGGCTGCTGATGGTCAACAGAATGTGACACACGCTAAATGCCGCCTAACTGTGGCCGCATAACGCAAGTGCACTTAGTTTTTAATACCAGCGCATCTTGCTGCATGCCACATGCCACGCTAAAAACCACAGCAGCCGTTGCCGCCTCCACCAACGATGCCGCACTCAGCTGTGTTTGTGTTTGTGTGCGGTTTTTTTGGGTGACAACGAGGGAAACTGAAGCCCTTTGCCACCCGACACCGCCTCCACAGCCACGCCTTATTGCCAGCGCATTGTTGCAATTAAAATGCAAGGAAATTACTTTAAAAAACATTTGTTGCGCTTGTCAACTGGCTGCGGCAACGCTGCGCTCCACTTCCGCTTACAGTGTCCCCCCTTCCCACCCTCTCTATCTCATTCTGTCTCTCTCTCTCTCTCTCTGCTTTGGCTGCTCCTGCGGCATTCACTTTGCCAATCCCATTGGCTTTCTAGTCACATCCGTTTGGCTTTTGTGCGCGCATATTGCAGGAGTCCTCACCCCCCCCTCAGCTTTCCCTCGTGCCTTGCGTTTTAAATTTTGCACTCGGCGAGCTTAACTAGAGTGGGTCCAGCTTTGCCACCTCCCCCAGGCACGACCATTACTTTGTCAACTGCAGCATTTTCACTTCCACTTTGGCTTACTCGGGCATATTCGCGCTTGGCCACAGGGTGTTCCAGGGAAAGGGGAAAGTAACCGCTGCCGCTTTTGCTGCTGCTGCTGCTGCTGAATTTCAATCATCAATTTCAATCAAATTTGCTGCAATAGCCGCACACATTTTATTGGCTTTGGGTTTACAAATTCGACGGCTTTGCTGCCAAATGCAGCTGCAAAACTTTTAATTCAATTAGCCAAACAGGCAGCTGAGCCGCGAGAGGGAGCAAGAGAGGGGACGAGAGCGATAGTGAGAGGCAGAGAAAGAGGCTTATGTCAAGAGAAAATCACTAAGATATTTAGTGTAAATAAATGCAGAGCTTAATTGATGTAGATTGATGTAGAACAGAAAAGGAATTACGATCAATCCAATTTCTTATCTAGATATATCTTAGGAATGCACAGAAAATATAGAAAACAAGCCAAAGAAACTTCTTAATGTAAAGTATAATAAAAATAATAATAATAATAAAATAAAGTAATATACACTGCGACTTTTATTATATATTTATTTATCTCTATTACATATATTATTTATCTTTATCTATATGTACACTCGTGATAGTGAAAAGTCCCCATCTGTTGATTTTCAACTACACAATTCAAAGAGAAACTTTTGTCTTGAATAAGTTCATGATTAACTTCGGTATCAACTTTCTTTTTATTAATTTTCTTTTCATTTAAAAATGCACGGTCCCCTTAACCAACTCCGACAGCTCCCTTGATACCCTTTACAACACTGCGCTGTGTGACAAGCGCAGCCAACTTAACGTCAGTCAGCCCATTTTTTCGCTGTCGAAACGGAAGTTCAGTTGAGAAAGAAGCGTGGTGAGCTGAGTTGAAGTTTGCAATTTCATTTTACATTTTCCATAGAAAAATTATTAAGAAATTGTGTAACTTGATGTAAAACCAATTCCAAACTCTCAAATTTCTTTCAGACCCAACAAACAGAGTAACCATAAATACACAAACCCAATAAAAAAAAAGAAAGAAAATAGAAATGGGCAAGAAACAGAAGATGAAGAAGGCAGCCATCAAGGCTGCTGCAGCAGCAGCTACTGTTGCTACTGTTGCCGCAACTGCCGCAGTTGTTGATGAGACCAGCAGCAAGAAAAACATCAGCAACAGGAACAACAGCAGCACCAACATCAGCAACGGCAACAAGAAAAAGAACAACAACAAGAACAATAAGAACAAGGGCAGTTCCATCAACGACAAGACCAAGGAGGACAATATGCAAAAGCTGCTCAGTTTGGCCCAAAAAATTCAGGCAATGCCGAGCGGCAGTGCCGCCCCCAAACGCAAGAGCCACGCCTCCTCATCGGGTTCAGGCTCGTCGGCAACAGACAGCGAAGAGAGCGATACTGAGAAGGGCACCGAGAAGGAGGATGATAACGATTCCGATGAAAAAACCAATTTCGATCGCACTGTAGTGAACATCTATGACGATGACGATAATACTGACGATGATGCCATTACGCTGGTGCAGCAGGCATCGACACCGGCCAATTCGGGAAAGCGGGCAGGTGGCAATGTGGTGAACATTCCGAAGTATTCGCGGGGTGAGAAGAAGGCACGTCGTCTACTCATGAAGCTCGATCTAGAGCGCGTGCCGAATGTGTCACGTGTGACCATGCGCAAGGCCAAAAACGTTTTGCTCTGCATCGATCAGGCCGATGTGTACAAGTGTCCACACACCAAGACACTCATTATCTTTGGGGATGTGCGTGTCGAGGACACTTCCAATGCAGCTGCTGCTCAGGCTGCCGAGCGTTATCTGAACGATGTGAATGTTCGCCCGGCACAGGATAAGCCTGGCCAGGGGCCCGGCCAGGACGAGGACAAAGAGGGCAACGATGACGACGAGGATGATGAGGAACTGGCTGCCAAGCTCGATAATGGTCAGCTTGATGAGAAGGATATCGAGCTGGTCATCATGCAGTCGACCTGCTCGCGCCAGAAGGCCATCAAGGCACTGCTGAAGCACAATAGCGATGTGGTCAATGCCATCATGGAGCTCACTGTCGGCTGAGCAACAAGAGATTTTGAGTATCTTTCTTTATACCGAGTTTACTCATGTTTATATTAAAATTTGAGTAAATTTTAAATGTGTTTTGCTTCTTGTAGACATTATAGAAGCACTTCTATGAGTGCTCCAAGCTTGACAAGTTTCAGAGCGGGTATTTCTGTGCTTTGCATTGCAGATGTTTATTTTGTATGTCTTTGAATAGTTTTCAATAATCATTTGACAAAAATAAATCAACAAATTAGGCACTTTATGCATAGGAAGTTTATTATATGTGGAAAGCGTAAAAGGAATTCTGCAATATTTAAGGTTATGTACTATATATAAATTTGGAAAATATCTCTTTTGATTATATCTAGAAAGGTTCCTTTCTACTCTATTGTAAGGCATTTATTTCGAATTTTTAGCAAAAATCATTAAGTTTTTGTGATTATCAGAAATACATCATGACACAACAATCTTCTTAGAGAAACATATTTAACAGTCTTTGCAAGAGGTTTAATGGCATTCTTAAGTTTCTTTATTTCAATATAATCCACAATTTGTGCTTGTCATGAATCTTTAGCATTTACAAACAATTAGGAATCTCAAATATTTCAATTAAATTCGCTACCATCGCTGTCAGTCTCTTCCCCTTTTCATTCACCCTCTCTTCTTTTTCTTTCTCTCTCTCTCTCTGTCATCTTTTTTACATCTCCCTACCTCCATTGTTTGCACACTTTAGCTATTTTGTCAGTCAACTTTTGATATTGTCATCTTTTGCACTCTTTGTTTATCTTTCTATCGGTGCTGCCTTTGTTCTTGAGCCTTGCCTCTTTCTGACAACTCGCAACTCCGATTGTTTGTCCAACTATTTTGCTCTGGCATTTTCAGCTTTCCCCAGGAGTTTTTCTTTTGCCATTGTTTGTGGGCAATGTAATCAGCTTTCCAGTTGGCTAAAGGCACTTGCGCTCGCTTAGCCATGGCCAGTGCCAGGTGCGGCGCGTCATTCAAAGGACTTACTGTATAAGTATTCATTCAATTAAAAGGGCTTTTGTTGTATGGCACAGTTGACAACTCTGTGCAGTGCCGCCGCAGTGCCTAGGTTGCCTTGCAGGGACTCTGTCGGGACAAGCCACTTAATAAATGGCTAGCTCTAACTTTCGGCTTAATTTCATTCAATTTGCAGCTGTCGTCAGCAGCCGTAAAAGCGAATTTAGTTTTGCATTGTGGCAGAATTTGTCTCGCCAGCTCTGTGCCCACCTCTCTCTTTCTCTGTATCTGCTTGCCAACACTAATCCCCCCCCACCCTTTTGCTTTGCCGCACGTGCGACAATTTCATGCGCGAAAATTACCCAAAAAAGTGCTTGCAACTTTCTATTTTCTACCACCGCAGCGGAAATTGATTAAGTTGGACTTGGCGATTGGCGAACGCGCTGAAAATACGTAAACAGGAGTCTACAGCTATCCAGCCAGCATAAAGAAGGTGCTGGCAAGAAGAGAAGAGCAAAAGGAAAACGTGTCTTGGCCCTCACCTGGGGCGTAACATCTTTTTCGGTTTGCTTTAATAGCTTAAGCAGTCTAAAACAATGTGAAACTGCCACGCCTAATCGCACCCCTGGACCACGCCCCCTTGCCGATTGTAATTTTCAACGCCCACCAAATGCTGCAAAACAATTTCAAGTTTTGTTCATCTTGTGTTGCATACTTCGCGGCGGGCAGAAAACTCAAAGCTAAGCCGAAACGTTTATAAAGTAACTTCTGTATAGCTGCTTCTTGTGGTTGCTGAGTCTCTTTCTCTCTCTGTCAAGGTGACCAGCTGCGGAGTCGTTTTTGTCTTTCGCTTTCAAGTTGATTTCGTTGCGCATTTCTTGACCAAAATCCGCAAAGGATTTGTGTGTGCGCGCCTCCTCGTGTCGCCTGTCAGTCGCTGTGCGACGGGGCATGAAACCAGTTTTGTAAGCCTGCCTCTTGGCCGGAGACGCACCTCATACGCCCTGTTGGCCAGTTCATCACTTTGTGGCCAAAGCATTCGTTTACTTTTAAGAGCTAATCACGCTGCCTGGCAGCTTGGCAGCTGGCAACTGGCATGTGGCATGTGGCAAATGGTAAGTGGCATCTGGCAGGGCCAAAGGTCGCTCGCATTGTGTTTTGGGCTCAAGATGCTGCGTTACACTTTAGAGCACTTTGGTGTGCTGCCATTATTGTGAATATTGAGCTGGAGAAGGCGCAAACAAATGAAAGACAGAAAGACCAAACAGACAAACAGAGGGAGAGGGAGAGGGATACAAAGAGATAGAGAGAGAGTGTGAGGCTGAGGCCACGCAAATCTCGAGTGAAATTGGAAGTTGGCACCTGCCTTGTGATTTAGGACTGGCGCGTCCGGCTCGAATTACCGCAATGCCTTTGTGTAACTGAAGCACCTCAAAGTACGCCCGTTTAGCGGATAACAAATTGCTTTTATCTGGCTCCTGCACACACTCACACATACACACAGACAAGGTACAACACACACAAAGCGCAAGACACACACACAGCTCATAATTCCGTCCCACTCTATAAGCAGCTCAGCGTGAAAAGGGCTTTTCCGTTCCGGGCTAGCCCCGAATGAAAAGCAATTAGATAAGACCAAACACAACTCTCTCTCTCTCCCCATATCCCTTTGGCAATTGGTTGCGTCGACGGCGGCTCCAGCTGTGCTCGACGGGCGTAATTTATTTGTGCCAAGGGCAGGGGGTGAAATCGTTGAATGGCAAAACGGAAAAATATTTTCTCGCAAATCTGTTTTGATTTGATATGAAATTAAAAAAGGGTTTCGCACAAAGAAAATCCGTCTAATTTCATTATCCGCACAGTGAGGGAGGCAGGGAGGGAGGCAAATGCTGACCTGCTTTGTGAACTTGTTTCAATCATGCCCAATTATAGCGCAAATATTTACCAAGGTTTCAAAATAATTATATTTTATATCAGAAGTTCTGTGCATTGCATATTTTTAGCTTGTTAAGTCGATAAGTTTTTATATGACTTTATTTTTAGCAGAAGAATACGTTAAGCAGCTTTGTACGGCCACTTTGAGGAGATTTACTAGTTGCGCTCAACTAATTGATGGTCTCGGTGCGCGGTTGCAAGTTTTCACATTGCCTGGTTACGTGGGAAGTTTATGATACTGCGCAATTTGCAGATTTGCATCCCCCTTCGCTGCCATTACCTTCCCGTTCATGCAGCCCAAATTAAAAGCCAGCAGCAGCAGCAGCCAGTGGGGAAGGGGAAGATATTCAATTTGAAAGCAAACTGCATGGAAATTGTGCACATCCTGCGCACTGAATAAACCTCATACTACATTGCCATCGACCCATCCCCTTCCACCTCCCTCTACCAACAAAGCCGCTTATAATGAAGGCTGCTGCTGCTGCAACATCACACTGCAACGGTAACAGCGCAGCTCCTGTTGCTCTAACCGAAGGGTTCGTGGCACGAGTCTTTATGAGTATTTCCGGTGTAATACGTTATGCGCAATATTTTATTCATTTCCTGTTTCCAGGAACCTTGCACGATAATCAAAGAAGCATTGTCAGATTTATTTGCTCCAGCCAAACTCGCACTGATAACCATGTTAATGTTCCCGATGACATATCTGTGCATTTTCAATCTGCCAGAGGGGTCTGTGTGTGTGTGCCTGTGTGTGCCTGTGTGTATCTCTGTGTATTTGTATTTCTCGGAATATCTGGGTAGTAACAGAGAAAACTGCATATCAATTGGAAATCAACTGTCGATGCTTTCCGAAAAAACAAATTGCGCAGTTGGTGAAAAAGGCGTGTATATGTGTGTAACTGGGCCCCGCCCCCCTTCCATCCACGATTTGCCTATCGCATGTGAAACTGTCAGCTACAGTTGCATACAACCTTTGTGTGTATCCCCCAGATGTATCTATCTGCCAACGCATACGCGAGTGTGTATCTTATCTGTGACACGATTCGATGATGATAACAGGAAATTGATATTTCACGATTTTCATCATGAGGTTGTTTAATTTTCGTTGCCCGCTTACGTGCATAATCAATGTGCAATTTTATCATTAATTTATGAATAATTTCATTGATAAACATATTTTCATATTGACAGCATTTTCCAAGCTATTTCACAATTAATCGCAAACCAAAAAAAACTTAATTGAATTGTAAAAAACTTACAGAAAATAACGAAATTAATTTGCAATTTAATGGCAAACGAAATGTTTGACAAATGTTTGAAAATTAATTGCGCAAATTGCAATTTGTCGCTCAAGAGGCAAGAGGTAATAAAGTTTTCATAGCATACTTTCACGCGCTCACTTAAATAGATCATTCAACATGGCGGCCAGGAGAAGGCTCAGCAGCAGCCCACGCACTGAGCACATTTACATAAAAATGTAATCAACAAAAAGTGTTACATACTTTCGAGCGCAAAGCAAAATAAACCTCAAACCTGCCGCAAAGAATTATAAAATAGAAAATTTGCTACCCTTCAAAAGAAACTTTTAACCAAATTGCAAAGTTTTTACGTTCATACGAACATTTTCTTAGCTCTTTATTATTTCTTTTTGGCAGCTTGAGCTAGAGGTTTTTTCCAAGTGACTTACCACAGGAAGTGCGCAAAGTTCTCACGATAAGCGTCCTGCATTTTGGCATCGGTTGCCATATGTTGCTGAATGCCACACGCACAGCAAGCAAGCAGGACCCACAGCAACAGTCGGAGCAACAGTCAGAGCAGAAGACGAAGAGGAAGAGGACACTGAGCTGGCCACACTCGGAGCTGGCGACTCGGACTGGTTATCGTTGATGCTGAGCTGGCGCAGAACACTAGCTGGGATTTTTCCTACTTGTTGTAGGAGTTCACTTTTCTTATTTAACCGCTCAACCGTCTTGGCCCAGCGTTCACTTCGCTGCGCTCACCAGGTTGAACTGAACTTGCCTCGCAACGCGTGCCACGAAGCGAGCATCAGGTAGCGCCACAGCACGACGACAGCGCCAGCTTCGTCCACTGCCGACGTGAACCGAGCAGTGAACGAGGCATACGAACTGCTCACTCGGCACGATGACAGCCTTCCAGTCTTCCAGTCGCGAGCCTGGGGTAATGGCTAGAGCAGCTTTCGAGCTAGGCAAGCTTTCGTTGCTGCTGCTGCTGCTGTTGCTATTGCTACTCCTGTTGCGTCGGCAGCGACGCCGCCCACGCAACTGAAGCTTTCTGCGTGTTCGGCAGCTTTCACGCCCACGCACGCAACGACTGAGTGGGCGGCAAAGTGGGTGGGGCGAGGGCTGTTGGCGCCTATGCGAACTGGCGCCTGTGCCCAGTGTGAGGCAATTGCGTAGCGCCATCTCGCTTGCTACGAGACGCTCTGTCTCACTCTATCTCTCTTCCCCTCTCTTTCTCACTTCCCCTCCCTCTTTCTCCCTCTGTATCTCTTGCTGTAAGTCGCTTTCCAAAAATAGCAGGCGTACGAACATTCTGGTTAGTCTGCTCTACTAGGCTCAATTCGAGCCTGCTGTCTTCCTCTTCCCCTTCCTGCCTCCCCCTCCTCCTTCCTCTTGCAATTGCGGCTTTGTATACGTTTCCATTTACATGGCGACATCTTCAACTAAATGTTGTTGCAACTTTTCCTTTTAAACAAACTGCCAACTCAGTGTTTAGCCCCTACTCCACAAAGCACACACATCCTCCTTCCCCTCCCCCACTACTAAACTTCACTTGTTTTCGTCAAGTCTTTATAAGCTGATATCGTTCTTCATTTCGTCCCGCTATTTTTAGGCATTTTGTATTTTTTATAACGCCAGTTGGCAGGCAGGCGCCTGCGTAGGGAAACCCCCCATTGATTTTCTTTTCAGCTCCTGCCTCGTTTTTGGGCGCCTGCCGACGCCTTTTATGAATGAACTTGGCTCACATCTTTATTATGTGACTGGGGGAGCAGTGCACTGTGTCGCTTCTGCTGAGGCTTATGGGTGCGACACTGCCACACTGGCTAAGGCAATGGCAGAACGGACTGGTATCAGATTGGACTCCCTCCCAGGGGCGAGTTTGCAATGTCACTTGCAATCTCATTAAGTAAATGGATTGTCGTCGTCGTCGTCGTTGAGGTTTCGTGATGCGCATATGACGCCATTGTTTGTCGATGCCAACATGTCCTTTGTATCCTAGTAGTTGACGTAAGTGTGTGTGTTTGTGTGTATGTGTGCCTGTGTGTGTAAGCAATATCCTTGCCGGACTTTGGAAACGTGCGCGGATTATGATTAATATTTGCTCGGTTTTAAATTAATTGCAGCCAACGGCTGTCGCCTCAATGTTCATTAATAATCGCTATAATATAATGAATCAAGTGAGGCAGGCAGCAAAGTATACGCAAAGAAAGGAGAGGGAGTGGGGATGACCAAGTGTTTGGGCAGTTAATCAAGCAATGGACTCATTATGCTATATTTGGATTTGATGAGCTCTACGATACATGTGGGCATAGTAAAAATAAAGCAGGCCTTGAGGTAGGACGCGCAGGTGTGCCAGCTGTTTTGTTTGTTTTATTGATTAGTTCCTAGAATTTTTGTACATTTTTTATATTGTTTTTAGCTGAACATTGACCATGATAAATTAATATTTAATAATTTTCATTGCATACTTTTCAGCAGAATTCATAGATTATTTAATATGGCATTTTTGTTCTATTTCTTCGCAGATTTTGTGAATTTGCATAGATAAATCATCAAACTATAATATATCCCTCAATAAACCAGCTCAGCATATTATGAGTAGGACAAATTAGGTAACTGTTAGCTTGATTAATGTAAGCTTATTATGCATAGTTTTCCCTTTTTCGCTACACAGAAAAAGTAAATGTATTTAATGATCTCCTTATAAGTAAAAAAGGCACTTTATTCATATGCATTCAATTAGCCAGTTAAAAATAGATCAAACCGGTTGGACTATGCGAGTTGTTTGCAAACTAATTATGAATATTTTCCATATCAAACTTTTGAGCTGAATACTTTTTAATTAGTCGTTGCATTGGCTGCTCCAGACTATTTCTGCATATAATTTACAGCATTCGTTTCAGCTTTTCCTTTTACTTTTTGCAGCAAATTGTAATTCACAATTCATGGAGTGACGTAGACCACTAACAAAGTAAATATATATGTGGATTCTCACTGAATAAAGCATTGTTTGCTATGTGCCAGTAGGAAAAATTAAAAATAGCACAAGCGTTGGCAGAATATGCAAGTTGTCAACAAGATTATTGCACAATTATTATGAATATTTTCCACATTATTACATTCAGCAGAATCCATTTTAATTAGTCATTGCATTGACGTCCACTGACTATTTCTGAGAAATGTTTACAGCATACTTTTGCAGTTGCATTCCTTTTGCTCGCTGGCTTTGAAGAAATTGCAATTTGCATTTCTCGGAAAGTTGTCTTTGAATAGTAAAATGGATAGGAATTTACTAACAAGGTCAGCTATGGAATTTTCTAGACCACCAACAAAATTGACAATTGTTGATTGTCCAACAATTATTTCACTACTCAACAAACAAAAGTAATCATGACTGCGATTGATTTATGAGTTCAGTTTTGCTCCACATTCCCATACAGAACAAGCAATAGTTTATCGTTCATATTTAGATAAAATCAATACCATTCTGAACCTTATCTACATAGACAGACCCACACAATGTATCAATGTTATCAATTTATAAAAATCAAGCGCAAACGATAACAAAATCGTTTTTCCATTTGCATACGACAATAACAGCTTGAACCACATGAGGACTCTCAAAGAGAGAGAATTCTCAGTTTATGAACCTATTCGACTATTAAAGAGTGGAGGCAAGTCCCAGGGCAAGTTTCACTTTTAGTGGCGCCTGCCGGTTTTTAGTTTATCTGCGGTTTTATGTGATATTTTATGAATCGCTTTTTTATATGCCGCACGTTGTTGACGCACAAATATTTGCGTTTCATTTATAATGTGCAGTAGAGACTAAAGGGACTTCACGCAGGGATGGATGAGGAATTGTGTGTGCCAGAGCTTCCGGCTGTTTGCACAAGTCTTAATCAAAATGGATTTCTCCGGGTGACATTTCTATCTGGCGCAGCATACAAATGCGACATCTCCCATAGCCCAGCTATATTTAACGCTGAGTAACTTGTACCACATACGCATTCTGCCATCTAACAGACATGTCAACAGCATTCAATCACATAGCCCACGCCAGGCCTTACCTCATAGCAGCTGCTGCTCTTACAGCTCCTGCTGTGGAACAATGCTACAAGTCAAATCGAATCGAATCGAATGGAATCACATGTTCTCGCACCTGACCCATCCGAATTTGCACGTGACACTGCGACAACGTATTCTAAATCTATTACAATTACCAAGACACCTTAAACAGATGCTAACAGCATTTGCAGCTGCTTTTCACAGCTATTTTTAGAGCACAGGCAGAAAGGGCAAACATTTTGAAGAGAGTGTTTGCAATTGGGCAATCAGATAGTCGTGAATTTGTGAATGGCAGACGCTTTTGTGTAACAGTTGAATGTATATTGTATTGATATATCAAATTTGGGAACTTGAATATCGCAACAAGAGGCTGAATTAACATTACAACACCTTATTTATATAGTATGTCTTTATTTGTCATTTCTAGACAGTATCTTTTCTAAGTGACATCCAACTATATATTGAGAGTTTTTTCGTGTAAAAATAAAATATTACCTTCTGTGAAGGAATAATCTCAATGCACTCTCGATGAATATATTTGTATAAGAAAATACGCGCGTTGTTTATACACTTTAAAGGGCTTATTTTAACTAATCTTAGAAAGACACCGCCGTAGTACAATTCGTATCGCTGCACATCCTATCAATTAATCTATTAATAACCTTCGACTAATCTTTAACAATTATTTTGCAAATATATTTACCTTGTTTAAAAAATCGTAGTTTGATCGTAGTTGATTTCATATAAATATAATTAATAAATTAATCCATCATATTATCTGGTTATTAGAAGTATTCTACCTTCACTTTACCTCTCAAAGAACTGAAGAATTACTGAACGCGGACGTTCGTTAACGATTGTAATTAATTTCTCGAACTTGACTTCAAAGTGCTCTCTTAAGATAATTATACGCAAATTGTTTTGTGCAATCAATCAGACAGACAAAGCGAAGCTGCATGAATAATTGAGGAAGGCAGCGCTGTGTCACGCGTCGCTAATGGAGGAGGCCGTTGGCAATTTGCATTTTATGTTGCCTACTTTTGGGCGGCAATTGTAAACGGGTCCTGCCCGAAGCGACGCACCTGTTGCGAGGCACACACGCGCACACAACACAGCAAAGGTCAAATCACTTAGGTGTGCACACTCTATAGCCATGTTAGGGGGGATATACGATATTTATATATATACATATATAGGATATATGCAACGACTTACCTCAGTTTGACATTTATGGCGTGGCTCATGTAGGTTTTTATTTCATTTTCAGCGCAAACGAACGAAGACATGCAAATTTCAGTTGTTGTTCTCGTTGTTATTGTTGTTAAAACGTTCTTATTGCTTGCTCGATTGTTGTTGTGTTTTTTTTTTTAATTCTTGTTCTTGTTGTGTTTGGATTTTCTTTAATTTTGAACTTCTTTAAATTTGGGGAGGAGAAGAAGGAGAAAGAGATTGCCAACTGAAAAGAGCCACAACACAGTAAACACTGATAAAAATGTATTAACTATTTAAGTTAACAAATTATGTTTTGTTCTGCGATTTTGCTACGCCTTTTCTTCCTTGGCTTTTCTTTTAGCTTTCCTTTGCGGCAGGCGGGCGGGCAACAACTTCTTTTTGACGCAAACAACGTCAGCGACTGACGACAGCAGCAGGCAGCAGCGGCCGCAAGAAGTGCCCAGCGAAACGCGACTCCCAAAAGGCCAAAAGGGAGAGAGAAGAAAGGGAGAGAGAGAGCAAGAGAGTGTGCGCTGCCAAAAAGAGCGTGTATGGGAGCTTGTGAGAGAGCGCCGGTAATTCGATTTGTGTGTGAATGACTGTAGATGACTGTGTGTGTGTGTGTGTGTGCATGTGTGTCTTCTGTTTGTATTTGTATTATATGTGGGCAGGCGGCGGCAGTCCGCAGGTGTTTTGCAGGCGCACACGACGATGACGTTGATGCCAGAGCCGCGAGAGAGAGAGACAAACACAAACTGCGAGCAAGAGCGAGAGGAAGAGAGGAAGAGACTCACTCAAGCTGGGCCAGGGCAACTAATTGCCCCAGAAGAAGAAGGCAGTGCGGCCAGGCCAATGTTTATGACACTGATATTGCCAGCTTGTTTTGTGCAAGCGGCTAAAAAGGTGAAAAATGTCGCACGCCTACACAAGAGCAAGTGAAAGAGGGAGGGAGGAAAGAGAAAGGGGGACAGGGAGAGGCAGGCAGCAGGACACTTGCTGAGTGCGGAGGAGGCGCCGTGCAGAAGGCGGTTACATTTAACAACGCAATAAGCTGGCGCTGCTGCTGCTGTCATAGGCAAACACATATATTACACTCTCTGTGTGTGTGTGTGCCTGTGCCTGTTTATATGTGTGCGTGGGTGTTTGTTATTGTATTTGCTTTCGCTGTTGCTTGCACAAAATTGTTCGTTACGCACTCGCACGTACACACGCACACAAATTCTCTAAATAAACTGCACGTCACACGTTGTTGAAGCTGGCAAAATTAGCAACAACAACAACAATAGCGAAGTCAGCCATATGCTGGAGTCGTGCAATTTGTGTAGCATACTTTCGAGCTTGTCACTTAAAGGCAGCGCAACTTAGCGCACACACACACCCATGGAAATACATATGTATGCATGCGCGTATTTATCTAATGAAGTTCAGTGTCAAATTTTCCATTTTCGCTTTCAACAAAATAAGCGCACAGGCAGAGCCAAGTCCCAAAAGCTTTGCCTCTGCCTACTTCGCTGCCTCTGCCTCAGTCGCCATATTTGTTCATCAGTTTCTTTAAGGCAGTTGCGAATTTGTTATAAATTTTATACACACACACAAATATAAATAAACTATTGCTTTACATTTTTAGTTGTTGCTTGTAGTTTTTCTTTTTGTATTTTTGTTGGTTGAGAATTATTTGTGTTGCCTTTTGCTTTGCTTCGTATGTTGCCTCTGCTCTTCTTAAGTTGCTTTTTTTGGTGGCTGCTCGCGTTGACCGTCAGTCGAAGGACTGCCTGTCCTACTGAAATTACGTTCGTTTGCAGCGCTTACGCTTAACGTTGCTTGCGCTCGGCGCCGTTTGCCACTTCGGAGTTTCGGTGCTAACATATGCGCACACACACACACATACACAGAGAGACAGACACACGCACACACTCGCATGCTTTGCTTGAACAAAAGCAGTTTGTTGCCTACAAATTCCTACGCATTTGCGTGTCGGTGTAGCTGAGTATATGTGTATGTGTGTGTGAGTGTGTGTATGTGTGTTGGTGCTGTAGGTTAGGCACACGCGCGCGCCTCGCGCAAAAGCTTTGCAAGCTCTGCAAAGCCCCCCGAAAATGCTTTGTACCAGTTTGAAGTTTAAATGTCAATTGTCAGCAAAGCAGCGTACAGTGGTGGCCACAAAAATGTGCCAGCTGTGTAGGCAAGTCACTTATACTGCATAAGCCCATAACTAATTATTGAAATAAATAAATAACATTCTATTTATGTATTTTATAACTTAATTGGCGTCTGCTTATTGTCTATATGCCCACCCGCGTAGCGCAGCGACAACTTTACAGCGCGCCCTACTGCTCTGCCTGCACACTCCCTGTCACTCCCCCCATGCTTCTCCGCCCGCTCACTGTGCCCGCTTGACGTAGGTTGACAGCTGTTTGCTTTTTTGCGAGGCACTTTAGTGCTATTGATTTTGCCCGAGCGCAACAGTTTGAAAGTCGCAGCTTTCACTTTCGTGCACAGCCTCCCTACTGCCCACTACCCCAGCCCAATTCTGCACACTCACTGCGCCTGTCCGCGCTGCTGCATGTGTGTTAGTGTGTCAGCGCAACGCGTGCGCAGGCAGGCAGGCAGCGCAAAAGCTTCAGCAGCCGCAACAGCAACAGCCTGTTGCAGACGCAGGGCGGGCAAAAGCTTCCCCAGCAGCTGGAAGGCAACAGCAACCCACACACAGCCCCACAGCGCAGTCCCAGACAATGACCGTGTGTGCCTGATACACACACACACACATACATGCACCCATACCCACGTAAGCATTACCATACATGCCACGGCGTCGTGGTCGTCGTGCTCGTCACATTGCTGCGCATAACGAATTAAATTTAGCACTCGATAAAGCCAAACTGCAAGCCGAACTAATCCCGTTTTAATGAGTTTCTCTTGCTCTGCTGCCTCCTTGTGTGGCCTCTTCAATGGGCTCAAACTAAGCCACGGCTAAGTGTTGGCTTTTGAGCTTTGACTTGGTTCGAGTATGAGTGGAGAAGGCAGCACAGCATGAGGAAAGCAGCTTGAATAGTTTGTTTGTCTGTTTGTTGGCGCAACAGGTTGCCACAGGGAATTTGTGTGGCCAAAGTGTTGCATACTTTTAGGGCGGCATATAAAAAGAGAAATTTAAAGTATGAACTCGTTTATTTCCCCAATTTGTCTTTAAAAAACACATATTGTATTTTAAAAAGTATTGAAATATTTGTAAAAAGTTCTCGAATCTTCCAAATTGAATGCAACGATTAATATGATTATTTTCTTTATATCCTTTATCTCTTGATTTATTTTAAACCTTCCCAAGTGCCTTTAAAAACTCTTATAATTTTTTTGTTTTTTTACATTTCATGTAAATCTTTATTCATTGTGTAAATTTTGTTGGTTTTAGTTAATAAATTTCATTTTGTTTGTAAGCCTGTTTTCCTTTTTCTCAATTTGTTCGCAAGTGTCTAGCTATAAATTGATTACGTTTTCTTTTTTATTTAATTTCTTTTTAGGATTTTCGCATGTGGTTTAAATCTTTTATATTTATTTTGTAAGTATAATTCAAAAAGTTCTCAAGTCATTTGCATAAGATGAACAATTTTCCCATATTTATTGTGGTTAATTCGATATATTTCAGTATTTATTTGTAGTATTCTTTGAAGTTGTTGCGAAATGCTCTTGCTGTGCCACATGAAAAGTCAAGTTTCTACATCGTTGTTTTTCTTGTTTTTGTTGGTTTTTTTTTGGAATTTTTTTCGTTTCTTTATTTTATATATATATATATATATTTTAACTAAAAAGTTTCGTTTCGCTTATGTTTGTATGCGTTTATTTCTCTTGTTGTGTGTTTTATTATATATTGAATACAAGTTCTAAATAATTTCGAGCTTAGCCTTTTTTTCTTGTGTGTATGTGTGTGTGTGTGTTTGTATGAAATTAGATGTAGGTGTTTAATGTTAATGTATAATGTAAATTAAACCTACTTAAAATTTGGTTTTATGCTAATTTACACAAAAAATACACAACTAAATCAATCGTAGAACTACGCTTAGAAACGATATCGAAACTAGGACTAAGCTTAAGCTATATGTGTGATGTTTTATGCTTATGTGAGAGTGTGTGTGTATGTATGGGTGTGTGTGTGATTCTCTGTTTCGACGGGTTTTTGTACAAAGCGTTTTTAATGCAATAAATTATTGTGACGGATTTGTTTAGTAACTGTACGTGGACTGACAACATCGATAAGGCAAGTCTGATTAGGCGGCGACGGCGACGGGCGACAATTTGTGTAGTGTAGTGTAGCTACTTCAAGAAGTTGTTGACGGTTGTTGCCTCGCAGTGCTGAGAGTACTTACACATATCATTAATCGATTACAATCGATATGCATATCGATTATATTTATTTGTAGCTTAAATTTTGGTTTCTTTTAAAGTCTAAGTAAAAGGCACTGATTTTCCTATTCGATTCCATAGTACATGTTCAATTGTAAGCTGTGTCAGTGTGTGTGTGTGTATGTGTGTATGTGTGGGGGATTCCCGGGGGCAAGTGCGAGGTGCAACGAGTTCACATTGCAGCATTAAAACAACAACAACAACAATCAGCAACAACCGTCAGCTCTCAATGTTGCGCGTATGTCTCTCTCTCTGTGTGTGTGTATGTTTGCATGTTGTGTGTGTGTGTGCAATGAAATATACAAAATAATAATACATTATGTAATTACTAAAAGTGTAATTGAAATACGCGTGTATTTGTGTGTGTCTGTGTGTGTGTTAACAGATTTTCTCTTTATCTTTCGCTTTATAATATTGTAAATTGTTTATGTTTTTTCTTCTCTTTCGTAGCTACATTTAATTTACATACATTTATTGGCTAATACATAAGATGTGCATGTGCATATGTGTGTGTGTAGGGGTGTGGTAGTTAATATAGATATATATATCCGACTTTTGCTAATTTTAGTGCATAATTTACTTTTATTTTCTCTGAATGCTGCCTCGATTTCAATTTATCATCAATTCTCCTTCTTCTCTATCTTTCTCGTTTCTCTTTTGCTTAGCTTTAACTATGAGTATGAGATGAGTTTTGAAAGCAGATTTTGCAATGATTGTGTGTGTATATGTGTGTATGCTTGGTGTGTGTGTGCTTGGTTTTGGTTCAATAATTTAATATAATTTAAATATTTGTGTATTTTGTTTTTAGTTTATAGTTGCTTAGAGTTGTTTTTTGTTTGTTTTCTTTATCGTTTCTTCTTTTCACTTATGGTTTACTAAATAAAGCATTCAATTTAACATAAACTTGCATAATTTATAGTTTCTTTTTATAGTTAATGATAGTGGGGGCGGGTGAGGGAGTTGATAATCATAAAGCAGTTACAAATAATAGTTGCAATTTAATCTATACATACATGATCGAATATAAAGACGAAAGAGGGGCGCGCCTAAATTAATAGATCTAAATATATAAAGAATTCTAGATATATATATTTCTATATGTATATATGTAGCATAGCTTATAGCGAAAATCATAATACCTTAGAGAGCTAGAGCGCCGCACCTGCACATATATACTATACAAGTATCATATCATAATCAGAGCATGCTGCATATATCGCTCTAGCACACAGCGGAAATAAAGGTTAATAATAGTAAACAATTTGGACACGGAAAAAAAAATAAACGATAATTTGTTTGATGAGTGAGAGACAAAACTTAGAACTAATCATACAATCGATATACGTATATATCATAATCAGGGGAGGACATTTTGTGAGGGGAAGTGGGGATTATACAGTATAATGTGTATATAATATTTAACATGTATGCGTTTTCATAGGTATATGTAGAGAGAGTATGGTATATGTATATATAATAATTATCATTATAACATAAACGTGGCTCGTCTGCTCGTTGTTTTTTAGTTCTTTTCAGTATTAGCTTTGTTTGCATTCTACATTTATTATCTCGAGGATTATATATATAATCTATCGCTGCTTTTATTTAGTTCGCTTGGCTAACAATTAACGCATCTCTTCGGGGTCCTTAAAATGTCGCTGCTGATACCGCTGTTGTTATTGTTGTGGCGTCTTGAGCAGCAGAATGTCCTTTTTGCGCGTGCGACTGGCTGCGGCATTGAGACGCTGATAGAAATAATTACGTCCGATTTTGCGCTGCAACTTGTAGTATTTGCCAGCTAGGAACTTTGTTATACTCTGCACATAGTCGCGCACATCCTCCTGATCCTCAAGCAAATGTATCGAGATGATGTCGATTTTGATCTTATCAAACGGCAACGTCTGCAAGATCTGCAAGAGAGAAAGGAATAAGTAAAATGATAATGGAATAAATGGTGAGTCTCTAGAAGAGACCTGCATGCGGTAGTGGTCATTCGCAAGCATGCAGATCTCTGCTCTCTGCTCTCTCTCCATTTCTCTTTACTTACCTCCAGCTCATGCCCCTGCACGCCCAGACTGAGCAGATCGTATTCGGTGCGCTCACATGCCAGCATGATTGTGTAGAGCGGAAAGCATTTCACACGCGAATTAAACCACGAAGTCTCCTCATCGTGCAAACTGTTGATGCGCACATCCTCGTTGTGTATGGTAACCTAAAAGGAGAAGAGCAAAAGAGTTTATAAGTCAGTTGAACTGTTCATTTAGATGATAAACTCACCTCTTTGGGATAGGGATTTGGGGAGACACAGGCATGCACCACCTGCATGCGCTGCCGTTGCGCATTCTGTTTGCGCAACGCAAAATACCAACGCGGTTCCGGCTCCACCAGCACGCCCAGCCAATTGAGCTGTTCACTAAGCCAGGGCGCCGTTATCAGATGCGCCAATGGGCCACTAAGCGATTGAATGACTGCACCGTTTAGCTTGCCCCCCACCAAATCGGACACATAGTGAGCCAATTGATCGGCCATGCTGCTGCCACTGCTGCCGCTACTGCTGCTGCTGTTGCCTGTGCCGGCGCTTGAGGCGGCGCCCTTGCTGAAGCCACCGACGACACTGGAGCTGCTGCTGCTGCTGGAGGCGGCACTTTTTCCCATATAAATGGGATATTTGCGCATATGAATCTGGCGCAGGAATGCAATAAGTGCGGGATCGTCTTGCGCCACGTTGCTCAGTTCGTAGTCGCGCGACATGTTCAGCCGAAATTGTTGATGCCGGATTTCTGTTGAAAGAAAGAAAGAAAAAAGAATAGATTATAGAGATGAGTTTATAGAGATCGAATGAGTGTGTGCGCACACTCACACTGAGTGAGTAGTATTGTTCATAATTGGATTTAATTAAAACTTGTTGCACCACTGGACGCGCTGACCAAGCCAGGCTCCTCTTCTGCCTGGTGGCGTGCACGGCATCAACAACGTTCCGCTTCGCTGGTGATTTTGAAGCGCATTGACCAGATTTGCATTGGCAAATTGAGCACACACACAAACACACAGAGAGAGCACCAGGAACGTCTTGGCAATGAAACCACACTAGATGTATGTACTTCACCCATTTCCACCGACAACTTGCGGACAACAATGTTGTAAGATGTTGTTGTAAGATCTCTTGCTTGTTGGTAATTGTTGTCGGTGGATTTGCATTAATTGCTGACTTAAATATAGTTTTCAGTTTGCCCTTAACTTGTTTTTGCATTCCATTCCATTGCATTCCGCATGATACAGATTGAATTGTTATCGATATCGAGTGAAGTACTATCGAAAAGGTAAAAAACGGGCAAGGCTGTGATCGCCCTTAATTGATTGTTTGTTCCAATCTACTGTATTCAACATGTTAAATTCTGCAGGGCATCGTAATCGAGTTATCGATAGTTAATCGCTATGGCGTGAAATACTATCGTCTGAGTTAAAGCTCACCTTCCATTGATTAACTGTTTCAGTCCACTGTACTTAACATGTTAAATACTGCAGGGGATCGTAGTTGGTATCAAGAAGGAAACTCTAATCGAATTTTAGGAAAGATAATTTCATTGATAACTATCGATATGGTGTGCAGTACTATCGTCGTACTCTAAGCTCGCCCTTCATTGATTTCACGTTTCATTCCACTGCATTGCACATGTTACAGAGTGTGAGGAATCGTAATCGGCATCGATACGAATTTTCAGACTTGTCAATTTGACAATCCCCAATCAAGTTAAGTTCTCACTTTCCGTATAATTTCCATTTGCATATTTCCACAAATCTTATGCAATAATCACACGCGTTTTCCTAATTACGCCCTGACATTTTGACATCAGTTTCAACGGGGTGAAAGTGAAAAGTGTTAGGTGGTTTTCGAATCGAAGGTTAAGTGTCATTGCCAAAAGCGGCAAATGAAATAGAAACAGAAACAGAAGGAGAGAGAGGAAAAAAAAACACGTTGAAAACAAAACTTGGCAAACAACGACCTCACCTGACTCAAATGAGCCTTGAAACTATGCCATCGGTCGCGGACGTGGTCGTATTCGCAGGGGGGCACCTGCCGGCCGGCCCGATGTAGGCCCATAAAATATAATGAGCGCACGGCCTTTGATATTTAGAGCAGACATGCATGCACCTCATTCCCCCCTCATAAGATACACGATGATATATGATGCAAAGGAAGCACATAAAGTAGCGAAACTAACGATTTGCTGTGTAGTTCGAGTTGGGTTTATCTCTCACTCCGATTTGGTACTTCACACTTTCCTTGCGCCATTTGCCACTTTTTGTTTCATTTTACTAGTTACAAAAAAGAGGGCACAACATGATAATAAAAGCCAAAAGAAATTTGAATTCATAAAGTACAATGTGAGGCAGAAAGACACAGAGAGAGAGAAAGAGGGAGAAAGCAAGTGGAAGAGGTAGCGCCGAAGGGGTTAGACAGGCGTGTCCAGTGAATGCATGTTTGATGACCGCATCGTGTCGTGTCTGTGTCGCAACAACAACAACAACAACAACAACAACAGCAACCGAAGTGAGTTTAGCTACAAAGTAGCATGGAACACAAAAGGTTATTGAAGCAACTTTACAAATTAATGGGTAAATGGATTATTTATAGACTTTGTATAGTGTACAAAGCTGTAGGAAAGACATAAGTCTACGACTAGAGATTCTTATTAAAGTTAGTTCATAGTTCAATCATATTTAGCTCCAAACTTTGAATAGTTTCAAGGGGTACACAAGTCGAAATTTGGAATAGTCTCAAGGGGTACAAGACATTCGTCTTCGACTACGTCTTCCGCTCATTGGAATGTTCTAAGACATGCAAGGTTGTGGTGGAAGACATTAGTCTTCGGCTCAGTTCGACATTGGTAAAGCTCTACAACATTTTTCACAGCTCTTTAAGCAATTTCATGGTAATTAACTACCTCATCGATTACTCTTTTCTCTCCCACCTTACTCGCTTAAGTCCTTTCCCCCCCGTAGATCGCCCTAGTTAGATTAGTTTGTATTTGATTTGTTAGGTTCTTTGGCAATAAATCAGCTTGCTGCGCCGTTTGTAACTTGTTTAACTGTTGGCACATGCACACAAGAGAAGAACAGGCAGTAACCATTTAGCGATTGCCTGTTATCACACACACTCGCATACACACTTGCACACGGAACATTTTGAATAGAGCAAGAACAAGCAATTACAACGAGCCCAACTCGACTACAGGAGTTGTGGAAATCAATAATAAAAGTGGCAATAGAAATGGAATAATACAACAAAGAGCAAACTGACGCAACTACAAAGGGGCTACGCGACTGGGATTGTGACTAGGGGCGGGGAGCGGTGGGGCAGGGGGTGCACACGCAATTCAGGGCATACGTATTACACAACAAGGGTAACATTGCCCCGATGTACGACGAGTATATGCAAAAGGCAAACACAAAAGTTTTTCCTCTATTTAATTTCGTATTTTTTCGGTAGTTTTATAGGCCTACCATCCCTCTCCCTCACTCTCTCCCTGGCTCTTTCTTTCACTGCGTTTATTAAAGAACTTTAAGCGCTCTTGTAAATTGAAAGTGCAGGAAAGTTTTACATGTGTGTGTGTGTGCGGCTTTTGTTGAGTTATTGAATAGGGCGTGGTGCAACGACGCAACTTTTATTCGACTGTTGACTGACTACCCCTGGAACTGGAACTGGGTCCTGTTACTGGGCCTGGGGGGGACATCAGTCTCAGGTCTCGGGGTCTCTCAGTCGGGTCTTTCACTCTCTCTCTCTCTCTTTCACTTTTTTTAAGTTGCCGCCGCTTAACCGCAATTAAACGTTCGTCGAAATTATTTTCTGAGCCTTGCCCCGTCATTTGTCTTGCCACCCTGATGTGGAACGTGTGGTACTGCAAGTCGAGCGACCCCTTCTTCTTCTTCATCATCGCTCTGGCAAATTAGAAATGTCAGCTTTTTGACACCGAAATTGCTAAAGGCCTCCGGGCCAGAGATTCCACTCAACTCAACTCTTCACCTCGTTCTCCTTCTCCTTCATTTCTCTCTCTTTCCCCTTGCTCGTATTTAACGGTTTTGCTGGCGCAGCTGTCGCCTGTGTTTCATTGCCATTCCATTCCTCATTCGATTATAATATCTGTTCAGTCTCTATTCTGCTGGTAGACAAATCTATAAACCATTCCGCTTAGCCCACTAATCGTCTAGCAATTGTAATGCGATCCCCTCTTCGATTGCTCAATAATAAACTGTCTACGGCGCTATCAGATTTCTATGGCTAATAGTGGGCATAAATTTTCTTTGCTGCTATCTCCCCTCTCTCTCTATCTCGCTCTCTCCTACTCATAAACTTGTCGCACTTTCCTTTCAAATTACGACCAACTCAGGCAGCGCATTAATTAGTCCAAGTTTTCACTAGAGCATTTTTATTACCATTTCCATCGTCAAAGGGAGAGTGAGCAAGACAGAGACAGAGAGAGAGAGAGAGAAACGACGAGAAATTACCAAATTGTCGCCATTTGGTCCAACAATTTTAACGAGAGGCACCCGAAAAGCAGCAACTGTTTCATATATACGCGATTATAATAAACTTTATGGTCATTTTGCGACCGAAAAGTTTATTGTGTATATTCTTCTTCGCCCATTTTGCGACAGAAAACGTTTGGAGAGCAAGAAGGGGAGCAAGCAGAGAGATAGAAGAGGGTATCTCGGGTCTGGCATTCGCCATAAATTCGCCAAACAATGCCAAGAGATTTCTAAAACGGAAGATGTTAACAACAAAAACGGAGCTGGCAATTTGAATAATAATCAGTTGAGGAGTAATTAAATATTTTATGCCTTTCATTTTGCACTGTTCCAAAGGTGGAACGACCTAAAAACGCGTCTATCTGCTTTACTACAAAATATTGACCAATAAAAAGTGTTAAGCTGCGATCGTTAAATGTCAAAAATATCTTAAAATGGTTAGATTAAAGAACACATGCTGATAGATAGAAAGATTGAGTAGAGTAGTCCCTAGACTGGGGACCAAAGTCTTAAGATACTCATTGAAAACTTGCTTTAAACAGTTTCTGAGATCTATATATCAAATTTAGCACAGTTCTGTATTCCGTTAAATCGAGTTCTAAACATACTTAAAGATTCTGTCAGTTAGGAAGATCAAATTTGTTATGCACTTGAGTTACCTAGTACATTAATCCTTGGCATAGGGTCGCGTAGTCTTTAATCTTTAGCTACCCGTCGTTAATTCTGCTAAAACCATAATTGAATTTTCATTTGCTCGTTAAACCCCTCGTAGAGAGAGAGAGATCCCTTGAGTTTCATTACAGCTGCGTGACTTGCGGCCTTATCGCGCTGGCAATTTGCACAATTGAAGCCGCCGCCGACGCCGTTGTCTGAGGTAGGGAGAACTCACACGATGCCAAAGAAATTGCGCAATTGCGCAGGCAGAAGGTGGCGGAGGGGCGGAGAGGGGAAGCAGACGTAGCGGAGGGTTGCAAAAACAAACCTGAAACCGAAATGCGGGTGGCTTTGAGCCACGTTCCAAGAGGGAGGAGGGGCAGAGACGCCAGCAGCGAATGGCGCATGCTGTGATAATGCTCTTTGAGCTTTGCTTTTCAAATTGAGCACTCGCTGCGCTTGCAGAGGGGGGGCAGAGACCAAGAGGAGGGAGAGAAGGGAAGAAGGGAGGTCTCTGATCTCTGATAGAGCCATGTCTTGTTGGCAAGCCAGCGGGGGTGGCACACACACACACACAGAGACAGAAAATTATGAATCACAGGGCGGCAACGACATCCGGTGGGCCAAGGCATGCAAAGCAGCAGGCACGAGGAAAGAGAGAGAGGGGGCAGGGGGGTAGTACGACCCGAGTCTGAATTATAGTTAAGCCCGTGGTTAAGACTGCTTAGAAGCAGCAGACAACGCAACGGGGGCGGAAAGTGGAAGTGCAGCAAGGCAGAGAGGAAGAAGTGCAGGGCAGGGCAAATGAAATTGTCGTGCTGCTTAAAGGGAATTAAATCATTAGTGTGCAAGTGTGTGTGTGTGATTGTATGTGTGTATAAGTATGATTGTGTGCATATGTATACATGCATAACTATGTGTGTGTGTTTGCCTGCCATTCCATTGTAAATTTCAATTAAAGTTGCAATTTGCAAATTGTCACCCGTTGTCAGCAATACACATGTGGTGTAATCACCACAAGTGTGAAGATAATGCCTGCTTAACATGATTAATTCAATGATTAGGCCCCCGCCATTAACCCCCCTTTTCACATACCACCTCTGCCACTCGCACAACCCCTAAAATAGGCAGGCCCCTTTCAAGTTGTTTACCCCAAAATGCAGGCACAAAATGTGGCAACGTTTCAAGATTTAGGCTAATGCGATTTATGCGATTCTTTTAGCTGTTCTTGTTGTTGTTGTTCTCTGCCAGTTAGAAGAGGGCAGCAGCGAGCAGGTAAGGCTAATGACATTTGCCAGACAATGTGCAAAACTGTCGCGCCGACACGAGAATCGAATGCGCCAGATGCGCCACGCGATGTCAACAAATGTGAAATGTGGCAACGGTGGCGCCTCACAAAAACAAGCTGAAAAAAAAAGTAAAAACAAAACAAACCCAAAATGGGGCGTTCTGACTATTGAGGCGTGCCAACAAGCTGTCAAAGAGCAGTCAGTGGGACTGTCTAGGTCGCTCTATCTCTCTCTCTATATGTGCCGCTCTCTGTTTGTCTGTTGGTTTGTCTGTCTGTTTCCCTGTCTGTCTCCCTGTCTGTCTCTCTGTCTTTGGCCAATTTGTTTAATAGTCGCGCCAAGGCGTCGATAAGTAGGCTATGTGTGGATTATGCACAGCAAAAAGGGAAATGGAAAGTGCAGCGTTTTAGCTTATAGCGCTAAAAAAAGGGGAACTAAATCAGTCAACAGTCTCGAGTAACTGGGCAAATACACAAATTAAATGTGTGAAATGAATAGAACTTGAATTGTGTCATACAACATGACGAAATGTAACACATTCTACAAGAAAGAGGCCTAAGAACTTAGTCAACATTGAAAGCTATTTATAGACATTTATATAACAAATGCACTCCAACTTCTGTTGCAATTACATGACTAACTAGCCAGCAAACCACTCATTGTGTGCCCCAATTCAATTGCCAACAAAGAACTGCGATAAGCATCGGGTATGATACCATATAGAAAACAATTGATAATACCTCAAGGTATGTGCACAAGATAAGTTCCACCTCCCCAACCCCCTTCGCAGAACCTTTTCTCTTTTTCTTTTGATCCACAGACCGACACTCTCCATACATACTTTGTGATTATGAAGAGCGCGCTTCACATCACATCACATCACATGATCACAATGAACACGATCACGATCACAATCTCATGATCAAGTAGCGCTCTCTGGGCAACCGAAACGTGACATTTACAACAAGCTGGGGGATTTTATGTGTGTGTGTGCACTTTGAGGCCCTAAAAAGAGGCCGAGGGCAAGAGACAAGTAAAGAAAGAGAGAGAGAGAGAGAGAGAGAGTGAAGCGCGTAGGCAAGCATTAAACACTGAATATTGTTTGGGTTAGTTTTGGAATGTCTTTCTACAGATTCTGTAGTCATGAGTTTGTGGAATGAATGAAAGACTTAAGAATCGTAGAAGACTTAAGACGCTTCAAGCCGCCGCAGCCGCAAGAATTTGTCACTTTAATAAGATTTTGGCTGTGAAATGATTCGAGGGAAAATGTTTGTTTTTTCTACAACCTGAGCGTGTTATATATTTATGGGGGGGAGGGGGGCGTGGCCCATTTGTATTATTATGGCTTATGAATGCGTTCGACTCGTATAAACCTAATAGAGTCATCAATGTGCCATAAAAACCGAGAGACCGAGAGGGAGACGAAGCAAGAGAGGGAGGGAGATGGACTGAAACAGCAGCCAAGCCAAGTGGCAATTGCCACGCCTTCGCCAAGTGGCAGGCCAAGCCCCGTCTAGTCAACGTGGCACCAACAACAACAAGAACAACAACAGCATTTTGTGGAAAGTGGGTGGCAATCAGCTGACTCGATTGATTGGTTGACTGAGTGACTGAGAGACAGTCGGACAGCCACAGCCGAGACTCGCTGCAATTTGGCATTGTCTTTATCGACTTTTAATTCGCTGCACAATTTGCATATATATTTAGTATACTATATAAGACAAAAGACCCTGCTGCGGAAGGAATCGATCGGCGCAAAGGAAGCGAACAAGAATAAAAAATAATAAAAAACACGCTAAATAAAACAACGAACAGCGTACAGCGAAAATTGCTAGCACTTGAGTGGAATTTAAAAGTGCACAGTGGTGCAGGGTGCAATGAAAATGAATCGAATTAAAAAGTAAAGAAAATAAATCCCTATGATATTCTATATATAATGAATTTCGAATAACTTTTAGCTGGGAATGATATAAAGGAATCTTCATGCCAAATTGCATCACTCTAGCTTTTATAGTTGCTGACTTTAGAGGGATTCCTAAGAAGTAAATTCAAATAATACTTGAAATATTATCAATTTCAAATAAAATAATATAATATGTGAATGATTTACAGAAACCTTCATGCCAAATTTCATCTCTCTAGCTCTTGTAGTTGCTGAGATCAATGGGTTTCTTATGAGATGTATTAAAAAAATACTCAAATATTATCAATTTCACATACTATTCATCTGTGTATAGTTTAAAGATACATTTATGACAAATTTTATATCTCTAGCTTTTATATTTATTGAGATTAGTGGGTTTATACAATTATTCCGATTATTGTAGGTTATGCGAAGCTTCTTACAGGCTGTTTCAAGTTACTGTTTCAAGTTAATTGTTTTAAGATACTTTTTTTAATGGTATATGGAGACCTTTACTAAGATTCCGCAATACTTAGTAACAATTTCCTGACTGAGTCACACTGTGCACACTGTGAGTTGCGGCTGCTTTTACAGCTGCAACAATGGTTTCTCATTGATTTTTGGGCCTCGTAGTCACTAAGGCTGCCCTTAGTCACTTTTGGTTAGGCATGAGTCAGCTTCCCACTTGGCAACAGAGCAGGGCAAGTGAAGAAGGGACCAAAGAGGGAACCTCCTCTCATCGTATGCAAAATCATTTCATTGTAGACTGCATCGTCGCTTTCATTGAGAGAAAAAAACGGCACAAATTAAGCAAATTTGCCTGGTACTAAGCGGAGACAAAAGCAAAGACAATATAGGCAGGCAGTGACAAGGGGAGAGTGGGTTAAAGAGACGAAAATTTATCCACGTATTCGCGCCGACTTGGCGCAATAACAAAATATTTTAGCGAATTAAAAGAAAATTGCCTCATCCGACGAGACGAGACGAGACCAGGCGAGGTTGTCTGGATATAAACTCGTATATAATTTGGATGGATGACATAGTCGTAGGCCAGATGGAACCAAACTAAACTATCTACTATTTATCATCATGTGAGAGATGACTCACTCTCTCAGCAGACTTGTAATCGAGCAACAAGGTTTCTTCTACTTACTTAGCAACTGACTAACTACACAGATCGGGTGGGTGGTTCAATTAAGGCAAGGCTCTTTTACCCAATTAAAGCCAGTCAAATGCGCTTTCTATTGTAAACGAGGCTGCCCCTGCTGTGTTCTTGATTTATGGGCATTATATTGACTATATAATGCTCTCTTGACTATACTGAGTTTAGATTTGCAACTACAGTGGAGGTTTTATGCAATATGAATGTGTGTAATCTACACACATTTTATGCAATATGAATGTGTGTAATCTAGATATTTTGGTTATTATATCAAAATTGGTTTAGATAACAACAATTTCATTATGAAATTATGACAAATTGAATTGGTAAATAAATTATCTTGATCATTTGATGAAAATCAAGTGTTTTATTATCATTTCTGTTATTATATTAAAGAATTTTAAATAGATTTAATTATATAAAATATATACTTTCTTTCTCACAACCTTTATCTCTCATTTCGTAACTACCTCAAAAGCACATTTAGTTTGGTTTATTCAATTTCTACTTTTGCGATAAGCCTTAAATAACTTTAGCAGCTGTTTTTGCATAAGAAAAACTTATAGAAAATAACTTTACAGTACCCTGTTGTTGCACAACAAAAGGGGTAGCTTAGGGAATAAATGACTTAATTGCAACTTGAAAAAATAAATAACAAGGCTTATCATTTATTTTTCTGTTCTGAATTCCCTATTCGAGCTAATACAAGGTATAAGATTAGCCGAACAATCTAAGCTTCTATTCAACTGCCACTTGCAACACTTGAGACTCCATTGAAGCTTCCCCATTGGAGCTGTAGCCCTCAAGTCAAGTCATCCATCAAATGGCAAATTAGAAATTCCTTTGGCGTTTTACTGCGGTGGCCTTTGTAGGCGGCACGTGTCGCCCAACAACAGCAACAACAGCAGCAGCAACTGCGACAATATGACAGCAGCTGCAGCTCGTCTGTTGCCAAGTGAGACGTCATCAAGGGAGTTGTTTGTTTGTTTGTTGTTGTTGTTGCTGTTGCTGACAGGAAGCGCCACTGCGCCAAAGCAAAGAAAGAGCGAGGAAGTGCGACAAGTAAAAGAGAGAAAGAGGAGAAAGATCTATGACAAAAGATGCGCTAACAAGAAACTTAGGATCCTCCTCTGTCTGAGGCAAAAGTAAACTAATCTCAAAAGTGTGCCCTGCTGCCCGGAAAAGGTGCCCAGCCAGAGGCAAAGCCAAAGGACAAGGCAACGCCAGCAGGCGCAAACACAGCCTACACATCCGGTGGAAGAAACCCAAAAAAAAAAGGAACCCCAGATGAGAGACATATGCCAAACATATCAAATTTATATAAAAAATAGGTAAATATAGAGAGGGAGGGGATATGAGAGAGAGGGGGAAAGGAGGCATAGTGGAGCAAGCAAGAAGTCCAGTCTCACCTGTCGTATCCATGTAAACAATTAATGTGGCAAAGACAAACGCAAACGAGAGCAGGCACAGGGCAATGGGCAATAGCTGGCGATAAGGCGACGGACTGAGACGCGGATCAAGTTTCTTGCTCTTGCACGAGCCTGATCCTGCCACAGACGCCGTTGCACCATCGCCGCCACCTCCGCCCCCATGATGATGATGATGGTGATGATGATGGTGTTGCTGCTGCTGCTGTTGCTGCTGCTTGTGCTGCAGTTTCTGATGATGATGTGGCTGGTGTTGTGTGGCTCCGACTGCGCTGGCTGCCGCTGCTGCTGCTGCTGCCGCGGCTGCTTTCGACTGCGACTTGTGGCAGCAGTGCGGATGGCTTTGCTGCAGTTGCAGCTGCAACGGCGCCTGTCGCGTGGGCGTCGACAATGGTGAAGAGACTGTGCTGGCCGATGGCGAGCTAATCACGCTGCTCAAGTCACTCATCGAACCGCGATCGCCAATGCCTCCTCCATCACCTCCTCCTCCTCCTCCTCGATCGAGCTGTTGATGCGGCATTTGACGGCGCTTGTGACGCAGCTGCACGTGATCTGTTTCATCGTAGCCGGTGTCTTTGGTTTGTTGTTGTTGCTGCTGCTGCTGCTGCCTCGCAATTTGCTTGCCAAAGTTGACATCGTCCACATCGTCGCACTCGATGTCATCATCATCATCCACAGCCGCCAGATTTGTTCGCGTCGGTTGCGTTTTACTCGTTGTTCCTGTTCCTATTCCTGTACCCGCATGCCCCGTTGCATGCCCCTGTGCCTGCCCCAATGTTAGTGCTGCTGCTGCTGCTGCTGCAGTTCCTAATCCTAGTGCTGTTTTGCTTGCCAAATGCGCCGCACAGCTTCTGCTTAGTGTGTACTTTTTGGGCGTGGCCTTCCGCCTGCTGTTGCTGCCGCCGCCGCCATTTGCTGAGCTGCTCGGCGCTGCCAGCTGCTCAGCGGCCAGCGCTGGATGCGCCGAATACACTTGCTGCTGCTGCGACATCATTTGCCAATTGCTCCACTCCTGCTCTTCAGCTGCTGCTTCTTCTCCTTCTCTCTGTGTCCTCTGTGTGGCAGAAAGACTCGTGGGGCGAGTCTTCTGTCCCGTTTAGCTGTTTACTCCTCCTGTGGCTGCGCTGCTAGTGCCGCGTCTGCTGCATCCTGGCGACCACGACTGCAAGAGAGAATAGAAGGAGAAAATCGAATTAGTATTGCAATCTTTATAAATTGTAGATTCAATAATACCCTGTAATAACAAATAATTACCCTCAAATATTATACGAATTATTATATCTCTTTATAAAGCCATAATACCTTATAATATTATTGATTATTGCTCTAGTTAACTATAAAATACCCTGTAATTGGTTGAAAGTTCTCTTAGGATCATACTATATGGAGATATAGCTTTCTTATTGGCAAATATTCAATACAAACTGGTTTTATTGCTTTAGCAAACTATATATACCCTGTACAAATGAAAAAGTTAAAAAAATTCTTTTTTAAGTGCATTAACTGTTGTTTAGTTGACTATAACATACTCTGTAATCATGCTAAGCTGCTTCTTGATCATAAAATATACCCTGTAATAATGGTAAGGTGCTATAATACAATGATGATTGAAATGCATTATAAGACAGAGATTTCTAAACAAGTTTTCCCAATTTCATAATACTCATATACCCTGTAATAATGGTAAGGTGCTATAATACAATGATGATTGAAATGCATTATAAGACAGAGATTTCTAAACAAGTTTTCCCAATTTCATAATACTCCCAATTTCTCAATACTCATGCCTCTTCAAACTACCCTACCTACTCAACAAATGGCACTGGGTATTCAAAACTAATTTCGTCGAGTGCAATGAACTGAACGATATCCCGAGAACCCACAAAGAACCCAAAGAACTGCAAAGAACGCGTGTTTCGCCTGCTGCTTCACTACTACAGCATCCTTCGAGCATCTTTTTCTCCTCTCTCTCCCTCTCTTTCTCTCTCTCACTCTGTCCTGCTATAATCTTTTGTTGTGCTGTCTGGCTGTCTGAACTCATTTGCTGTTTTATGAATAGGCAAAAATACACTCCAAAAAAGAGAAATACGAACAGAGAAGAACGAAGAACCCAAAAACGAAAACTCGAACTCGAACTCGAACACAAGAAGAGGCCCAAGAGCAAAAGTCGCCGGCGACGGCTCAAAAGAAATTGAATACAAAACTGCACCACCTGTCAAAAATCGAGGGACCAGACGGTGAAGGAACAGCAGCAGCAGCAGCTCGCTCAAGTCTTTAAGTAGTTCAAGAGGGAGGAGGAGAGAGACGGAGGGAACTGAGACGAAGCGAGGCGATTGCTAAAGAATTTTAACAACAACGCGCGGTATTTTGTGAACCAAATTAAAAAAGACAGAGCCAGAGCGAGAAGGGAATAGAGAGAGGGAGAGGAGAGAGAGAAGGGGAGAGAGAGAGGAGCAGGGGCAGCGAGGAAGACAAACGCATTGCAGCGAGGCATGAGAATTATAAATGGAAAACATTGACGCGCACAGAAGGCGCACGGTAGAAGGGCACACTGTGCTGTAGTATAGAGGGAAAAGAGGGGTATAGAGAGGGGAAAGAGGGGTGTAGAGCAGTTAGGAGAGAGGGAAGGAGAGGTGAACAGTGCTGCAGTAGTGGGGAGAGTGAGGAGAGCTGTGCGCAGACAGACTTGCAGCAGTTGTTGGAGCAGGCGAAAGGTGGAGGAGTTGCTGTCAGTTGTTGCTGCTGTTGTTGTTGCTGTTACTGCTCGTTGTACTCAGTACTCGATACTCTACTTGCTGTGCGCGCCTGCGCAACAGAGTGCAAGCGAGACAGCACGACAAAGAGCAGCAAATGGAATCGAGTTCATCAACTGTGGCACAGCAGATGTTTTTCCAATGTTTGGGCGGCTGTTGCTGCCCTGATCGCGTTTATGTATTGCCTCTCACTCTCGCACACCTCTCTTACTCTCTCTCTCACAAATTTCTTGTGCTCTGCTGCTGTTATTCATTGTTGTTCGCGTTGCTGGCGTTTTTGCTTTATGAACCATAAAGTCTTCAGGTTTGCTACCTCTGCCTTTGCCTTTGCCTCTGCCATTGCTCAGGGCAAGGCTGACCATCATCGTGTGTGTGTGTGTTGGCCTGAGCCTGGGCCACCACAACCAGCGTCATTGCTTTTAGCCCGCCAGCCACCATTTGAGCGCATTCATTTGCTGAGCTCAACTCAATCTGCAGACCCAATTCCATTCACTTTGATTTGCTTGCTCTTGGAATTTATTGAAACATATCCAGGGAGTCCTCTCTCTCTCACTCTTTTTCCTTATCTTCCTCTCTCTCTTTCTCCTGATCTCCCTCTCTCTCTCACTTACTATACCGCCCAGACAGACCTGTGATTAAATGCAGCTTGCAAGCAGAGCAACAGCGCAGCAGCTTTTAATGATACTCATGCTTCAGCATTTTTAAACGATACTGTTCCTGGAATGTCCTTCCCCCTACCTCCCTATCTCCCTCTCTGCCTGTCTCTCCCCGTCTATCTCTCTCTGACTGCATGCAGCTTGTTATACGCATTTCAAATCGATTCGTTTCTGCAGTTGTATCAAATTTTTTATAGAGCTACTCACAAGTTTCGGTTCTCTGTTATTAAGCCATTAAAATATCTGTGCCTAAGTAATTGCTGCACATTTTATAGTTATTAAATTGATATGCCAATTTCTGTAGATTATCTTGAGGCTCTTTGAAGTTATTTCATAGCGTATGCGAGGGAAAAAGACTGTAAAAGGTAGTATGCTATTATAACTCCATCTTCGAATGCACAAAGTTTATTTATTCTTGATCAGCATCAATAAATAAGCTAAAATTGCCATTTTTGTTTGTATGAACGCGTAGATCTCGCAGATTTTAAGAGCTAGAACTATCAAATTTGGTAACAGTAATCATGATTATTGCACGCAGATAAACTTTGTTTTATAATTTAGCCACGCCCCAAATTTAGCCTCCTTTATCAAAAATAATAAATTGCAAGCGTCACTTTAAACCAAACACATTTGGTAACATTTTTAACATGATTTTTATATACAATTATTTGGTTAATCTTTGCAGAATATTCTGCGTTCATTTATAGAAATCAGTTAATACTCATCAATGAGTAATGGTTAAAGTATTTTATCACCTATTCGCATTGCTTGGGTGCTTACATAATCGCATATTCATATCCTCAATACGAGGCTTATTTATTAGTCAAACTTCATTAGTTTTTATTGAGTTTTCGCGTTTCATGAATGATCAAGAGACTCTTGCACTTTCCCAATTTGAAATTCAAATAGAAAACCCAAAATAATAAATAAAGAAACGAATTGTTTACGAATTGTTTTTTGGGTGCAATTTGATTGTTGAATGCGGTTCCAGGTTGCAAAGGCACCAAAGCGCCACAAATCGCGTGGGGCATGCTGCCGCATTTTCACAGCTTCAAATTATCAATTGAAGTTTGCTTTATTTTATTGCTGTTGTTGTTATTGTTGCTGGTGATGGTGCTGGTGGTGGTGGTAAACTTTTGATTGAGCACAAGTTAATGCGCTTTTAATTTACTGCAATTACGCTGCGTCTGCTACGTGCGGCTGCTGCTGCTGCTGCCCAAGCAAATGTATCTCATGGATACGAATGCGGCGTGTGATTTACGGCCGTGTCGCACAGCGCATAAAATCGATCGATTAAAACTGGAGAGATTCTCGCTGTCTCTGTCTATATGTGTATGTCAGTGTGTGTGTGTGAGTTTATTTATGTGTTTGTGTGTGCGTCTGTGTCTTTTTGTGTTTTTTGTATCTTTGGCGTCGCTTTCATTGAAGTTTAAGTTTTTTCTTTCCCCCCCTCTCTCTCTCTCTCTCTCTCTCTGTCTATCTGTCTCTTTTCTTTATCGTCTGGCAACTGTCTGTGGTGAAAATGGTGCGACATGCGAAACAGATTTGGTGACAGCGGCGCCACCTAAACAGACAGTGGGCAAACCTACAGCATAAAACACAAGCCGATGATTTATTTGAAAACAAAGTGATAAACTTAAGTTGAAAGTGGAAATAAAGCACGTTCTGTTAAAGTGATATAGAAAGATAGATACATTCAATTTAAGAACATACGGCAAAATATTAGACTGTATATGATGCCAAGATATGAGATCAGATTAATATATATAATATAATTTAATATAATATATGAATGTAAAGAAATTAATGGGATACTTTAAGAAAGAGAGGAAATATTGTTGCAGAGCTTAAGCACAGCTATTATATTGATCACAGCTGTATCTATACTATCTATACTATATGTAGTAGTATAACAATGCATCTATAATCAAGTTGATGCTGGTTATTATATGTAAATAACCTCAGCAAGTTAATCCAACTATAGCATTAATAATATATAATTATAACTATATTATATATAGTTACTTTTATATTCAACACAGTTATTTATATCTTGAATATAACGCGTAATTAAAGCTTTAATATATATAGTAATTCTCAAAGATGCCCAACTGTTTATATTTCTGTTGTAAACTAAACCTATAGAGATACGATCGATTGCATGGCGAGTTCACACTAATTTCTGCATTTTTGTGCGAACGGTGCGACATATTTTGCGTCCCAACTTCCAGGAATCACATTGAAGACAGGCAACACACACACACAGGGTGGCATAGGGCAGCAGTAAGGTAGGTGGGGCAGTACCTGCCAAGGGGGAGTAAGGGCAGCCCCACAACATACCACAATGAATGTTTTGCGGTTAATGATCGTGCACGATGGACGGACAAATGTAACAAAAAAAGAGCAACAACAACTGAAACAACAACAAGCTGCCTACAGCTACAGATACAGATACACAGAGGCAGGTGGGTGTGGGGGGTAAGAGGGTTGCTGGCTGTGTATGAGTGAGACAGATGAGAGAAGTTAGAGAACGGCACAAGACATTTTGATAAACATTTACAAACGCACTGAAGCAGAAACAGAAACTACCTTCTCATAGCGACGACACGACACGAGGTAACCAACGACCAAGTCGAAGACCAGCCAGTACAACAACAACAACAGTAACAACATTGGCCAAGAAGACGATGACAGGCAGAGAGACAGAGAGAGAGAGAGAGAGAACAGAAGTGAAGGAAGACAAAAAGAAGGCTGGTAGAATATGCTACGCTTTTAACCATATGGTTTATTTATACAGCAACAACAACAACCACTAACAACAACTCGACACACAACAAAGTGGCAGACAATAAAAATGCAATTCTGAAAAACCCACAAGCAACAACAACAACAACTATTGAGAGACTACGAAACGTTGCTTGGAATTCTGCTGCTACGTATTCTTCACTTGCAGCAAGGGGGGGAATCCATTGGATGTTGTCGCTGTTGTTGTAGTTTCTTCTTCTCTTTTTTAGTTATTGTTGCAGTTGTTCTTGATGTTATATGGTCGATTGTTGTGGCATGGGTTGCCAAATACGAGGGCTGTTTAGTGAATTACAAGCAGTGTGGAAAAAGAACAATTAAAATGTTAAATGTTTCTTTTGGAAAGGAAGTTTGAAGAATTGCAACTACAGTTCAGAAGATGATGATGGACTAGGTTTAAAATGTAAGTGACGAAAGTTCACTACTAAAATATCAATAAAAATATAAAAGTTCATCAACATTGAACATTTTTAAATGAAAAGTGACCAATCCTAAGTTTCTTTTACATTATTTTGAATATTCTTATATAATCAAAAGTAATATGAACATTTATTAATAAATAAAAATAAAATATAAATTACTACAATTCAATTTGATGAAACAGTGTGGAAAAACAACTTTAAAAACTTTTTAATGAACCAAGCACTGACTTAGTTGAAGAACTTTATCCACACATTCAAAAATAATATTTCATTAGGAGAACTAACAATATCTTAAGACTCTTTCTCCACTTTCCAATACAGCATAACATTCTTCTTTTCATCTTTCAACTTCACTAACATGCTTACCTCACACTCTCCCTGTCTACACACATCAGTATGAACAAATTCTATGGCACACCTCGTGCTGACTACTGACCAACCACTAAAAAGCTGTTGAAATTTACCGATTGTGGCAATTATTTAGTAGAGACCGTTTGCACCATGTCTCGTACTTGACCCTCAGGTCCCTCAGACCGAGAAAACTCAACGACCCAGAGCGATGAATGTGCTAATGAAAAAATTGTAGACAGCAAGCGGGACGAGATGGTGCGTTAAGGTAAGGTAAGGTAAGGTAAGTTAAGAAGGCATTTCGGAAATTTATTGGTAACACAAAAAAAATGCCCAAAAGGCATAAAACAAAAGACGCAGAAGCAGAAGAAAGATAAGTACAAGTGAAAATGTGTAGCATATGCTGCAGTTGCGGTAGGGCTGCAGCATTGTAGGGGATTAAGCAAGTAGGGAGAACCGACTCGAAGCAGCCTCACAGTGTAGGTGCCTTTTGTGTGGTCTTCTTCTTCTTCTTATGCTTCTTCTTGCTGCTTATCTGCCTTGTTTATCAGAGCGTCGACGGCGTCGTTTAATTGTTTTGCGCTGAAGGCGACGCCTCGCCCCCTTTTTAGTAGCAGAGTTGCACAAGACCAACAACAACAACAACAGACAAAAAACACAGTTATTTTAGCAAGTTGTTGGCGAATTGCCAGACGGAATCTAGGGTAACCTCACCCGCCCCTTCTTCCCTGCCGCCTACTGCACTCGAAACTCGCAAATTGCAAATGTGTCTACGGGCTGCGCGCTGCTATTTTATTGCCTTTGCATGTTGCCAATTTATTGCCCGAAAAATAAAATAAACTAAAGTTAAGTAACATATACAAAAACAGGGAGAAGAGCTAACGAATAGGGATAGTTATAGTAGGGAATAGTAGGGGGAATAGGAGAATAGAAGGGGGCATAGTACGAGACTAGCTCGAGCCCAGCCTGACGACAGCTGGCGTGTGCCCAAAAATGCACAACAATGAAAAGAGAAAGAGAGAGAAAGGGAAGAGGAGAGAAGGCAGGTTGCAACCACAGGGTGCACTTAAGACGTCCCTGGAAAATTCCTTTTTATTCCTGTTCGCAATTGCACTTTGCATGCCAACTCTTTCTCTCTCCCTCTCCCTCCCTCACTTTCTCTCCAAGTTATTCCCGCTGCACTAAATCAAATCGGGCAGTTGCGCCTTATCTTAATGAGAACTTGACGTGTTTGCACGCCAATTCTCTCTCCCTCTCTCATTCTTTCTTTCTCTCTCTGGAAAACTCGTGAAAAATTGCCGCATTTTTATAACAGATGGGCGAAATTTATGACCGTGCAGTGTTGCCACCTATCGATGGGTGGTCTCCGTTTTGCAAGTCAATAAAAATAATAAAAAGTGTGGCCAAATTGCGTCAGCAGAGTATTGATAAACAAAAATAGCTGCAGCAATAAAATGCTTGCGATTTGTTTAATTTGCGTACAAAAATTAAATACAGTTATTATAAAAATAACTGTACATATGCAGTTGAATGTGTGATAATCAAAATTAATGTTGCTTACAATGGATACGAGTACAATAGTTAGCTCAGTTTTCTTTATAGCCTGTCGATCTACGATACAAGTTAATGTCTGGCAACGTTTCGCTAATAACTGCATTAATTTCCAAGTCGAGGCCAGTGTTGTAAAGCGCACAATTACGCAACTTGTTAAACTTGACGGTGGCTGTGGCTGAGGCTTTGGCTTTAGCTTGACTTGGCCGAGGAGCAGAGCAATTAAATGGAGTAAGCTACATAGTTGAAATAATTGCGTTGCGCATTTTCCAAAGAAAAAGAACGTTATATTAAATTTACCACCCAGCATAACAACAACAAGATGAACAACAACTACTACAGCAGCAGCAGCATCAGCAGCGCCATCAGCAGCAGCGCCAGCGGCAATAACAACAACATAAATCACGTAGGCATTGACGTGACTGCAGCCAAGCAAAGCTCAATGAAGCTGGTCACACACACATACAACACACATGCACACTTACAACACACACACACGCAGCATCAGTTGCAGTTGCAGTCGACGCAGGCAGCATGTGAAACAAATGCCAAATGAGCAGCACGCACAAAATGAATAGAAATGGAAATGGATCAAGACCAGCCAAATGCAACAGATACACAGAGAGGGAGAAAGAGAGAGAGGGGGAAGGTAAGAGAGAGAAAAAGAAAGAGAGAGCAAGGGAGAAAGAGAGAAAAGCAGAGAAAAGAACAACCACACAGGTCAAGCAGGTACAAATGCAACAAGCGCTTGTGCGCTCGGCTGATTAGAAAAAGAGTGCAATGTGCGTGTCTCTCTCTCTCTCGCTCTCTGTGCGTGAGTGAGTGATTGAACGTGCTAGTGTATATATGTGTGTGTGTGTGTGTAGTCAGTTCTATTTGTTGAAAACATAAACAATATTTGATGGCTGTGCTGCTGCCGCTGCTCTTGCTGCTTCTTGTGTGTCTACACAGGCATGACGAATGAGAGTAAAAGAATGATGGAGTAAGGCACACACACAAGCACACAAACAGACACACTAACAAGTCAGGCAGACAGGCAAAGGGGCAATGCAAGGGGCAGAGAGAGCATAATAGTTCACTTAATCAGGATTTTTGAGCAGATTTACCAACGCAGTCGGCGCATTTATCAAAAGAGAAGAGAGAGAGAGAGAGAGAGTGAGAGAGGCAGAGAAATTGGCCTAGAGATAATAGACAAATTGTTGCTGTCTCTGTTGTTGTTGTTCTTCTTGTTGTTGCCTTTCAAGTATTCTCGAATTCTTCTCCTCTCTCGGCATCTTCTCCTTCTTTGTAGCTATTTAGTTGTCCGTTTTGCCGCTGATAAGCAGCAGCAGTTGCCGCCGCCGAGCTAAGTGCATATGCGGGCGGGGGCAGGGGCAGAGGCGGTGCCATTTAGGCAGGTGAAAAATGAAAATTGAGATTATGCTAAGGAAGAAGAAGAGGCAGAACGAGAAGAAGATGAAGCTGAATCCGTTTCGGGACTCAAACACATGTCGCTGCAAACGGAAGACAATGTTGTTGTTGCTATTGTAGTTGTTGCTGCTTTATGCATGAATAAGAAAAACCCTCATAGAAGGAAACTCAAGTGGAAATTTTCTTTCCACTGCACTGTACGTAGTAGAAGAAGGAAGTGTGTTTTGTTTGCAACACGTTCTGCATATGCACCCTGAGTCTGCACCAGAATGACATTGCGTTTTTCCCATTTTTACCTATTTTCTTTAACTATTATTTTCCCTGAGTTTTAGCTGGGGTTTCCTACAAATTGCACACAGGAAAAACAGGAATTTATTTGGAAATCAAATGTTGAAAGAGCCGCAACTAGATCCGTTCGTGAAGTTCGACAACGTCGCACAGCTGCCATAGAGTGGCATATTTTGATTATGATCTGCCAGACAGCAAGAGAGAGAGAGATATGTAGGAGGAGAGGGAGAGAGAGAGAAACAGCGATTATGTACCTTTAATAACCTCTTGAAAATTAATTCTCATAAAGTTTAACAAGCAAACAAGGCTTGAGATCGATTATCTTGAGAATCGTTATTAAATTGGGATTACAATTAACATTTATAACAGAAAAACGAAGTTTAAAGGGTATATAAATGATCTATCAGAGCGATTCTAATGAAGTTTATCGGCAGATCAATTATTTTGAGTGTCCTAGTTGAATCTTTGAATATTATTTTGATATCTATTATAAAATCTATAGTCTAACTTATTTAACAGAGGATCCAACAATACATAAGTAAAGATACTAAGAATACAAATCAAAAACAGAATATATTCCTTACACTGTTTCTGTTGCCAAAATGTTCCCCCCACGCGCAATAACTGTACTCGGCTGCCGCCATTTTGAATGGTAATAAACGTGCCGTATCCCTCACACATCAGACTGCTCTCTATAAAGCGCGCAAGAAACGCAAGCTTGCAACCTTACAACAACAAATGGCAACAATAAATGTCAGCGAAGTCGCGTCGTCGTGTCAATAAATCGAAATATAAACTCAATTTACAAAATTGAAATTGAAGCAGACCTCTGCAGAGGGTTAAACGATGACAATGCACATGGCACCGCACCTGCACAACTTGCCACACTACTCGCCACACAGTGCTGTGCTATGCCCTCACTGGACTCTGCTTTGATCTGGGGGTCCTGGCGTGCTTTGCTTCTTGGCTCATCCACAACAACTTTGTGTGTGTGGTTTCTTTTTTTTTGGGGTTAGTTAATGTGAGGGTTGGAACACTTTGGCAATGGAACACACACACACCAGAACCAGTAGAAGGTGTGTGACCTTTTTTTTGCCTTTCGTGTGCGAAACATTAAGAAAATTACAAGAAAAAACAACAACAACAAACGCGAAATGAATGCGAAATTCACATTAAAGTCTGAGAAAAAGTAAAACGGTTTTATGTTGGGATTATAACAACAAAGAGGAAGCACAAGGGAATGACTGTTAAGTTTTGCAATACCCTAGAGAAAAGGCATAAAGTTGAGTTGTTTTTTATAGAATGAAATTGGGAAACAAAAGTCATTAGATGTAGAACAAAGGATCATCGAAGATTTATTGTAAACATATTCTATATACAGATTAAATGCAGTTATTATAGAAGGTAATTAAGGCATGCAGTACAAGTATTAATAATCTAAAATCTTATTTAAAACCTCAAAGTTAACTTAATATTTTAATATTTAATCGTTAATATATAGAAGGAATATGCACATATTATATGCAGTATTAATGGTTCAGCAGCTAATACTCCATGTTAAGCCACGTTATTTCTTAATTTAAAACTCTAACAAACTGCCATTACAGGGCATCATCAAGTTGTTCATCCCTTAGCATTTTAGTAGTTTTTGCAACCATTTTGTTCGAGGTTTAACCCGTTGCCTTTGCCACTCTTGCTTAAGCGCAATCCGCGGCACGTGCGGGGGTCAATTTGTGGCGTGGGCGTAATTAGTGGGTAAGACCCAAACCTGGTCTTGGATCGTGTCTGCCACCGGGTGGCACCTTAATTTGCCGACACAACAAACAAAATTGGTTTCTCTTGTTGTTGTTGTTCTTGTTGTTATTGCTTTGATGATTTTGTTTATCAAAAACACTAAAAAAGGAACCACAAATTTTTGTGGCAAGCGCATTGAACCCGAAACTGTAACTGGTCGCTGCCGCCTCCTGTTGCAAGTTCCAAGCCAAGTTTGAGTGTGTGTGTGTTTGTAGCCAGCCAAGCGGCGCATGTGCAGCGGCTTGTTGCAGGAAGCCAACAAATTACGCCACAAATGGACAGAGAGAGAGAGAGAACAAGAGAGAGACAACATCGTCATCCTCAGGTGCGAGACAAATGATTGAGCTGCAGCAATTTAGTTCCAACTTGCCACAGAGCCATGACACATTTTACCAGGCGCCTTTTCTGGAGCGCAACGCAGACTAACTATGCCTCCATTTACCTACACTACACTACCCTACAGTACCCTACTTTTCCCCTCTTCACCTTTCCCTCTCCTGTTGCTACCTTCGTAATTGAAAAGAAGCTGACAAAATGGCGGCTGTGACTTTTTTAATTGATTCAACTGTACTAACGGTACTTTCTCAAGTACTCTTGACTATTTTCCACTTCTACTTCTTCTCCTTCTCTAGCTTTACCTTTCTCGACTACAATTTAAATGTCACTTGCGTTTGTGCTTTGTCATTGTCATTGTCGTTTTACATTTAGTTCATATGATTTCCGAGACTCTTAAGCCGCGTTTAGACTAGAGAACTTTGGTGAAGATGGAGAAGAGAAGAGACTAGTTTAGAATACAATAGAAGAGAAGAGGCTAACACGTATTATACTTATATTGTGTGTTTGAATATTATAATACTTTCAATCAATATAACTAAATGAAAAAGAAGGAAATATTCAGAAATAAATAAAACTAAATTAAAAGAGCGTTAAATCTCTGCCCAATGTACGATAATTTGTTCCACACCTCACTTTATTGAATGAATTCTTCTCGCCCCTTCTTCCGTTCCTGCCCCCTGTAGCTTTAAATCCAAACAGCGCATTAATTTTGTTGTTATTTTATCTTTTACAAACTTGATTTTACACACCCCGCCCTCCTGCACTTCAATACTCTTATCCCCATCTTGGGAAGTTGTTAAAGTTTTGTTCAGCGAGAAGAAGAAAATACAAAATACAAAAAAGAGCTGAGAAAACTTTTGCGCTGTCTTTTCTGACTGTTTCTTCCGCCGCCCCAACTTGGCTGACTTTTCGTTGCCTTTTACAAGACACAAACACACACACAGATACAAAGCGTCACACACCTTTTGTACTTGTTCTTGTTTTGGTTCTGTTTCTGTATTTGTTTCTGACTTTACTCTCGCGCTTGAGAAGTTTTGTGGTCTAGAAAAGAACTTGTAACCACAGCAAGAGAAAGAGAGAGAGAGAAGTTTAAGTTTCAAAGGCAACTTTGATTTTTACTTTGCCTCTTTCTTTTTAACTCTTCTTCTGCTTCTTCTTCCTCTTCTGGTCTGGTTCTGTGACGCTTGGATATCATTTCGTATTATTTTTTGGTTTTCTTACGGATTTTGGCTTTTGGTTTTGGGCTTAGAGCCTCTCTCTGAAGGGGGCATTGTTATAATTATGGGAATTCTCATTGTGGTTTCTCACTCCCGTGTCTCTGTGTCTGTGGTTTGCTTGGACAGCGCAATTTTTGGTTTCCCTATGAGCGGAGTGTGCGGGGGGAAACTGGTTTACAACAATACTAACCACAACATCTGATGATAAGCAGAGTGAGAAATGTTCGAAAAACGCATCACTTCTCACCGAATATACCATAGTATGTATATCGTATAATCAAACAGTCAAGGCAAATCTGCTCATCTCTCACTCGAAATAACTGCAAATTGTGGAGAGAGAAGATGAGAAGGAGAAGGAGAAGATGTTGATGAAGAAAAGTGAGTCGAGTGTTGAAAATTGTTTACATAAGCACGGCTAAAACTGACCGAAATATTGTGGGGCAAGATCGACGCGTCAAAAGACTTTGTTTATATGAAGAAGAGTGCATACTAGCGAGAGGAGTTTTAAATGTTTCTAACTAGAGAAAGTACTTGTAGAATATATAATAAAAAAGACGAATATATTGAACACTTTTTACTGATTTCTAACAAATTCTATTCGCTATGATTACTTGAGAACTATAAAAGGCATGACTTATTGTACAACAGCGTCATATCTCAATTCGAATGAGGTACTGGCACTACGTGGACTACGCCTCCAGTCTAATTCCTCCAAGTGACTGTGGGTGGTGCCTGAACTCACTCACACAAACACACACAAATACAGACACATATTCATAACATACTGCGCCAATATTTACTCTACATTGATGGACATTTTCAACATGTTTACCTGTTTTGTACTCTATATAATGTGTGTATTTGTGTGTGTGTATTTCCTCTTATATTTTTATTTTTCAGCTATTTATAACTGACATACTAATTTGTAATTTGTTTAATGATTCACTTAGAAGAGCACTCAACTCACTTCATCAAGTGTGGGAATTTTCAAGCGGGAGGCCAGTTAACCCGCCCCTATCTGTGGCATACCTATCCTATCCGTATCTCTCTCTTTTCGAATTGTTGACCCACCTCGTTAGGCAAGCCAGCAAGTGAGACTGAGGAGCTCTGATAAGATTATGAGGCAAGGCCATTACTTCTAAGAACTCGAGGCACTCAATAAACCAGTCGAAGAAAAGCCCAAGAGTTCTTGCTGTTGTAACCAACGATAATAGGTATAGAATAGAGTCTTATTAACATACAACATTACTTAGAACATAATTATTGATCACTCTAAAGAAGAAAGAAATTCTAATTTATGCACAAGACCAGGAGAGAGAGAGAGAAGAAGTTTATAACAAAGTACCCTATAAAATGTACAGCTGACTATAGAGATATATGTATGAATGTACTCAGCATGTTTATCGTCATTCATTGATCCATTCATGAGTGTTTTTAACAGACTTGAGTTGAGTTATAGCCGAGCGCAGCGAATCAAAACAAATGTCTACATAATTTTCAATTAACGAGGCAATTTATATCAAAATTTATTGCATTATGAAAAGTGTCTAGGAATCTCTGGAGATCTCTCAAGAGTCTGTCTAGACATGGCGAAATTCTCACGAAATATACGCACAATATTTTCACATGAATTTTGAAAACGAAAATTCGAACATTTTCAGTAGGAAGTTGTAATTAGTTAATCATTTTTTGGGATAAACAAATTCACAGCTGCACAGCACGAGTGTATAAAGTAAATATACAGTTCCGACATTAATCAATATTATTCCTTAACTGTACTCTATAATTATGACACGCACTGTGTTGAATTCTAGTATCTCTCAAAATCTGAATAAAACTGATGACTCAATGAGAGTGTGTTTTGGGTACTGCGCTGTCGCCGCTTTACCTACTTTCAATATTTTTGCTGAGACAGCAACAGAAGCAGAGCAGCGACAGTGGCAGCACAGCAGCAGCAGCCAATTGACAACTGTAAAACATGTACCGCATAGACTACGCCATGCAAATGACGTAAGCGCGCACACACCGCCAAAACGCAGGAGGAGGCCAAAGTTGCAAAAACAACAACAACAAGAGAATAAGAAAAGAAAAGAAACCGCAACTTGAACGATTTACAGTAGGCAAACAGAGGCAGAGGGAGAGAGACGCATGATTTATTAGCGACAAACAAATTTGCGAAATTACAACTCAAGTTTATGTGTTGTATGGGCGCACACCCACACACACACACACACAGAGAGATAGAGGCAAAGAGCGCGAGAGTAAAGTGCCTGCAAGGCAAGAGAGCCTCACGACGTAACGTAAGCGCAACGTAACGTACGCAATCAATCATATTGCGGGTTCCGGCTTCAACTTTCAATTGATCAATTGATCAATGATCAATGCAAAATCGTTTTGTCTCGTCTCGTAACGTAAGCTCGTCAACGTAAACCGCAAGGTCGCTTTGTTTCATTCACAAATTCAATTGAATTCCGGTTTGTAGCGTAAGCGACGCGACGTAAGAGAGAGATGGGGGCCCGCAATGCAAATTCGCACTGCCTTTTTTATTGTTTATTAATAGTTACGCTCTCTCGCTCTCTCTTGTTCTGCCCTAGCTGCACGTGCCTTGCGCCCTACAGCTACTTCGATATTTATGTGTGTGTGTGTGCTGATGTTATTGTTGCTATTAATTGTATACCCTTGCAGAGGATATAGGGTATATAACCATCGGCATGCCTTTCTTTCTGATTTTGTTCTTCGCTTTGCTTTCATTTTGTGTGAAAGGAAATAATTACTTTATTTGTTGTTGCTGCCCAGCTGCGCGAGCTATGCACGCTGCATTCTCGATGGGAAGCTTTTTTTGGCTTTTTTATTAGCCAATATTTATGTGTGTGAGTGTGTGTGTGCCTTGCCCAATACTTATAAACTAAACAGTAATAAACAGTAAATAGAAATAGAAAATTAGGCAGGAAATGCGCGCGTTGGTAACACAATTAAGCCGCCTTGTAGGTCAAGACGTGGGCGGAAGGGGGCCAAATGTGTGTGTGTCTGTGTTTGTGTGTTGCAATAACGGAATAAACGCATAATGACTCAAAAAGCTCTTTCACTAACTGACAGCGGATGAGTGAGCAATTGAGAAAGTGACTGCATATGACACTCTGACTGACTTAGCTAAGTGCGAGAAGACGAGCAATACGAGGGAAGAGGGAGGGGTGAGAGAGGAAGAGAGAGAGCGGTACAATTAGTTTATGCTTTAAATGGCAACTTCCTCCTCTAGTGCGCAATCAGAAATTAGACAAATTTGCACATCTAATCAAAGACAATTGAATAATTGCGAGAATAACTGGAGTAACAGAGAGAGAGAGAGAGCGGGAGAGAGCATAGAGCAGAGCACAAGGAAGAAATCAACACCTACACACACAGACACTAACACACGCGCTCGCACCATACTCAGCAGTTGTGCTCTCGCGTCTGCAGAGGGCAGGTGTGAGTGAGAGAGCGAGACAACAGTGCAATGCCAAAGACAATTGTCAAGTGTTGCTGTGCTGCTGTTGTTGTTGTTCTTACTGCACTTCCTACTAGGAAATTCTATAGAAAAATGTGCAGGCGACAGCGTCGGCAAGTGTCATTTGAGACGCACACACACACACACACACGCATGAACTGTGACAGCTGCAGAGATCTGACTGCGTGTGTGTGTGCGTATGTGAGTGCATTTTATGCTCTTTTTTTATTGTATGCAGCAAAATTCATAAAATCAAAGAGAAGCAGCTGTCGCAACAGTAAAACTCCACCAACAACAACAACACCACCAACTCTAGTTCCAGCCGAGTCATTGTGGGAATGGTGGCTGGAAGTGGTGATGGTGGTGGAGTGGTATGAGGTATGTGGTGTGGGGAGTATTGCGACTTCGGTGGCTGAGCTCTTTGTGGGCCGACTTGGGGACACCCCGTGAACTTTTGGACTCAATATTGCACTTGCCAAAAATATAAAAGAATTCTATTGCATAATGATGCCAAAACTTCGTTTCAATTTCAATTTGATTAATGCTGTGCACAGTGTGCCAAATTGCTGCAGCAGTCGTTGAATTGAATGGAAAATGATGATAATCATTGCATATTTATTTATCTCTGGGAAACTGCGGGTGGCTAATTTTGCGCATTTTCAGTTGTACATGTGTGTGTGCGTGTGTAAAGAATATTACATTTGGTTTCTATTGGTTTTGCCCACCTACGGCGGCATTCAACAAAATTTCTCTCAAGGAATTTCACCCCGACTACCTGCCAGGATCGTGAGAGTATGTATCCGTGTGTGTATGTGAGTGTGTGGTGGGCGTGGGAATTGCAACTCATCGAAGAAATTGCAATTGCCGAAGGACGTGTGAAAATGTGAGTGCGGCGGAAGGAACAGGAAACATGTCCCGCTGCCGCTTCCTGCACCCGTTTCCAAGAACAAGAAGACGTGGAACTAATTGAGAGCAAGAGACCAGAGAGCAAGCAATAAGGAATTACAGTTACACGGTTAAATGAAGCTGTTTCCCTCTCTCTCTTCCAACTATACGCACCGTTGTGAGAGTCTCTCTTCGAAGTTCGAACAGCTCAGCTTCCTCACCTTGTCTTCTTCTTCTCTTTTGAAGTGGTGATGACAAATCGAGATCGAGAAACTTTCGACAATATTGTCAAAATTCCCATAAACTATTATAAATGAATACAGACAACATACACGCGCTCGCGAATTGTGACGTAGACGTGAGTGAAGAAGGCAGCTTGAGTCAGCTCTTCTCTCTCTCTTTAATTATCTTGAATTTATGTTGTTTTTGTTTGAAGTTCGACGGATTTTTCACACTTTTGTTACGCTTTTCTTTTATGCAGCATGTTTAATTTGATTTGCTTAACAATTTATTTATTATAAATACTTGTGGCTCCCACACACAAACAAATACGCACAAACACACTCACACATTTAAAACACGTACGCAACGCAACGCAACTCTCTCGCTCTCTCTCTTGCTCTCTTTGAGAAACACATAGACAGAAGAATATTCATTCACGATACGATTACGATACGTATAAATGATCTTCGCGCTCGCTCATACCCATGGGGGCGATAGCGTGTCGTAGTCGATCTTGTTGTTGTTGTTAACGTTGTCTGTCTGATGGCTGCTGCGGCTGTTGCTCATGTTGAAGAAAATCCAAGAAAATATAATACTAGTATATGAAATAAATGCGCGACCGCAAAGAGAGAAGACGCACAAAGTAATTAACACAAAAAAAATATAAGTGCTGTTGCTGCCGTGCTTGTTGTTGTTGTTGCTATTGTTGTTCTTGTTGTCTTGGATGCGCTTCTTTCTCGTAGTCCGAATTCTTATTCTATACGTTATTTGGCTTAATAATTCGTTTTTTTATGATGTTTTGACTTTATTTTCAATTTTAAATCGTTTTATGGTTGTCTACCTGTGCTGCCGACGCCGACGCTGCCGCTGATGATGGTGCTGCTGCTGTTGCTGCTGCTGCTGCTGTTTTACGTTGAACAAGCACAAAAACAACAAACACACACAAAACACTCACTCACGAAACGTTAAGTGGCAAAAGGCAAGAGGAAAATACGATACGGAACGAACGGAACCCGTATATATGCACGCGCTCGCATTTAGAAAGGCACTACGATTACACGGCGATTACACTTGAGCATGCCGCTTTTTTATTTATTCATTTATCTGTGTATAGTTCGCTAATTTTTTTGGTGTGGTTTTGATTTGATTTCGGGTTTAATTGCTGCGAGTTAAATATTTTTTCTTTCTCTTTCTCTGTGCCACACAAAAAACCCACTCGCGTTACGCGTTACGTTACGGACGAAGTACAAGCGTTGTATTTGGTTGACAGCGACAGTCTGATTGCAGTGTGGCTGTAATGCAATAACAGAAAAATGCACTATGCTGTAGCGAAAATACCAAACAAACAGGCGCACAACAGTGCGTTAACAGTGCTGTGGAGTGCGCGAGTGAAGAGAGAAATGTGCGCCAACAGGAGTAAGAAAGTGCGTTAACAGGTATACTTTTAATGCAACTAATATACTTTTATTGCAATATTGGGTACTTAAACTGCTTCTTATGTGCTACTTAATTAATAAAATGTTTTATTTTGATATAAGAGATGGAATTGAAAGAGGAGTAAAAGTTATTTTGTTAACAGCTGCTTAACAGGCATTCAACAACGCTATTTGGCAGCACTTGTCTGCGCGCTGCTGTGCAACACTGTTTCGTAAAAAGAGTTATTAGCACTGGCTGGCGCATTAAAAAATAAACAAAAGACCAAGTACAATCAACACATTTGGAACTGGGAAAATAACAGCTTGTGTAATGTCTAAAAAGAGACTAGATTTGTTCTAGGGCGACCGCTTCTTGGTCGGATCATCATGACAACATGCTCCAGCGACGTCTTGTTGCCCCAGTTGAGGCCTTTTTCCTTCGACTTGGGCTGCAAATGGACGCCAGTCAGCAGACTTCAGAGATATAACAACAGATTAATATAACTTGAATTCCAATTTCGATGAGTTCGCACCTCTGATAGCAGGCGTTGAACCACCAACCAGCGTTGTGCTTGGCCGCACAGTTTACGTAGACAGCGCGGTCGTTGTCCCGATCACGGGTGGAAAACAACATTCCATGATGCCTCCGCAGCATGTCCTTCGCTGTGCCATTAGACGCGCCCAGCGTGGTCAGCATATACGATTCAGATTCATCTCCAATTGCGAACTTCTCATAGGTCTGCTGGTAGACAACCCCAGCGAAGTTCTCAACGACCACCAACAGTTCCTGACTCCTCTCTGCAGTCAGTGCATGTATCTTCTCCAGTCCCAGAAAGAACTCTCCATCCAGATCCCCGAATCCACGCTTGTAAATATTCCACTTGCGATTGAAGCTAACACTTCCGTCCTGGCGACGCAAAATGATGGTCCAGCCACCGTTCTGAGTCAGGCCATCGCAGACGACGCGAAATGTCTCGTTTTCATTCCACAGGGATACGTTGATATCATGGATGCCACTAACTTTAGGGTTCCCCTTGCCATTTGCACAGATCTCATACTGGTCGAGAGATTTGAATTGCCGCGTCTCGTCTGGTTTCTGAGGCGGACTGAAAGCAAGGTTTGCAGATTGAGTAAACACTGCTGACACTCGGGGCAGACTCACCAAATCACTGCCAATTGGGATCTGAGCTCATCGCAGGTTTTCGGATTGAACGTTAGCTCACACTCAGCAAGTTTTTTGAAGGTGAATAACACCATGATTGCCATGTGGCACACCATATCGACCACTTGCCGAGGCATCTCCAGCAAGACTAACATGAGATCAGGGAATGCGATTCAGATATAAAGTTAAGGCACCAAGCATTGAACTACTCCAGAGACTTAGGACTTGCTCGAGAAAATCACGTTCCCGCCAATCTATATATCATTTCCGATTGATATAATTAATGTGTGTCATTGATAACTTGCTCACACTTCATTTGGATTCGTTTGTAGAAACACCATGATTCACTAGTGGCTCAGATGCAATGTGTTGTGCCACTCTCATTCCCACTTTTCTTCTCCTCTGCCTGGCTAGCTACTTTAACAAGGAGGAGGAGGAGAGGAGTGGCGATGAGACAGTGGCGAGTATTGAGACGGAAAGCCAGAAAGATAAGCAGTAGAAAAATCATCTCAAAAAGAGAATAATGCTGTCTTCAAGCCAACGATAACAACGAATACTGGCGTCGAGTGTGGAGACAAAATATTTCTCTTCCCGCCATGGTGTCTGGACCAGCTTGGCCCGGCGTAAATGTCACTGTTCTTTGTGGATCTACTGCTTCTGAGCAAGCACATTATCAGACGAAATCGATTGCTCTGCACATGTATTGCTATATATATTGCCCATTGGCTACATCAATTCCATCATTATGATTTATTTGGATGACAATCTGATTGCACCCTTAATGTGCTTAACTGAAATTTCCACTTAACTGCGGGAAAATACCAAAACAAACCAAAAAAAATAAGTAATAACAGTGCAGTAAGAGGAGACCTAAAATCGCGCTAACGGGATTAAGAAAATTCGTTAACAGATATGAAGGTCGTTACATGAACACTTGCACGAAATAGCAATTCCAGTTTTGTCATCTATTTCTAAATAAATAAAATAAAATAAAATGTTTTATTTTACTAAAAGAAGATAAACAGAACGTGTTTAAAATGACTTTAACATGTGCTTAACATCCGTTTAACAGCACTGTTGTCCATCACTTGTCTACGCTCCGCTGTGCAACACTGCCCATTTAAAACATGTGTTTTTAACACGCGCTCGCACAAAAATATAAACAAATAAAAAGACCGGGCAAAATCAACAAATGGGTGTGCGCGGGCTAACAAGCTATATAGCGCAACGTGCTGAAATCTATTTGAAACCGTATGAGCTGCACGACACAGCGCTGGTCATTGATGGCGACAATTTGGCGTGCAATCTCTATAAAGACGTCACGGGCAGCTACTCCGCCTTTGGCGGGGATTACGATGACTTCTATCGCGCCGTAGTGCAGTTCTTCCAGGTACTGGCCGAGTGCAATGTACGCGCCTATGTGCTCATGGACGGTGGCTATGAGGAGCGTAAGTTGCGCACTGTGGGCCAAAGATTGCGTGGCAAAATTGCTGTCATCAAACGGATAAATCCCTGCGATTCCATCACGCTCTTCCCGCTGCACCTAAAGGAGGTCTTTGTGGATGCAGTGCGGGATTGTGGTGTTCCTGTGATGCGTTGCGTATTCGAGGCCGATGATGAACTGGCTGCGCTGTCGAGGAAACTCAATTGCCCCGTGCTCTCATACGATTCCGATTTCTATATACACAACGTCAAGTATATTCCACTGATCACGCTAACGGTGAAGGTGCTGACCAAGCAGCGAAAGCAGACATCGACACAGGAGCAGCCCACGCGTCAGCTGCGTCGCAACGAGGCTAAGCACGTCGAGAAACGCACCAAATCCAATAAGATTCTCTCGGGCATGAAACCCGCAGATGCCAAGACGACTAAGCGATCCTCTGCCAAGAGCAGTTACAAGTATCTCGACTGTTGCATCTACCGCGTGCATCATCTGTGCGGACGTGGCGCCTTGAGTGCCGAGAAGCTGCCCCTGTTTGCTGCGCTGCTTGGCAACGATTACATAGCACGGTGGGCATCTCTTCCTCTTCTATTTCTTCTCCTTTTCAATCTTCAATTGATATATGGTATATATATTTTCCACTGCAGTTCAGCATTTCACAACTTCTTCGATGTGGGCATGGGTAAGGCGGGACGCAGTCGCAAGCTGCAGAAACAGCAGCGTCGCATACGTCTCATTCTGCAGTGGCTACGTGAACAGACAGCGGAGTCGGCGCTGGCCAAGGTGCTGTCCCGCCTAAAGAAGGTAAGGATTCCACAGTTCAAATGAGATTCCACAGTTCAAATGAAATCCGTCTCTCTCTCTCGTTTGGTCTTACTTTTCGTTTCAATTTGTTTACAGACGCAGCGCGATTCACTGGTGGCACAGGTGCATGCGGCCATTTCGGGTTACTCGAATGAGCTCTGCCACTCCTACGATTACTTTGACAAGCACTACGAGCGGGCATTCCCATTGATAGAACCTGCTAGCGAAGAGGAAGAGGAGGAGGAAAGCGATGAAGGTGTAGCAAGTGTTGAAACGGAAAGTGATGAGGAGGAGGCAGAAGATGAGCAGGAGGAAGATGAGCAGGAAAAGGAAGATGAACAGCAGGAGGAGCAAGTGGCTAAGGCGCAAACAAACGATGAACAGGACGCAGAGCAGCTAGAACAGAACAGCGAGGAAGATGATGATGATGAGGACGACGACGATGAAGATGATGAGACTCCCACTGGTGTCGAGTGTGAAGACAAAACGTTGCTCTTCCCGTCTTGGTTTCTGGACAAGCTTTATCCGGCGCATCTGTCACGTTTCTTTGTGGATCTGCTGCATCTGCGCAAGTACATCAATAATCCACAGATCGAGCATTTTCCTTATCATGATGCCAATGCACTGGCGCTGCCAATACTCGACTACAGCTTCGCATTGCTGCACAGTGTGGCAGGAGCAGAAGTCCAACCTGGCCTGGACGAGGAAGGCAATCCTCTGCCCATTGAGTTCACCTACTTGACGCGTGCGCTGCGCGTGACCAATGTGCGTTACTATCGTCGTCCCATCGAGCAGAAGCCCGTGTATGCCTTCGATCCCAGTGCGCCAGATACGCGTCATCTGCGTGCCGTGTTCGAGCTATATGTGCCGCATGGTCAGGTGCCGCTGCTGTTCGAGCAGGTGGAGCAGTTGCCGCAGGATCTGCAGCTGTATATGCTGGCCGTTGTCTATTGGCTGCATCGATCGGAACATTGGGATCTGCTGCATCTGCATTCGTTGCTGCTGTGCCTGGTCGTGCTGCGCACTGTGGATGTGACGATACCCGCCGAGCGAGAGGTGAAGGAATTCACACGTCGCTTTGGAAAGATACTCAAGCAGGAGCGTGCAGTGCGCGACAAGGAGGCGGCGCAGGGCATCAAGCGTGGCATAAAGCCAGCGCTGATAGAACTTACAGTGCCGGAGCGCATGGCACATGTGCCCAAGTCGGATTGCTATCTGGTGCAGGAGAAACTGCTGCCCCATTTCCATATGCAGGAGATCTTCAAGAAGAAATACGATTTGTATTCGACGAGTGTGTTGCACGCATTCGCCGAGTTCCAGTCGGTTGTCTATCAGCTCAACGGTCTGAATGCATTGCTCGATCATCCGCGCCAGAGTCCGCGCATGAATCAACTGTTCTGCGGCGCCTTCATCTATAATCTCTACGATTTACTGAGAAATCGCGTCGATGTGCGGTATCACATTGAGCATTTTCTGCTCGCCGATTCGAGGCTTATGTTTGATTTCTATTGCTTCCTGTGGGACTGGTGTGTCCCGTTTATTCCACCCTGGAAGCAGCAATCAGAGACGGTGCAAGCTGCAGCCAAAGTCATCGAGAAGAAACGTCTCAAGAAACAGCGCCAGGCAGCACGCAAAGCAGCTACAACTGAGCAGACGACGGTAGATCCAAACTCTGAACAGTTGCAGAAGAGCGAAGAGGATGACGATGATTTCTTCGATTTAAATAACAAATTTTGTGGACTTAAAGTGTAGAAAATATACATCAATTAATTGTTTTATTAAATTTGCTTTATTTAATTCATTGCGCTAACAGGGACTTGTAATCGTTTGCCAACACTGATAAGTTATATCAACTCAAATCGATAAGAGTAATCGATTGCTCGAATATTTGATTTAAACATGTTTATTTGTTTCTGGAGCGCCAGGATTTGACGATAGATCCTTTTAGACTTGACGAAATAAAGAGAAAATGTTAAATAAAATTGGCCAATGTCTTGTTTAGTCCAATAAGTTTTATTCTTACATTCACTTTGCCAGTCAAAGTGACCAGTGTGACCTGGTATCAAATAGTCGAATTATGCATATTTTGGTTACACAGATATGCATGACTTTGGTCTCATTGTTAATCAGCTGTGCTTGTTTACAGTTTGCTTTTAAAATTTGATAACGCTTTATTTGCTCTCTTGATTGCATACGAAAATCAACAACATTTTTGTTGGGTCTGTTGTATTGGTTTTTATTGTATTAAATATAGAGGCAAGTTTATAGACTTGTTCATCATGAATTATTGAGTCTCAATTTTTGTTATCAAATTCGCTGTGCTTTGTCCCATGCATTAATCTAGATTTCCCCTTCTTTTCCGCATTCTCTTTTGACTTGAGCAAGACATCATTGATTGATTGATTCTCGGACCAGGAATAATTAGCTTTTTACGCCAACACGTTGCATTGCACCCAGTCAACTTTGTTGTATGTATATGTATTTGTATCTATCTATGTATATGTATCTATCTTCCTCGTGTTGCTTCTTTGCAGACGACAAGGTCAGGTCAAGAAGCTCAAAGAATACGCTAAGTGAAAAACGAGTTGCAGGCAAGTTGGTTACGAAACCAACCAACAAATATTCATTTTGGCCCACACAACGAGGGTTTCGACCGACTGCAGTTGGCTCAAAGTGCGAAAAGCTCAAGTTCAGCTGGTGTGAGTTGAAGTTTTGCAACTAAAGTTGGTTATTCATTGGAGTTTTTGTTGCTGTTGTTGTTGCTGCATGGGTGAGAAAATTGAATGCAGTTTTCAATGTTAAGCGGGCGAGGGGAACACAAGAGTGGGGAAACATGAAAATAGTTGAGTATTTAGCTGAAAATCAACAGTGTTGCATATACTTTTGTGCATCAGTGTGTGCAACTGGTGCAAAGTGGTTTATTGGGTTGTGTTTTGCTAACGGAAATCTTTGTATTGGATTTCCCGCCAGCTGCTCCATAGGAAGTCGCTTTTCGAGCATTATCAAATGGCCTACTATATGAAAATTAACCGTAATTAGCTGCTTTTTGTGTTTGCATAATACCAACAACAACAAAATACTGTAAATACCAAAAAAAACAACACTCTTTAACTTTAATTACCAGACGTAGCGCTGGGTAGGTGCAGTAGACTAAGCATGAATAACCAGGTTTAATTAAGTAACTTGGACTTTATATACCGATAAGTTCGAGTGGACTAATACATATAAGTATGTATTCATGTTCAGCTGCGATAGATAATATATTTATATGTATGGCTGTTATTGTAGCACAGTTGACTGCACTTTGGCTTCACTTAGTCAGTTTTATGCATGTCTTGTTTAGCTATAACCATAGAAACTTCCTTATGAACCGCACACTATGTATTGCCGGTAGACCGTTAATTTTCCGCTTCACTTGAGATTGGGAAATATAGTTATCGTTGCACATTTGCAAACGATTTCACAGCCCAAAGGTTACTTGTTTATTACTAGTTTAGATTTCAAATTAAAAAAAAAAGGTTATAAGACTTTCATTAAGTAAAAGCTCCTTTTAAAGCTGGATATTTCTTATTTATTATATGCACATTATATATATTATATTACTTATATCTTATCGTCTAAGCCTAAGCTACTTATTTCTCACAGAAAATAAAATAATGTACTTAATCTATTACGATCACACTGTGATCATTGAAATACCGCTAGCACTGTTCGCTTGCTATGCCGTTGATCAGGTAGTCGATGCTGAAGTTCTTGACGGGAGCAGGTATTGGCGACCGAGCTAGGTCTGGGTCTCTGGCTGGACTCTTGACCTGCTCGAGGTGGACCAGACTACTAATATGTTTGAAATAGGCCGCCGCACGCCTGCTCTGCTCGGCGATCTTTAAGTGTTCCGACTTGAACTCCTTGTACTCCACTTCGATAGATAAATGTTCAAGCTTCTTGACCCGTCGACTCATGCGGCAGGCGATGGTATTCTTGTTGCGACGCTCTTGGTCCTTGGGAGTGCGTTCCTTTTTGGGGAAATTCCGTACCATGTTTCCATGATATTTACAAATATCTCGCAGCGCTTCGGGGCTGATGGCGGCGTTGGGCAGCGAGTGGGAAGAGGATGCGGACTCTGAGTCATTGGAAATATCGTATGTGTTGCTATTGAGGCGTCGTCGCTTGGGCACAGACTGTATAGAGGCACTGTAGTCACTGGAACACTGACTATCACTGCTGCTATTATTATTGTTGTTGTTGTTATCTTCCTCATCGTGTAGATTGAGCGAGATCAGCTCCTCCTTAATCTGCAGATCGATGCTGTCCCTGCGCCGACGATGCAAATCGAACTTCTTATGACGGTAGCTTTCCATGATGAAAGAGTGTTTAGATATAGTTTTGACAGAGAGAGAGTATTATGAGCTGTTAGCTGTGTTCAACACGTTGTCTTCATGTAGACTGACGTCCTGTGGCAGCCCGCAAGAAGTTTTATAGCTGATATGCCGCATCCGCTTATCCGTCCTATCGTAATCCGTGTGTGCACACAATCAACTAAGGGCTTGCAAACCGTAAACAAGATCGTAAAATCACCAACTTGTTATTTGCCTGCGCATATCTATGCGTATTCGCGCATGCGCCCGCCCGCCTTATCGCTACCTAAGGCTACCTAAGCATCCCACACCAACCACTCCACCCCCTTTCTTTGTGCGTGCATGTTTGTGCTTGCGTGCCCCGGAGTGTGACCATGAATGGACGCGGGACTCGGATTCGTTCAGCTCCCTAGGTGGCAAAGTGCCCGACGTTTGTTTGACCTGCAGAACATTTTCCCATTCCATTATGTCTCATCTTTTGTCACAGCTTTTTTCATTATACTCGACATGTGTTTTCCTTCTTCAATTTCATTTCCATTTGCACTGTTTAATTTTCGGCTTTTACGGCTCATTTGTCTGGTAGGTCTTTTGTGCTGTCTCAGTGTTGATAACACACTTCTTCATGAGGTAGTTGTTGCCGAACTGCTTTGCTATTTATTCTATATTCCTCTTCTTCAGAGCCTGTTTAGTATCTATTCTTAGAATTTGTATGCCTCTCTTGTATGATATTGATAAGAAGATGCGCATTTGAGTGTACTTTGTGATTAATGCAGTTGTACAGTCCAGATTGCAAAAGGCGAAATATGTTCACTTATCGGTGATCATTACGCCAGCCGATAAGCTAAGTTTACGAATCTCTATAGGGAGTAGATTGTTGAAACTGGATTGTAGATTGAAAATGATGCAGAGAGTTAAAGCCATAAAGATAAGACTGCGCAGAATAACAATTTAAATATCAAAATGAATAAATGATAAAACAAAATTTAAGTAATATGGAGGAATTTTCACATATAAAGGGACAACCCTACGACCTAATAAAAAAAATTATATAGTTTACACTAATCTAATAATTATTAAAAATGCAATTAGCAATAATTGATAATTGTTGTTAATCAGTTATTGCAATAACTATTGGTTTAACCCTACATTAATGAGTATTCTAAGTTCTATATATTTGGAGAACGAGTTGCTAGAAATGAAATCTAGTTTTTCGAAAAACAACGCGACTGACGCGGATCTAAATTGATAGTCTTCAACCAATTATAAATACATAGATTACAGGAATCAGTAGAGCCATAAAAGCGGACTGCATCAATGCATGAATTTATAAATAATTTTTGGTTATTTATAAATAAATCGTACTGTTAACATTTATTATTATAATTCAATAAAACCCTACACACTTCAGATATTATATTAAAAATAGATGAATCAAGTAAGAGGTGTTGTGACAATTTTATTGTAGCTTGCGCCGGTCGTTAATTAACTCTTAAATTGATTGCATTTGTTGCTGTTTTATTATGCATCATTATTGCCGAGAATTTGCATTGTCATCTGTTCAGATTTTATGCCAACAATTTGATATGGCTACTTTGTAAGTCGACACTGCGAAACAAAGCTTCAGGAAGAAATGGTTTGTTTCATATAAACTTAAATTCCATGGTCCTTACTATATGAATAACTTTCTAATGGGTAAGGTTACAACTTCAATTTCAATTTCTGCTTATTTAAAATGCTATTTATCAGAAATGCACTAGGTATGATTCTATAGTTCTTCACAATGTTCAATGCAAAGATTAATACACTTAGTTGCAACATATTTTGTTGCACAGTGTTTGCTGCGACATGAATGACAGTGCGCGATTTGAATGTATTTCAAAGAGTTCAAAGAGTATAAAACCTATTAAGTTGTACGAAAATTACTAGAGAAATACGAGACAATTGCGATTAGTACAAGTCAGTTACAACACTTAGCTAAGCCTTTAGGTTTCTCCAATTTGATTATACCGAGATGACACTGTCAGTGGTCCATTCTACGCCTGGCTGACGATCAAGTGTCAGTCAGGTCGTAATCAGCACGACGAGGAAGCTTGAAGCGCATCGAAATCGGACAGCTGCCGGTAGTAGTGGGGTGGTTGCAATTCTGCCTTCCCTCCGTGTCTCCCGTTTGCCCAGTACAAGTACAAGTACAATATACTCGTAATCCGACTTCACGACTTTAGTCTAGGGAATTTAATAATGTCGTTTGTATTGCGCTTTTGTTGCTTTTCTATAACTGACTCAACTGTTGGCGTTGTCGTCATTAGCTGCAAAGCTATTTTCGTTTCACTGGCGATCCCGCCCCCTCGGGCTTACCCGATTGCCGGCCCATAGGGGAGAGAGACTATTATTTGCAAATGCCGGTTGGGTTGGGGTCTAGCTTTGCGATCTCCATTTTCGCCATAAATACCGGCTGGGCCATGGACTCGGGTCTCAGATACAAATTAGCCTTTGCTTGAGCTTGTCCGATATTTATCCGACTTTCATTGACTATATAGAATCCGAACATATAGGAAAGTGAAATTTTTTCAAATCATATTTTAAAAATGTCGCGTGTTCTGGGTGCTTTTATTCTGTTCGCGTTGTGTGGGCTGAACTGGGCTGAGGATGAGTCTATTGGGCTGCCGCAAACTGAATTTAAGCCGATCAGAGAACTTGGTGAGTGTAAAGTGAAAGTGAAATGACTGTGTTGAAAGATTTAGAAGCACCATTAAGTTTTCTATAATATATTAATAATCGTCGACCAAAAATGTCACGTTCATATTTATGTTATATTATTCCTTGTTCAGTTCGAGCATTGTTAAATTTTGTTAGATGTCTAAATGAACTCTACCTTTTAATCATTTTAAAGACGTACATTGATTCTTCTTCTTCTTTTCTCGAGAAATTTAATTGATCTATAATCGAATGTGTCTTAATGAACCATATATAGTAATCAAATCAGAGACGTATATTAATTCTTCCCTTGAGAAACTTAGTTGATCTATAAATTATTATAAGTATAAATTATTATAAGTATATGCAACCCAGTAATTTACCTATTAATCATTTTAGAGACTATATAAGTTGGAGAAACTTTGTTGTTTAGCTACCCTGTTATTTTCTAAAATATCTAAAAAAACTGCAATTTATTTAACTTATCATTATCAGCATTTAAAACATACTATACTAAGGATACTATCTAGTCAAGCACCAGTGCTTAAGTACCTTGAGTGTTTATTCTTTAGCGCGACTCTCCTTTATGTTCCCTTTAAATATTTGCGAACGTGTCAATACTTAAAGACCTCATTAATTGCTGTGTCTACACACAAGTTTGGCCCTTTAAAGGTTCTAAGTTTGTCACCAAAGGGCAATATGTAATTGGTTCTAAAAACAAAACGGATAAATTAGCAGATAAATAACAACAATAATAGTTAAATACAATGGAATCGCAACAATCGTGTGAAACACGCAAAAGTTGTGCGAATTTTATAACAATCATATATTGCAACCAACTTAGATAACGTCCATTAGCCCTCAATTGGTATCATATTTTGACTGAATTATATAAAATGTGATAAATTACTGTGATACGTAATTTAAATTGTTAAATTTCTGTTTGGAATGAAAATTCTGAATCAATTATCGACATCAATTATTATGGCATTTGTCTATATGTGTCAATATGCAAATGTTTTATACTGCCTAATTTGGCTGCTAAATGGTCAAAATTGAATGTGTTGATAAAATAATAAAATAATTTGTATTCATGCAGAGCTTTGATGTGACCATTAAGATTTGACAAAAGTCTTTATATAAATTGTTTAGGAGATTAGACCGTTTTGGCAAACATTCTATAATTTATAATAATTTGTAAACACGACCAACACTGGAGGAAAGTACAAGTGTGTTCTAGGTGAAGAGAAAAGTGAGGTGCGAGGGAAATTTAAATGAGAGAGATATATAACGTGAATAAAGCAGGGAGAAAGAAATTAACAGAGTGAAATGCATAGATAGAAAGATATTTCGATAGAGACAACTAATAGATACCTTTCTGTACAATTTTTTAACATTTTCTGAGTTTATATTCCTTCTAAAATTTACTATCTTGATAACATTTATTCTAGTTAAAACTTATTAAAAATATACATATGTATTATTAATTAATAATTAAAAAACCTCAAATTCAATATACCCCTTTCCATTCATTTACAATGAATAATAAACAGTGAAGAACGCAATAGAGAAAGATAGATGAATGAGAGTGAAAGAGAGTAGGCGAGAGTGAATGCGATCAGGCATGTACATTACAAGAGCAAGGGACAGAGGGAAAGGAATGACTGCGACTGAGACAGCAAGGTAATGCATCGGTTCAACTCGATATAATAACACATTATATTATATATTATTATTTATTTAATGATGCGATATCATATTGTCAGTGATATTGAAAACTTTATCTATACGGACAATGACTTCTCAGAACTGGAGCGTTACCAAGGCTGCGAGTATATATTCAAGTAATCTGTGCAAAGGCATAAAAATAGACTAGACTTGTGCCTAGACAGGCCCGACTTGCCCCGCATACTTGTGTAGTTGTCATTTTTGGGCAAATGAAAAACAGGTCTCAGTCAATTGCCGCTTCCGCTAAACGGCCTTCCTCTTCCGCAGCGAGCGTTGCGAAAAGCCTTCAATGCAAAAGACTCAGGCGACAAACTTGATGCGAATGTGCGATATGCGAAGGCAACAAAATACAGACACTTGCAATTGAATTGTGTGGAATGTTTGTCACACAAATTGCTCAAGTAATCTGTGAAAATAATCTAGAAACATACAAAACAAAAAACACAAAATGAACGCAACAACTGTGACGATCAGATGCAAGCGAGTGGATCAGGGAGAGGAGGGAGGGTGTGGTTGGGGTCCAGGGGGAGCGACAATTATGCGCTACAACGAAATTCTCAACGAAAATGTCACGTTCTGAGCATTAAGTAAATCGTACATATGTGTATGTAGATCAATCAGGCGATATGCTATGCGTTTGCAAAGTGTGTCAAGGCTTAGTGTGTAACATACATTCATGAGTGTACTCACTTTTATATTCATTGATTGATCGAATACTTTCTGATTGTTCTCATCGCACAGCTGCCGATATACCGACCTGTAGTGCCGGGGATGCCAATATCAACGAGTGCATCAAACAGGGCTTCCAGCAGCTGACGCCACGCCTCAAGGAGGGCATCAGCGACCTGAATGTGCCCGCAATGGATCCTTTTCAGCTGGGCAAGAGCACCTACAGCTACAATGCGGGCATACTGCAGGGACGCATAGCCATGCGAGACGTACAGATCCATGGCCTGAGCGAGGGCATTGTGGACAAGGTCGACTTCAGGCAGAAGAATAATCGAGTGCGCCTTGAGATCGCCAGCCACCATCCGCAGATGTTGGCTGAGGGTGCCTACAAGGCGGACATTAAGCTGAATGACATGAAACTCACGCCAAAGGGCAACTTTAACATTACGCTGCGTAAGTTTTGCCAAGTCATGCCAAATTTGGCAAAGCATCTGTGAGTTTTCAATTAAATACTATTCCATGACGTATTCCAGTCGACGTCAGCTTCAGAACGCGCACCTTGGGCGAACTATACGAGCGCGACGGTCACACCTATGTGCGTCTGACCAAGCTGGAGATCGAGCCCAAAGTGGGCGACATGCGCATCTATGCTAATGGCCTGGTGCCCGACCCCGCACTGAGTGAGTACACTACAGAATACTCCATACAATATATGTTCCTAAAACTATCTTATCTGCTTTACAGATGAGGTCATTCTGGATTTCATCAACCAATACTGGCGTCAGCTCTACACGGCCATGCTGCCCGAGACGATGGCCACATGGGAGCCGATCATGTTGAAGGTTGGCAATGACTTCTTCGCCGCCCTGCCCTTTGATCTGCTGATCACTAAGAAGTAACTTTGCAGTTATCAAAACTGTTTGTATAGTCTGTATGTGACCGTATTATTTGGTTATTTTTGTTAATCAAGGTGTTAATCTAGTTTGTATTTGAATAAAATGAGTTAAGCAGTTAAGTATGTTTTCAACTTAGAAATATTTTTCAGTGCATCGTAAAATAATTAGTTTCGAATTTGCGTATTTAAGATGGAATCTGAACTCCTATAAATTGAATTTTTCCATGATCGCTTCGTTTAATTACAGCAGATAAATATTCACTTACACTGTAACTGATATGACTGATCATATATTCAAAACATTGTGTATTTATGATAACTGTTAGATAGTAAAGAGTTCGACAGGTTAATTAATTAATTTGTATCTTTCCGTTGTCTAGTTTTATTTTATAAGTCTTTCTTAACCTTCTCCAAGTCGCTCCGATATCCGCAGAATCACAGTTCGTCTGCTATTATGGTAAATAGGTAATTATCCGAGTTATTAATGCAAATCATTGTGAATATCCGTAAGTACTGTGTATTAAGTGGTAGTACGCGTACTAGCATCAATCGGAAGCGGGGTCAGATGTTCGGTTTGTCATTCTCTCTCGATTGGATTGCCATAAAATGCTTCGACATTTATAAATCAACGTTGAAGCCGGTTTCGCTCAGTCGAAGTTTATTTTCTGATTTATCAACACGATTACGATTCCGATTCCCTGAATACTTAGTGCAAGCGACTAAATCCAGTAGTTGTAACAATAAAACGGCATTAAGCAACAATCGGGCGATTCAGTTTGAGAGCGATCGTTCTAGCGGCACGTTGAGCTCATCTCGGTATCGGAAGTGAAGCGGAAAAGGATTTCAATATTAAGTGGAACCTTAAGGAGATATCGTAATACACCATGCAATATATTGCGTTGATATTATGCCTTCTGGCCTATGGAGCTTACGCAGCACCAGCTGAGCTTACTGCCAAAGATATTCTGAGTATGTGTTGAGTATACAACTTATAGTAGCAGCAATTTTTTTTATTGTTAAATTGACTTTTTTGTCGGCCAGAGGATATACCCAAGTGTCCTGAGGATGTCAGCCAGGCAGGTGATTGTATTGTGAAGATTATAAATCAGCTAATACCACGTGTCAAGCATGGCGTACCCGAATTGCATATACCCGCCTACGATCCCTTTGTTCTCGATCGCTTGAACTTCCAGTACGCAAGCGGCAATGTCAAAGGTCGTTTCTCAGTGCGTGACTTGAAAATCTATGGTTTCGCCAATCAAGAGATGCAAAAGGCTGAGGTACAGGTAAAGGGCGACAAGGTCAAGCTGAAGCTGCTCTCTCATGTGCCCCACATGAATCTCCTGGGTGAATACAAGGGTGAGCTTACGGTCAACGCGCTGCAACTGAAACCCAAGGGAAAATTCAACATAACCATAAGTGAGTGAGAGTTACAGTCCAGTAAGCTGTACAGCAGATATTTTCATATATAATATCTCTTGTCTGCAGATGACTTCCAGAACACCATTTTAACAGAAGGTGAGTTCTTTACCAAAGAAGATGGACTTCGTTACCTGCGTCTGCTTGACATTGATGCGCATCCCAAGATCGGCGATATGATTATCAAAGCAAATGGCATCTTTCCGGATCCCGAATTGGGTAGGTTCATAAAAATCTCATCATGAATATATTTAAATCCATATATTCTATTTGAACTTCAACCAGATGAACTTGCACTGAATGTGGCCAACAATTACTGGCGTGACATCTATGGGGTTATGTTACCAGAGACGCGCAAATCGTGGGCCCCACTCATGCTCAAGTTGATCAATCAGGGCCTGATGACGGTGCCCGTCGATCAGTTCCTTCAACCGTCGGACTAAGCCAGCACATGTTACCTAACTTTTAGCTTCTCTATGATGTACTACGTCAATTGTGATTGTCTATTGTTTGTAAATAATATAATATATATTTAATGGAAACTTCTCAATTAAGTCGTGCTTTTCACTTACATCAAATTGAGATTGTTTCCGCCATTTGATTGTCATCGGACGCCCTTAGTTAATGCATCATTAACATGTGTGTTTTATGACTTTGGTCATGCCCCAGTTTTTAGCACCAGATTATGTGCCTAAAAACAAAAACTCACTTTTCGTAACTGAAAACCCCGCATAGTGCACCCCAGTTAATCGGGTTAAGTGCACGACATGTTGACCTTGAAACGGGTCTCCATCTGTCTAACTTGTATCTGTCTGTGTGTAATCGTATACAGGGGCCAAGTGCATGCATTAAAGTGAAATTGAGCAAGATAAGATGATTAGCGAATTACGCCAATCCACAGTTTGAGAGTGCAAAGTTTGTCAAGCATCACAGTTTGTAAGCGCATTTACTTGAGGGTTTACGAATCAGTCTGTTAGGATCGGAGCAAATGAGTGTCAAGATATAAATAACTATGTCGATATTTTCATTTTGACGAATTTATGAAATGTTCAGAACCGTTTTTACGCATTTTGTTTTATAAATGGACTGCAGCTATACCTGTTTTTTTAGAATTCCTTACATTGTGTGCAAGGTATTTAACAGTTAGTGTTCTTTAATTGTTTACACTTGGTAAACCTGTTTTGAAAGGCTTTTAGCTTTCCATAAGAATTTTCCCGGTTACATCAGTTTAGTATTGCATATAAAAGTGAAGTGTATAAAACTAGAACGTATATCTGATTACATAAGCTAGTTTATTTACGAGATTTAAAAATTACATAGCAGAATTTCTTAAAAACTTCATGTAAAATTGTATAAATAATTTGGAATTAATGAATTAAATGAATTAAATTTAAAATGTTAAACCTTAAAAGGCAAGTGTTACCTATCAATAGAAAAATATCCAGTTTACGCTTCCTCCCAAAAGGTTGCTTTATTTTGCAACCCTCCCTTCTTATAATTCTCAATCAGTTCAAGCAGCACAGCGCTCTAGACTCACGTTGGTTTCTTCTGTAAAATTACTCTGGCTTCTATTCAGTTGTCGAATAAATCTTTCGCCTTTTACTAAAGATTTCCGTGGAGAGGAGCACTCTAATGAGTCTAAAATGAATTTTTAGTTGTACCCGAGACTTTGTCCGGGTCATTTATAATACATTATTATAGACAATAATTGATTAGCCGGTCATTTATAGGGAATATCAAGTTATGCAAATATTCTCGTCACAGTTTGAGAAGTACTTAATTGATTCACAGTTTAAACTCTTCGATTGCATAATTGTCACTGTTGGCTATGCAATCGAACCTTGTTTAATTGTTATAGTAATTTCTTTGCAATTTATTGACACAAGCAAACGGTAAAGGTAAAGGCCACAGCTTGTTGTAATTACATGTAAGTTAAGCACGGGGCGAGGTAATATTCCATGGGGTATATAGAAAAGTTCAGGTCGGCGCTAAGTATGCCGTAAATCAGATGAGAGCATACGACTGACTCAGTGCTTGGCAGACTGAGTTTCTGTTAATAACCAAATGGATATGCAAGTCAGCTATACGAGTGCGACGTCTGCTTGAAGACTGGGGGAGCATAATAAACATCGAACGGAAAGCATTATTATCAGCAAATATAATATAGCAGATCTGCACATAGAACAAAGAGAAATACTTAGACACAATTGGGAGCAACGGAAATATTAAATTTAATGGACTTGCACCAAATATTCTATGGATAAAAACTATAGATATATCATACAAGTGTCAACTGTGGATAGCCAAGAAAATGCACACGTAACAAAACTCGCCTTGAAAAGAAAACACCTCGAAAAGGCATAAATACGTCAATGCCTACCAATTATGTGGGGTTTCTAGTGCAAAAGATTTATAACTGGCCTACATTTTTATTATACCCTGCCCTGACAGCGAGGGCTGCCGAACGCGGTCACAGTGCTTGCTCAACTGTAGCAGTGCTACTCAAACTTTAAATTGTACTTACATTGGATGTGGGTGTGTAGCTTACTTTGATAGTTTCCTCATTCCTAGAGTGAACGTTTTGTAGGTGCGATTGAATGATTGATTGATATTACTTGAGTTAGTATATGCAACTGAGATTTGTTGTGTAGCTTGCATTGTTGATAAGGTTTTTATAACCTTGAATATGACTTAATATTGCATTAGTTTGAAATATGTGAATCTTTATGATAGGCAAGTTTGCAAATTAGTTAAGTTAACTTAAAAGTATCGACAGTTAAAAATTGAAAAAGATTTTGCAATTAATCAAAAGTAAAACAAAATTATATTAGAATATTAATCTATTTAAACTTAAAACTTTATTTTAAATTGATTTTAAATCATTTTTTAAATTATTCGTCATTTAAATGAAGAAGACTGTGTGTTGTTAATATTTAGAATACTCAATTATCTGGAATAATAAATATAACTAAATTTTGTGTAATTTAATTACGATATTGTCAGTCTTTTTTCATGTTTGTTTTGACGCAACTAAAAATTTGAAAGTTTCGATTCTTAGCCATTAAATTAGATTTATAATTACAGTCTAATTCAAAATAATCAGCACTTCAAGAGACAATTAATGAGCATAATTAAAAGTAATTAATAACTAATTAAAATTTGTTTATTCCAGTCGAAACATATTCGATTCTAAGAGATCAAACTACTATATATGTGATACATATATATATAGTAGATGTGTTGACACATGTATAAGCAGTTATCAAGCACTATTTAGTCAGCCGTCTGTCTGGCGGGGCAGTTAGGTTGATTGATATATAAGATGACTGGACTCAATGTAGCCTGGCGGTGCACTTAAGATTCAGCTGGGCCAGCTCTCAATTATGCCAAGTCATGCAATGAGTGAGGCCAGTGCTACTCAAACTGTAACCTATGAGTTCTCGCAGTGAAACAAAAGCTCACACAGTCAAAAGCTCAACTTGAGCGCGCGCTCGCAAAAGCCTTCGAATTGGTTGCTGCTTCTGTTGTTGTTGTTGTTTGCTTGTTTTTTTTCGGCAGCGCGCGCATGGAAAAACTGAACAAAAAGCCGAGCTGGAAACTATAAATAAACGTGAGTTTTGTGCAGCGCTCATTTCAAGATTTGCAAGCGGCGGGCGGCCAACGTAATCGTTCGCTAAATTTCCAAAGTATTTTCGAAGAGTTTTTGCAGATTGGCTAACACAGTGTGTTGTTGTAGGTGTATATGGTTGTAGGTGTGTGTGTGTGAGTCTTTGTGTGCATTTGTCTGTCTATCTTCGTGTATTCGCGCAATTGCAGCAACAACTGCAGTTAACCGAGAAAACGACAGCAACAACAAACAGTAAAAAATTCGTGTAGAAATAAAAGTGAAGCCGGTTTTGAAAAATTACGCAAAAAAAAAGCGAAGCGAAAATTGCCAGTTTGCCAGTGTGTGTGTGTGTATGTAAGAGAGACTGTATGTTTTGTTAAATCAAGCCACACAGAAAAATTCAATTAAAACAAGTTTAAATTGCGAATTGTGTAAAAGTGCTGGCAACAAGAGCAACAGCAGCAGCAACAGTAACAACAAACAGACAAGTCCAGAGAAATATGCACGGGCTTAAAATTTTACTGGCCATCGCGGCATTTGCACTCGGAAGTGCCGCATCCGCCACGCTGCCCACATCCGCCGCAGGCGACCCACAGCAGGCGGAATATGCGCCCGATACGACAACGGATCCGTTTTCAGCAGCAAACGATTTTACAGGTACATATATACACATGTTGGGGTTATCTAATGCCAAAACAAAACAGAACTTGATATTCAAATTGAAACACAAACAAACAAAAACAAAAATCGAAAACAGAAACGTAAAACAAAAATCCAATTCAAAAATCGGCTCAATGAAACGAGTTTGTTGCCTAAGTCTTTCGTTTGCCAAAGTGGCGATTGGAAATGGGATTGGAAATGCCTGCCTGCCTGGAGTGGAGTGGAGTGCAGCGTCGGCGCCACTCGAAGCTGACAAATATGTGAACATTTTGTGATGTATTCGAAGGCTGCAGCCAATTGCGCAGTTACTTTCAAAGAAATTGCGGAAATACTCGCGGATTAACATATGCTTAATCTGCAGGTATTATACAAAACAAGATTGAACTGCGCGAATCTGGATAAGGCGCGAGCTGTCGCCTTATAGACGATAATAATAAATAATTGATGAGCAAGTGTTGACAATACGAGAAAGCGACAAAACAATATATCTTTAATGGCCCTAGAAACTCTTTATATTTCACAAGCCCCTGTCAATCTATAAAGAACACAGCGAACCTATGCTAAGGATTGTTTTGTATGCAACTCGTGGACGACGCGTGTGCTGCCTGTGTAATTACAAGCATGACTCACTGTATAGTTTATGGTCGCATTACAAGCACTTTTTTTTTTGCCCGCAACCTTCAAAGTCTAACAAAACCTCAGAGTAACAACTGAAACAAATTAAAATGCCTTAAAATGAGCTTTTAATGAGATTCCAGTGAATATATAAAAAACAAATTGCAATAGAAATGAGCAAAGTCTCTTTCAACAAAACATTCCAAAAAGATGAAATGAATCAATACACAAACACACGCAGCAAGCAGCACACATATTTTATATTTTATTTGCCTGACTTTTAACACTTCGCAGACACAGCAAAATAATAAAAATCTGCGCCGCCTGAACTTGACACATATTTTCGCTTTCAAGTGTGTGCGAGTATGTGAGCATACATCTATGTGTCAGTGTGAGAGTGTAAGTGTAAAAGTGTGGTAAAAGTTATAAAACCGCAGCAGGGCCGCTTTGAAAGTGAGTCTGCTGCAATACAGTGAGTGCGAAACTGTGCTGACGGCTGCGCAACTTGAGCAAACACAAATTCTCAGGCGCAAATATAAAAAATAAATCGATCGGTTATGCAAACTATATATGTATAGACCACATATTTATATATATATGTATGTTTATTTGTTCACAAGAGAATAAACAAACCAGCCGCAACTCTCGAGTTTTTTTCCTCTTTCTGCACTTAGTTGTGAACTATTCCAATTACATTAATTTCATCAAAATTCGATTTCGAACCTTTTATTCGTGTATTGTGTGCGGTTTGTCGTTGTCTTTCGAAAACAACAAATTCGCGTCAACAAAGCAAAGGCACGAGAAACAAAAAAAAACGCAGAAAACCGGCTGACAGCTGAAAACTGACCTACATCAATGCAGAGCGGTGTCGACTGGGCCTCTTGCCAGCTGCAATTGTAACTTTTGACTCGGCTGAGTTGAGCTTGTGTCTAATTACGTAAAAGTGTCGATTGGCATTTGCACTGCACGGCAACGCCTGGCCAAACAAAAGACTTAGGCAACGAACTCCAGTTCAATGTGTGAAATTCGCATGACTCGCCAAAAATAAGAAGTGAAATAAAAGAGCTGATACAGAAACAGGCTTTGTAACGCCCTTAAAAGTGTTGACAGTCAAAAAGTTTTGCCTTATTTGTTTATGTATTTTTTGCTCGCCACATTTTCGTTTTATTTTTCGTCTTCACCTTTGACATTGAACTTGTCAGCAAGTCGAGTCAGAAAAAAAAACCCACAGCGCTTAAAATTCGGCACAAAACTTTACAGACTTTCAAATTGCTGCGTCGAATCACCAGCTAAAATCTTTACATGCGTCTTAGGCGGCTTAATGTGCCTTGAATATTGCTGTACGTCGTGTACTTAATTGGCTTCAACTCGATTCGACTGACGACTGGGGGTAATTTTCTGCCATAAACCCAGCGGAATATTAAAGATAATTGCAACCTTTGCTTATGCTTAGTTTCCGCCTAGAAGAATCGGACTATGCCTTGAATGTCGTTTGGTGATGGTGACATTTTATGATTCAAATTAAAACTGAATAGGCGCAATCAAATCTGCCATTTGTGCGGGATTTTTCTCATTAATTACACACACAGACGGGTAAAGAGGACATGATAGCCAGAAATACAATTGAAATACATTTTGTTATTCACATTGTTATTTATTTTATGTCAAGAAACTTCTGAAGAATTAAGATAGAGTAAGTGGACTTTGTATATATGAGTTAAACATTATTTTGGCACAGTTCATGGCAGTTTGCATATTGTTATTGATACTTACTCAGATCATTATGAAACATGTTTACAATGCAAACAACAAGATGCTTAAACATTAAAGACTCACAGAGCAGTAAAGTTTTAAAACTTTCCATAGAACTTACGCTAGTTTGAACTTAAGATTAACACTTATAGTCGATTATGTAGTACTGCGTATTTAAGATGTTCTCATTTAAAGTTGTCCTCATTGCATTTTAATTGCGTGGCATTGAATGCACAGAACCAGTTCAAGAGATCATACAGTTGAGATATAGAAAAGCTCACAGAACTTGTTTAATCCACACGGCGTTCTCTTGAACTAGTTCATTGAACACAAATATCACTTTCGCTTATTAATTTCGATGATGACAATCAATGACGTCAATGCAAAATGAATGGATGCGTGTGAATTGCCAAGAAATGATAATTTCCTGGTACAAATTGGAAGTTGATTTCGCCATTTAAACTTCAATTACCCGGCGGGAGGTGGGTGGGGAAGAGTCAGAGACCTTGACAGCGACGCGTCAGTGTCACCTGTCACCCTGACACAAGTCACGAAGAGGCAACAACGGCAACAACAACAATTTGAATGTCAAAACTGAAGAGAAACCTGCGAACACGTGACGTGAACTCTGACAGAGAGTGCCACGCTTGGGTGGATGCCGCGCAAGGCGCTATGCGCAATGAGGCATGCCTGGCTGAGCTTAATACCTTTAGTTTCCCTTACTCAATGCAATTTACTAATACCAATCTCTCCCTCTCTCTCTCTCTGTCTCACTTTCGTTACAGTTACACCATTGACAGCGTCTAGCTGCAGCCTCAGCTCGCCGCAACTTGATGAATGCATTCGTGGCCTGTTCGCATCGATAGTGCCCCAGCTGAAGAGTCAGGGACTGCCCGAGTATGGCATGGGCTCCATCGATCCGTACTTCTATCAGCGCGGCATCTTCCGCTACTCGAACGATGGCATCCAGGGCGGTCTGCTTATCAAGAACATGGAAATCTATGGCATTAGCAGCCTCAAGGTCAACAGTATCGCGTCCAACTTCACCAAGAGCGGCTTTGTCATCAAGCTGGGCGTGGAGCTGCCGCAGCTCAAGGCCGGTGGACAGTTCAAGGCGGATGTAAAGTTTGGCGGTCTGCGACTGGTGCCCAAGGGACCCTTCAACATCACTATTGGTAGGTAGCGAAGCGAGCGGTTAAACTTGCAGTTCATTAACAGATCCCCCTTCCCACAGATGACGTTAAGGCCACCATACTTACCGATGGCCACATTGAACAGCTGCCCAGCGGCAACCAGCGCCTCAGTCTGCATCGCCTCAATGCAAACGTCAATGTGGGCAATGCTCGTGTACTGGCCAACGGCATCTTCTCCGACCGCAATCTCAGTGAGTGGCAGCAGCAATTCTTGCTGTGCATACGCCTTCATATTAACCCAATATACATTTTCCCTGCAGATGCTATGATCCTGAATCTGGTCAATGAGAATCTGCCGGAAATAACGCGTGTCGGAATTCCCGCAACCCGTGAGCAATGGGCGCCCATTCTGGTGGCGCACATCAACGAGTTCTTCGCTCCGGTTCCTATAGAGAAACTCCTGACACAGTAATGGGCTCTGGGCCAATACACATACACAAATTCTATGCATTTTACGGCTAGTTAGTCTTAATTACTATTAACGATTTATTCATAATTTTATAAATGCTGCTTCCAAATAGTTATTCCGATTCAACATTTGCGACGTGGAAAAAAAAAACAAAAACAAATTAAAAAACGAAATTTATATTTATTTATGTAATTAAAATTTGTTTAGGCTAATTAAGCATTTCAAAATTATTAAACAATTTTAATTAGCTAAATGCTGTTTTAATTGGGCTGTGGCGTGGGTTCGAGCAGCCAGCAAGGTTTTAGAAGCACTGCCGCCCCTGAAAATATGCAGTGGAAATAAATTGAGTTGATATAAATAACTGAGTACACAAAAGTGTTGCCTACTTTTGCGCGCACTCGATTTATTCTTAACAGTAAACTGTTAAAATGCTATTTTTGTCCTGCCCACCACCCCCTGGCGCATAAGGGGCGTATTTCGACCTTTTTTTTATTGAAAAAGGGGGGGAAGTCGTACACGTTACGAACTTGAAATCTGGTGTGCTGTTAAAAGAAGATAACGCGAAAAAGTATATAAAGCCGCATTTCTCCATCCTTTCTAGTTTTGCCACATTTTCGAATTGAAAACGTAAAAGAACTGCCGTTATTCCAAATTAAATACAGCTTGTTTTCCGCTAACAGAGCTATATTACGTAAGCAGTGTACTGCTTGGACTGCTTGACTTCATGGAGGTGACGATAACAAAGAAGGAGGGGGCGTTACAGCTGACTTAGTTTTGAAGAAACGTCTTTATCTTTGCTACTATGATACTTTGAAGCTAGATTTAGCGGGAAAAAGCAGATTTGAAAATATTAATATTAATTTTAAAATAACTGCTTAATAATATAATAAATGTTCAAACTGAAGCATTACTCGGCTTGCTGGGTTGCCTTGATTCCCCTTTCTCCAGTTGTCTCTTGATTCCGTGATTGTTGTGTCTGTCTCTTTGCTTCAGTGAGAATTTGCTTTCGAAAATTCAACACTCCGCAGCGAATCGAGAACACTTCGCGATCAATCAACATGGCAAATAACGCCCTGGGCAATAATTACAGACAATTAGTTGGCAAAATATTGAAATACCCTGAAAGGCTGTCGCGAAAAAAGGCTGAGGCCACCAGGGAGTGATACTCGAGAATGTCACACATCAATTTCAGATTGGCAAGCATTGCGCCAATTATCCGATGGGGATCAAGTGGAGCCGGCCAATTTTTTGTTTTCATACAATCGATTTAATTTGAGATATTTTTAACACCCGCAACGTTGACACCGCTCATGACAATGCGCTTTGAATTGTTGTCGTATTCAATCTCATTTCGTAAATGTTTCTTTTCAAATTTCGCTTAAGATTCCTGCGAGCTCTTAATCCCGAATGCATTCCATAACATCGTAAATTGCGCACATTATTTTAGTCCACATTTTGCACTCATCGCTTACTAATGCAAACAAATTCTAAAGACCCGCGGCAAAACTGAGAAAATATATCTGTGAGTTAAGGGGATTGACTTTGATTTACCCTGGAATGGAAGGATTTTAAGTAGGAGTATTTAGATATGTTTAAGTGTTGTTCCAGTCACACTCGGACAGATATTGAAAACACGCCTGCATTTTTTAAATTTGAAAAAATATACCCCAGCGTTGCTTTCAACGCGAGGTATAAATACTAAATGAAATATGTCGCAAGCAATTTAAACGGAAATTTAATTCAGCCGCTACACTGTAGAAATTTATATACATATTATCTACTATGTATTTTTTCATATGTATCTTTATAATTCTAAAAAAATATAAAGGGAAACAATTCCTGAAAAATAACTACTTTAAATTTCATTATATGGTTTAGATTTTCTTGTATTCTTTTAATTTGTACACGTATAAGATAATCTGTTATTTGTATTTCTATATATTCTGCCCAACAAGCCAATTTTTCTCAGTGCATGATAATAGAGAAGGCTTGAAAGCCGAGCTGTGACTGGCCTTTTAATATTATGCAGCCATACAACTTGCACGTCCCGGTCAATATCCCAGTTGGCCTGCATCTGGATCAACGTGCGTATTCGAGTTGTGTGTCTTAACAAGAGCATTAGGAGGCGAAAGACGAGTAGTGAGAGCACAACAGGGATCGGGACTAGGCACAGGAACAGGCGTAGGCATTAATAGAACTAGTTTATAAACGGCATTAGAAGCTGGCAAAGACCTGGCTAAAAGGTGGCTAAAAAGGCGGCCACCAATACGCCGCCTGTCGTGGATCAGGTATCGAAAAATGAGCGAGAATAATTGACGTTTCGGCTGCGGCTGAGCAGACGACGCGTCGCTGCCAACGTCGCTGCTGCCGCGTCGAGTGGCGCAGCCAGAGTTGTTGACCAAACTTCGTTGCCGGCACTTGGCTCAGAAGCTCGCGGACCTCGCTGGCCAACGGTCCTGTTTCTAATTGACGCGGCAAGAAGCATTGCGTACCGACGAGATTGCGAGACCAGATCCAGACGAGAATAAAGTATACCCCTTTGTAGAGTCGCCTACCCGACCAGGTGAATGCCATCGGGCAACGTGCGTCGCATTCGAATAACGAGAGACGCGTTTCGCAGTGCGGTTTTTATTCGAGTACTATATAGTACCATTTATATATGGTCTGCAGAACGAAAACAAAATAGCTGAAGAAGAGATACGAAACTGGAGAATATAATCAACAAAAAAATCAAATAAAAATATTTTGCTGGCAAAATGTTTGCATTTTTGCGAATTTTATTACTCTGTGTGCATTTGTTGCATTTTAAAACGACATTAGCAGAGGATGTGCCAACGATAAGAACTCCATCTACAGCAACTGTCACAACATTGCCCTTATCGGATTCAGGTCTGCAGACAAAGGCGGCAAACAATGCTACAGTGGAGCCTAATTTCGTTGACATTGCGGATGGTAAGTGGAGCCCAATAAAAAGTGAAATTTTGAGTGTATGTGCAAAAGACTTAGGCAACGAACTTGCAGGTAAAGAGTCAGCTAAGGTTCTTTAACACTGATTGAGGTTTAAAGAAAAATGCAAAACTGTTAATCAGTTATACAACTTATAGTCTATAATTTGCATAATTAAAAGGATATTTCGAGTGCAGTTTTTAATATCAAAATATCAATTTCAGAACAATTTAAAATATATTTTAAAATAAGAAAACAACCTGGTCTTACTCTCATAAATTCCTTTTCCAATTCTCTGTAAATTTAAAAGAAATCAGTTGTAAAACACTGCGTACTCACACTATCATCGTTTTATACGTCATGCAAAAGGTTCAACGACTTCGCTGGCCGATTGAATGTATGCTAGGCACGCAGGCAGCATTACTTGTATGACCTTCAGAATTCTATAAATCGTATAGTAACAATAGGGTAAATGCGATCATCTGTTGTGAATTACATTCTTCGCTGTACTTGTTCCTTTTTGGGGGCACATGGCACAACTTTCTACAACTGACAAAAAAGGCAACACAATCTTGCCGTGTAGGCGTATTTCATAGAGCTCTCGCATTGGAATTGGCGCACTTCCACGCATTTCGAAGCGCTTGTCGCCTGTCAATGACCGCAACTCGAGTACTCGTTCACCATTATTTACGACCAACAATTAGACAATTAGGCAGCACTTTTGTCGACGCGTGATCTCAGACGACAACTTAAGCCTATTAATAGTATCCGAAAGAGTGAATAATCGAAGCTCCAATAGAGTTTTAACTTGTTTTCAATGAGCCATCGATTTGTAAAGTAACTGTATCAATTTGTATTAAGGTCTGTGCGTAGTAGGAATGATGAAGCCCAGCGCTGCAGCAGATCCTGCAGTTTATTTCAAGTTTTCTTTTTTCCCCGCCACTTAATCCAGTTTAATTTGTGGGGAACTTGTCTGCAGGCAGTCCACGCAGACCTTGAACCTTATCTTTGGCCATGCACACACACGCGCCTTCCTTGATACTGCAGTCGATGCAGTTTCAGCCTCTGGGGGGTGTTTTTTAATTAAGTCAAAGGAGCAATAAATTTTAATATGATAACTTAGGATCCGTGGAACGAGAGTTCATTAGCCTTTTGCAGAAATCGAAGACGCATGCGCAACAACTACCTGAGGCCCACTTTTTGTTCCCTCCTCTTAAGCCAATCTGTTGCGCTGTTGACAAAGCACCTAAACCACAAAAGCAGAAGACCTCAGAGGCAACTACCCAACCATCCAGCTATCCAACTATTCCTCCGTATATGATATTTACTCAACATGCGTTCACGCTGCGAGTTCCAGTTCCACGCTTCGGGTGATTACTCAATATTTTGACATTTCTGTACGAAAAAAAACGTATGACAAAACAGAAAAAAACAATAGCCAGAATATTGACAATAAACTTAAGCGCTTCAGCTTTTCAAGCTGAATGACAATTGCTGTGCCATTTTTTTCCAATTTCGTTGCTGTTGTTGTCAATGTTGTTGTACGCCTTTCAACGCACAATTGACAACATTTCTTTTTGGTAAGCCGACACGAGTCGCTCCCCCTAAGCAACTTTCTACTGTCACTTGTCATATTTGTGTGTAAGTGAAGCCTCCCTCTTCCCTCCTTCTCCTTCTGTTTTCTGTTTGTCTTCTTAAAATTGGTCTAGGCTGATCTCTTCGTTGGCCTCTTCGTAAATTTGTTGTTCTTGCCATTTAGCGAGTGCCTGTCGTTTGTTTAATTTATTTACCATTTCGCGTGTGGCCCATATTATAAAGCTGCGGCGTCTTGATTTATGCGATCAGCCTAAATGAGCCATTTAGTTTTTATCTTATGGAGTGTTTTATGATTTGCTATAGCCTATCACACCCTTTATGCCACATGTGAAATGAGACTGATTCCCTTTTGTTTATTCTAAGGTAATAATAAATTAGCAAAGTAGAAATGGTATATTGGCTAGCTTGAAGTCTCTTTTTCTGTCTTATAAATTTGTTTATTTTGCATAAATCGAACATTAAACACCCTGCCTACGTCATTTGTCATTTTTAGCTATAATATATGGGGAACACCAAAAGGGTACCCCACATACAGTTAGAGTCGAATAGTTAAAGTCAAGGAATCTGCAGATCAACAGAGTATAATTAGGTATTGTCTTTATTTTGCTTGTACACATCATTAAATGACTCATAAAGAGAGTATTTAATAGTCATTCAATTTAGTTAATCACTCTTCAGTTTAATCGTCACTTAACATATCATTAACTATAAGTTTGTCGCTTAAGTCATTTGCTTTTGGGTGTGAAAATAATGGGTGCTTAAAGCTGCATAAAGCAGCTGAGATCGGGTAGTTTGACTTGAGAAACACTCACTGCACGTGTTTCTTTGCTCTTGTCCTCAACACGGCGTAATGAAGACCACGTTCGCGACATCGCATGCATGTTAAAGAGGTCCGATTTGTTTTTGTAACCGACATATTTGCATATTACAAAGGAAACTTTTTACGCATGCCACACAGCCAAGCGAAAATGTTAGTATCAATTTCAGTTTGTGATTCATTTGTTTTGAATTTCAGCATAAAAACACGAGTAAATTCCTGTAGAAAGCCAAATAATTTTCGCTTATTACTCATGTGGCCCAGTTCATGATGAGTTTTTTATGTTCTTCTCTTTTTTATGACACAATTTATTTATTGATGGATTTTAAATTGTTATGACAGCTGTCACATTGTGGATCAGTGACAGGTGGGAAGACTGTTAAAGTGTGAGACTATGTCTATCGTCTTTCAAGTTGAATAGAACAATTAGCTAATGGGAAAATATATTATATATTTAAAGTTCAATCTGATCGCATGTCGATTACAAGGTAAGTAGTTCTTTTGATTTATATTTGATTTATATTTGTGTACCTACCAATCCTCAATTGTTTATTAGGGGTTTTCTCTCTAATATGATGTCATTATCTTTATAATAAACCTTTAGTAACTTTGAATTGTTCTCTGTATATTGACAGCATCTTCATTGTCTACGCAGAACCGAAGTCCGCGACAATCGTTCTTCGATCCGAACATATTTAATTTACTGCAGGCTGGCCTGGTCAGCGCTGGACCCTGGGAGGGAGCCAGATGCTTGACGGGCAGGGGACAGCCCGGCGTCTGTGTGCGCATCGGTGGCTGTCAGCAATATTATCGTGTGCAGCGTCAGTTACAGTTCATTGCAGTGCGCCAGTGGCAGCCAGGATATCAGGGATTGGGTGCGGATATTTGCAACTATTATGATCTGCTTGGACGAGTCAACAATGGAATCTGTTGCACAGATGAGAACAACATTGGTAACACCTTTGGCGTCTTTCCACTACCAGCAGCACCAACAACAACTACACCACAACCGACTACACCAACGACAACAACAACAACTGAGCAGCCCTTGGCTGCTGCAGATGAATTGGACAAAGTCGAGGAGGTGGAGGACGAGGAGGAAGAGCCTGCAAATCCAGAACAAGATCATGTTGCTGAAATCGAACCAGATGCCATCGATAATGTGAATAGTGTGGAGGATACACCTGACTTTCAGGACATGAACTCAATTGAAGCAGCTGCTCCTGAACCACAACCAGCTCCAGCGCCAGCACCAACTCCTACGCCTCCTACAACTGCAGTTTATCCATATCAGTGGCCTTTTGGCAACTTTGGTGGCGGTGTGCAGCAATGGCCACCACCGATTCCCACGCATCCTCCGACCGTGGGAGGGTGGCCACCACCGATACCCACGCACCCGCCAAGTCATCAGTATCCCACGCATCCAACATCACGACCCAATCCAAGCACGCCAAGCTCTGGCTTTACCACACGGCGCACCACAGTGCGTCCTCCAAGTAGACCCAGCAGCACGACCACCAGGCGACCCACGTATCCGGTGGCTTCGACAACCACAACACGTCGTCCAACAAGTGGCAACAGTCCGGAGGGTCTGCCCCTACAGTGTGGCAACAGGAACCCCGTGTCGCCCGACCAGGAGCGCATTGTGGGCGGCATCAATGCCAGTCCACATGAGTTCCCTTGGATAGCGGTGCTCTTCAAGTCCGGCAAACAGTTCTGTGGCGGCAGTCTCATCACCAACAATCACATTCTTACAGCGGCACACTGCGTGGCACGGTAAGTGGATGAAAATATCATGAAGTTCTCAGAGTATAATTCAAATCTCTCTTCCCAGCATGACCTCTTGGGATGTGGCCGCCTTGACTGCCCACTTGGGAGATTACAACATCCGCACCGACTTCGAGGTGCAGCACGTTTCACGTCGCATCAAGCGTCTGGTGCGGCACAAAGGCTTCGAGTTCAGCACCTTGGTGAGTTATATATATTGTAGGTAATGCCTTAGGGCAGCCCGACTCACTGTCTTCTTTTTCATGGCAGCACAATGATATTGCCATTTTAACGCTGAGTGAGCCTGTGCCCTTCTCCACTGAGATTCAACCCATTTGCCTGCCCACATCGCCCGCCCAGCAATCGCGCTCGTACAGCGGCCAGGTGGCCACTGTAGCCGGCTGGGGCAGCCTGCGCGAGAATGGACCGCAGCCATCGATTTTGCAGAAGGTAGACATTCCCATTTGGGCAAACGCGGAGTGCGCTCACAAATATGGAAGGGCAGCACCTGGGGGCATCATTGAGTCCATGATCTGTGCAGGACAGGCCGCCAAGGATTCGTGCAGTGTAAGCTACAGTTTAATTCGATGTTCTGTGTGCCATATTTAACCATTTCTCTTCTCTTGCACAGGGCGACTCTGGTGGTCCCATGATCGTGAACGAGGGCAGCCGCTACACCCAGGTGGGCATCGTCTCCTGGGGCATTGGCTGCGGCAAGGGTCAGTATCCAGGCGTTTACACGCGCGTCACTTCGCTGTTGCCATGGATCTACAAGAACATCAAATGAATCTAGTATTTGCTTTAGTTTAAGACGTGATATTGAGAAAGGTGGAATAAACAGTATAAAGTGCACACACGATGGTTTTTCTCTCGTTGCTACAAATAAAGACAAGCTTATGCAGAAAAAGGTAACATTAATTGAATTTTATAATTTTAAATTCAATTTGTTAAGGCAAACGTTCGCAGACGGTTTAAGTCCACGCTAACAAACCTTTTCACTGTCAGCCCCAAATTATGCTACACTTTGTATACTGCAGCTGTGTTACCACAAAATATCAACATTTGATATCGAATTGAAATAAAATACGTTTATTTTTTGGCCACCGATTTCTTTTTAACGCCGAATAAGTACTTGATCTACTTACATTTACTTTCCACGCAAATGAGTTGAGTTGTCAAAACTGACTACAAGTAGTATATGAAACATAAATCAATATTACTTTAGACTAACTAACTCGTATACATTTTCATCGAAAATTGTAGAAAACTTAGAGAAATTAATTTTCACAGAAACCGTTAAATAACAACTACGCAAATATGACAACCATACGCGATTTGTCGTTAGATGATCTATTTACGTTTAATCGCGTAGTTTTGGATTCATTGACCGTTGTCTTTCCACTCTCATATTATATTAATAGAATTGTGGGATTTCCCGAACTGGCCAAGGTTGCCATTGCCCCCAATGGTGAAATGGTGGGCTTTGTATTCGGGCATCGTGTCTCAAAGGAAGATGGTAAGGTGCTCGCCCCCATGGTAACCCCTCCGAAGGACATTCGTGGTCATGTCTGTTGCCTTACCATTGAACATGATTTTCGTCGCTTGGGCGTAGCCCGTACACTGATGCATCGTTTTAACGAAAGTCTCGAAAGGCACAAGGATTGGTTTGTGGCCCTCTATGTGCGCTGCAAGAACTCGAATGCAATTAAACTATACGAATCGATGGGTTTTGTGGTCAGTCAGTGGAATCCCAACTTTTATGATGATGATCATGGCTATGAGATGCGCATGCCATTGGCTCGCGATGCGGATAGAACGTGTCTGAAGTCGGAGGATTTTTTCATCGACAACCTCATTAACTTCGGGAAACAACTCTTTCAACTGCTGCAGAAGTATTGGAAGCAGCTTAGGAATGCCATTGGCTTTCTCAAATGACACTAAAGAGCAACCTGACAAAGTCAAATTCGAAAAAAAAACTTGAATATGTTTTTAATCTCTAATTTTTGTCAAAACACTCATTGAATTGAACAGAACAAAATTCTTTTAGTTTACATATAGTATTTGTTAGTTCTTAGTTAGTTTCCGTTGTCATCATGACTGCAGTGCGCGAAATGCATGCCGATGATCTCTTTAAATTTAACGTATTGGTCTTCGATCCCTTCACAGAGGTCTACAATCTGAACTTCTTCATGCGCCACCTTGCCCAGTGGCCCGAAATGGCATTGGCTGCCACCGCGCCCGATGGTAATTTAGTTGGCTTAATTTTTGGAAAGTGCTTGATGGGACCCAAACTGTCGGATCTGCTGCATGGTCATGTCTGTGCGCTAACCATATCGCAAGAGTATCGTCGCTTGAGCATTGCCTCGCTGCTGATGAACTGTTTTGCCGCGCTGCAGGATCTACACGGGGCGTGGTTTGTCGATCTATATCTGCGCTGCAGCAACAAGGGGGCCTTTAAACTCTACAGCGCACTGGGCTATGAGCTGCATCGTGAGCTCCTGCAATACTATCCCGGTGATAATGAGGAGAATGCATATCACATGCGTAAGCCACTGTCCCTCGATGTGAAACGCATCTCTATGGCACCGCCAAGCAGTAGAGCTATGCGGCTGCCCTCCGAAGAGGACAGCGATGAAAACTATTAGAGCCTGCATAATCCAGATATATATAGAGATTTTTTGGCATCTTATGGCAATTGAATCAAACACGCTCAATTGCCAGGCAAATTTCCGCTGACGCACAAAACTAAACAGCAAATCTTCAGATACAGCGTTAACGCTATTTATATCTATCCGTATTTCTATGTGCGCTAGCAGTATTTTATGCCAAGTAAATTTAATTGAAAATGCAAAAATAAATGTTAAAAATTAAAAAACATTGAAAACATTGAAACACTTGCGATGCGTCGCCTTGTCGGTCCCAAATGGTCAAGGCTCGCATTGTAGCGATTTTTTATTGGCCTCGGTTCCGTCTGCTTTTCTCTTTTCCTCGTCACTTTTTTAACAGCTGCGCTGTGTGGTGGGTGGGGTCGGTTTGGGGTACAGCCAATTTGCATGTTCACAAAAAAAGCGGGCAATGATTTTTATAATTCGCTCAAACTTGAAACGAATTTCTTGCAGTGTCTCTGCTTATGACATCTATTTAGTTTTTCTTTGAGCGATTCGTTGAAAAGTTTTGCTTCAATTTGCCAGCGACGAGTGCAATGAACTTTTAATTGCTTTTTCTCTGGGTTTTCTGGGTTATTTACTTAGTAAAACATATGCTGTGCTCGTTCATAGATAGGTGTGCAGCGCTGGGGGGCTAAGGTAGTTGAGCTTCCTTGCTGTCAAAAGTGAAAAGCTTATAAACATGTTTTTATAAATTTCATGAACTGTCTGTGTAATCTTATGTATTTTGATCATAAAAAATAGTAAATAGCTTAATAAAACTAGCCTAAAGTTAATATATTCATAGCTCTTATTAGTCCAAATTTGTTCATGGTGGTTTTCTTGCTTTTCTAGAGTTAGTTGCAATTATTATATGTATTTCATTGAAATCAACAGAAAAGCGTTATTTATACACGTATGCATTTCATTTTAAATGTGACTTTTTTCACTTTCGCTATTTAAATTATTTTTTACTTGAAAATGCAAACTCAACCTTGAACTTGAGAAATTGAATTTGATGATCATTTATAAGAACAGCTGGCAACATTTTCGTATGTGTGATTCTTTTCAGAAGGTGTCAATGATATGGCAGCCCATTAATAAATTAAACTGTAAACATCTGACTAAATGTTCTTTAAATAAGAAAGTGACAAAGGGAGTGCAATATCTAGACATAAGTTGTATAATATTTGAAATAGATCGAGTGAACCTAATAAAATATATATATGTATAATCTTTTACAAATACATTCCATATAAAAATGTTCTTGTGTTAAGCTTAGGTAGTTTTATAAAAGTTCTGTTATTAATACTATACTATTATGATCGTTGCTTGAGTAGCCTTCAGCTCGTTTCATTCAACGACATGTCAATTGAATGTTCTTGCCTTTGCGCTGACCACACCCATTTTTTGGTCAATCTGTCGGGCTCTTGAAAGACACTCAAATACTCAAATGTACAAATACACAAGATCGTAATTCAAATAAAAATCTTTTACGCTCTTCTAATGAGGTTAATGTTCGAGGCGCGTTGACTCAGAGCCCAGGCCCGTGAACAGAGAACGGAGACCAGAGACCCGAGGTCCGAGGCCTGAGGCCCGAGACCCAGGCGCGCTCTGTGTGCGCTTCTCAACGATCTATTTATACGAATTAATGGCGCATTTTGCACAAAAATAAATTAGAGTACTAAGCAAATGGATTATACTACCTATGCATAGACACACACACGATACATACATATGCACATTATAGATTAGAGGTAAAATCGGGCATCAACGCATAATTAATGATCGTAAAAGTGTGCGAAATAAAAATCAAATTAAAATTCAGGCAGGTGGTCCAGAGTCAACTGAGTCAACCATCATATGTATAAGTATATAGTATCTATATATCCAAAATATACATATAGATTTAGTTAAGATGAATGAATCTCTAATGCCGCAGACAATGCATGTTCTATAAGCTATATATTTAGTCTGGTTGGGCTTATGATTTGTTTCCAAAATAAATAGTATACATAGAGAGCATAGAAAATATATATATCTAGTTTGCTATTCTTTGATTTATTGTGATATATGGCAGACATGTGGCCAATCCATTGCAGGGCCTCCAGACTGACCACAGTATTTGGCATCATTCACACGCCGTTCACACTCGACTGTCAGCATTTTGTACATGATATTCGACGGCTGTTAGTCCAAACTTTTTCTATTGTATATATTATTCTTATATATATCGACTGATTCGGCGATTTTGCTATATACTAGATAGGGCTCTCGAACGGGCACGAGCTGCATGCGCCTATTTGTTTTATGTTTTCCTTTTGGCGTTTCGCTTTTTTGGCAAATGATCAATTTGACAAAGAGAATAAAAACTAAAAAACATATAGCCAGCGCTATGTACCATTTAAGTACCAGATGCGCACAGTGCTGGACACAGCACTAGGTACAATCGATCCCAATTTAATGGGAAAACTGTAAGAAAACAAATTAAAGCAACTTTTTATTTTATTTTTTTGTATTTCTTACATTTTCCTTTTATTTTTTATTTTTTTAAATTTCCTGTTTACCTATTTAATTGTTTGATTTAACTTTGTGCCTCAACTTCCTTCCTCGTTTGTAGCGCCTTTTGTATTTTTTCACACACGTTTTTCGAAATAGAGAGAGCTTTTCCGCATCTACCACACATCGTAAAGTGTTGCCTTCTCGCATTTTAGCTTGTAAAAGACGCCACAGCAGCAATAATATAATTTATGTTGTACAAGAAGCTATAGCTATGGGCTATGGCTATGCCATATTGCCGCAAGCAAACATTTGCGGCACCTCGGGGGCTGCTCATAAGTACAAATAAATAAATGAAACAAGAGAGCAAAACTAGGTACAGTACACCGAAAAATAGATACTCTTGATCTGTAGCTATGCTGTACATGTATATATGTATGTATATACATATATAATAGTGATAAGGAAATAAGAAACTAGAGTAAGTAGAGTATATATTGACCCCCTAGGGATGGTCAGATATCTTCAACCAGAACTCGGACACGCGATGAGCCTTGTTCATCTCTTTTATATCCAGCTAGCAGTCTCGGGAGATATTTATCGCCTTCCCTTGTCTGTTACACATATCGTTATAAATCGCTAATACCCCCAGCGAGGGTATCCAAAGAAAAGTACAAACAACTGCGAGCGATCGCCCACAGTTTTGCCTCTTGCTCAATTTCTGCTTTTAAATAAACTCAAAATTCATAGAATTTTCCAAGCAGACGCACTTTACACACACCGATACAACCAAAAAGCAGCATATACACACATGTGTTTAGCCGAAATATATAGACTAGAGGAAACTCATTTCGAAATGTGAATTGTGTTTTTCGGCTTTTCGGCCAAGAAATTTTCGTGTGCGAATTCAGTGCGACTTGGGCTGCTAACTTGAACGCGTTGCAAACGAGAAAAACATCCGAAACAGAAATTTTCAACTAGAAACTAATATATACATATATATTCAGCGTATATATATATATAGTATATATCTATTCATCCATCTATCTAGCCGTATATATAGAGATCTATTCGCTGAGTCTGCAGCACGGGCAAAAGTGAGCAATGCGTCGTTGTGTCGCGTTTTATTAATAGAAAATTACAAAATTCTTACGCGAATATTGTGAAAAAAGGTTTTTCATGCTGAGAATCGATTGAAAGTCCAATGTTTTCCACAATAATAAAACTATAATGTACAAAAAACTCAACTTTTTGAAGTCTCAATACGAAAACTTTTTCCCAAGTTTGTGTGAGTGTGCGTGAATTGCTTCGTGTGTGAGTGTGTGCATGACCGTGTGAACGTGTGTGTGCTCGTGCTGCCGATTCGTACTGTGTTTCTTATATAAGCAGGCGTGATCTTTCTGCAAAAATCGGAAATGCCAAACAAATTAAATATAATATACCAAACATAAATTTGATCAAAAACTATTTTTCAAAAATTTTCTATGAATTTTCAGTGTTTTTGTGAGCATAGATCAGCAACCAATTCGTAGAGAATCGTGTGCAAACAACAGCAGCAACTGTAACAACAACAACGATACGAAAACAACTACGAATAGTTGCAAGTCTATAATAAATTTGTAATACCAAAAACAACAAACAAAAAAACTAAAGGGCAATGAGTTCTGGGTAAGTTTTAAATCAAAAAACATTTATTTTAAATTGCAAATTTCCAATATGGTTCTTGGGTTTTATGAAAATAGATATAAACATAAATCAAATATACTATAGGGTGTATTCAAATTAAATTTACCATGCACATTATTTAGAAACAACATCCATATATTTTCATAATTTTTGGACATGTGTTTCCTCTCATAATTTTACTCTGGGGTGCTTGTTAAATATGCTTTACGATATCTCTCAACAAGAAAGACATAATTTGGTATAAAAAATTAATAAAAAATATTGTTTAGATAATTAATTAAGAAAATATGGAAAGTTACTTTTCAATTTGATTAAGAATTACAAAAATATTCATTCTATATTCTAAACCTTTGAATATTTTTTAAGCTTTGAACAATTTGTGTATCTATTCTGGAAAATAACTAAATGTTTCTCAATTTAAATATATTTAAATTTTCATTTATAGTTGAAAATAATCAGTCAATTTTGAGTTTCTATGTTTATAGTTCGTTGTTTAATCCCAGCAGTTTTTTCAACTTCTTGTTTGTGTCAACTTGGTCTAGCCAAAGAACATATACAGATAGGAACAGGTGCTGATACTATTCTGGAAACTAACTAAAACATATCAAATCTGTAGAGAGTGAAAAAGAAACCCCACGCCCGGCAAATTAAGTTAAAAGTCAAAATAAAAACTTGTGTTTTTGCCCGAAATAAATAAAACATATGCGGACGCGTTTATATCGTGTGCTCATAAATACTCAAATATATAAAAGTATATATCTATATGTACGCAGACGTGTGTATATGTCGAAAGAGAGACACACGCACACAAGTGCACACAATTAAGGTTCATATCAAATTTGAAGGCCAACAGACGCCCACACCCACGCCCCCATGGCAAGAGTGAGGGGGAGGAACACGGGGCTGCACGCGCTTTTTGGCAGGCGACAATTTTCTTGTCTTCCCATTCGTGTGAATTAATTAAACGAATACCCGATTCTCTCTCATCGAGCACTGCCCTCAGTCTAAGTTTTCTAAAAGTCTTCAATTATTTTCCTCTTCAGAAGACACACGTGTTGAAAAATTACCGGAAACAAGTCTCGCCCATAAAGCAAAAAGAAAAGAAAAGAAACATAAAAAACACTTTTGAAATTGTCAAGAATTTGACACAAAAATGCATTTCATTTTCATTTTGAGGTTTTTGTGAAAAGCGTCGATTTATTTTTTGCATTTCTCTGTTGACGTTGATGTGCCGCGCATAAATCGTGAAAAATATTTTACTTGGCGAATAGCGAAAATATATTGAAGAAATTGGGTCAAATTTTCTGTACTAGAAACACCGTTTCGCGAAAAATATTTTGAGGTGCGTACGGTTTTTTAGAGCATTTTTTGTAGTTGAAATAAATTGGAAACTGTCTAGTTTGTTATTGAAAGTCATAATATTCTAAAAGTACATATACTGACTGATTTTTACTTATTGAATATATATATGATCCTTTTAAGATCTTTTAATACCATATAGTTTTCTTTTAAAAGGTTTAGTGTAATCAAAATTATGGATTCTTCTTCTTAGCTTATGCAAATCACTCTTGCTTTATATGTAGTTAAATTTCCAACATATTTTTCGCCCAAATTTTCATTAATCAAACTCTCATTAGTAAGTATAAATTAGGTTGCTGGACATTTGCATATTTGCTTCTTTCATGTCTGCCATGACTTTCAGAATCAAATTTGTAAACGTTGTTAAGCAGTTTTTGTGGAAAAAAACATGCATAAATCTTCCCGTTGCGATCTTGAGTAAATATTAAATCTTGCATGTCCGTACGAATACGAACTTGTACTTGATTTGTTTGCGCTTTATGTGCGAGGTGTATTTTATGACGATCTTTTGATGCATTGCGTAGATTTCTGTCAACCTTAATTGTTTTTTGACACTTCTTTGTCGCCTTCTCAATTTTTTTTGGGGATTACGGTTTTATTTTAAGAGTTACGCAAGTCAGGCGTGATTTTATTTACATTACGCATTTTTGCAGTTACGATTTTAAGTGGAATTTTTTCGAGTTCAAGTGCATGAGAAATGACCGTGAAAATTATTCACAGTAAATAAATAAACAGTCGTCGACAAAAGAAGATTAATATCGGGAATTGGGACTTGATGTATACCATTAAAGATTTAGATTAAATTAAATATGCATGTTTTCTGTGGAGAATATGTTTGATTTTATGAAGAGTTTAGTTCTTCATAAAATATTATTGTGTTTCTAGGACTTTTATAATACAACATTTCTTGCAAACAAATAATTGGAAACAGTCACAACAAACAATAACATTTTCAAAAATTATTCTGTGAAATAAACATTTTATATTTAAATTTTATATTTATTTATCTTAAGATTTTTATTTATTTCTTAGTAATTATAATTAATTCAGGGAAATTTAATACTCTGAAAAATCTTTCGTGTCCCTTGATTTATTGAACTTGATGCTGTGCGAAAGTAGCCGAGTCATGAATGTATTTACATTATTCATATTTCTAACAATTTGCTAGCGTCAGTTTTCGATAGGATTGCAAAGAGTAAACGATTTGTTTACAAGTCGAAAATGCGAATAAAAAACAGAAATCTTGGCCAACTGTCGGACCACATGTGGCCCGGGAAAAACGAGAGACAGAAAAGTATTTTCATATCGCAGCTGAAGAAGAAATACGAGTGCATTACATTGTGCAACAGGCATCTTCGACTTGCGATTGGATTCGCAACTCAGAGTCGGAGCTGCAGTTGCAATCACAGTTGGAGTTGGAGTTGCAGTCGTTGTAGCTGGGCTTTGGGCACAGACAACACTTTCACTTCAGTCGCGACGCTGCGTTGACCCGCGCAGCTTAATATAAATAATTATGATTCCAGCCAGGCGGTGGCCAGATAATCGGCCAACCGGGCGGGCTACAGACCTCTCTGCAGAGGTAGCCAGGCGGGCAGCCAGACAACGGGGCTGCCTGATGTGCTCGTGTCATGCAATCAACGCGACGAATGACAAATGGGAAACGGGTTGCGATCGACGATCTCGAAGTTCCTCGTAGAAAGCGCCATTCCAATTGATCAAATTGACTCGGCTTGATTTGTGAATTGTGATTTTGTTTGTTTGGTTTGTTAATTTGCGCGACTCCGCCTCGCATCCAATCATCCCATCTCGCTCTTCTCCCTTTCAAGGTCGCACATGATTCACATCAGATGAAAATTAATTACAGCAGAGATCTGTCTAAAATTGTCTTATAACACATGCTCGTGTCGCAATTCTATTTTCCCCTTTTTTCTTCAGTTTTATTATCAGTTTTTCTTTTTTTCTCATTTTTTTGTGCGTGTGAGCTACATTTTCTTTTTACTGCCCACTGTTTATATCAGTTTTCCGCTTTTACTTTTTTACCCAAAGATCTTTTTTTTGCTCTCCCGCTAATGGCGCATAAATTTTGTGTGAATTTTTGCAAATTAATCGGGAAAATATATAAAATACTATATATATTTAAGTTGTATATATATTTAAAAATGGTATCTATATATTCTATATATTTTGCGTATTTTATTTATTTAATTTATGAGCTTATCAGCCAGACTGAATGGCGTTAACCTTGAATGGCGGAGCAAACAATAGAAATGACTTCAAAATTGAACTGAAATCTTCTAAATTATATTTAGCATATTTTTTTAATTTCTGATATTCTGAAAATCAATTTCCCACTGTTTTTCCGGTTAATTTATGGGCCGACATTAGCCATAATAGCCCGCAACTTCAATATAAATCTATCAGGCAATCAAAACAGTCAACAGCGCCTTGGGCCAACCTAATTAGGCCAGACGTGAAGTGAAGAGAAAAATGCGCTGAAGTGAGGGAGGTAGGGAAAGAGGAATGGAGGGGGAACCACTTTACACATAATTAAAAGAAAATCTTTGGCATTTTCACGCGCTTTCCCACACTTCAGCCGCAGACGCCGTCGGGCTGAAATGAGCAGCCCTTGTTGATTGATTGTCGAGCTGGCCATCTGTCCCGCCTGGGAGTCTGACCCAGTTTCTCGGCGCGCCAAGAAATTATTGAATGAATAATCAGTTGAGTGAGCTTTTCTGACAGCCAAGCAGCGTGTTTCATTCAATAGCAATAATAACAGTACAACAACAACAACAATAAGAGGAACCATAACCAAAACAGCAACAATTTATTGACAGGCACTCGACGACCCAAAGCGTGCGTCAATAGTCAATTCGATTTTGGTTTTGGTTTCATTTTGGCTGGGAGGGAAGGAGGAAAGTGTCAGCAGCTGTTCACATGACTCACATTTGGTTGGCCTAATCCTCTGGCTCGGCATCGACCTCGAATAGATCTGGCTCGCCGAGCAATACCAACTTGAACTGCAGCTTGCACTTGTCACCCGGTGTGCACTGCTTCAAAATGTCGCTGGCCGTGTAGATCAGATAGTCCATGTTGCCATGCAGCAGCTCCTCACTATCCTGCAGTGGTGCATCGAGGAAGTTACGCAAACAGCGCAGCCCTCGCACCTCGCGTCCCTCCAGATTGTTCAGCAGGCTGACATGTGCTCGCACCTTGCGCGATGCCACGGGGCTGATCAGATAGAGCATATACATCTGTTCCTGAGTCTCGGTGGGCGGACTCACGTAGAGCATCAGTATTAAGGGCAGATGATGCACCAACTGCAGACTGGGTCCAATTGGACGACTACGACTGGTATTGTTGGAGCCCGCATAGGCAATGACGCCCACCACATGATTGAGACCCGGCGTCAGCTTGCCCGGATCCAGATCATAGACCGTATGCCATTCAGCGCCAATCTCCTGCATCGATTCCTCGGGTCGATGAAGCATCAGCAAATGCACCATCAGCTCCTGTGGCGACAGTTGCAAATCGCAATCCTTCACGGGACACTTGGCGGGAACGCTGTCAAACAGATCCGTGGAAGTGGAAGCATTCTGCAGTAGATGAAGCTTCAATGTGATATGCAAGGCAAGGCAGGGCATTAATGCATGAACATACCATAATTTGTATAGCTTTGAAATTTTATTATCTGTCGAAAATGCTTTTTACACAATTTTCATAAAATGTACAAGCTGAAAACGATTCCAATTGACAACTCAAACGTAGCGTGCTTGAAACTGAATCAATGTTTCAGCATCGATTTATAATGCAAAGAATATTTATTTGGACATATAATTTACAACAGACTTTGATTGATTAAATTTAACATTTTCTTAAATTTCAGTAATATTTAGTTTAGTTTCGTATCGAGTATTTGAATTGATCATAATGCAGATAAATAAAAACAACAATATTTTTCACCAGCAATTCTAGCTATAATTACACAGATATCTTTAATAAGACTCTCTGACATTGCTTGTGTTTCTTAGGCAAAGTGCAAATTGATAGTAATTAGCGCACAATCTGCCAAAAGATACAAATGTATCTCAATTTTGTGTGTGTCACACTTCCGACTCAATTAGGCAACAAATTGGCAAAAAGACGCCCCGAAACTTCCACGAATTTCGAGCACAGATAACGTACAACACGAAAAAACAAAAGAAAGGGACAGAAGAGAGCGAGTTTGTGAGAGAGAGAGATAGAGTGGGGAAGGCATCGCAGATAAACGTCGTTTTAATTATGAAAAGCTAAGAAAGTAATAAGCAGACGACATGGCTACCAAAACGAAAACAATTAACCGCACGATAAGCGACGCCACAGATACAAGATGCCAGATACAAGATACAAGCTACAAGATACTTGCACTAAAGACGCGCGTTACTCAAAGCAAAGCCAAAAGTCGAAAGCGTTTGGCGTTTAGCTTGAAATTTGTCGCCGCGTTTGAAATGCCAGTCGCGGCCGTCCGACAACTTGCCAGCCAATTGACAGACGTATAAATTGCTCCACGGCCAGCCAGGCAGGCAGGCCAACAGGCAGGCCGTGTATCTTGTATCTGCTAGATACACCCGCCACAGCCGTCGCCTCGTTGCTGCTGCTGCAGCCGCGTGCCAGCCGAACGTTTGTCATGCACTCGGTTTTCCTTTTGTGGCAGCAGCAGCAACAGCAGCAGTGACTACCACAAATGTATCTGCAACAAGTTGCTAACGTTGGCGTCGCTGTCGACGTCGCGACGCTGGCAGCGCGTCTTTCGCGCGGCGAACGAACTCGGCTTCAAAGCGCGTCGAGACTTTGCTGTGTGCAGTCGCAGTCGCAGACAGATACAAAGATACACTCACTTACGAACGTAACTTCGAGATACTTTTGCGTCGCGCGCATCTAAACAGTTTCGCGATTCGTGTATTGGTGTGTGTGTGCTGGCGTGTGTGTTTATTTAAACTTCTACAGTAAGCTCTTACTTAATTTGTAGAATCTGCTGAATGTTCAATCAATGCTCAAGCGATTGTCGCCAATTTCCCATGTAGTTCAAGATTTTTAGCTCATGCCTAAAAATATGAAACGTGCGTGAGCGTAGTCGTATCTTTTGGATACAAAACAGCTGCCCGGCATTCTTTTCAGTATTATTTTCGATAATAAAGATGCTCACAGCAATGATGATGATGATGTTGTTGTTGTTGTTGTTGTTGTTGTTATGAGTCATCGTTCTGCTGGACACCAAAAGGTCTTTGTGATCCGATTAGATCGGTCAATCGACTGACTCAGTTTCTGTTTAGGTTTCTTAATGTATTTCCATCACTCTCTGTTGTTTTTCCATTTTCATTTATTTATTGTTTTGACTTGGAAATGTGTTGCACAATCGAAAAAAACATTGTGGGAATTCTCCTTTGTGCGCAATTGTGGAATATCTGTTTTATCTGCTGTTATAACTTGTTATCTGTAGGCAAATGAACTGACAGCTTTAGCTTGTTAATGGCTAAATTAAGTGGTCAACACGTAGCTTATCTAATATAATGTCTGGCCAAGCACATTGTTGTGGGTGTTCAATGACTGATATCGAACTTGATAAAGATCGAAGCTCTTGAATTGATTTTCTAAATCTTTTCTGGCAGATTATTAATATTAAATTTGATGTGCTTATCAACTTTCTGTTGACTAAAATTGTAAAGATTTAATCAAAAATTTTCAAGTTTAACTGATGAATGAAAAACAGTGGAATATTCATTTCAAATGCTAAAGTTTTCCGGTTTTTAAATTGATTCACAAATTGTTCTATAGAAGAACTATTCTACTCAATGCCTCGACGTGACGTTCTCCATTTCGAGGAATTGAAGTTTTGATTGTGCCCACCCACATTTCGCATCGACAGCTGCTTATCAGGCACACCCCCTGCCCCTGCTGCCCCTTGCATTGATTGACATTCGCACTGTGATTCATTCGCGCATCGCGCTATGCAAAGTGTCTGACTAAGTAAACAAGAAAAAGAACATCGCAGGCGTGTAATAACATTTATAAATAAAAGAAAAGCAAGAGAAGCCAGCAAGAGAGAACTGAGAAAGAAAGAAAGACAATGGCCACCTCCACGTTGAGTGCTGCTGCTGCTGTGTCGCAGTCACCGTCACCGGCAGCGTCTGCTAAGAATCCGCAGCTGAAGCGTGTCGTGTACTCCAAGTATCGGGAACTGCTCGGATCGTACAACGATAAGGCGAACGCCATCATCGAGTCGCTGCCAGAGTATATGGTGCGCGAGGATCGCGGATTTCAGCTGCAGTTGCCGTTGCTCGCCAGCGAGCCAGCAAGCTGTGTGGATACGTAAGTAGTGTAAATGGAGGAGAAGGAGAGGGGGGGGATTAACTAATATATCTAAGCACAAGCATCAAGAATTTATGACAGAAATGCGCGATAAGGATTTCAGTGCGCAGAAAAAGAGCGAAACCGAAACAATTTCTATGTAAATATTTAGTTGCTGACGTGAGATTAACGCGCCGCGGAATGTGCACCCAATGGGGCACCCTGTAGCTCTAGTGCTATTTATAGACAGACACAGAAAGAGAGAGAGAGAGAGAGGCAGCGAGACAGGCGGACAATGACTATCATTATGTCATGTTGCATGTGGCAGCTTTCGAGTCGTGTGTCTGCTGTGCCTCTGCTGCCTGCCCTTGATCTTGAAATATGCGCGAAGCCGGGCAGCTTCACTTGAAAAGTATCTGGTGGATGCGAGTGGAGCGAGCGAATTGCAGCTTGTTGCACGCTCATTTGCATGCACCAACTGCGACTGCGACAGAAACAGCAGCAGCAACAGCAGAAAAGTGAAAATGTAAATTGTACAAATGTTTTTGCTGTCCACCGTTTTCACCTCATCTCACGCAGCTGCAAATTGTTGTTGTTCTTGTTGTTGCTGCTCTTGTTGTTGCTGTCCTATTTGTGGCATTTTTCTCATCTTTATGTGGATTATTTTTAGCTGCACATGCAATTTGCAAATGTGATTCATGTGGCGAGTAAATTATGTCAACGGTTCCGGCGTAATTAGTTTACCTCTCCTTCTCCTCCCCGTTCCCCTTTCCTAGCCTACACTGTGCACTGTTCTTCCCCCACCTCTTGACACTTTAATTGCCGACGCTGTCAAGATCAGCTGACGCTCTAGTTAGCTGCGCCCTCCCTTATGCCATGCCCCCCTGTCCCGATTGACGTCACCAGACACCGTCGCCGGGCCACGATCTTTGTTCTCAATTTTTCACATTTTGTCCAAAACTTTTTCATGTTTCATCTTTGTCGACACGTGTGAGTCAAAAAGAAGAAAACCAAGGGGAAAGAGGGGGGCGCTATGACGACAGTTCGTTCGATGTCGAAGGAGTGAACTATAAAACTATTTAAATGCCGAAAGTGCCAAATTATCTTCGCATCTTTATGGTTTGTTTATGTTGTCACAGGTAGTTTTTTAGGAATATATATATACAGATTATTTGTAGTTAAATAATAAATTATGGCATATTATTTAACAGCGAATTTGTTTGGTTTTCATATTTGGTGCTCGTTAAATTTACAAATTTTATTTGTTTTTTTAATGGGAAAGAAGAAAACACTTTGGGTTAATTAAGTAAACAACTTGATGTTGTATAATGTATATATGTATTGTGTATTTTCAATATATTACATATATTGTATAATGTCTTGTAATATTAGTTCAATGGCCGCATCAGTTTTCAAGGAAACAATTTCGTTTCAAATCATTCGCGGTACTTTAAAATTATTTGGATGGTCAATAACTTTTCAATTCTCAATTAGGCAACTTAGTTTTAAAATCTTCTGAAGATTATAAACTTATATAAAGTGTGAATATGTTTTTAAAATCGTCTTTAATTACATGTAACCTCAATCTAATGAGCCATACTGTAAGCTTTTTCTGCTTAATCGGTTTTTCTGAGATTATTTAGTTGTCTTTCAGCAGTTTGATTGACACCGTTTTGCGAGAAGAACTTTTCTTTGCTTCTTCCTCTTCTTGTTTTTCTTCTTCTTCATTTTCGCACAGTCATGCATCGTCTTCTTTTCTCCAACATAATTTGCTTAATTTACTCGCTTTTCACGTTGACATTTTCGTAATTAAAGTCGAGTGCGAAAGATCTGTTAACATAAGGCCCAGACAGTCGTGTATGTTGTGGAGACCGTTATGCTAAAAGAAAGTGATGGGCAAGGCTCTCCAGCTATCTCTCTTCTTCTCTCTTTCTCTCTCTCTCTCCTTTCTCTCGGTTCCCATCTCTGTCTGGGTTCTGAAAAGTTGTCGGGCCTGTTGGCCACTTGGTCGATTGCTGGCTTGCTCTGCTGGCCTGTCGCCTGTCAGCTTCATTAGTTTTTATATGCACACACACACTCACACACACACAAATACACATGTAAGTGGAGTGTATGCTGTGTGTATGATTCGCTTTTAACAACCAAGCCAAGTGGGTCAGGCGAACAGGAACAGGTGCTCGATCGATGAGCGATTCGCGCGCTGCAAACCGCAAATGCGAAGGCAAGCCACAGTGCGAGGTGGCATTAAATATTGCTAAATTGCACCCACAACTCAGAGCACAGTGGGGCAATCCCACAGTCTCACCACAGTCCGCAATCCGCAATCCGCTTTACATGCAAACTGGAGCGAGTGCATCAATGTCAAATGCAAATCCAAAGTCGAGTAAAAAAGTGACGCAACCAGCAAACTGCGGTCGATGGCGCTACCAAATACTGCACCCCTACTAGTCCATGCACTATATGGTATGCGCTGTCATCTCAGATATGCCACCTGACCATATAAGCGAATATCAATCGACTTATGGCTAAACTATCTACCCGAGACTTGAACTTGCCATTGTTTTGTGCACAGGTTTAACCTGAGTGAGACTCATCCAAAATTGTAAGGTCGTTGAGTAAGTTTTTCAATTTTGTTTGTTAGTCTCCCCCTCCCGACAGCTTACTCGGTCTCCCTCTTACCTCTCACTGTCTATCTCTCTTTCTCTCCCTCTTTGTCTGTTTTGCTTGACGTACATTGACATTGGGCAGGTTTTCAATTTTTATGGCGCCTGCAAGTTGCACCTTACGTTTATGGCAAGTGAGGAAATTTATTTATTTATTTTTTTTGACTTAACTGTTTTTCCATTTGTTTGCTAATCGTCGGCAACGACCATTTAAGGGGGTGCAGTTATGAGAATTATTAAAGCGCGACAAGCCTAGAAAGCTGACAGATCTCTCAATGCATTTCCTATTTCACTTTGCTAGATATTTGTAATAAATATACTATAGATTTAGGCTTAACGCACTAAACAGTATATAAAATATAACAAATATAGTATTTTTATAGATATTACATCATTATTGTTGTTGCATTAGGTGTATTTAATTTGTATATATCTAATTCCCAATGAATTTAAAATTATGGCAAGTTAGTTGTATTAAAAGTGTATTTTATTATATTATACTACACTATAAGTGTGTTATATGTTCTTAGTCAATCAAAAACAACACATTATATATTTATATATGTAAATACTATTCCCATGCGCAGAATATAAATGTGTAGTTAACCCAAAAGAACACGATTGTATTATCTTAAAACAGAATTATCTAACTGTATATGTATTGATTAACAAGACAGCCAGTTAACTGCTATATGATGCAGCTAGAATATAAATAAGGCTATAATCTACATACATATATAAATATATTATATTAAGTTACTTGGCTAAGTTACTCCCCCATAAAGATTAAGTGAGGATACAAAGATGAAAGGGGAATAGAATACATAAGAATCGCAGCTTATATAATGCTTCGTTTCTATTCGAGAACATATGCTAAACACAATAGAGAGTGCCATAAGATCGTTGCTCCACTTTTCGAATCCTAAACAATGCGCATTGTTCGAGGCTTTCTTTGCGATTATTTTGACAGTTTGCTTTGACAGTGACCCCCAGCGTGGATTTAATTCCCTTTTCTATCGTTGTCTATTTACTTTTCGAACACATTTCGAGTTTGAGTTGAAGTACCCATTGAGTATCATGGCACCTCTCACTTTCGGCCGTTATGGCTGCCGGGCCCCTACGATAAGATGCTATAAATGCCAATCGCAGCGTCTTCTTCAGTTCACTTTCCCTCGTTCAAGAGGTTGAACAAAAAATAATAAATTAAGCTGGTAAAAAAATTGGCTCATTGAACTGTCGATGTGCGAGTCATTAGTCAAGCGAGAGAGAAACACACACACATATTTCCAATACATAGGTATATAAACGAACAGATGAGGGCTCTCGACATGGAGCGTCAAATTGAAACAGTTAATAACAAAAGATTTGGCCAAAATTATGACAAATCGCAACGATGAACCACAAGAAATTTGCATGAAAACGAAACCGAAAACAAAACAAATTGTGATTTATGCTAATGAGAGTGTGTAATAAAAAATCTCACCCGTTCTCTCTCTCTCTCTCTTTGTGTCTCTCTCTAGTTATGGACAGCGCGGAGCTGGTGGAGGCGGCGGGGGCTATGAGGCGCCCGCCTGCGTGCAGAACGCCATGATGACAAAAGACAAGAAACCCTTCACGTACACGCCCGGTGGCATTGATCTCTCTCAAATACGGTCGGAGCGCATGGCCAAGCGACTGGCACGCAATGCGCAAGCGGAGGGCGCCGCCACTGGTGCCGCACAACAGAACAGACCGTCCCCACAGTCTCCGGGTGCTGCTGGCTCGCCTGGCTCCGTGGCCAGCTCCATGGGTGCGGCAGCCATGGGCATGCCGTTCCAGGTGCTGCCACCGCCACCGCCGCCACAGCCGCTGGCACAGGCACAGGGTAAGAATGGTCCGAATGTTGCAGCACCCCCACCGCCACCCCCACAAAGCACACTTGCACCACCAGCTGGTCGAGGCAGTGCACCCGGTTCCCCAGCAACGGCACGCAAATCGCCCACACCGCAACGTTTTGAGCCGCCGCCACTTGGCTTCCGGCCGGAAATCAAAATACCGCCAAATCCGATGGCAGCGCTGCGCAAGGTGCCGCCGCCGGTTGAGAAGAACGGCTTCTGGAAGGATGAGTACGTCAAGGAGCGCTCCAAGAGTCCCTTGCCAGAGGCGGCATTAGCACCAGCACCAACACCAGCAGCAGCTCCAGCTCAGAATGGAAACTACAACAACAACAACAACAGCCAAGATGCCGTTGATGGTGAGAGAGAGGGAGAGAGCGCGAACGTACTCTCCTCCGGATTATGCATCATCCATTCGCTGGCTTTGGTTTATTTTGGTTTTGGGTGCTCTAAACAACTCGGGGGTCCAGGGCTCACCTGGTAGACTTGGTGCCTGGGCCTCAATTCTCGCCTCATTCAGATCGCCGGCAATTTACTAAGCGGTTCTCCGGGTGCTTTCTAAACGACATACAACTAATACCCCCGACATCAAGCGGCATTATATCTATTGGCATTTGATTTCCCACTCTCCAACTAACTGCAACTAACTCAAGTTTATCTTCTACACATTCTAATTCAGTTAGAAATCTTCGCTAATCTTTGATTCTTTCGTTTGGGCAGCCTTTAAGCCATCTGGCAACGCAAGCAACTACAACAATGGCAGCTACAACAACAACAGCAGCAACTACAGCAATGGCAACAACAACAACAACAGCTATAGCCCATACACACCAACAACACCGCAGCAGCAACAGCAACAGTTGCCCTCACCCAAAACGCCACCACTGCAGCAACAGTTGCAACAACCAACACCGCCAGCAACACCACCACAACAGCAGCGCCAGGAGTTCCGCAGCGTGGCCATGCCGCAGTCGCCGGCCGTCAATGTCTATACGCGTCAAACGGACAGTCCCCGCTCGCCCTTCGAGCAACAGCAACAGCCGCAGCCGCAGCAGCAACAGCAACGCGCGACTGAGAGTCCTTTCCGCTTTGCACAGCAACAACAGCAGCAGCCACGCCCACCTACGGCTATTTCTCCCTTGGCTCAGCAACAGCAGCAGCCCCGTCCACCCACGGCTGTTTCACCCTTGGCTCAGCAACAGCAACAGGCAGCAAACACTGTGCCCTGGCGCACGCAACGCGCTCCTTCAGCTGCACCACAGCAGCAGCAGCAACAGCAGCCAACGCATCCACAGCCCATTTACAACAATGTGCCACAGCAACAACAACTGCAACAGCAACAACGATCTCGCGATATCTTTAGCCCAGCTAGAGCCGATCAGCAGCAGCAGCAGCAGACACCCTATCAGGGAGCTAAGCCGGTGAGTAAGGGTAATCATTTAATAGGGAGGCACCTTAATTAAAGATATAAGCTCATTGAGTCCAGGAATAATAAGGCTACATAGAAGCTCATCAGTGGCATTATAGAACTTTCAAGTCCTTGTACAGATGCCCTTTTTAAATAGTAATAATAAAGAGTGATTTTTTAAGAGCTATAGAAAAGTTTGTCAAAAAAAAAAACATAAAATTCAAAGAAATACATAAAATCTTTACTTGAATCGATAGTACGGACCATATAATTTAATGTTTGAAGATTCTTTCATGCAAATGTTGACCGTGTCTCCGCCTCAAATGATCCATCCACTTAGTAGACTGCCTATCTCAACAGATCTGATAAATTTCCGAAATTTCATTAGTCATGTTCCAAATTAAACCTTGACTTCAATCTAAAAATTCATCGAACTTAGCATTGAACGATGCTCTTGCTCACAGTTACCTCATTGCATTGTCCAATATCGTGACAATTTCAAGGCGTATGAGTAATATTAATGGCGAAGATCACCTGAACTGTTGTGGTACAAAGAGAAAACAATTTGCGCATATTTGCAATAATGCAATCTGTTTCGCGCCAAGAAAAACAATTTTTGCCACAACTCAAATCAGCAAATCACGGAAGCATTCCGATTTATTTTTAAACATTTCGGAGAGCTGCAGCCAAAGATCTTCGTCTCGCTCATCACAAATTGAACATTGAACGCATTCCGCGTGTGCAGCTGAACTAAAATTAGAGCTGCCTAAAGGCCAAACACGAATTTTGAACTTGAGGCTGCTCATTGTCTTTGAATGCTGTCTAAGGAGAATTCTCGGATTGTTGTTAGATGCGATAATAAGCAACAATAAGTTAGGAGTAATATATGTAGAGATATAAGGATTCATCTCCAGAACAATTTATAGCTAAAAAGATTATAAGAAATCTAATACTGTATATTTTGCTGCAGATCATAGTTATTCCAGAATGATTTAACTTACTTGTAAATATTATTACAAAAACTAAATATAATCCAAATTTTATTAAATTGCAATAAAAAATAAATTAATTATAAAGGAATTAGTTAGTTACCCCTTTCTGTTAAGCCATCCACCTGTTTCACTTTTCCTAACTTTTTATTAACTTAACTTACCTCTCTTCTTTAACTTCCTTTCTCAGACCAACGTTGGCTCACTCTACATCGCTCCACTGGCGCAGCCCACTGAACCACAGGCCCAGCGTCTGCTGCTCCAGCAGCAACAGCAGCAGCAGGCTCGTGACTCGCCCATACGTCAATTGCCACAGCAGCAGCAGCAGCAGCAGCAGCAGCAACAGGCTGGCGGTCAGCCACTGCGTTGGCTTAGCTCACAGCCCGCTGCCAAGGAGCAGGCGCCCTGGGCACGTCCCGAAGAGAACGGCAACGTGGTGCCCTCCAGTTTGCGCCAAGGCGCACCAGTTGCTGCATCCGTTGCAGCACCAGCACAGCAAGCAGCGCAGCCCACAACGAGCTACTATCAGCAGCAGCCGCAACCTCAGCAGCAACAGCAGCTGGCACAGGGCAATGGCTACTCGCCAGTTGCCTCTCCAGTTGCATCACAGCAGAACTTCGGCTCTAACGCCCAGCAGGGCGGTCTGCGTCTGCAGATAAACTTGAATACCAACAGCAACAACAACGCAAACCAAACCGGACCTAGGGTAAGGTCTTCAGAGCAAAACATATAGATGTATCATGTATGAATAGAAGAAAGTAAAACAAGTGGTCAAACACTTGAGCAGCATCTCTTAAGTCTCTCACTTAAGTCTTAAGTCTCTATTGTAAATTTCTTCTTACAGGAACGCATCATACCCATAACATTGGAACAGACGCCGACCTATGCCGCCGCTCAGCCCAATTTCGGTGGTAAGTTTGCTTTGCTGTTGTCTCGGCTTCAGTGTTCAATGTTTTGTAGTTCTGTATCTGGCGCTTTCACACACTTTAATCCCCAACCCTAAACTCTCAATGTTTGTCACTAAATCCAACTCGAAACCCCAAAGAAGCCTCCCCACCCCCTCCTTGGTAGCTATGTATAACGTGTCTTTATTCTCCTCCTACCCGGAATGTGAACCCAATGCACTCTCCAATCTCTGCACCTTCCCGAATGTTCCATTGTGTAACTTTCCATCTCTCGATATCAATATGTGTCTATGTATACTCTCTCTTTCCTACGAAAGCGCCTGCTGGCCACATAATACGCTCAGCTAATCAATTTGTCGATCAAGGTTACAACAATTATCCAGCCCAGCAGCAGGAGCAACTAGTCTACAACAACAGCAACAGTAGCAGCAACAGCAACAACAACTCAACACGAATTATTCCCATTTCAATTGAAGGAGGTCGCGGCGGTCCCGTTTCGCAGTCGCCAGTCGTGCTGCAAAAGTAAGTACAGTCTCGTCAATCTGTCAGTGCGAAGAGAGAACTCTATTACAATACTTTTTGTGCTTTACCAACACTAAAATCCCTAAAGCGAACTAGTTCTGCAACCATTAGCCAGCACTAATGCGTATTAATCTTGTGCTTCTCTAACGACTTATCCAACTTTTAGTGGCAATTTCACTTTGTTCGTCCACCAATGTCCGCTCGAGGCAGAGATACGCTACAGAAAGCATCGACTCAGGTACTCGTAGTACTCATGCGACGTCGTTAATCCCGATAATATGTTAAAACTATAGTTTTCAGTGCTGTAAAAGGGGCACTCTGAGCAGATGGTACTAAGTAACTTGACTCATTCACTTAAAGTTCATTATTTTAAAATATAACGAAGCTGATCTGACAAATCAATTTCATCTACTCATGTTCAATCAATCAATGCTAATTCAAATTCACTTGTCTCATAAATACTTTATACTAGTTCTTGTTAAGAAGCCAAAGTCAAATATGATTTTATCATTCCAAAAATTCCGTATATTTTTGAATATTTCAACAAGTTGCCCAACCCTGCTCAGAGTGCCCCTCAAACTGTTCCTTAGTCTTGTTGTTGTGTGTATGTGTAATCAATTAGCATAAGATTAATTCACGTGTACTTTTCGCAAGGCAATCCCTTGTCACAAGCTCATCAACATTCCGCACATGGGCGCAGATAAAAATCTTCCATTAATTTTCAAACAAGAAAAATTCTTGAATATTATTTACGTTGTCCAAACTCAAACTCATAAATACTAGTTAACCCCACGTTAACTCACTCACAAAATAAAAAAAAAAACAATTGTAATTTGGTTTTTTCAGACATTTTTCGAGTGCATGCTAACCACAAAACCTAACCTAACATACGCCACGTACTATATCTACTTGCAGCGATCCACGCTCACCGCCCATCCAATCGAAATCGTTTAGAATATTGCAAAAGATAACTGACACCGTGGACGACGGCCCGGATGAGCCACAGCCGCCGGCGATCCTCCAAAGGGACGCGGAGACGCCGCAATTGCAGCGTCCGCAATTCGCACGCCAGATGAGCGCCCAGCAGGCGCGCAATAGCCCGACAATCGAACAAATGAGGCGACTGCAAATCGCCCAGGATCAACAGTCGGGTACGCCTGGTACAGCTTGGTCTCCGCAAGGTGAGGTTCCCTATCGCAAGCAACTGTCTTTCCCCTTATCCTCTAGCGTACTGGATTGGTAAGATGTTGCCTAGTAGCCCGGAGAGTGTCTTAAGGTTTCGATTCGGTTCCCCTTGTCGTTGCGGTATCGATCACTCTAGTCTAGTCTAACCCGGTAGCGGGTTTACCCTCCCACCCTCTTACCCTCTCACCCCTTTTACTTCTTATTCACTAATCGAACGCTTTGAGCTACCACAAAAGATTTGGAACTTTAGAGATTAACCCCAATGCTTATTGTGTATGTCCAACCTTAAAACGGTGACGCAGTATTTCAATCAAAATTTTGCCAAGCACTACTAAAGCCAAAGTTCTTAGACTGCCGTATAAATCGCTAATCAATCGCCCCGAAATCGCTTCTTTTTGCAGGTAACGGCGTGTCCGCTCAGAACCGCTTTACACCACAGCGTTCTTTGTACGGTAAGTCGGAAGTTTAGTTCCGCCTTTCATGTGAATATTAAACTTCACATGAAAGGCAGTAGCAATATATAAACAGCCTTAATAAATCCTTGTTCCCCCATAGATACACCCCAACAACAACAATATGTACCACCTAGTGAGCAACAGGCACCGGAACCTAAGAAATACACCGGTAGCGCCATACCAAGTCGATCATTTAAAATACTACAGGCAATGACAACACCAGAAAATGCCGGTAAGTAAAGTTAATCGATAAACGATGAGTACACTGAAAAATATGAGGGTTATATTCGTATTAGTTTGCACAAATTATTGCAAATTCAAAGTTAGTCTCGGGACTAACGAGCGTCTTGTAAATATTCCATTGACCACATCACTAACACTCACACGCCCACACACACAGACAGGATTACTCACATTAATATAATGCATCATGTTATTTTCACAGTGTTTCTAATTGTATTATGTTACCTTTAGAGAGATTTCACCTTTCTTGAGATTCACTTTAAAGTATAAGCTTTAATTTCTATGATTTCTTTGCATCAAATCGAAATGAAACTAAAAATCCTTTCATCTGCATGGATTGAAAGGGTGAAAGTTTTTGTACATTTTATATGCGATACGATAGTATGTCTTATGGTATCGTATGTATATCGTTTATAGCACACATTTACCACGTACTTCATGTATTCAGTTCTCATTGTTCACTATCATTCATACCAGGGCTGCAAACACAATCGATAGAACTTATCAACTGGTAAGCAATAGTATGGGAATACAATCTACATATCGTACTTGTAGCCAATTCAATACTATCGATTGGTTTGCAGCCACATCGCACTCAGTACCTGTATATAGCTTTGCCTGATCTTTAATCTCTATACTCGTATAAACCACACCGATTCACAGTCAAAATTGTTGGTGTAATGAACATAATATGCACTCTCACCGTGTCTATTTCTTTTCTTCTTTCTTTTTATTTACTTTTGATAACCGTGCACCAAAAACCGACCTCAGAACATAAAATTCACACCGAGCTGGACTCGGATTTGGAAAATATTGAATTGAACGAAAACAATAATCACAATAATAATCAAAATAATAATCAAAGTAATCACAATAATCTTGAGAATAACCATAACCGAGATATTAACAGTAAACTCAATAAACGTCATAGTTACACGTCAAGCTCATCCACAGCCACGCCCACACCACCACCCACCTCACACACAAACACCAATACACCCACAAACACATATTCATCCAACTCATCGCTTAGTTCTGATAGTTCTTGTCCCCCTGCCCCAGCGCAACCAGAGCGCTCGCAATCAGTGCCGCCTCACTATCCCTATGCCTATGGCTATCCGTATCCCTGGTATATGCCACACCCACCCCCACCACCGCCCGCTCATGCTCAGGCAAATGGCGAACATCCTCAGCTAATGAACTGGCCCTATCCCTATCCCTACCCGCCTCCAATGCCTTCCAGAGAGGATGGCAAACAGCAAACAGGGGATGTCTATGCCCACCCCTATCCCTATTATTATCCTTACTATTTGCCACCACCTCCGGCCTACGGGCAGTCAGGGCAGACGCCCACTCCCGGCGACAATTATCCACAATTTATGCCGCCCTACAGTCCATATCCATATCCGGTTGCTCCCAGCTTTAGTCAGAGCTCGACGGAAAGTCGGGCCAGCAGTGTTCTACCCGACATTATCATTACGCCCAGTACAGATGATATGCCCTCGCAGGTGATCATGCAGCACCACATCAAGGTGGAGCCACGTGAGCCGCCCAAGCGTGCGCACTCCGTGGAGATCGAGGAGCTCAGCGCCAGCCGACCGAAGGCATCACGCAACATCTGCAACAACCAGGAGCAGGTCATCGATATGCTCAGCCAGCGCTTGGCCAATATCAATAAGATCGCCGGTGGAAATACACAAGCGAATCTCTCCAAGCAACTGCAGAAGAGCTATGTGGGAGAGCAGTCCAAAGAACTGGGAGCACGTTCACCCAGTGAAAATGCATCCCCGGTGCAGATCAGCGCTGTGAGAGATGGCGACGATAGCGATGAGAGCAGCAGTAGCAGCAGCAGTGACGAAGATGATGAGGAAGAGGATACACCCAAGTATGGTGCACCGCTGCAGGCCATCAAGTCGGTGACCAATGTGCAGGTCTACAAGGGATTGGGTAAGGGGCCCGTCGAGCAGCTGAACTCTGAGAGCGAAGATGACGATGATGATGATGTGACGACGGCTGACGAAATGTACGATGAGGAGGAGCAAGTGGAGGAGGAACCAGAGTATCTGGTCGAAGAAGACCTTAGCACCATCTACGAGGAGGAGAGCGAACTGGAACGCAGCAGTAGCGATTACTTGAAGACGGTAGTCAAGCGCAATGGATCCAGCATCAGTGATGCCACACAAATTGAGGAGGTTGTCGTAGACGACGAAGACGCAGACTTGGAACGCCAAATCGAAGATAACGACCAGGGCGAAGACGATGACGAGGAGTCTAACTCGGTTACGGTGCGTTTGCCATTGCGCTTCTCCTTCAGTCGCAGCTCGAACGATGAAAATGTCGCCACCGTTGAGGTGGGCAACACGTCGAGCCAGTTGGAGGAGCGTCGTCCGAGTCTCAGCGCCGAAAGCAAACGCAACTCGTTTAGCGTAGCCAAGGTTGAGAGTGAAGACGAGGATGATAATGACTGCGAGGTTAGCGTTACGATCAGTCTATCCAATTCTCCCTCTCGCTCCAGTTCGGTGGAGAAGACAACTCCACCTGCCTCTACAGCCTTTTCGCTGGGCATGCGCAATAAGTTCTCGTCGGAGACGCTGCCCGGCGAGGTGACCAACAATGTCGCCAAACTGGAGACGACACCAGAGGTGGAAGCGCCAAAGGAGGAATTCGACTTCTTCGCCACTCTCCTGGCCACCAAAATGCAGGCACAAAAGATGATGGAACAGTCCAAGAACTATTGGAAGACACCCGAGCAGGCACAGCCCAAACAGTCGGAAGTGGAGGCACCCAAGCTCAGAGTGAAGGAGCCAGAGGTAGAAGCTAAGCCTAGACCTAAGTCTGGTGATCTTACCAAGACGCAAGCATCTCTGGAGGCGGCCAAGAATAGTTTCTGGTCCACCTTTGCAACGGCTGCCAAGGAACCCGAACCAATCCGCGAAGCGGAGGAACAGCAGCAGCCTGAGGAGAAGCAAGAAATTGACTTCTGGGCGACAGTCGAGAAGAACAAAGAGGAAGGTGGATGGACAAAGAAGAAGAAGACCGTCACCTACACTCCATTGCAAAGGGAAACGATCACCAAAGTTGAGCATTGGACTTCAACCCTGAAAGCCAAAGTGGAATTCATACCAAAGGCCCAAAGCGCCGAGATTCACTTCGTGGTCGAAGAGAAACCAAAGGCTGAAGAAGTAGCCGCAGTCGAAGATGACTTCTGGGCATCCATAGAGAAGGCCAAGTCCCGAAAAACTAGCACTGAGCAGCAGCCACAGGAGAAACAGGGTTTTTGGGATAATGGTCAGGGGAAGGAAACTGAACAGATCGATGAGGAGGAGGAGGAAGATCACGATATCTGGGCATCCCAGCCAGCGGAAACAGTCGGCGAAGGGCAGCAACATTTCGAGGAGCAGGAGGACGTTGATTTCTGGGCAGACATACAGCCCGAAGAAGAGAAGGAGAACAACAACTTCCAATATGATCCCACTAAATACCCGGAGGAACCACGCGAGGTGGACACCGATGAGGAAATCGATTTCTGGGCTGAAATCGAGGCTAATCGCAAGCCAGACGACGACGACGTTACTTTCCACAAATCCGCCACATTCTGGGCCCGCAAAGAACGTCAGAATTCAGTGGAGGAAACACCCTACAAGCCCGTAGAGACAAAGGCATTCCGGGCAAAGTTGCCCGACGAGCCAGCGGTGGCCATCGATGTGTGGGCCACACTGGAAGCAGCTCGTGGCGAGGAACCCGAGATTGTAGATCCTGTTATTGAAGAGGAGAAGCAACTGGCCACACAGTATGAAGAATTCGAACACGAGAGCGAAGACAGCGACGAGAGTGAAGGTGAGGAGTTGGAACAGGAACAGGAGCAGGAGCAGCAGATAAAGGCAGAGCCAGAAACAGCCGAGACAAATCTACATCATGTGGATACAATGTCGCTGGCCTCGATGCACGAGCCGGCCACAGTGCACACATGGGCACCCTATACTCAGCCAGAACCGGAGGCGGAGCATGAGGACAATGAGCCTGACTTCTGGGCGGACATTGAGCAGGATCGTGCCAAGAACGAACAGGTCGAGGAGGCAGAACAGAAGCGACACAACTATCGCCAAGCCATGGCCTTCTTCAACACCTCCATCGATGAGCAGAAAGTGCAACAGAAGAAGGAAGTGAATCGACACAGTGTAATTTTGGAGGCTGAGGAGCCTGCTGTGGGATCCATCGATCTGGGACCGCCGGGAGAGTACGAAATTATTGGCGAAGATGGTATCATTGTGGAGCAACACAAGCCTCAAACTATCGAATCTGAGGAGGAAGAACGAGGCGCAGCAACACCAACACCAACAAATCAAGTGACGGATGAGCTGCCCGCTCTGCCCGAGGTTTATGTGGAACCCGAGCCAAAGAAACTCCTGCCCAACGGTCTGCCCGATTTGGGTGTAGATAAGTTCGATGAGAAGCCCAAAATATCAGTGCGTGATCGTATAAACGTCTTCGAGACAAGTCCACCCACCACTGGCACAACCACGCCCACCAAGGCAATGAACCTTCACTCGTTGTCCGTGGACAGCGGACGCGGCAAGGGACAATTGTCGCGCAACAGCAGCACACAGCGCTCGGAGTCGGAGATCGAGGAGGATGATTCCGGCGTGACGGACATGAATCGCCAGCTATCGGAGACGGACACCGAGTCCGAGAGCTTCCCGGAGCTGCGCAAGATGACAAGCTATCAGCGTGCCGCCACACATTCCAGACTCTTCAAGCTGCTGCAGGACGAGAACGATTTGCCCGAGGGCGCCCAGCCTGCCGATGAGTTCCAGCTCAAGCCAAGCCGTCGCAAGATTGTCCACAATGTCTCGATCACTCGTCGCCAGAATCCCAGTGCGTTGGCCGAGGCGGAGACAATGACCGAGCGTCGAGAGCGTCTCTCGTTGCCACTGCGCAAGAACACAAGTATCGATGCGGACAATCCATCGACACCCAACAGCCCAGCTTCACCCATTGTGGGTCCCTCGGCTACCAAGCAGCGCGTGGTCAGCGACAAGTTGGTAAATGAGCTGGTGCACAGTTTGCTCCTCAAGAGCGACAGCACACACCTACGCAATCTGCCCATGGAGAAGCTGCAGGCGGCGGCCAAGCGTGCGCTGGTGGAGGAGATGGATTCCGTGGAGAACAGTTCCCTGGACAGCACGCCGGCCATAACGCCGAAGCAGGACAAGGAGTACGCAGACTACTACAGCAGTTGGACTGAGGCTAGCGGAGGAGAGGAGATCGTGCCATCCAAAGCGTTCCGTGCACTGCAGGATCCGCGTCGCAGTCCCTGGACCGTGCGCTGTCCGCGTGTGCTCAGCTCCAAGACCATCAATCGTGACCTGGCGCGCGTCACCGAATCCCCCGAGATCCTCAGCAGTCGGGGCAGCAAAAGTCCCGAATGCTTTCGGCAACAGTCGCGGGAGCGCTCGGTCAGCAGTTGGCGCAAAGTCTAGAGTCTAGAGTGGGCTGTAGTCTCACATAGGAATAGCTTCTACATTGGGGCGGGGATCATCGGTATCGATGCATCGAGCTTAGTCTTAGTCACACAAACAATCACTGCCCTTACTCGGGAAACAGGGAATCACGTGGGAAAGTGGGGGCCAGTTATTGCATTTCTTCATCATTCACACACACAAACACACACACGCACACACACACCAATCTACACACATCGCATTGTACAATATATATACGACGACACGCAGACCATTAATTAACTAAAAGTATATATCTCTTACCTAATGAATAATGTATATAAAATAATAACTGAAAACCAAAGAGAAAGAATCGTTCATTCGTTCGTTCACTCGTTCCGTTTGTTATCTCAGTCGAAAATGCGCCAGTCACATTTCAAAATTCAACTACATTCTCAAATCGAAACCAAACAACAAAAAATAATACCTAAAACCAAAACAAAACAACCGAAAACCAAACCTTAAATCAAACAAAATATACCAAAAAGAACTGAAGAATCTCTATCAAATCGCCACAATAAAAACAATTCCATCAACTCAATGATTTTGTAAAACTCGTTCAAAATCCTAAGGTACCTAAATTTATAAATTAAAATGTATATCAAACCCAAACCAATTTGAACTAATTTTTCTTTAATGTTCTATTTTCGAAAAACTTAAACTTGTCCTCTATTCTATTCTCTATGTATTACTTTTATTTTTGCCGCTATTTGATTTCTTTTTAACTATGTGTGCCGTATTCCTTACCCTAATTATATTATTTACTGCGTCAAATATTTGCGATAGTTACATTTTTTTTAAAAAGGTTTTCAAACTTAAAAAAAAAAACACAGAAACAATCCAGTTAACCAGGTTTGTATCAAAATATTGTTAAACAATTCATAACTAAAATTTCTGTAGCTGCCCTTAGAAATATTAACCAATCTCTTTCTAACGTAGAACAGTTCAAACTTGGCTTAAAGTAAATTAAATAAATAGAAGATGTCTCAAAAATACCTTTTAAGAAAATGTCGCATCGCAAATATTTAACTCGAACTAGTATTATTTCTATTATACACTCCCTAAAAATGCTTTGGAATAATTCTGGAGAGTAAACTCCACCTTGAAACAGAATGCTGAACAACGAATGAAGATTTTTTTAATACGCAAATAATTATAATAAAAACCAAAACAATCAAGAGAAAATAATTGTACAGATCACATAAAGAAAAGCGAGAATCGAAGAAAGAAAAGTCGTTCGTAACATTAACCATTCATATGAGTTCAACAATATATCCATAATTGAATGTTCTTCTTTTCTTATACTTTGATTAACTTGTTTTCTTTCGCACACAATTAAAATATATATTCTTAACAAAAATTAATCGTTAATTTCTTATGATATGATAATGATAATGAACTGAATGGCTTTATCCCCATCGAATTGAATACATTTGACAAAATTTGCAAAATCATAAAAATGAAACATTGTTTCAATTTAAATTTAAACAATAAAGGTGAAGTTTTCTCTCGAATTTCTATTGGCTGCCTCTCGCACAATTTATTATTTGCCGCTTCATTTTTTATTATTTCTTTCGTTTTGTTTTGTTTTTCTTTTGTTTTCGTTTCGTTATCAGTGTATATATTTATATTCCCGTGTATAGTCTTCGGATTTGAATATCTCAAGACAACGAACAAAGCGAAGACAAACAACTTTCCACAATTTATTGTTAGCTTTATCTGTGTATTATCTAAAGCTGTTTGAACTCCCTTCTAATTGCATTTTCGTTTGGTTTATTTTACAGGACCTGGACAATCGGATCTATAATTATTTCTCAAAGCCATAGAAATCAATTATAGCACAGACACAGACTACTACAGCACATGTCTTTAGATTAAGTACCAGAACACGACTTAGGATTCACCATCATCAAGTAGCTCGGGAACGGGACCCTGCAATAACAAGTTTTTAGTGAAATTTCTTGAAACTAACATTAGCATTGTAGCTGATACATATATAAGGAAAATCAACGAAATCAAATGTATTTTCCTCAATTGTTAAACGCGATTTGATAGCAGCACTAAAATTTCTAACAACATTTATTTACGAAAGCGAATCATTACTAATCCTAACTCTTAAGCTGTGAAAAGGTTACACGACAGATATGATATGATATGATATGAGGTAACAACGAACGAAAATGAGAAAATCAAGAACAACTACAAAATCGAACCATCCATCTATGAAATGTATCCGGATAATACGAAAGCGCATATTACAACGATCATACTAAATATGAATAAATAACTTTTTGTTTAAGCAATCTTTTATGTGTTGTCTCCTCGAGGACTCTTCTTTATTTTTTATTTATCAACGAGATTCTATTTTTGTTTATGTCATAGTTATTTATACAAAGAGAAACAGAAGAAAAAGCAAAAACATATACATACTTATGGTATTCGTATGCATACGAATGTGTTATCAAATTTATTTGACTACTATTATTATTTTATCTTCAAATATATTTTGTGTTGTATAATTTTTTATGCAGTGACTTTTTAGCCAATAAAGAAATATTCAAAACAAAAGAACTGAGTTTGTAATTTGAGAAAAAGTACCTGAAAGTAAGTTACAATAGTTGAAATAAAACATTCACAGTTTAAATATTTCAGATTATTCTTTTATTTGGAGGTACAGAGAAGCCGAGTGTAGCAAAAACCGGAAATATTTCATATAAGAGCTGCAAGACTATCACAAGATATCAAGAGCTTAAACAATGATATTACTTGTCTTTGAGTTATCATACATCGAGTACAGTTGTTTTATTGCACTTAAATAAAGCCAGATATAGTTTGAGCTAAATTCGAAACTTGGTTAATAATCAATCCTTCTACACACAGGATCAAGGAATATATGTATCATATAGTATATCTTAAAATGGACATGTTGAACAAAGCAACGGCCAAAATACCTGTTCAAAACTCAACTACGCGCTCTACAGTTAACAACATTTAAAGCTAGTTAGTATATATATATATTTTATATATGTATATATATATATTTAATATGTATATTAGTTTAGTTGGTATGCAGATCAACTTCTACCATAAACAGTAAATGCGTAAATATGTATGTCAAATTTTGTTCAACGATAAACTTTGATAGTTAACTTGAGATACTTGAGATTTGTACAATTTAACTTTGAGTTAACTCGCGCTTGAGACCAGTTTACAGTTACCTAGTATTATACAGATAGCTTAACTTGGCACACATTTTAAGGTCTAGGCCTTGTTAAAGCATTTGCAGGATAAATATAGTTATAAATCATCAATGATGACTATATTGTATATAAGTATATTGCTTTAATAGTTTGCTAAGTTTGTTCAGTGTCATGTTTCGTCCGCCCGTTGCAGATCCATTAGTTCCTGCACTATGCGATATTCGTGACAGTCGGCGCAAAGGAGACGACCATTGGAGCGATTCGAACGCTGCCCCTTATCGTGGCAGACAATGTGCACCAACTTGAGATTCTTCAGCGAGAATATCTCCAGAAAGAATTCCAACACAGAGATATCCACAACGCGCTTGTTGTGCAGCGCACACTTGCGTTGCGGCTGTGTCACCAATTCCTGCACACTGGCTACTAAAGCGGGAAGTATAGAGCGGCACAGCTCGATTTGGTGATCAAGATTCCAAACTTGAAACAATATTAGATTCTCTCGCGAAGCGTAGGGATTAATAGTATGCTGCAGGCTGCAGGAATTGCCATTGTCCGAGTAGGCGCCCTGGCAGTAGAAATCTCCCAGATCCGTGCACAATGAGACAGACCATTCGTCTAGTATAGCATGTCGTGCCGTGTAGTCTTTAATAATTTGTCGCAGTCGCTTATTGGGCACACCACCAGCTGCATCGGTTTCCTCTTCCCCCTCGCCCAATTGCTGCAGAATTATCTCATGCTTCTGTTGAAACTTTCGATTGAACATCATCGAAAAGTAATCGCAGCCAATGAGTAGATATCGAAACTGCTCCAGCACCGAGTTGATGACTTGACGTGCCTTTGCATTCTGCCTGTAGAGTGGATTGCGAGTCAGTTCCTCCTTGGTCTTGTAGTAGTAACCACGCACACGCGTCTGCGCCCGCATAGCCATGGCCTCCTCCTTGGACTGAAATCGCTCCTCGCTGCCCTCAAACCATTCTGTGTGCTCGGCCTTGAGGCTGAGGTGTGCTTTGGTATTATCCAAAGCGTGTCGCTGCTTCTGGTGCTCATATTCCGTAATCATGCGACGGAACTTGTCCGGATGTTGCTCGATAAAGTCATAGAAAATGTCGGCTACCTTCAGCAGCGGAGACTGTTGGCGCATTTTCTCGAATTCAAAGTCGGCATCTAAACATGGAAAATGTTTTAAAACTATTTAGCACTTTGTAAGCTTTGCACACTCACCTGTGGTGATGACGGCATCGGGACCGGCCACAATGAATAACGTCTGTGCAGGTAAACTGTGGAAATATTCCTCATCGGAGACCTCAAAGCCGTCGGTGGCCAAATAGATGTGCAACTCCTGGAGCTGTAAAGGAGATCAAGGGTAGCACATGTGAAATGGAATGACAACTATGTAGAGCTACTGCCCTTGACTCGCATCCAACTAGGCCCTGACCTATGAAGACATGTACATATGTTGTGTCGCCAAGGCAATACTTCTTATATCAACAGGTGTCCTGGCTCCGATATGTTTGCTTTTCCGCGCAAGCGCTGTGGCAGCTTCCCGCTGAGGCATGCAAACAAAACGGAAGCCAGCCAGAAAACATTGGCCTTGAATCTCCACGGACAGGGACAGGGCCAAACTGTGGGCGTGTGTGGGTGGGGTGTGTGTGCGTGGGAGGCTGTCACAGCTTTTTGCGTTGAAACGCAATTTAATGATATGAGGAAAATTTTGAATTCTTTTCAACTTACCGGAAATTTAAGTTTTGCCTTCTGCACAATCATCTCCAATGAGTTAGCTCCAATGCCGTATTTTCGAGTTCTATCGTTGTCACTTATCTTATATCCTTGCATCTTGGCTGGTGCCTCCAAGTCATGGTCCTTCTTATCCTTATCTCTGTCCTTGTCCTTGTCTGATCCCTTGGCAAGTGAGTTTTGATTGCTTTTACTGCTGCGTGTTGATGGTGCCATTATCGCTTCCTTAATGTAGTTGAGCATCTACAGACAAACAAAACGTTAGCTACACATTAAATAGTATATTATAATCCTTATTTGTTTTGAGAACCTTGCAACAAGCTGCCTTTTGTTCGCGCACCAATATAAACTGCTTTTCCAGCGCTGCCAATAAGGTTTGAAAGCAGTGCTGCTCATCGTGATTAAGAAAAGGCTAATTTGGCTGTATAACTGATAAACCGCTAAATATCAATTGGCTTTATTGTTTATTAATTGATTCAGACAAGGCTTCCATATCGGAAATGTGATATTATTTAGCCGGTGAATATTAATGAAACTACTTGATTGCAATTTTAAAGTAAACTTTCTGCAGTAGTTTTCATTGAACCATGGCGTTGCCAGATAGTTACGAAACTAAAAGAATTTTCTGCAGCTACGGGCACACTGAGCCGCCGTTGTTCAGCATAAAACAGCTGTTCACGCTGAAATCTTGTTTAAAGTTAATTATTTGCAAGATTCTAAACAATTTAATTTTTTCCTGTTACCATGTGCACCTGCCCTATAAAAGCGTAACGCCCAACAATAAGCCGCAATGCATTTGCGACCGCGTTGTCGCGAATGGTTGCCGCTGGCGACGCAGCAGTTGCGACTCCGGAATCTAGCGCGCATTCAAGGATTCAACATTGAGTGCACCTTGGCCGAGGGGAGCGGAACGGAGGAGCAAGAGCAACAGCAGCAGCGAGAGTTGCTCCTATACTATACATTGCATTCAGATAAGGCTAGTGAAGCGTTCTACACCAGCGAAGCGCTGCCGCAGCGTCATCAGCAGCAAAAGTGGGCGGAGATTTGTGCGGGTGACGCGCCCTGGCGCAAATCGAATGCGCAATGTGTGTGCGTCAAAGTCTGGGCCCAATATCAACCAACCGCCACACGGCTGTGCCGTGTAGAACACCAACCAAACGAGACTGAGTCAAGCAGGTAAAAAGTGTTTTCAATTAATTTCCAACTGCAAGTATCACTTAATAATCTTATCTGTTGCATCCATTGCAGTGCGAAACAGCTGTCTAACGTGCACTTGGCGCCCCACAAGCTGATACGCCCACCCGAGCTGCTCTTCACGTGGGGCGTCTACTTCTCCGGCCTGATACCACTCGCACCTCTGGCCTTGGCCAAATGTCGTGCCAACTGTTTGGTATTCCAGCTGAATGGCGAACACTTTACCTCTCCAGCGCTGATCAGTGAGCAGGGTCTGCACGCCCAGCTGCGTCTGCACTATCAGCGCTATGTGGGCGAGCAGATCGACACTATCGATCGACCTGTTGCCGCCGAAGATAGCGTAGCTGGCGATATCAATTCCCCGCCAGTGAGTCGCAGCAGCAGTCCTGTGCTGCGTATGAGCACCATGCGCTATGCCCAGCTGGGCTGTAAGCTGACTGAGTTGCGTCGCAGCTACAATTTGGATAATCTGCTGCTTTTACAGCGGCGTCAGCGTAATCAGCGCAAGAAACTGGCCGATGTGGCGGAAGTGAGTCGGGAAATTGCACGTCTCAGTGTAAGTTGTGTAACACGAAACGAACTGAGACTGAAGCCACGCACCACCTCACTCTCCCACGGCTCATCCTATGGTAGTCAGGGTTCACAGAACTATCAACAGCATCATTCCATGGGACGCACGCTAAGCGTGCTTCTCGCCGAGCAGCAGGAGATTGCTCCACTCACGCTGTATACTGCCCAGCAGTTGATGCAGCAGATCGAGGGATTACGTTGTAAGCAACGTTTACTCCAAACGGAACGCGAAACCTTCAAGGAACGCAATTTGCGACAGCAACAACGACTTCAATCGCTGCGTGAACGGCGCGAGGAACTGCAGATCAAGTTGCACAATCAAATGTTGCAACTGGAGAAGGAACGTCTCGAGTTGCGTCAGCAAATGCCGCAACAGCAAACGGATCGAGAAGAAAAACGCCAAATCACGCTGCAAGTAAGTTTGTATCTTCAAACAGGGAGTGGGTTACATTTTGTTAAAATATTTCTGGTCCTTTTCTAGGTGGAACGTCGCATGTCAACGTTGGTGCTGGAATTGCAAGAGATCTACAATATCAGCACACAGGGCACGCATCAGTTCAGCATCTGTGGCATTACCTTTCCCCAAATGGAACAGTATACGAGCGAAACACGCCAAACGAACCATGCCCCGTTGCTGGACAATGTCTCCCCGCTGGCGGTGAGCGCAGCGCTGGGCTATGTGGCGCATCTGGTACAGATGCTGGCCTACATAATGGATCGCCCACTGCGCAATCCCATTTACTATGAACCCTCACGTACGCGCATTGCGGACGAGATCAAGGAGTTGACCTATTCCACAAGAGAGTAAGCAGTCGTTGAATGCGTCCACCAGATAATTCCACAAGTTTTAATTTGCTGTCCCCCCTTTGCAGATTCCCCCTGTATACGCGCTCGATTCTGCCATCGCCACAAACCAAGTATGCCATATATTTGCTGAGGCAGAATGTTTCTCAGCTCTGCTACGACATCACTGGGCACTGTGATATACGCAACACGTTTGGTAATCTGCTCGAGCTGTTCGAAACCTTTCGCTACATTGAGCGCACCCAGCGTGATGAGCCGGACAGCAGCAAAAGTCAGAACTTGTCGGCGACGGGGAGACATGCGAATGGACTCACTGTGGCGCCAGTTAATCCTCAACTCTCGCAATCGCATTCATCCGTAGATATGAATCATGTACCGTTGCCAACGACAGCAAATGCGGCCAAGGAAGCGTTGCTGCAACAGCTGCTACCGCCGAGTGTGAGTCAAGCGCTGGCTATCGAGGGTTATGCATCAACGCAACGGTATGATATATAATTGGAAATATATAAATGTGAATCTATTCTATATATACGTCATTTAATTGACAGTATTTGCCGCTCTGTGGGTTCCTATTCAGATGGCGAAGATGACTTTCGGCCTAGATTGGAGCAGAACTACTCCAATTCGGACTCAAACATAACACTACAAACAGAGCGCAGATAGAAGAATATAATCATCAAATTAACTCTGAATAGTACGAGTATCTATATATTTATATGAACTACCTATACACATATGCTTATCCCAATTCTCCTAAGAAACAAAGTAACCTTATAGGCTGCGGTGTTTTAGTAAAAATTGATTTTCTCTTTAGAACGTATTGTGTACTCTCGGAACACTTGTGTATGTATTTTTAATTATAGACTGCTTATCAAGGCAAAATTAACATCAAGCTGGTTCAATGTGTGCATATTTCTTGTTTCTTTGATTAAGATCTCGTTGTGAATTCCCGTTCTTCGTTTAAATGCTAAATAATTAAGATACGATAAATCAAATACATAATAAATAAAGATATATATACAATTTTATAAAATACTCATGGAAATTTGTTTTATTTTACGCGAATTTGTTTCTAGTTATAAGGCAGATTTAAGATGGTATATTTTCATTTTCATCGATTAAATGGTCAATTTTATTTACCAATATCGTATTTCCACTTGACTTATTCAAATTGGACGCGCAAACGTGTCTCTTTACCTGCAACACCGGCATTTACCAACACTGAACGCACAGCTGTTTCGCAGTTTGGCCAACTTTATACAATTGGCCAGCGGCCGTCGGTAGCAAACTTAATACAAATAAAATCAAAACGTGATTGTGCTCAACTTTTTATAAATATTTATTTATTATTTAGTTCTAATATTGAATAGAATTTCACGCGAAATGTGAATGAAACCTGAGTTGGTTGTACACTTTTCTATTACTCTCGTGCGTGCGTGTGTGCGCCCGTATTTGTGTGTGTTTAGTGTGCGCGTGTGAGTGGCCTAGGCCCAGGCCTTTGCTAATAAAAAAAAAGTAATCGGCGCGTTGTTGTTGTTTATTTATTTGTATTGTTATTGCTGGTGTCGTATACAGTGAGTAAATTGGTGTGTGCAACCGGCGATAAACCCAATTGGCTTATAATAGTTATCAATCGGTTATCAAGTTGACAGAGGAGCACGAATTGAGAATTTAACTTGCAGTAGATGACGTAGTCGGGGAACGCCCGTGAGTGTGTATGTGTGTGAGAGCAGTAAGAGAGATCTCTGTTTGTTAATACGCGATTTGCACACATTATAAATGTGTTTACGCGCCACAATAAAAGACACATTTGATAAGGCAACGCCAGACAGCTGCACGTTTTGTTTGGCCACACAACGTGATTGGTCTTTGAGGAAGGAGGACTAGTGGAAGGAGGAATGCAATTTGCATTAGTCAGAGCAGGCAAAAAGTTCAATGAAAACGTGGCAAGCTCAAGCCATGAGCTACCACTAAGTCAAACAAAACAAGTAAACAAACAATCGAATGCAAACATTGGCTGCCTTTGAGAGAGAGAGACAGAGACAGGGACAGGAGAGCAACAAAGCAGGACAAGGATAAAAAGAAGAAGAGGATTTAATTAAGGCTGAGTCAACAGCGCAAGCAAGCAGAGAACGAGAGAGAGCGGCCACCTGTATAAGCAAACTCGCTCTCTTGCTCACTCTCTTATTTTAGAAATACTTACTCACATACTACAAAGAAACGCTCTCTTACGCCATGACTGATAACGAGCTGACGCTACGTGACTTTGACGAAGAGAGCGAAGAGACTGATTCGGAAACGGAATTGCTCATACGCCACACTGTCCACAACAGAAGCAGAGGCAGCGCCAGCAGCAACGCTGCCAACAAAAACAACAATAATGGCCAAAGACAACGAAAAAGCTCAACTGGTTACAGCGGCATTGGCGGCCCCGCTACGATTGGCGTCGTCGGCGGCGGCGCTGGCGTTGGCGTCGGCAGCAGCAACGGCAGCTTTCTGGGAAATCTATTCAGTCTTGGCTCAGCCGCCGGCCAGATACGTTATAGAAATGAGCGGAGCCGCGAGCGCGCCAAATACTCGAATAGCAACAACAGTGGCAGCGGCAGAGACAGCGGCAGCAGTGCATCGCGAGACATTACGTCGGATCAAACGAAACTGGCGCAACTAACACAAACGGGCGCCGGCGGCGTCGATAGCAACAAAGCAGCGTCGCATCCACCTCATGCGGAGATTGGCGGTGCTGCACCTAACGGTAGTATCAGTGCACACACGGTGATCGATCAGGAGAACGGCGCCTCCACAGTCTTCTATCAGAACAACAGAAGGCGCAGCAAAGGTCGCAGCCTCAGCAATGTGTGTAGAATGTGTTTCTGCAGGTGCGTACCATCATCATTTTATCATGCCACAACGATTGTGTAAGTGCTAGTGTGTGAGAGTGTGCGTGTCTTCTATGTGTGTCCGTGTCTTCTGTGTGTGTGTGTGTCTTCTGTGTGTGTTTGTGTCTTCTGTATGTGGTTTCTCGAAACAGCTGTTTCTTCGTAATTGTATTTAATTGCATTTACTGCCGCTGGTTCAGTGATCGATATGAGCGAGCTTCAATACGTCAATATTGCCTACTTACAACTGTATATGTACTGTGCATATCTATATACATATATGCCTGCATTATATGTAGGTACGGCGATTTAACTACGACTCATGTGCAAGTAACTGTTCACTTAGCTGAGCAAGCGAGTTGCAAGAGAGAAAATAAATAAATGTAAATCAAACTAACATGATCGGTTGGAAATAATATTGATAGATAAATTGATATTATATTATAGATATCATGTATTGATCATACTTAAATTAGTGCAGTGTGTGTGTGACTCGTTCAATTCTTTTGTTAATTGCATTTTGTGTAAACAGAAAGTTAAAATATCTTTAAAAATCACGATCAAAATGAATAAAAATCTTCATTTCTGCATAATAATGAATATAGTACAAAATACATATAAACTGAATGTATTATTTGAAATGTGCACAAGCATAACGGAATAATATTAACATAATGATCATTAAATTGAACTACAAACCTTCGCATAGTTTTAAAATTCTTGAAAACCCCCAAAATGTAATTAATTCCTATAAACTGTAATGACGCAATATGATTTATAGAAAAATAACTCAAACAACAATTTCGAAATACGCTTTGAATGTGTCACGTAGTGTTGGCTTATCTCAATTTTAGAAAAAACTTCAACTTATCAACATTTCTATTTCTTCGGGTTCTTTTCCCATTTTGAACGCAAAAAGAAGCACGGTACCGTTTTAAAATCTTTGTAAAAAAAGAACTTCCTCTCTTTTGATTGGACTTCCTGCTTCTTGCATCATGCTTCATATTGAGATAGCGTTTACCGTTTTCTTTAAACTAGGCACACGCTTGTTATTACCTCAAGCCGACCGAATATGGTCTCGGAGTCTTGTCTCTCTGTGGTCTCTCGCATCTTGAAACCTTTCTTGGCAGCAAGTTCTGCTCCAGCGACTTTGTTTATTATCATCGTGTTGCCAGATCCCCCGATCCTCCTTGTCTCTCCTCTCTTCTCGTACTTCTGCTAGTTTTGTATCTTGTTGTTTTATGACGTCGGCAACAACAAATCGTTGAAGATTCAAACAGCTAAACGAAAACATTTCGCAATGCTCGAGAGTGGGGGGGAAAAATAAAAACAAAAAAATCATAAGAAAAAAATACAAACGCTACAGTCAGGAGCTGACTGTATAAGGCCATGGATTACACAACCCCACAAAAAAAAAGTTTGTCATGATCTGGGTATGCGGCATATGCAGTTATATGTATTTTGGGTCGCTGAATCCGAATCCGGGGTCAGAAATTCTCCATCACGTCTGGATTTCGACCTAACCTCAAAAAAATGAAAAACCTTTGGATATCCCCCAAAAGATATAGAATCGTAATCTGGGCATGATTCGGATTCGGATTCGGATTCGGAAGGTCCAAAAACATATAGAAACATATATCGCATGACCCGATCATGACCCCCCATTATTTTTTGGGCCTTTCAAAATTTTTCGAGTTTTTTGAGGTTAAGTCGAAACTCAGACGTGCTATGTAAATTTGGACTTCGGATTCGGACTAAGAAGGACAAAATACATGTTAAAACATATATCGCATGCCCAGATCACGATTCTATATCTTTTGGGGGATATCCAAAGGTTTTTCAGTTTTTTGAAGTTAGGTCAAAATCCAGACGTGATGGATAATTTCTGACCCCGGATTCGGATTCAGCGACCCAAAATACATATAACTGCATATGCCGCATACCCAGATCATGACAAACTTTGTTTTTGTGGGGTTGTGTTATCATAGTATAAAATAGTGTTTATAGTTATTACTCATTTTCAGAGGCGGGAAGGGGCGTGTCCAAATTTCAAAAAAACTTTGAGACACTGCAATATATACGTATGTTGTCACAAAATTTGATGACTCTAGCTCTTATAGTTTCCGAGATCCAGGTGTTCATACAGACAGACAGACGGTCAGACGGACAGACGGACAGACGGACAGACGGACAGACAGACATGGCTCAATCGACTCGGCTTGTGATCCTGAGCAAGAATATATATAGTTTATGGGGTCGGAGATGCCTCCTTCTGCCTGTTACGCACATTTCCGTTCCGACAAACACAATAGTCCATGAATTTTTTTAAAATCCATGGCCTAATGAAGAAGAAAAGAAAAGAAAATTGCAAAGGCAGGCAGAAAATGTTTTCTAGGAAAAATGTGTATTCGTATTTTGAAATGTGAGTAAAATTGCTCACAGACAACACCAGCAACAACAACTATATGTGGCACATATTGTTTCAGATTGTATATATAGATATATTTTTAATTTGCTTAATTAGAGGAGGGACAAGAAAAGAGAAACACAACAAAAATGGAAAAGAAGAGCACAAAACGAATGCCACCGGCGAAAATAAATATAGAACCAAAAGAAAAAGAAAGGAAAAATGAAAAAAGGAAAAAAGAAAATGAAAATAAAAGCGAAATAGCGCCGTCATTTCAGACGAAATCGAAATCGATAAACGTGATCCACAAGTACCCGAAACAAACTTGCAAATGGACACGCCATGTCCAGCCGGGGAGGTAGGTGGGGGGGCGTTCACAACCGTTCCAGCTAAGAAGGAAAATGGAAATTTTCAGCAAAACTAAAGCAAAGCGCCTAAAAATAGTGCGATACTCGAGTGAGTGACAAAGCACTGCGAGAGCGTCACATTTCTCACGCCAAGGCGTTTTCGTAAGACTCTAATTGTTGTTATCGTCGTGGTTCCCATGCGGAAAGCTAGAGTCCAAGGGGGCGTGGGAGGCGGGCGGGAATTTGCATATGTAATCGATTTTTGGCGTGTAACTCCATCAGCAACATAACTAACTCGACTCGTTTTCGGTGTCGTCTTTTGCATAGAAGAAATCAACGCTGTGTTAGAGATGAGCGCGTGAGTGCACGACATAAAGCCAGAATCGATAAAGTACAAAGTTAAGAGTCTTAATAATAAACTATATATAATTAAGGAAAACCCTAAAGTAAAGTATAATAATTACATTACATTTTGGTAAATAAAACTTTCAATAAGATGTATCTGCAATGGAGATGGGAGAGAGATGTTGCACGACGTAAAAGTACGAGAAAAAGAGACTGATAAACGCTGTAGAAAACCTTTAATGTTTCCCAGGCAACAATTAATTCAATTTAAGCAAACCACAAGCACAATTATGATGCATAACATGCAATTTACTGACTCAACTCGTGCCTGCCTAGTGTCACGAGTGCACATGTACGCAATGTTGCGTTGAGCACCAAAACTCTATTGAAACCAGTTTGTTTAGATACTTCAATTCAAGGTTTCTAAAATACAACAAACGAGTTCCGCAGCAAAAGTCGCATCCAGTTTTCGTTTTATTTTGTGCCTTTTTTCGGTGCTTTTGCATTTTTCATGTTTCATTCTTTCTGTGTCGAAAATTGAAAGTTATGTGCCCTCGTGGCTTATCAAAAAGAGGTCACACTTTGTGCGGCCGTCACACTCTATGAAGAGCCAAAGAAAAATGACTGCAAAAAAAGCCGCAACGCGACGAATCTCAAAAGAGATTACCAAGTTGGGTAATAGCTGGCAAAATTAATGCATTTTTACTCGTTACAATCCCAAGTTGTGCCTGAGAATAAGCAGGCATTGTTTACGAGTACAACAATACTACCAGCTGTAGTCAAAGACTCTATGTTCAAATCTATCTAGTATTGGGATTTGTGCACTAAGTATTTCCATTAGAATAATTGCATTCTTATCAGTTATAGGACCACTAGGCTGCTCTACTATTAAGGTAATTGAATTCTTATCGCACAATGAGGTTATCAATTCAATTATATGAAAGCTTGTGAAATATTTAGTTGCATTTTGTGATTATTTTGTTAAATTACCAAAGTCGGTAATAATTTTTGGAGTATATGAAATACTGAATTTGAATCTTGAGGGATTGTGTTTGCGAACATGTTGAAACACTTATCATAACGGCAGTTTACTCTTCAAAACGATACTCGGTCCTGAGTTTACCATGGGCTTAATAATTTTGGTGTTTTTTCCCCCACAGAGTATTAGTTTCTCGTTATTTTGTTGTTATTTCTGAAACTCGTGCGCAATTTGAGTTTTTGCGTTTGCTTCGCACTTTGAGTTTGAGTTTGGGTTTTGGGTGTTGCTTTGAAGGTCTTGTTGCGCTCGTTGCTATGTGTGTGTGTTTGTGTGTGGGTCGTGTTTGCCTTACATTTTGCAATTGAGGCCTCTGTTTTCCATGCTCACCTACAATTTGCTCCAAAGTTGCCTCTGTGTTATATGAGGCTCAAAGATCTTGCTGCGCGATTAGAATTGCAGCGCGGCGCCAGTCGCAGACGTCAAAACCAACGTCGTGGAACCGACGTATCGTTAAGCTGCTCTTCCCCTTCCCCTCGTACTCTCTTCGTCTCTAACTCCAACCCTTTTACTCATTTACTGCCCTAATTGCTATGGCATTTGTCGAAAAATGATTTCCATTAGCTTGAAAACAAGCGGAACAATGTTTGTGATAACATTCCGAAATTTCTTAAATGACCTTGAATGATGGTGACGTTTTTATACCCTTACGGGAGGTATATTAGTTTCAGTCAGAAGTATAGAGCATATATTTTACATCATATATATTATATAATATATTATATATAAAGAAAATATCGTGCAATTTGGTAACTTTTCTAAATATCACAACTAAACTTTTCCTCATCCACAAGAATTCTATTGGGATTTATTAGTCTGGATATTCAAACATGCTTCAATACAAATAGTGAGCAGTCTTCAGCGATTGTAAGGGTATAAAAACATCAGCTAAATCTTGTTTTGGATTCATTGAAACCATTTGTCGATTGGTTTTGTGCTGATTGATAAAATGTTGCCAGAATTGTGAATTTCACATGTTTTATGTTGAATGAAACTGTTCAGCTTGCGATACGGAATTTGTGCTTATGATTTATTTGTTTTCATAGAATTGCTGTACAAATATTTTTCCAACTTTTTCAATTATTTGCCAAGACAGGCAATTTGAATTAAGTTTTCACAGTTGTACGTCTAAGTTTTCCTGTTGCTGTTGGTTTTAATAAATTCCTCAAGTGACTCGCGTTTTATTCTTAAGCTGATTTTCTATGCCAAAGAATTTCTACACCTTTGGTTGAGTCAACCACAGACAATGGTTGAATGGAAAGTAAGAATTCTTAACTGGGAATTGCACACACAAACAGGCACGCACACCCAGCTTACACTCATAAACAGCAGAAAAGTGTCGAGACACGAGCAGAATTTTCTCTTGAGGAGAACTGCGTCAAAGGAATTAATTTCAGAGCAGACAATGAGCCACATTGACTGACGGACAGGCAGATGAACTGTCTGCCCAAGTGAGTGAGAGAAGAGTGCGCATAATTTATGCGCCACTTACCACCACCTGTCGGCAACCGCAAACTTGAGCGGGGTCGCATCATTCCAACTAATTTTCAATTTGTGTGTCAACAAGCCGAGCAGCTGGACCTCACCCGACACGCCCCAAATCGCTCGGAAGTTGGCAAATGCTGGCAAAGTGATAAGTGCTGCGATGCCGGTTCCACTATGAACTGCGCCGCATGTCTGGCCTGGAGTGGGTTAGGGGCGGAGGGCAGAGACAGAGAGCTTATTAACCCACATTGCCAGTGGGGGAGACAATGCGCCGTTGCTCATCGTGTTGCCAACTCTTTGGCAAGTTGTGGCCAAGCGAGGGGAACAAATAATAATGCTTAGAGCCCACAAGGCGTTGCCATTGACTGAGGCAGACGTGAGTGGAAATGGATCATGGAGGGGTTGCCTATGGTGGGGACTGGAGCAGTTACCTCTAGTTCATAGGAGGGAGAGGAGGCCTGTTTTGCATGCGACACGACGACAAATGTCGTGGGCAAAGCAACAGCAGAAGCGGTGGGGCAACTCAAGAAAGAAGCATTTAAAGACAAGCGGGTGAAAAGCTTGGGAAAATTTCTGTTCCCCTTTGCCCCTTTCCCTTGTGCCTCTGCCTTTTGCCTCTGTCCGTTGCCAGTGTAATTGCCATATTGAATACCATTTGTTTGCTTAGGTGTGTAAATGGCTGCATTTAATATGCTACATAAATAAAACATACAACTACGTACACAAATACATATACCTATGTATATACATATATATATATTTACATATTACACTGTGTGGGTGCAGAAAATCCATAAACGGTTTTTGCATTTCAATGGCGTTTCAACTTTGAGTCTTTCTACTTTTGTGTAGACAGCGAGGGTGAAAAGATAAACTAGTTTTTTGTATTTATTTATAAATATAACTGTTTAGAACTTGACAAATAAGAGGGGTACATAAAATGCATAGTAAGAAAATAATCGCATTTACTGTGAAATTAAACTGACTAGATTAGATCTGTTCCTACTTGAGTTTTTCCTTATAAATAAATTGCTGGATCTCATCTTTCCAAAGCTAAGAAGAATACATACGTATGTATACACAGGCTTCACACGTATTCTTCACAGTTAAACAAAGATCTGAAGTCTTTATACATAAATTAAACCCTAAAGTTAGCCAATAGTTGTTGAAATACATGTGTGATTATGGCATGATAAAACTTTTCCTTCATTAAATAAATTTAATTCCCTTTTCTCTCTCATATTCCAATCCCAAACAAATAAACAATCTATAGACGCTGAAACAATCCATACTTGTTCTACAAACAAACAAAAAAGAACGTTAGGCAAATCCGGTTTAAAATAAAGCGTGAATGTTGTCGGCTCGTGGCTTTCTATAAACATTTATAAAAGAGATTGCCATATAAATTAGCTCACTGTAAATTCGATGTTTATATGCTCGACGGTGCTGATTCTCTACAGCGAATCCAGTTTTAAGTATACAACAAAATGTAATTCAATGTGTGATCTGATTTAAGTAAGAGAAAACCAACAGTAAACAATGATTTGAGGTCAAATGAGCCGAAGCTGAACTCATCTTTCGTCTACACTTGTTTAATGAGTGTAACCAGAACAGCAAATACAGGTGTAGTACTGCCAGAGTGAGAGGCGAGAAACAACAATGTTTGTCAGACGACAACAACGATATCTACTCACTTTTATACGGGGTTTGAAATCGTTTCACAATTTCCGAGACGTGATATAATACATTTGAGCAACTGCCAAGTGCATCGAATGCATTTCTTAAAGTGCTGTAATTAAGTCGGAAAGGAAGCACAGTAAATAAAACAACGAATAAACGAGTTAAAATTGTTTACTTTTTCTCGGCTTGGCTAAGCAATTATGAGGAATTGCAAAAAACTATCAGGCACGAGCTATGGAAATGGAACGATGACAACACGGGCGGCATCTTTTGAAGTGCAATTGTCCGTGAGTCAGAGCCAGAGATTCCACGTTGTTGTTGCTGGCTGCAGATGTTGTTGTGGCTGTTGATGTTGTCTCTCACACAACTGACAACTGACCCTTTATGCGTCCGAGATCTTTGTCTTTGGCCATTTCTCAATTTTTGAGCAGTTTACCAAAATTAAGCACACTAATGTCATTGAACCTTTTTTGTGTATTTGCCCATTCTTTCGCTTAGCTGTTTTGTTATTCTTGCTTTGTTTATGGCCTGGCAACTTTTTCTTATGAGATCATAACACGAAAACGCAGCAAGAATGTTGCGGAGACATTATTGACAAAACTTATATAGGTTTTTTGAAGGCGCACTCTATTCGAATAAATAACAACAACACACACACGACAGAGAGACAGACATCTTAACACGCCCAACGCCCGCAACAACAATAATAGCAACAACAAATAAACGAAATGCCCATAAAGGCGAAAAAACAAGTTTACCCAGAGAGGCAAAGCAAACAAGCACTGAAATTATGCCAGCCGTTGCGCTGGTAGTGCCCAAAGCTTTAGTGCCGCCGATGATATTTTGCTGATCTAAGCAGGCTGATGACTGACAACAGCGGCAAGCGAACGTCTGACGAAGCTTATTTAATTAACACCGATGTGCGAACGCAGTCAACTGCGCAGTCAGCGATATTGAGGCATTTCACAAGTCTCCATTCAGTTTGCAATTTTAAATTCCACTGACTGCGCGGGTAAATATCTGCATAGTGTTGCCAGACTGTTGCTGTGCTAAATAAGTTGTAAGCACTACTGGATAAAATAACAAATAATATCGTAATAATTACATCATAATTATACAATATTATATAACAATACTGGGCAGTTCTTGTTTGATTGAGATTCATTTATTATTTAATGATTTTCAAATGCTGTTGACAGCGCGCTCAAATACCGGCAGTCGCAGTGCTGCCAGATTGTGATACACAAAATGTTAGTAAGCTAGCTGTACTCTACTAACATGCATCACGCGCTTAAGCAGCCACGGCGCAATCTCTCTCGCTTGCACGCGTAGTCATTTGTTATTGATTTCTCTTTTTGCAAGTAGTCAGGGTTGTTATACGAATGCCAGACAGCGTAGTTGACACGGAATTTTCATTTAAGTTTCGATTGTGTGCATAAGAATTTTTCGTGCTTCGTTTCATTTTATAATTTAATCACAATCGGGATTTTATTCGAGTGCTCTGGCATGTAGATGCAAGTGAAGTTTGTGCAATGCACGCTGTGAATAAAGCCAAACGGAAACAGAAACGAAAACAAACAACAACGCAGCTGCTCTGCCAGAACAAAGCCACCAACAAAGCAAAAGCAGCACAATCAAAAACAATAAGGCAGCAAAGTTAAACTTGCAATTTAAAATTTTCGTGAAAGTGCTGCAAAAATGGATGACGGCACTTCGCAAAGTTCAGCTGCACCTATGACCCGGGAGAATATCCCGTTGTTAAATCGCCAGCGCAGTCGCTGGTATTCATTCAGGTGAATCATCATCACAACATAACAGCAAACGGATCCCCCTTCCCCCTCCTACTTCCTTCTCCAACGGATTTCATTCCGAGTAACGGACAAGCTGGTTTATCAGCATTTTTATATGGAATATATAATACCAGCCACCCGCACAGTTACTCTGAGAATAGTTGCAGTAATTCCCACTGCGCTCTCTCTCTTTAACTCGCGCTCTCTTACACTCTCTCTCGGGTTATACTCCCCCCGTTCACAATAACAAATGCTGGCTATCCTCATGCACACATAGATACACAATGCATACGAATGTGTGTGTATGTGGTTTGTGCTGCATCATTTTTCACTTGTGTTTATTAAATTTGTATTATTGATTTCTGTCAAGGTCACTTCCGTTTTGTTGTCTTTTGGAGCTGGGACTTAAATTTGTGACTTACATAGATATGTAATCAAATGTTTATCATATAAATAATGTGTGTTTGTATTAGTATGTTTGAGTCACGTAGGTGGAGCTTTGTAGATAGTATTGTTATCTGATAGAAGGCTGAAATGAAGACGATTTCATGTTCTTTTTATTATCATCACATAATTTGAACTATTTTCTTGTAATCTATACTATGTATTATTAAAGTTGAAAGTCCAGTCTTCCTTGTTTGGACTCGATTTGAAACTGGATAGTGGCTATTCTTAGCTTAGCTGTAAACCAGCCTTGATAGATGATGGCTCTATAACAAGCGCTCTGTGTCAGCAATTATATTTATTTATTTCTTATTTTCTTACAGCTGCTGGAGGAAATGGTTCAGGCCACGCGAGCTGCGAGCTCGCACAGTCAATCTGGGTCGAGCCAATACGGAGAAGTTCCCTCCGAACGAGATTCGCAATCAGAAGTACAATTTCATCACGTTCCTGCCGCTGGTGCTGTTCGAACAGTTTCGCTTCTTTCTCAATCTGTACTTCCTGCTGATGGCCTTGTCCCAGTTCATACCAGACATACGCATCGGTTATCTGTACACCTATTGGGGTCCACTTGGCTTTGTCTTGATGGTGACCATTTGTCGTGAGGCTGTGGACGATCTGCGGAGGCATCAGCGTGATCATGAGGTTAATTCGCAGAAGTATAAACGTCTTTCGGCGACACATAGCAATGGCTATGAGATGGTGCCCAGCTCCAAGCTTAAAGTGGGGGATGTCATCATTGTGGAGAAGAACGAGCGAGTTCCTGCCGATCTTATACTGCTGCGCACCAGCGATCGTGGTGGCTCAGTGTTTGTGAGAACCGATCAACTGGACGGCGAAACAGACTGGAAGCCACGTCTGGCGGTACCGTATACACAGAAACTCAGCCGGGATTCAGATCTTTACAACATCGATGCTAGCATCTATGTGGAGAAGCCTCAGAATGATATACACAGCTTCATTGCCACCTTCTGCATGACAGACGGCAGCGAGGACACTGGACTTAGTGTGGAGAACACACTCTGGGCCAATACGGTAGTTGCCGCTGGCACTGCGACTGGAATTGTCATTTATACCGGTTGCGAGACACGAAGTGTCATGAATAACTCACAGCCACGTTCTAAGGTGGGACTGCTGGACATGGAGATCAATGGACTGACCAAGGTGCGTACGATATAGACACAATCTGAAACTGGTTTATATTTGTAACACTCAAATCCAACAGGTTCTTTTCTGTGCCGTGCTGGGTCTCTCACTGGTCATGATGATACTGAAGGGATTCGGTGGTCCCTGGTATCGTTACATGTTCCGCTTTGTGCTGCTCTTCTCGTACATTATCCCGATCAGCTTGCGAGTGAATCTCGATATGGGCAAAGCCTTCTACTCGTGGCAAATGCAGAACGATGATAATATTAAGGGCACTGTGGTGCGATCTACAACAATCCCAGAGGAACTGGGACGCATTTCATATGTACTCACCGACAAGACGGGCACGCTGACACAGAATGAGATGGTATTCAAGAAGATTCATTTGGGCATTGTGTCGCACGATACGGATACCTTTCAGCACATAGGACAAATGATACAGAAGCTATCGGGAAGTATTCTACAACAACAGCAGCAACAGGGCAGCCTCTCCAGCTCGAGCAGTGCAGGCGAATCAAACAGCAAACCTATTATGTTCGCTGGTAATCGAATGCGTCGTCCCGAAGGTTGGCGCGAATGGGAGGCAGTTCGTGCCCTCGCTCTGTGTCACAATGTGACACCGGTGAGCGATGATGAGGATAATCATTCGGTATCGACCGCTTCGACGGTGACTGGTGGCAACAATTCACCCACCAAATCTGTGATAAACATTGAGGCTCCTGGCAGCACAGACACAGAGCATCAGTATCAAGCAGCTTCCCCCGATGAGATCGCTCTAGTCAAGTGGACCGAACAGGTGGGATTGACGCTAATTGCCAGAGATTTGAACACCATGACGTTGCAGGTGAAGACTGCCAGCGATGAAAGTGAGTATTTATTCCATTAAGTACAAGATCGACACCTGAAATAATTTCATAATTCATCTTCTACAGACGATATACTGATGCACTATCAGATCCTGCAGCTATTCCCCTTCACTAGCGAGAGCAAACGCATGGGAATCATTGTACGGGAGAACAAAACCGGACAAATAACATTCTATCTGAAGGGTGCCGATGTGGTCATGTCCACCATTGTGCAGTACAATGACTGGCTGAGCGAGGAGTCAGGCAACATGGCACGTGAGGGTTTGCGCACGCTCGTCGTTGCCAAGAAAGTGCTCACCGAGGAACAGTACAATGATTTCGAGATGCGATACAATGCGGCACGGCTGAGCATCACAGATCGCGTGGCCAAGGTGGCCGCTGTGACTGAGTCACTGGAGCGTGAAATGGAGCTGCTGTGTCTGACAGGCGTCGAGGATCGCTTGCAAGAGAATGTGCGTCCCACACTGGAGCTGTTGCGGAATGCTGGCGTGCGAGTTTGGATGTTGACGGGCGACAAGTTGGAGACGGCATGTTGCATTGCCAAATCCTCGCAATTGATTGGCCGCAATCAGGGACTGTACGTGCTGCGTTCGGTTAAGACGCGCACAGATGCGCATCAAGAGCTTAATAATTTTAGACGTAAACAGGGTCACGCTCTGGTCATATCCGGTGAGTCACTGGAGGTATGTCTACAGTTCTATCGCTTGGAGTTCCTGGAACTTGCAACCGCATCGCCGGCGGTCGTCTGTTGCCGTTGCTCACCCACACAAAAGGCGCAGGTGGTGGCCCTCATACAGAAGCATACACGGAAACGTACGTGCGCTGTTGGTGACGGTGGCAACGACGTCAGCATGATTCAGCAGGCTGACGCAGGCGTTGGCATCGAGGGACGCGAAGGACGACAGGCATCGTTGGCAGGAGACTTTAGCATTCCGCAATTCTCACACATTGCCAAGCTGCTGCTTATCCATGGCCGACGCAGCTACAAACGCTCAGCAGCGCTCTCTCAGTTTGTCATTCATCGTGGTCTAATCATAACCACACTGCAGGCTGTCTTTTCGGCTGTGTTCTATCTCAGCTCGGTTGCATTGTATCAGGGCTTTTTGATGGTCGGCTATTCCACGCTGTATACAATGTTTCCTGTATTCTCACTGGTGCTGGATCAAGATATTACCTCAGAGACAGCTGTCACGTATCCGGAGTTGTACAAAGACTTGTCCAAAGGACGCAGTCTTAGTTACAAGACCTTCTTTATTTGGGTGCTGATCAGCATTTACCAGGGCGGCGTCATCATGTATGGCGCACTGATTCTCTTTGTGGACGAGTTCATACACATTGTGGCCATTAGCTTCTCCGCTTTGATTATGACAGAGCTCATAATGGTAGCGCTAACGGTGCGCACTTGGCACAGGTAAGAAATTACAAAGTGCAGTTCATGACTGAAGATCATACTAACTATTCTGAATATTCAATGCACAGGTTGATGGTCTTGGCTGAGCTCTTCAGTTTGGCGCTTTATCTCATCTCGCTGGCTGTGCTGCACGAGTATTTCGGTAAGTTTTTAATTCGCACAAATTATCATTAAAGCTAATCCAATTCTCATTGCAGACTGGGAGTTCATTTGGTCGTATGACTTCCTTTGGAAGGTATTACTCATCACAGTCGTCTCCTGCTTGCCTCTGTACATAATCAAGTTCTTGCGGAAGAAGTGCTCGCCGCCCTCATACCTGAAGCTGTCTTAATGTGCTGATCATGAGTTTTCCATTTAAGAAACAGAATTAATTGAATATCTCCTTATTTTATCCTAAATTATTCTGCACATCTTTTGTACGAATTATTTAAGCTTTTGTTGTTTTTGTCCAAGTTCTGCCAACAAACCACACAAACCCCCATACGTGATATAAAATGTAATTACTTATCCCTCTCGCAGTGTTTTTATTTAGAGCTGTATAATTTTGTTAAAAATACGCGAATGCGAAAGAAATGAATGAAAATCAAAGTGATTATGCATACACATTTAATTGATGATTATAATGATGATGATGATGAGGAGGATTAATGTTTAAGTCGCAGTAAACCAAATTATGTTACTAATTATTTAATGATAATAAGTAAAAGTAAACCACTAAATGTATCTATGACTAAAACCGAAATCAATTATAAATGTATGAAACTGAAAGTAAACCGAAACAGACAAATAGATTTTGTATTAAGTATTAGAGATCGATCACAAGATATTAATAAATCAATTTATGACAACTAACTGAACGCAGTTTTCTAATAGCTTTAACCCACAGCAGGAATGGAATACCGTTATCAAAGTACATTCAAATTAAACATTTGTATTATATTTTTATTGATTTCGTTTACAATCTTTATTTACCACCATTTGTTTGTTGTTTTTGTTGCTTTAATACTAATTCACAATTCTTTGCTTTCAAATACATAATAATAGTTAATTATACTTCCTATTATGAAAGTATATATGCTTATTTATGGGCTTTTATTTTTTATTTTCTTCGGTAATACATGTAGTTCTTCATTTGCTAAGCTTATCTTAGGGTGCTTCTCTCTTTCTTCCAATTTTCTAATTTTGCCACTTTTAAAAGTCTCCTTTTGCATGTCCTCTGTATATGTAGTTGTAGTTGTTGCTGTTTTTAATAAAAACCATTGTTTCAAATTTCTGTTTAGTTAGTTTGTTTGTTGTTGTTGCTGCAGCTAATGCATTCCCGGTTATAAACACAATTTCAGATTCATTTGCATTCAGTTATCGTTTATTTTGAACCATTTTTATGTTATTCAATTTGCTTAAATGCGCAGAAATACTTTAAAAGTAAACAATTTGTAGTTTGAATTCATTTCATTTTCATTGCGTGTAGTTTTTGCTTTTGTTTTTAGTTTTCTCAATAAGGTATGTTTATTGAAATTGATGTTCTTATTCAACGCATGCATTTAAATTGGGGCTTTAAAATTGTTGTTTATTTGGTTTTATATTCTTTTTGGTTTCTCTTTGGAGTGCAATGTTTCTTTCCTTAATACGTTTTTGATTTCATTTTTGTTTACTATAGTTTTGTCACTAATTGCTAACCATTGTTTAAGGGGTGTGTGGGTGTGTGTTGTTCGTGAGCCAACTCCTTGCCGAGAACTGAAACATTTAGTACCATGGTACCATACTACCATGCTATATGTATCGTATTATGCTGCAGTAAAAAGTTTCCGTCCAACAGTTCTAGTATCTTAAAGCTTTGCCATTTCTCGTTTTGTTGCTTGAACATTTCTCAATACAAATACAAATCGTCACTTCGAGTACATTGTACATCTACCATATAGTGTGTATATAACTGACCATTCATGTTTCTTATGCATGCATGTACGTACGTATGTGTGTGTGTAAGTTAATAGTAGATATATGAATATATCTTGACATTTCTGCTAATTTACTAAAAATCTACAAAATATAATATTTAATATTATTCTCTTTCGTTTTCCCTTATTTATTGTATATTTCGGCATATACATACAGACATATATTTATTATAATGATTGTTTAATCTTTATGAATGTATAATTATTATTATGTAATGATGTCTCTTTTATTTGGTTTTGTTCGATGAGGTCAACTTTGATTTGGTTTTAAATTATGCAACTTTGAGTTTTTGTTTTGTATTTTTCTTTGAAGAATATTCTGTTTGTTTTTTTTGTTAGTTTTTATTTATTTTCTCAATTGTTTTCTTAACTTTTCCTTTTGATATGTGCTTACTATTTTATTTTGTGGTTAATACAATTTGTTTTTATTTTCATATAATTTTCACTTTATATTACACAATCCAAAACGGTTTCAATAATTCTTTATTATTATATATATTTATATATATTTGATTTTTTTTTGGGTTTTCTTCAATATTTATTTAATAATATTCAGTCTATATAAACATACATTTATACATTTATGCTAAAGGCTCGAACAAAAAGCAAATATATGAAGCATATTTTCAGTTCAGCTAAAATCCTAACCAAAACTGGTTCAAAAACTGCCACAAAAATGAAAATAAATTCGAAAATGCCAAAAACATACACACATACTATGTATATTATATTAGAAAAATGATTACAAATGAAATACAAAAAGAAAACTATCTGCGGCTTGCCGAAGTTCTGATACACCTGGAGAAACTAAAACAATATTTTAGAACAGATTTATTTAGAAATTTTCAAGTACCACCTGTTTCTTTCTTCAAGTGTATGAAAAGTTGAGGAGCATATTTTAAAACACTTAACTTACATACAGCTATATGTATTTCTTCTTGTATGATCTGTGTGTGCCTGTTTCGTTTATTGTTGTCTTTATGATGTAAATCTATCGAAAATTAATTGTAGTTTATTTTACTTTACTTGCATGTGTAGATAGAGCACACTATTTCAGTAATATTATCATATTTTCATTTAATTTGTTTGCATTTGGGTTTTCCATTTTATTTAATGTATATGTTTGTGTGTGTTTGTGTGTATGTATGTAGTTAAATATCATTTTGTATTCATATATGGTTTGTTAACACATTCCTCTTGACGAGTTTTATTCATTTTGCATTTGATTTTGTTTTGTTTTTTTTATTTTTTTATTTTTGGGTTTGTTCAACTTTATTTGCTATTACAACAATTCATATATAGTTTCTGTTAGATTTTGTTTGTCCTTTGATTTCATTGTTCAACATTGTTTGACTATATATTTCTGTGTATATATATGTATATAGAATATAGGTATATATTGTAGAACGTATATATGAAAACCAACTATTTACATACACATAAGTATTTAAAATACATACAAGTCGCTAAATGTTCATTACTTGGTAGATAGAGTATATATATATGGGTGTATATATATTTATATATTGTATATGTGTATATTGATGTTGTCCAGATGGTGTCCAGGTCATTGAATTGTGGTATAAGGTATGCGATTCACAAATCTTAAGAGCCCTCAATTAAACATTAACCTTACCGTACAACTATTGTTTACTGTTACTTTTGTTATTATAATTATAATTTCCATTACTTTTACTGAGCAAAAAGTATCGTTCATAACATTGTTTAATACTGTTTTTAGTGTTTAAATATTTGCTTTAGATATTTGTTTTAAGTTTTCCTTTCTTTTTTGGTAGTGCGTTTATTTTGTGTCCTTCAAAATAGTCTTTATTTTGTTTTCATTTTCTTAATATTCTTTTTTTTCTTTAAGCATTGCCATGCATGACTTAAAATTAACAGCTTATTTCATTCATTTATTGTTTTGTATTATATTTATTTTGCTTTTGCAAAGTTCTGCCGATTAGGGTTCGCTAAAGCGTGCGCACAGTGTGCTGAGTGCAGGCAAAATGCAACGAAAATGTATGTATTTGCATTTCTGCTTTCAGCACGATTTTGCACGCGCTCTTTGCTCGTTTACACCTGCACCGATATATAAAATTTAGTGTATAAATCAGACGACAATAAACCAAAAATTAAACTAAAGTAGATAATAAACGAGTGCACAAGTGTTTGTGTGTGTGTGTGCGTGTGAGTGAGTGAGTGTGGAGTGAGTGTGTGAGTGAATGCCACACCTTCAGGCAGTGTGTGTTTTCTTTCTTGGCATCATAAACAATTAATCAATTAATGGACGCTGCGAGTCGATCAAATTCTTTACATATTTCTGAACACAATTGCTGTTAATTAAATGATAGAGGGTGTAACTGTGTGTGTGTTTGTATCTGTGTGTGTGTATGTGTAGTTGTAACATAGAAATGTTCAACTTAGTCCATTGAAAACATTTGAAACTGCTTAAAATCGACGAGCCTGCCTAAAAATCTACACAGGATACGGCAACTACATATTGTATATAAATATTTAAAAGATAATGCATACAGTCAAACCTCGCTAGACAGAATCGAGTTCATTTCATTTCCCAAAGTAAATCGTTGTAGTGAAGTTCGACTGTATTTTTCGCCATGTTGGGCGCTCTGACGCACAAACGAATTACTACTGTAGCTGGCAAAGCTGGCTACACTTACAAAAAACTGGCAAAGCTTTTACAAAATTACGAAACTACTTTACATTTATGAATACTGAATACGGAATACTGAAGGATCGATAAGTGATTGTCGGCAAACGGGCTATCGATCATCTACTATCGATAACTAGCTGTTGGTTGTCGACAATCGAGGTACGTCTGTTAATTATCGATGATGTACTATCAATCGACTACCGAACGACTCAATCATTACTTATCGATTACCGATTACCGATTACAGGCTACAATACCAAATACCAGGCTAGAATACCAATAATATTGTACTAAGCACTGATCTATCGACACAAATCTGGCAGATGGTGTTGGAAAACAAACGCAATTAATTTGATCTTAAACTAACCACTGTGCGCATGCGATTCGGTCGCCGCCAGATGGCGCTGCTCCTCGCTGTCTGCCTGGCGAGCCGCCTCGCACTGTGCACAGTGCTTCTCCAGAAACTTTATGGACAAGTGGAACGTATACCGGTGCCGGGTGCAACGCCTTTACATCTTATACTCGACGATCTTGTTGGGATTGAGGAACTGCTCCCGCTGTGCGGCATCCAAATGGGCGACGGTGCGTGTCAGTGCCGATCCGGAACCGGAACCAGAGCTCTTATGCTTGCCCCCTACTCCAGCATCGCCAGCAGCTCCTCCAGTTCCCCCAGCACCGCCACCACAGCCGCCTCCACTTGTGCGTCCCGAGTCGGTGCCAATCGGTTGATAGACACCATCGGCGCTGACCACGCCCACATTGACGCCCGCCACCACCGGCTGCTGCAGATAGCCGGAATACTGCGGCGGCAACTGGTAACTGGCCGGCGGCTGCTGTGAAATGGCCCGCGGCTGCTCCGTATGGGCTATAGGATATTGCTGTTGATGCGCATAATCCTGGCTACTGCCACCGCCGCCAACCACAGCAGCTGCACCACCAACACCAATGATGCCGCCGCCGCCACCACCTCCGCCTCCAGCACCGCCGCCTCCACCACCGCCGCTGGCATTGCCGCCACCCATGCGAGAACCGGAATCATCGTTGAGTCCCTCGCCCATCTCGCCGTCACGATTGTGGCGTCCGCGTATGCAGAGCTTGGTGAAGAGCCAGACGCGTCCACGATAGAGCAGGTAGCAGCAGAAGTGCACAAAGAAGGTGAAGATTATAGCGCACGCGGTCACAATGATGGCTTTGCCCGGCTTGGTCCAGTCCATCATGGGGTAGATGGCAGTTTGATTTTTCCTGCAATCATAGATCACAATTAAAGTTACCTTCGATTGGCTATAGATCTACGAAACTCACCTGTCTGTGCCGCCGGCCAAGAAGTAAATGCCCGTAAAGATGGCGTAGGCCAACCCAATGCCTGTAGTAAAGTAGGCGTGGCTCATTTTAATCGGATGTCCCACAATCGCCAGATCAATGAGCATTATAATCGAGTTGAGCACATGCACCATAATGTTCAAGGCGTCGATCTTGTGATGATCTGCGAAAACAGAAGTGTGCAATCGAAGCAATTAGAAACAGAATGAAACTTACATATATATCGTATATATTAAATACCATAGCTGCTACGCCTATGAAAAAAACAATATAATAAATATAATAAATATGCTTAGGTATTAGTTAGTTTAATATTACATAGAGCATATTATAACTAGTCTCTGTTTATTTTAAAATATCATAATGTAACTTTAAAACGAAACCAATACTATATATCCTTTTGGTGATTGTAAACTGCTGTGAAAATTTCATTAACACAATGTGCCTAAATTATTTATACTTAATTTGACCCGCAACTAATCCTATTCAATTTTTTATTTATACTACCTTTTGCATACAGTTTAAATTTAATGAACATAAAAAACTAAATGCCAGAAATTGTATAATGACAATCACTGCACATTGGGCAAAATTGTGAATGGAGGCTTATGACAAAATAATTCTATGTTATTACTTTATGTATGTATATATATTACAAGCATATCAAAAAGTCTGTAAAATTTTATATGTGTATAGATATATATATGTCTATATTTACATATATCTATACACAAATAATATAACAAATTACATATAAAACTTTACAGTTCGATTCGTGTAACATGGTAATTTCGTCTACACTTTAACATTGAAATCACTTTCACTTTCACTTTCACTTTGAGAAAAGTCACAGCCACAATGATCAATTTTGGGGCTTAATTGCTATAGAGACGATGCTGGTTACGTGGCATAATGGTCGTACACTCTTCCATACATTTTCCAGTTTGCTGGAGCCACTATCTGGAGGTCCGAAAAGATAATATTGATGCTGGAGAGAAATACATAGCAAAAGAGAAAGTCCACAAGCAGGAGTAGTGCCAAGAGCGGTTTATCCAGTACGGGTAGTTGGGAATCCGACAAAACACCGTGTAATACCTGGGCCTGGAACAGCAGCATTGGCAGCATGGTCAACCAGACGACGCAATGGCTTACAATGATGAGAATATCACACTTCATGCACGTCAGATACACTATAAGGACGCTTATATAGACGATGATCAGCAGGAAGAGGGTGCTGAGTATAATGTAAAGCACAGCGCCGACAATCTTGGGCACCCAAAGACCGAGCAACAGGCCAAAGCACATTAGGATGAGCACCTCGAGAATATTGTACAAATCGTTTCTTGACTTCGTAAAATGGTTGCCCAGAGTACACGCCACTCCTATGCTCAACAAGCCGGCGATGGACATGCAGCAAATCCAGTCGTTGGGAAACTGATGACGCCACTTAAACGCATTCAAATACATATTGAGCAGGGTCATGGCAATGAAGATGGCCAAAAAGGAAATGGCACAGTAGATTTTCTCGTGGTTTATGCGATAAATGTTGATGGTATTCATCAACAGCACTGCAATCAATATGTGGGCGAGGGCGGCTCCAATCACTTGCAAATAAAACAACCATTTTTGGGTAAACGCCATATAAATTATTGATTTGGATCGAATTTTGAAAACTACTATGCCTCCTTTGTCACCAGTCTATCTATCATATTTCTCTCGCGTCTCTCTCCCTTGCCCTCGTCCGTCATCCGTCAGTTTGTTCAGTTGGAAAAATCGTTGAAAATTGGTAAAATGATGTGTTCACAATTTGTTGTTTTAAGGCATCTAAAATGTACAATAAGGTGAGATCATTGTCAGATCCAGAACTGTATTTACATGGATTTATGGAGGACACAAGTTCGATGAACATCCCCTTGCGTAACGAATCCAGCAAAGAAAACGTAAGCTGGATGAATCGAAACACGCGATCGACCATTGTGATTGGATTGCCCAACCGTTTTGCGTTCCTGGCATATGTCTACTTTCTCTTCGGCTGTCAGGTTCTTTGCTCGGTGCTGCAATGCCTCTTGACCACCTATCGCTGGCGTCCCAAGATGAACAAATACGAACGTGGCTTCTACATGATGATGCTGCTATTGACCTGTCTCAACCTGACGCTGGGCTTCTTCGGATTCCGTCGACTGCAGTTCAGTTTCCCCTTCAATTGGATCATCTTTGCTTCCATATTCCAGTGTTTGACCTTGTTCGTGGTATTGTTGTGCCTGTTGGAACTGGATCTCACCTGGCCCATTATTGCTGGCGCCGTTGTTTTGCATCTGATCTACATGCCACTGGGTCTCTGGGAGCCCAAGAACCTGCCGGAGAATCTATGGACATTGATATTGGCCAGCCTCAGCATCTTGATCAGCGCCATTATCACACTGATCACCAACCTGGCCCTGCACATTTACATTCCCTTAACCGTTGCCATGATGTTCTTCGGCCCGTGGGCAATGTACAATGTACATGATTTGCATCGGATTGCGTTTGATCAGTTTTCGCGATATCGGTATCTTTCGATTAGCACCAAATTGTATATCACCTACGCCTTCACTATCGTCGGCCTCGTCTTGGCCAATCGCGCTGCCTACCAATTTGAGAAGGATGCATGTAAAAAGTCCATTTTCTGTCCCCGAGAGAATGTAGGACTGAGTCTAACCGATCTACAACTCTGAGCTCAACATGATATTCGCGTCCTATTTTTATTATTTCAAGTGTAGTATGTGTTCAGTCCATATAAATAATGTCGAAATTCGAGTACTTCTAGCTTAGTAGTTTCTATTGTACTCACCCGGATTGTGCACGAGCAGCCAGTAGCACATGGTGACAATAAAGGCATAGACTGTTGCACAGGTGTAGAGCACCCAGTAGAGATGATGCAATCGACTCTTCTTCGCTTGCCGCACTATCTCAAAGTCCTCCCGTTCCACCATCATGCCCTGCGTGACAATCCAAGCCGCCAGCCAGGCCTGCACCGTGCAGAAGAGCAGCCCCCAGTGGGTCAGATAGATCCACCACTTGGCATAGTGGTGCTCGAAGTGCTCCTCGGTGCGACCGATGTCCAGCAGCGAACAGACCAATGCCGCCAGGCATGTTATGGCCGTTATCCAGCGATAGAACAGGTACACAATGCGCACCTGAGTATTGCGTTGCCACTGCGTGGTTGGGTGTACCGGAGAGGAGAGAGGAGAGATTGATTATTATACTATTTAACAAGTGTTTATATTTTATATTAAGTAGTGAAGAGCTAACTCAAATATGTCGCATGTAACTTATGAGACTTTTGAGTATCGAACATATATGTATATGTACATATATACTATATATACCTAATGAATGAACATATAGATAAATATATATATATAACATACATATGTATAACAAATAAGATTATTGTATACGAGGTGTGTTCAAAAAGTATCGAATTTTGAATTTTTTTTTATATGCAAATCCTTTGATCCATATTTTTTGATAGCAAAAAATCGGCGAGCACGCAAAACACTTATAACCTTTACGCCTCTCACAACCAAGCAAAAAATGCTATACACTTGAAACTTGGTACAGATGTTCGGGAAGAGTGTACCAACATAAAAAAACATAAATCGACAAAACAAAAAAACCAAATTCGATTATACGTAACCCGCGAAAATTCAAAATTCGTGATACTTTTTGAACACACCTCGTAGTATATGAATAAAAAAAATGGTACTGTTTAAATAAATATTGTTTAATTAAAATTTAGCACTCCTTCTAAAAAAAAAGAATAAAGTGGTACTGATTTTCATTTTTCTTGCAAACATTGATTTATGGAAAACTTTCAAGCCCCCCCCCCCCATAGCAATAGCTGTAAATTCCAGAGTATATTAAGACTCTAACATTCACTCTCGTGCTTTTAGCTGCACAGCATTAGTGCGACTTACCTGACACAGATAGAAGTTGTGTCGGTGCACGTGGTCCGGCGTGAACTCCGGGAAACAGCTGTTCCACAATTTGCTAACCATCATTCTCTGATTGCCCAGGCAGCTGCTGGCGTCGTTGGCGAACTGATTAAAGCCCTCGCAGCTGTCGTGCGAAGGGTATTGATAGGACTGATACGAGTGTTGCTGCTGCTGTTGCGATTGCAGGTGTTGCTGTTGCTGTTGCTGCTGCTGGTGTTGGTATTGCTGATGTTGTTGCTGCTGCTGCTGCTGGTGTTGGTATTGAGGTTGGTACTGATGCTGCTGTTGCTGCTGTTGATGCTGATAGCTGTGATAGCGATGGTGTTCCGTTTCACTGCCGGTGGCTCCCACGCCTGCTCCAGTTGCACCTCCGGCTCCAGCAGTTGTTGCTGCTGCTCCGGCTGCTGCTGCTGCTCCGGCTGCTGCGCCGTGCTCCGTTTGGTATTCGTGTTGCGGCGGCGTTTTGTGGCTGTGTCTGCTGCCGCTGCCGCCGCCGCTGCTGCTACTGTAAGGGCGTAGAAAATCTGGCAAATCAATATCAAGTATACGCGCCAGTTGCGCCTCCTCGTCGTCGCCCTCGTCGACAATGTCGATGTCAACGTCAACGTCGTCAGTGTCGTATGCGACTGCCCGATGATTGCTGCTGTTGTAGTGCAGAAAGCGCACGTCCTCAAGACTCTCGCAGTCGGTGGTCGAGAGCAGCGCCGCTGGCAAGCGCTCCTCCAGCAGATCGTCCTCGTCGTCCTCTGTGGTGCTGGCAAAGCCCGGCAAGTAGCCGTAGTTGTCGTAGGCGTCCTGGTGGTATCGCCGGCTTGGCGTTGCCTTGAAGCGATAGCCGCCAGCTTGCAGCTCCTCTTCGGCTACAGCTGCTGCCGCTGCTGCTGCTGCTGCTGCTACTGCTGTTGCTGCCGCTGCGCTGGCCGATGCAGTTGCTGTTGCTGATGCCGCTGCCGGTAAGCGACTGTTGTTGCTGCCAATGCCACTGCTGGCGGTTGTGGTGGCAAAGTAATAATCTGTGGCCACACTAGGCGCCGGTGGTGGTGGCGGTGCGGGCAAGTAGCCCGGCGAGCTTCCGGTGGAGGCGAGCAAAGGTGTTGGCGACGTGTCGAAGTTGATCAATGCTGCCGCCGGATAACCACCTCCGCTGTAGTTGCTGCCCAGGCGATAGGGATACGATGCAGCAGCACTAGCACCAATGCCGCCAGTGCCGCCGACGCCGCCGCCGCCGCTGCTGCTGCCGATGTAAATGTGCGCCGAGGTCGAGGGCAGATGGTACCAGCTGCTGAGGTTGCTGCCGCCCAGTCCGAAACCCAGGCCCAGTCCCAAGCCGAGACCCAGCCCGGTGCTGCTGCTGCTGCCGCGACTGAAGTAATAACTGTACTGCTGTTGCTGCTGCTGCTGCAACTGTTGCAGTTGCTGCAGTTGCTGTTGCTGCTGCTGCTGTTGTAGCCAGCGATGTCTGCCTGATGTTGTTGTGCTTAGACGCTCGTAATATTGCCGCTGATGATAGAGAAATTGCTGCTGCTGTTGTTGTTGCTGCTGCTGTTGCTGTTGCTGCTGCTGTTGCTGTTGTTGTAGCTGCTGCTGTTGTTGTTGCTGCTGCAACTCACGCTCGAGCCGTTGCAGCAGCAGTTGTTGCTGCAGCTGTTGTATCTGCAATTGCTGCTGCTGTTGGGCGAGCAATTGCTGCTGCACTTGCTGCTGTTGCTGTCGCTGCAGCTGCTGCAGCTGTTGTTGCGTCAGCTGCGTCTGCTGCTGTTGCGCTAACTGCAGCTGCTGTTGTTGCTGTAGCTTTAGCTGTTGCTCTAGCTGTTGCTGTCGTTGTTGCTGTTGGCCACTAATTGGCTCCGGTCTAAAGTAAAACTGCGCGTAATCCAATGTGAAGGCGTTGCTCTTGACTTACTGCCGCGCGTCCTCGTCGTCTGCCTCCTTCTACTCGTACTCGTGGTTGTCTGCCACTTAACAAGTGTTGCTGCGGTTACAGTTGCGGCTCTTAGAGTTGCTGCTGCTGCTGCTGTTGTTCTCGCTGCGGCTCTGAAAGTGGAACAAGTGAAAATGCGCTTTGAGTCGAGTACTTTACACATGTGGCGCGACTATTAGGATACTAATTAGACGGGTATTACGCATACGCCCTGTAGCTTGTCTGCGGTTGCAGAAGTCAAGATATACCAACCACCCACACCACACCATGCACTGATTGAGTTTCTGCTGTGGCGCATTTCAATGAAATCACAGCAGGCAGAAAAAAGAACCCGTCGAGTTGCTCGAGCACCTTCTCCCCATAGAATACTGCGAAACCCTCCAATTAAGCAGTCGACAGAGTCGAAAGAGTCTGCTTACCACCCACCCAGCACTTGTTTTTGTTTCTCTTCCCTATCCATCCTTCACTGCTGCATCAAGTGCTGCATCAGCTGCAGCCATCGACTTTTCTTTCAGTCTGCCAATTATAATTTAAGTCGGAATTTTAACCCCCCCTTACTGTGGATATTTCCAAGAATTTATTACTACTTAATGTCGATGTATTTTTGACATTTAATAATATACAATTCCTGGAAATAATAGTCGACGAAATTTACATATATTTTAATAACGAGAGATAAATACTTTTTTTTTGTTGTTGTTTGCTTCTTGGAATACTTCAAGCATGGACGGTGTACAGATGAGATACACTGCAACTTTGCCGGGAACACTTTATCATAACTAAAGAAGAGACTGGAATATAAATATAAAATTGTAAACTAGCTAAGCCCAGAGTATAACTAAAGAACAAATTGGAATATAAATATATAATTGATAAACTAGATTAGCCCAGAGTATACAAGAGTATACAAAATGTCTGCCTTCCTTTGTCCTTCTGTAACTAAATGAGTAAAGGGTACACAAGCTTTAATATTTGATTTAACTAGCTAATTAAAAGGAGTGTTCTTCTTTCTGTAATGTAAAATTACTTTATCATATTAAAATTGCACATAATAGTAATAAAATATTAATATGCCTTCATTGGATTTATAAAAACATACTTTATGTCTATAGCAACTCTACCATAGAGATAATCCAGTTGATTTATTTACACTACTTGCTCAGGGCACACATAAATAAATAAATAAATACTCTAGTATTTAGTTAACAAATTAAGGAAGACTCAAATAATAAACATTAGAGCTGATGGCTGCGAGCTCAACGAGGAGGATCAACAATTAAATTGAACGGAAGCCCTGGGCAAATAAACTGCAAGTGGCTAATGCAAATCCTTTTGGCCCACTTTCCGCAATGGCTTGTCCAATGGAGCAGCTAATGATTTGTGTGCTTCATTTACCAACGGCAAATAGCAATAGCAACAGCGACAGCAACAACAAACAAATAAACAAACAAGCTCAGCGACCAACTGAAATGCTAAACTAAATGCTGCAACAACAACTGCGAGGACGACACCAGCCACAACACAGCAGCAACAGCAACGGGAGGAACAACAGCAATAAAATCAGATCAAATTGAAACGCGCAACGCAGCAACATAAATGGCGGCTAGCAACTTCCGGTGCGGCCATTTTGGTTGGTCGTTTGCTCGCTCGCTCGTGCCGTCTCTCTGACTGTCTCTCTGACTGTCTCTCTGTCTGTCTCTCTGTCTGTCTCTCTGTCTGTCTGTCTCTCGTTTGGTCGGTTTTCTGAATTGAGTTCGGTTCAGTTGAGTCGAGTTGGTTGAGTTGTCTGCATAAAGTAGCCGAAGCACTGCGCAAGAGTCGCACAAAAAGGCGGGGACAGGGCGGAAGGACGCCTGAGGGACGTGAGCTAAATGCATTTTGCACTAGTGTGTGTGTGTGTGTCCGTGTCTTTTGACGTCAGCAGCAAGTCTTTGCTGTTGTTATTATTGCTGCTGTTTACACAGCTGCGACGAGGGTCGCATTTGTTGTTATTGCTGCCGTTGTTGGTGCTCTGCTGTTGGCGGTGCTGCTGCTGGTTGTTGCAACATTTACATTGGCAATTTGCTTGAATAATACTCACACCAGCATGCACATACACACACAGACACAAACACATAAACACGGGCAGCACAGCCTGAAGTTTCAAACAACCTAAAGACTGTAAAGCCCATTCTAAAAGCCTCGCACACGCACACCTATACAGTCACTCAAAGACACACAAACACACACACATAGATACACCATAACTCACACTAACACAGCTGTGCGAGCATGGCGCTTACATGAACACTTCCGGCCGCAAAGTCTGGGCTTGGCCCAGACCCAACACTTTCCTTTCGCCTGTCATGCTCATCTACTCTATACTGAGCTGCATCGAGTAACGGTACAACCATTTCGCATGGCCGAATCCATTTGGTTTGCTACTAATTAAGACATCACCTACGAGACTTTTCTTGAGTTTTCAATTTGAGTGCATATTGCTGAACTCTTTATATTTTGCTATATACTACTCTATACTAATATATAATACTATATATAATTGTATATTAATATAATATACTAAATACTACTAATAACTAAATCAATATTGAAATATAAAACATTGAAAAGTATTATTAAATTTGAAATACCTTCAAAAATGTTTGACTTAGTCAATAATATAACATAATGATAATATTAACACACAAACGTGGATAAAAGTATTTTGACAACGCAAAGCAAGATCAACCATCGCTTCTGACTCCAAACTGAGAGTAGTAAAGGTAACCAATTTAATTTTATGAGAGAGACAACAACAAAAGTATTAATCGAGCAAAAGCTTGCATTGATAACGGTACACATTTATTTTCTATTATTTTTTGTACGCCAGCCTATGATTCTTTGGCTGGACAAAAGTATTTTGACAATTCAGAGTTTCTTAAACATTTTAAAATTATAAATTGGTGATGGTTACAAACCTATTAATAAAAAACAAACTCTCTCTATATTAAGATAGCAAGAGAATCAAATGTATAAAATAGGATATTAATATATCTTATTATAATAAATATAATCTGAGTAAAAGGAGAGGAGTGTAAAATCTCGATTCACAATTCTAAGCAGCGCAACAGCCTTCCGTTCTGCCCGCAGGGTATTTGCTACTCGTCCAGGAAATATGTAAACTTTTTCAAAACACACAAAAAAACCAAATCAGAAAAAGTTTTTCCCATAGTTGAGTAAACTTTTTATTTTTTTCTTGTGCATTGTGAATTGGTTTTATTTTTGTTGGCCTGCCTTTTGCAATGAAGAAAAAAACTTCGTTTAACTTTGAGCTTCAACTTTGTGCTTCAATCATTTTTACTCTCTGGGGAATACAAATAAAAAAAATAAATCTCGTTTAAATCTGAGTTTGCAGCGCATTTTAGGCGAAAGTTAGCCAACTTGGCTGGCCCCTTAGCCTCCTTATTTATGGCCACTTGGCAGGCTGCTGCTGTCCGAAATTTGTGCGCCACTGATAATTGTTTTGTTGTGCAACGTCAATTAGAGCCACGTAGCAGACTCAAGTTTGCAGCTCATAAATGGCATAACAGTATTTTATGCTACTTCAGCCTTGCTGCAATTGATTTGCAATGGGAATATTTGATGGACAACCCCCCTCCCCACACACACACACACAACACACAGCAAATCCGAGTCAAGACTTGCCAGGAAATTGGCAGACATAAAATGCGTCATAAATTCACTCAAGTGCCCGCACGCACGCACGCAGCCACACAAGCATACGTGGCGTATGAGCGATATTTAATGAAGTCGCACAAGGCAAATGCGAACAACGACTATGACGACAATGGTAACGAGAGAGGGAGGGAGAGAGGTGGACAGAGAGCATGCGAGAAGGAGAGTGCGACAGACGCAGTCCATAATCCCAACGACAACATTAATGCTAATTTAATTACAGTACCATGTCTCAACAACATGTCCGCCCTTGTCTTTGCTCTGCCGCGCAACTGTACTTGGGCCAGCTTGGGCCTCAGCTTGAATGCGCTTCGAGGCAAAGAAGTTCTTCAAGGCTCTGCCGCAGGCCGCGACTTCTGCTCTTGCCAGGCACATTGCACATGCCTGTAAGCAGATTATATACCAGCTTCTGTATGTACACATATGCATATATGGTACATGCAACCATACATATACACATACATATACATATGCACATACACATGCACATGCAGGTAAAATAAGTTGTTGCTGTAAGTTCAAGTGATATTGATTGAACACCTCGGCAGCAACAGCACCTTTTCAATGTATTTGAACTAACTGAAAGCACTTGGAGAATTAACACAAAATAAAATATTTTTTACAGTGTATGCATTGTAGGATTAAATACGTTATGTTTTGCTTACAATATTGCAATATTTTTAGATTAATATGATTTATAAATTACAGAAAAACTTGTATAAATTTAAACTAATTTTAAGTGATTAAATAGATACAATTAATACTGCACACCCTGAGCTTAGGTTCTGCAGATCTTCTGCTTGGCTTGGAGAGTTACCAAAAAATAAAGTATTTTTTACAGTGTATGTATTTAGATTAAATATGTTATGTTTTGCTGAAAATATTGCAATATTTTTAGATTTATAATTAGTTAAGCTAACATAAAAACATTTATACATTTTAAATAATTTTAAGTTTTTTAATAGCTACAATTAATAGTGCACACCCTGAGCTTAAGTTTTGCAGACCTTCTGCTTTGCTTCCATTAATTTCAATATATCAAAGTTATAGCCTTTTCTTTCGGTACCCACTCCTTGTTTCGCTGAGTGTATAAATTCGTCTCAAGCAGCAAAGTCAGCTGCGCGTACGCGTGTCTTCCAGCTTAACGCACACACAGACACACGCACACAATACAGTAGACACAGCACAACACACACATACACCAACATACAGACATACACACACACACATCCTGCGCCAGCTGCTGTCACATGCAGTCCGCGTCGCTTGGCGACGCATTAATTATCCTTTGAAAAGCGAATTCCGCATTGATTTATCCATAAAGGGCGCGCGAATTAATTGCCAGCGACTTTTGTATCGAGTGCCCCGATGAATTATGGCACAAGTAGAGCCCGCAGAGTCGGGAAAACTTCCACACACATATCCCGGCAGAAGTTATGTAATAATACAATTAAGCATTTTCATGCAGACCTCGCTGTGTGTTTGATTAACAGAAAACAGAAGTTCCGAAATTCCCCAGTCAGCCAGGGATGGTGGCTGGTCATGGAGCAGCACAGGGACGGGGGAGAGTGTACTGAGCTAAGCTCAGTTAAGACTGGCACTGCTGGAGAATGCAATTTAATTAAAATGAAAAATATTTCTGTGCCAATAATGCTGGAAACAGTTAAGAGACAGCGAGAGAGAGAAAAACAGGGAGAGAAAATTAAAAAGAAGAAAGGATGAAAAAGAAATGCTGCAAATTTCTTTAAAAATTTGCTGCTGCATTTGCCAATTTGAAGCTTCTTAGAGCTGCCAACTGCATTCTATGGATATTAAGCCCTCTCGACTTTAGTTCCACAAAGACTTTAATGCCAAACTAGTCTGCATATGCAGAGGAAATCTGCCAGAATAATCCCACAGTTGAATATGCCAAAATGTTCTGCAGAGCTGCTTAGCTTAACTATCTCTTCCTCCCCCTCCCTGTCTGTCTTTAAGGCATTAGAAAGTTAATACTTTTGACATTCATGTGTATCAACTTAAGTGCTATAAAAATTGTCAAAGCTATGTTTGATTTATTATACTAAATGCGAACTGAACTCCCATTGGAAATGCACAAATATTTCGCCAGCAGCGAAAAGTTTTTCGCTCAATAGTTTTTCCAATCAATTTGCAACACTGCCACTGGGTGTTGTGTAATTTATAGCGTACAAAAATCTATCTACTAAATGCAATGGCAAACTAAAACTGAAAACTAAACTGCCTCTGGGGCTGCAGGCGTTCAAATCATCGCTATGCAAATAATGTGAGAAACATATTTAGATGCCAGAGGATAAAATTAACTTTACCCTGCATGCTGCGACATGCAACAACAACAACAATAACAGGGAAACAACAGGGGAACAACAACAACAAATAAAGCAAATTTCTGCACGTCGCTGTTCAAAATATTGAAAACAAAATCCTTGTTGAGCTAATGTGCAATTTTTATGCATATGTGGGCGCACAAAGAGTGCCAAAGGACGAGAGAGAGAGAGAGCGGGGGGGGGAAGAGCGAGAGAGAGATAGTGGCAGCTTGCGAGGGGGGCACAGTGTTGCAGGGCGTGGCTGCCTAAGCTGCACGTCAGACACATTGATGTGTTTGTTTATGTAAACAGGAAGTGTTGCGCTGCAGGCACAGTGTAAAAACTAACACACACACACACAGTGAGAAAGAATGTGTGTGTCTGTGTGCAAAAGAGATAGACAGTGTGACAGGCGGAAGCAGAGGGCTGTACACAGCGTGTACGCGTACACTTTGCTTGCCTTGTGACATTTTTGTTTGTGCGCAGCGCGTTTGTTTTATGGCAAAATGTTTGCCCACATGAAATTATAGCAAAGCTAACATTTAATAAATGGCCCAGCGACAGCAAGTGTGTGTAGTTCTCATGTGTGTGTATAAAACTTTTAATGAGCTATTTGCAAGTCAGCTACGCGGCGTATGAGTGATGCACCAGCAAATTGATGACTTTGCTGAAAATGCAACTTGAACTTAAGGCAAAGCATAATTTGCGGCATTTAAATCATATATCCATGTGCATATATGTATATAGTATATATATTTGTAAGATATGTGCACTATATCCTGGCCGTGTGCAGTCGTGCGATTCGTGTGGAAGCATCACAAACCGATTCAATGAGTCTCACATGCTGTTTGCCTCCTTTGTTACGTTTGCCAGCGTTATGCAAATTCCCGCATTGTCAGTTGCATATTCTCATATGCCAGTCAGTTCAGATCCGTCCCTCCGTCTGTCTGTCTGTCTGTCTGTCCATCAAGCCTGTTCGCCTGCCTGTCTGTCTGTCTGTCTCTCAGTGCGAGGTCGTGTCTCATATTCGCTTGTTGTCTGACCACCCACTTGACCAGGGCTAACAAAGTCTGATATTCATTTCGCATGACAATACATTTACATATCCCCCTCATGCTTGCATTCTATAGTAATCTCTCATATGCCCACAGGCCCAACATGCCCAGCAGGCAAACCGTGTCATATCCTTCTGTTCTGTGTGCAACGATTCACACACTCAAAAGTCAGCAACAGTATTAAATATAACATGCTATAAATATAGAATTCAGTACACTAAAATGCCATAATAATATTTCAAAATAGACAGCTTACTTTCGGCTTGAATATATCGTGCAATTAGATAACCATTCAAAGTTGATTAAGACGCAACTTTTGCTCTGCACATAAATCCTGCTAATTCTTGGATAATCCCCCTGATAAATAACCCAACCATTCACTACTGCTACTACTATTACTACTAGTTTATGCAATGTTATGTCATGCGAATGATGTTGCAATATGTAAAAGGCAAAAGGGAAAACTTTTATTGAACCTTTGCCAAGCTGCGCAGAAGAGAATTTATTATATTGTTGATTTAACGCCAGATTATTGCTGCACTCAATTGTCAATTATCGCAGAAGGAAGGCCTTAAGATGTCCATTAGTGCCCATATACCACAAACATACATATACTATATACTATATATATCATATATATATGTATACTGCATGTGGGGCTGCTGCAGCCTGAGGCCATTTTGCCGGCGGCTTAATGAATTGAGCCCTGGCTTGCGGTTGCCAGCAGGCAGAGGCCGCTGGCCGAGGCTCATCGAAAGTTATGAGCATTGATAAATGGTCATCTTAAATTGCAATTTATATGCAAAATTGTTGCCAGCCAGGCAGTTGCTGCCCCGGGTGTGTGGGTGTGCTGGCGCCTCGGCTGCTTGGCCAGATTAATTTCATTAAAAGGTTGTCACAAAATCCTTGGCAAAAGATAAGGGAGAAAAAAACACCTCAAAGCGAGTGAGATGAGTGCGCAAAAATGTTCGTGCTGCATATTAAATGGCCGCTCAAAGTACATGTAAAAAAAAACCAAGAAAACTTAGGTGGAGCATAAGCATCTCAGGTATACTCTGTTTTCTTAGTTTTCCAAAATATTAACTGATATTATTAACTGATTGATAAGTATTTCATTTGCACAGTTGTATACAAAGTCTTTTTCATTTAGCTCCAAAGACAACTGAGATAGATGCTTTATAATTATAAATATATAATAAAAATGGACTTATTTTATATTTGCAAGTATTATACATATAATAATTTTCATTATTGTTGCTCTTCTGGGAGGCGTGCAGCCAAGTTTCATAGCTATTGCTAGCATATTTTTCAAGATCTTGACAGTTTTATAACGAAATTATATAATAAAATTCCTTCACATCTGCAAAGCCTGTACCACCCCACTAAAATGTGACTGCCAGGGTATGAGAGCGAGAAAAACCTCACAAAATTAATGTAAAATGCACGCCAACAATTTTTCACGCCTGCAACATGAAGCGCACAGCAGCAACAACAACAACAACGATAACCACGCGAATGAAGGCGAAATTTATTATCAGTGTTTGCGCAGTTAAACAATAAATAAGCTCACAGCCCGCCACAGCCGCAGCAGCAGGAGCAGCAGCTCGCAGGGCCTAAGATTATGAATTCTCAACCGATTTAAGCGCATAAAATTTAATTTAGCTGGGAAAAAAAAAGCTGAAAAGGATAAGGCCAGCCAAGGTGCGCCTGAAGGTTGGCCTTCGTTTAAGGTCAATTTCTCGCCCGCTCTCTCTCTCGCTGTCCCTCTTGTTGTCTCTGTCTTGCAGTCTGCCTTCCTCTGTCCGTCTGTCTGTCAGTTAGTTAGGAGCCTGGGCGGCTGCTATCTGACATTTCGTTTCGTTTCGAATGTTTTGACAACTTCCGCGACACTTTTTGCATTTCGCCTGATTGTCGTCGTCGTTTGCGGAAATATATATTCTCTGCTTCTTCCCCTCCTTCTTCTTGTTCTTCCCTTTTCATATTCAATTCCCTGTGCCATGGCATCTTGAGTACGCAACCCCAATCTCGCCTGCCCCACCCTTTGCATCGTAGTTTATCAAGTTTTTCTTTATGCTGCTGCGGCAATATTTTGCCCCGTTTCGTGTGCACATTTTGATTTACGTTCGCCTCCATCTCGAATCGCATTTGGCAAACTATTTGCACACTCATAACTTGTACGCGTGTGTGTGAAAAGTTATAACGAAGCTGATGCCACAAACACAAATACAAACGCAATACAAACTACATAAACACGAACCCCAAATACGAGTACGAACTCAAGCTGAGCCGAGCTGAGTGCGATGCTATGATTTGAAACCTTAGCGCAGCTCGTAAATCTTGTCCGAGTTCCTTTGATAGCGGGTGCCAGCAATTAAATTGGCAGCATGAAACTCTTTTATGTCAAGAATTAAACTTTCATCTCTAAGGCCATCAATCAGTGGGGCACGAAATGCGAAATGAAAATGGGAGACAAGTCGAACAAATCAAATCGTTTTCGATTCGCAGCTTTGTCAGGTTTAATTTATATAAATAAATGCAAGAAGCAGCGCACAGTGGCACTGTGTTCCATTATCAATTCATTCGTTACATGCAGACGACACAATCCATCAACAGAAGTCAATTCAAATATGCTTTACATTGGAGTCCCCATTCCCCCCTTCCCCCCTACAGCTTGACACCGTGCTGTGGACTAAGCCCAACGAGGGGGAATTAAGTGATCACATGACGTGTAAAAATGCAAGAGAAAATAAATTACAAACAGCAAGAGCAGGTTGAGTTGCTTGGGTAATGCTAGACTAGAAAATACCCTATATAAGGTGTAGATTTTCAATTGCATTATTAATCTTTACTGCAACTATTATAATTTAATCAAGAAAAAACCTATTGATAGTAAGCTGAAGTCAAAAGAATCGATAGTATTGATAATGGAGTCACTTCTGCTATACTTGTCACAGTCTCTTTGACACCACAACAACAAGTACAGGGTATAAACAAAGGCCACCCCCATGCGACTACAGTCAACTTGAACCTTTGCACAATTCTAAGCGATTTTCTCTACATTTACTTTGACCTAATAAGCTCTCTGTGCCGGCATCCATTGGCACGGGTATAAATACTCATAGAAAGCACAACAAAAGCGCTGCGGGAGTGCGACAGGCAGCGACAGTGAATGAGGGAGAGGGGAAGAGGAGGGGGCAGCATAGAGAAATGGCATACAATAAGCGTTCGTTCATCGTGAAACCATATAAGGTATGTATATGCCATGTTCTGATGACTGCATGAGCGAGCGCAGCCAAGTAGGGAAGAAGAAGAAGCAGCAGCAGCAGTAGAAGATGTCACCGTCGGCATCACCGCTGGCGGTTCCAATGAGAGAAAGAGGGACGTGTAGAGAAGAGGGGAGGGGAGTGCTGCCACAGCTACTATCGACGTTGATTGCGTACAACATGGTCCGCAGGGCTGCGGCAGGTCGGGGACGCACTGAGAGGCTTTTGCTGCTGTATGTGTGTGGCTTTTGTCGTGTGAGTTGGCTTAATTAAATGTGTTGCCTTTTTTCCAACCACCTTCCCCGCTCCTCAACCCTTTTTCCCATATTTTGCAACATTTTCCATTTACCATTTTCCATTCATAGTACGCACACAGCATATTCGTACCGGGGCTGGCCTTTCATTTGCCGCCTGACAATCGCAATGAGTGGAAAACTCTTTGCCCTACTTGACATGTCATGTGGCTGGGGCTAATCAAAAGCTCGAATCGGCGACTGATGTGTCTATATATCTCAACTGGGCAGAGCGCAGATTGTTCTGCTGGCTTAATCAGACTTTGCATACGACGATGCCAGCAATGTTTGTGCTTAATTGAAATTGTAAACTTGTTTATCCAGCGATCTCCCATGAATAGCATATGTGTATGTATGCTAATCTGATATCTTGTTTTTATTTAAATTAATTGTTTACTTTACAGATTGCACATTTATATTTTGCTTGCAACCTACTCTGATGTTGTATATCTTCTACATATCTCACATGTTCTATATTTATTTCTCATTATTATTTGCATTTTATGTACTTCTCATACTACTCTTTTTAATTCTTATACTGCTTTTACTTTATCTGCCTTTAACATTTGTATTTTACATATATTCTTACAATTTTTATAATTGAATTCATTAGCTACTGCTTATCCCCTTCCGTTGCTTCCTTTTCCCTTCTTTAAGCTTGCATATCTTATATCTTTCCCCATGATTAAGGTTACATGGCATATATTTCTTATGCATCATAAAGATATCCAATATCTTCAACACATCCTATATCTTTATCATATATTATATCTTACACATCTGTGTATTGTGTCCCTCCTTTACAATTTCAATTACTTTCCTCCCTCCCCCAATTTGAATCAGTCTACCCCGAAAAGTTACCTCTTCATTTTTAGGCAAACGAATAGACCCATTCACCATGCCGCAAACTCATTCAATTCATTCATACTCGCACTGCATGTGACGCACATTTCCATTCAAATATGTAAATCTATCTCCCCCTCTCTCTCTCTCTCTCTCTCTTTCTTTCCCTTTCTTTCTCGCTCTGTGTTTGTGTGTTTACTCGCCTATATTTATGAGTGTATCGTAAGTTAGTTGTCAGTTGTTGACATTCTTGAAAAATCATACGCACACACACACGAAATGTACACACACACAGCTGCAGACACGCGCGTAACTGATATATGCGCAAACAGCGAAGGGGGGAAGGGGTGTAAAAAGAAACGCATACGCGATTTCTCGCTGTGTGTCCGTTTGACCCTCATAAATCACTTAAATGTTGCGTCAGTTGCTGCAGCAGCAGCCACAGCAGCAACGCCAGCTTCATCATCATTATCGCCACCATCATCATCATTATCATCATCATCAGGGCAAGCAGCAGCATCTTCATTAACAATAACTGCATTTGCTTTTAGTTCAATTAGTCAGTTGCCTCGGCAACTCGGCCAGACCAACTGAGCGTATGCTAATTTATAGGTAACTGGAAACAATGTGTGTGTGTGTAGTTCTGCATGTGTATGCGTATGCGTGTGCCTATGATTTATGCGCATTCTGCTTTGAAATTTTATACTTAATTGCGGTCTCCCATACTTGACCAACAGCTACGCTGCCTAATGAGCTGCAAATGCAACAGAATTGCGCATACGCCACGTGTGTCGTCTCAAATTGCTTCGGCAACGCTTGCAGGATTCGATTTCTCTATAGCATTCAACATTCAGCGAATGCTCATGCAGAGCTTGTTTAAAATTCAACAGCTTATGCATAAAAAAAAGAACACAGCACGCAGTGTAACAAGCAGTTGCATGTCTGTGCATGTCCATGCTTGTCTCTGCTTGTTACAGTTATTAAAAAAGTAAAAATCATCAATGCATATGGAAATCGGTTTTAATTGAAAGTCACAGCCAGCGCGGTACGTTGCACCGTGGGCACTACAAAAGAGGATTATTATCAACATGAAAAAATAAGGAATGCAAAAACACTCTCTCGTTATTTCGACACATACACATATAACCGGTTTATTTATGCAGATTTTTTTGGAAAAAACATCAAAAATAAATTCAGTTTTTGTTGCCATATTTAATCGGTAAATATGCAGCTGCATTTTCGTTTTATCAATGCCGTCTCCATAGTGCGGATCAATGCTGCATATACCGCAGCAAGCAAGGGGGGGAGGGGGAACGGGTGAAGAAGGGAGGAAAAAACAAGAGCCGAGTGAAAAGCAAAACACACATAAAGGACAACGGACGCGCAGATGAACTGAGGCCGACAAATGCATAAAATGCGTTCATGTTGCGCTATCGGCGTCGACGTCGACGTCAGCGTCGCAGCGACAGCGAATCAATACACAGTCAGACGTACGTAAATAAAAGTAAAGTGACACAGCAGAAGGTACGACTACAAGATACGCTGTTAATTTGCAATGTTCTGTGGAACATAAACAAACAACGCACAGGTTGCCTGGCTTACTCTCTTTAATTTCTAGCAAAGCATTTAGATATTGCAGGTACATGTCTGTATATATAATAAACAACTCAAATACCCTAGCATTTTTGTGTGCGTGGCATAAAACAACACACTGCAAAACATGCTGAACAACAACGGCAAATGAAACCGCAGAGAAAACCTCGCAAAAAAAAAAAAAACTGAACAAAAACCAACTAACTGAAACAAAACTGAACACTATCTGTCTCCTTCCCACTCCCACTCTCTCTCCCTCTCTGTCTTTCCCCTTCTGCGGAACTACCTGAACAACCTGCATAGAAATTCATGGGGAAAATATTTGCAATGCGCGCGTGGCGAGCGCCTAAAACTATGCAACGAAATTTGTTTGTCGAGTTTTTAGATTTTTCCTGTTATTTTTTTGCCGTTTAGACGAAGACAAAGACATAACCACGCTGACCGCAATTAAAGCGAAATATGCAGGTGAGCATGAAGCAGCAGAGAGAGGGAGGGAAAGAGTGTGTGGGAGAGAGAGAAGAAAATAATTGGTATGAGAATAAGAATGGTTTTTGCTGCCTTGGTGAGCAGCCACAAAGGCAACACTCCTGCCGTACAGCTTCTCTCTCTCTCTCCCGCTCTCTCTCTTTCTCCCTGCACCACTCTCTTTCCTCTTCTCTTCTTTTCTCTGCGTTTCTCCACACCTTCATACCCCCTGTGCACTCGCTGCTTCTTGCCGCTCTCTGACAGTTCAGCGAAAATTTAGCACAAGAAATTTGCTGTCAACAAAAAAACATGGCAACATTTTTTGCTTGGCAGCCGCCGCAGGAAAGGCGCAACAGAGACAAAGAGTGAGAGAGAGAGAGTGAGAGTGTGAGTGAGTGAGATAGGAAAATAGAATACTACTACTATTGTGATTGCCCGCGAGGAAACTTTGTGTGTTTTGTCAGTTTGACATATGCCAAACTCGCCTGGCAAAGCTTAAACTTAACAACACCAACAACAAAATAGCAACAAAAATAAAGACCAAAAAAAAACTGAAAGAAATTTTGACAAGAACACAACAAGCTGATAAATAGAAATGTTATCTGCGCATTTTGTATTCCCCAGAATCTGCACAATGACTGAGGCATATGTTCTCTGTCAAAGAAGACAAAACAGTTGGAAAATTATCGAAAGAATGAAATTCAATTAAATTCAGTTCAAGTAGATATTTTAATCAGCTTAGTATGTATATGTCTAAGTCAGGAAGTTGTATATTTTATACGCCGCTTTCAAGTCGAATTCAATAATTAAATTATTGTAAAGTTTAAGTAAATTCTCCGAATTATTTGTTGAATTTAAAATATTATAAAGTGTTCTTCAATTGTTGAATGTTTGTTGAGGAATCTGAAATTCACTAGAAAACACAAATTCCTAAATTACATTTTAAATTCTCCAAATTCTTTGTTGAATTTAAAATGAATTCCAAATAGTTTTGCATATTTTCAACTTAGTTAAAGTTATTTTCATAATCATTATAATCCCTTAATGTATGTTAATTATGCCTGTGCTGCAGTGGCCACATGCAGCGCGTTTTTTAGGGACAAACAAAGTTTCCCACTGGCCCCGATAAATAGCGTGAGAGTCCAGTCAGCTGTTTGTTGCTGGCCTGCTTTGCATTCTCTAGTTCTTGTTCTTCAACCTGCTCGACTATAATTAAAGGTGCAATTAAAATTGCCAAGTGTGCTACAAAATCGCATTGGTTGTCGTTCAAGTTGTGCATTAATAATTTATACTGTCAAACGAGGCTATCGCACTGAGGGTTATTGACATGATCCCACTGTGAGTTGTCACTGTGTGACTGTCATTGTAAGTGTTACTTGTTACTGTTGATATGTTGATATTTTTATGCCATATCGACTTAAAGCCGCTGCTGCTGCTGCTGCCACCAAGGGCGCTGCTGGCTGAAAGTGTCTGAGCTGCTGCATTTAATGGTCGAGCATCAATTTTGTTGTGGTGCCATTAAAGCTTCGCTTCAAACATATCCATATCCATATGCCAGGAGCAAGCAGCAGCCCGGCATGGTCAGGCAGTTCGTCCTTGCAGCCAGTGAACGGAAGCTGAGAATCATGGATGAATGAAAATCATGGATGGATAGTTGCGAAAGAGGACTGAGGAGAGTGAAGTGGCAGACAAGCTGACAGTCAGCAGACACACACAAGAGAACCAAGTGAAGCGTTGAGCGATTTTTTCCACACTCTCTTCTCCTCCCTCTCTTCTCTCTCTCTCTCCCTCTTTCTCCTTTCACTCTGTCGCTTGTCTCTGTGTCAATTTAAGTTTTTTGCTGGAAATTGTTGTGAAACTGCAGCAGAAGCAGTCAGCAACACTTCCACTAACTGTTTATAGCACATGCCATAAAACTGGCATGCCCCAGTCGACCCCGACTTCCGGTGCCAGCTAACTTCCTGCCAGGCTAACAGAGAGAGAGAGAGAGAGAGGGAAACATATGTCGCACTTTGAGTTTCATGCATTCCAAAAGGGGCAGGCAGCATGGGCGTGTGGGCAAATACGTTTCAAATTGAAGAGGCGCCTAAAAGCATGCAAATGAGCCCCAAGCCTGCGTCTGAGGCTGATCCCTAGCATCATCAGCATCACCAACCCGTACCCGTATCCGTATCCGTAGCCGAGTCTAGGAATTCTTTTTCTTCGCCATGTCATGTCAAATGCCAGCGCCGAGTTCTACGACAACTGTCAACAGCTTGTCTCCGACCACGCCCCCGTAGTCACCGCCTCCCTGCCATGCATGCTGAAGCCCGCATATTTGCATGTTGCCCCAGTAAATTTAGGCTCAAAAAAACACTCGTTTCTCTCTCTCTCGCGCTGACCTTGTGCTCGGCAAGAACTTTTGCTGTTAGTGTCATCTCGTAAAAAGGGGAAACCTCTTCAAAGTTACCATCCCCCCTCCTCCTCTACATTCCCTTCTCCTTGTCAGTCACAATTGGCAAATATTTATACTCTAATTGTGAATGTGATTTAGATCGCATCACAAGTGAGTTTCCAATGTCGTTCGCTCACAACACACAAAGCAAACCTTCAATTATGGCAGGCACACAGCAAGGGGCTGAGACAGGGGAAAGCGTGGAGGGAAGGCAGTGCGATTGTTTTCGGTCCATGTGAGGCAGTGTCAGAGAGCACTCTCTCTCTCTGAAGCTCGCATCCCGACACGTCTTTTGTGCTGATGACACTTGTCAAAGCTATCGGAATTCACAAATAAACTATGAGCAGCAGCAGTCGCACAGTGTAGCAAAAGTGGAGTAAATAGCGAAAAGTAAGCTTTGAAATTTATTACAAATTATTTAATAGTTTATTTCAAATAGTTTATTAATCATTTTGACTTGGCACAGAGACAAGAAAGCGCCTCTCCAACACTTATTTTAATTCTTTCAGAATAACAGCTGTTGAATGCATTTAACATAAGTCAGCGCTGTTAAATAACAGTCAGAGCACTTAAGAACACGATCTATTTAAGAGATTAAAAGCTTTACTTAATTAAGCCCAAGGGAAATCAGTACAGCCTCCATTAGCTTCGACCCACTGTCTCTCGTGTGTCTTCTGCTATGAATTGCGACTAGGTGTGTGCCTCGGTGTGTGTGTGAATGTGCTTGTGCTTGCTGTGTTTGTACAGTTGGTTGAGCAGCTGCTGGTTTCAAAAGGGCATAAGAAATTCGCACACACACACACAGCGACACTCGCAGAGAGCGAGTCGAGCAGAACCGCACGTAAGTACAAAGAGAGACCCCTAACTGTCATAAACTAGGATTATGTTGCATAAGCTCAGGCGGCTCCCATTGTTGTTCCTGCTCACTATGTGTGGGTGCTTATGTGCGTATGTGTGTGTGTGTGTGTGAGTGTGCGTGTATGCCTATTGAATTTTAAAACATTTTGTTGTTCTGCTGTTGTTTGGGGCTTCCTCGGCACAACTTGTCGATAATTACTTTTTGGCCGGCCTTTGTGAAGGGATGGGAAGGAGGGAGGGGCCAGGCAGAGAGGGGGGCCCAGTCGTAGGCGGAGGCTTTCCACTCGTAATTGATGCGTGTGCGACATTTGTTTTGGTGAGCCTGATGCAGATATCCTGTTATTGTTATTGCATAATGCCAGTCATATGTTTCCCAATGACTTTATCCACACCGCATCTCGATGCTCATAAATGCCAGGGCTGGGCAGGTCAGGTCAGGGCAGGGCTGGCTGGTGTGGATCAGGGGTAGTACCACAGCATGGCAGGCAACTTGGGTGCCAATTAAAATCCGTACTCGCACATGCTGTCAATTATCAGTGTGTGTCGCTCTCAAGGAAAGTGCCCTCAAGGTCAGGCTTAGTTCGAGAAGCCACACAGAAAGGGCCCCCATTGGACAATAAGGTGTGGTTACTTGACATGATATCTAACTACTTGATCTGTACATTGCGAATATTAAACAGATTTTTCGGATATTTAGCTGTGTCAACTGTGCAAAGTTGAATTGCTTTTTGAGATTGTAAATATATTATGTGCATGGCTGGGAAAACCTATTTGTGTAATTTGTATATTAAAGCTAGCTCGAGGTCATTATTGTGGCTAGAATTTGCATTAAAGCTTATCATCTAACCGAAAATTCTAAATATATATAACTACCATGTCAATGCGAACTAAATGTTGAGGAAGATCTGAGAATAATAACGAAAATATGCCTCTTTTTTATTTTGTTATACTATATGAAGAAGGTAAATAACATGTTACATTGAGAAGAATCTTCGACTTGTTTATCTATAACTAAAATTTAATCCACCAAGTGAGAAGAAGTAACCACAAAAAGACTTAAAGATTTGAGCAACTTCAACTTCTAACGCCAAGGTAAAGTTGCTTGCTAAAGTGACCTAAACAGCTGAAAGGTCAACCAAGTCATTTCTGTCGCCCAACAGCTGTGCGTATTATATTTATTATTTAAATTTTCAACATGTTTCCTGCCCAGTTAGTAAGGTTATTATGTTTATATTTATATAATGCTACATAAAATAACACAACTTTTATTTGTAATTCAATTTTCTGATAGTTTATGTAAGTGCAGCTGCCTTTGCATAAATATTTATTTATCATTTATGGCTGCCCTTCTATAATACTAGGCTAAAAGTGCCATAAGAAATGGCCAAGGGCAGCAGAACTTTCTATGCATTTTAAAGCTAAAAACTGAAAGTAGCTGCAAAACTTTCGCTTTGCAAAGTAAATCAAATTTCACACACACTCACACACAGATACAGAGTCTGTGCTCATGTGTGGGCATGTAAAGGAAACGAGAGGCGCATAATCAATGCACATATACAGCACACAATGGGGCGGAGGGGTGAAGGGGAAAAGGGAAAGTCGAGAGCAGTAGTCGGTAATAGTTTGACTTGCTGCTTCATTAAATTTAATTTATAAACTTGCCATAAGCACTAAATCACCCTGGGTACTACTTGGAAGAAGCTCTCGCTCGCAGCTGTGATAGTATAAGGGGGGCTTGGCACAAAAGAAATTGCATAAAATGGCGGCTAGTGGCCAAAATGGCGGGCCATAAACATCATTGCCCGTTGCGCTAGTCGTTCTTGTCGTTTGCTCTGCTTGTTCCTTTTTTTTTTCGCTGCTCGTTTTCTTCGCTGTTGTTCTTGGCCATAATTTGCAAAATAAAAGGAATATTTGCACCAAAGCCGCAACCACACACACACACACACACACACACACACAGAAAGAGAGAGTCACACATACAACAACTGCCCCAAACATGGCGATAAAAACCGAAATTGTGAAGCAAAAGGGACAGCAGAACAAAAAAATAAAAAGGAAAGCAGACAGCAAAGAAAAATACTCTTATGTCGGCAATAAATCGCTTTAAAAACCTTTAATGCAAGGCAATTTTCTTTTATTTAGAGCCAAGCAAAATATTTTATTTATTTTGCTAAATGTTCAATTCTTAAATTTAAAGTTTTTCCATTCAATTTCTAGAAATTTCTTTAATTCTCAACAACTCTAAGAGAAACATTTATCTCTTTACTGGCACTTCAATCAACTATTATGATGTATTCATTGCTTGCACTTGATATTCATAAACACACTTTTTGGCCAATTGAATGCAACGAATATTTTGCAATTTAACGATTGAATAATTCGCTGATTCACTCAACGAGGAAAAAACTATTCGTAAGGGTATAAGAGTAAAATAAAGCAAACTCTGGCAAAAATCAACTCAGCTCTTCACACAAACACACGCACACACAGACACAAACACGCACAGATAGCTGTAGCTTAAGTGTGGCTTTCTTGTTGTTGTAGCTGTCGGTCGCCATGTTGTTAGTTGCCTTTTTGCGTCAAGCATTTCCGTTTTCGGCTCTGAAATGTATGCCACACTTTTGTGTCTGCCCAGCTTGTGCGGCTGTGTGTCTAAGTATTAGTAACAGTCTGTTTGCCTGCCTGCCTGCCTGGCTGCCTGTTTGTGTCAGTGTGCGCAGAGTCTTCAAGTCGTGACAATTTATACGGCCACGCCCCCTCTCCAGCCCCCTCTCAAATTAAATGTTTGGCCTGTGCTGTGTGTGACGCGCGCGTGTCGTGCGATTTTTATGCGTGTCGACTTTTCACTCACTTGACGCATCTAACTGTCAAAGAGACACAGGGGGGGGGAGAGTAGTGTTCTCCCTTTTTTGGTGACTTTTTAATTAAGTTGCTGCAATGCGGCTTCGCTTGGGCGACGAGTTGGCAGCCAAGATAAAGTTGCAAGTTTTCTATTTAAGCGGCGTAGCCAAAATCTGACGCCAAACTTGGCACGCACACGCACAAGCGCAACAAAACGCACACGCCAACAGAGACACACACACAGATTCACTTACACGTTTGCAGCGTGCTAGCTGTAGCATACTTTTGTGCGCTTGCCAAAATGCAATGCGAAAATAATATGCACGGGCGAAACTTTTATCGCATGTGTGACACTGTGTTTAGTCTGTGTGTGTGTGGACAGTGTATGCATGAATGTGTGTGTGTGTTTGTCATGCATGTGTGTGCGCATTTTGTGTGGGTAGCTGCGCTTTTGCATGTTAATGTAAACATTTCTCAATGCTGCAAGCGCGCATCGTGTAGGTGTTCTATCTATGGTTCCTATGCACGCCCCTTTCCCTTTCCCTTTCCCGCTATCGCTTTTTATTTTAGCTCCCTCTCTTGTTCTCTCTCCCTGTCTCTCTCTGTCTTCCCCTGCAGCTGTGCACAAGTTCGCCTTTCATGTTGGCCCCAACAGCAGCGCTGGGGCAATCATTTGAACTGTGCTTAAACTTTTACCTCGTAAGCGAGTCGAGAATATGAACACCGAAAACTGTTCGAGCTGCTGCTTTCAAATGGGCAAAGAGCCCAAAAATACGTATACATACTTATATATAACATACTTGGCATAATGTCGGGGCATAGTTAATGCTTTAAGCATACGTTGCGTTGTTAGCAGATACCTGCTTAGAATTTCCAGAGTGGCCATAGAGTGCAGCGCCAGAGCTGAGATATGCTCAGCTTGAGCCCATTTAAGGCAATATTTAGTTGCAACTTGTGCACTGCACTTGCGGTTGATTAAACCAACAATGCGGGGAACTCGTAAAGATAAAGAAAGTGAACTTCTGCTTAGCTCTGTGCAGGGAAAGTGAAGGTGGAAGTGAAAGTGTTGATGATACAACTGAACTTGAAGGCAGAGTTTCTTTGAATAGTACAATGTTTAGAGATTTGCATTTGATGAACATGTGGTAATTATGATAAATAAAGTTCTGAATTTGAAGAACATAGTGTCAATAATACAATATATCGCATTTATATTTAGTCTCTCTCGGGAAATAGCTATCTGAATGATACACAAAGTGATTCTTAATTTATTAAGCCTTATTTATTATACTGCTTAATTCAATATAAAAATTCGAATGACAATAGATCCATTTTTATATTCACTTGAATCCTTTAACAGTATTGTATTCTCACTTGAAATACACTTACATCAGATTTACATCCTTTAAAAAGTATTGTATTCTCACTTGAAATACACTCACATCAGCTTTACATCCTTTAAAAAGAGTCCCTTAAAGTTATTTGATCACATATTAAAGAGTAATTTACTATTTATGTGGCACACTCAGGGCTTCGCATAAAAAGTGCAATTGGTTTCGAATGCGATTCCGATGGCAAAGTCAAATCGTATGCGGATTGAGTGCAGGTGCAAAGCTGTAAACACATTCACCGGCTTCCTTCCCAAAGGGGCAGCATATGCACAAGTGCAGCCAATCAAATCGACTTGACGATGCCGCGGGGGAGGGGAAATTGGCCAAAATGGCAAGAAAATTTTAGTACTAACTGCCAGAGCTATAACCATAACCATTATCATAAGACTCCAACCCAACACAGTCTGCCTTCCACCCACTTCTACCTTGCGAAAGTTGCCTCATTTGGGGGCAAAGAGATGAGACTTTGACAGTTGCGACAAAACGGAAGCTTGGCTTCGTTGCACTTTCGCAGTGGCGCCATCTAACGACAGCCATTTGAATTATGTTAAGTGGCCGGGCCGACGCCTGCAGGCGCCACTAAATTCAATGTGTGTGTGTGTGTTTGAAATTTATTTATTTGCTAGAAATGCGCCTGAAAGTAGGCAATGGCAGATGACAAAGACGCTTGACCTTAGGCACGCTGAGAGGCTCGAGACACTTGTGCCGCATGAGAGAAAGAGAACGGGGACAAGGGGAAAATGGCGTAGGTAGGTGAAAAAGCGGAAAAAAGAATTTCGTTAAAGTGACACACTGAAATGCCGACACGCCCCCTTTCTGCCAGCCTCTCTTTACTCTGCAGTTGCGACGACGACGGCTCGTGTTCATAATGATGCGCTGTTTGTGTCAGCCAGTCGCGCCTTCCCACTCACTCCTTGGGCGTCTCCTCTCTCACTCAGTGTGTCCTTTTTTTCGCAACAGCAGCAAATTTTCAATGTTGTGCGCGGAATTGTTGACAAAGTTCGCCTCAAGGCAAACAACAGCCGAATGCCAGAAGTGGGCACTGAAATACAGGGGAAGGATGAGGCAGAGAAGCAGCAGGCAGTAGGCACCAGATGGGGATCGGGGTGTGGGGGCGCGACGCGTCTCAGTTTCAAGGCAGCGAGAGCCGCCGTAAGTTGACTACATAAAAATGAAATTACACAAGAAATTAAATTAGCGCAAATAAGTGCAAAAAATTTGGCAATAAAAACTGGCGACGGCGACATTGTTGTGACACTTAAGCGGACAAACAGCAGCCGAGCCAAGAAATAGAGAAAGAGAGAGAACAGGAGAGCAGAAGAGAAAGGGCGATTGCACAAAAAGCAAACAATTGTGCAGGCAAAACAATAAATTAAATTCAAACCAGCGGAGCACGTCAAATGTGAAGGCAAAACCAAAACCAAAACCCAAAGTCAAAGACGGGAAACAAGAAGAAGAAGAAGGAAGAATGGGGGAGAGGAGCAGAGGTGTACGTGAATGAAGCCTACTCTTGGCAGCCTGTGAAGTGCGGCTCAGGCTCGGACTACTCAAGTGGCGGCACTCTCAGACCCAGAAAGAACCAAAGAGGCTCTTATGATAAACAGACAAGTGCAAGAGGGGTGTGACAGTTTTACCACCATCCCCCTTCTTCCTCCACACTTGCCCTCTCGTTCTCCTCACTCTGTCCTTCTCATAAACATGACGAATTGTAAAAAAAAACATTAGACCATGGGGCCATTGAGCCACTGTAACAGTATTAAACAATATTGAAGCAATAATAATATTGAGTTTTGGGGTATACCCTGTAAAACAGGTATATGTGGTTGTTTATACTTCATGTGAATCAGATTGTCATAATGATTTGTTGCTTATTATCAGTTAAGAGTTTATGAATTGACTTTAAATTGAAGTTTATCAATTGTGATCTCAATTTTACTTTGATACACTGAATTCCTTATTACATAAGCTTGCTACACCCTACTGAATATCTGCAGTGCAGTGCATGAAAATGTACACAGAATTATCTTTATTTAACTGACCCAAAAACAAAGCCAGCCACAACAAACAACAGCTGCCAAAGCAGTTCGAGCAACTCAAACAACAAAATCAACATCAACAAACTCACTTTCTCTCTCTTTCTCTCCCTCTCTCTCTCTCTCTCTTTCTCTCTCTCTTTTCTCCCCTCTCCCTCTTTTGCTTTCGCTTGCAGCTGCTCTGGACTCATCTCATATTTATAAGCTGACAATTGATTATTTTTTGGGCAATTATTTGCAGTGCCAAAAACAGCATCCACCCACCGCAATAACAACGAGAATGAGTGTTTACCTGTGTATATGTGTGTGTGTGTATATTCTGTGTATTTGTGTGTATGCTTTTGCTGGTCAAATACATATATAGAATGATGACAATCTGGGGAGATCTGCACGCAGATTTGATGTCTTCCGTTCCATCTATTTAATCTGCTCTCCGCTTCATTTGTCAATCAATCAGAGCAAACTACCTGAAAGTACCGTTAGCCTAATGTCAATATTTAATTACACTACTTTTACTTTTATTGCGCAATTATTTTGCGACATTTTTTCGTCGTATATCGTATAACTTTTGGCTTCCCTTTCTCTCTCTCTATCTGTGCACACACAAATAATACGGTTTCTGCATTTAGTGTTGTCCGCCGGGAAACGCTGACAACAAATTTGCCAAATGGATTTCTGTGGCTATTTTTGGCAGACGTTGCATACCTTAGGGTATAGTGTATACACCCACACACACAGACAGACAGACACAGATACAAAGGGACAGGAACAGACAGCAGCTGGCAGTTTGTATCTGACTCTGAGTTGACTAAAAAGTTTCTTTTTGCGTTTTGCCAATGTCAATTTAAAATGCAATTTAACTACGCCAACAATTGCAACAGACGTGCTCAAGGTTGCTTTAATGGAACTTTACTTAATCGTAAGCACAAATGCTATATGATACATATATCTGAATAGTCTAGCATAGTCAAGCTTGCTGACTGCAATTGCCGAACTGTGTCGCTTGTTTGCGAAACAATTTAACAAAAATTGACACAACCCGACAGCGATGAGTCGCCTCCACATTTGACTTCCCCAGTGAGCAATGGTACCCTCCCCTCACCAGATACATCCACATTCCACAGTCACACTGTGACGCTGGCAAATTGCATTTGCCTACAAATTGCCGTACAAGCTGTTAGTCGTAAATACCCAAACGGCAAATGACAAATAAAAGAAAAAAACACACATGATAAAATGCTATCCGAATTTCCACACTTAAAAAGATTTGTAGCCAAACAGAAAAAAGACGGAAAAATGAGCGGAAAAATCCTTCACAACACACAAACTATTAAATTAAATGCTTAAAAACAATTGTGCGTGAGAATTTATATGCAAAGGAACCACATGAAAAGAAAAAACAATTGTTTTGGTTCGGAAAAAATGTAAATTTTATTGCACATAGTTTGGCCTAACTGTAAACAGGAAAAAATAAGCTCGTAAAACGGGAAATATAAAATGTTCTGAACTACCATAATGACATTATATGGCAAAGGATTATTGATCATTGCGGATTTCAGAAATATAAACATGTTAAAATGGGTTATGGTTTAGAGAATTTTGTTATTTTTTAAGTGAGTTTTAATTGACAATTAAAACATTAATTCAATTAAAACATGAACTGGTTTTGCCATTTATTTGATTACTTTAAGCACCTAACTTAAGCTCTACAAGTCAAGTGCTGCTGGTCTTGTTCTCAAAATCTCAGCAACTTGTTCAACGGGCGACAAAACAGTTCGAAAGCTTAGAATTCTTTTACTGAAGTCATTGAAGCAAATAATTTGCCGGAATTTCTAATATTTTCAGTTCTAAGAAGCTGTTGAGAATTGATTAAAATTCTTGAATTTATTTGTTTTCTGCTTTTTGTGCTATTTGATTTGCTCGACTTTAAGCAGCATTGTTTCACCTCTTCAAGGTACATGGGGAAAGGTTAATGAAATTAACAAAAGCAACAGGCAGAAGGCAGAAGGCGGAAGTGTAAACAAGTTGCTGGAAATCTCATCACAAATTCAATGGCTTCAGTCAGGCAGTTAGGCACACTGTCAGTCTGTCTGTCTGTCAACCTGTGCTTCGTTTTGGGAGAACTTCGATATCTCCACGCTGCGCTTCAACACGCACCAAAAGCAAACAGAATTAAGCCAAAAAACTCAAGCCATAACTTTGCACAGCAGCATAATTCAATGAAAGTTCAATACACCTTCGGCATGCTGCTCCCCCTCTCTTTCACGCCCGCTCCCTCTCTCTCTCTCTTCCTGTCTTTCTCTCTCCCTGTTCTGACAGTCGAAAAATGTTGTGTACACATTCGAAACGGTGAGAAAACGCAGATAAATTGAAATTGAAACAAAATGTAAACGAAGTATGAATGTGAGGGTGTATCGGTGTGTGTGTGCGTTGAATTGAATGCGGGCAGCAGAAGTCGACAGCGAATAAAAAAGTGTTGCCTACATTGCGGCGCACAGTCAATGCGGCGGACGTGGCGTATACGCAATCAATCATGAACGAATTCAATTTCGACAAAACGCAAAGGCCCCCTGCATAGTTAAGTCAATGTCGGTGACTGTCTGTCTGTGTGTGTGTTTGTGTGTGTGTGTGGGTGTATGTATGTTTGTTGTGTGCACACAGTTGTGTGCGGGTGTTTGTGTTCTGTGTTTGTATGCGGCTTGGTTGGGCTGTAAACCATAGCGCAGCGCGGCGCAAGGACTTGCTCAACGTAGAAGCTATTGCGTAGTTCGTCCTTCGCTTTGGACCATCTGCCCTGAACCGTCTGACAAGCTCTGGCACTTTCTGGCTTGCCCTGGCAGCGGCTTCGGCTTTCTTGTCTATTTGGCATCTGCTGCGCAAAAATAACGCTCATTAAAATTGACAAATCATGCGAAAAATTTGTAAATAGCAATTATAAGCACACCGCATGCACAAATACACAGACACAAGCATACACACACAAACAACCTCCCCCCGTTCCACACATGTTGTATTTGTGTAGGGAAAATAACCATTAAACCAGTTTAACATTAGAGTATCAGGAAGGTTTGATATAGTATAAAACAGTTGAAGAACTGTTCTTCAAAATGTTCTATTTAACTAAGATGATAGATACTCAAATATGCAGGCAACTCTTCAAAATAGAGCAGAGCTAACTTACATTTTATACTTTCCATCTGTTAGCTTACATAGTTAAACGGCTCAATTACAATTACAACAAGCACAACTCTTCCTTAAATCTGTTAGATAACATAGTTGAACAGGGTACTAATGCAATATACTGTTAACTAGAACTGTCCTTTCTTACATCTGTTAGATAACATTGTTAAACTGTGTGCTAATCTAACCTACTGTTAACTGACACTGTTCTTGCTTACATATGTTAACTAACATAGTTGAACAACATGCTGTTAATAAGCACTGTTACTGACATCTGTTATCTAACAATATTTCGTTTGCACTTCAATTTCGCCTTCAACTTAAGTAAGACTCTATTATAAATTCTACATGAAGCAAGCTTTAAATCATTATAAATCGCTCTTTACATTCAACTTGAAATTGAATTTAATAAAATATTTATGAATTTTACTTGCACATTTGCCACAGAATCAAGCGAATTTATTTCAAAGAAAATTACTTGGAGAAACATAAAATAAAAGCCAGACCATAATGCAAATCGTTAAGTACTTCGGTACTCGGGTACTTGAGCACTTCGTCCTGCTGCTAGGGTATTCACTGGTCATTTATCTTGCGCTTATGTTGGTAAATATTCATTTTGCTTTCTTTACCTTCAACTTAACTTTTCTCTCTGTCTTTCTCATTCGGTTTCCCGGTCAATCTGAGTGTTTGAGGTAGGCTCCACAAACTTTGCCTCAATTTGCCTCATAGATAGCTGCAAAAAATATTGACCCTCATTTGCTTGGCCCAAAACGAGCTTTGCGTTCGTTCGTTTCCTCTTGCTCTTGCTCTTTTACTTCCTCTTCTGTTCATATCGCCTTTTTTTCTTGCTTTTTATCTTCATCGACTTCATGCTGCCCATTTAACCTAATAGCTTTTCATTGTATTACGTTTTAGGCTACCTCTGCTGCTGCTGCTACTGCTGCTGCTGCTTTTCAGCTTGGGTTTTCCTATGCTTTTCGCTCACTCACGGCAATTTGATTTAAAATTCTATACTTTGTCCGATTTGGCCAAAGACTTTTTGCTAAGTACTTTTTGAGGTTCTGTTCTGTTTCGAGAGCTTAAATTTGCCGGCTCTATGGTTGAATTTGGGTTTTTAATTACTTTGTATTTTGAATAATATAAAACGCAGCTTCATGATTGATTGCCCACACACTCTCACACGCACACGCACATGCCTGTGCCTACGCCCACACACACACACGCATATATTATGCGGTTCTGTCTATGAGTGAAAAAAGCTTTAAATTATAGTCAATTATATAACGGAACATTTACTCTAAAACAAACGAGCGTCGAGCTATTTAAACGCCTGACTGAAAGGCCTAGTGGGCTGAATCCGAAACCGCGCTGCGCATTTCCAGTTCGCCGGCGTAATTAAAAATTATCCGTTAAATTATCATTTATTGCGTCGCATTTTCAAATGTGTAGCAGAAGAAGGTGTGCGGGGAGTGCCAGGGATGCTTTTATTATGAAGTATATAAAAGCATTTTTTTGTTTTCCTAATGGCTTAAGGTGTTTCCCTTCTTCCCATGGAGGGTTCAGGCAAATGGAAGGGATTTAAACGTGAATAAGTGAAGTAATTTTATAAAGTATACAGCAAAGTAGAGACTTAAATAAATACATATATAATATGACTTTACTTTAGATTGATTAGCATAACGAGTGAGTGGGAACTCCTTTCTGCTGTCATGTCAACTTGTCAATCAAGCTCATGTCTCACAAATTTCCGAAAATGATTAGAAAAATGCTCTCAAAGTTGAATGACCTGAACTGTAATTGCCTAGAAAACTTGTTAGTTATGGTATATGAGCAATCGTCGATAACTCTGTTAACTCCCACTCTAAATTTGGGGGCTTCTCTTTTAAGTGCTGCCTCTCCTCTCCCTCTGGCAAACTGCTTTACTCTACTTTGGCCTATTTTGTGGCATCGTCGCTGCAGCCTTTTTCGCACCTAGTTCGGCAATTAAGTGGGGGCAACACTTGAGCCAAGTATGGCAGCTGCCCCAGCGACGGGGCATAAAATCAATGCCACATGTTAAATATCGTGGGAAAAATACAAACAAACGGGCAACTACAGCACACACATACAGTTAGACACTAATATACCAAACACACACATACAGGCACACACGCTGACTAACAAACTGAGATGCTGGCAAATTTGCACAGTGCGATACATAATGAACAACGTTGTTGTTGCTGCTCTCTCTCTCTCTGTTACTGTTGTTGTTGTTGGGTCATAAAAAGGCGAAAATACTTGAGGCACACACAAAAGCCAACGGCTATGACGAAAAGTCAACTCTGCTGCTGCTTGTTGTTGTTGCTTTTGCTGCTGCTGTCGCCTGTGCCATAAAGTATGCAATATTTATTTGGTATAAAGCGCGTGCAAAGCAAAACAACAACAACAATAAAATGTTTGATAAGTATACCAGACTAAGAGATACTCTGTATAGAAAGTGATTAGAACATGATGTACAGATCAAGTGATCTGCAGAGAGAGAGATCTTTATAATTAACTGAAATATGTAAAAACTAATTCTGAACGAATTTAAACAATATTTACATATATTTTAGTTCAACAAAAAGATTCTGTTAAAAGTTGGTTGCATTTTTTAAGTTATAATAATATATCCATTATAAATATGTATATCCATTGTTAATATTGCCATAGCACCTCATATTTAATTTTACTAACATCCAGATTGTGATTTCCATTTAAGTATTATACTATCGGAAAGCTTTGTTCGCTTGTAAGATAATTCATGGTTAAATTATAGACCAAACTGAAAATGTTTGACAGTGATACAAAATACGAAACTTGCGTGCGCTGTTCAAACCAGTGTTGCAAAAATAATAATAGCTAAAAAATCAACCTTTAGTTTTATAAGATGCTTTAAATTGCCTTACAACGATTCGTTCATTTACCTTTCATTGCAAATACCCTCTGTGAGCAATCTGTCAGGTGTAAGGGGTATAACAACAACGACAATGCGAACGCGAACGACAACAAAAAGGGGCAGCCATTAAAAGCGGAAAAGCAAATGAACGGCGAAAAGACTGTGCCTGAAGGATAAGTGCACATAAATACAACAATTTGCCAGGGGTTTTCCACAGCCTAAACTCACTGTACGACGTACTTACTCGCAGTTTGGGAAGCTCTGAAGCTGGCACAGTCGCAACATTAATTGAAATATTTATGCCTCCCTCCCTAACACTCACCCACACATACACACACACACACTCTGAGCAGTCGCACAACATCAACAGCATCGACTTGAGACAGTTTCGAAAGGTTTTTGAGAAGCTGTCAAAGTCGTGAAACTTAAGCCAAAAAAAAAATCTTTACAGATTTCCATTTTCTGGCCACTCTGCCAAAATGCCACGCCCCATTTGCTGATGGCCCTTTCATTGAGTTCTGTGTGTGCGTGCCATTTTAATGCTAATTAACTGTACAACACACACACACACAACGATACACGGCCACGCGTGAAATTCCATTTTAATATTTATCGTAATTATTTATAAATGGCAGACAACGCGTATCTTTATATTTATACTATAATTATGGCAATTATTTCAGCGCGTCGGGTAAATATTTTATAATTTAACCCATAATCGCTGCAGATACCGTTTTATATTATTATCGTTTGTTGTTGTTGCTGTTGTTATTGTTGTTAATTGTCCAGTCTCACAGGTGAATGGTTCTGCGTTGTCTTTTTTAAGGCACGATTCGATACATATTTCAAGTTCATTAATAAGTACGTGGTAAACAAACAACAACATCACCACAAAACACATCTGTTTTCATAACGCCCTCTGACAGTAAACAGATGCATCGCGGCAGGTATGGTTAAAGGGGGGCGTAGCGGGTAGTTAGGAGGCCACCAGCCAGCCAGCGAGCCGTGTAATTAGTATGAAAATATTGGCTCATTCAAATGAGCCAATAATATTGGGTTCATATTCAATCGTCTGCAATTAAATACTGAGAAATACTTTGCGTAATGTACACAGCAATTTCGATAGCTGAGAAAGATATAATTGGCATGGAAATTCAACATGTTTCAAGTATGTCATCGATATATTTAAAAATGAATTTTCAGATTTAAACAAATAAAAATAATGCATAAAAATGATACTTGAAATTTAATGAGGAATTTGAAGAGAAAGAATCACTTATCACTCTTATTGCAACACATTGCAATATAAAATATGAATAATAAATTCTTAATAAATATGTGTGTCTTTTAGAAACAAGTACCTCTATGATAGCGTATTTTAGAGATAAAAACTTGTGACATTCTAAGCATTTAAGTCAATTACAGCAAGTCTTAAAACACAACAGGAAGGAAACTTAAGCTGGGTTCCTCTTTAAGTAGTTACAATAATAATGATTTAGAACTTTAACACAATACTATAAACTAAAATTCGTATATCTTCTCACCATCTTCAAACACCTTTTGCCAGCACATTAAATTAATATAATTTTTCTTTAAACGTTTCTAGAAATACCTTTCCTGTAATTGTTGCAGGTACTTTATGACTGTCATACAAGAGGGACGCAAGTTGTTCTTAGAAACCCTTAAAAACTCATGAAACGAATGACTCTAAATATATTGAAGATAACGCAGCTATAACTAAAGGTTAAAAAAGTAGTAAAGTCTAAATTAATGCTGCTGGTTAGAGCGGACCATTCTACATCTTCAAAGTGTAAGAGCTCATAAAAGATAAACACTAGAGAGAATAAAGATTAAGACTTTTAGAAAGTCTTCTGACAACTGTTTAACTGTTGACTGCACTCACTAAATATACAACTATCTAAAAATTAGTTCCAGAAACATAAATGCTAACTGATAAATAAATAAATAAAATTTTATAAATAATAATAAATATTAAGCAATAAGAAACTCTTTGATCCCCTCTTCAACCCATAAACCTTCCATAACCCTTGCAGACACTACAATACATCTCTTCCTTAAGTGATACCAGAAATAACTTTCCATAAATAAGCCATAACTCTTATTATGTGCTTGTGCTTCTACATATTTGGTTTTTTCCCTGAGCACAAAATTGACACTTAATGGACATTTATTGATGTCAATTATAGCAACGCGATGTTGCACACGCCTCACGCACAAATTTGGCTCGGCAAAGAGACTGGGGCTGCAACAGAAAGGGCAACATCGCATTCCCAAAAAAGATATTTTCCCATCATTTGATTGCAAATTTGCCATTTATCAATATCAACACTGAGCGACATAATTCAATTTGAACACTTGAGGGCAGGTTTAATTCAATTGAATCAATTGAATCAGTGATCGAGCAGTCATAAATTCAAATCGGGCCAATTATGCTCGAAGGGCAGAAGAAAGCGTGTGAGAAAGGGAGGGAAAGCAAGTGAGAGAGGGAGACAGATCTGGCACTGACATTGCCACAATGATTGATCCGTAGCAAAAGGTGCTTCACTTGCCACATGCGATTCAACTGAGCCGCTGATCGATCTCCCCACATACATATATAGAGAGCTCAATATATATCTACTACATACGACATACAGACGTACGACTATAGCAACCTATAGTTTTGCTATCTCTGGTGCCGCTGGATCAATTTAATTGACCGTGCTGACGTCGCTGCCACACAAGAGAATAAGCGATTGAACCGCTCGACCGTTAGCCCTCCCCTACTCCCCCTCGTGATGCAGCGTGGGAGCTCCCAAAGAAAGTGCCGCGTAATTGATGCGTGTGTCGCATGTGCCGCATGTGTCGTGTCTGTCTGTCGTGTGTGTTGCCAGCGAAGGTCAGTTGCGATGTCAATTGAGTAGCCCATCTGTTACACGGCTCTAGGCCTAGGTAAAAACCGCATCATTTGCGGCCAGATAAACGCGACACGTGCAGCGCCGCATCGTCGCATTGCCGATGCTTAAATTAATATTGACGCTGCGGCAGTGTTTCATTTCTGTTGCACTTGCAGCTTTACTTGTGTGCCCACGCACAGGGAACGCAGGCGCAGCAGAGGCGTGGCATACATTCAAGGACACATGGTGCACGAATAGCGCCAGCGGCGTGCGAGTCCAAAAATAGCGACAGCCTCAGCCCGAAACGCAGCAAAGTATGCAATAGAAAATTGCTCAGGCTCGACGTGAATGAAATGCAATTTTAATTTCATTACACTGCAATTCCGCATTCCACTCATTTTCTGTTTTGGTTTCTCTTTTTAGCCTCATACGTGTGCATTCGTTGTTGTTGTTGTTGTTGAGATTTTTAGCACTCACAGAATGAAAAGTTATTTTAGTTTTCAGTTTTTCGGACTGTGTCGACATCTGCGAGCCATTAAAATGCATTAGGCGTGGCAAGTGCTGTGTGGCATGAATTGCAACGGCAGTTGCACTTGCAGCACCAAACTGTCAGTCGAGAGACAGGCAGAGAGAGAGAGAGAGAGAGGGAGAGTGAGTGAGGAAGAACGAACCTAAATTGAAAACGTGGCTGCATTTAAAGCATTTCTTTTTTGTATTCCCCTTCAAAGAAGACTTTTGCCCAAAGAGCTGCAACTGTTTGCAGTGAAAGAATAGACAGTTTTTACTAATTACACATTTTTCAGATTACTTTACTTTTTTTTGGGGCGTATCAACAAGCTTTCACTTACTATACAATTTGCTGACTTTTTATTTTTTCCAAGAATTGCAGAAGTTTTTGTTTAACTCATTCTGGTCATGGTAAACTGAAGAGATTGGAAAGTAGCTTTAAGATTGAACAGTTTTATATACATATATTAAATATGTTTAAGATGTTATTTTTTGCTGATTGATAAACCGTTAGTGCAAATTACGAATAACTAATTATTGAACACATTATTTACGTCTATAAATCAATTAACCTCAAATTTAAGCTTAATGTTTCTTTATATTTCAGTCATTTTCTTGTCGGAATCCAGAAGAGTAATTAAAATACCCAAATAACTAAAGAATAAACTAAGCAACTAACAGCAATTAAAGGATTTATAGTCAATAATATAAAATCAAAGGCAAAATAAACTCGAAATTAGCTAGAACAGCCCATAAGATTTTACAGCTCTCACACTAGAACAACTCAGCGATTGGCATTTGAGATTTGCTTTGGCAGCAGCTTTAGGGCCATTAAAGTGTCATTCTTAGACCATTGAATACTTGATATGCCAATGGGAGAGCGTTCTACCAAACTGTCCGCAATTCACGACGCACCAAGCTCAAAGTGAGCGTACGAATTTAATTCAACTATCGCGCTTTTGCTAGCTTCGGGGCTCCAGCCGGAACTCTCTATTAGTTGGGATTAATTTTTAATTTTAATGCACGCGACGTGCCAAAACGAGGCAAGAAGAGAAAGAGAGACAGTGGAGAAGGGGAAGGAGTAGGGGGTACAGGACGATTTCCTGGTGCTTGGCATCTGTTCAGGTGCTTTGCCCGCAGGAAAATGCACAAACTTTCGTTGCGAGCACGAACGAAAAAATGAAAACAGGAAAATCAAAAGAAGAATACAAAAAAAAAGTAAAACAGAAAAACCAAATAAGGCTGAGAAACTCGTAAAACTCGCACTTGGTAATTATGCGCTTATCTTTGTTGCCCCATTACCAACACTCACTGCCTCCCTCTCTCTCTACTCCTCTCTCTCTTACTCGTTCCACACTCCCTCTCAGTGCTTACACCCTTCCAGTGGTACGTGCCGCCGGCCTGAGTGTTCTTTTGAGTCAGGGCTAATTTCATTTTGCATGCAAATCGCGCCGTTTTCGCCAGCTGCCGATTTGCTGTTGAGTTTTAAAAGCAGAAAAACCGTTCGATTGTTTCGCCCAAAACAAGAACAATAACAACAACAACAAGAAGAACACAACGAAAATGAAAATGAAAACGAATGCGAAACTTTGAGCAAAATTCTCATTAAAAGTTTTTTGCCGCTTGGAATTTCTTGGCCAGAGAATTTGACTGCGTCTTCTTGGCGCTTGGCACAATTATTGGCCACAATCAGGCTTAGCCAGTGAAAAGACGGCAATTTAATTTCGGGGTTGGAGTTCGAGCATTGAAGTTAGAGTTGCCATGGCACATGCAGGTAGCCTGCTTATCCAGCAGGGTTGCTCTGTCCATTCATGCGTGCCCTGCGAGATATCGAGAGCCGAAAAGAACAAGCGCAATTACGCATATATAATTGGAGTTTTATGGGTTCCTATTTGGTCAGCCGGCACGCGAAGATCTCGTGCAACACGCAACACAAGGCCAAGAAAGTGCCGGGAACCATTGGGAACGAGTGTCGAGTGTGGATACTCCAATTGCAGCTCGTCGCCTGAGAAAGTGAATCATAAACAGCCAGTGCAACAATGTAAACATTTCAATTGAGTCTACGTAAAATGAAGCGAATATTTAATTTTGCTGGGAGAATAAATAAATAATATCTACAATTTCTACTACAATCAGACAAAGTGAAACTCAAAATTATTGAGAATTTTCAATTGGAATTTCAAAGTCAAAAGTTGGAGGTCTCAAGGCAAATGCACTTTGGAATCGTTTCGACTCCTAGAGGAACTCCATTTGTCGGCAAGCAGAAGTGATGACAATAAAAGGATGCAATGCTGGGGGAAATTCCTTTTTAATATTCCTGCCACGGCGCCAATAAAGAGTGTGTGTGGCAACAACTGAAGGAGGAACGCACATGAAATTGAAAGTCGCCAACTCCATTTATCAAATGGGCATGGGAACATATGAATGAAAGTTGAGAACTGTGAGGATGTGTGGAGAAGGATGTGAGGATGTGAGAAATGCTGCTACTGTGCACGCTGTGCCGTTCGGGTGCACATGCCCCTGACATTTAACGACAATAGCTGCAACAACAACAACGGCGAGTGGAGCCAATGTCATAGCTGCGGCAGCGCCTTTTGCTGATTGGCTGACAGCAGCTATAGAGGAATTTTGATGCGAGATTAAAGAAGGGATATGCCTGAAACAATCATATGTAAGATGAGATATACTTCACATCTCCATACCCTATATAATATATATTATCAACTCACCTTTCTGGCTACATTTGTGTGTGTTTGTGTGTTGATAAACAATTTCGCCTCAACTTAAACCGAACAAAAACAACAAAAACACTTCTCTTTGCATTTGTTATTGCTGCGCTTGTATTTATTGTTGTTGCAGTTGTTGTTGTTGTTGCTGGTATTGCTGCCGTTGAAATTGCACATAGTTTTAATTTGTTTTAATTAGGCATTAAGTTTTGCTTGTTTTGCACGCACTTTGTCAAATTGCTGGAATGGGAAATCCTTATTTTTTTGCACACGAGATTTTCTTTTTCTTTTGCAGTTTACACAGAAATTCTTTGCAACATTTTATAATTCACAGAGTTTACAGTTATTCGCCAGCGTTGCCACTCTTCGTCGTCGTCGTCTTCGTGTCGTGTCTAGCGCTTGCAAAGTCTGTCGCCCAACTGAGCTGACGCTGGCGCTGTCAAGCACTCGAAGCCTAAATAGGCGAAAGCCTCTCTCTCTCTCACACACTCCCTCTCTCTCTCTTTTACTTACACTCACTGCCTATGCCTGTGCGTGCGTAAAGGTGTGTGTGCGTGCTGCCAGGACTGCACATGGCTCAACGCAGCAGCAGCAGCAGCAGCAGAGGCAGAGGCAGCAAAAACCGAACGCCAGCAACCACGTGAACAACAAACGACGACAACAACTACACAACAGCTGAGCCAGACAGAGAGCGGCGAGCTCGAGAGTGGAGAGCATGAGCTCGCTCTCTCAAAGCTCACTCTCGCTCTCATTCTGTTTCTGCCATAGAAACGGTGTTTGTCTCTGCGTCTGTCTGAGTGAGTCACCGTCACCTGATGTGCGAACGTGTTTGTGCTTGTGTTAGGCGTCAGGCTTGTGTGTTTGTTGTGCATTTGTGTTGTTGTTGTTGTGTTGCAAAAAGCCGGTTTGAAGTTGTTACATTTGTAGTGGAACCCTGCTCCCAAAGGAACCAGAGAGGGGCAGGAAGGAAGGCAGAAGAAGAAGAAGACAGAGAGAGAACGTTGCCTGAGCCATAGAAAAGGTAGCAACGATTGGTTTCCTGAAGGGTTCGTCGTAATCGAAGGAATATTGACGCTTAGGCAGGTGGGCTTATAAATGATAGATGCTCGGATAGACAGATGATGGCCTAATATATGCACACATGCATATAGACATATATCTACATATGTAGCTGGCAAGGCTACGGACTCGATAAAAGGGTTAATGGATAGCCCAACAATTTGTAGCAAGGCCAACGCAATAGATTGATAAATTCATTTACAGATAAGTAGAACAAATTTATTTCCTACTTCTAAAATGATAAATTGTATAGTGATAATAAATCCTTAGAAGTTGTATAAGAATTATGGTGAACCTTAAACATCACATTTGTATATTTATTAAATACTTTTTAATATTTGCATTCCGATTATAAACATTTTAGATGTTTCCAGTGAAATATAGTTAATTTACAGCAATAAATACTATTCCTTTTATCACTTATCTGGCTTTTATTTATTATTTTTTTTACACGCACATTTTTTATTGGTTCTTTATCGATTTATGATTTAAATTCTCTGTATCAAATTTCTTGATAAAATCTTTTTGGTTTCCTTACGAAATTTCGTCACAATGACAACCCGCCTACCATTGTCGAGGCGATCCTAACTGTGGGCGAAAAAGTTTGTCATCAACGCGATGGTCTTAAGAAAACATCCTATGAAATCTTAAGCCAACAGACACCGCGGCGTCGCTTCTCTGCAGCAGCCTCTTCTCTCTCTCTCTCTCATTGTAGCTCTCTCTCACGCATAAAAAGGAAATACGCTAGCCAAGAAGACGCCGTCGTTGTCCTTAAACACACACACACACACCCAGTACAGCCGACGCTACCTGCCCCAATGTTCGTGCTCAATGAAAAGCTTCACACCAATTGCCGCTCGCAGCTTTTCTGCTAAAGTTCATGTAACACTTTCTAAAAAAGCTTTGGCATAACGGTGGTTTTTGTACAGTGGTAAAGGGTTGCAATTTTTGTGGTGCAATAAATTATTGATAATTCTAACTGTTCAAACTATTATTACAAATTTAAAATCACAACAATAATTGTATTTAACTGCATTATTTATGTATTTATAAAATAATTATATTTTAAGTAAATACAAAATTACAAAGATAAGAAATCAACAATTGAGTTAAAGTGTTCTGTCCATAGAATTTATGATGTAGTCGAATTATTTGTACAATAAATTAATAATTACCAATAAAATGTTTCAAAATAATCCTATTAATTTACTATTCTATGTAGCTTAAACTAAATACAACTAACAATATCATTATATATTTTTTTCTATATAATCTCTACATTTTTCCCACCGTGCGGCGCCTGAAAGTTGGCTAAGCAACATGCAGGCGTCGCCAAAGAGTATGAAACTGTGCGCCAGCCCTCTCCGCACCTCCCCCAAGCCGCTTGGGCTGAAGGCCGTTCTAATAATTTTCTATTAGGAAAGGTTAGTTGCGGTTCCCCTGCCCGCATCTCGCATCCCATGCATCTTCCTGCTATTGTTGCTGTTTTTGTTGTTGCAGTGACTGCTGCTGCAGTGCGAAGCCAAAGCTGCCGCTGTGCTTTTGGCGAGGCGACGCCGCCACAGACCTTGACAGCGCGCAGCAGCATGCCACGCCGTGTCCCGCGAGTCGCGCTTGGCAAGTCGCGAATTGTTGCAATGGTCGCAGAGTGAAAGATAAATGAAGGCGTCGCACTTTTGTTATTTGCCCATCCACCTGCTAGCTTGCTGGGGTTAGAACCGTTAGACCACGCGTCCTTCTGCACCGGCAACTTTCACTTTCACCTGCCCCCCACCTTCCCTTCATCATTTTCCGTCTCTGCTTAGTCGGATAATTGGCATCTCTTAGACAAGGATGTTTTGATTGTTGTCCTGGCTGGCCGTGCAGCCTCGTGCAACTCGCATTAAAAATTGATTAGTCGCCACTTGCACGGCAGAATCGCGAGTTTTCGGCGTAATTGAGAAAGTTTTAAGCAAGAAACTTGTTTTCCACCAAACATTTTCATTTTTGTTGGAAAAACAAAGATTTAGATTTGTTCTTTAAGCAAACGATATTGTAATTTTGCAGGGCATATTATGAAAAAGTTTTTATATTAATAATACAAATAAAAATAAAAAATACAACTAAGCTTGAATTTGCCCATCCATATTGTTTAATAAATACAACCTTATTATTAGAATAAATCTCATTATTCATTAAAAATATTTATGTTGAAGAAACATTTATAATATATTATTGTTCTTGTTTGTATTCTTAATTTTTTGTTAATTTAAATGCTTTATTTATTTTCCTTATACTCGCTTACTCAGGAATTAATTTATGTGCATTTGTAAAAATCATTGAATAATTTCAAGTCTTATTTTTAAAGTTACAGTGTGAGCAAAACCTTGAACCCCAACCTTCTATGTTTAGAAATGGGGAAATAAATTCCGACTTTCAGTGCAATTCGAGTGCTTTGATTAATTTTATTTGGAACAGCGTACGCTAAAAAATATTCGAAAAAATAGACCAATTGTTCAAGCTTTAATTAAGTTTCTAATTCATAATAAATTGTAACTACCTATTTGATAATGGTTTCTCGCATTCTCTTAACATAAAAAATCCCCAGTAGTTCAATGCTTTTCTGATAACCAAACCTTGCTCGTTTTTATCAATATCAATGAGATCTTATAGTCTAAAGTTATGATTAATTTTCTTAAGGTTTAGTTAAGTCTGTTTGAGACTAAGTACAACAATAATAAACTATACCTAATGAATGTCAATGAACCGTTCTGTAGTAAGACTACACCTGCAAAAGTTAAAGTTGTAAATTCCAAAATGAATTAAAAGAGAGTTTTATGCCCCGAACGAGCTACGCTCTTTCAAGTGCCTAAACGTAGAAAAGTTCAGTCTCGTAGCAATAAAAAAGTAACTTCACTTTTCATTAAACACTTCACCTTTTATTCGCCTAACTTTGTCAAGACCTACTTCACTGTAGTACAATAGGAGACTGATCTTAAACGGTAAACCTTAAGCTACTGTAGACCGCGAATTCCGAGCGTGAGATCACGGTGAAAAACACTCGCGTGAGAGTGAAGCAGAGGTAGAGGTACGTTTTCAGATGTTCTTACACTGACTGCCAAACAGAAAAAAGAATTAATTAATTAATCAACATTAAAAATAAATCATATTACATATTACTGTAGGGATACTGTAGGTTCAAGAAAAAAATAACTTTTTCAATTTTTAGAAAAAAAAATTACAATTTTCGATTTCGGTATCCGAAAAAATACTACTTGTTGCTAAAAAATACCGAAAATACCGTGTCACATTGGTTGTGAAACATGCTAAGCTAAATTTATTCGTTCGCAGCCAGGCCGCTAGAGGGCCATGGCAATGCATTACAGTAAACTGTTAAAAACGGTTTATTCACCGGCCCACCCCTTCCTGTCGTTGCTCTGTTAAATGAAGAAAATACGAACAGATTGAAAAAAACCGCAGGTCGCTAGCTTTTCCGTAATTTCCGCAATTTCGGTTTGAAAATTGAAAAAAACCGCCGTTATTCCAAATGAAAAACTGTTTTTCGATAACAGAGCTCGTTTCCCAAGACACGCTCCCGTTTGTGTCCCGGATAAGTCTGATCCGCTAAGCAGTTCACTGCTTTTAGAGCTAAAATATCCGAAAATAGCTAAAATTTTCAATTTTAGATTTGCAACACGATAATCTAGCGGGAAAATAGGATCTTCGGCCTTGTTCGCAATCAATCAACCTAATCCAGGTTGCGCTGCCTCGGATTGTCGAAGAAAAACTCCAGTGAACAAGGCATTCGATAAGAAATTCGACGTCGGAACCCGACGTACTCGTCCCGGCTCCGATGGATGGTACAAGTGGAGCCTATCGACGCTTGGTATAATCGGAGGTCGCGCGCGAGAAGAGCTGGTGATGTCCACCGATAACGGGTTCTTTTAAGTAAGTAAGTGACCTTAAAATTGTTTTCTAAAATGCATTTATTGCTTTCGTTTTACACATAATCGTAATATAGCATAATACATAGGAAGCACAGACTTATAGAGTATGCAAGTCGTGTGCAGAGAGTCTTGGTAGAGGGATCGGTTGATGCATGTAGTGTAGGAGAGTGAAGATTAAAGATTAAAGACGGAAATGAGTACAGAAAAGCGCGATCATTGGAAGCTATGTTACAGTTGTAGTTACAGTTATGTCGGTGTTGAGTTGAGTCGAGTTGAGTTGAGATGGGTCGTCGTATGCGATGAAATCAGTGTCTGAATGTTCTCTCTCTCGCTCTCTATGGACTCCTCTAGTGATAGAGACCAAGAGGCAGCTTGACGGCGGCGGGGGCCAGCAGCTTGGGTTGCGCATAGGCCAGAGGCAATGGAGAAAGGATCTTGGCAATTGGCGCAGCCTTCACAATCTTCTGTCCGAGGGGATCACGTCGGACGACGGCATTGAAACCATTGTGGGCATCCGAGGTGTAGTCCACAGTGCGCAGATATCCGTCGGCATCGACGAGCGTGTACTGGCCCTGGACCACATCGCCCTTGCGGGATTCTGTCTGGCTCTTGATGTCCCCAGTGTGATCATCCCGCACCGAGTAGGCAAAGTCATAGTGGGCTGGTGCCTCCACCTCGACCGTCTTCAGCAGTGGCTTCACAAGGGCCGCTGCGGGCGCATGGTAAATGGAGCCCAGAGGCAGCTCAATGGCAGCGGCAGCAGCCACGCCCAGTACGAGGAAAGACATGAGCTGCAGGCAGAGTTACATAAGGTAATTTATGGATACTTCATATAGAAGTATTAAATACTTACTGAGAACATTTTGCTGTTGGGTTTACGATTCTGTTGATCTATTGATCTTTAGGCTTGGGGCTCCTGCGTTGAACTATGTCGCCAAATGCTCCGCACGCAACTTTTATAGCCGAAAAATTGTGGCACGGTCCACACCTTCATGCAGAATGTGTGTGTGGATAAGTCCCAGTTCAACGGAACCGGAATGTGGCTAATGCAGAAACAGTTACTTTTTTTTGTCGGCCAACTTTTTGATTGCCAATAATTTTATTACCACCCAAAAAAACAAAAATGCAAATCAAAATAAAAGTTAATCATAAACAAATCAAGTTGTCTCCCTGTTATGGCTCACTTTTTGGGGGTTCAACTACAATTTTGTCTACAGCTCAGACTGTATCAATCAAATAGCGTCGATTGATAAGCTGACATAACAGTAAACAACTGACAACATTAGCGCACTCACATGCACTCACTGCGCACTCACTCAAATTAACTCGACATTCCATTCGTATACTGAACAAGTTTCAAAGTCAAGTGAAAGTAAGGCACGGGGGCCCCTTTAATACGATTGAGGTAATGATGCCATCTATTGAGATAACATTAAATTATTATAATTAAATGTGCAAATATTGTAATTAAATGATATGGGGATAGTACCATAGAGATGGAAACTAAAGTCAAGTTTTATAATATGTTTCCATGTATTTAAATAAACTTTCATAAATATTCTAAAAAAGCCTAAGATATTCTAAAATATCTTAATACATCTAACAAAATCCCTAATTGATCTACGTAGATCTGTCAACACTTAAACGACAAGCTAAGGTTTCCTATAGGCAGGGAGGGAGTTAGGGGTCTAATGTGTTTCATTTCGGCAACTCCATCAAGCGCAACAAATTGCACATTGACATTCAGACAGCCTTCGACGCGCTTGCAGTTTTTCCACTTAATTAATTAGGCAGATTACGACATCCGTTCGCGACACCAGTTCGATCAAGGGGGAGTGAGAGAGTGATCAAGGGGAGTCTGCAATGGGACAGGTGGAGAGGAAGGTGCTGCGTGTGTGTGTGCGTGTGTAGCCCACTCGCCTTTTCAGGCGCGCACAAGTCAATGCGACACTGTGCAGTGCGCTAAGTGAAAAGGCAACGAAAACAAACAAAATCGAATTGGGGGAGTTCACTGCCTTGCTAGATACCCTGTAGACAGACCAACAGTAATTAATGATACATTATTTATTGGTTCTATTTATGTGAGAAGAGACTGAATTATGTATTTATATAAACCAATTAATGCGCAAAGAATCTTAGTAGAGCTCAAGATTGGTAAAGATGAAAGAAGATTTAATATGAAATGAGTTTAAAAATCGATCATTGGCAGGTAGTTTGACTTGAGCTATACTTCAATACACCCCTTTACATATGTAAGTAGGGTATTCCCACTTGCAATGCAATCGCGACACGTAGGTAAATTCGATATGAAGTAATAAGCGGGTCCCCGGCGCGTATCTTGCGCCACATTCATTTAGAACAAGATTACGATTGCATGGCGAGTGGTCGAGTCTGGCCAGTGGTGGTGGTGGCGGTGGGTCCACTTGGTACTTGTGTACCCCATTACCCTGCTCCTTAATCTGGTTGGTCGGCGTCCAGAGCTCCACGCACTTTGTTGCACTTGCTGGTTGCCGGCTGCACACGCAGCACGCGGCACGCAGCACGCCCGCTGTCGTTGCCTGTCGCCGGCCGTCGCCCAACCCAATCAGGTGCCACATATCGTACGCACATATTCGCGCATATTCATTGTGGCATTCAGCATTCGCGACGGTATTCGTATTTGCATTCGCATTCGCATTTGCGCGAGACATAAACTTAAGTAGACTTCATAAATAATAAGTTGTGTCTACTTAGCGACATGTACACTCTTGTAGATCGATAGATACATTACATACCTTAGTGAACACCCAGACACACTCATAGGCACTCACACTCGAACACACCCACACATTTGGGTGTCACAGTTAACGCTCGATTGTGTTTGGGCAACTTTGTCACATCAATTTGACTTTCGGTTGCCCGAAGGTCGAACAAAGGAAGTTGGTCAATTGTGGGGACAACTTTATAACTGAATGATATATTATATATAAATATGCATTGTACCATATATTCATATTAAATTGAAAGTTCGAAGTCTTTCTTTGGTAATCTGAAAAGTGAGCACAGTTGGTATAACTTACTTTGCTTTAAAACTTTAAGGGGTCTTAAAATATTCTTAATTTTTCGAATTCTTTTTTCCCCAATTCTCACATTTTAAGTTTTCTGACTTTACTTTAATCCCTATCAAAGTCATTTCAAGTCTTCCTAAGAGAAAAATATCTATATATTCTAGGTTTATCTTCACGAGCCACAAATTCCCTTTGTCATCTATCCGCTTAATCATTTTTCCCTTCATAATTCATTTATTCATCATCTTGCTCGTTAAGATAGTTAAATTATAATATACATATATTATATATATTATATATCAATTCCCCACCTAACACTTGAAATATTAAACCTAGTCCAAACTCTCCCAGCTTCCCTTCATCATCAACCCATTCATCATTTTCCCCGTCAAGAGAGCAATAAGTCAAAGATTATAAAAGACACTTGTATTCAGGGATCAACAAATCGGTGAACTAATAAATAAATACATGAACATATACTTAGGCATAGCTCCTATTAACCTATTAACAACTAGTAACAATAACTGAGTGGAGTGAGCTGCATTAGTAGTCCACATCTCTGATCTGGTTGCCATAGCCAAAGTCTTTCAGATAGTTATCGATGGCTAGATCGAAGGAGGATGACGAACCATGCGGTTTGATGTCATTGGAGGCGGGATTCTCATACGACTTGCTGGGATATGCCTCAGTCTGCGAGGGATATGCCTCAGTTTGAGGTTCGGGCACGGAGACAGGCTCAGCCACAGGCACCGGCAGAGGTTCTGGCTCTGGCTCGGGTGCAGCAATCGGATAGGATGTAGTGCTATCATAGACAGGAGCCGATGTGGCTACCACCTGATCGTATGGTGTCTTTGCACTGGCAATGGCACGTCCCCCAGTGGCAACAGCAGCGGCAGCTGAATTGATCACAGGTGCAGGAGGATCCACTTTGTTGATCAGCTGTTTGTACTCCTGAGGCTCAGGTTGCTTGTAAATTGGCTTGTATTCGGGCAGCTTATACTCAGGTTTGTACTCGGCTTCCTTGTACTCAGGCTTGTACACAGGTTCCTTGTAGTCGGGCTTGTAATCAGGTAACTTGTACTCAGGCTTGTACTCCGGCTTGTAGTCCGGTTTGTACTCTGGTACTTTGTACTCTGGCTTGTACTCCGGCTTGTACTCTGGCTGCGGCGAGTAGTAAACTGATGGTGGCGGAATGGGCACACTGGCAGGATAACCCTTCTTGGTGCCGTAGGCTGTGCTCAACAGATGTGCCAACTCCTCCAGCGTGTAATTGGGTGCATTAATGTTGTTTGCTGCTGGTGAAGAGGCAGCTACCGCTGTCTCACCATAGGCCAAGGGATAAGGCTTGTAGCTCCTTGCGGGCACTGCGTACTTGGGAACGTATTTCTTTTGATGCGAGTGCGTGTACTCGATCTGACCACCCGACGCATAGTCACCCGTTGCGGTGATCTGTGTGATTTGCTGACGAGGATTGGCCACAGATACCTTGCGACAGAACTCCTTGCAGCCCAGCTTGCAGTCGCAGTAGCATTTCTTATAGTCCGAGGGCTGTGTGGGAGGAGCTGTGGGCACATAAGGCGCCTGGGTGGAGCTGTAGTAGGGTGTATAGGGGATATAGGGGGTGCTAGTTAGCGGCGGCAGCGCTGTAGTCGGAGCACTCGTTGTGGGCCGCAATGTAGTGGGCTGCACTGTGGTTGGCCTGGATGTGGGCGGAGGCGTAGGCGGTGTCGTGGGTGGCGGTGTAGGTGTCGTCGTTGTACTGATATCACTGCATGGCACCTGCTCCCAAATCTCCTGCTCACATTCGGCACAATACTGTGGAAAGTGACCCGTGGCCAGTTGAAGTGTTCCCAGCGCCAGCAGAGTGAAGATCAAATTGTGTCGCACAATCATCTGAAAGCAACAGAAATAAAAAGGGGTCAGTTTTAGCAAAGACAATCCAAGAGGTGCTGGTCAATGTGCCCGATTCCCAGTTCCCAATTGGCAATTCCAATTCCCCAACATACTTTCATTTACCATCGATTGTTATTGTTTACAATTGGAATGTTTTTTTGCAATTATTTTCTTTAGAATACCCTTGCCAAGGCTATTTTGATTATGTGAGAAACGATGCTCTTTAATTATTTAATTACTTTATTTCAGTTTAAAAAAAGTTGGAGGAAAAAAAATATCCAAGTTTAGCAGTATTTTCTCATAAGGTTTTTCCGTATACGGAGAATATACCTTGAGAAATTATAATGTCATTTTGAGGAACGAATATTTACGAAATTGAGGATATTTTTGTATATTTCTGCTTATAAATGAAGCTCTCCTCGAATGAAATCAACATTTTATGAGAATCTCGAATTACTTCTTTAAGTAAAACTGAATTTGTTTGCTATATTACTTTATTACTCTTATAATGTTCGATGGTTTCTTCGCATTATATTGTTATTTAGAGCCATAACTTCTTTAGAATTACTATAGTTTTCTTTATTATTTTCGTTCTACACTCATTTTTCACTTCACATATTACTCCTTTCCTTCCGCAAGGGTATTGAGACTTTGAGGCACATCAATTTTAGTCTTACCTTTTAGAATTTCTGTTCACTTCGGATATGGGAAAAGTGCTGGGTGGTGGGTCTCCAGTTGGCTTGGTCGCGTGCAACTTCTTTGCCGCAATTTGCTGAATAGCTCTTAAATACGTTTTGCAGACTGAGCTGAGCTGAGCTATTTGCGAGCATTACAAATGGGTCGCGGAAGCGTTGCCCCCGGCACGTTCCAAATACTAGGCTTGTGTGGAGGGTGCTGCGGCGGTAGGTGTGCGCCAGTTGCTTAGCAGTTGACGACGCCAACGCTCTCACTAAGAGTTGCAGTTGTTGTTGTTCTTCTTCTTCTTGTTGTTGTTGTATTTGTTGCAATACCTCAGAAGACAATCTCAAGAGTTGCCGCTGTCGCTGCGCTTCCGTAAAATTCTTCATTTCTTTAAGCTGATTAACAAACAGACATTTTTCTGATGCAGATGCTGATGCTGTTGCCGATGCCGAAGCCGAGTTCAAGCTCTTGATTCAGCTTCAGTTCCAGTTCAAGTACTAGTTCTAGCTTGAGTTGCCACAGTGGTTCCCTTTGTAGTGGTTCCATTTCTAGCTCTGCACTCACTGACCATTTTTTCGAGTCTGCCCATTAAGACTTGTCTGCTCGACGGATTTATAATTTCTGTCTTGGGTCTGGGCTACCTGCGTGGGCTACCCATCGTTTGTACTTCTTGTTGAATTTTAAGTACAATTTTCTTATCAATTTCTCTTTTACTCACTTGATTATCTTTATCAATTGGGAAACATTTTCGTGGGTCTGCACACGTAGCGGACAGAGATGCAGTTACAAGACGCTTCTCTAATGTGCAGATCAGATAAAGGTATCAAGTTGTCTACAGTCTAGAGTTGATATACGCACCGTTAAGAGCGCCACATGATATCAGGAGTGGAGTCTGGCGACTGTCTGCACTTGTGTTTATCGATAAATGACCTTAAGCTTCAGGTTTAGCGGTACTCGGACATCTATCTAATCAGGCTTGAACCTTTTTATATATTTATTAATTAAAATAAACAGACATGTTAAATTTTATGAAGTATAGATTTATTTATCCTCTTTATCAATAAGTTTCCCTTGAGATTTGAGAAACCTTTACTTTTCTTACAGTTTTAAAGAGCCAACGTTCAATATCCTAATCTTACCTTCAGTTATTTATATCAAATCATAGAACAATATTTTATTAAGAATTTGTATAAATCCTAATGGGTCTTTCTTATAGCAATAACCACTCTTACTACTAATAATAATATTTTTTTACCATTCCAATAAATCAACTAAACTTATTAAATAATCGTATATATTTTATTGTTAATCCAATAAATAAATAACTCATATAATTTCGTGAACAATAAATGTAATAACAATATAATCAATGATTCAATAATGATTCGCTAGAAACTGCAATTTGATTTAAGAGTTTAACTTAAATTTGCGATGAGTTTCTGAAAGGGTTTGGCGCCGGCGAAGATCTGCACCTTGGGACGCAAACTATTCTTGTCGATGGGCACAGCTTCCACTTCACCCTCGCTCTGTTCCTCTAGCTTCTTGCTAGGCTCGGCTTCTTCGGGGTGGCTACGTTTCCATAGCTTCTCCCACTGGGGTCTTTTACGTGCTGGAGGCTCTTCATATTCCGTTGCGCTGGCACTCACACTCGAACTGGCGCTGGGCTCACCCACATCAATAGTTTCCGTAGCATTGCCATTACTTGTTAGACGACGCAGCCATTCCTGATAATGCGGTTGATCTTCGGTGATGAACTCAGGCTCATCCTCGGGATTGAGGATCTGATAATTTGGCTTTCCCAATTCGTAGGTGGTTACTTCACCATTCTGCACCTGATTCTTCACTTCCTTGGTTTCCCAACCTTCTTGCTTGTATGGTGCCATCCAATTGGCGTCTCCCGCACCGCCTCCGACTTCAGCATTCGCATTTGCACTCGTTGCTAGTGCCAAAGATCTGAGCATTAAGATTACCGTTACAGCTAGTCGGGTTGTCATTTTGGAACTGAGCAACCAAAGTCGACGCCATCAATCGTTAAATTTTTCGAACCAGAAAAATGTTTGCCCCATCGATAGAAGAGCCCCCAACGACTACAAGAGAGTGAATGAAAGGCAGCGAGAAAGCGAGAGAGAGAGAAAGAGATGCAGATGTGCGCGGTACGTGAGTTTCGTGACTTCTACGAGCGGCAAGTCTCGTCTCGCAGATAAACCTGTGTTAGTTTATCTGTGGATTCTGTCGAAGCCAAGCAACGCCTTATCTAACATACGATGACACATCTCTGGTGCAACTGATACGATGACTATCCATGCTACTATGTTTATGTCGAGTATATCGACGTTTTTATGGCCAACTGAATGAAGTGTTATGACTACTTTTGAAGCACTTATCTTGTATTTTTTACGCTGAGCTCAGACGGAAATCTCTTACTGAGCTACACTAGAATTTATGAGTGTAAACTTTAAGAAACTGAGTTACATAGGTTGAAAACAATTTTCTGAAGAGTTTTTATTCAGTGATCAAAACTAAGTAAAATGTTATCCAAACTGAATCTATGCAGGATCTCTTGCAGGTTTTCTATTAAATATCATAAAATTCACTATAAACTTCTGGATTTCTAAGATTTTCAAGAATAAGTATCCCAACATAGTACAAATATTGTAGTAAACACACCCATTAAAAACTCGCATCATTTTGTGTTCTACTGCAGAACAGATTCAATATTATATTATATGGTAGATATATATACATATAGATTTATTAGATTTTAGAGTACGCACTTTGTATGCAGTATGTATGTATGTTTGATGCATCTTAAGGGGGTGTTATGGACGAGATTTGATGTACAAGGTATGGCAAGATGATATGATATAATATAACTTAATTATGAAGCATGCAAGTGCCAGTGGGCACGTTTGAGATATGTCGAGAGTTCACGATGTGCTGTATGAATTAGTCGAAGCATGATCAGGTAAGGGGTCCACTTGCCTAGTACTTGTACTGGGCTGTGGGTCCCGATACCGAGACATAGTTACCCTCCGATGGTGCCTCAGCCTTGAGAATGGCCTTCGGTGCATAGTGAACCAATGGGGCAATGGGAGCTGCAAGAATCTTGGTGGCAATTAGTTTTTTGGGTTCCGGTGCCGGTTGAGGTATCTTGATATCGGTAGGTTCACGCCGTACGATGGCATTGAAACCATTATGAGCATCCGACGTGTATTCCACGATGCGTATATATCCATCGGAATCGACGAGCGAGTACTGTCCTTGCACCTGATCATCCTTGCGCGTTTCCTTCTGACTCTTTATGTCACCAGTGTGCGGATCGTTAACCGACCAGTGGAACTCGTACGCCACCGGGCCGTAATCCGGCTCCGGCTGCAGCTCGATGGCTCGCACCACAACGCTGCACAGCATCAGGCCAAGACAGAATATATAACTCAACTGATGGATGGGGGAGAAGGGATTAGAGATGGACTTGAAGGATTTGCCTTGCTGCACTTACTTTTCCCATGTTGTAAGTGGAAGCTCCTTTTTTTTGGGGTGCAAGATTTTTGTGAACTAAGGCGAGGAGAACCGAACACGACGCTGATCGAAATCGTTGTAATTAATCTGTGTAGTCCTCGGTGTTTTTATACCACGTTTGCCAGACAGCCAGCCAGCAACGTCTCAATCTGCATCTCGGTGCACATGTGGCAACATGACAGACTCTTTGGCCAGACCAGAAATCTGGAGCGCACTCATTAGTCGCAGCCGCGAAACCGAAGAAAACGAATCAAACATGAAATATGCAAAGTGCTGAATTGGCCAAAAGCAAAAAGCCAATGCCCCCATCACCAACAAGCGCTGATTGCAATGAAGAAAACCGAAACTGATCAGCCCATCTGGTAATGGGCCCATCTGATTGCGTAATCAGAGGGTTTATGTGGGTAGATATGTATATACCCTGTAAATATGACTAAGAGTTAAGAGGAAGGTCAGGTTAGTAGATAGATCTCCACCCCTACAATAATGTAATCATTTCTCTCATATATGTCAAAATGTTCATGTCAAAAAGTAAATTCAAAACTATTTTATTTTTTATATTTTAACAATTTCCAAAATGTGTTATCAACTCAATGCCATCTGACACATTGCTGTATATTTTTCCATATCAATGAAGAAAACTGGGTATCTGTAAGTTCATTTCAGCTTATTGCAGTGCATGCAATTTTACACCTGACGGACATTTTTTCGTTATAATTATCCCAAAGACAGAAAAGGTTTTTTTCTTAAATTTAAATTTTGATTTTAAAAAGACTACTGGGCTTTATAAAATCACTAAGGGTCGGTTTTAAGTGAGAAATATTAGTTGCGGGCATTCAGATTATACGTGTATGCTTATCGATCAATTGATACTCCACTTGATTTGACTTCAATTAATGCATTATGTCAACCCCAACCTAATAAACTTAGGTACTTGATTGATCAGTTCCATTAAGATTCTTAGCAAAATGCAAAAAAAATACCTGTCAAAATGATTTACTTAGTTGCTAGAAAAATAAACCGATTTTGCAATATGTGCAAATTATTGCGTGTGATCTGGATACATCAAGCAAATTGGCGAACATTTTTCTTACTCAAATGAATTTACGAACGATTTGAGGCGAACACATTCATTATTGTCGTGTGCCGTCACGTCGGCTTGGTTAGATCCTCCATAGAAAAAGGGGGAGCCAGTGCGCTATTGCTAATTGATGTGGCCATAACTTGTTTGATGTCATTAACAAATATTTTAATTAATCGCCATTAGACGGTGGCATAGCTTATTGGATGCTTTGGATTTGGTTTTTTCGAAAAAATTCAGGTTGCGCTATCACGTTTTCGAATACTTTGAAGTGTCTTTTTCCATGAATTTTGTTGTTCTGGTTTCGCGGACAAGGCGTAACTTGCTCGAAACTGGGTTAAACAGACTGCAAACTGTGTGGCTAAGTGCGAAATAAGTACGCATTTTGCATACTTGCACTGGAGACTGTACATAACGGTTCCACCCAACAAGCTCATGATCGTGCGTGCGTTCAATTTCGATGGGAGGTTTCTCAAAAATTCAATTTTAAATAAATTACTCAAAAGCTTAGTGAGCCGCTTGAAGTGTGGGATGTGTTAACATCCCACATCAACAGTTTCGATTTCATTATAATTAAAATTTTCAAACTGCATGAATTTTATGTCTGCAAAAATGGAATCGTTTTGATTTCAGGATTAATTCAACTCTTTCCACATTCGACTTCCTGTCTTATTTTCAATTTTCTCCCAGAACGCAGCCATTGTGATTCCCAAGATTTTAAACAGTAAGCAATTACTGAGATAACCACAAAATGTTTATCCGTTAAAAGTAAGAGCGAGAGGCAAATATTCCATACACAGTTTGTCAGGTTGTTTGTCGCGGCAGTATTCAGCTGAGAGAAGAAAATACCAAACAGTTAAATGGTGTTGCCACCTTACTCGAATAGTATTTTTGCTGGACTCCAGCGGAAAATGTATGCACTTTAAAATTACATCCATTTGAGAGTACAAACAAGGCATTAAATGATAATATATATGGCTAATGTTCAGAAATTTCACATTATAATATGAGTTTTAGGGGTGTGACTTTTGTATATGTATCTGCCAATTTTGATTCATAATTGCATTCATAATTCCATGTATTTTTTTTTTTGGTCTACGGTTAGTTTAAATTTTATTGTGCATACAAATTAATTAAAATTAAAGAACAACAATTTTATTGGTATTGTTTATTGTTCGATGGATTCCCCAAGCCAAAGTTGTATGCTGGATCCCCCAGTGCAGCTGGATCCTCAGTTGGTGAGGGATTTTTGAACTGTTCCGCAGATATTCTGGTGAATAAGATTCCAACGCCTTCGATGAGAGCCAACAGAACTCCACCAATAATTGCGCTGCCTGCCATTGCGGGAATACCGTTTCTTGCGGCCAAGATGCCACCAGTGGCAGCACCGCTTATGATAGAATTCCATGGATCCTCCTTTTTGCGAAAATGTACCAGGGTGCAGTCGATTGTACTGAACATTCCTCCCCAGACTGCAAAATTTCCAGCAATAACGGGTGAGCGGGTCTTAATAGCTGTCATACTTCCAATCAATCGTCTGCTCATTCCTGTTGGCGCATTGCGAAAACCTTTAATTGCCTGGAAAACACCGCCACCAATGCAGCCCATGGCAAAGGCGCCTCCACAATCATCGACAATACGGTAGGGGCATGGTTCACGTGCGTATTCTTCCATATTTTGTCTGTTTTCTTATCTGTAAAAACACAACACTAATTAGCTAAATGAAATTGTGAATTTCAATAAACCACACACCTGTTATTGAACACTTTGGAAACGTGTAAAAACACACAAATTAAACGAATTTTCCGTGAACCAAACGAATGGTATGAAAATGATTATGTAGTATTTACAATAATGCAGAGAGGGCCAACAGCTGACGCAACAAGACATGCGGCGTGAAAATCACAAAAGAGGCGTCCAACCCTGGTTATCTGCTTAGCAACCAATCGCCAGCCCTGCGATTCTAATTAGCATTCTTTGCTTTTGGCAATTCGCCGGTAACTCATTGAGTTGTTATTACTGTTGAAAGAAAATAACACTTTTAAATATTGTGCGGGTGTTACATATACGCAAAAAATAATAACTTTAATGATATTGTCATAATATTGCGTCAAAGTAAATAATGAAATTCGTATGCCGTTTATTCATCAGCTGTTGTAGCAAAGTCGCTGCTAATGATTTGAGGCCCTGGTTAACTGCCTAGCAACGATCGTCAGCCCTGAACAGCTGTTACTACATTCGACGAATTCGCCGGCAGGATATTTTACTAATATTTATTGCAAAAATGCGTTGGATCTACGCATGCTTTGTTGTTATACTGTGTGCCTTGCTCTTCTGCGAATATGTTGCCGATTTCGTGATGCTGCAGAACTGCAAGTGGCCGGAGATAAAAAGTAAAAAATATGTGGATGATCCGTTAAGAGCCCTCATTATAGCCGATCCCCATTTGTTGGGACCACATCGAGGTCACTGGCTGGACAAATTATATCGTGAGTGGCACATGAAACGTTCCTTTCAAGCTGCCTCAAGGCTCTTTCAGCCTGACATTGTCTTCGTGCTCGGCGATTTATTTGATGAGGGCGACATGGTCAGCGATAAACAATTTAAAGAGTATGTCGTGCGCTATCTAAAGATGTTCGATCTTCCAGCGGGAATACCACTTATCAGTGTGGTTGGTAACCATGATGTTGGCTTCCATTTCAAGTGAGTAGAGCAAACAAAAAGTGAATGAAAAATGTTATTTGTTATGTTAACTGTCTACAAATCCTCTCCAGAATGCATCCGTTCTTCATGAGCCGCTTCGAGCATTTTCTCAACTACTCGAATGTGCATTTGTACACAATAAAGCAGATACATTTTGTTATGATCAACTCAATGGCCATGGAGCGAGATGGCTGCATGTTCTGCAAAGCAGCTCAAGAAGGTCTCAAGAATATATCGAGAACACTGTATTGCATGGCGAATCCACAGTTGGCGGAATGTGCACGAACGCGTCGTCATCCGTATAGCCGACCTATTCTAATGCAACACTTTCCCACATATCGCATATCGGATAAAGTGTGCGACGAGGACGACTCACAAGATATTGAGGCATTCAGAGAACGCTATCATGTACTCTCCAAGGATGCAACGGACATGCTGGGCAAGCTGCTCAAACCGCGTTTGGCCTTTGCTGGACACTCGCACTTCTATTGTCACAATGTCAATCGATTGGGCATCGATGAATACACGGTGGCTTCCTTCAGCTGGCGAAACAATGAGAATCCTAGTTTTATGCTGGTAAGCATGGAAAGTCATCTATTTAGTAATCTTCTCACATTCCCAATGTTTTCTAGGCCACTATCACACCGGATGATTATGTTGTAATGAAATGCAATATGTTGAAGCAACAGTTTGTTTACAATAGCTACATAACTAGTGGAATTATCTGCATTGTTCTGATTGCTATCCAGCTGAGAAAGTATTTGCTAAGGAAATATATAAAGAAAAGAACATTACCAACAACCTCAACGGGTGAGGTGAGGTTGTTACATCCCAAGCATAACTAAACTGTGAACACCATAGATACTACAGGGTGGCAATGTTGCTGACAACAAGTTCGGAGTATTCTCTTTTATGTGATTCAAGGCCAAATTAGACGGGGCTTATCATTAGGTATCTATAATAAGCTAGGTCTACACTTTTGCTCACAAATCATATAAACTTTTAACTCATTTCCATATCAAATGGCTAAAGGATGAAATACTTGCCATCATTTTAAAGAAGAATAACAAAACGTTTGGAATTGTCGTTCTAGGCAATCGAGTGTTGGATAAACTTTTCATACTCTTTTTCAATTTTATATATGTACAAATGAAGAATACATTATAAGCTTTAAAGTTTCTGCAAACACATTTCAATTTGTGATCAACAACTCTTTATATCTTTCTTCCTAAGAAACTCTTGTCCTAATAAATTAGTTTAGTATAGGAATATCATATGTATGTATATTTATTAAATTTTATCACAGACATAATGCTTGCTAAGTCACACGGAATACACACATTCTATATGAGACACAGTCTGCAGTCTAATTGAAAAATGATGAAGAATTACAAATTGAAATGCCAAAGAAAATACATTAAAGCATGAGAAAGCAACTAAGAAAAGGTTTTTGAAAAATAATGATATCATATGCAATATGTTATATTCGTTTATGTTTGTATATTGTATAAACAAGTGGAAAACAAAGATTCATAAATTCCTGTACCTTGTGTGCGCCCTTACAGAATCAAACTGCAATTTGTACTAGACTAGACTATTGATAAATTATGCTAAAACTACTACTTATATAGACTGTTCAAAACACACTGATTAGGAATTTTCCACTGACGTAGCTCGCCTTACTTATGGGGAAGCTTGACGGTGATTTGATTTTTCGGAACTGTTGCGTGATCTATGTACAGTTGCAGCTCAGCGCTGCCATCTCATCGTTCCCTTTGCGCTTCCGCTGAACTGCTGCGACCGGCAAAGCATTCCTTAGGCAGAAATCGGTGTATAACTGGTGATATCAAATCGGGATCGAGTGTCTTTGTGTCTGTCGGTTTGGTCAAAAGTGACACAATAGTGCCTACCACAATAACTGTGGCAACGCCAATGGGATTGATCCAATGATAGGAGAGACGATACAATGGGAAAACCTGCTCCTCATCGACCCAAACTGTGTCAGGTAACGTCGTATTTCCAGGACAACTCTCAATCGAAACGTTGAGTTTCTGTGAATTCAGTTGACCTGCTGCTATGGTAACCTGTGTACCAAAGGAAATCCAACCGGCCAGTAAAGCGCCAGAGATTCCTCCAACTGCTGTGCCAATATTATTCGCCCATGGCACCAGCATGCCCAGAGTAAACAGACCGAACGTCGTAGCCGCCGCAATCGCTGTCATCGAGGTGCAGATGCTCAAGACTCCGCTAAGTTGTTCCAGCACTAACACCAGAGATAATGCCACCAGTCCCAATACTATAATGCTCGACTTGACCAGCACCGTTGAGGCCCGTTCACTTGGCTGCATTCGGAAACAGCCACGCACAATGTCCTCCAAAATGACCAAGGAGGTCGAGTTAAGCACCACAGAGAGTGAGCTCAGCGCAGCGCCAAAGATGCCAGCAATGAAGAGTCCAGACATGCCGGGAATATGCCCCACACTCTGTACCACATACAGTGGCAACAGCTGATCATCGTGATTGATGAAACCCGCCGACAAGGGATCACAATCCTGGAACATCTCATAGATTAGCAACCCCACATAGCAACAGACCGAGACAAATGCCGCCGTTCCAATTGTGAATATGGCCATCGAGGCACGCGCCTGTTTCAACGAAGGAAGTGACATATAACGCTGCACCATGGTCTGATTAACGGCATTGAACGATGTCCAGTACGAGAAGCCCCCAATGAGTACGCTCCACACAGTGTGACGTTCATAGGGCGACGGGTTCGTATTCGTAAAGATCAAGCGGCCTCCCTTGGCAGCATCATCGAAGATTTTACTAAATCCATTGGCATAGTAAGTACCCAAGGCGGCCACTACAATCACCGAGAGGAACATGACCAGCGTCTGCCAGGCATCCGTGTGCACCACAGCCTTAATTCCCCCAAAAAAGGTATAGAAGACGCAGACGATGACAATAACCGACGAAATCACATGCAGATTGATGCCAGAAACTGTAGAAAATAAAGAAAGTTTATAGATTTGTTGTAGAATTCAAAGACATTCAAGGAACTTACCTTGATTCAGCGCTATAGCAGGCACATACACTACAAAGGGCAGAAAAAGTATCTGAAATATGGAGTACAAAAGATAGATAATGCATATGTAAATTTAATATAAACATATAAATCCGGCACACTCACCTCATCCAAGATAAACATAAACGATGCTATACTGCGTATAGCCGAATGGAAGCGCATTTCCAGATACTGAGAGTATAAAAAATATAATTGATTTCAAATTACAATATGTACAAAACAAATAAGTTACAAAATGAATCACCTACATAGTAAAAACTGCACTAAACCTATGACTCTATGACTTTCTAGTTTAAAATCCCCCGACACAGTTAATAACTTCCCGTTGTTAATGAATTGTCTATTGTCAAAATTGAGACGAGTCTACTATCATGCAAACTTTATGTCCATCAATTCTTTTTTGTTATCATATTCAAGCAATTATTGGAGGCAACACAACTGTCAAGTGGTATTCTGGGAGCACGATACCCATTTCCCAGTCCCAGTTTGCAATCATTAATCATTGGCGAGCAAAGTCCAATATTGGAATGAGTCTTGCCTCCAAGTCTTTCGCTTAATTAAAATGTTTGCTATTATTTGCACTTGGGTTTCAAATTCACTAAGAAACGTTTCCATGCCGATGACGAACCAGAGATGGATAAAAATAAATTGCTCAAAAGAGAACTACCCTTAAACAATTTAAAATACCAAATGCATTCAGTTTACTCGATGCATTTGTTCAACTTTTAATTTAAATTTGTATTCCGACTAAGCTTACTTTCTTTATCGTTGTACCGAACTTACTATAAGCGATAATTGGCGATTGTAAATGACGAATCAATAAATCATTAATTGTACCCGACTTATATACCCAATCCGTGTGCATTGAGTACGTAGTATAGCTAATTGAATAGCGTACAAGAGTCAAGTTACTTCTCTTATCACTTTTGTATTGTGATTCTTTTTAAGAACCCATTAATTCACTAGTATAAGTATGTTTATATGTATTTTACACTGTACTATTTGAATGGGGGGTCATAAGGTTTATGTTTTTGGCTTACCTCGTAGGAAGAACCCACTTGAAGTGTCGCAAATACCGGTATATAAACGTACGAGACGGCAATACCCTGCAATAGAATCGCAATGGCTATAAACCAGTATTGTGTGCCATAATTATATATCTCAGATGTGGTGCCCAGTATTGTAACGCCTGATACATAACTGTAGATAAACGCAATGGAGATAAGTATCAGATTGTATGTATGTGTGGGCGTTACACATGTTTGTAGTAACTATTTGCATTATCACCTTGCTATCAGACTCATGGCAACTGGAAATACTTTCAATTGCCGTGATCCCAAAAGATATTCGCTCATCTTTTCCGAACCGAAATCATGTTTTCGAGTTGCCGTACTGCTGCTGCTATTGCTTATCGGTAGCGTGGGTTCCACTTCCTCGATCGACTTTTTAGTCTTTCTGTGAAAAGTTCTTTAGTATTCAAAATGATTTGGGTAGCATCCAAATGTAATACTCACTTGAGACAGCCGAAATAAATACCAGTTCCGGTAGATAGCACGATCATACCCAGAAAGACAACATAGTCAGTTGTGCCAAATCTGAAGCTCTCCTCCTGTGTAATAAAACATTTATTAAATACCATGTGCTATAAAAAATGACAAAGTTTTATATCATCGTTGCGTGTCGGCGGGATAGATAACACTCGTTTATCTTTTAGACTTTTGGAATAAATCAAGTTCCAGAGCAGTCTAAAAGGCCATTTGACAATGGAATTTGATATCACAGTTATAATGACATATTTTAATGGGTTTATTAAATTTCCGAAATTAATTTGACTTGATTTACAAGTTCTGTTGCATTATCATATTATTTAAAATCAGCATTGTTTACTGTATAAATAAATACAAAGTAAACAACAACTGCACCTTAGCACAGCCGACGGCGAAATACCCTAGTAAAGCGTATGCAGATATAGCATAAATATATCTGTTTATATATGTATATAAATGAATACGCACGATCTTCGACATTTAAAACAAACTTGATTTGTTTGGCTATAAAAAACCTAAAGGTCAAATCGGGTGTCTCTAGGTCGTATATTTACGGAGTTCCCATGTGTCTCTTTAGCAAATCACAGACAACTGAAGAAAATGCTGATTAGGAATATATGTATAGATACATATATATAAGCACAATGTTCCCTTACTATGTGAGTATACCCCATTTACCCGCCCTACAGGGTATGCAAATCTAAAGTGCAACAAAGTGTCAAAGAACTTGTACTAAATGGAACAACTCTAATCCGTTGCGATGCTTCTTATAAGTACTACTTATCGTGCACGCCGAATTTCTTGATAAAGCCCCAATTGGCTCCATTTCTACCCCCAGGTCTACATAGTATGCTCGGCACCCGCCAAGCGAAGGGACTTTAACCTTTTGCGCAATGTACGTCGGAACATTATCACGATTGAACTTTGAGACTGATGATACGTAAGTTAAGAGGATTTTGCATAATTTTCGGAGTGACAGACCTGTCTACACAAACACAAGCACAAACACACACAGACACACTTTATATGCCGGCTAATTAGTCATGCTTACCGATTCCATATTGATGTTGTTCTTTTATTTACAACCGGTAAACGAAAGCGAGACACAAAAAAGACGCCAAAAATTCACACGCACAACACAAATTTCGCGCAAGTTACGAAAATAAAACACAAAGCAAATAAAATTATGAAAAGTTTACAACGAACTGCAGTGGAATGTTTTGCTGCTTTCTAACTGTTATATCTGTTATACAGATGTAGTAAATCATCTGGCACTTTTCAAAACAGAGAAGAAACTGTTACCGCATTCAAAACTGCAGCCAAAAACAAACTCGAAAGCGCCGTACCCAAAATCGAAAGCGAAAATAAAAACAAAATCGAAAAAGAGCAGCAGCAACAACAACAAAATAGAAAGTCCGTCCGCGATACGTTCTGCTGCTGGCTGCGCCGATTCTTGAATACGCTTAAAGCGTCACAAGTCGCGAGACACACACAAGACGCGCGTCACCCACACACACCCGCCGCTGACAAGTCGATTCACGTTGAGTTTGGACTCTGTATTGACAGAGTGTGTGACACGAACAACCGTTAGCGAACGTGTACGCACGCCACCCAACACAAAATCGAACTGAGGCGCGTGCGTTGGGTTTGAGGGGGCCGGCCCCAGCTATCATACAAAAGCTCATTCGCTCACTCACTCACGAGAGAGCGCGCACGTGTGAGAGCGAGATGTAAGTGAGAGAGCACGAGGAAGTTGAAAGCTTTGTCACTTGTTCGACATGTTGATCGACACTGAAAGGAAGAGAATGTGAGAGAGTGTGAGAGTGAAGTTGCGTGGGCTGAGTGTAATTGATATGTAAAATAAAGAGAGAACATTTTACGCATTTGCAATTGTTGTTGTTACTTTGAGTGAGCAATGCAAACATGACGTTTCATTTCGCCGTGAATGGATCAACCACAAGGAAAAAGAACACATGGCGAATGCAACGGGATAGAATGAGAGAAAGTAAGAGAGAGAGTGTAAATTTGTGTGGGCTGAGTGTTAATTGAAATGTAATGTGAAGAGAACATTTTTGTTGTTGTTTCTATGAAAGTAACAACATGGCATTTCATTTCGCCGTGAAAAAGGACAGAGAGAGTGAGAGGGAGTGTAGGTTAAGTGTGAGTGGAGAGAACATTGAGTGAGAACGCAAGCGAACTTAGATAGATCAAAATGGCGCCCCACCGAGGACGCAAAACACCTGCTAAACAAACCCATAAAATTCTGAATACCTGTCGGATTCAGAATGGGTTATTATCCATATGTCTGTCAAACGTTATAACGTGACTGTGCCCCAATGTCACCAACTGTCGAACAGTTGTAAACCTTTTCCATTCCGATTCTTATTTCGTTTTCTCGTAATTGGATTAAGCATACGACGCGTTGCCGTTTGCCACTCTAGCTGCAGTTTGAAACGGAACGCGCAGCTGTCAAGAGTGTAAATGTGGAATACGGAATAATAGAATCACTTGGATTGCATAATGAGTAGCAGGAAAAGTAACATCAACAACGGCAACAAATCTCCAACTCGACAAACGAAGCTGACGTTCAGGCGCAGCTCGAAGGGCAACCACATCGACTATGAGCAGCTGCAGCTGCTCACAACTGAACGCAGCTGGACAGCAGCAGCTCCAGTTGCAGCTCCTGCAACAGTTGCAGCTCCAATGGGGGGTAAAATGCAACTGAAGTTGAGCACAAGTAAAATTCGACTGCAGACCGCACAGATGGAGCTGAGCAATACGGATGCACTGCGTCGCAAGTCAGCACCACAGTTAATCAGCTTCAGCATTGCGCCACAGCTGGCAACGCTGCCAACGGGCCACCAAACAGTGCCACGTCTGCCTGGCTACGAACCTCAGACTAGGAATAACTGCATCAGGCGCTCACGCACGCTGGGTCTAGCCACAGATCAGCAACAGCAGCAACAGTCGGCAATCCTCACAGACAGCAATAGTGAGCCGAGCAGCAGCAGCATCACCGGAGGTAGCTCCACTTCACCAGAATCCCTGCTGGATAACATACTCAGCGGTGCCTCATCCGTGTCCGTGCAGAGCAGCAGTGCCGCCAGTGACATCACAGTGGCACCACCACCACCAGCTGCCACTGCCACGCGTTCGCCTGTGCCGCCCAAGCCGAAGCGCGTGCTCGATTTGAAGGCATCCCCAGAGCTGCGCATCTCGCCCCCTACACCAGACAGCGGCATTCAACTGGAGGTCAGCTCGCTGCTGTTGCCCACAGCAGCAGCAGCTGCTGCTCCTATGGATTTCTATGAGAATGCTTCACTGGCCTCTCCACGCAGCTGCAGCCCGTCGCCCGTGGGCACACCTCAGCTATCGCCCTCGAACAGCTTCTCACTGCGCCCGGCAACGAGTTATGTGAGCATCAGTTTTCCAGAGGATCTCAAGTGCGCCATCTGCATGGATGTGTACACAGATCCGCGCACGCTGCACTGCCTCCACTCGTTCTGCCTGCAGTGTCTGGTCAATGAGAATACACGCGATGAGGTCATGTGGGAGGATCGTTCCAATTACAGTCTAAGATCATCCACGCCAGACATTGCTGAATTGGCTACGGTGGCTCCAGCACGCCAACGTGGCGCCAGCTTTAGTCTGCGCAGCAAGAAGTCCTTGGATCGCATGATGCTAAGGGTAAGTGCAGGTGCTCTTCACCTGAAACTCTCTTAAACTGTTTTTCTTTTGCAGAGCAAACTGGATGCCAAACGCTCCACATCGGCTTGCTCCAACAGCCGCAGCAGCGATGCCGATGCCATGCGCTGCCTGCGCTGTCATGTCTGTCAGTTTGTCACAGAGTTGCCGGCACTTGGTGGCGTGCGGCAGTTGCCACAGAACTTTATGTTGGTGCGACGCATTGAGGCACTGCGTCTGCAGGCTGGCGACGATGTCATCTCACGCGTCTGGTGCTCGCTGTGCACTGATGACATTAGCGTACGTGTGCAAGTGCAACTGCAATCATATTATATTATTATATGTCTCTCCCTGTTAGGCCACCTATCACTGCGTTAGCTGCACCCTGAATCTCTGCACACTGTGCAAGGAGGCGCACGAGAGGCAGCGCAGCACAAGCAATCATCACATGCGCAATATACTGGAGCTGCGACGTGCCCGCAAGCAGAAGCAACAGCAGCAGTTGGGCCTGGGCGACAGTCGCCAGTTGCTGCTCAAGTGCAGCCTGCATGGGTTCGAGCTGAAGGCGTTCTGTGTGCCTTGCCAGCAGGTGATCCATCTACAATATCTCTTAGTGCCCTTAGCTAAGCTCAGTGCCCTTTGCAGCTCGCTTGCCCTGACTGTCTGGTGCTGCAGCATCGCAATCATCGCCATGAGACTATTGGCAAGGCCATTGTCCAGCTGCAGGTCGCCAAGCAGCTGCGCGAGGCCAACGAACAGACGCGTCCACTTTGCCAGTATGCAGAGCATTCGATTGAACGTCTGCACGAGATCGCCAGAGGCATCAATGCCCGTTGCGATGATATACAGGCCCAGGTGGAGAGCTACATGAATCGCTACTTTGAGGCACTGCAGGCACATCGCAACACGCTACTGCAGCAGATCAGTCGCGCCAGGGAGTCCAAGGTGGAGCTGATTATCAATCAGCAACTGGAACTGGGTAGGCAACAAATAAACTATGATATCAAAAGTGTTTGATGCAGTTAGTTTTACTTTTTCCCGTGGAATCCTCTAGAGAAACGCACGCAACAGGCCATGGACACCATAAGATTCAGTCAGGACTTGTGTGAAATCGGTGCCGATGTGGAAATCTTAAGTTTTGCTCGTATTCTACTCAAGCGCTTCGAGTATTGTCAACAGTTTAAGCCGCCGGTTGATCCCAAGGTGACCCACAGTGAACAGATTTTTATTTGTTTTTAATATAAGGATAGTGTTCCTTTTCTCTCTATACAAATTTATGTGTATCTATCTCTCCTTTTTCCTGTATTTTCTTAGTTAAGCTCTCTCTCTCTCTAATTTCTAAATATTTCCACGAACCTTACTGCAGAATATCCCAAACAATCTTCGAATTTCACACATTTTTCCCCTTTTTTTTTTTAAATTTTTAAGAATTCTTCTTAAAACCTTGTTGAACAATTGTCCGATGTATTTTTCAAGCAAACTATTCTTTTTTTCCCAATAAAATGCGTACTATACCATACTCTTTCCTGTCCTAAGTCAACTTCACTTTGGTAACTTCATTAATTACAATTATAATTCTACCAAACCTTTTACAGAATATGCGACTATACCTTCCAAATAGTTTGGAAATTTCAAACATTTTCCTTAAACGTGCACAAAATTGTTATTATTATTTGTTAAGTCCTTGCTAAACAATTACCTAGAGTACTGTTTAAGAACTATACTGTATTTAGTTTAACATATTCTACATTTTCCCATCTACTCTTGCTCTTTTTGCGATTACAACACAACTGTTCCTCAACTTCTTCCTCCACTTAGTTAAACATATTCTAACCTAAGCATAATACCTCATTAAGTTCTCAAGAATTAACCTAGCATATTTATTAAATTTTGAGATACCTTTCTTTTTTCTTTTCGCTTTATACCGAAAATCCTTTCCATGGTCTACAAGTAGATTAATCCCATCTTAACTCAATTTCTAGCTTACAGCAAACAATTTCTACAATATATACAATTTCTGAGTAATTTCTTTCTTTCTTCTATCTTAATGTTCATAGATTTCTGAATCGCTGCACTTTTTGTCGAAAATTCGTGCACCCAGCACGAAGGACCAGCACGATATACCCCTATATGGCATCATTACCATGCAAACAGTGGAGCCTTCACTGTGCACGCTACAGTGGGAGGGATTCTCGCAACTGCGCCTGCACCGCAAGGTTGATTTGATGTTATACTCGCGCGATAAAGACGGTGTTGCACTGTGCCATGGTGGACTGGAGATTAACTGCATGATCAAGTACAAGGATGCGAGTGCCAAGTTCTTGCCCATCGATGTGTCCGATCATCGTGATGGCACCTATAGCATTTCCTTTACACCCGACACGCAGGGCACGCTGATACTGACAATCAGCATCAATGAAAAGCAGATCAAGGGCAGCCCATACACCTTTCATTCGCGTCAGGTGCGTCCGCACAACGGGATCTATCACTGTTGCGCCTTCTGCTCCAGCAAGGGCAACAAGTCGGTCAAGTGCTCATGTGATGGACGCATGCCGGGCTACAATGGCTGCGGCCATGGACATGCCGGACATCCAGGACGACGCCACTGGTCCTGCTGTGGCAATGTGCTGGAGAACTCCGAGTGTAGTGTGGCCAACAAGTTGTTGAATAACTAAAGAGAGCAGTTTGCATCATGTCGGGATTGTCCCGTTATATGTTTAGACATTTATTTTATTATTGGAATCGTACGATTAAATACATATAGTAGGTTAATGTTATATGCTGATCGAAAAAAAAACTGGGAGACTCAATGAATTCAATCTTCGTTGTCCGAGTACCAGGAGAGACGTTCCTCATAGAATCGGATTACCATTTGTGGAATTTTCATATTGGCCACAGTCGATGGCACCATCTCGGCCTGATCGACGCCTTTGAACTGTATGAGGAATGTCAGGCGACCGTTGTTGTCCGATGCCCCCAGTATTTTCTCGGCCTCTAGACCACGATCGAAACCAGTTCCACCAGCGGGCACTATATCGCTGTTGCTATCCTCTGTATCGGCACGCTTCGATTTATTATTGGTCGTAGGAACAGTTGGTTCCTCACTCTTGCGCTTGGTGGTGCTTGTACGACCCGATTCCCTGGGTTTGGCACTGCTCGAGGGACGATCTTTCTTCGATGTGGTCGATGATGTTGAGGGCGACGCTGCAGAATTCGCCTATTCACAAAGAAAACAAACACACACACATATGGAATATACATAGAATGCCTGGTAAGCTATATCTTAACCTACCTCCTCCTTGCGTGCCTGCTCATATTGCTGAATAAGATCTTGACAATCAAGATTGTTTTCGGGCTCCCAAGTATTCTCTGTCTCGGCATAGCCTTTCCACTTTAGATAGTATTCAACCTAGTCGACAATAGAGTACATTAGCATCACCATTTTAGCCTTTTTTCCCTTCTCTACTTTGTATATAATACAAACCTTGCCCTTTCGTACGCGACGATCCAAAATTTTCTCAACTGCATATTCCTCCTCCTCCTCTTCAGCACCGGAGGATGCATTGTTGGTTTCATGATCGGCTTTTTTGCCCATTTTATTTATAATTTACTGTAGGAATTCAAAAAATCGAACAATATTATTCGCGCATGGATGTAGCTTTTATTTTTCGTGTGTATGCATGTCCGTGTGTGTGTAGATGTGTGTTTAAACGACAAATCTTTGCAAAGTTTGTTGTTGTTTTTGAATAACACTTACAAACACTTACCAAACACATAAAATATTTACTAAACAAGACACTTTCAGAACTTTCTGTCCACTTTTTATTCTTTACACTGATGGACAGTTATACTTTTCTTCAAGATATAAAAAAAGTGCGCGATTCCGAGCCTGATGCCGACGCTAGCTAGTGATGAGCAAATATGAAATCGCAAGTATGTATCGGTGTTTCGTCGTATGTATCGGCATACGGTTCGTTAACATGTGAGTGGCAATAAAATGCTTTGTTTTGTGAATGTCAAAAGCAAGCACTTTATTTGCGCCAAATATTTTTGCAATAAGGTTCAGTTGCGAATTAAGATGCCGAAAATAAGTAAAAGTAAGAAAAAGGAAAGCTCTTCCGACAGCGATAGCGGTCCCGATGATGTAGGTTATACATATATGTATAAATAAATCTGACAGACAGAAATATTAAAATCAACTTATGGTAAATTAATTTTTTGCAGCGCAATCAGCCGCCGCCAAACAAGAAAGCCAAAGAGACCGGCAAATCAAATCAAGATAAAGATAATGCAGCCGGCGGCGATGATGGAGGAGCGACCACATGGACGCTAGAGGGTATGCGTCAGGTGCGCATCAATGAATTTCGTGGCAAGAGATCGGTGGACATTCGCGAGTTCTATGAGAAGGATGGCAAAATCTTGCCGGGCAAGAAGGGAATCTCGCTCAATGGTAAACAATGGCGCAAACTACTCGAAATGTCCGACGAGATTACTCAAGCTTTGAACGACTGAAGTCAAACAATAATAACAATAAAATAATGAGTCATAGTACTTAGCATTTTACTACACGTTAAACAAACTACACACACTTATGTTATCTATACATACAAATACATTCATCGATCAAACAGCTTTTGTTTTTGTTCTTTTTGATAATCGGAATTAATGAAGAATTAGAAGTAGACCGCAAGTAGGACAACGATAGTGACTAGTAATAGGAATGGTAGCCATGTTTTAATAAAACCGCAGATTCCCACATAACGTCCGCAGACGAACAACCAAAAGGACAGGATAATCATGTTCCAGTTGCTGCTGTCCTTGTAGTGCATGTTGCACAGCGCTGTCGCCACATGTGAATGGCAATTGTCGCAAAATAGATTATGCGTTCGGGTGCCATAAAGAATCGAGGCCTTCGTGACGCCCTCGTCCCAGGCATATGGACCACCTTCGACATTTTTCGGATGGAGTCGTAGATATCGTGTGGGACGCCCGAATGCCATTTTATCTTCGGTGACCAAATATGGTCCCGCAAAGTCCCGAATGACTCCATTGCTCATGCAGATGCCCATGTGACCGATAAAGGGAAATATCCAGGTGAGCACTGGTATCGGTGTCCAGACAATGCAATAGGGAAACCGATCCAGTTCATAATCGATGGGAGGCAAACGCTCGTGTACACAGTCTCCACCCATTTCACGTTCGATATCGTCCACTTGCTGTTCCTGCTGTTGCTCTTGATGTTGCTGCGACATAATAATAGTATGTTATGACTAAACACGACAAGCACGACTCACTAAATGGTCGCATTGATATCAAAATAAATGCTGCTAACCCACTAATTTTCCGAGAGCGTTGTGATAAAAGAGCTGATAACGTCGGAAAATCCCATACACACCAACACAGCTGAACTTTTGTTTACATACCTGAACATGTCTAATCGATATTGCGCCACTATCGATATATTCGTCAAAATATCCCTTCAACAGCTGAGCGCAGCTACAGTAGCAATCAACTATGAACGATAACTGGGTCGTGACCTAGTTAAAGTTCAACAGGATAATACAATGACATCAATTAGTTGCTGCAATAAAGTAATTTACTTTTTATTAAATTATTTATATTAAATGACAACAGAACTGCCTTTTATGTATTCAATTAAAATCGCTGTAAAGTGATTGCATCGTACAAGACAAGCGAAACGCAGTCCATGTTCCATAAGTGACACAATTAGACTGTTTTCGAAACAGAGCAATGACGCAGGTGTTTATAAATGGCGCAAGAGATGAATCCAATGTACGGGAGCACGACACTTTAGGTGATACAAATAGATATAAGGTGCTAGATATTGAATGTGTGCCATAACAAGATCTCTCCCTACTCCTCTCTCTCTCTCTCTGTCTTGCTGTAGATGCTTCCATACAAGAGCTTATCAGGGCAGCGGGTCAGGCTAGAAAATTTGCCTATTGCCCCTACAGCAATTTCGCTGTGGGCGCCGCACTGCGTACCAGCGATGGCTCCATCTACACGGGCTGCAATATCGAGAACGGAGCCTTCGCAGCAAGCATATGCGCTGAACGAACGGCGGCAGTTAAGGCGCTAAGGTGAGTGTGGAATGCACAACGTCATCACTAAATCATTTGAATCCGTATTCTCATTCATTTCCTTCGATCATTTCAGTGAGGGCAAACGAGAGTTCGTGGCCTGTGCCGTGGTGGCACAGCAGGATACCGGTTTCACCACACCCTGTGGGGTCTGTCGTCAATTTCTATCGGAATTCGCTGTCGATGGCAAGGACATACCCCTGTATGCCGCCAAGCCGACCAATTTGCCGCTGCGCGTCCTTTGCACCAGCGTGTTGCAATTGTTGCCAAATAATTTCAGTTTCCTTAATGGCAAATAGAGCCAGAAATTTCGTTACGTGTGAATACCCCATTTGGGAATTTTGGGCTAATTGTAAACTAACCCCCGATTTGTTATTGTTAATACTGTGAAATGTAGCTATAGTTGTATTAGTATCTCTGGCCTGGCCAGAAACAGTTGGCAGGTGGTAACGCGCTCTCTCGCTCTCCCTCTGTCCGCTGTCTTTCTCTCTTGTCTCTTCGCTCTACCTGCTACGTTATCAGAGCGGGCAGCGACAGCAACAGCGGCGTCTAATGGCGCGAAATATAGCCAACAACGCTGTATCGAGCCCACAACAACTGTCCATTTGCTGTCGGACGTTTGGAGGAGAAACACGGATCCACGCACACGCATTGTCAACTTATTTTTGTTTGGCCACAATAAAATTAAATTATATATAACAATCCGTCGTTGGGCAACCACACAAACTATCAAATTTCCTCAATATAAATATGTCGCAACTGCTTGAAAACTTCGCCAAATCCGAAATCAAAGATACAGTCGTCAACTACGGCTCGTTGGGTGAGTGCAGCAGTAGCAGCAGCAGCAGATGATTCTATAATCTTGACTGGTTCTTGTTCCGTACAGCTGCACCTATCAAGGAGCTGCTGTTAGATGCCCATGCCGTACGCCTGCGTGCCTATGTGCCGTACAGTAATTTCAAAGTGGGTGCCGCATTTCGTGCCGCTGCCGACGACACCATCTACACTGGTTGCAACGTGGAGAACGCCGCCTTCACTCCATCAGCCTGTGCCGAGCGCACGGCATTAACCAAGGCCGTCAGCGAGGGATGCCGAGAGTTTTCCACGGGTGCCGTTGTAGCCTATGCACCGGATGTCTTCACTACTCCATGCGGTGTTTGTCGGCAATTTATACGTGAATTCGCTGGAAGAACTGATATACCCATCTATATTGCACGCGCACAGGACGAGCGTCAACCCGACGAGCCGCCATTCCGCGACGATGATCCGGTGCTGGTGACGTCGATTTTTACTTTATTACCAAGCAGCTTTCATACCTATTTAAACTGAACAGATTTTTAGCTGGACATAATAAAAAACCTTACTGATATTACACACATTTTCCATAATAAACGAACTACACTAGTTAACAAAATAGTGTTTTATTTAGGTTAAGAGTTTATAGACTAAAATGTATTCTTTGATTTTCGTTAGTACCCTATAAGTTATTATTATTTTGTAAAATCTTTTGTGCGGTTTCAGCGTTTTTTAAGAATTTTATATTTTTCCTGGACCTTATCTCTTTAATTTTGAGAAGGTTATACGACCCCTTATATTACCCTATAAAATACTACCCTAATTGCAATTTGTGCTGCTGATTATGATTGCAGTTCGACTAGAAGCTTCTTTCTGCAATTTCCCCGAATTATTAGGTAATTTCGGATGCATGCGTACCCCTTGCTTGATGACACACAAACCAGCCTCTAGTTGACTTGTGCTATCAACGGGTAATCTAATCAGCTCTCGCCTGTCAACCGCTGCCCCATTGACCGCTCCGGTCAATAAAATCGAACTAAAACAATGGGAAAATATGCACATAGTCGTTCTATATAGTAAATATTATGGAACATAGTGTGCAAATGTTTGATGTCAACATGATATGCTGATGTATCAAAATATTTAGTAAGCTCCATAGTTTAGGCAAGACATCACAGCATTTCAAATTTAAGTATTAGGTTTATTTTTTAGAAGTATGCAAAAACGCACAGAACTTAAAAAATGTATGAAGAATCTGGAAGAATTGCAGAGGGAGCTAAGTTGGCGAACAAAGCAAAAGAAGCTAAAGGCTACGTTGGACAAACTGCAGCTGCTACAGCGTGAGCTGGACAAGCGTATGACTGGTGAGGTGCCAGGACAATGTCCTATAGAGGATTGTTACAAGCTACCACATCCGTGCAAGCTGCCCCAATACACCATCAGCTTTAATCTGCTGGGTAAGTGGGAGTCCATAGTCCATATTGACTTCTACTACTAACTAGATCCTTTTCTGCAATCTAGATTCTTGTGGAAGGGAACTACTGCAGGATGCACTGAATGTACGCTGTAAGGCCTATTGTCCGTATAGCAATTTCAAGGTTGGCGCCGCATTCCGTACAAATTGTGGCATGGTATTCACCGGCTGCAACATTGAGAATGCTGCATTCACGCCAACTTGTTGTGCCGAGCGCACTGCACTGAGCAAGGGGATCAGCGAGGGTTACCGTTGTTACAGTGCAGGCGCTGTGGTTGCTCTGCATCGTGCCGGATTTACCACACCATGCGGGGTCTGTCGTCAGTTCATCATGGAATTCGCCAGCAAGGATATACCCATTTATATTGCCCAAGCACCAGACCCATGCCAAAGACTGCAAACATTTGGCGACGAGGATGAGGTGCTGGTCACATCCATCTATAATTTGTTGCCACTAAGCTTTACGACCTTTTAATGTATCTCCACTATCACTGAATCACTAAATACACAAAAACGTTCGTCACAATAACATTTGTACATTTATTCACGTAAGGTCTAGAACTAAACATATTTGACCACCGGCTCCCCAGATCCAATGATATTATACTCACTGATCTTGGCGAAGGGTGTTACCGCCTCGTGCACCAGCAGTGGCTTTATATCTGTCGTACTGTACTCAATGGCCTCCTTGTTAAGCCTTGGATTTGTATAGTTGGATCTCACCTCTGTATTGAGGCCAGTGTGTGGAACACGTTTCACTTGATTCTGGAATTCCCAGCGTCGCTTGACGCACTCGTGCTCATTGGTCTCGTCACACATTGTCTCGTTTGGAATACGATCCACGGGAATATTAACCGTCTTTTTCTGTGGCCAATTCCAGTAGGTAATAGTATCATTAACCGCGACACTCGACTGTAGATCTTGCAGCGACATGGCCACATAGTCCAGATTATAGGTAGTTGCACCCGGATCTAAGTACTTGCTATAACTGGATTTGGAACGATCAATCATCACCTTGGTTCGTTCAATTGGTGTGGGCATTAGTTGGGGCAACAGATCGGGCTCGAATGGCAGTTCCGAGAAGACGAAAGTATCCTGGCTAATGCTGGTCATCGGCTTTATCTTGCGCCTTACAAATCGCATTTTTCCCTCCTCAAGGGCCTTCATGTACTGCATCTTCATATTAAGCGAGGGATTTCGCAATTGATTCGGATCGGGATACTGCAAAAGAGAAACAGTGTTAGATCCTGTTAATATAATCATGACTACGGACTTACCTTCCATACGTATTTGTCGGTCATTTCCGTTAACTGCCTATCATGTAATAGTTTATCTTGCACAAAGATGCCTTTCTTGGATGAATCGAACGGTGCATGCAGCTTGTTGCCCAGCCTGGTATCTGTGATATGACGATGGCCGCGATATGTCGATGTACGCCAATCCGGCAGTCTTTGGTGGACCGGCTTTTTGGGATCGAAGCAACCAAATTCATCCATGACTGGCTTGTTGGGATCAAGGCGTCCTACTTCAGTCATGATTTCAGAAAAAAATCAATCCAAATACAAAGAAATATATAATATTTAACGGAAATTAAATTTAAACTGCTTACACCGTTGAGAAGGTACGAATTTCGAGCACTATTTGTAATCGTTAGTCGTCGTCCTGGTTACGGCTATGCTTTCCAAACAATGTGTGACAACAAGGCCTGCACAATTTGGACAAGTCTCGCTTCGAATGACAATTTTCGAACAGGTTGTTATATATACATACATATAAAGTTATATATATTTCATAATATTCAATATTCAATGCTTGTACAATGGTAAACTTGATAAAGGAATGTTCGTTATACATTATATAGATATGATACACACATATAGATATAAAAGCGATTTGTTTCATAAACAAAATCATATTCGGCTTAAGGATAAAGACGATGTGAAAAGTCTAAATAATGAGCCGCAAAGCTATCGAAAGTATTAGGGTTAATGTGAAAATAATACTATTATAATATTTCTGTTTGGATGAATTCATTAATGATATATTCAATTGAACGATAGCACTTTTAATAGTTTTGCAGCTCAGAGAGTTAATAAAACTGTTTGCTTAGCAATAACCAATTGATTTACTCCACGGGGGACTTGGCTAAAATGGTGTTCAAACAATGTGCAGGAGATAATGACAAGCTGTCCGACTCTCAGGCAATTTCCTTCAAGGCCAACAGCGATTGACGCAGATAGTCATATTGGTTTTTGGCATGCTTGATCTCAAGCTCAGACAACTCCACAAGACTGAAAGTATATACATTAATACATCGATATATAAGCTCTTTTGTTTCCTCACTCACCTCTTTTTAAACGCTGCCACACGTCGATTGCGAAAACCAATCAACTCCTCCTTGCCACAGGCGGACATGGACTCAAACTTCTCGCATGCCTCCGCTTGTGCAGTTTCAGCCTGATGTGGAGAATGAGAAGGATTAGTAAATGATAAAGGCCAAGTCGATACATATCAAAGGGCATGCTAAAGAGGGTATATAATAATATTTGTGTGTATGTGAAGCATGCAGCAGTTGCAACGCACTAAACTGTGTGACTGTGTCTAGTTTTTGTTGGTGTTACGAAAGACAGAGACTTGTTGATATTACATCTAGTGACCAATTTGTTGTTAACGATAAATGCCAAATACCTCTTGCACCTCCAAAGGCTGCAGCGGAAGACACATTAACCACACGCACACAGAGGGACACACAAAGAGTAAGAGAAAGAGGAATGCGAGAGAGAAAGAGTAATTTGTGAAGTGTTGAATGTGTTAGAAATTTCGAACAATAAGAAAAACGTTAAAAACTAAAATATGCCTCAAGATAACCTCGTTTTGAGCTGGTTTCAATTTCAATTAATATACGAAAAACAATCGAAAGTAAGGGAATAAATATACTCGGGGCAAGCCGAGAATTTACAATGTGCTGACCAGAGAGTCTCAGGAATAAACAAAGTTACATATGGAATATAAATAATACTCGCTAGAATATTGTTTAAACTATCGGATAAGCGTCCTAATCAAAGCATTCTTCTTTGTTGATCAAATATCGGCAAGAACATTGATTTAGATTATTTTGCTGCCAAGCAAAGTGAGCATAAGAAATTGGAATTTGTAAAAAATAATCTGTTGGTATTATGTTAGAGGCTTTACCGCATGCACATCCTTGTTCTTTGAGCGTGCCTTCTCCAAATTGCGATTAGCTGTCTCATAGGCGGCCAGACAGCGTAGGCGCCTGATCAACAGCGCCTTGGCAGCATCGCTATCGCGCTGATAGTAGCGCAGTGTATCACCCAATTTCAGATCCTGATCGCTGGCGACACGAGTTTCTAGATTCTGAGAGAGACATATATTGATGACATGGATTTGATAAGATTTTCCATTACAACTCTCACCTTAATGCGTTCAAACACCTCAGCAGCTTTGGCCACAAAAGTCTCAACGTTGCCCTTCTCTGTGGTTGACAGTTGGGTCAATGCATTTGATATCTTTTGATGCGAATCACCCACATCCTTATGACGCTGTGTCATTTTCTCAGTGCGTGAAGCTGCCTCACGTAAATGCCCATGGTATTCGGTAAGGAACTGCAGCTCATTCTCAAAGAAATCATTAACATCGCGCACTGTGGCGCTCAGCAATATCTCATCTGTTGTCTTGCCCAGTGACTTGACAAATCCGCCAAAGATGGCCATTTTCTTGCGCGGCTTGGCGCACAAATCCTGATCGTACTCCAAGAACACCTTCAAGTGCTGATCAATGCGAAAGACGGGATGACTGGCCAAACGTCGCAGGAATACTTCATGCATGGCCACAGTCTTCTTGAACGTGGCAAGGTACTCGCTGTGAAGAATAATTAATATGTTTTAGTAAAACGTGTATTAAGATAGCTCGTTTATATTACTCACGCTTCCAATTCCGATTTCATCTTCTTGAACTCTTCTTTGGTCATATTACCCTCGCCTTCACCCAGACGCTGCAGCTTCTCACGTGAAGCATCGAAATCTGGTCGCGGTGGACAGGGCGGAATCTATTACGAGAACAAATGCTTTGCATAATTATGCAGAAAATTATATTATGATGGTTTACTTACAATGTATCCCGCATAGGCTTCGTTCTCCTCAATGCGGTCGTGCAGCCAAACGAATTCTTCGTGCTGGCGCACCACATTGTTGTCTTTTTTAGAGAATCCTGGCAGCGTTGTGCGCGTATGCACGGTAAACTTTACTTTCTCCTTCTCACTTAGTGCGTCGGAGATCTCCACATGCAGCGCATTCTCACCTAGTGCAGCAGGTGTCACTGGCGCCGATGAGGAGCTATCCGGGGATGTTGCAGTTCCACTGCCATTGGTTGTTGTTGCTGTTGTTTGCGGTGCCAAGGGATTGGGCGAGGATATATCTATGGTGCCACCATTGTTCGTTGTGGGGCTATTCAAGATGTTTGACTCATCGGTTCCGTCCTAAATTGCAAAGTATAACGATACATATACACAAATTACGCCCATTTCGACTGATAAGCAGCTTTTGTGGAAGCTTCTGTGTCTAACAATGCATTGCTCCGCAGATTGTTACAAATTAGCATGCAATATTGTGGCACTTAAATTTACTTTCGTTGTATTTGCTTACCATCATTTTTGTACTTTTGTTTTTTTTGCCTTTTAATAACAATAATTTCAATTTAATAACTGGCCTGCGTTTGTGTACGTCGGTGTCTTTGACTTCAATAGCGTTGCCAGATTGACGAACTGCATCTGGTTGAGTATAAAAATGTATGACAATAATAAGGTAACATCATGAACTACTCTCTCGCAGTATTCGTTGTGACGTCATTATGCTCGCTGGACTGCGAGCGGCGTTCTTTGCGTTACTTCCATTGTAGTTTTCATGCGGGTGGCAACTTTTCCCGCTATAGATAAAGCAAAATTGTTTATACCTGCGCTGGCACAAAAAAACCCAAAACGCTGATAAAAAACGAAACGAGGCGAAACAGAATAATAGTACAGCTCAGACAATTAACATGTCCACAAGCGATGAGGCCACTGAAAGCAAGAAACAACGCATTGCTAACAACCACAACAACAGCAAAGATTTAAATGGAGCCGGCAGAGACGGCGCTGGTGGGGATGATGCTCCCAGTGGAACTCGTGACAAGGTGGCGCTGATAACCGGCATAACGGGACAGGTGGGTGGAAATTGAACAGTACATACCCAGTTCATCATATGTACATACATGACTCATATGTAGTCTGATGTGGTGATTGATTAATGCTACGACAGTCGTTGACGACGCCTAATCAGCATTATCGTATTTGCAACACCCTAATGCTTACGTGTTTATTTACTGTTGGGAACCTTAATTGTTCTATATTGACACGGCAATATAAATACCAATAGCAAATAAGTACATGGATATTTGAAATAGAAAACATATGTGATCATTGTACTTCCATTCTATTACAGGATGGCTCCTATCTGGCGGAGTTTTTACTGAAAAAAGACTATGAGGTCCATGGCATCATAAGGCGTGCCAGTACCTTTAATACGACACGCATTGAGCACTTATATGCCGATCCCAAGGCGCACAAGGGCGGACGCATGAAACTGCACTATGGCGACATGACGGATAGCAGCAGCCTGGTGAAGATAATCAATATGGTGAAGCCCACAGAGATCTACAATCTGGCGGCACAATCGCATGTAAAAGTGTCATTCGATTTAAGTGAATACACAGCTGAGGTGGATGCCGTGGGCACACTGCGTATCCTGGACGCAATACGCACGTGCGGCATGGAGAAATCTGTGAAATTCTATCAAGCCTCCACATCGGAGTTGTATGGCAAGGTTGTGGAGACGCCCCAGAATGAACAGACGCCGTTTTATCCACGTTCGCCATATGGTAAGAGTTATATTTAAAAGTGTTCCATATATATCGATATGTAAATGTTGTTTTGCCTACACAGCTTGCGCCAAGATGTACGGTTTCTGGATTGTCATCAATTATCGGGAAGCCTACGACATGTTCGCTTGCAATGGGATACTCTTCAATCACGAGAGTCCACGGCGAGGCGAGAACTTTGTGACACGCAAAATAACGCGATCTGTGGCCAAGATATTGCTCAATCAGATGGAATACTTTGAGCTTGGGAATTTGGACTCGAAACGCGATTGGGGACATGCCAGCGACTATGTGGAGGCCATGTGGATGATGTTGCAACGGGAGAGTCCAGCAGATTATGTTATTGCAACCGGAGAAACACATAGTGTGAGAGAATTTGTGGAGGCTGCTTTCAAGCACATTGGTCGTGAGATTACGTGGCGTGGCAAGGGTGTGGATGAGGTGGGCGTGGAGCGCAACACCGATATTGTGCGTGTACGAATCAATCCAAAGTATTTCCGACCAACAGAGGTGGATCTACTTCAGGGTGATGCATCGAAGGCAAAACGAGAGCTGAACTGGACACCAAAGGTCAGTTTCCTGGAACTTGTGAGCGACATGATGAACGCCGACATTGAACTGATGAAAAAGAATCCCATCGCATAGAGAGGTTTGGATGAAACGCGTTGGACTTAATAGGCACAAAACGCTCTGCCGCTGCGTGCAGAGTTCTAATTATACATTTAACCAGGTAGAGTATTCGCTGTTTGTATTTAAGAGCTAACCAGATCGTAGTATAAAGCAGTGGACCGTGAATACTCTTAACGAATATCTAGCTATAAGTATGCAAAGTTTTCTATGTATGTTCTGTGTCTGTCGACAGGGAATTGCAATCATTCCTTTTTTAACTTTGCTGTGGATGTGTCAGTGTGTTTCATGTTTCCTTAAATGTTTTTGTAGTCTATCGATTATACACATGCAATAAATATGTTTAAAGTAGAGCAACAAGAAAAACAGCTTCGTTTGGTTTGGACGTTCGGGGAGACTTCAATTTATTCCGTTTCAAAAGTGTATCATTTAACCAGCAATAACAGATGTTGGTTATTTATTACATTTTCCTACGTTTCCTTCTTGCCAAATGGATTTATCTTCGATAACCAGTTGGAGGTTGAGGGTGCTGATTCACTGTAAAACGAAGATCAGATTACAGATTATGATTATGAATTTATATTGAGGTAAGAGTACTTACAGCTTAGTCAATGCCTCAATATCGGCGTCTTTGTGCTCAGAAGTTGGCAGTGCTTCTTTGGAGTCGACTTTACCGGCCTCCTGTATGCCTGCCTCTCGCAGCTGCTCGATCAACTTGCGACGGAACTCAACCTTATGTGGAACAACCTGTTCAGCTGCCCGCAATTCACCCTGCAGCTTGCGTATGGCCTCTAGGAAGGTATGTCCATACCAATCGATCTCCTCTTTTGTATACGATTCAAGGTAGGGTTTGTACTCTTTGAGTACTTCCTGCTGAACATGCGGATCCTGTGCCAAAGCTGGGCAGCCATCTGACAATGCTTTGAGAATTTTTCTCTTAAGCTTCAAAGCCAGTGCTGAACGTAGATCACATGCTAAATTCTTTAGCAAATAATGATCAAATCCATGACATTCGTGGATCTGGTCAAGTGTACGTTCGGTCACAACCACCGACATGTACTCGTTTAGTACCTGACTATGTACCACAGAGCGACGCAGTGTGGGAACCCAAAAGTGCGGAACACGACGCTTCGTCTGTTGGCGCTTTTGGAAGCCCTTAATTACAGCCTCGCCGCCCCATATTCCTTGATGCGATTCAGGTGTATCAATCAGCGGTAACGGTATGTTTTGTATGGGCTTAATGGCATTCGTGACCTCGTCACGTTCCCACTCGCTCTCTTTGGGTATATAATGCACCGCTGCTGATTTCGTCAATTTCCATTCACGCCAAAATTTCTTGTAGGCTTCAGGCAACTGGGCTCCGAGTCCCTTATCAAAGCGACCCGGACGCTTAAAACCATTTAATAGCTTAACGCCCTGTAAGAGGAGACGGGAAGTTTAACCAGGTTCTGTTATGGCTATTGCGTCACACAAACGCGGTACATCCATCCAACTAGTTGTCAATACTCACCTGCGGTGTTGCGTGGGCCATAATATTAGTTACCAATCGTTTTTCTTTGTTTTTTATAAATATGAATAAATTTAGTTCAAAGGTATTTTGAAATTACTGACAATACAAATTTCTGTTTTCTGCCAGGCTAACTAACAACGGTGCGCTTCAATCCTCCTCTCGTTTGACAATCAGCTGTCTCGTGTTACGTCAAACTGTGAATGACAATAATTTGAGAAAATCTGGCAGCCCCATGGCCTCAGGCTGATTTGCTATTTCGTTCGAGTAAACACAAAGGAGAATGTCGAATCCAAATTCAGGTAGGAAGTTTTAAAACAATTAAAACGCAATGAAATAGTGTAAATTATTTTCTAGGAAAAACTACAGATGGTTCAGTGCCCGGTGGCAGTGCGCCGCCCTACAATTATCAATATGACAGCGCTGCTATGGTATGCAAAAAGCTTTACATTTCACAATTGTTTATTATCTCGCATTTTCCACACAGAGGGCTCCGCCACCAACATACGAACAAAGCCAACAACAACAACCACAGTATGGTATCAATTACGGTCAGACTCCGGTTGGACCTCTTATGCAGATGCATGTGCCCAGAAATCAGTATTATGGAATGACGCATCACCAGCAGTTGCCTGTCATGCATCATGGTAACGGTTATGGCTTAGCCGGACCCAGCACATCGGCAGGTGCTGCTGCTTCGCATGTGCTAAATGTTGATTCACGAGCAGAGATTCGCACAACAGCTTCGGGAGCTGTGGTAATACCCCCACCACCGCCCGGCTGCTTGCCCACACCTGCCCAACTGGCCGCCATGCAAGGACAACCGGTGGTGGTACAGCAGAAGAAGCGTTCCTTCTTCTGAACAACTTAAATATAATCAGAACCCAGCAATTACTCGAATGCCTCCATATGTATATGCTTATCAGCTTTAATTAATAAACATTATATCGTCTTGTTCTCGCGTATATTTGGAAATTCTCTATGCACATGAACATGGCGCCTTGACGATACTACAAACTACTTGGACTGGACTACTCGAAAATATTTTCAAAGTATGTACTATCAAAGCTCTGGACACGCACGAAACCATCTTCACCACCCGATGCATAACTCTTGCCATCCGGATGGAAGGCCAAACTGTTGATGGGACCGAAATGGCCCTTGAGACGGGCGAACTCCTCCTCGTAGATGAGATGGAAGAAACGTGAATCAAATTTGCCGGCCTTTGTTGACGTTGTTGTCACCTCCATAGCATCCTGACCGCCACCAAGCACCACATGATCCAGTATCGGACTGATTGCTGCCGAATTGACGGGCCTCTCCGTCTTGTAGGTCTTCAAGCACATCAGAGACTCGGAATCGAACAGTTTGGCTGTGGTGTCCTTTGAGGCAGTCACGAACATGGTGCCATCCTTGCTCAGCTGCATGTCATTGATGCCAGCAGTGTGATCGGTTCCAGAATCCACCACCTTTTGACCCTTGCGAATATCCCAAATGGCAATGTTACCATTGTCATGACCTGCAAAAGATTTCTTCGATTAGATTGACACACAATCTCCTCTTAAATAATGCACATACCTGTTATGATTGTCTCATCCAGGGGTCCCCACAGCATCGATGTGATCTTGGACTCCACCATAGGTATGCGAAGAGTTGGCGTTTGTTCGGAAAGGGTTGAGTCTGCATTGCGGACATCAATGATGAAGAGTTCACAGTTTTGGCCCATAGCCTTATCGGTGGAGTAGGCTGCTTGGTTGCCAGAGAAACTGAAGTTGCTTGTACGCACCGATGATTTGGCCGCTATGGACGCAATGACTGTGCCATATTCGACATCCCAGATCTTGGTGGTCATGTCACCGGCACCTGTGATCAGCTTTCTGCTCTCCCAGTCCACATCCAGACACCACACTGCACCCTGATGTCCATCGTACGTGCCCAGGCGTTCTCCGTTCAGGGAATACCAAACATTTGGCTTCTGATCCTTAGAGCTGGAGAAGAGCAAGTCACCCTCACGATTGTATTTAATTTGCGTTATGGAACGCTCGTGACCTTGTAGCATCAAAGGACGCTGCAAAAGAAAACATATTTTATTGTAAATTATTTGCAAAATTTAGTACAAAACGCACTGGCGGCGCTTTTTTAGGTTATGTTATTGACTGAATCACAAAATTGTCTACTGCACGGATGTAACTTTGTAAATCGATTAACACAATCAACAACACTATTTTCAAAAGCCCAATTAAAATTGTACACACCATTTCGTAATTTATTATTATTTATTGCGAGAAAACAAAACAATTTCTGCAACATCCACGCAGCACAAACGTCAAAAAGAGCGAGCAAATACTAGTAAAGCAGGGTTGTTACACATGTCGCTGCCAACTTGATTTAAAACAAATTTTGAATCAAATAACAAAAATATGGCAACGCTACATGCCTAACTGAACCAGCCCTTTTTGTTCGATGAATTCCATTTCGCAATGTTGACTAAAATAGATGCCACACACTGATCCTTATCTCGGTTCTGGCCATAATAGTCGACGAATTCTCCATCTGGATTGACAAGATACATGATAATTGTGTGATCAACTATGTAGTCGTTGTCGTTGTCCTTCGGCCCAGCACTGAAGTAAACACGAAACGCTTTACACACATTGCGAATCTGATCTACGGTTCCAGTCAATCCAAGTAGCTTTGGCGAGAACTCTTTCACGTATTTTCCAACCACTTCCTTGGAGTCACGCTCTGGATCAACGGTTATAAATATTGGCTGAACTTGCAGCGTCTGTTCAGATTTTTCTGCGAAAATAATGATTCATTCATATATTGTTTTATCTTTAATTTTATGAATACGCACCAACTTCATCAACCACCAGGGCCATCTTTTCCAGTTCATCGGGACATATATCGGGGCAGTGAGTAAAGCCGAAATAGATAAGCAACCATTTGCCCAAAAAATCTTCTGATTTTCGTTGTTGACCTTCAGAGTCGACCAACTCCCAGCGTCCACCTATGGCCGCTTTTCCCAATTGTCGTTTACGTTCCTTGAGAAGTGCATCATCCTTCTCCTTCTTAACGTACAGCATAAATCCCAGACCGCCAAGACCGAGCACTCCAATTACACCCAGACTCTTCCACGATATCGGACCCTTGCCTTTGGTGGGATCTTTTCCTACTTCCGAATAGTTACGTTGTTGGAGCTGTCGTGTTAGTGTCTGTGACTGCACCTGCGTCCGGCATCGTGTCTGCGTCCAACGCATGCAGTTTCCAACCAAACGTTGCAAGTTGCGTGACATGTTTGGGACTGCTTTTAGCGAAGTTTTACGTAAAAGCTGCTCCTGGAGAACTATTTCGCCGGTCAAATAGCAGAAAGTTGCCAATCACAGGGCAGCATATGGTGCTGCCAACTTGTCTGCTTAAATTGCAGTATTTAAATAGCAGTTAAGATAATAAAAATAAATAAAAAAGAGTTAATAATTTCTTAATTTATTACATTTTAAAGACATTCAACACTATTATAAAGTTTTCACTTATATTTTTTATTAAAATGGTTTTAACATCATCTGGCATTCCTTTGCATTCGTACTGCCATTCACAGTGACTGGTCACTGGTACCCAGACATAGCGCATTTCTATTTGTTTTGACAACAACCACGTGCGACAGCGGCGGCTTATAATTCTTGATTATTTGTATCAAATAAGTGTTGAATTGCAACTGCATCAATATGACAAACAATACGAAGAAACCGTTGCTTTACATGGAGGAGTACAGGGTCAAACAAGATCCACAGGACTATGGCTTGGCCGATGAGGTATTCAATATGGAAGCCTTCAAGGAAAAGCTGCAAGTGGTAATTGTAAGGTGAGATCAATGCAGACATTATGGTAAACTTAAGTTTGCTAAACATATTGTATTTAAAGGAACGATGAGGAGCATGGCTTAGAATTTGATCTGATCGGCGTGTATCCTGCCATTGCGAACGCCTTTCGTCGCCTGATGCTCAGCGAAGTGCCCAGCATGGCCATAGAAAAGGTATACATCTACAACAACACCTCAATTATTCAGGATGAGGTGCTTGCTCATCGTATGGGTCTGCTGCCGCTAAAGGCCGATCCTCGGCTGTTTGCTTATCGCACAGAAGAAAGCACCGAACAGGGCACTGAGCAAGATACACTCGAATACGAGCTAAAAGTGAAGTGTACACGCCGCAAGGAGGCGGGCAAGGATCAATCCAATTTCGATGATATTTACAAGAACCACAAGGTCTATTCCGGTCACCTTAAATGGCTGCCCAAGGGCAAACAGGCCCAGATCTATAACGAGAGCAGTGTGGGCTGTATACACGAGGACATACTGATTGCCCAATTGCGGCCCGGACATGAGCTGGATTTGCGTCTCATAGCTGTCAAAGGTATTGGCAAGGATCATGCCAAGTTTTCACCTGTAGCTACCGCCTTTTATCGCCTGCTCCCCCAAATTACCCTGAATAGAGAAGTGTCCGGCAAGGATGCCTACCAGCTGCAAACCTGTTTCTCGCCCGGAGTCATTGGAATCGATGAGAACGATTGTGCGTATGTGAAAGATGCACGCTACGACAGTTGCAGCCGAAATGTCTATCGTTATCCTCACCTGGCCGATGCTGTAACGATGTCACGTGTTCGTGATCATTATATCTTCAATGTCGAATCAGTTGGCGCTCTAAAACCTGAAGTGATCTTCCTGGAAGCTGTTAAGGAGCTGAAGAAAAAATGTCGAGCCTTCATTGACGAGATTGAGGCGGAATGAATGAACTATATATCAGATATGTTTAGTTATGTTTAATAAAAATACATATACTTATATTTACATTCATATATGTATATACATATAATTTGAAAATAGGCTTATAGTAGAATAAAGTTTAAGTACTCCGCTTCGCTTTACGCTTCAGGATTTTCAATCGAAATTCGGTCAGAACAACTTGCAGGCGTTCTTGGCATAACAACGCGTCCTCCAGCTGCAACAAGTTTAGTTGTGAATAAAATAGGAAACCACTCGAATGGGCTAACTGATTTTACTTACCTCCATGTGATTTAGTTGAAGGGCAACACTTTTTCCAAACAGATCAAATTCACTAATTATATTCTCTTCTGCCAAATCATCCTGCATGTCGTCCATTTTGAACTCTTGAAACGATTCGGGTTTTATGTCCGGCTCCACATCGGATTCACTCATCTCTTGCAAGTATTGTTGCTCCAAGTCTTCGTTGCCTAGTAGATCTTCTAGTATGGAATCGTTTGAGCATGTCTCATGCTCAATTGCTTCTGTGTTGTTCTCAAGCTTTTCAGTCTTGAAACGTTTTATTTTTGGTTTCGTTTTGGATGTTATAATTAGCCTCTGTGGCTTTGGCTCCTCCTTTATGTCCGAGGGCTCTAGCTTTATGGGTACACTCTGAAAACAAACAATGATTAGTTGGAGTTTATTTTCTTCGCTGCCTGTACTTACATTGTCTCCAAATTGTGAACAACTGAGTGCCTTTTGGTGCTTGGCTGTATTGTGATGCTGTTTAATGGACGCCAGGCGTGCCAACACATTGGCATCACATATTTTACAGTGTGCTGAGTAGCCATCGTCACCCCGACACAACCAAGCTGAGAACGAGGGGAACTTCTCCCAATCTTCGCGATATTTCTGGTGGTACAGCCTGCGCACTTTGCTCATTGCTTGTAATCTTGACGTGCACTTGTCAATTGTTATTTGTACAATTATATTACACTTTAATGGACACTATTAATATTTATTTATGTGTTTTTATTTTGAATTATGAGCGCCAAATTACTGCCCGTATTTTATTTGGTAATTCTTCTAGTATTTACATAAAAAATAGACCAAAATATGTAATTGGTAGTGCGACCGTATACATTGATCATGAGAATACCAAAACGGGAAAGGGTTTTGATGCTTTAAAATACCAAAAACACCAATTAAGAAGAACATGGAACATGAGTTTAAAGTCGTTAAAACTAAAATAAAGCCAAATATATACGAAGGTATGGCTTATACAGTTGTTATTATCTACTTATACATGTAATATTTGCATGAAATCTTGTCACTTTTGTAATCATAATAAAAATGGCGGGAAATGTTAATGTTTTCATACATGTTAATACCATGTAATTACGTGTCGTTATTCGCACTCTTAACACTTGGTCACACTTAACATACAGGGTGTTTCGAATTTCTGCAAAAACCAAAACAACAAATGCCGACAAAGCGGTAACTTTGGAATATTTATACACGATTTGCGACTTTGGAAACTTTTTAAATTAGCATAATCACTAAGTTTTTGTCTTAGCACTAATAAATGGTAACTATAAATCACAGAACATGGCGCAAGTTGGTGAAGAAACAACAAAGAAAACGCAGACGACAAACACATGCAAAGGAACGTGACAAGATAGATTCGGAGGAGCAGATCGCCAGAGAAGCGGATCCGGAGCATCAAAAATGGTTAAAACAGCAGGAAGAACTTGAGGAATTTCAGCGACAGGCTGCCGAGCGGTTGCATCAAGATGAAGAGGAGGCGTGGCTGCGTCGTGAGGCACTGGCACAGCGTCAATTCCAGCTGGATGCTGCGAAACGAAAGCAAGAAGAGGCAGAAGTGGATCGTTTGCGTGCACAACAAGCCGAAGAGTTGGCTGCCCTGCAGCAAGAACATCGCCGACGGCAAGAAGAAAAGAAAAGACTGAATGACCAGGCTGCAGCTGAGTTTGAGGCAATGATGCAGCGGATGCAAGAATATATGGAAGACAGTAGTAGCCAGACACCACCAGCCGAACTGCATCGCATTGTTGAAACACATCCCGGCGAACGACTTTGCGAGTTCTACACACGCACCAACAGCTGTCGCTTTGGGCACAGTTGTAGATTCAATCACAGGCGTCCAATGTTGTCAAAGATTCTGTTGATACGCCATTTCTTTATACATCCCTTGCTGCAAGTGGAAGATAACAGGGAAACGGAGTATGCCAATGCGGATGCACAGCTGGAAATGTCGGAGCTCGATTTGCGTGCCGACTATGATGAGTTCTTCAGGGATGTAACTGTTGAACTAGAGAAATTTGGCAAAATAATCAATTTTCGCACAGTTCGCAATACATTGCCTCATCTGCGTGGCCATGTCTTTGTGGAGTATGCACAGGAGAGGTTCGCTTTGGTTTAACACAATGTATTCCTGTGGATAACGCTTTAATTCTTCTTTTTAGATTCGCCCTGCGTGCCTTTGTTAATCTACAGGGTCGCTTTTATGCCTCCAGGCGGATCAACGTGGAGTTCTCCAATTTGACCAAATGGCGCGGCGCTGTTTGCGGTACGTGAACCGCTTGCCAAGAGCTGTATCCTTTGCTAACCAATGAACTATACAAAACATAGCTACTATATATTATAAAAGAGTAATTCATGTAGTTGGGGTATTCATGGTAGTCTGAGTTATTTCTCTTGCATAATTTATATTTCTTTCATGAATACCCTGATTATTTGTTTCTCCTCACACTTGTTACTTCTTCAAGGTTTGTCCTTAACACGCAAATGCCCTAAGGGTAACAGCTGTGGTTATTTGCATCTATTTCGTAATCCAAGAAATCTGTTTAACACCAACTTGGAGAGCCAATGCACTCCTGCAAGTACGCGTGGTGGCAACAAGACGCCTGCAGTAAGGACCCCCAAGTAAGAGAATTGACAGTATACATATTGAGTATATATAATAATGATATCATATACTCCTACACAGCTGGAATGATCATGACAATGAGCGACAATCGCGCAACTGGCGCTGGTCAGAGAGTCCCGAGCCGCAGCTGAACAATAGATCTACACCAGATACTGAACGCAGACGAGAGAGTCATGCGCCCTCTGAAGGTGATAGGTCTAGACAAGTTTCTGAAAGCAGGCCCGAGAACCATGCCCATCCTTTAGGTAAGAAGTCTAGACGTAGACGTAGTGGCAGCTCAAATGGAAGTTGCAAACAAGATCGAAGACGGAGCTCAAGCCGAAGTCGAATTCGTCAGAAAAGTGAAAGTCGTAAGCGAAGTCGAAGTGCTGAACGAAATCGAAGTGCTAAGCGTAGTCGTAAGCGAAGCCGGAGTGGAAAGCGAAGCCGGAGTACTGAACGCAATCGAAGTTCTTACCGAAGTCGAAGTCCTAAGCAAAGTCGAAGTCCCCAGCATAGTGACAGTTCTAAGCAAAGTCGCAGTACTAAGCGAAGTCGAAGTCCTAAACGAAGTCGAAGTCCCAAGCAAAGTCGCGACCCAACTGCAACACAAAGTCAAAAGGAAAAGAAAGACAGAAGTCGCCGAGGAAGTAAAAGTGCTGTTCGGGATCTTGTTGAACGTAATGAATTAAAGCAAAGCGTGGTTTAAATATTTTGTTTTTTTAATGGGTTTTTACAACATTTTATTCAATCTCTTTGTTCTGGAACGGCATATAGTAGAATTGGTGGAAGAGATTTAAAGGCAGAGCGAAATTCCCGTAAATACTTAACGATTTCATTTTAAATCTTGTTTATAAATACAATTTTCGTGTGTGGGTGTTGCAAAAAAAGTCGTGCATAAAAATTGGCAGTTTCGAAATTGAGATTAGAATTCGCGAATTTCAGTGCTAGGTGCTAAGATCTGGTTGAGTGTATATATGTGTGTGGGAGGGGTGGGGAAGGGACATTATAAATTCTAAAGTCTATTTGTCTTGCATTCGTCGTACAGTAAACATTAAACAAAATTATACAAAAACTCATTTAGGGAGTATTATAATAAAGTAGCTTTAAAATTACACAAACAATACGAAGCGTTCTAGAACTTCTTCTTCTTATAGACGAATGCCGGGATTTGTGGCAGCCACATAGCGGAGCAGCTCCTCGTTGTCCTCGCAGATGACAGGCTTCTCGTGGTAGCAGGCAACATCGTGCCATGCGATGCCATCGTTGTACACATTGTTCAACACGGACAGACACTGTTCCTTGGTCTGGTTGATGTCGTATTCGGCGTTATCGGGCTGTGGGCGCTTCTTGTGACCGGTCTGCGACCAGGGGTTGTATCCCCATCCCTGTGGAATGCGGTTGGTGGCCTGGATCTTCTCGCGAGTTGCGGACCAGAACCAACCGTACACGTGCTTGGGCTCCAGATCGGGACGGTTCTCGCAGCCAGCGAAATCGCAAATGCGACCAGCGGTCCAGATGTAGGGCACATCGTTCTGCTGGATGACACGGAAGATAAGGTTGTTCTTCTCTTGGGTCTCCAATGCGACCAGATCCATGCAGTATTCGCGGCACAGATTACGGCCATCCAACCAGTCGACCTTCCTGTTGGCCAGAGCGGGCACGTGGGTGCTTAGGAACATGTTTTTGCCGCGGTAGGAGAACTCCTTGGGGCCTGTATAAGGAGGAACGAAGAAATGGGAGGATTTAGTCGATTGGTCCAAGCAGGTTAATAGACTTGGCAGCCTTGGTAGTATTAGGTAGGTGTGACCACTCTCAGCCGGTTGCTAACCCTGCGATGCAAACTGTACACGTCTGTGTGTGTGTGTGCCTCATGATTGGCAAAACATGCCACGGATGCTTACACAACTTCCCCCACCGTGCATTGCGCAACCCGTGCAGCAATTTATGCATCACGCTAAAGCTGAAGCTGACGCTGAGCTCCTCCGATGCTGCCGCCGCAGCGTCTGCCGCTTTCCTTTGTCTGTGTGTCAAAAGGTTTTCCATTTGCCAAACAAAAACTTGGTTAAGCCAACAATGGAATACCTCTCCTCTATGCCCCCAACCCCGCCACTATCGCCTACGACTCCTCGGCAAACAAACATAACGAAACTTGTTTCACATCGCTGCCTCGGCTACTGCACGCTGCATCAGCTTCCATTTGATTAGCTATGCGTGTGTGTGTGTGTCTGTGTGTCAGTGTGTTTTTTCTTCGTTTCAGTTTCTGTTTTTGTTAACACGCCCGCCTGTGCCACGCCTCTTGTTGCCACTGTTGGCGGCACGCGTCATTAGCCGCGCTTTAAGCCGCTTTAAAGCTGCCACTGCTGCCGTCACTTTTGCAATTGCCTCTGCCTCCGTTCATTCGTCGTTCCTCTGTAGCTCTCTCTCTCTGTCGTCTTATCTACTTCACGTCAAATCAGCTTAAGTCTAACATAATGACCTTATTTGCCATTGTTTGCACATTATTATTATTTTTGCCGATGCTGTCTACGGCAATTTCCTCACTTTGCGGGTCAAGGTAATAAAAATGCGCGCGTCACATTAGCGCGCATTAACCTCACTTTCTTTCGTTCAGTCTTCCTGTGTGTGCATTGAACACGGCAACAACAACAATAACAAAAAACAACGAAAAAACCCTGCAATTGCATCATTCACAAAACAAGATACATATCTAAATGAGCTGCACACACGGAGCAGAATCTTAATCTCGTCTTAGAAAATCCGTTTTTTTAAATGGAAATTAATAAGCAAGCTCACAACAACTGATCGCATGCCTCGACGCTGTTATTAACGGCTCGACGGCGATGTCGTCGTCGTCGTCTATAGGTGGTAATTAAGTTTTGAATAGTTAATTAGTTTATTTAAAAGTTAATGCTGCGCTTGTATAACTGGAAACATTTCTAAAAGATGAAAGATCTAAGCCACATTAACGGCTTCAAACTGGCTATGCAACTTTATGTGCCGTCACGTTGTGACGTTGTCCAAAAAAAAAACTTGCATTTTTAACTACTCTGTTTGTTCGCGTCTCCCTGTGTGTGTGTGTGCGCATGCCTAATTAGTACTAACTGCAATGTGTTCATTAGTGGTACCGGATATGCAGTGATGACGCTATTGTTTGAATTTAAAATGCTTTAACTGCAGCATTTTCGCAATCTTACGGTGCCGCGCGATGACTTGCAAGCTAAGGCGGTTTTATAATTGGACTCTAGAGCTTAAAGAGCAAATGCAACTAGGTGGCAACGCTGCAGGATGCAACTGAGCTGTGCTGTGCTGCATACCGTGAGTGGGCCCCAAACTACTAATAGGTGGCAACGCTCTCATGCAAAGCAAAGAAAGCATGTGGGCGACATTTTGAAAAATACCAGAAAAAAATGCAAGTGAAAAAAAAAACAAACATTGCGGGCGCGCGATCACGTCAGCGACCTTCTACCATATCGCAATTATATGTAGATAATAAGTAGACAAGATAAGTATACAAATTGTTTTTGGTGCTGTGGTTGTTATTATGTTTACACCCACACGTCGCATTGCCAAACTATTTCAAGTGCAAACTTGGCAAACCGTTTAATTGATGCGCGCTATTTGATATGCTCCTAACGTTTTACACTTTTACTTTTTGTCACAGCGAAAACCCCGACCGTAGACCGTTAAGGTTGCCGCTATGTGGTGGGAAAAGGTGGGTAAATACTTACGGCTGGCGCACTTGGCGGGCACGGGCAGTGAGAGGAAGCGGCCCGGCTTGGTCGCTGTCGTTGTTGTGGTTCTGCCCTTTTGGGCGTCGGCACAGGCCGCCACCAAACAGAAAGTCGCTAATGCCAAAGTGACTTTCATCTGCAAGAAGAAGAAGAGAATAGGGAGAATGTAAGTATGTAAGCTATAATAATAATTTCACTCCAACAGTGCGTATGCGCAATGTGACTCGATTGCATGCGCCCGAGTATACGTGTGTGAGTCTGACTGTGTGTTTGTGTGCGTGCGTCTGTTTATCGAAGATGTAACTTGGCTCGCGCGTGGTTTTTATGTCAAGGATGCTTTGGTGCCAAGCAACCGGTTGCCCCGAGGCGTTTCGCGTCGGCAGCAGCGGCCACTGACACAGTGCCAGTCAGTGACAGCAGCGTCGGCGCCGGCGTCGGCAGCGACGTCGACACTTGAGACTTTAACTTTATTGTAGCTTAGCAGCGACAACGTGATCATCATCAACAGCAGCAGCAACATCGGCAGCGGCAGCATTCGCATCGTCACATTATTCATAAATATAAAATTCATTTAGCATCTGCAGCAAACATGTTGATTACACAAGCCACAGACCAGACCGGGCCAGGCCAGACCAGCCAGACCTGGCCAGAGTTGTTGTTGTCTGACCTTAACTGGTTTTATTGACTTTTGTCTCGTTTCGCTTGACGCCTTTTTCGCCTGCCTGCCTGCCTAGAACCTTCCACGTCTTTGGCATATCGATTAACTCGCCCGACTCCGTCTGGCTATGCAATTTTACCCATCAATCACAGCCCCAAAGTCTGGTTGGATCGGTTCACAAAAAACAAAAACCGAAGCAAAGCAGAAGGAGGAGAAGTCAATAAAGTTGAAATTTCGCATGTTAATTTGAATTTCATTGCCGCTGCCGATCTTTATCGCCAGCGTATTTATGAGCAGAGACTGGGGATCGACCACAGCAGATTTGGCAACATAAATCATTAATGGGAATCACCTAATGGGTTGGCCCCGCCGGGCAGACGAAACTTCAAGCTTATCAGTTGCTGCATAATGAAAATTTGATTTGATTTCAAAGTTGCGCTATCGATTATTAATTCGATTCGATTCGATTTTGAGCTCGGCTCGGGAGTGAAAAGTTCAAATAAACTCACGCCTCACCCGGTTGGGAAACTGGCAACTCTGTGTGTGTGTGTGTGTGTGTTTATGTCTTGGAGTTGCGTTTTGTAATTTGTCCATCGGCGCTCTTTGGTCAGCCGTTTATCGTCGAACCGTGCATGTTAATCAATATCAATCAGCCGACAAACTGATGATGCATTTCATTATAACGATATATTCCTATATATCGTTGTATGACCAACCGGTCCCTTTAGTGCCCCCAGTCCACAAATGATATGCACGTCAGTTTTGGACATTACATTTTGTGTGTGTCTTTTGTTTTACTCTCCTCACGTTAAATTTATGGATGAAAATTTTTAATGTTTCAAAGACTTTATGTTGCACAAGTTGCGCAAAGTTTGCTGGACATGGAAATGGAGCATAAATTGCCACTAGAGCTAGTGGGTCTCATGAGGTTTCTTGTGGGCTCTACGTTTTATAGCCAGTTTTGGATTTTAGCGTTTTTTTTTGTTGGCTGAGAAGCCTTAGAAGTCATTGAACTCTTAACTCTGAGAATGAACTCTTAACTGGTTGTCAAACAACAGCAAACAAATTAAAACTTGATTTGAAGAACCAAAAGAACCAAAGACTTAGGCAACGAACTTGCCAGCAACACTATATAATTATTTCTATAATTATTTCTTTTCTTTTTCACTTGTAATCCATTTGAAATCCAAAATAATTATAAAGGATTCGCACACAACACTTTTCATATAGATATAATAATATTTTTTGAGGTTATGAGTTCGTTTTCGTATTCACAGAGTCACTTTGGGGTATTGTTTTTAAGGTTATGTATGTAGTCCTTGCAGTATATATTTAATCCACAGTAGTACACGAAATATCCTTGAACGCGTCTCTTACCTTTGCTATAGTATGTACGTTTCTTAGGCTCAACGATAGCCTCACAAATTATATATTGTGTTTTCTTTCGTTCGTTCTCTGTGGTCCAAATCAGACTCCGCTGCGACCAGACGAGACGAGACCAGACGCAAATGTGAATAGCAACGAATATTGAGGCAGCTGCTCGCCCGGCTTATATACGTTCCAATTGGCAAAATGGGCGTCTGCCACGCCTACCATATTAAATATACACTCAGTAAAGCAGCGCATAGTGCACGCGCGCCAGAGAGCGGCGGCAGAGAGAGAGAGAGTAGTAAAGTAAGCTTGCCCCGACTGAGCTCTCTCTCTCTCTCCTTCTCTCTCAGTTGTGCGCTCTCCAAGCTTGACTATAGCAGCGCTGCACTCTCTCGCGTAGCTGCGGACGCTGACTGCGCTGCTGCCGCACATTGATCCACAGACAGATATCATAAGTCAGTCTCGAAGACGATGTGCAACTTTCTGTGTCTGTTTTTTTTGCTTTTCAAAATGGCGTTTAAAAAAATTTCCTGAAATTTCGGAATTTGTTTTTTACTTTTGTTGAAAGGAAAGCAAATTTATTTATTGTTCCCACACAGTGAGCGTCACTGTGCGATGATCATTAAAATAACAATAACAATTGCTGGAGACGAGAACATCTTGGCACAATGACAACTTTTGTCTATAAATATTTATATGGCCAGACAAATGGAGTTAGTTCGTTTTTTATATATATTTTTATTTGTTGTTTTCTTCTCTTTCAATTTCAATTCTATTCGTATTTTTTATTTATTTACCTTTGATTTAAAGCAAAGTTTTGTTTGTTCTCTTTTTGTTGTTCGTTCTGCTGGTTTGTGGGGCCCGGCTAAAACTGTACTACGATCATTTTAATTTTAATAGCTCTATCGCGGGTTGTTGTTGCTCAGATTGTAGTATAAATAGTTGTTGTTGTTGCTATGGGGGTTGCCGAGTGCCAGGCACTCAAAATCAAATGCCGTGTATTTCAAAATTTATGCAAACACTTGGCGCACCTTTTACGCATCATTTCGATGGCTCTGCTTGCTTGGGCTTGCTTCATATATCAATTTGTCAAGTGCTGTTGTTGTTGTTGTTATTGTTGTTTGCTGGGCCTTGATCTTGAAAAGCCTTTCGAAATGTCGCCGTGGGCCGAGCGCTTCTTGTTGGGCTTCCGCGCGGCTCTCGCACGCGCTTAAAATAGAAGCCACAAAAATGTGTGATTTTGATTTCATTTTCGGTTTCGGTTTTTTTAGTATTTGTCGAGTGTGTGAATGAACCGGGAAAGGATAAGCTTCCAGCATACATACATCTCCCACCTACACTCGTATAACTCTTCTATAATTATCGTGCTTGGCAGTGCCAGCCGGATCTCTCCAACGAACTGAGACTGAGCGAGCTCTCTAAGAGCTAAACAGATCCGAGAATCGATTCTCGAAATTGACATTTTATTTTCGCTCATCAATATGCAAATGACTTTAGAGATACGTATACCAGATATTTGTGTATATATGTATGTATATGTATTCGACTGTTCGATTATGTAATTTAATTTCGTGTTGGTGAATTCCCCGGGAGAGGTGGTCGAGTTCAAGTTTGATCTTGTCGTAAGATCCTTTTTTATGGGCTCAACGAGAGATAAATGTAAAACGAAACTCTTGACATTTTTGGCCAGCGCGTGAACTTGTGACTCGGTCGCATGTTGACCTTATGGCATCAGCACTCTCGACTTGCTGACTCGATTTCTGTTTTGTCTGCTAATTGGCCCTGAAAGTATATACACATATATATGCATAGACGCTACACTGTGTTGGGGTTTTGTTTGGGTGGCGCCTTTTGTATTTGCCATTTAGTAGCATTTAATAGAAAACTAATTTATTGAGCAGCCGCCGTCGCCTCTCACGTGGTCGTGCGCTCCCATATAGACATATAGAGGCCAGCGACAGAGACAGACCCCCCTGTGGTCCGAGGTCCGTGGTCCAAGTCCCCTTTTGGCCCGGCCCGACCCGGCCCGAGTTTCTTTGTCGACTTTAATTAATCGCATTGATACAGCAGAGAGCCATGTGCAAAAGATTGCCAACAAAAAATTAACACCAGCCCCGAATTAATTACGATATTAGCTAGAAGGTGTTAAGCTTTGTGTGAATTGGCCGCGAATTATTGCATAATATTGCAGAGCTCTGTTTGTTTGCTGATCGTTGAGAGACGGAAGACTTTCCGGATGCAAGCGAGAATCAAGAATGAATCTAACTTAATTATATGGCTAAAATAATTAATTGGAGACGGTTTAATTAGCAAAAGATTTTTATTCATGAAGGCCATAAAATATTTAAACAGTTTTTAGAACACTTTGTATGCAATTTGTGAATTATTATTAGCACTGCTTGTTTATACTAAGTACTAAATGGGAATTTTACAAAGTGCTCCCATTAAGTAGAACAGTTTAAGTTGGGTATTTCCATGCCTATAAATAAGGGGTAGCTTCTTATCACAATCATTCGATCGCAGCATGTTGACTCCGTGTAAATTTGTCGGTTCACACTTGGGTTTTCGGACGGATGAACTAGCCTCCACTGAGATTGGGTTGGGTCTTCATTCGAGGCCCAAACAATTGATGCAATCAATAGAATAACATACTACATAGTCGGCGTCTTGTTAACATTATGCAATATGCTTCTTTTTTCTCGGTCTTGGCTCAGCTTGTTTCCCAGCCCGAACATCCGCAGTTGATGATGTGTTTTGTTTTTTCTTCTTTTGAACCTTCTTTTTTCGCACTTCGTTTATTGCATCTGCTGCATAAATCAGCATCCGCTCAGGTTGTTGTTATCGTCGTTGTTATTGGTGTGTTGTCGCTGTTATTGTCGATCTTGTTGCGGCCTTTAGTCATTTTTGCCACAGTAGCGGGTTTTTCTTACATGCATTTCCTGCGCGCCCGTGACCTCGACAAGTTCAGGCTTATTCCACGAAGCGATCCACCTTTTTCTCATTAACAAGCATGGATCGTTAATTGGGGGTAATTTAAGACAAGTAGCTCGTGAGATTCTCTCTATGCAAACGACTCGCAAGAATGGACTTTGATTGACAGTTTTATGGCGACCTTCAGTGACTAATTCAACTGATCGATCGATCGATCGATTCATCCAATTTCAAACAGATGATCAAGCTCAATAGGCATCAATCTGAAGTTATGTTATTCATTTTTTCACCATCCATTTCCATAATGTGATGCATAATATGATATCAAAAAAAAATCAAAGATCAAAATATCAAAATGTTGAAAACATTTAAACAAGATCACGCGCTTCAAACGGCGGAAGCCTCCGATAAGCAACAGCAGTAAAAACAACTTGAGATCTGTCTAAACAAAAATTCAAAGAAACTGAAACCGAAACTGAAATTGAAGCTTCCGTGAATCAAAATAAATTCCAAATACGAAAAAAAAACCGAAGCAAAAATGATAGAAAACAAAATGAGTAAAAAGCAAAAAAAAAGAAACTCAACTTCAACAATGAAGATGCTAATTGCCAAGAAACTAAACCAAGAAGAATTAAGAAATAAAGCGCAGCGAATATAATCAATCTGTGAAGCTATAAATAAAACCGACACCAGAGACACTCTGTATCTATCCATGCAGTATCTACCACTACACTATGCATGCAGCTGACCTTAGCATGAGTTATGATAGATAGTATATGGAATATGTTTTATGGTTTTGGTGGAATGGAATTCAATGGGAACAAAATTGAATTGAATGGGATTCCATTGGATGCCGTCCGATTGAATGATTTGGTTCACACATGCGGTTTTTTGCTCTAGTATAATTAGATTTGCACGGGTTGCTCGAACAATACTCAAAAATAAATTGAAAATATCATAAGTATTAAATATTTCTTGAGCTTACATTAATTGAGCAAATAAATCATGTTTGATATGTTCTTAACTATTTAAAAATCGAAAATACTAAATAAAATACTGTAATAAATAAGACGATAATATGTCTAGCCTCAAGTCTCGAAGAGTGTTTAATATGATATACAAATTGTTCAATATATATGCAATATTTGAGTTAACTTAAACATAACAAATGAATCATATTATTCGTTATATCAAAAATCGAAAAGATATTTAAAATATTTCAAGAACTTTCAGAGTAAACATGAATATACGAAATGAATCATATTATGCATCATCTTCAGAAGAATTCACAAGTGGAAAAGATCCCCAAAACATATTTAAATGATAGCTTAGTCGCCTTAGTTGTGTCGATTGTCGATGGTTTAAAGTACACTACTAATCCAATTCTCGTGCAACGTGAAGCGCGTCAAGTCTTTTCGGCTCGTAAAAGCACTCATCAATTAGTGAATGACCCTCGTGAGTGAATAGAGTGAGTATAGTTCCGAACTATAAACACTGAGATTTGTTTCGAGGCGCATCTATAGTATTCAGAATTCACAGCTTTAGCATTGAGATAGATGCGCGATGAGTCGCCGATGGATGGACCCAAGAGGTGAAGATGCTGTGCTGTACGATGCGAAGCTCCAACTGGGAATGCGTGAAGGACAACGCGTAATATGAATGTGAGTGTGAGTGCCAGTGTGAGTGCGAGTTTGAGTACGAGTAATTGCAATTAGTAATGTAAGAAGCTCTGTCAGTCTGTCTTTTAAATGCCTTTTAAATGCCTTCGCTGATGATATGAAATGTTGCCAAATGTGGCCCCAAGCGGCCGTCGTCGCTTCATTTACACATTAGTTGAAATTTAAATTTACACACACACACTCTACACACACGAACACACACACATACACGTATGCAATTATGTACATTTAGTTTCGTTGTTTCGTTTATTTGTTTGAGTTTCTGTTTGAGTTTGGCATCGGCTTTTGTCAAGCGCGACAACAAAAAGTGATTGGCAACAAATTAATCAAGACCTTGCGCAGAGACGAACCAAGACCAAGTCGGGCGCACACACACATCGACATACATACATACATACACTCAATACATTCAATACAGATACATATTGACAGATATCTATGACTCTGACTGGTAGAAGAGTTCCCCCGATCTGAGTGAGATTACGCAATGGAAAATGATTGATGTCTGCAATTTGGCGCATCTGTGTAAAGCGACAGCAGCATCTACAACAACAACAACAACTCGCTGCAATTGTTGTTGCAGTTGCTGCGGCGGCTGCTGCTGCTGCGACACAAAAGAATTAAGTGCCCAGGCACATTTTAAATTCGTCACGGAAAACGTGACAAAAATTTTCATATGCGCGAAAAGTAAAAAAAAACGAGTTGGCGCATACAAAAAAAAACTCAAATACACAAGAGTTTTCGAATTGAGATGGTTGCAAAATTTGACACACATTTCGCACAAAGAACAAACAGTCAGCTCAGTCAGCTTAGAATCTTTCCACTGCAAAAAGTATCTTTATCTTTATATACCCGCCAGCTCTAACGTAGAAGGATATTACAACTCTATGGTAATTGAATATGTATGTAGCACTTAGACAAAGGCATTGCCAAGCCTTCAAAGTGTATATATTCTTGATCAGTGAGTACTTATGGCTGTTTGTGCTTGTATGAACACCTAGAACTAAGAAAATATGAGAGTTAGGGCTACCAAATTTAGGGATAATATTTATATCTAATTACTCAACACAAGTAAAGTTGTTGGAACTGTGCCTTGCCTTCTTGCACCCCATAAATCGAAATAAAATCAATAGAAATTGTTATTTTAAAGTTAGAATGTTTATTTTAGGTGTATACAATTATTATCGTTATTTAAATGACTTAAATAAATATGGTTATGATTGTATAATAAGCATAGAAGTTATTTAAGAAGAGCTTGTCAAGCTTTGGTTATCAAGTATATCAGAGTCAAGCACATTCGACTGTAGCTTCCCCACTAGTTGTGTTTTGTGTGTTTATGAATGAGCTGGCAACTTCGGTTTGGTGCGCTCTATATGCATATGCTGCCGTCTCGCTTGCACGCCTGAAACAATGCAACATAAACAAGCCGCTGGCTAATTGCATAAGAACAACGAACTGCGAACTGCAAGCTGCGATCTGCTGCTGCGCACTGCATCATTTAGAATCTGTTGGCAGCCAGTTAAGCCCGGCCCGGTTGTCTAATCATCGTTCATAAATCTGACAAATTGCTTATATAACAGCAAATATAAAAGGTGGGTGTGTGCGCATTATGATGATTATGATGATGATGCTGCTTAGGGGGCAGATGCGGATGTGGCAATCCATAAATTTCAATATCTACTATAGATTTGTCTATATAGAATGCGCTGCATATGCAACAGACTTGGCAATTTTGCATAATTTGTTCGCTGTGTTTTACATTCCGTTTTCAGTTTTACATCATCATCAGCTGCGACGTCGTGGAGGAAGTTGCATATTTATAAGCTAAGCTTTTTTTACTATACATTTTATTCATTTTGCATTTGTGTCTCGCTCTCGCTCTCTCTCTCGTATTGTCTTCCTCTCTGTGTGTCATGCTTATGAAATCAATTGAACATATGTTGGGCTGTGCATGCGATGCCCATAAATCAGAAGTGCTTAGTCAGGCAAATTGTACATGCCCAGCACACACACACACACAGGAACTCATGCCTACATTTTCATGTTCCGTTTGATGAGAACAACACAAAAGACTTAGGCAACGAACGCGATATTTGTGTTCCCAATTGTGTGGGGAGGTCTACATACTACACATTGGGCTGAAAAGGTCTACAAAGTACTTAGCACAGTAGTTACTATCCCAGCACTCTCGTGTTGGCTCATGACTCAGTACAGAACTCTCGAGCCAACCAAATGTCGGCAGTAAAGTATGCTTATAAAAAGGTTTCAACAGCCCCTTAGCATATTTAAAAACCAAAATGAAATATTATGGCATAATAAGCTGCTAAAAAATGAAGAAAACAACAAAATTATAGCCAGCAAATAAGCAAAACTAAAATATAATAAAATATCATGGTAATATACGATGGTAAAGCGGTAAGAAAACTACAAATTATGAGCAGCTGTAAATACATGCACATAAATGAGGTTTTATTGTTCAAAGTGTTAGGGAATTTACACTGGAGATAAATCTAAGCAAGTTGCTCAACTCAACTCAACAAATCTTGGGAAAACTCTGCCAAGATAATCTTCACAAATATCTTAAATCTCTCGTTCGTTTGTTTCCCATTTTTTGAATACTATAACAACCACTTTGAATTCAACACTTTTCTTATCTTGAATGAATCTCGCACATTATTTTCGGTCCATCTCCAGTCAAAAGTTGTTTTAGATTTGTCAAACAAATGAAAGATTTTCTACAAAATTTAGTTTTTGGTTTGATTCTTATTTTTATTGATGTTCCACTTAAGTTAATTCTAATCAATGTGGTTTATGCCTTATTCCTTACCAGAACAAGTTTTCCACCTTTTTTTGTGCCAGATTCTACTTTCAGATCAACTTTTTGAAATTATCGTAAAAATTTCGTATAGATTTTTTGATAAAAATGAACCCATTTAACCCAGAGCACATGTAAATGTCCGAGCGAATTTCTGATCCCACACACAGACACGCATGCAAATGACTTGTTGTTGCTTCCCACACTTGAGGCGCATTTATCAAGAAGAAGATGGAGACCAACGACCCAAACGCTTGACCCACCAGCCTTGGTTGTCTTGCACAAAAACAAATACAAGTACAAAAACAAAATAAAAATACCCAAAAAATATCCAAAAGAAATACTCGGCAAATTAAGCAAACTGCAGGCGTTGCATGTGCAGCAGCAGCAGCATCAGCAGCAACAACCAAAAGTTGAATTTTGTTGCAACGCACTTGCCACACCTCGCCGCGCGTCGCTAGCGTTGATTGCGTTCTGTAAAGTTCATGGGTCGCTGCTGGCCGTTTGCTACACGTCGTCTTTGTTGTTGTTGTGTAAGTTGTTGCAGTTCGCTTCAGCTTAACAGTTTCAGGGTTGCCGGGTTTCGTTTCGTTTTTCTAGTATTTTTTTTTCATACTCATCAACAACTGCGTCAGTTGTTGGCGTTTTGGCGACCTCATCTGTCAACAGAATTAGAAGCGACAACAGCAACAACAACAACTGCAGCAGCAGCAACAACTGCAACAACTACAACAACAACAGCGAAAATCCCAACAACAGTGTAACCACAGTTCAGTCGGGCCTGAGTTGTCACATGATGATGGCCTACGGCCGCACCGGGATTTCACTTTGAGAATCGACTTGGAGATGCCCAAGTAAAACTCAAATTATTATTGTTATTACATTTTTAAAACACACAGACACACACAGCAACAACTACAACAACGACCCGTCCGACTTGTTGTAGTACGCGGTCAAACAAGTGCACTTTAGAAATTGCTCGTAAATCATAAAACAAAAATCTCAGCCAACTGAAACGAGCCGAGTTTGAAAAATGTTGTACGTACAGACACATGTAAAGAGACTTGAAGAAGTGCTAAGTGCAGACATTGTCATTATCATGAACATAAATATTATTTTTATTTATATTGCGTTTACAATGCACATTCGCACAGTCTTAATACAGTACACAGTGTTGACTGCGCACTCAAGAACAAAGATTAAATAAAGACAATTTTAATGCCATTTAAATACTATTTTTATAATTCAAATGATTAAATTTTTATTCATTTTTTTATTTATTTTACAAATTTCCAGTTGTATTGCACATATTCGTGGCGCTGCAGCTGCCTTAATAAGCCTGGTATGCTGCACATCAAAATTTGCCAGAGCAGACAGTGTTGCTGTTGTGCTCGATTTACTAGTAATTTGGTAGTTTTGATACGCATCAGTGTAGTAGTACTATTTAGTAGTTTTTTGTCTACTGCAAATCAAAGTTTCCCAGTGCAAACAGTGCTGCCGTTGTGCACGTTTTGCTACTAAATTTGGTAGTTTTTACGCGTATCAGTAGCATAAAGTAGTTCGTCTTTTTTTAGCACATGCATCGAAATTGTGCAAAAAAAAATACGCTAAGACACACTCACACACACAGAAGAACTGATAGCAAGGGAACATAAACAGAGATAATCTGCTAAATTGTTAATTAACTGTATAAATAAATATAAATTGATAGATAATGCGCTTTGCAGACAGACAAAGCAAACATAAAGGAAACTAACAAAGAGTAGTAAAAAAAAAACGGAGCTGCCAGCCCTGAGCAACAGCAAAAGGGAATTGATTTTTACTGTTTGTTATTTAGAAGTTCGACTGTGAGTATATTTATATTTGTGTGTGGAACCTTTTTGAATTCGGCCGCAGTTCAAGGGCAAGCGAAAGGCTTCTAATTTTCAGATGCTTCAAGAACAGCCGCAGTCAAAAAAGAAGTTCAGTTCATTAAAATGGATACGGTTATGGATAGGTATATTAATTAATGCATAGCGACTCGTGCCAAGCTCCGAGATAACTAACAACAACGACGATCGCGCAGCGCCGCGCAGTCGCAATCGGACGCGGCTTCGGACTCAGATTAGAGCTGGGATACTATCGATAGTTGGCAAATTTCAAGTTTTCGATGTTGTTTTTTAGCAAAATGGTCAATACTTTCGGGTTAGTGCTTAAAGAGCCAATTAAATACAGAATCACGGAACCCACAATCAGATCAGTCAAGCCTGGTTTTGTAAATATCTCCTCAAAAAATACACTTCCCTGATTTTCCATCCTTAGATTGCTTGTGATTCCAAGAAGTCTTTTCATATTTAAAGCCACCAAAACGCGTTTTTTGCCTATAATAAAAGTAGTATTGAAACCAAAGAGTCGATAGTGGTTCATCCCATAAATATTCTTCGATATATTTGAAACTATCGTGATTGGCAGGCACAGCTCTAACTCGGATTCAGTGCTGCTCTTAACAGTTTAGCGCGGCTGCTGGTGCTGTTGATGATACCAGTACCAGTTTGCCTCAACCTTGAGCAAGTAGCAAAACAACAACAACATTTTCGTACCCAGTACCAGTGCCAGTACCCAAGCTCCGCTGCCGCTACCGCCGTCGCCACCGTGAAGAGCACTTCTTAAGCCATCCGCGCTCATCCGTTCGTCTGTCCGTCCGTTCGTACCATCTCATCTCGGTAGCAGTGTGGACGCGGATGCGAAAAAAAAGTGAATGTAAAACTAAAACCACTTGATGACGTTGTCCGCGCGTCGTCCGAGCGCGTGACAGAACAATAAACTAGCTAGCCGCTTTTATTTTTTTTTTGGCATGTGACTGGTTCCGCTGCGAACTTCAACTGATATTTGGATCTGTTTGGGAACGCACTACCTGCCCATCCATCGGTGCAGTCGGACCGACTGGTCTGGCCATGACTTTGATGGACATGTTATGGTGTTATTGATATTGTCCGATATCCACTGAATAAGAATGAATGAAACTGGCCAGGCTAAATGCTGTTGTCGCGTTTTTAAAAAGTTGTCTTGTTGTAAGTGGCGACTGGTTCTTTTGTGCAGTTGAAGAGGGCACACAACAAAGCTCAAAATAAAGTAGTATAAAGTTCATTCATGATTTTAAATGACTCTGTTTACAAATAGATAAATTATTTGTATCGATTTAATTCTTAATCGATAATTACCCTACATTTTGAAATTCCCAGCAGCTTTAAAGACCAGAGGGTCAAAACAATCACAATGGACCAGGGATATATCAATCAATAGTCAAATTAATTATGTATCGACTAAATTCCTTATTTTCAGCAACCGAAGATAAAAACAATAGATGTAGCCCTGGTATTTGTGTAATTAGGTAGAGAAAATGAAGTCTAAATGAAGTAAAGATTAAGTGTTTTGCATTTATCAAGCAACTTCCAAGAAAATCTCACACCTTTGTTCACTTCAGGTGTTTCATTTGGTGTGAATTTCATATTTGGCAATTTGTCAAATATTTGCAGCATTCCCAAGATGATGCTGACCTCTCTTATTACAGCTTTGCTTGCAGACAAATATAAATATTAATTGAAGCCACGTTCGGGAACAGCCACCAGTGCTGCAAAGCTAAATTATATTATATTAGCTAAATTATATTACAGAAAAGCTGAATTGTTTAAAATGCAATAAATTGTTTGGATTTTCCGTTATTAAATAAGCTAGATGGATAGCAACCAGTACTGACCGAGGTTTTAAGCCAAATTAAACGTAAAAAGCTAAGTGGTATGAAACTGCAATAAGAAAAAGCTGATTGCGTGGGGTTTTCGTTATTAAAAAAGGTGGAGGGAGCAATTTTTCTAGATTTTGTATCGCAAATGCATTTGAAAAAAGTCACTTACGGAAAAAGAGCTAAATTGTCAACACTGACACACACAAAAGCTTTCCAAGCAGTGAACCCAACCAACATTTAGCGAAGACATCAACCCAAAAGTTAGCACACTCAAATCTATGGCTAGCTCACTCTAGCACACACAGCGCATGCAAAGTACAGTATGTTTGTCCTGCTCTGCAACGCGTTTTGAAATCTACAAAAAGCAGCTGCCTGAAATTGCTGCGCGCCTGTTAAATGACGCGCGATACAACAAATCGCACTACACAAATTTACTGTCATTGTTTGAATAGAAGAAGAAAAAACACACTCGCATGCGACAGGCCAACGAGTGCTTGTGTGTTGTGTGTGTGTGTGTGAAAGACACATTGTGTGGGGTCTTTGCATTATGGTAGCCGTTGCTATTTTCCCAGCGAGAAGAAAACTTGGCGCCCACTTGTTGCACTCGAGAACTGTGTGAACTCCTGCTCTGCCCTGCCCCAGCTCCATCCAGTCCACCCTTTTTTGAGGGATGAGAGAGACAAAAAGCCAATTACAGATGCCGACCGCCAATTTAAGCTGCCGCGCCAATAGGCCTGTGCGCAATCATCGAATAAAACAGCACCAAACATAGGAAGGTGCAGGCAAAGGGGGGCACGCAAGGAACCGTAATGGCCAATGCGATATGATTTTCAACTCCACCCACATCATTTGCCAGTCCTGTGTGCAGGAATGCAACTGGTAATGTATACATAAGTTCATAAGTATATATGTACATATGTACAACAGGTGTGTCTGTGTGTGTGTGTGAACTCGGACATTGTGTAGCCGATTACAAGTTCGCTCACTCGTGTGCAAATGTCATGGGGAGGCAACGATAATATGAATAAATGATGTGACACACTGATAAATGCAAAAGTGCTATAAGTGTGTGTGTAAGACAAATCTGTTTGTCTAATTGTTGATTATTTAATTGCTATAACTAGTTTAAACATTACATAAAATATCACAAATAATAAAATGTAAACTAATTTATTTACAATATATATTATACGCCTGTTTTATTTACAATTTTTGTTTAGTCTTATTAAATTGAAACACGATAACTCTACTCAAACTCTTTCTCTCTTCACACACACACAAATGCACACATATTATTTATGCATGTATACAAATATGAAAAAGTTAAAAAGTTGCGGCGTAATTAATTTTGCAGTAACTTGTATTATTATTACTTGTACTTGTATTATACTTGCACTTGTATTACTATTTAAGTTAAATTTGAAATAGTTAGTCTCATTTTATACTTGTAAACAATTCAATTTTGTTCTTATTTATAGGTCATATTTTACTCCACATTTCACTTTATTTCGATTTCATAGCACAATTTGTCAATCATCCACATTGCAACAACAATGACCAATGCAAATCAATTGTGAACTCCACCCACACACACACGCGTACACAATGCACTGCCTGTTGCTGTATTATTCCGATGTATACACACTTAAAGCATTGCACAAGCGCATCAATTATTCTAAATTGCAACAAGGTTTGTCGAAGAGGTTGCCTGCCTTCCTGCCTGCCACCCTGCACGCCCGCCCCGTGCCTGCCAATATCTGTTCGCGGGCCAGTTTCGAGTTCTGATTACTGGCCATTGGGCCGGTCTTTATCCCTCTTTAAAGCATTTCTGGTTGGTCTGCGCCTGTCGCACCAGTCACAGTAACAGTAACAGCTGACTGCTGCTCGGCCGCTGCTATCATTTAAAAACAATACAGCGACACACACATAGTCACGCTGTGTGCGCGCGTTTGTGTGTGTGTGCGTGTGCGCGCCAAGCGAGAGCAGCTGAGAGACGGCAGCCAATAAGAGTTGCCATCCAACTATATCATGGCAAGCACCTGCGGTGTTTGCTGCGCGCCTGATGTTCGGTTTGTGCAATTCGACAACACAAAATTTTCGAAGTTCCACTGGGCGACGGCTCACCAACCAATAAAGCGATATTCTCAGGGGCGTAGTCAGAAATTGTCCGCAGGGGGTGTTTCTTTTCGTTGACCACAAAAGGTGGTGAATTTGTACTTATCTATTTATATTATATTTTATATTTATTAATGTTGTTTTATTTGAGTTCTATTTTCATTTTATTAATTGTATATATTTTTGTTTTATTTATTTATTTAATGTCGACTAAGGTCGGTATTTAATTATTACAAAGAATAAGATGGAGTTAAATTAAGTTAATAATGTATAAGAGGTTTAACAAGTTAACAATGCTAAACAATAAATAAAATTTTTTAAAAATATATAGATTATATTTTCAAGCAAATAATATATAATTTTCATACGCACTAAATAGTACTACCCTTATGTGTACAGGCTTATTAATGTAAAATATATCTCTACAATTTCCATTCAGTGAGTATTATTAATTTACTCTACCAATTACTAATTTAACGGGGTTGAAGGGTTGACCCCTCCTTCACACGTCACTGGTTTTTCGTATTGAAACTGCGCTGCAACCAACCACCAACCAAAGCAGCGGCAGCAGAAGGCAAAGGAAGGCGCTGACTCAGCATTTAATTTCGTTTCTGCATGTGCTATTGTATTTGTATGTGTGCATGTGTGTGCGGACGAGTGCGAGTCGAGTATGCGGTTGATTGTGTTTGCACCAGTGTATGTATGTGTCTGATTCGTGACGTTGCTGCCGGCGAGACGCGCGTGTATCGGTTTGTTGTCGACTGTTCGATAGAGCATCGTCGTGCTGCTGGCCGTTTATGTTCGCCTGGCTGAAATATCGGTAGTTTTGCTCGCCGCGTGACGATGGCGCGTGACTTGACATCGCCATTGATTGGAATCGGTATCGATAACGTGACGCAAATGAGCGCCGGTTGGAGTTGGATATTTGATAAATAATTAAAATAATTATAATTTAATGCTGCCCAATTGGGAGAACCGTGAAGTTATATGATAACCCCAAGTTATTCCATATTTTAACTGACGGGAAATGTGCACTGTATAACTGAGGAACAGATCACATTTTATGCTGTTGTACCTGTTACATCGATCAGTTAATTTTAAGCATATTTTATTTGTTTGAATAGCCTGCAACTCGATTATTATTACATGCATATAAAGCGAACACGTGTGTATCGATATAATAAGAAGACAACGCTTTGAATTGATTATTTTGATATATCAGATATCGAGTATCTTTCTTTGACTCCGATCAACCAAACTAAACTACGAAACCTTTCGTAGCTGATTATCAAAGGTAATCAAAGGTAACCATTAATCGTGTTTCGATAGCACGACGTGACACGATGTACTCAAATCACTCACGGAGAGCGCCATAGACAGTGTTTACTTATCTCACGTCAGTCCCCCCTTTCCACAAAAAAACACAATTTATTATTTGCTAATTTGTTTATTCTTCACATATGTATAATTTATGTTAATTTCATTCTCTCTTATTCTCTTTGCTTTGCATACTTTGTTGCATTTCTCTCATGTCATATGTCCATTTGTTGTTGTTGTCGCTTGCCATGCGCTCTTTACATCGTATATCATAAAACTTATAGTAGATATCCTTTTCAAATCTTAAATTCAATTGCTTTAACTTGTAAGTTGTTGTTGTTCTTGTGAAATAGAAAACTATTATATTTGTTAATTGAAATATTTGTATTTCTTGAGTTATTTTTATATATTTTATTTTGTTTTTGTCTTTATTTTCTTGTTTGTAGTATTGGCTATCAATATTTTGGCTTGTTGGGTCGATCGATCAATCTTCTTCATCATTATCCTCATCATCATCCTATATCATAAGTATGTACGAACGTATGTATGCATGTATATGTATATAATGATGTAGTTATGTTTTGTATGTTGTATATTGCAGGACATGAAACTTAAAGTTGTATTGGTTCAGTGAGTTTTGCATAAATAGACTTTGCTCTTCTTCTTTCGATTTCATTTTGCAAAAAGGGACGGTAAAATTACAATAAAATCATTGTGAAATATATGTATCAATGTTTTATGTAAGCAGAACCTTCTTCTCTGGTCTGCTCTACATAAATTCTCATAAATAATTTCTATTTAGGCAACAACTGTCATAACACAGTTCTTCTCTCTGTATCTGTGAGTGGACGATCAGTGTGTTGTGTGTGAGTGTGTGTGAGTGTGTGTCTTAAATATAAATTCAATTTAATGGCTCGGTAAATTTACACAATATACGCCTTGGTATATTTTAATTTTTTTTTCACTTTTAAATTTTTCTGCTGATCTTTTTCCCATCAGAACAAAACACAAATTGAAGCAACACACAATTTTGTTGGGTAGTGTAAAAACTGCTACGATTTGTTAACGGTAATCTCTGCTTAAAACGTGCTCTATAGAACGCTACGTGTGTGTCTTTAATTAGCTACTATAATGATAATAATAATGTTAATAATATTAGTTTAAACATTAACGCTTTGTTTGCTATTTTACGTGTGTGTGTGTTGGTTAAGCTGCTTGGTTAGTCATAATAGAATATTCTATTTTAAAGGCTGTATTTCTAGGCAAATCAAGTATAGCAGCTTGACTCCTCCGCTGCATAAACAAATACGATATGTGGAGCTATAAATCGATAAAACTGAAAACAATTCATCCTATAAAACAATCACTTAATTGGGTAAAGATATATCAAATTTGATTTTTTTTGTTTGATTTTTATTAATTATATTAAATAATAATGCACAAAATTATAAGCTATTTTTCTTTGTTTGCAAACAAAAAAAAACTAAGTTTTTTCCTCTTCCTACAAAAATTAATAATTTACTATAATTTCAATTTTCCAGGCGAACGACTCGAGAGGATCCGCACAATAAATACAAAAATGTTCGTCTTTAAGACGCAGCCCATTGCTACAAATAGTACAATAGTTGCATACCATATATATATGCTCATATATACCATATAAGTATATATGCATGTTCTGTATAATTTACATATTTTACGGGCCTCCTTAGCATTGGTAGCTGCCAGAGTAGACAAAGGTTTTCGTTTTGAAAATACTTTTTCATTTCAGTGTTTATCAGGCCAATTAATACATGGTGTTTCCATTTGCCAATACATCAATATCATATAGATCATATCTTTAATTTTCTTTCTTTCTTCTTTTCTTGTAATCGTTTTAGAGTTCGCTTGCGCACAGCGTTGATAACAAAAATCAAACAATCAACGCGGAAAGTTAACAAAACTTTGGAACTTAAATCGAAAAATACATATTATGTTCGTTCTTATCTTCATCTTGGTTGTATATATAGAAAAATACAATTATTTATGTTTTGATATTGTTGTTGTTTTTGTTAGAGTGGTACATTGTTGATGTTGTTGTTTGTTTGTTTAATTAAATTAATTGGACGTTTAAGTAACTAACCGTTAATAACTTCTTCGTCTAACTAAACTCTCAATAAATACAAAATAGAAACAGATACAAATAGTTATCGTTATAGAGTATATATAGGACAATAGCTCTAGCGTTTGTTCTACAAATCAAATACATTTTCAGTATTTTTCTGAGGGGTTTTTACTGTAGTTCTTGTTGTTGTTGTTGTAGTTGCTGCTGCCCATTTATGTTTTTTTTTTATATATTCCTCACGAATTTACAACTTAAGCAAAGTATAAACTAAAGCCAAAAGCTTACGCTGCACGCTGATTTTATGTTAGAAGGGATTCGCATTGCTGCTCGCCGGATTTCTGCTCGAGGGGCGTGTGCTGAACGAGGATTTGCCACTGGTGCCGCGTTGCGGTGCCATCGGACGGCGGACATGACGCATTTCGCTGTTGGGGGCAATTTCAAAATGGGAAACGTTTTCATTAGTAAATTTGGAAAAGAACAAGCAGTAAACAAAATGATAAACAAAAAGAATAATGTTAGTTAAAAGCAAACAGAACTTAGTTTTATTTGGGAATATAATTTAGGGTTTTCTTGTGTTTCTTTCCTCTATGGTTTGTTAGGCATTTTGCAGCAGCAGGTTAGCAGGGGTTCGGGTCTTGCGCACATGCAAACACGTTTGCCACAATGCAGCAAATGCTTACCAAGGTGCTCGGAATTCAGTCGGGATACGTTTTCATATTTGGGGAAGTATTTGTACAGGGTATAGACACAGGGGGGGGGTATAGTTTACTTTGTGTGTGTTTTACTTTCTAACGACCCAAATGCACCCACCGATCCATTTCCATTTCTTCCAAACGCTGCGTGAGCGCCAACTTCTGCTGCACAGCCAAACGCAGCAACTGATTGAGGGTCTTCTTCTCCTCCTCGGCAGCCTCCAGCTGGCGATTCAGATCATCCACCTGGGTAACATATTCCTCGCAGCGTGCAGCGAACATGGCGCGCAGACCTAAGGAAGAGATGAACAGAAATGAGTAAGACAAATTACAATTATTAAATATCTTCTCTTCTTACTGGAGAAGGTGGCTGCATCCTCCTTGAGCAGACGCAGCTCGTTGCGCAGCTTGGACATGGTGTCACTGACAATGATCTTCTCGTTCTCATACTTGGACTTGAGATTGGTGAGTGCCACCTCGGCGGTTTGTTTATTGGACTTCAGCACATTGCGCAGTGTGCCGATCTGTTCGCGTTTCACGGACAACAGACTCTTGAGCTTGACAATTTGTTCCTGCAGCTCTTCCAGCTCCTCAGTGTTGCCCTTCTCCACAGCTGCAAAGAGATAAATGGAAGATGGTTAAATGGATATTTAAAGAAAAGATACTGATGCTTCGACTTACGTTCACCTCCTTCGGCGCGCACTTTGTGTTTGTTCAGATCGATTGTATGCTCCACGGCGGTCTTGAGATGCTTTATCTGATCGCTAACCGTATCCACATATTTCTTAATCTCCACCGAATCGGCCAGACCCTGCAGATCCTCAACGATTTGTGGGCGTGCAATGAAAACGTCCGATTTGAACTGCGACTGAATGGCGCTGAGGGAATCGTTCTCGAAGCTAGAAGAAATATATACAAATTAATAGAAATATTTAGATTATAGTATACTCCAGAGAGACCCACCTCATGTCGTCGTTCTTGTGATCGAGCAGCACACGCGTTGGTGTCTCCCCGTTCACCGTGCAAACAAGATGATACAATTGCGCCAAATCATCGCTGAGTGCAACCAGAGTGCTGCGTGCCGAGCCCAAACTCTGTCCAGCATTCTGTGAAATGTGCGTTAGGGTTTGCACATCGCTCTGTAGATCCAATGACTTTTGCTCGCTGTTGAGCAGCTTGTTCTTCAAATTTGTAACCTCGTTGCGCAACGTTGTTGTTGCATCTGTGAAGTTGAGACCCTTCTGCAGCTCAGCAATGTCAGTCTTGAGGCCATCGATCTCCTTGGCAGAGAGCGTAAACCAATTGGCATATTGTGAGATAATCGTACGCAATTGTTGCTGCAATTGCTCTTGCTCCTGCTGCTGATCACCTGCACCATCGATCGCCTTGGAATCCTTTAACTCAATCTGTTTCTTTAGCTGAACCAACGAGTCAACATGTGCAGCCAACAGTGCCAGACGTGACATAAAGTTCTGTAGCTCATTTTGTGACTTATCCAAACTACTTTGTGCCTCACGCAAATTGGTGGTCAAATGCGACTTCTCATTCTCCATGCCCTCCAGTTGTTTCTCCAGTTTCTTCAACTCATTAAGGTGAATCTCAGAGAAGAGATCACATTTGGTGCCATCTGGTGACTTCAGTTCAGTACTCAAATCCGCTTCGAGACGTTTCAATGCCAAATTCTCTTCCTCGCCATCGGAATTATTGCTGGCATTATCCTCCATATTGCTGCGTATGCTATAGGCCAGATTGCTTATATGATACATGGATTCGCGATTCAGATGACCATCGAGCTCCTTTTTCAATGCATATTTCGCCTCACGTTCCCCCTGCAGTGCCTCGAGTGCCTCCTCCATTTGTTTCTCAGCGATTTTCTTAAGATTCGCCAACTCATCGACCTGTTGATTGAGCAGCTCCACCTCCTCGGTCAGGCGGCGTATCTCATGTTTGGCACCTTCAAATTCAACCTGGAAATTCACAAAGAAATTACAAATTGCTGCAAGGATGAATCTCATATTGTACACTTACCTGAGAGCTGCGCAGACTAGAGACCTGCTTCTGCAGCGATATGTTCTCCTCCTCCAATTCAGAGTATTCGCTAAGCATGCGTGTCTCGCGAAATTTCAAATCTTTCAGCTCGGATTTGAGACGCAGTCGCTCTGCCTCATTGTCACTCTTGTCGCGACCAATATCAGAGTTCTCCTGCAACATGCGATCCCTTTCGTTGCGCACTCGCTCCAACTCATGACGCAGCTGCTTGCTCTCGTTCTCCAGATCAAGGATTTGCAGATTGAGCGATGTCTCACGCGCCGCAGATTCATTGAGCAGCGCATCCTCCTGTTCGATGCCCGTTTTGTTGGTCACCTTCTGTGAGGTTTGGAATTTTGTGAGGGCCTGCGAAATAAAAGAAGCAAAAGAAGTTGGGGTTACAACTTTGTACTATCTAATTAAATGTGGGTTACTTTTGTATATGCACGACTATATGATACGCTGTAAGAAAAGAAGCATGAGATGGTATGAGATGATATCATTAGTTTATGCGGAGATCTGCAAAAAGATTTTTTGGTATTCTTTATAAGATTAAAACTCTGCAACCTTTAAAAGATGCTCTATGCCTTTCAAGGGCTGTCTAAGGGCGTGGGCAGAGCAACAGTAAAAACATCTAGTTTTATTTTCAGTTTTACATCAATTTTCCTCTACTGCATCAACGTTATATAGGCAAAGGTCATGGTTATAAAGTTCATACACTTTTGAATATAAACGACTTTTTGATACGATGTAAGAGAACTACGAGTATACGAAGAATGGGATAGCTTCATTGCTTCGCTCTCTATAATGTGTACGCAACTTTTATAAGACTTTAAAGAGTAGTCAAGTAAACTTTAAAACGAAAACTTTGCATTTCATTTAACTTATTTACTTTTTTTTTTACTACTACTTTCAGACACGTAGTAAACTTCTTACATCAGCTCGACACGGTTAATATATACCCCATCCATTTCAACTGACTATTTTCAGGGTATTACAATCATAAAAGTTGCCAGAGCCTGCCATTTTTATTGCAGTCATTTGCATGTGTAAGTAAAGTAGGAGCAGGCAGGCAAAGAGTGACGGGGGGGAGGAAGGAAGGTAGATGGGATAAACAGTCAGGCAGACAGTGCGAATGGGGGGCGTCACTCACTGGGGAACTTTGCTTGCTGAGGAATGCAACTGGGGGCTGTTGCCGACAACGCCCCATTGGGACTTGGGACTTGGTTACATTTTTCATTAAATGATGAAAATATTTTTACTTTCTTCTTCATCTTTTTTTTGGGGAATATTTCGCTGGTATTTACAATTCTCAGAGATGCAGATTGCAATTGAAACTGTTCGTCTTTATTGGATTTTGGAATCCGCTGTTTTTTCGATGCTCGTTAATTGCGATTGAGAGAGAGAGGGGAAGAGAGCAACGCACGTACTCGTTAGGACTAACGGGTTTAGAACACGCCTCAAACGTGACAAAAAAGGTAAATGTGTGTCTCAGTACACTGTGAGAAAACTAGAAAGGCTTTTTGCTAAATGAATTGCAAATATTTTTGAAAAATAGAATGATAAAATCTTAAGTTATTTATTAGAATTATAAGTATTAATATTTCTTGTTATTATTTTATAAAAATTTCATATCTTTTCTTTCTTTTAACTCTATTATAGTATATATATTTATTATACTAAATTATTATAATCAAATACATTTTTATATTTCTTGCCTTTAACTAATTTCTCAAATATGTACCCACTTTTCTGTCAGTGTAGCTAGAGCATGCGGGCCAAGCCTTTGACGACTGTGCAGCCATAAGGGCTGCGCTGATTGAAGGCATGCGACGTGTCCATATGGCCAGGAACTGAGGCGCACTGGGGGAGGCAACACGTTACTAAAATTGTGGACTGGGAGTGGAAGTGGATCTGTGCTCGGACCGTAATCGTGTTGGGGCTTTAATTGAAATCTCGCCGGGCAGTCGTTGCAGGGCTTTTTTGCTATGGCCATTTGGAGTACGTGCTCTGACCACAGACTGCTGCTGCTGCTGCACAGTAGGGGGAGGATGAGCTGCACAGAGCAAGTCTGCACACAGTGTGGATCTGAATCTCTTTGAAGTGCCTTTTTAAATGTGCCATGTAATTAGCAGGCGGCAATCTTTTGCTTGGTGACAACAACAGCAACAACAAGTAGCCCAAATTGAAACGGAAGTAGTCTGCAAATGCAGCTCTTTGGCCCCAGGACTACTCTCTCTCTCTCTCTTTCTGTCTCTATTTTTCTCTCTTTCTTCCTTTTCCAACCACATAATTATTGTCAAAAGCCTCGTGGCGACGTCGTCGACGCCTTTTGTCGCCTCGCCTCTGCTTCTTCGTTTTTGTAATCTGAATTTAAGCATCGCACAATGTACACACTCCCACATAAACACACACACACACACATAAGCACACACACACATACAAAGTTCTCGCGCTGCTTGAGCTTGTGGCAAGTGCATTTCGTTAATTAGTGTGGATGAAAGACGATGTGGATGAGAAGGCAAACAAAAGACAAGAGAGCCAGCAACAACAACAACAACAACAAAGAACAACAAATAGTCCAAGCTTCTGGAAATTTGAGACCTCATCTTATGCTATACACATTCGAGCACGCCCCAAGTTCTGTTTAGTTCTGCTGCCTGCCTGCCTGCAGTGGCGCCAGCTAGCCTGCAATACAAACACACATGCAAACACACACACACACACACACATACACCCATAATGGGTGCTCCTTTTAATTGAAATGCGAATTGACAGTTTGTTGTGCGACAGCAACTGCCAAAATGTGTGTGGAAACTCTTTGAATTTAGGTTTAGGTTTTGTAAGGTTCTTTAATTAGTTTGTCTTTAGGTACTTTACTAAGTTTAGTTGCAGGAGAAAAGTTAACTTTATAGAAAAGAGTAGTTTAACCAACGTAATATTGTTGCAATTTATACAAAGTCTGTTCTGGAATAGATCTTGGTTTATGGTTTTATGTCTACATAGATTTAATATGAACAGTTGAATTATAATCGATTAAGAACCCAAATAATTATTAATTAAACAAGATTAGAACGATTTTGGAAGCAATTTATGATGCTTGTAGATGGATAATATTTAAATAGAAACTTATTTTCTAATTTTCTAATTTATGTATCAACATAAGAACATATTATAAAACTGTTTCTAAAACTGTTAAAAGTAATAAAAATACATTTAATTTAAATTTAAACTGCTTTAAAAACATCTATAACCTCATAAATCATAACAAATTTTATTTTGTAAATCAAAATCAATATTTTTCAACTGCAATATTTCCTTTCTAAATCTAGCAGAGTATTTAACGAGTCATTTCCTTTTTTTTTCTTTTTGAAAACAATGAAAACTTCAATCGGCATGTGCCATGGCGCCATCTACAGGTCAACAAGCGCAGAACGCAGAAACCACAATAAATGACGCCATGACATGAAAGTTTATGCAAATTAGAAAAGATTTTTAATTAAGTCGAGCAAATATTAACATAGTCGGGCAGCAGAAACAAGAAGAGGGGCAGCAGGAACAGAAGCAAGAGGAGGAGGAGGAGGAGGAGGAGGAGTACTGGGAGTAGCATTAACACGGAAAGCAATAGAAGAGGGAACAACAGTGGCAGCAGGAATGAAACAGGAGATGGCAATGGACATTTTTAGGTGTGTTCTTCCTGTCGAAGCGCACAGCAAACTGCCTGTCTGTCTGTCTGTCCTCTCTCCTGCCTGCAAGTGCAGCACGTTGTGTGTTTAGGTGTGCGTGTGTGTGCTTTGCTGTTTGTGGTTAGATTTGCCGCCCAGAAACGTAGCAGGGAAGCTGCCTCCAATTGTGGCCCGCATCAAATGTGGCAACAGCTGCCGCCGTTGCAATGTTCCACAACACTAAAAATAGAGCAGATTGCCCACATTATGATGAGGGCTAACGGAATTTCGGGGCGACTCATAACAATTTCCCCTGCCTTCCCCCCTTTCGCTTCACCTGCCCGCGTGGGTGTTTTGCTGATAAAGTATGCCATGAATGACTGAGCAGATTGTCGTCATCGTCGTCGTCGTTGGGCAAGCGACAATGGCAACAGCGTCATCAGTGCCCCCTTCTTTCCCCCTCCACTGCACGCCTCTGGAGCAATAACAATCAGCCACAGGCAACAGTGGAAACTGCAAACAAACAACAAGAACAAGAGCGAGAGCAACTGCTGCTGCTTCTCTTGTTGCCTGTCATGTAATTTCTTAACTCACACACATTCCGCACACACACACACACACTCCGCACATACACTTCGCTCACATGGCGGACGCACTTATGGCCTCCATGTCAATGCACGCGTTTGACACTCTCTGAATTTGAATTGTCGCCAAAAGGAAAATAAGCAAACGAAACGCGAAGGAAAATGTATAATTTCAGCATGAAAACTCTGTGGAAAGCGCACAAAGGAAACACAAATTACGCTCTCAACTAAATGGAACACTCAGAAGAAGTTCAGCAAGTCGACGGGGGTAAATACTCTTCTTTATAGAATACAGACTAAAAAAATATCTTTGGAAAGGTCTCATAGGTATAGCATGGTATAATATATTGTAGTATATACATAGATTGATTATTTTTTAACGTTTCAGGGACTATCCTAAGTACTAAACTTGTCCAGGAAATGTAATATTTTCCAAAATCATCTTTAAGTTATAACAGATCGATCTACTAGAATCTATACATGTGTAATTATATTTCTTACTATATTTCTTGTCTAAAATTAAATAAAGTTCTTGTAGAAATTTTCTCCACCAATGTCTATAGTTGTCAGTCTTATTAGATCTAAAGAAATAGAGTATTCCCAGATATATAACTTAATAATAACTAAATAAATAAGAAGACTGACTACCTATAAACTTTGTACTTCTCATTTTCATTTATTCATATTCTCTTGAGTTATTCTTGGAGAATATAATGAAAAATGATTCGATTTACTGCTAATGCGATTCAAAAGCTGACTTGGTCTTGAAATTAAAAAGGGTCTACTCTTATACTGTGTATATATATTGTATTATTTATTATTATTATTATATACTCTATTCTCTGTATAAGACTCCATTATACACCTAATGTACATATGTACATATGTCTACCTATATATAACCTATATGATATAGGTAAAATTCGTATCCTATAGGCTATATCTCCTGTATTACCTCATAAAACAGTTATACCCCACATTGCGTAAGGATATAGTACATACAATATGCTTAAATTGCGCTCTTAACCAAATGGAATATATGAAAAGGGAAGCAAAACAATACACACATACACAGACATAAGTAGACACATGTGTGTGTGTGGTGGCGACACACTTGAGCATCTATTTATGCAAATATGCAGTCGCAGGCAAGGATAACTGTGCTGCAAACTGTTGTGCCACAGTTGTGACTGTTGCATCATTATCTGCATAAAAATCATTTCGTACTTAACAGGCAATCACACACAAGGCGCACAGTCGCGGCACTGCAACTGTTGTTGCAACGGGCAAATTGGCAACACTCCAAGGGGCGCAATGGACCACCAGGGCGACGAGGCAGGGGCAGGGGCAGGCTATACCCGGTTGCAGGTCATAAAGCGCATTCTATGGGCCGAGACGGAAGCCAATCAGCGCCCAAATAAGTTTGGCTGCAAATAAATTGCAGGGCACATCATGGAGACAGTTCTCTGGACTGTACGTTACCCCCCTCTGCCCCTCTCCGGACTGTACATTAACCCCCTACTGCCCCTCTCTCGACTTCAGCTCTGTCTCTCTCTCTTTTTCTCTCTGTGGAGTTAACTGGCAACAGCTTCTCCTCCACCTCCTCAAGCCCCATCTCTTCTGGGGCCACGACAAACTGATGCTTTACATTTTCATTCATTTATTCATTCTCTATCTCTCTTTCCCTCCCTCTTCCCTCTCATCAACATTTTTCCTGCTCATTTCCCTTGCAGGGATAACAACAACAATGAGAATTGCGACTGCAACCAAGTCGGAAACATGTTTTGTCGCTGCTCAAGCGCTGCAGTTAACCCTTGCCCGCCAGACCCCATCTCTCTTGCTTAACCCATGTCATCCTCACTCACTCACATCCTTTGCCCAATTGTCCTTGTTGTTGCTGCTGCTGTTGCCGGATTTGATTGCCGTAGAATTGCAATTTGCGCCAACAGAACAGAGCATCAGCGTCAAATCATTATAATTTCTTTGTCGGGATTTCTTTTTTTTTGCTTACTCTCTTTTCATTTTCCCTTCTCGTTTTGATGTCGCATTGCTGTTGTTGTTGTAATTGCGCAAGTCTGGCGAGAATCCCCCAAGCCACATTTGGGGCTCCACTGTGGTGAAGTTTGCCAACTGGTTTTAGGGTCGTCTGCATGTCTAATTGCAGTAATATCTACTCTAGTTACAATTTATATTCATCCACTTGGGTCATCTACATTCATAAATCTTTTCTTGGCAAAGTGACTGAATGATTAGTTTGGTGTAGTCACTGTTTGTTACTCTGTAGAGAAGAAAAAAGTTTACTCTTCTTTATTTAGCAAACCTCTTCTGTTTTAAGATTTCCTATATACACCACAGAAAGAATATTTCCCTGTATTATTGATAAAGATTATTACATTCAGAGAAAAGTTACATAGTTTGATTGTTCCATTGATCTTTAGAACATTTTTCCAATTGTCCAAAGCCAAGCAAAGCTTCCAACTGAAATTCAACTATATTATACACTCTTCGTTTATAATCTTTAGTTTATAATATACCCCAAAAGATTACTTTATTCCATCTGAAACAAATTTGACTGTCATTCATTCGTATAAGACACATTTTCCTGTTGCTTTTTATGTTTAATAAGCTTTATCTATTTAAAACTTTTTATCTAAAGAAACATTAGCTTTTGTTAATATATTTTAAGAATATTAGAACTAAAAAATTTAAACAAACATGTTTTAATTAATTTACACCAAAAGAAATATTACATTTTGTTTGTATTTTCTTTCAATTTTCTATCTTCAATAAAAACTTATTCTACTTGACAATCCTATAGAGTATTTTCCCACAAGCAAGGCTAAGAACTTTTTAGCCCGCATATTAACCTTTTTAACCCTTGATGACACTATCAAATTTGCACCCGAGCTCAACTAATTTCATGCAACTTTAAAATTCCCTCAGTTTACATAGCTGCCTCCCATTTCCCGCCTACTGTCTGTGTCTCTCTCTACCTACCTCTCACGCTATCTCTCTCTCTCTCTTACTCTGTAAACCCCAGTGCAAATAACGGCATTAATTATTGAAGTTTGTATTAAAAACTTTGGGCTTTGTCATGGGCAAGTTAAGAACAGACTGAATGCAGCAGTAGTCCCGTCCCTCTGGGCAAAATGTCCTTGGCTCTGCCGTCAGGCGAGCCATAAAATATGGTCAACACACGCACATGCACACCCAAACACACATATGTATATCGCTGTGGCATTGCGTTTGGTTTTATGGCTCTTGTTCCAAGTGGGATTTAGTGGGTGCAGTTGTTGGCGGGAGGTGGTTGTAGGGTGCCCACTTTAATTGCCGCCGTTACACACGTTCCGGGCAACATGTGTAGAGCGATGTGCCACGCCTCGTGTCCACCCTGCCAACACCACCCCTTCATTTACCCCTTAACGAGCTGTACAAACAGTGCAAACAAAGCCAAAACAAATGGGCAGCCCCAAAGCAAATATTTGTATCGACTGCAGTCGCATTTGCACAGTAACATTTTAGCCAATTCCCCCACACTTATCTACCCCACTGTCGTATTTTCAGTTCCATTTTAAAGCCAATTTTACTCAGTTCCTCTAACTAATCTATCTCACTGTACAATTTTGTTTGAACAGTTCTATTTGAAAGCCAATTTTACTTAGTCCTTACTAAAATCAACTCCACTGTGCAGTTGCTTCATTTTAAAGGCACTTATTATACCCACTGTGCAGTCGCCTTTAACATATCTCTACCACTAATCAACCCCACTGTAAAGTGAGGAATATAATTTTTATCGTTATTCGATTAAATTCGTCTAGCTAATTTTGGGATCAGTCATGTCTTCACCGATTTATGTTACTTGCCAGGGTTGTCGCCTGCGGCCTCATGACGAGCTTGATTACAAGTGCAAGTGGAATTATTTACCCTCAGCAAGTATCCCCCACGATGCCCCCCTTGTCTGCTGCCACCCCTAACGAGCTTCCCCATTTGCAATGCTCGCTCACTCGCACACAAAATGCCCGCAGTGACGTCGCCTGACAACACTGTAAAAATATGTTTTTCATATTCGTTTTTCCATTTTAATTTTGCTGCTTGCATTAAGCTCTGTGCAAGTCTAAGTGGGTGTGCGTGTGAGTGAGAGAGTGTGTGCTAGTCTGTGTAGTGTCGCTCCTGGCGCTCTTATTAAAGTTCAGTTGAGTTCAAAGCCAACAAGGTGGAAACTATCAAGCCGAACGCTCTAATGGACAGTTGGGCGCCACCTGTCGGCTAATTAATCAACTACTGGGCTTATACACGGCATCTTTCTGACTTTCTTCTGTCTAGAATTGTGAGAGTTATATTTAAAACTCACTGAGGCATGTGATATGCAGAGAAATCGTGTCGTATCGGTAAATTATCATTTAACTGAATTATCTGATTATTTTTAATCAGTTGAGGGGAAAGAACATGACTATAAATGCATATGGTATAGAAGTGGAGTTTTATGTGGCATAAACTTGAAATTATTAATTATAAAGAGTTAAAAGAGATCTACAGACCGCAAGAAACTAAAGAATTCTATAAATTCGAATTATTCTTAATAAAAAATAGCAAGAAAACATCAATTATAAAGAGTTAAAAGAGATCTGTGGACCAAAAGAAACTCAAGAATCCCTTAATTCCTGCTTAGTAATTATCATTCCAATCCAATTCCTTCTAAAATATTTCTCGCAATTGACTAGTTCTCTCCAATTCTGCCTTTCTCTGTGGCGACGTCTCTTTGTGTTTTGGCAACGAGTAATTAACGCCAACGTTCAGTAGTCGTAAATAAAAGGTGAAAAAAATGATAATGAGTCGCCGCCAGCAAGGCAAAGCTATTTATGCTACTATTTTTGCCCTGCACTGCCCTCTTTTTCCTCCCTTTTCCTACTCATTCTTGCCCCTTTTTCGTTTTTGCCGTTAAACGAAGGACAAACTTTGTTGTTGTTATTTTTTACGTTGAAATTCCAGCGGAAATGCCAAAACAATTGCCAGGGCTAATTGCCCAGTCCGACAACAGTTGGCAATTGCCAATTGGCAGCAAGGTGCAAAATGGAATGGTTAAAATGCCCCACTGTGCAGGTGTGTGAGCAGAAAGCCAACTGCGCTCAATGGCGTTGATAAAGCACAGGCCAAATTGACCGTGATCAGACAGCAAGAGAGAGAGAGAGAGAGGAAGAGAGAGAGTGTGGTCTGCGAGAGAGGCTAGCAAGCAAGTGCGGAGCGGGGGCGTGTACACTGAGCCGACGCCAAGTACCGCAAGCCGAGTTTACAGAGCGAACAACATGTGACCAGATGTGGACGGCCAAATGAATCGTGATTATCAGAGCCGAGCCAAGAAGAGAACGAGAGAGAGAGAGAGCGAGGAAGTGACAGTTAGAAACAGTAGTTAGGCGGCTGAGTGTGTTCACAGTGGGCAGTCGATAAGTTCAACTTATCGATTATTTAAAGCTCATAATGGTCAAGAGAGGCAAAAGAGAGAGAGGAAGCGACAGAAACTGGAGTTAAACGGCTGAGTGTGTCCACACTGCAGGTAGTCGATATGTTAAAGAGTTCAAACAAAAGAGACAGCGGGAGTGACAATTAGAAAGTGTAAATAGTTTGCTGAATTGATAAACGATAACTGCAGCGATTATCGATTTTATAAACACTTTAGAACTTCAAATGTAAGTGCAGCACAGCTTAGCGAGTGTTTACTGTTCTTGCCAACAAGACAAATTGACCGATTGCAAAACTTTTTGTCTAAGTGTGTGTGTATGTCTCTGACGCACGTCTGTGTTGGTAGATAAGCGGCGAATTGGCTTGGAAACAGCCAACACACACAAAGACATAAACACTCAAAGTGTCTCACACAGCTGTTGACTGTTTCTGCTGCAGAGATTGGAAGATTTCTTTGCACTCACCTCCTGCGTTATGTCCAACTCGTGTCTTGTGTTGTCGTAGAGCGTTTCAAGCTCCTCACACTTCTGTTCCAGCGCGGACTTCTCCTCCAGCAGCGAGAGACCATATTGAGCGGATTGTGCACTTGCGCTGGACACCTGATCGAGTTCGCGTGTCAGACGCTCCACTTCCATGCGCAGATCCAGAACTGCGCCATCGTTGACGGCGCTGCTGGGACTGGACATATTGGGGGGAAAGGGTGGAGCAGGGGGAAGGTGAAGAGAGGGGGGAATGTATGTGTGTGTGTGGAAGTTGTTGTAGCTTAAGGACGGTACCACACAGTTTGCTTAGGTGTGGCTGGTGCTGGTGGTGCAGCTGCTCCTGTTGCTTGGGCGGAATTGTCGTCAATTTACGTTGTTTTCTTTTAATTATTTTCAATTTTTCTTTTTCGTTTCTCTTTTATTTTTTGGAGGGAAATCAATACAAATTTATCCCCTTTTTTGTTTTGTTTTTTGTTGTGTTGCTTATGTCGGACGTTTGCCTGAGTGCTTTCTTGTTGTTGTTGCTGCTTCTGCTACTTCCCGCTCCAGAAAACAAACTCACACCACACACATACCACCACACGCAATCGTTGTGTGAGTGCGTATGCGTGTTCGCGTGTCTGTATGTGTGTGTGTGCGTGCGTTTCACCTTTTCTCTTTTGTGCTGCTATTCACAGTGGCACAATGGAACGAGGAGAACTGAACTGAACAGAATTAAAGAATCTTCTTGCGAGTGTTCACTGCCCCACCTTTGGTCCTACGCAAAGGATCTCACTGCCCCCTCTCTCTTAATCACACTCTCCTTCTCCTTGTAACTGGAAAGGAGGCTCACTTTAAACAACACAAGCGAGAAGAGGACAGGAAGTTTCAATTAACAAACAGAACGGTCGACGTCGCTGCCGACATGACATCACACGATTTCCACTTTCATTTCGTTTTTCTTTTTTTTTTTGAATTGTTGCTGTCCAGTTTCGGTTGCCAGCCAGCCCGCAGTTGCACACACTTTGATTTTGTTGTTGTTGTTAAATTTTACGTATTTTCGTTGCACAATAGACGGAATTAGTTTATAGCAATTTTTAGTTAATTGCTAGCTTAAAATTATAAGTTAAATCGAAAATTTTCAAAGCGAATGGCAAAAACAAAAAACTCCGCAATCACGGTCCGTGCGAATGTGAGTGTGTGTGTGGTTCGCCCCACTGTTTGTGACGGAATGCGATTAAGGTAGAGCGGTGTTGGCGAACCAGTTCGATACGACGAGCGAATCAGTTGCGATAGTTGCAAGCCAATTAAGAGAACATATGTTGCACAAAATTGAATTAAAGAAATAAATAAAAGACGTACATAAAATTGGTTGTTTACAACTGCTAATAGCTAATAAGAACAAAATGGGACAAGTAAAACTTATTGTCACCTATCGATATATCGTCTGCAGTTCGACACGATATTTACACCTGGCGATGATTGTAAATTTAACTTATATATTAGCAGCCTTAATGCCATTTTACAACACTATAATTATCTTTCAAATAGTTAATGATTAACAATTATATATCAAAGCTTTGTGTATAATTTTCGAATATTCTATTTGTGAAATATCGTTTGCGTGCGTTTGCATCACTAACAAGTTATCGATAGAGTGTGTACACACTGTTCGATAGGCAAACAGCTAGCAGCACAGCTGATTGGCTGGCATGCAGTTCGTGCTTGTTCTTTAGTGCGTTTCAAAAATTATATATAGTTTTTAGTTGAAAACACCTGCGTAACGCGAACAAAAACAACTGTCAACAAACCAATTGACAATTGGGCCGAGCAGCCCAAGTGTGTGTATCAGACAGACAGGCCTCTGTATTGCGCAAAAATGTTACTGCCAGTCATTGCGAAATTTTCAGTAGCAGCGACAGCAACTACAACAATAACACAACAACAAGCAGGCGCAGCCGTTCAAATACAATAAAAATCTGAAGAAAGAGTGTGAGATAAATGAAAAAGCGATTATTGAAAATCATAGAAACATAACGAATTTAGTGCAGACAAAATATTAATAAGCTAAAAGCGCTGCAAAGCCACAAATTGAAAGGTGCGTGAACAGCTGCGTTGTGTGACTTCAACGTGCTGCGCGGCGTAGGCGAAGTAGCAGACAGCAGACGTGGGCTGAGGCAGCGGCAGAGGCAGAGCGAGTACAACAACAACAACGACAACTACAACGGCGCACTATGGAAATGCGAGAGGTGCTCAGTCGCGAGGGGCGGGAGGCTAAAAATTTACTCGTTTACCAGTTTTGCGATGAGACAACCACAGGCGCTGCTGGCGTCGCTGCTGTCGGCGGCAGCGGCGTCGTAGTCAATGGTGACTGTAAGTTGAAATTGTTTTTTTGCAGTTTTTTTGTTTGTTTGATTTGTATCTTTACCTGTCTGTTCTTTCTAGGCTATACGACACCCACGTGCCGCAAGCCGCCGGTGGCACCACCAAAATCACCCAACGGCATTCATACGCCCAAACACTGCCAATCGCCCACAGCGATGCGTCAATCGAGCAAAACAGCAGCTGGCGGAGCTGGAGTTGGAGGAAGTGCTGGCTCCTCCAGCGGTGGTGGGGGTGGACCACGTGTGCGCAGCGCATCCACTGGGAGGGATAAGAAATCGGAGCTGCAGGCACGTTACTGGGCGCTGCTCTTTGGCAATCTGCAGCGTGCGGTCAATGAGATTTATCAGACTGTCGAGTGCTATGAGAACATATCGAGTTGCCAGGAGGCGATACTGGTGTTGGAGAATTATGTGCGTGATTTCAAGGCGCTGAGTGAATGGTTCAAAGTCAGCTGGGACTATGAGTCACGTCCGCTGCAGCAGCGACCGCAAAGTTTGGCCTGGGAGGTGCGCAAGAGTAATCCCACACCCCGTGTGCGCACCAAGAGCTTGTGCAGCCCCACTGCCTCAGGCAAATCGAGTCCGGCGCTGTTTCCCTGCAGCAGCAACTCGGGCAAGACATCGCCCTGTTGCCCCACAGATGGGCATGTGTCACCCAAGAAACTGTTGCGTGCCTACGACCAGTTGCCCCGCGGTGCGATGCGTGTCAATGTGCGTGAATTGTTTGCGGCCAATAGCAACAACAACAACAACAATAACAGCAGCAGCAACAACATTAATAGCAATAGTAGCAGCAGCAGCAACAGCAACAATAGCAGCAACAATTTAAAGCGTGCTGCAGGAGGCAACTTGGACACACCGCCGTCGCTGGAGCCGCCAGCTGTGGAAATCAACTCGGACAAGTCTTCGTATTTGCAGCTGAACACACAATACTCACAGACAGATCTCGAGGATCCGCATCTGACTCTGGCGGATGTCCGTGAGAAGATGCGACGGGAAGCTGAGGAGCGAGAGGCAGCAGAGCAGAAGGCTGAAGCTGAACGAGAGGCAGCTGAACGAGAGGCAGCCGAAAGGGAGGCAGCTGAACGAGAGGCTGCTGAAAGGGAAGCAGCTGAAAGAGAGGCAAACGAAGGTGAGTTGTGGCTACTCTGCGAGACACTCTACTAATCTTCTCTCTCTCTTTCTTTATAGCTGCAGCAATTGCTGCACAACAGCCACAGCAAGAACAGCAGGCAGCTTCCACTGCAGCTGAAACAGAAACCGTTGCTCAATCAGAAGCACCAATAGAAACAAGCGTAGCCCACGTGGAGCCCACAGCACTGCAAATGACAGTGTCACGTTTGGATGCCATGGAGGATGAGCTGCTTAATGCACAGGCCAACAAGGACCCGACACCACCAAGCACGCTGCTTAAACCGGTCGCACCTTTGCTCGAGAAGAAGGTGCCGCCGTTGCTGCAGCAGGCACAGGGGCAGGCACCACTCAGTGGTGCTGCTGCTGGCATGCAGAACAGTCCACTCAAGTACTCCAGTGTATTGAATCGTCCTGCTGCGGGACGTGTTGGTGCCAATCAGAAGACTGCAACTGTACCACAGGCAACTGCGCCAACTACAGCGGGATTAGCTAAGGTAGCCAATGGTGGCAAGACGACGACAACGACCACGACGACGCTCACTAAGCCGTCAACGACAGCAACACTGCGGCGCAATAACAATAATAACAACAATGGAAACAATGCCAATGTGAACAATGTTAAACCTATTGGAAGCGGCTCACGCACCTCTGCACGCTATTCTGCTCCACTTGTGACCAACGCTCCGCCACGTCCCTCCAGCAAAACAGAATGCTATGGACCGCCCAATAATGTGGCCTCACGACTCTCGGCACGTTCACGCACCATGCTGGATATGAATGGCAACGCAGTGGCCTCGACAACCTCCACCTTGTTGGCCAGCAAACCACTGACTAGACGCACTGCTAGCACATTGTTGACCCACTCTGGTAAGCGTGTAAGCGTGCCCAGCAACAGTAGCAGCTCCGTGCACAGGCAGCTAAGTTCACGCGAGGACATTGCCAGCTCCACATCCACACTCAAGGCAAGCAACGAACAGTTGAGCTCATCGCGTAGCACCATCAAATTGGATGATCGTCATTCCGAGCCGAAACAGCTGCATCCCGATGCCAACGATGGTTGGTTGACCGTAAAGAATCGACGTAGGAGCAGCATGCACTGGGCGAATCGTTTCAATCAGCCCACGGGATATGCCAGTTTGCCCACGCTGGCATTGCTCAATGAGCAGAAGGAGGAGAAGGATAAGCGAGAAAAGGCAGCAGCAGCGGCAGCAACGAGGTCTGCCAAGTCGAGTGTGGCCAGTAAGGCGCCCAAGGCAGCCAATAAGTCGGGCAAAACAGTTGCCGCGCCAGCCACGCGTCCAGAGATTAAGAATGCCAAAGCAAAGGTGAACTCATTTCCTGTCCAACGCACATCGGCCCAGTTGAAGAAGCAGGACAAGGAGAAGGAGCTGGAGAAGAGCAAAGACAAAGAGCAGAGGGAGAATGATAAGCAAACTAGGGAACAAGACAAGGAAAAGCAGAAAGACAAGCTAAAGGATCAAGATAAACAGAAGGATAAAGAGCACAAGGATGCAGAAAAGGAAAAGGACACGAAAGAGAAACTGAAGCCAACTTTTGGTGCTGCCACATTGGCGCGCAGTAGCAGCAATTGCAGCTCCGCACGCACCACACATCTTATCAAGCGACAGAAGTCGGATCTCACTGGACTGAAGATGACCTCATTGCACAAGGAGTATATGAGGAGCGAGAAGAATGCGCTGCGCAAACAGCAAAAGGAACAAAAGGAGCAGAGCAACAATGTAGTAGCAAATGTTGCCAATGGTGATGGTGAGTAGAAAAGGGGGAACAGAGAAGATGATTGTATATAGTTAAGTAGCCCCGAATACCTATGGGATAGAAGGGTATTATAACCATGTAGGAGATGTAGGAGTTGTGGCAGATCCTACAAAGTGTATATATTCTTGATTAGCAACGAAATAGCCAAGTTTGTTCGTATGAGCACTTATATCTCGGGAACTACAAGAGCTAGAGCTATCAAATTTGATGACAGTGTGTGTTAATATTGTCCGCAGATAATGCTTGCTTTAAAGCTTGACCACGCCCCCTTCCGCCTTTGTAAATTGTTGAAAATCGAATTAGAAGCGCAGTTTAACCTTGTGCCAACCGAAAATATATGTATAAAAGGCAGCAGATGGTGTGGCAGATCATATAAAGTGTATAAATTCTCAATAAGCATCGAAATAGCTAAGAGTGTCCGTATGAACACGTTGATCTCAGAAACTATAAGGTCTACAATTATCAAATTTGATAAGAATGTCTTATTATTGCATGCAGACTAAGTTAGCACTTGGTCACGCCCCCTTCTGGTCCCGAAAAACGATAAAAATCGAATTGTGAACCTACATTTAAAATTAGAACGTTCATTTTTGGTATGCACAATAATTAATACCATCCAAATAATGTCTGTAAACTTGATTGCAAGAGGATAATTAAAATAGAAGTTAATTAAGAAATAATTTTGTGGGCAAACAGATTTCGCCGCCTTTAAGTATGCAATACAAAACATGCCAAATCAACAATAAATTTAGTTTAATTTTAATCGGGTATTTAACAGTCGATTACACTGGCCTGTCGCTTTCTTATTTGTTACTCATGTCTCATTCTTGCGCCTCTTTCAGCTGACAACAAGATTGACATTAAGATACAAACAAACTGCGAGTTCTCGAAGACAATTGGGGAGCTATACGAGAGCATTGCACGCTGCAAGTTGCCCAATGGTTGTGGCGTCAAGCCGGACTGCTCCTCCCTGCTGCTAAGCGCATGCGATGAGAATGACGAACAGAATGCAATGGAGGATGGCGAAGAGGAGCGCAATGAGCGGATACTTGTTGAGGTGCAGGAATCGCTGGAGCGACAAATACGTGAATTGGAGAGCACTGAAATTGATGTGGATACCGAGACAGATGAGACCGACTGTGAGGTGCAGCTGGAGGAGAATGAGGAGGATGGTGCAGAGCACGCTGGGGCATTGGACGATGCGGTGGTCTTTGTCACGATGAGCGATGATGAGAATGCAAGTTTGGAACTTCGCTATCAGGCGCTGCTCTCGGATATGTCATGGAATGAACGCGCCGAAGCATTGGCCACACTCCAGGCCTATGTGGCACGTCATCCGGGTCGAGCACAGGAACTGCATCAGAAGCTGTCGTCGCCATCACGTCGTCGTTCACTGCAGGAGACACTGAAGAAGTATCAAGCGAAGCAGGCGCGGGCTCACCAGAAACGCGCTCTGTTGCAGCAGGAAAAGGCGGCCAAGTTGCAGCAACTTTTCGGGCGTGTCGAGGACGTAAAGGCGGCCAAGAAACAATTGATCGAGGATAAACGACTGAAGATGGAAGGACGTTTGCAGCGCGCTGCTGAGAATCGTGAGCTCTATCTGCGCCAGATCATTGAGAAGGCCCACGACGAGGATAAGAAACTGAAGGAGATCAATTTCATTAAGAACATCGAAGCGCAGAATAAACGTCTTGATTTGCTCGAATCCTTTAAGGAGACCGAAGGTCGTCTGCAGGATTTGGAGCAGGAGCGACAGAAGCGTGTCGAGGAGAAGGCAGCCAAGGAGGCTGCTGTGGAGCGACGTCGTCAGGCATTGGAAAAGGAGCGTCTGCTCAAGCTGGAGAAAATGAACGAAACGCGGCTGGAGAAGGAGCAACGTATCGGAAAGATGCAGGAGCAGAAGGAGCGCCAGCGTCAGGCATTGGCACGTGAAAAGGCACGGGATCGTGAGGAGCGTCTGCTGGCACTGCAAGTGCAGCAGCAACAGACGACAGAGGAGTTGCAGCGCAAGATTCAACAGAAGCAACTGGAGTCGGCCCGCAGGCATGAGGAGAATATCGAACACATCAGACAGAGAGCACTTGAACTGACCATGCCCAGCACAAGGCAACAGGATGGTGAGGCACGTGGTGATCAGGAGGATGATGATCTGCTCAATGGTGGCGGCGGCTGCAACACCACAACCAGCACCACCAACGAAGATTGCGATCTCTCCTCAACGCTCTCCGAAATTGGCGGCGTTGGCAGCGGACGGGAACATTCACGCAGCTACAAGAAGAAGATGAAGAAGCTGAAGCAGCGCATGAGTCAGTGGTGAGTAGAGTTTCACATTGTTGATTTAATAGGGTATATATTAAATCTAGACTCTAACTAATGATAAATGATAAAGTTATAGTTTTCTCAACTGATCTACTGATTTTGGTTGAAAATATCAGTTTCTTTCTTCACTTCATTCTTGCTAAACAAAATTAACCTATTTAACCACATATGAAAATAGATCTTATAAATTCTTCAAATCCCGTTTCCCGTTTAGTTCCCCAATTTATTCTAGTGTAAAGACCTAAACCTTTATCTCTTTGATCTTTCCACAGTGCCTCGGAGTACATGTCTACCATGGAGGAACTACCGCTGCATCTGAAGCGCGACAGCAGTGTGCCAAAGTTGTTAAACCTGGTGGTGAAGGGGGGCGGCGCTCAGGGACTTGACCGCACGCTGGGCAACCTGCTGCGTGTGATACCCAAGGCGCAGACCTGTGACTTTCAGGCATTCCTTAACATGGACGGTCTGGGTATACTGACCAGTCATGTCATCAGCAAGGGCATGGACGATAATGCCGAGATCTCAAAGAAGTGAGTGAAGAATGAAGAAGAATTCCACACTTTATAAATTCCTTATGCTAATTACACTCTCTTCAATCTCATTTCGCAGATCTGTTACACTGGCCGTGCAGCTGTATCGCAATGCCTGCTCGGTTTGTCCACAGATTGCGCGACATGCGCTGCTGGGCAACTCCATTGCGACGCTCTTCGATGCCATTGTCAAGAGTTTTCAGGTGAGTGAGATGAGGTAAAAAGTGTCGCCTTCGAAGGCCTCCAAAAATTCGTAATTCCCTTCAGTGCGTCGAACGCTTTAAAACTTGGCTCGCTTCCTTAGTCTCCTCTGGGCACTGGCTCTGTGTGTTCTACCCAATTCTACCAGTCTCCTGGCTCAGCCACTTAACACTTGGCTGAGCGTCGCGTCGTCTTGGTTCCCTTTCTTTTTTCCATGCTCCTTACCTATAAATGTTTTGTTATATCATGGTTAGAGTATTTAGAAATTGTGATGCATTTTGTGACGTGTGTAGGAATTAAATGGAATGCCGATAGTTTATTAGCAGATCATATGCTGATTTAGGCATCTTTTTACAATTATCAAGCTTATTAAAAAAATTGTAAGTTGAAGAAGTAAAAAAGTTGAAGAAGAGAAAAAATATATTTTAAATAAAATATAATAAAAAAATATATTTTAAATAAAATATATATTTTTTAAATATATACATATACATACATATATATATATTTTTAATATATAATGTTTTAATTTTAATATTATTAGTGTCTCACTTTAAACAGATAAGATTTTCTTTTATTTTCGTGTTATTTATAGAGCATTTAGCAGTCGCCTAGTTTCGCTTTTATCTTGGCACACACACTCATCAATTCGCCGTGAAACTTGCCAAGTTTTTAAAGTTTATTGTTCTCTTATTCTGCTCTCGCTTGTTTATTTGCCATTTCTTTGACGCTTTTATTTCGTTGACGGCGCGTTGCTTTTGTGTTTGTTTTCTTTTTTTTTGCCTTTTTGTTTGTTTTTGTTTTTCCTTTTTTTTCTGCTGGTGGCGTTTTTATTGGAATTTTATTTACTGTGCGACGCATCGCGCTATAAATTCAAAGCATACGCACAGTGGGCGCAAATTCCTCGCGTGCTGCCTCCCCCCCTCTCTCTGTCTTCCTTCTCCGCTGGACAATTTGTCAGCATTTGCCTGTCATTGTTTTTGCACACACACTCACACAAAATGTTTATATATATTGTGGTCTGTGCTGTGTTAAATCAATCGTTAAAACGCGTAAAAAGCCACTCTTGTTGTTGTTTCTGTTTTTATTGAATTCTATAAAAAATATTTTTACTGTGGTCGCACTTTCGTTCGCTGTTGTTGTTGTTGTTACCTTGGCTCGTGTTTATTGTCATGCTTTGTCCCCTTTCCCCTCCCCCCACCACTCCTGCTTTGCTGATGGATCAGCGCGCAAGCCGCTTGTCATGTAAACGAAAAGAAGTAGAAAGAAGAAGCAAGAGATAAAGAGCGTCGCGTAAAAAAACATCAATTAACATTTTGATTGATGTGCGTGTTGTTGTTGTTGCTATTGTTGTTGTTGTTGTTGCCGTTAACTTTTCTGATTAATTTTAACACAAACACACACGCACATAAAAACGCCGCAAAGCATGCAACAATTGTGCGACAACAAGAGCAACTAAAGAAATTTGCAATTTCTTGCATTCTCTGCCATCGTCTCCCTCTCTTCTTCTCTTCCTCTTCCCCTCTTTCCTAAGTCCATTGACACTTTTTGACTTTTGTTGTGTTTGTATGATGCGCTTTTCTCACACATTTCTCTCTATATCTCTTTCTGTGTGTGTTTCGTTGCAGTTACCCGAAGAAAAATCACCACAACATCCGGTCGAGTTATCCACAGAGCTAATGCTGGCATGCACCGAGGCGCTATCGTCGAGCTATGTAAAGAAAAACACCCACCCTAAAGTACCGGAACGCCTACCGGACATGATAAAGTGAGTACAAAAAAAAATCAACGAAGAAGCAGCGACTGAGAAATGAAGAAACACCGCCAAGCAGCAGGCGCAGCAGCAGCAACAACAACAACTGCATAAACTGTTAACAGTGTGTACACACTGACACACACGCACGCGAAGTAGGCTGCGCTGCTGCTGTGCTGCTCGCAGGGGAAGGCGAATTCGAAATTGCGTGTGGCCATGTGCAAGAGCGAGCACGCATGTATTGGGGGCGTGTCTAAAGTGTGTGAGCGAGATAACTAGTGTGTGTGTGCTGCTGCTGCGCTGGCTGTCAATATGTATGTACGTATGTAGGCAGGCAATGGCTGTCAAACTGTGCAGGCACTGTTTACTATTTGGACAGTGACTGTCAAACTGTAAACATTACGCTGGGCAAGTGCAGCGCGTTGTTGTTGCTGTTGCTGCTGCTATTGTTGTTGTTGCTGCTGCTGCTTTTGTTATTGTTATTGTCTTTATTGTTGCTATTGCTGACGCTTTCAGCGCTAACTTTTTGCCTTCTACGTTTTTTATGACTGCGCCGTTTTCACAGTTGCAGCGCTGTTGTTGTTGCTGTTTGTTGTTGTTGTTGCTGTCGTTCATTTTGTAGCAAACTTTAATGCGGCGCACACGCTCCACGTCGCCGCTTGTTTTTCTTTAATTTGGGGCCAGTGCAAAAGTTTTAATCGAATTTGTTGTTGTTGTTACACACACAGGGACAGTGCTGGCTCCCCTGCGCCTCCCACACAGCCGCCATTTTGTTTATTTTCATACAAATTGAATTTTCATATACATTTGTTTGTTGTGCCTGTGTGTGCGTGTGTGTGTGTGTTCGCTTTTCATTGTTACAATAAAGAGCGAGAGAGAGAGAGGGGGACAAAAAATAACCTGAACTTTGTTATTATGCATTTTTCCAGCTCGGCCATTTGGTTATTTTGTTTTGTCCTCTTTCGTTGCTATTCTTTTCTTTTATTTCTTTTTTTTTTCTTGTGTCATTTTAGCTGCCTTTTGTTTTGCTAGTAAAAACATTTTGTTTATCCTTTGTGTGTGTGCACTGTGGCTGTTGTTTGTCCCTCTGCCCCTCTGCCCTTGCCCCCTGCCACTGTGCCACATTGGCTTTTTCCTAGTTTCATTTATTTTTCGTTCTCCTTTCTTTTTTTTGTTGATCAATTTACGTTTGTTTATGTTTTCAATTTGCTTACAAAAGCTTTTCGTTTATTTTATTAGGCAACCGCCGCCATTGTTGGCCACGTTCTCTATCCCTCTCCCTGTCCTCCTCTCTCTATCTCTCTTGTGTGTAGCGCGCTTTTCAGCGCTCTCAATTCAATTACAAAACGTTGTTGTTGTTGTTTCCTTCTCTATCCAGCAAAATCAAATTTCTTTGACTATAATTTACCCAAAAAAAGAAAGAAAGAGAATGAATGCAGGAAAACCAAGAAAAGAAATACGAAAAAAGCGCAACAACAAAATTAAACGTGAAATTCAATTCGCCGCACTTCAATGAGGCGAAGAAGCGGAGCGAGGTGAGACGAGGCGTGTTGGCCAGTTACAGCTTCCGCTATCTCCTTTTACCTGCACTCTTTCCTTCTCTCTCTTCCTCTCCCCCTCTCTCACATTCTCCTGCTCCTCTCTCTCTAATTCAATTGAAGCTTTTGGGCGACCAACTGCGCTACGTGCAGCTTCTGTAGCTGCATAATTTAATTTTTGTTTACTTTTAATTGCTCAAGCGAGTGCCACAACGTCGCAATACTTCCCCACCCCTCCCCCTCTCTCTCTTTCTATCTTTCTGTTTTCTACTTCCCCCTTTGAAGTACAAATGTAACTCAAATTTGATTTTAATTAAGCAACTTTTGCACTGGACTTGCGCTTTTTTGTTGATTTTCTTTGAAAATTTCGGCAAATTCATTTCTGGTTAGATTCTACCTTATATATGTATGTGTGTATATGTGTGTCTGCATCCACCCACTGACCCAGTTGCCTTAGTCCTCATCATCTTCATCGTCATCCATGTTTATTTCCCAACCGCAGTTCATTTTGGTTACTCTGTCAAAAGTCTCTCCTTCCCTCTCCCTCCTACCTCCGTCTATGCAAGGCTTTTTACATATTCAAACAAATTTTTATTATTCTGTTTTGTCATCTAACGAATTTAACCGAATATTACGAGTTCTTCTCTATGAATAATATTCGTCTGTGTTTTTTTTTTTATTAATTTTAATCAAATTGCATGTTATGAAATTTTGCTGAATATATAAAAATCTAAAATGCAATTTAACAGTTGTTTTTGTATGCCCTGAAAATGTTATAATTAAATTAATTAAAAAGAATTTTATAGATTCGAAAAAAAGATGAAAATTGCTTTGAAGTTATTTAAAAAGTTAAAGCTTAATGAAGTGAAGTTCTTTGCCGTAGATTACTTAAGAAAACAGCAGCAAATTTAGCAGGAAATGTAGCAGAAAATGTAGCAGAAAAAGGCTAAAAACAGTTTAAACTTTGTTCCTTTACAATATAAGCATTTGTTTTAGCCTTCATCAAACTTCAAAAAGAATTGTTTTGTTGTTACAAGTTATATAAAGGTGCAAGAGAAAGAATATATATTATAATAATCTTCTATACTCTTAAAGTGCTCTCCTTAACGCTAACCACCTTTTCCACCTTCCTCATCATAATTCATACCAACTGAGACGCCATTCATATTTATCCTTGAACCATAACAAATTTGATATCTTTTGGGCACGTTCCCAAAAATCATCTATTTGCATAATGCATTGCGTTTTTCTCTCGTTTTACAATGTAATTGATTCATAATTAATCAACATAATCATTAGGCAGTTCACGCTTTGCTTTCCAACACTAGCCACCTCCCTTCTACCCCCCACACAACACACTCAGTCTAGCCATAAAAAACAGTAGCAAATACATTTTAATCATCGTTTGATCATCAATTTTGAGCTGAAGGAGAAGGGGCAACAAAGGGAAAGTAGGTAACGGCAATCATAACGATGATTTGACACGCGATAAGGCGCACATGCTGCACTCTCTATCTCTCTCTCTGGTCTGCCTGCCTGGCAACCCCATCCCCCTCTGCGTGGCCTCTTCATCCTTTACCACCCTTGGCGTTGCTGTCATAATGAAATATGCAAACGGCAAAAAGTTGTAACCAGTCGAGCTAAAGGGGAAAGCAGCGGGTACAGAGATACAATGAGAGCAGCAGATACAGCTACAGCTACAGATGCAGATACAGATACATCTACATTTAGAGAGGGAGAGAGGTATTGTACATATACTGAGATATAGTTGCCGCGTGTCCTTTTGTTGTTTTGGATGTCAACAAGGACAACACGCTGAGCGAGCATCGACAGTTGCACAGTTAATTTAATTACCCTTTAAGTAACCATATCGAATGCCCATTTGGGTTGTCTACAGGGGGGGGGGAAAAAGGGGTATGAGGGTGTGAGTTTGCTCTCTGCTCCAACTTCTCGTGCACTTTGCAGTTGCCCGAGTTGCCTCGTTGTCCTGCGACACTGGTCAGTTGCCCCAACTTTGCCTCAATTATCAGCGGAACTCGCTTTTATGCTGCTCTATAATACTCACACACACTCGCACACACACACGTGCTGTAGGTTTTATTTTACCATTTGCCAACGTCATGGACATATTAGTGCAACTATTTAGTTGCCACCACAGGCCGCTCCCAGCGCAACCAAAGGACTAGAAATACACTGAGCGAAAGCGAGTTTTAAGTTATTGATATTTCAAATATGGTTATTATACAAGACCAGGAGTTTGCAACACACCTTATTCTGTATCAGCATCAACAGAGAAAGCTAACTAGCCCTGTCCGGTATCTTTTCTTCTTCATTATAGAAGGAAATGAACAATCGGTCTATTCCCTTATACCTAATTCTGCTTTTCTTGCTTCTCTATCTCTATCACATTTAATAATGTCTTCATGTTCACTAATTTTTTTTCTCAGTGCATGTACTTCTGCCGCTCCTGCTGCAGTGCCTTCTGCTGTCGTATTCATTTCAAGCGTTCGCCTTTGTTCCTTTGCTGCCTCGTTGTATTTGTTGTTGTTGTTGCTGTTGTTTGTTGTGCATTTAATATCCGATTTCAGTTTTTTGTTGATTCTTTTTGACAATGGGCGCAGGCATTGAACACTTCGTTTTCCCTCCTCCTGCCCCGTGCCCTTTCTCCTTCATTCTCTCTCCCTATTGTACCGTGTAAGTTTTCTATTTGCTTAGTGCGCTGTGTGCTCCTTTTTCGTTGCTTTTGTCTTCTCATCCTGCCGTCGTTCTAAATCAAAATATTGACTCTTAACAGCGTGTTTATTGATCCTGCCAACTGTCGTGTCCAGGGGTAGAGTTCTATAGCCACACCCCCCAAACATCGAAGCTTACTGTAGCAGCCAGCTTTTGTCTGTCTTAATGAAATCTCGCGACTGGTGTCGGAATCATCTGCATGTCATAATTGAATTCAAATCACGAAACTGTCACAAAACTAATCAGAGTTGTCATTTCAAGTAACTGTAGACGAGAGAGTACAGCAGCAGCAGGGTAACCCTCACCCACTCCACCACCCCTCATTGAATGCAGAGCAGCATCCCCTCCTGACCAACACAAACGCTCTCGGTATGTTCAGTTCATCTGTTCGTTTTCGACATTCAAACTGTCAAAAAGTCAGCATCAATTACAGTTACAGAGACATCACAGAGCACAAAAACACACACAGAGAATGCCAGAGAGTGCATAGAGAAAGCAAGAGAGAGAGAGCTCAAAGAAGTGCTACCCAAAGTTCACTTCAGATTTGCATCAAAATGCAGTTGAAAAAAAAACCAAATCAGCGAGAGAGAATTGAGAAATTTCGTAAAAAGAGCAGATGCATTTAAAGCCTAGGAACTATGAAGTATTCTTCAAAGTAAATGTAAAGTAGATTTAAAACTAATTAAATTTAGGGTGTATGGTTACAGGTTCGTAAGGTTTAAAAAGGTAAAATTATAGTTTCTCTAAACGAAATAGGTTTTCTATATATTTTAGCTTGATACAGTGAGAAAACCTTTTCATTCAGCATTGCAGAGAGTATTAGTAAACCATATTTCAAAAGCAGAACTAACATAATTTCAACATAATCATGTTTATCTCTTTATTATTAAATATTCATCTGAATTTTCAAATGTATTATGGCAGATTAGAAACTTCTCACTCACTCTTTATCTCTCTCCACGCTATATTTGCTTATCACCGCAATATGCCATGATATATTCAAATGATAATCAAATATTGTGCTCATTTTTGTGCCTCTGGAAATGCATTAAGCAGCCCTCGAGCAGGGGCGGGCGTGTATAGGGTTGCGCCTGTGTGGACGGGGGGAGGGTCGTATGCAAAAGTCTGACATATGCGCTGACATTTTGCATGCAAAAAGGCGCAGCAGAGCATTCTCGAATGCTCTCTTGGAACACCCTCTACCCCCTCCCCCGCCAGCAACTACCAACTCAGTTGCATGTCAAAACTTTGATGAGTGCCTGTCCAGCGCGGCACGTCAAAGGCAACACAGGGTCCCAAAAAGCGGATGAGTACGGGCGGGTTAGAGGCCAAAGGTTCGATGGGTTTGGTAGAGTGGGAGTGGGAGTAGAGACAGTTGCAGGCTTTGCTGGCTATTGAAATACGTAGAGATCTTTTGAGTGCATGCGCTTTGATTTCCAACTCCAGTTCTTGTTGTTACTGTTGTTGTTGTCGTGGTTTTTGTGCCTCATCTTGTTGTGTGTTTTTTCCCGACTCGAGGGATTCATTAAGCCTCGAGGCAATCCAACCAACCCCGAATCTTAGGCGACATATGTAAAATGTGTAAAGTGCAGTGACGGTGTGCCAGTTACAGTTAATTTAATGCTCGTCAAGAGTGCACCCTCAAGAGAGAGAGAGAGAGAGAAAGAGAGGGAGAGAGAGGGCAACCCTAGTTAGAAGTCGTAGCGCATCACTCAATCAAACGGCAATTGGGAGGGCTTAAGAGAAGCCACTAGCCCAGCGGGCTAGAGCTAAATCCCTTCTCCCCCTTCCTCCCCTCTCTGTAAGTATATCTCTCTAGCTATTTCTCTCTCTACTCTCTGTCAGGTCTTTCGTAGGGTTGTCCACCCCTGTGCTGTGAAGCTGGTGCAAATTAACACGCTAAGCACTTGAATGCGCCAAATGTGGCGTGAGTAATGCCCTCAAGTGGCCGACAGATGGCGCACATTACAAGCCACTAATCCAGTGTGTTCTACCCACCCCACGTTGGGCACCCAGGCTGTAAAAGTTAACGATTGAAACTAAAAATCAAGTCGTACGTTCATTTTTAGTTCCAGTTCGAGTTTCCGCTCATAATCTTTGTTATTTTCTGCCAGTCGTAACCACAGTCTGCCTTCCTCTCTCCCCTCTCTCTCTTCTTCTCCTTTTCCTTGGCTTATGGCTATTCAATGCTGTGCTCTCCCCCCAACTACGTAGGGCGCCATTTATGATTGCCAACTTAACATAAATTCTAATTTGATTTTGCCACTAAAGTGCCATAAGAACGCCATTTGACCAGAGTTGCCACCCCACACCAAGCACCCTCGGCCATACTCGCATGACTGTGAAATGTTTTACTTCCTTCTTGTATCCCCCATGCGCGCCCCTCGTTGGCCAACACACACACACAACACATAGAGCTGCCATTTAGTCCTGACTGAGGCCTTACGTTGGGCATAATTTTTTACGATGCTCGGCGACATATTCGCCATTTTCCACTTTCCACTTTTCACATTTTCACAAAAGCCAAATCACAGGCGCCCATTTCAGCGCTCTCAAACCGCGTTCCCTCTCTGTCACTCTTCCCCCCTCCCATAAGCTTCTCTAGCTTGGCTCCCAGAAGGTCTTTTTCTACTTACGTTAAGGCTGGGTATGCTGATTTTTTTAAAAGGTTTGTTGGGATTTTTAATGGTATGTTTGGAATATGATGAAGATAGAAAATTGATTTATTTATCTAAGTATATAATTAAATAATATATTGTTTCTGTTAATTCCTGTTTGTTTGATTCTTTCTTTCTCGCTTTCTTAATGCTTTTAGTATATGGATGCAGGATAAAAAATAATATCTATTATTTATATTCTTCTAACTGCATTTTTGTAATGTTTTCAAACAAGATGTGCCTGACATTAAGTATTCTATTAATTCCTTATCCAACAATCCCTTATAACACTTAATGTTATACAGTCTTTCACTATTAACTTTTAGAAATTTATAAAAGAGTTCTACCGCATGTTAAATATTTAAGTAAACTTCATATATGATTATGAGATTTGCAACACTAGCAAGGCACCTTCTTAAAACTAAAGAGATAAAGCCAATCAGTTCAGAAGGAATCTTAGAAGTTATAAGCAGAATCTTAGAATTTATAAGCAAGTCTAGACTGCTAATATATATCTCAGCTCAGCACTGGGGTAAATTAAATCGTATAGATCGTGCAGTTCTCCTTTTACTAACTGCAAGGCCCAACATAACCTCACTTAAAAGTGTATGCAATGTTCGTATATTCCCCGCCATAAGCTCTATACGTTTTTAATGCCGTTTTCGCCATCATTTCTTGCGTGTGTATGTGTGTGTGTGTGGTTGACGTCGTTGTTGTGGTTGCTTTATATTATTATATGCACTTTTCTTTTACAAAATGGCGGCAAACGTCGCCAACATCCTGATCCTGCGCTTGTACAATCCAGGGACTTTGTTTGTTGTTGTTGCTGTTGTTGTTGTCGTTATGTTTGCGGTTATTTGGCGCCATGTTTTTGCTTTCCTCGCCTCGTTTGAGTTTTACGAGCGGCTTTACTTTTCGCAGCTATTTGGCGCTGGCTTTTTAACGGCCCCGCATCGCCGTCGTCAACCTCATCACCATCATCATCCTCACCACCATCGTCATCCTCATCTGCATCTTCTTCTTCTTCTTCTTCTTCTGTCTCGCTCTACCGTCGCCACGTTGTTTTTGGGCCCCCACGTGTGTTGTCCATTTGTTGACGTTGATTTCTCTATAGTCTGCGGTAGGCACAACTCCGATTTGCCTGTGCCCGACATACCCGATGTCTTCCCCCTTCTCCCCCTCCTGCTGCATCTTTGCAATGCTTTCGCCTTGACATTTCCCATATGGTAAACGAGGCAGCGACGGCGACGGTGGCAGACGGCGACTGCTGACTGAATTTTATTTTCAACGCTCGTGTCGTAATTGAAGACGTACTGAGCTCCCCCTTTCCTTCCCCCTTTGACTGACTGCTCAGCTGTCTGTCAAAATAAATATATATATTTACCATATAGTAGATATAAACGGAGCGACACCAAAAACGTTTACCCCGTTGATTTTTCCTTCAAGCAAATGGAAAACGCTTTGGGTGGCGTCTCTTACTAAGAAAACAACAGCCTCGACTTGGGAACAGAACAGAACGGAACGGAACCGACCTAAAATACAGAATCTTGTACCATATCGAAACGAAAAGAAAAGTGTAGAGAACTGTCAGTCTGTCTCAGACATAGCGTTGACATGCTGATGAATTTTCATTGAAAATTGCTCGAGAGGATTTTGTGATTGCCACATCCGTATGTTATTATATTTTCCTTTGTTGTTGTTTCTTTTGGCCTACCGCATATGATGATCATATATCGTATGTTTCATATATGCTATATTATTATCTGCGACAACTTGAATTTCAGTTTAAGAATTTCGCTTGAAATTCGCCGTCAATGAGCAAGTGCAGGGACTCTTTTAACCCTTCTCTCTACTACTGTTCTCCCCTTCTCTCTGCTCGCTGTAATGCGAATTTAATAGATGGAAACACAAACATAAAAAATCCGAAACTAGTTGGGAATTGTGAAGTTGTGTGCAATTGACTGGCAGATACTCTATAGTTGTGATTGAAGGAATTTAATGAGATAAGAAAATTTTACTGAAAATTTCCTGTTTATTTAAAATTTAGTTATGTAATATGCTTAAATTCTTATTTATTATTTATTCTTACGCCAGATAAATATTGATTATATAGTCATATATGTGTTGTATATATTAAATTAAGTGTTTGTAGACCTTTTAAATTATAAATATCTCAACGATTTTGTGTACAAAACAGAAATAATCGCAAATGATTGCAATCGCCTTGAGATGTATAAATTATAAAGGAGCGACTGTAGTACACTAGAGTCTATTTATATAACTTAATTATATTACTATATTATATTACTATATTTATATTCCTTCCACAACACCAAACTACCCCTGTGCGCATTCAATTAGTGCAGGGTATGCTCACAGCAAAAAAAAAGAGCAGGCAGCAAATGTCTTAATTTATTCATAACTTTTTTTCCAGTTGTACATGTTTATTAGACTGTGCGAGGGGGTTACAGCGGGGAAGGAGGGAGATCGTTTCGGGTGCAAATTGAAAAACCCTAACGAATGCAAAGAGGGCAACCCTAAGCGAGAGCAGCACAGCATCGTGTGTGCATGTGCCTCGGCAATTTCCATGTTTTGATTTATGAATGATAATGCGCTGTGACATCCATTCCGCTCGGTAGGCAGGCAACTCTGCCTCGACAGGGGCAACTCTATGCCACTCCGATTTCGGGCATATGTCCGCATTGCGTTTAATTTGCATTAATGGGCGTGGTAATGTGCCCACCACAATGGCCTTGGATCCGGACTCATCGCCAGAGATTTTCCACTGAGTTTTCTCTCGTTGCGTTAAATGAGGCGCAACGCTTTAAAAAGTTTAACATAGAGCATACTGAGGGCGGGGTCAAGGAGGGAGTTCACGTTGCAACTATTGCGAAATTTATTATTATTTGCATGCAGCGTTGTGTGCTGTCGATTTGTGGGCGTGGCACTTGGCTATCGAAGTCAATAGTAGCAAATAATTGTCATATAAATAACCCTTCATTACTTTCGACTCGAGCATATGCGTTCTTAGAGGGGCTTAACTCTAATCTATTTGTGCATGTGCTCAAGGGGTGTGTGTGTCTGCGTCTGTATGTGTGAAGGGGTTGCACTCTCGTGACATTTCAATAAATTACTTTGGTAATCACGAAATTGCGCTAAATGAAGTGATATTGCAATTTTAGTTACGGAGAATGAATATATCATTCTTTACGAAGGGGAGAAAGAGAAAAAGATAATGTATTGAGAAGGAAATACAACTGAACAAGCTACTAAGGGTATTTCTAGCACTTTTTTTAGTAAATAATTAATTAAAAAAATATTTATTGTAGTAATTTAATTATGTTTATGCACATTAATTAAATTTCAATAAGAAACTTAAGAAGGACTTACCTTAGGAGAATTTTTATTGAGATATTGAAAAGATAAACAAACGATATACAGATAATATAGAACTTGATATATCTACAAATGTTTTTTATATCATATAATATATAAATGTTAAATAAATTAATGAAATTAAGAAACTTACGCACAACCTTCGTACAGGGAACTTCCAGCAAGCAAAATTCAATAAAAAGTGTTAAACTTTTATACAGAAACGTCTTCGGCCTCGATCATAAAATAGTAACGATTGCTGCTTATTGCCAGTGAGCTTATCCGTTTATGGCTTTACTCCATTATGCGTTGCTTTTTTGTTTTTGCATCTGCTTTATGCGCGCTTCGCTTATTCGTTTTGTTGTTTTTCTTCCTTTCGCTGCTTTTGATAAGGGCCCAAAGAGGCGACTTGACTCGTGTCACCTGGGCGCATTATTTATGATGCGCCCAAAAGGCCAAGGCACACACACGGTGGTACACACACACACATACAGATTCTCATACGCACCAACACTATTTCTGTCTCAGTTTTGCCCGCTCTCTGTCTCTTTCTTTCTCCTTCATTCAGGGCAATCCTGTCTGCTGTTGCGGTTTGCGGTCAACTGTTGCGGCTGCTGTTGTGGCGCCTGCTGTCTCTGCTGCCTGTCAGTCACCTACCTCCCCTTTTTCTTTACCTTTCCCTCTCTGTTTCCTCTCTCTCTTTCCCTCTCTCTTTACTGACTCATTATTCGCTTGGAAGAATTCATTTGCATTCATCAATCGAGGCACGAAAACCCGAAATTAATTACAATTTTGTCGTTATCTTTTTCTCTGCTTCTTTCCCTTTACCCAAGCCCTCTTTCTCTCCTTTCTCTGTCTTTGTCTCAGTCTCTGTTTTAGCCTGCTGCTTCCTTATCAGTTACTCTTCAAGCTGCGCCCAGTTTCAGCTGCTTTTTTCTCGTTGCATTCCCATTCTGGTTCCCACTCTTTCTCTCTCCTTCCCTCTTCATGTCATGCTTCTCAGTTTGATTTGCGCAAAAACATTTTATTTTAATTATTTGAAATTTACAATCTCTTGAATTGGTCACATTCGGGAAACAATCTCTTCATTTTCCCGTTGACAGCTGACGTGGAAAACCCTGACGAATTCTGCACGCAAGAGAGAAAAAGAGATTAAACTATTAAAAAAGTTTTAGGGGCTTGGGATATGCTTTGAACATTTCGTTATGGATTTTTCATATATTATTTTATTCATTTGTTTGTTGTTGTTTATTTCTCTGCTGCTTGTGGTCAATTTGATTGCAATTGTTGCACGCCCACCGTGCAACGTCACCCCCTTCCTGTCAGGGACTCCCTGCTGCGCATTTGTATAAGTAATGCTCGCATAATACTCGTAATTGATGGCCTGTCAGAGCTTCTGCTACTGCTGCAGCCGGACAAAGGGATAACTATAAGTAAGTGGGTTATTAGCGCCGCAGGATGCCCAAGGATGTCGGAGTATGACCGCCCGCCTGGGCGACATTTGCAGGACGCAAACGCGCCCGCTGTGAATTAGGGAGACGCACGTACGTCCAGGCAAGAGTCGTGTTCCTTCTGTTGTTGTTGCTCCTGTTGTTGTTGTTGTTGCGGTGGGCATTCTATATTAGCAATGCCAACACAAACACATGCAAGGCAATGAAGATGAAGCTCAACTTGAAAATGCCCTGTAAAATGGAAGAGATAGTTTAGTTGTTGCTTGATATGCTTTAAATTGGTGTTGCAACTATAAAAACTATAAGTTTTCTCTGTTATATATTGTGTGCAAATTAACATTTAACATTTTTAATTTCAAACAATTTTTGTCATATTTCGTGATTTTAAATGACAAAATAAAGCAGTAAGAAGATGAATCATTTCAATATAGTTAGTATAATGTTAAGGTAAATTGTTGAACGACCAATTTTGCCTGAAAATGTCGACCAGATAAGCTTTAAAGCTAAAACTAAACGCATTTTTATCATGAGTTGCCTAAAAATTATATATTTTACGAATTTTTCTATATATTTCATGCATATTTTATATACAAATCTCATTTTAATCTTCATATAAAATTCATAAAAACCAAAAAGTGTAAGTTAAACCAGTCGAACGCTACAGTCAGGTGCTGACTGTACAAGGCCATGGATTATCATATTATACCGTAATAAAAATTTTAACGGTATGGAATCGCCGCTCGAATTTGCTACCGATTATCAAATATAATCAGAACCCAGGGAACACCACGGAGAGGCCATTATAAATGAAAGTTAATTAAATAATTTAATAATTTAATTTGTTTGACAGTAACTTTTCTTTTAGTTTATTAGAATAAAATAAAAAAAAACAAATTAAAATAAAATAAACAAAACAATTAATAATAAAAAAGAAAAAATTCCCACCCGCCTCAACCGGGAGTTGAACTCACGCACCCTCGCGCAGCCGTCCGCCACTCTAACCACTCGGCTATTGCCTCACTCCTTGGCCCATCGGCAAAGTTGCATTGTGAACCAATTCTGTTACCATACAATGCAAACAAAAAGTTTAATAATAAAATGCTGTGTGTCTGACGCTAGATTTGTAAGTGAGTTTAATTCGTATCATATCTCACATATTTATAGTCCGATTTAAATGAAATTTTCACATAACGTCCGTGGCAGGGTATTTGTCATGTAAGATATACAACTTTGGTTGTTGAGCTAATATTGTAGTTTTTAAATAGTTATTACTGATTTTCTAAGGCGGGAAGGGGCGTGTCCAAATTTCAAAAAAACTTTGAGACACTGCAATATATACGTATGTTGTCACAAAATTTCATGACTCTAGCTCTTATAGTTTCCGAGATCCAGGTGTTCATTCGGACGGACAGACGGACAGACGGACAGACGGACAGACAGACATGGCTCAATCGACTCGGCTTGTGATCCTGAGCAAGAATATATATACTTTATGGGGTCGGAGATGCCTCCTTCTGCCTGTTACGCACATTTCCGTTCCGACAAACACAATAGTCCATGAATTTTTTTAAAATCCATGGCCTAAAAATATTCCAACTTGCAATTTTAGCTTAAGTTCGAAGTTTCTGTTGTTTTGTTCTTGAAAATACCTACAGCTGTTTCTTAATCAACTCTTTTTCAATACACCCAGTTGAAAAACATATTACAGAGTATCACTCAACTGCAGTGCGTGCTACAGATTCACTTAGTTTCCCCTTTTTCTGTCTGAGGACATTTTGTGGGCCAATTGAAATGCCTAAGAAGGCGTTTATTATTGTAACTCCCCCTCGTTGTAGTTGTTGCTGCTTGTCTGCCTGCCTGCTTGCCTGCCTGCCAGTCTGCAACTCCATTAGCCGGAATTAAGATCTTAAGCCTTATGACATGACGAATTGTCTTAGTCGCATTGTAACGCTGTCTGGGATTTATCTCGATGTTATATTGTGGGTTGTGCCTTGACTTTTTTCAATGGATTTGCCCAATACGTGACAATGCTGTCTTGTTGCAGCTCTCTCTCGCTCTCTCTCTTGCTCTTTTCCTCCCTTGCACGCACTAATAAACCCAATAATTATGATGATAAAATGATGATGTTGCTGTTGTTATTGTTGTTGTTGTGTTAATGATAACGACGCCTTGTTGTTGCTGCTGCTCGCACTGTTGTCGCACTGTTGTTGTGCTGTTGAATTGTTCAGATAATGTTTATACTCGCTGTTGCCGTTACTTAACTGCACATGCTAACATTTCTGCCCATTAAAACTGGGTCGACTCGTGTCAGTCGGGCGTCAGAGGGTGCGACTAACCTAATACCCTGTTTAGCGGGTGTTTTGTTTGTGCTTTTGTTTCAGAAGTGATTTATTTATTGTGAAGTATTGTACAGATAGCAATGAAAGGGAGGTAGTAAAGTGCTTGCATCGTTACTGCTGCACATCGATTATAGAATTTCACCTTCCTATCTTTATTCTGTTTATATTGAATATATTTTAATATTATTTTATTAGTAACAGCATTAAATATTAGTGATATTTCAGTTCCACCGCAGTCCCAGCTGTATTCAGTGTACATAACATTAGCAAATAGATAACCCCAATCTGTCTTCACGCAGTATACTCCCAAATCCGCAGTTGCTAAACTGTTGCTGCTACCCTCGTCCCGTTCCGCCCCCCTTCGCTGCGAGCTCTAACCAGGGCAATGGGGGAAGCTTAATGGCCCTAAAGGGCAGCTGAAAAACGCCACGCGACTGCAGTAACTGAAAAATATCCGACACGTCTAATGCATAAACATGGCCAAAAGTTTGGACTGGCAGACAGAAGTGGCGCGTCACCAGGTGTGCAGTAGCATCATTAACAACTTCATCATCATGATGAACAAGAACATGAACAGTGGAGAACGAGGGGGGGAGGGGAGGAGGCTGCTCGTTGCCTTTCACTTTCAATTAGATATTTTTCAGTGCCTCAGCGCCTTATTTAAATTGCATTTGCCGTGAGGGTTGTTGCTGTCACAGTAGCAATACCAGCAGTGGAGAAGGGGGGAGGGGGTAGTACCGGCTGCAGCCACTTGTGGGCAATCAGAGCAGAGTCGAGTCGGAGTCGGAGTCGGAATCGGGTTCCTCTTGCTGGCTTTGGTAACCCTAAAAATGCGACTCAAGTTGCATTGTTTTGACATGACACCCAAGCGGAACGCGACAGGCAACGACGGAGCAGAGAAAGAGGGATAAAGGGAGAGAGGGAGAGAGCGAGAAATTGTCACTGCGCTGGCGCAAATGCCTTGGACAACCCTCGGTGTGGCGGCTGCTCTTAATCAAGTGTTGACAAGCTACAACAACAATTTCACAATTGCATTTTAATAAACTCGGCAATGCAGATACCCTATACGGGGTATCTACCCTACCCACTTTCCCTCTACTCTGCTCTCTGCTCTCAACAGCTTCTTCCCTTTTTCCCTGCTTTGGTTTAGTTTTCATTTAACACCTTTTTCTCGCCTTTGTCACAATTTCTGTCGCATGTTGTTTTAGGCGCACCGCAGCAGGCTCAGCCTACCAAATCGCTAAACTGCAACAGTTTTTCTCTCTTTCTCTCTGTACACTTTCCCTCTTTCCTTTCTATACCTTGCTCTTTTTCTATTTTTATTCATTTTCCAATTTCCAGCTGCACCTTTTTTTTTGGTTGATCCGTTGTTGACTTTGCCGATTGACGGATTTTTTAGGCAACAAAAGGAATGAAAAAAAATATATATCGAGTGCTAATCGAATGTTGTTTTTGGTTTATATACTTATTTTGCGTCTAGCGCAGAATATTTAAAGTGGATAAAAACAGTTGAGATAACAAAGGGTTGTAGGTTTTATAGTGTTTAATTTTGAATTTATATACATCAGAAACGTAATTAAATCTTGTATATATTTTATACAATTTGCAATTTAGATACATCAGAAATAAAATTAAATCTCGTATATATTTTATACTATATATTTCATATTGTATATTTGATATTATACTACATTGTATGATCTTCTATAGTATTTATTTAATATTTGTTATATATTTCTTCTTATTTATCTACGAATCTTTCTGAATATACCTCGAGTTCTTGAAGAAGCAATCCTATTATTTCTCATTGTATAGTATATGTATATAATATATTTAGCACACATCTTTTGTTTTATAGACACTTTTATAAACAAATTAAATCTTTATTATATTAAATACTTACTCTCCTATACTTAGTATAGATGATAACACATAAGGAAACCTTAAAGTATCAATAAAAATTAGATGATGTCGATGTACATCGTGTATGGGCTTATATGATATATGTATGTTATAAGTATAGTATGTCATAGAGTACATATATCATATATAATCATATAATACAACTCACTGTCTTTTTGAATCCCTCCTCCGCTGCAATAGCAAATCCAATCATGTTGCCTACCCCCGCTTCTTTTCTTTCTCCCAACTCTCTCTCTTCATGCATGCCCTCGCTGTGGTCAGCCATTTTGTTTAGTTGTTGTGGCATATGTTCCACCGAGATGCCTTGCCACAACAGTTGCCCAAGCGGGGGCACTTGTTAAGCGGCCCCGAGGCCAAAGGCAAATCAGAGTCGGAACTGAGAAAACCTGAGTAGAGGAGAACGAATGGGAGTGGAATGGCATGGATGGGGTTGAGAGAGTCGGTACAGGGGCAGCTCATTTGCAAAACGATTTAAGCTCTTTGCCCCGCTGCTGCCTTGCGCCACTGCTGCTACCACTGCCTGCCTGCCCCTTCCCTCTTGTGCCGCATGCAACTTTGAAATGACATTTCAGTTCAGTTGAGGCGGACTCGGGCTCGTCACTCGTCCTTGTCGCTGTCGCAGCTTGGGCAAGGTGTTTCATTTCACATATCTACGAGCAACTTGTTACTGCCAGCCGGCAGACACTCTTACCTCCTTCCCCTCTTCTTCCCCCACTCTCCATCCTGCAGCTTTGTCTGCTGCTTAACCTCTGCACATTAACATGTCCTGTGTGTGTCCTGTGCCGCTGCTGCTGCTTCTGTTGCTGCTGCCTGTTGTCATTGTCAACGCAAATCTGTTTTGATTTTAATCCTGCTTATGCGCTCGTCTTGTTGCTGCATGCCACTGGACCTGCGGGGCATGCAACTGGCCTCCTTTCATTGTTGTGCAGCGATCCGTGCTGCTTGTTGTTGAACACAAATCCGCTGATGTCGCTGTCGCTTGCTCTGGCTGCGCACGATGATGATGATTATGCGCCTTAAGTGCCGAAATCAATGCACACAAATGGCCAAATTACATGCTCAGCGGGGGTAGTGAGACAGAGAGAGAGAATGCTGGGAAAGAGAGAGAGGGAAAGTGGAACAGAATAAGGCAGGCAGGGCAGGGCAGGGCTGGGCTGTGCAGGGAATTTCGCAAGTGTTTCTTGCAACTGTTTTGTTTATTAATCAATTGAGTTTTCTCTGCACGTGCCTCGTCTCCCTCCCTATGCTCCTTCCCTCTTGCTGATGCTGTGAACCGTTGCACGTGAAGAAATCCTATGAAAATAAAAAGTGAAGTAGAAAAAAAAAAGAAAAATAGAAATAAAATTCGAGTGAGCTGCGCGAAACTTAGTTAAGTAGCGTGTGCATTTGACACTTGTTAAAATATTTGCGCCTGTCTGCCACACACACACAGCACACACACTCACAGCACAACACTTGAGCTGCTGCTGCTGCTGCCATGTCCTGGCGGGGTTGCTTTGCCTGCGTGGTCCATCGTACTGTCGCGTATTTAGCGAACGTGTTTTCACAACTAACAAGGATGTTAATTTTGTTGTTGTTGTTGCTGCTGCTGCTGCTGTTGTTGCACGTCGTTCTGCGCTCTCTTGCGGCACTATTTTTATTTTTATTTTCATTTGAAGCTTTGCGCGCACCAAATGCCTTTTCACACCCAGCCAGAAATGCTCATGTCCTGCGCCCAGGGTCTCGTATTTTATTATATACACTATACTTATATGGCAGTGTGGGGGATCATTAGCTTGGACATGGTGTAGAGAAGCGAGAGAGATGATCAGATTATTGTATATACAATATATATGTATTATATTTTATTCCAGCTTTCAGTTAAGAACTGAGAAGTTTTTATAATTCGTATAGCTAAGAAATTGGGAGCAAGTTTTTATGAAAGAAGGCATGCGAAAAATTATAAAGATGAGCTTCAAAAGTTAGGAAGATCTTCTAAAAGTGAAGGTAAATTAGGTGGCTAGTTTCTTTCTTCTTTTTCTTCTTTATTTTTCAACATTTTTTATTTAAATTATATAAAATTAACACAATTTATTAGATATTTTCTTATAAATAAGTTTTGGAATATTTTTGAAAGTTCATTAAAATAGCGACAAATAAAATAATATTAATATTACAATATAATATCCTATCATCATCAACTATCTTGCCTACATTATCCAATCTATTGTATAATTACCTAAGTATACTTCGCAAGGGTATTAGAGTTTCGTCTAAGCGATAATTATTTAGCTCGCTCGTATTTTATTTTTATTTTGTCGCCATCGTCGACGACGTCGTTGTCCTGCTGCCGCTGCTGCTGTTGCTGTTTATTTTACGGGCAGTGACGATTATGTGGCTCCCGGAATGGGAATGGGAACGAGCAATGTGCAGTATGTGTGGACAAGGCAAGGGCTGGGGGAGTGTATAAAGACAGAGGAAACCTCAGCCACATCCGATACTCCGGCGGCGTTGGCCATTTTGTGTTTGGATTGATGCGTCCCGGCGAGGCGAACTAAATACTTTGCTCAAGCGACAAGCGAGGACGAGGACGACACATGACAAACGATGACAGGCCAAGCAAGGGGTCAAGAGAGAACAGTGCAGGGCAGAAGGAAGAGAAGGAGGGTTTCGAGTCTGCTGTTGACTGGGTAAAAGCATCCTTCAGTGAGCTTTGTGCTTGTTGGTTTAAGAAAATTATTAAGGATATTTTTGTGGTGCTGATGAGTTTGCCGAGTACTTTTTCGGGCCCAGGACATTGACTGACCAACCCAGGCGACCCAAGTAAACAGAACGAATGTGTGTGAGTGCGAGTGCGGAAGGGTGTGTGGGTGCGCGTGTGTGTGTGTTGGTTAAGTGTGCGACCAGCGTAGCGAGAGCACAAATAGCAAAACAGGAAGCTCAAGTATGTTTACAGTTGACAACGCCAGAGGAGTTCGAGATCCTGCCCGCACCACGTACCCCTCGAGCAGCCTCTCAGCTTGCCGCAATCGAACCCCAGCGCAGTGGGGACAATCGTTGTGGCTGTGTCGCATCCAGGCACGTACAAAGCCTGGGTGCCTTTGTTTGTCTCTCTCCCATGTCCAAGTTAGTGGCGCTTCTCTTTGCCCGCACTCTCTCTCTCTCTCTCTCTCTCTCTCTCTCTTTCTATCACTCACTCAGTGTGTGTGCAAGTTTGAGTAATGGACGCTTTTATTTGAGCTCCACATGCGCACACATAGTTCGCTGCTGCCCCCACCTGCTTTGGCCCCCGCCTCTTGCAGGCTTTGTGTCAAAAGGGGTCAAATGGTCTAAGGCTTCCCACGTTGTTGTTTTTGCTGCCACTGTTGTCGGCCATATTTGTGTTTGCTTTGGCAACGTTTTTGGCTTCATTATTATTTCGTTTCATGGCGTATCAATCACTCATATAAGTATTATATATATGTATATATGCTATATGTGTGTCTCTGTGTGTACAGACAGCCTCCACAGCAAAAGGTTAACCGCAATCGCAACTGGGTGGCAAATGGGGTTAGTCAATTCGATTGCCTGATGAATTCTACGTTTGAAATAAAGCAATAATATGGTGAAGCTTCTATGCTCTGGGCACTAGCGTATTGAAAGGTAGAGACAGATAGTTATGATAGTTCTCTACAGTAGTTTTTACTATCGGAATGAATATCGATATTAGTATTATTGAAAAACAGAGAAGAATATACAAGTAGCGATAGTATGAATTGTGAAATGTATTTGTCATAACTTTAGCAGATAATAGTTTGTACTATCGATATTAGTTTTATTGAAAAACAGCCATAGAAATTATAAAATATATCGATAGTGTGAACTATGAAATATAGATAATTGTTTGGTCCTCCCACTTCTTTATCATATCATTAAAAAACAATAGTTTGTACTATCGATATCAGTATCGATAATAGTCTTATTGAAAAAAAGAGGAATTTATACAATATATCGATAGTATGAACTATGAAATGAAGACAATTGTTTACTCTCCTCCCAGTTCTTTGCCATAACTTTAGCAGTTAATAGTTTTTACTATCACTATCGATAATAGTATTATTGAAAAACAGAGAAGTTTATACAATATAACGATTGTATAAAATATGAAATGAAGAGAATTGTTAATTCTTTTGCCAGTTCCTTATCATATAATTAACAATTAATTAATTAACAATAGTTTGTACTATCGATATAAGTATCTTTATTAATATAATTGACAAACAGACACAGAGACAATATCGATAGTATGACTTACTAGTTACTACTAATACTAGTTATTTATTAAGAAAAGAGACAATCATATGCATGCTATGTTTAGCCATATACCATAGAGCAAATATAAGCCACTTCTTCAATACTGTGACCCGTTGAGTGACTCAGTCAGATTATCCCTTTACTAGAGAGTATACAAATTTGTGTGCCATTCATTTATATTGTACACAAACTGAACGATTGCCAAAGCGACGACTGACAAATGGAGAGCGGACTGAAGAGTGCAGAGTGGAAGGGGAGAGGGGAGCGAGGGGGGTGCTGAGTGTCGAGTGAAAATCACGATTGCTCGCACTTGTAATTGATGATGATTTGTTTACCTTTTGTTACCCATTTATTATGATAAATCACGACTGATGAACGCTAAAGGACACTCGATAATATTCTCTGCTTGCTGTGCTTGATATTTTTAGTGTTTGTAATCGACGCGCTCTAATTGAATGCGAAACATGCAAGTGAAATATTTGCACAACAGACGAGAAGAGTCCCCTCGCTCCTCCTCCTTGTTCCAGCCCTGTCTGTGCGCCCTTCTGAGCTGCTCAATGCATGCAATGTCACAAACACACAGTCACACTCACAGTCACAGTCACAGAGTCCGCAGCTTGAGCATTCTCAATCCCGGCTGGCTTTGTCCTTATTTGCTTTGGAAGATTTTAGCAACATTTCGTGCCACTGTCGCCAGCTAATCGTTTTTGCATTCTCTGAGCGCTTTTAATGCCGCACGCGTGACCCTGATTACCATATGAAAGAACAGAGTGTTATTTACATACATATCTAAAGTATTACCAAATGATGCAATTGAGCAGAAAAAGTGGGTGAAAGTGAGCAAAGAAATGGAAGGGAATTATCAAGCTAAGCGGCAACTGCAGCTGTGCGGTTCAATTAAAGAAAGTATTTCAATATATTATAAACAGATTTAAAAACAGATTTATTTACTCGACAATTAGCAATACTGGATAAAGAAAGTAGCAAAAACATAAAAAGAAAACCGTTATATATTGTGCAGATCTTTAGTATTTATATAATTGAATGTACATTAATTTTCTTATATTCTAATTGATCTTGTTCTGTTTCTTTTGCCACTTTCAGCTACGCAGTGATCACAGGACTAATTGGATTGCTATCGCGTCGTTGCATGAAGGTGCGCGAGTCAATTGAGCAGAATCAAAGCGTCATGTTGAGCCTGCTGACCACGTTGGGCTTCCTCACGCGTTTCATTGATGTTTGTCCGCCAGGTGAGGCAGCAGCAGCAGCAGAGGAAGAGTAGAAAACTCGCACCTCACTCCCCAAGCAAATAGGACTTCTAATTGATCGCGCTTCCTCTTCTTTCTCCCTCTCTCTCTCTTTCATTTCAGGTCCTGCTGATCCCACACGTTTGCTGAGCACCGCCAAGTCCACTGAGCTCTTTGGCACTGTCTCAATGCTGGCCGGCTGCGTAGTGCCCATCGGTAGGTTGTGTGTTTTTGTTTACTATATAGTAATATAGTATAGCATATATACATCATATGTACGAGACCGAACAGTAGCCGGATATTTGACTCGGCTGTTCGTGGTGCTAATTGCATGTGCAGCGCTCTACGTGAGCTCTGGACTCGGGCGGAAATTAAATTTGATTATTTTGTGCAAGTCGGAAAGGTTGTAAAGTTGTATGAGAGATACCCTGTAGCCATAAAAGGGTGCATTAAGTGGGTATGCTTAGGAAAAGTAATGAAAGTAATCTTTAAAAACGTATAGATTTACAGCAGTTTTCCTTTATAAAACACTTAGGATCCCAGTTTTTGTCCGAGTTCAAAGTACTAAATTTGTAAAAAATATTATATAGTTTTTGTTTATTTGAAACATTATTCAAATAAACAAAAACTATATAATATTTTTTACAAATTTAGTACTTTGAAATTTATTCTTAAATTTAAGTAAATCAGAACTTATTTTTTAAGGCAACTTTGAAATCAAATTTAAAAATCCTTTGGATCTCAGCTTTTTATAATTATAGTTACTAAAATTGGTATAAATACAATACAGTGTGTATATATTTAAAAGTTAGTTTAGTTTCGTAAAAGGAAATAAGATATTTGTAAATCTCAACTGTATAGGGTATTATTATTATTATTATTATTTGGAAAGGGAGTCTCCCAGCAGAGAAGGCGCGAGGCACTGCGACCAGAGTGATCTTTTGTAACTGTATAGGGTATCTCTATAGTCAATTACACTGAACTTGATCTTTCACATTCTTTCTCTTTATTTTTAATGGCAACAATATGCCTTGTTATATACTGTGCACTCAATCCTAGCTCAATATCTGTTCTACAATATTTGAGCTGCATCTTCTTCTCCTTACTCATCTGATTTTCCTTCTTCTTTTTCTTCTTGTTCTTTGCAGGTGAATGCATTCCACCGCGCACGACCGCCTTGGCGGCATCGACTTTTAATCTTTACGTGTCGCTGGCTTCGGTGGATGTGAACACTTTTCAGGTGAGTTGTCAGCCCGCATGTTCTCCCCAAAGTTTTTCCACTGCCTCCCACACTCTCCCCTTTCCCCCATCCCCCTTGGCCCTCTGTGCCTCTCAAGTGGACAAACGCTTAAACAAATCACAAAGTCAGCCCGTTGAAAATTTCATTAGGTTGACTTGACGTTTTATTTCAAGCTGTTTTTTCTTCAGTTCTCAGTTGTGTTTTTGTTGCCTTCATCTTTGCTCTGCACTTGAGAAGTTTGTCGCACGTGAAATCGCCTGAGAAAATTGAGAAAAACTCCAACAACAATCAGAGAGGGAAGTGGAAGCGGAAGGGGGGTGAAGGGGGCGAGGAGAGTTGTAAAAAAGTTTAGAATTCAGTTCAGAAAATGTTTAGGCGAAAAGTTGTCGACGTTTTGGCGGATTTGGCTTGAAACGAAGGTGACATTTGCATACTGTCAGGTGTCATCAGGGAGGATGGAACAGGGGAGGGGAGAAGGGAGAGGGAATGACTGTGTCTGTGTATTGGGTATGACATTTGCGCCGAAATGACAAACAACATCAGCTCCATTGAACCGCAATGGCGGCTCTGCTGACATTTGGTTAACTTTGGTGGCTGCTGCTCCTGCTGCTGCGGTTTGCAAGGGCGGTTCACGCTGTTGGGGCATGGGCGTGGCTTGGTAAACATATTGACACGGGAACCAAGTTGACGCTGTCTTGGCTGTCTTGAAATATGCAACTGGCAGGTGACATGCTGCAACTTGATTGCCTGATGAAACGGCATATGAAATAAGTGAAAGACGTACGGATTGAGTGCGTGATTGACTGACAGAATGTCGTAGTGACTGCCTGCCTGCCCCCCGGCCTCCCTCCCAGTCTGACTGATTGTCTAACTGATGATTGCCTTGTCTACATTTCATTTCCTGCTGCGCTCTGTCAATATTTGTGCCCCAGCTTCAAGTTGTCTACGCAGTGTACCGAGCACAGCCTGCCTCCCCTTCCCCCTCATCCTGCTCTCCAGCTGCACTTGACAAACTAATTTGTTGCGCAAACTTTGCAGCCATTTGGTGGATTAGGCCAAGTTAAGCAAAAACTTGCTCCACGTTTATTTGTTTTAAATTACCACGAAAATAGATAAAGCCTCCCCGAAAAATATACTTATTGCTCTGTCTCTCTGTCTCTATGTCTGTCTGTCTCTGGCTGGCAAATAATTTGATTTGGTTTTAATCAGCAAGAGATACACACGCACACACACACACACACGCACAACCACAGCTCAGTTTTCAAGTGCTGCCTCTGCTGCTGCTGCTGCCTGGCAAATATTGACTTTGTAAAATGAAATTTTCAAGTTTAACCCAAGCACAAGGCAACGCATTCGACACACATACAGACTACGCACAACACACACACACACTACGTACACACACAAACACACAGTCAGAGCAAGCGCAGCTCGTTTGATTGTTTTTTGAAGGATGCCGCGCGTAGCATTCGCGAGCCGCGTTTGCTCTCTGAGCCATGCAACAAATCCTCGCTCATATCCTGCCTGCCTGCCTGCCTATTGGCCCCGCACCCCTCCCTCTGGCTTAGCCCAACTCCTGCAGCAGCAGCAGCAACGGCAACCAGGCACGTCAATTGTTTGGCTAAATATTTGCTCAATACTCGTACAAGTTGCCAGTTTCAGTTTTTCGTTTTTCGGTTTTCTCTTTCCTTCTGTTTTTTTTTGTCGACCACTGTGCAATTGTTTTGTTTGCGAGGGTAGTTTAAGCCGTTCAGAGAGGGGTGGCTCAATGACTTGACGCTCCACTGGCAAATGCCTGTGATTAGCATAAAGTTAATTCTAGTTTGGGAAGGTGTTTGTAGGTAGAGTTCGATTTGAAGTGACTTAATATTGCTAATTTATTTCTTATATAAAATTAAAAAATTAGTTTTATGGTTTTTAAAATGTTTTATACATTTTATCCTTACTTTATCAATGCAGTTCTTATTTGTATTAATATTTCTAGAGTTGCTTTTAAGCTGAAACAAGAGTGCACTTAACAACTTTTTAATAAGTAGTGTTGCATTTACTATCGATCAGAAATTAAAATTTAACTAATCATTGAATACTTATAATGCTATTAAGACTTTTTCAAATTGTATTTAACTCTCTTCTTAATAGCAATTTAATACATTTTTGTAACCTGATAAACTATCGGTTATCGATAAGTTAAGTTAACTTTTAAACAAATTTGTCAACTTTGGTGTAAAGTATTGCATTCAGATTTTAGTATAAAATTAGTTTATCGATAGTAATCGATAGAAACAACTTATAAACTATCGATTTTAAAAGAAAATCCGACTATTCTTATTTTGTTCTGTATTTTAACCAAGTTGTTCAAAGTAGTGCATTCAGATTTAAGTATAATAAAAGTTTATCGATAGGTATCGATAGTAGCAGCTTAGAAACTATCGATAATAAAAGAAACTTCAACTTTTCTTAGTTATTTCTGTTAATTTACAAACAGTTTGACCAATCCTTCACTTCCCACAGCCTTCCTCTATTCCAGAGTATTAACTAGTCACCCCTTGTTGCTATTTTAATTTGTTGCTTCTCTTTTTATTTTCTGTTTTGGCCTTCGCTCGCCGCACGGCTGCCAATGCAAACAAATTAGAAGCGAGCGAGCCCGACACGGCTCTCGTCGTCGTCCTGTTTCGTTCCGCTATGCAAATAAATGTGTACCACACACACCACACAGACACACACACACAATACACACACCCGCCGGCACACACAACAAACAATTGAGCACTTCACTTCCTGGTCGGAACAAGTGGCACTCTTTGATATTTGCCTTGACTTAATTAAAACATTTGCACAGTGATTCCACAATTTTTGTTTCGCCAATTAAGTGACCCACACACTACCCCTCTCTCTTTCTCTCTCTCTCCATCTCTCTCTTGCAGGAGGTACTCTCGGTGGAGGGACCCTTGTCGCTGAAACTGCTGGATGTGCTGACAATAATACTGAACTATAGCGTTAGCCAAGCTATCGATGTGAAGAGCGGCGAGAGCTCCACCATGCTGATAGATTTGATAGCATCTCTGGCATTCTTCAGCGTGAACAATCGTCGGCATCAGGATCTGTTGATCTCTGAACAGTTTGCGGTGATCTTCAAGAGTTTGGCCAAGCTGTCGTCACAGTTTAATCCGGTTATATATCCGTTTCTGGTCACCATGTGCTATAACAATGCTCCGGCCAGGCAGCTCATATCACGCGACTTTGATCTAGGGGTGAGTACACTCGTATCTATCCTACAGAGAGTATATGTATTCATTCCATATGCATCTATTCTTATCTCTCTCGTTGCAGTTCCTCGACGAGTACAGCAAATCGGATGCGGCCAAGCGGAATCGTTTAATTCAAATGATGCACAACAACAGCAACAGCAACAATAATAAGAATAGCAACAACAACAACAGAGCCTGATAATGATTCTAGATCTCTCTATCTCTCGCTCTCTGCCAGTGTGTGTGTGTGCGTGCGTATGTGTGTATCGCCCACAAAGTGATATTATTTTCAAAGAAAATCAAAATCAAAAAACAAAACAACTCGAAACATTCGCGCTTCACATTGATGAAGGCAAAAAAGAAAACAAAAAAAGATTTACAATATTTTTACAAGCATAATTTATAATCCCAAAAAGATACTTACAACTAGTATTTAGTATATCTATCTATCGTACGCTAGTAAATAACACACTCATACATACATAATCATATATAACATAATCTCTCTTACACATTCAATAGCAACAGAAACAGAAACTCGCATAGTTTTATATCATTATCTTATACCATCGTAATTTATGTTAGTTCAATTTTGAGACAAGTATTATTAAACAACAACACGAAACACATTCATCTCTATCTCAGACTAACTATCTCACATTCACATTCTAAAATTCGCTGTTTCAGTTCTCTCATTGTGTAATTAACTTAGTTTTTTAGGCACTTTAAAAACGTATTCTCTTTACTCTCTCAGTTAAATATCGTTTTTAGTTCTCTCACCTAGTGCAACATGGCAAGCTAATGTGTAGTTCTTTTCTATCAAGACATTTCTGTCCAATCAATTATTATTAATATAAAATAATAAAGAAATATGTGAAATACTTGGCTTTGACTTTTGCTTTTTCTTGATTTGTGGGCCAAGATGATTTGTGTGGCATCTTAAGATTGAGAAAGTGCTCGAAATGGAAATACTTTGAAAAGAAGCTTTGTTATGAGTCATTCAAAGTGCTTTAACTGGAGATAGATTGCCTAATGGAAATCTAATGGAAATCTGGTAATTATTCAAGGTAAAGAAATTCACACTAAGAAAGTTTCGAGATATAAATAGAACTGCATATGATATACAAAAGGTTAAGGTTCAAAGAAGGTAAGCTTCTCTATATGTGCCCTTGAACTTATATTAATGATGATCAATGTGAATAATGCGATTATAATTCTTTTACTTCAGAATGAAAAAGAATAATATTAACATATCAAAAATAAATAAAGTTATAATTACTTTAATACAGAGTACTTTCATAAAGCTTGGAGTGATGATACTTCAGGTATTGCTGCCTTTATATACAAGATTTTATGTATTTAAGTTTTGTAATAAACTCTCAAGACCTTCAAAATATCACTTAGATTTCCCATGGGTCAGATAAAGAGACTTCTTTGAATGTATAGTGCTACCTACCTATGTTTATATACCGTCTGGAGGACATCTGCTAAACGCCCTCGTCTTAACCTCCCCCACCATCGCTGGGTAAACAATCCATCTTATATAGTACTGGCGTATCTGGCGATTCAACCTGCGCAGGTTGCGTTGTTATTCACGTTTGAAGTGCTGCAGACAATGCGGGGCAGGCTGTGTTTGCAATTTCTTTTGGGGCACACAAATTAAAAACGACAATAATAATGTGCCTAACAATTTGTGGGCGTGTCCGGGGGGTCGTCGTTAAGAGAGAATGCCAGTGAGAGAAAGAGAGCGAGAACAAAACTCATCAGGGCGACAGTTCTATGTTCTGAGACAGCGTGAAGCGTCTTTTGTCTTCCAGCCGGATGGGGGCGGTGGGCGTGTGCGTTGAGCTGTCCATTGTCTCATTGTCCACGTCGTTGCACCTAGCCTGAATTATGTCACAAGCGGGGGAGGGAGGGCATGACTGGCTGGGGTTCAACGGCAACGACAACGACAACGACAACATCTAATTTCTTTGGACATTGTACGTGTGGGTTTTTTAATGCTGCCATATGCACAACCCCCGCCGCGCGACGGGATTGGCGAATTGTAAAAAACATCCGAGTGCCGAGTGCCAAATTGAAAGGCAGTACACGATAACAATAATAATAATAATAATACAAGTAAAAGGCCTCAAGAAAGTCTCGCTCGGGCGACAGATTGAAGTCACTCGACTCGAAATGAAATGCGACAGCCTCGAACAGTTGCACAATCAAACAACACATCGCATCGGAATCGCATACCCCCTTGCAATATGCCAAAAGGGTTCGGGCATATGGCCTGGGGCAAGTGTTATGTAACAAAAGCGAAACAAAGTGATAAAGTGTGATCGGAAATGCGATACTAACTTGCCGGATAAGTTAAGAGCACATGAGAATTAGATGACAATGTTAGATCATTTATATTACATGGTGAATGCCATAAGGTCAAGTAGGTAAGACTAAGAGAGTACTGCAGATCTTATGTTATCATGGAAGATTAAGATAATAATGCAGGTTTATTATATAAAGCTTATTCCATAGTGTTAAGTTTGTAAAGTGAGGATCGTATATATTATTATTTAATTATTTATTATTATTATTTAATTAGAGGTTTTTGCCACTGTTAAGATATACGAAAATATAATAAATATGTATATACGAAAATTTGTAAAAATAAACCAAACATTTCATAAAGGAATTTCAGGAAATATCTACAAAGAAAAAGTACAATATAGAATATGTGTTACAGAACTTGAGAAGTTAGTTATATACAATAATATAATAAAAGTAAAATCAAAATAACTGAAACCTTGCACAGTTAGGGTACTTCTGTAGTCTTTATCAATTTCTAGCGACATTTTGTTGACATTATTTTTAATTTGGAGCGCAAAATCAATGAACAAATTGGTGTTAGCAGAAGCCAAGTGCTTGACGGGTAGAAACTTAGGGTTAGGGTAGCAAAGTACAATATACTACAAGCACTTAATATATGTATATACATACTTATAAATATAGTCAACCTGAGCGAAGAAAAGAGAGAAGGGGTTCTAGGCAAATGACAGTGCGACAAACAACCCTTCATCGGAGTGGGGAAGGAGTAGAGATCCATAAGGTTGTAATTGCCATGTAGATGTGGTCGCTGACTTTGGCTCTAATTGTCCTGCACACAGAACAATGAATGCAAATGAATAAAAGAAGAGACGATAAAGAGAGAGAGAGAAAGAGTGAGTGAGAGCGAGACAAAACAATGGGTGACTAAGCAGAGCGAGTGAAAAAGTCAATATATCACAAAATACCAATTTGGGCCGCGTTGGCTCCTCAATCAAAATTATGACAAAACAACAATAGACGACAACAATAACAGCAACAACAACAACAACAACAATAACAGCAAGTACGACAACAGTTGCAGGTACAACAACAATGACTACAACAGCAACTACCCCTTGGGGAGCTGCGTTTTGTGTAGATTAGTTAAGCGCGTAGGCGAATGCCAATTAAAATGAAAAAGTGCCTTCAACGTTGCGTGCAACGAGCGCATAAGGTTCCAGCTATACGTGAGTATTACGCCTGGGTAGGGTAGTCTAGGGTAGTGGGAGGTCTGCCACGGGTTGGGCCTTGTCTTTGCTGTTTTTTCTTTCTTTCTTTTTTGGGTTTGGTCTCGTGTCCAGCTTAAAGGCACAAAGTTAATTGCAGCTTAAAGAGCAGCACAACAAACTGATTTCTAGGTGTGCCACAACAGCCCCAAACAAGACAAACAAATTTTGTATTTCGCGCCTTTTCCGCAAAAAAAAAACAGAATGTTGACCAAAGCCAGGTAAAATAAACAAAATGCGGAATTAGAAGAGCTTCTCTTGGGTATGTTGGAAGCATAACTGCAGTTACTAACTGATATAGTATCATGTATAGGAGAAGTTAAGGCAGAGCCAGATTATGCTAGAGAACTTTAGCTAGAATAGTATATATTATGGAAGGAAAATACATAAACTAAATTTTCATACATAGATTGTATATAACAGAGTACAACTAAAGGTAGAACAAGATAAAAGAAAACTTTAATAATTACTAAATATAGTAAGACATGGGAGTACCTAAGTAGATCTAGATTTTGAATAGGTATTTAAATTAAATTGAAATATTCTTATAAATGAATTGCAAAAAGAAACCATTTAAAAGCCAAAACTATTCTATTTTATATTCATATTATATTACGATATATTCTATATTATTACTTAGTTATTGTTATAATTTCAACAGAAATCTTTACTAAGTCACCTTCCTAATTGAACTTACTCACAGTAAGGACTTGCAGAAAAGGGAAAGTGTTGATGGTTCATTTGACTGTTTCCGTTTTGGTTTTTCAGTTTTGTTTGCTCTGCTGGGCTTGGGTCAGTGCGGAACTCTACGGGTCTATCTTTTCCCAGTCCTATAACCAGTGTCTGTGCTGGACTTCCGGGCAGGATACGCTTCTAATTTGTTTACAAGCGTCGACGGCTCGGTTGACGTGCCCAGCGCACATTATGCGCGATGCAAGGCCTGCGATAAGCAGCTGGACAGGACGCAGGACACACGACCAGGACACAGGACCAGGACTCAGGGGGAGGGCAGGGGAAGGGAAGCTTGCTGACTTTGCGACTTCCCAAAGCGAAGTCAGACTCTCATTTTGATTGCGTGTGGGCGCACGTTGATGACCTTACGATGACACCCAGCTGATTATAAAGAAATACTCGTTTTCTCCGCCCCTCAACTACCTCAGTCCCCGCCCCCGCCCCTGATCGCTGTCTGGTTGCGTGTGCGCCTCAAATTCAGCGGAAATGTTTGCAGCAAACGTTAAATTATGTAACTAACACACGAGCCAAAGGCAGAGGCAGAGGCAGAGGAACAAGAACATGGGCTTGGGAACGGAAGGCGGGGAAGGGGCACTGACAGGACTTGCTGCTGGGCCGCATTGAAAATCAGCGAACCGCAGTGGGCTAAGCTGCTGTCCGTGTCCATGTTGAAGTCCTTAAGCGGCTTTGCCTGCAGCTCAGAGCGCTGTGCTGCGTTGCTCATTTGCACGTGAGGCGCAGGCAGTGAAGCGTCAAGGCTTAAACGGACAGGGACAGAAAGAGAGGGAGAGAGAGAGTGGGAAAAGAGAGGAGTAAGGAGTGAGGTGGAATACGCAGTCCACGACTATGTGCAACTATTTGTGCCGGCACGGAGCATTCGCGCGGGCTTTGCTTTCAGCTGCAAATTTATGGCCACATAAATAACACAACAGAGAAAACCAGTGGCAGCCACAGAGAGCCGCAGAGCCCCAACAGCAACTGAAACAGCAATAGCAGCAGCGAAAGAGCGACAGAGACGGAGACAGCTAACAGTGCAAGAAAGGAGTTTGGCTAGACGAAACAATATATACTCTACCCAGCATTAGAGTTGCAAAAGATGAGTTTGGAAAAAGTAAAGGTGAAATGAAATAAAATATATAAATAGTATTGCGCTACCTACATGCCCTTAAAAATTATATGCCATATATGGTAATCAACAGAGATATCTACAATTTTGAAGATGTTATGGTATTGAAATGATGATGTACTATATTAACTTTGATAAGTTAGGTTATAAAGACATAGTTAAATACAAATAATTATGAGATAATAAGAGAACTCAAAATAGAATTATAAGAGTAATGAGATCTTAAATATCATATTAACATTAGTTATATCATATCATTCATGTTGTCATGTTGTCCAACACTAATAAGACAAAACTTACCTTTTTTGGATTTATTATAATACACTGCTCAACTTCACATTCAAAGTAGACATACCCTAGCCAGAAAGTGTATTGCAGTCGTAAAAAACCTGATGCCATTTCTTTATTTCATATGCATATTTATAGCTTAAATAAATAACAAATAATATGGCTATAAATTTGGGCACGCTCTTTGTTTTAATAACAACTAGTCAGAACTGAAATTGAACGACAGAGTGGATAAAAGGGGAGGGCAGGAAGAGGATATCAGAACACGCTCACTAAAGCGTTCAGTTGTTCATTCGAAATATATTAAATATGCATAAATAACAAGTGACAATAATAGTTGGACGAGTGTGCTTGACCAATGCATACCCAGTGAAAAGAGTTTACGTAGTTAGATCTCAGTTATTTACCAAACGATCTTGGTGAAACTCATATCACATATAGATCAAATACTAAACTTATTATATGCAGAGTTTGAGAACTGTAAGTTGTGAAGCAGATAGAATTATTTAAATATTTAGCAGTTAAAAAAAAAGAAGATCTCAAATTTGGAAAAATTATAGCAGCGATTAATTAAAATAGTATTTTTATTTACCTAAGTTACTAATCATTTTTTTGATTTTCATTTCATGGTATTCTTTGAGTGCTAACAACTTTACAGGGTATGCAAATCAAGTCGACACATGCTCGAACAAACTGTTTGCCCACAGTCAAAGAACAAACTAACTAACAAAACGTTTGGGGGCGACCACACATAGATCAGTTGGGGCTGTGGCTTTAGTTTCGGGCCAGGGGGATTTTCAACGCATAAATCAATGCCATGTGGTCTATGGTCTGTGCTAGTCTGGTCTCTGGTCTGCGCTGAGGTTTATCTATTGGACAAATTGCCGTTGCCGATAAGAAGCGAACGCGAGATAAGCAACGCAGCCGCAAATTGTTGTAACAGTTTTTTATCGTAGCAGCACGATGAATTTGCAGTTGAATTAAGGCCGTGTAAGTGGTTAATTAAACGCCAGGCATGATACTAAATTATAGCATATGTTCTAGCGCCAGGAAACCCCTCACGCCCCCTCTCAGATAAAATATTGTTGACAGGAAGAGACAAAGAGAGTGCGAGAGAGATGAAGAGAAAAGGGCAAAATTGTTATTCAAATTGTTATTCACATCGATACCACTGTCCAAGCAAAATGCATCATGAAATATTCAAAACATTTTCCTCGAGCATTTTCATTTTCTCGTTATCGTTCTCGTTTTTCATATTTTCATTACACATGTGTCTACATATTTATTTGCCTGCGTTGACAGCTTTTTTGTTCGCAATTGCGAGAGAGGCAAAGCCAAAGCAAAAGCCATAAGAATCGTTTGCATTTATTCGTGTACCCGAATGAATATGTGAGTATTCAAATCATCTACTTACTTATATCCACGTTTCAAGGCATTCAATTTTCATTTTGTTCGGCTGCCTCCTTCTTTACCTCCCACTCGGTAGATTTTTGGCCATCTCTGCAAATATTTCCCTTGGTTGTGCCTTGTGTGTGTGTGTGTGCCCATATTGCATAAATTATTAATGCCAACTTTTATTTTTTACATATTTCGAAGACAGTTGGCAGTCGACAAATACAAACACGCACACACATGCACACACACACAGCGCTATAGACAGTCGGCCGAGTCAGTCGCTCGTCATATTTGCGTGTTTGCATTTAATCATCGAAAACGTTGCAGGCGTCACACTGCCACGCCCACTCGGCAGGTTATCACACCCCCTCCCCAGCTCCTTCTTCTTCTTCTCTTGCAGCTACGGCGGCGTCGCAGTCAGAGCATTATTTGCATTTGCATAAAGTTTCGTTTCGTTTCGTTTGTTTTTTCACAATTTTATTTGAATTTTTCATACTTTGCAATATGTTTAAGATCGGGTATGACCAACTGGCAGATACCCTGTAAAAATTTTCAACCTGCAACACAAATTTATTCAACTTCTCTCACTCTGTCTCTCTGTCTTTGATGTTTTCATCTCGTATCTGTCTTTTGTATCTCTTTTTGTCAATATCACTTTCTGTCACTATCTCTTTATGTCTCTATCTCTTTCTCTTTCTTTCAATTTGATTCTCATTCGCATTCTCTTACAGCTTTGTATAAATAAAGCTCTCTCCCATTATTCTCACTTTTACTCTCTCTCTCTTTCCCACTCTGCTCTATCTTCTTGCCCTCGCTCTTCATTCTCTCACTTTTTCTCTTTTTGGTCACTTGCCCTCTTTTATTTTCTCTCTTTACCATTCGATCACTTGCCCTCTCTTTCTTTCCCTCATTACCTTCGCTCTCTTTCAATATTAAACTTTTTAGCCAAGCGTGCTTAAAGACTGTGAAGAAACCGATTAAAGAACGCACCTGGTAATAACAGAGTCTTCTAGAGATATCATAGGCAGCTACGTGCAACTAGAGTAAAGAAACGGGGGACAGAAGATAATGCAATTAGTGAAAAAGTTCACACTCCCTCAGTATTTAAAGCAAAAGAACAAAAAGACTAGTTTTCATTTGTTTAGCAACTACTCAACACACGTGGTCAACAACTGAAGAGTCTCTAGAAATGTATCGCAGACAAGAACTACTGAAAACATATAACTTTATACGCGGGCGACGTCTACTCTTCTCCCTAGTGTTCTTTGCTTTGTTTCTCATTCTGTTATTCACGGCACAAGATAATGAAATCGAGTTCATGGAGGATGATTTACTTGTGGATGCCGAAGGTCAAAGTTTAACAGACCTAGAAGATGTATTACTCTCGCCAGTGCAACCAATATCGGGCAGAACCATCTTCTTCCATGAGACCAAGAGACATTCTCCCGGAGAGCAATACGTGCTCAAATTTACCACACGTGTTGCTTGCTCAATCGAGTCGGCTGCTCTGCATAATCCCAACTTTAAGATATTTGTACTTTTCTCCAGTTCACTGCGTCTGCCCAAACCGGGAGATCAAAGATATCCCCAACTCGACGCGATACTCAGCTATAAAAATGTGCAACTACGTCAAGTGAGTCTCAGGCAATATGCAAAGGATACTCCAGTCGAGCAATGGGTTCAGCAGGGCGTGCTACAGCGATCCAGGTGGGATATGGTCTCAAGTGATATAACATATATATTATATATAGTCTTTATAATGATTCCCCCTTCTTCATCCCTTCTACAGTTTTCTTACCGAGCACACCTCCGATCTGCTGCGTCTGCTAAGCCTCTATCGCTGGGGTGGCATCTATCTGGACACAGATGTGGTTGTGCTGCGTAGCCTGGAGTACGTGCCCCTCAACTATGTGGGTGCCCATGACAATGTGACATTGGGCAATGCTATTATTAGTTTGGAGCCACGTGGACAGGGTCATGAGATTGCCGAGTTGTTTTTGCATGAATTCAAGCAGAATTACAATGGCAAACAATATCTGAGCAATGGACCTGAGTTAATGACGCGTGTGGTGGGCAACCTTTGTGGTACCAAAACGGTAGAGGCAATGCAAGATAATCCAAGAAATTGTCACGGTCTGCAGGTCTACAATCGCACTGCCTTCTATCCTGTGCATTGGCCAAATTGGACACACTTCTTTGAGCCAAAATATCTGGATGAGACCATGGCGAGTACTAAGGATTCCTATATGATTCATCTGTGGAACAAGGTCTCCTTTAAACGCATCTACAAGGTTGGCACTAACTATGCCTACGGCAAGTATGCTCAGCAACACTGCCCCAAGACCTTTGCGGCAGCTGGGGAGTATCTTTAGGAGGCAACCCATATATCTTTATTTGAATTTGAATTAGGCATAGGCACCTTCTGTATATATGGAATATTGAAGTTTATTGTTCGAAGTCACTACGATTTCTGCTGCTTGAATAATGCGAATTTTCATACAATCTTTAGGCATTCCTTAATTTATTTCTTTATAACCATCATAAACTGTTGCATATTACATTTTCTGAAGTTTTATGCGTATTGACAGAAAACAAAGTTTTCTCATAAAAACTTATAAGTCAAGATCCATTTAAAATGTTCAAACAGTTTGCAAATATTTTTACTTCATTCACATGATAAATTTAGGATTCACTGGATAGTTATCATATATCTTCTTAGATTTCCCATATACGTAGGTACATTCTTTAATAAAGTGCCAATCTGTAATGACTTTACAATTGTAATATGGAAACTAATAAGTTAAGATCTATCTCTATAAATATTTCTTCTTGATAATTTGCATAAATCTTTGGAATTCTTTGGTAGTAAGCATACTATATATACTATATAACATATTATATGTATCTTCTTAGGCTTCCCATATCGCTACATTCCTCAACAACAATAATTTGTAAAGGCTTTACATACTGTAACGAAGAATTCTTAGTTTCCTGATAACAACTTATAAGTTAACATTTATTTCTAAGTATTTATATTACCCTTTTATTTACATGATAATTTGTATAAAACTTTTGAATTCTCTTGACAGTTATATCTTCTTAAGTCTCTAACAAATTGGCAATCTGTAAAGACAAAAGAGTTGTCACTCAGACAATGGAATTATAGATGAATGAATTGTTGCATGGAAAGTGTTAAGAGTGTTGTCAATTGAACGTGCTCTACTATATATATTTGTGTACAGACTGTTCCCCCTCCCACACTCCCATTTGATATGTCAGCGAGATAATGAAGCTTATCGGGCTATGCGACCGATGTGCCATCAATAATCATATTGAGAGATTGAGTGCCAGGTTGCAGCTGCAGCAACAACTCTGTCAATTAGTTATCATGTTCGTTGTCAGCACGTTTGATTTTGATTTAATTTTTGGGCAACACGAAAACGAGTATTGCCAACAAAGTTGTTCATATTTGTGAGAGAGCGCTGATTAGATCTGCGGGTTAGCACAGGTAGTGGGAGGGTAAGGGAGGTGGAAGTGGGGGGGGGGGGAGTGGGGATACTGACAGCATATCTATCAAATATGCTGACCGAAAAACAGTTGAATAATCTGTTTGTGCTAGTCGATTTTCGATTGCCACACACACACACACTCATACACGGAGGAGAAATTTCGCTGCATGCCACACTTGCCACACAAGCGCGCACATGCCGCATACCACCGACAAATTGCATCAAATTTGCGTGTTTATAAAAAATTAAAAAATCTCTCTCGGGCCGAGGCCAGGCGGGATAATGCTGAGGCCACGCCCACGCCAACGCCCCCCAGCCCACTATGTCCATGGAAATGCGGCACAAGCTGCTGCCGCAACGTGCAGCTCGGCCATATTTTGATTAAACTTGGCTTTTACATGGTTGCCGCATTGTTGAAGTCCATGCGGATTGTTCTTGTTGTTGTTGTTGTTGTTGTTGCTGTTGTTGTACTGATTGTTGTTGTTGCAGCTACTATTGTTGTTGCTGTGCTGTTGCCATTGCTGATATTGTTGTTGCGCTGGCTTTGTGCTGCACGAACACATTTGGAATTTGAATTCACATTCACATTTTCACAGTAGTTTTTATACCCTGTAGGGAAGATATAGAGTGGGTATAGGGGATATAATATACTGTGCCAGCACTGTGCAGAGTTTTTTTAGTTGAGAGTTATCTATAAGATATAAAGATTAAATATTGTTTGACTAATTCTACTCTTTTGATTAATTTAAGTTTTTCAATTGTTATAATTGTGATTTTTTCCAATTGAGTTCAGTTTTCTTTGCGAGGTAAGCCTCGTATCATCATGAAACTCTCTAGATTTATAGCTAACATATTTATCATCATAACCTAACCACAAACATATTATTCATTAGCTTCTTTCTAGCACTTTATCAGGTATTTCCTCGTCGAGTTTAGTTCACAATTTGTTGCATTTCTTTTGATGCTTTTTTTATTTTGTTGCTGCTTTTCTGTGCCGTTGCCATTCGCTTTTATTGCATATTTGCATTTTGCATTGTTATTGGCTGTGGCTGTGCGACTGCTGGCCGTTGGACGTGGCTGTGGGCGGGGGCGGGAGGCGTGGCAGACTTACTGCGAGGGCGTCGAACGTGAGCGCGGTCGCGTTGGCTATTTGCATTTTGCGGCCAACTGAAGCGACGCAACTGTGTGTATCGGAGTGTGTGTGTGTGGCAGCAGGAAAAGCCGTGGAAACTGTGGAAGCTGCAGATAAACTGGCAGCATATAGAATAACAAAAATATGCGCTCGAATTGTTGTTCTTGTTGTTTATTTAAGGCTGCAATTATGCAGAAAAAGTTGCAACTACCTCTCTCTTTCTTTCTGTCTCTCTCCTTCCCTTTCTCTCTACCTCTGCCTTTGTTTGGCTTTCATTAATTATTATTATGATCTTTTCTTTTTACATCGTTTTTTTGTTAAATTTATTTATATATTTCGGCAAGTGATTTTGCAACATTAACGCGAGGGCCGACTACATTAAAAATGCATAAGAAGAGCGCGCGCGGAACGGTTCATGCAACATGCAAAGCGCAGCGCCGCCAAAAATTGACGAAGTTGCAGCTGCAACTGCATAAATAATGCGCGCATACAAATCCATTTGCCAAATAAAAAGATGTGCGAGAGGGCAGCTTTATCAACTTGCAGATATCCTGTAGATAAGTGAGCAACGTTGCTAACAAACGTGACAGAGAAATGCATATTTTTAAAAATTTATCATGAGTTTTATTTTCAATTTACAATACATTTCTACAGTCAATCTTTTAAATTTAAAAGTGAATTAAATTTTTAATTTGTTAATTAATTCACAAGCTCAACTTTTAGTTTGTTTCCCATAGATATTTCAATATTAACATGAATAAATTTGTTATTTCTCTATTGATTGCAATAAAAACTGAATATTTATAAATGAAATATATAAACTTTATATGTACTGACTATCTAAAATCAATGCTATAAAACTGGGGTCACAGTTATAAAACTGAAAATGTAATAAACAAGCGGAAGCGAACTGAAAATTTACATAAATTTTATTGAACTCGAATTGGAATTAATTCAGAAAATAATGCTCCAGTTTGGCATATCTTGGATCTAATTATTATACAAAACTCTTCTATATATTTGTACATAATATTCTGCTATATATAATTATAAAATATAATTTAAAATTTTATAATTCTTGTTGACTTAATTTTACTTAGTTTTTCGAACTACCTCTAAACATTTTCTCAACTACAGGGTATTGAATAGTGATATGTGCATGTCATAAGCACATTGTCACTCACACTGGCATAGCCATTTTAACGCATATTAACCCATAAGCCGCTGCTGGTCGGGGCATCAAAGCTAAAGCCATTTTAATCAGTTACACGCGCAGCTTAAGCGATTTGCTTTTCTCGCGCATTTTGCGGTGCATTTCAAATGTCCAAGCAACTGTCAAGTTGATCATAGCAAAAGGACAAACAGACAGTCAGACAAGTGGGAGAGAGAGAGGGAGAGAGCGGGAGAGAGCGGCAGACAGCGACAAGCTGACACGCGTTGGTGGCGAGCTGAATTTCCCAGCTCAACTGTCAACGCGCTTTGCGCTTTGCGCGTCGACACGCTGCATGCAAATCCCTCTTTGACACTTGACCAGTTGACCAACAGGCGTCACCTGCTAGTGGCTTCTGCCCCCTTTTCCCCCTCCCCAGTTTCTGTAGCTCCTCAAGCTCATTTGCTTTATGGCATCGGCGTGTCATAATTTGTAATCCTGCAACGTTCCCTGTTTAATTTTCACACCTTTTGTACTTTTGGCTGCGACACTTTTCGCCCTGTACACACGAGCGAGCCGCAGCTTAAAGGGATTTGGGCAAGCCGGACAGCAGTTGATGGATAACGGCAGAACTGGACGAAGTGGGAAGGGTGAGCACGTACTGTACCACTTGACCAAAGCAACGCAACTCATTATGTAATTGTTATTTCGAGTATTTCCTGTTAAGTTGGGTATTCTTAAAAGCAGCCAACGGATTGGTGAAGAGACAATTAGGCAGGGAGAGTGAGAGAGAGAAAGAGGGAGAGAGAGAGAGAAAACAAAAGATAAGCATATTTATACATTTATACATATAGCTCTATATACAAATTATGAGCAATCTACAATATAATGTCAATTGATGTTCAAAATTGATCAAGTTGTATATTTAGATTACAGAAGTAATTATATAAGTTCACTTACTTTTATAGAAACTTAAAAAATATATATATTAACTATGCCTAGAAAGATGTTCATTAAGCGTGAACTTATAATCTTAATAGCGATAAAAAATTACTTTGTATAATAAATAAGAAAAAGGGTAAAAGATATTGCAACTAACTTCACTCATTTGTTATAACATATATAGATTATTCGATATTTCTAATAAAGTGTGAAACTTTGTACTGTGATTAATTGCATTTATTTTAAAAATGATTGTTTAATATTGTTCAAATTTCATATAGAATATAAAACCTTCGGTATATCGAGATTAACCTTACGTACATACGTATATAAAAATTATGCCTCGTCTTCTGTATGCAAAATACAATATTAATTTATGTACTAGTACAGATACGACTCTATAAAGTATAGCATACAAATTTATAAGAAATATATATACTTTTTATACAACTTTACAAATTTCCAGTCAGCACCAATATCGTTTCTATTCCCTCTTCCTAACATGATTCTTCCTAGTTTCTCAACTCTTCATCCTGTTACGCTGTGAAAGAAGCTCAGCTCTTTCGTTGCTCTTCTATTTCCTTTCTCCACTGTTTTACTATGTTTCCATTCTCCATTTCAAATGTTCACTTCAAATGTCTAGAGTTGCCAAGTGCCCATGCCTCTTGCATCCCCTCCCTCTCGCTCTCCCACTCTGCCTCGTCTCCTTTCGCATTGGCAAGTTGCAACTGGTTGTCCGCTCTGGAGTTGAGCCTGGCGCTCGCCATCAACTTGGCGTGTTTATGGGCCAAGCGGCACAATTAACATGTCGCGGCTTTTAGCGTCTGCCGCCGCGGAGGCAACACTGCTGCGTCGGCGTCTACGTCTGCGTCAGCGTCGTCGGCGTCGTCAGCTTGCACAAAATGACATATGAGGCGCATAATTGAAACTTCAAAGGCGACGGGGCGCAGTCGGGGCATAAATTAGGCGGCTGATCGGCGCTGGCGAAGGTGAGTTGAGCGCGATGATGACAACAAAGCAGAGGCGGGCAGAGAGAGAGGCAAGCAGAGAATGAGAGGGAGAGAGGGAGAGAGAGAGCGAGACTGATGATGAAGAGCAAGCGCTGAGCGCCTGCAAGACATCGCCTCGTCAGTCCATTAGCGTCGTGTGGCAGCCCCGCCCTACCGTCTTACACGCCTCCACCTCTGCATCTCCCTCTCCCTTCTGCTGCTTGTCACGTTGCGCCCTTCCATTAGCGCAGGCACCCCGCCTCAGATCACTCTGTGTGGCAGATCAGGCTGCTCGGCCTCGGCCAAGTTCAAGATGCGCCATGAGAAATGTTCCCTCATTGTCGGCATTTGTGTTTTGCGACAATTTCCATATTTTACGCCATAAATTAAGCACTTCAGTTTCCCCCACTTAAGATAAACCTATGTATACCAAAACACTTCACTCCAAAATCCAATCGAAATGGAATTGGGAAATGAAAATTGAAATTGAAATGTAACTGCAAGTGAAGAGCAGCTGCGCCGACTCTTGATAAGGAAATGAGCAGCATTTTGTTTTTGTGATACTGCAGTGCAAGTTCCGCTTAATAAGCGGAAATCCATTCCCAGCAGACTGTGGGAAACTATGCTGGGCTGCTGTGGAAAATCAAAGCGTTGCGCCACCAAAAGCGATGACCGCCAGACATGCAACAAATCTGACGTTTACCTCGTTGCTGGCTTCGATTTTCCGATGTCCAGAGACACCTACGGCCTGCTAACAGTTCCACAGTTGCCACATGACATGACACAAAACGGGCACCAAGAGGAGGGAGAGGAAGAAGGGGGCACATTCAGCAAAGCATCGCCAGACACGCCAATGGCAAAAAAGTCAATAGCCAGACAAATGAAAAGCTTCTCTTCGCTTCGCCATTTGAAAGGAAGACAGCCAGAAAATGTGGCAGCTACAAATGAGCGAAGAGTGGGAGAGAGTTGAGGCAGCCAAAAAGAAATTGCCAACAGTTGCAGTTCTTATGCTCTTTCATGATGAGGTCAAAAGAGTTGCCAGAAATGCAGAGGAAAACTGCTGAGAAACTCTTAAACTGTAACTTTGTTGGCTCTGCGAAAAAACTAATGAAAATTCTTTTGACTCAAACTGCAGCTAAGTTAAGTGATAAACTTTTGGAAAGGGTGAAGCGGAGGTTCACACATTTGGCATACATACATCAATATCCATTTCTAAGCAACCTTGATTTCACATAAAATAAACAGTAAATCCTTAAATATTTGTTGAGAATTTATTTTTTGAGACAAGTCGAGAAAAATTAAGAGTTCTACGTTAATTGAGGAAAGGTTTTGAAAAAGGGGAATGCTGAGGCTGAACAACCTTGGAATATGTATCAAAAATATATAATATCAAATCAATATATCAAAATTAAAATTATTAAATTGTTTAAAATGAAAATAAATAAACAAATGTCAATTATTTTACGTAACTTAAGAAACACTCCTTTTTTAAGTGTATTTTCTAAATAAATTTTGTAAATTTTGCTTATGTTTTTAGTACAAGATTAAATATTTAGAATTTTTATAAGTAATTAGATTTTATTTTGTTAGATTTTGCTTTTGTTTTTATTACAAGACAAACGATTTAAAGCTTTTTTTTTTGGTTCTTTCTAAATTGATTATACTATATTATTATTATTTTATGCATTCGAGCTTGTATATTTATAGTATAGTACTACACTTGAAAATAAAGACAAATATGAGATTTATTTGAAATTCAACAGTTTCAAACCGGTTTCATATGGTTTATATGGTTTATATGGCAGTCGTTATGCCCCGCTTTCTGCAGAGCATAGAACGACTCATTCCGCACGAATGACTGAGCAGGAGACCAAAAGCAGAAGCAGAACAAAAGCACAGCCAAAGGGGAAGAAGCTAAAGGAACCCAAAGCAAACCCAAAGCGAACCCAACCGAACCGAAAGCAGCTACGACGAAGCTAAAAGAAGCTAAAGGAGACAAAAGGAGCTGAAGGAAATCCAAGCGAAGCGTAAACATTTTACACTTTTGTGTGTGCAATGAAAACGACGCCATTTCGATGTGTGGGCGAAGGGAGGGGGAAGACGGGGGGAGTGGAAATAGGAGTCTTATGTCTTGGGTTTCGGTTAGTCTGGCTTAAGAACGGATGCGAATTTGCTGTGGGGATTCGCTCAACCATTTGAGCTACGGCGCGGCGCATGGACAAAAGTGAAAAATTTCATAAATTTTCATAAATTTTCAGCACGGTCCGAAAACGAAACGAGTGAATGAATGAATGGGTGAATGAATGGGTGAATGAATGGTTGAATGAGTGTTTCGCTCCTTTCGCTTTCTTATCGCGAATGTGTCGCGCTATTTGTCATAAATTCGCCATTTTATAGGCGAAACCCTCATAAAGTACATGAGAAATGCGAGCAGGCTCAGTTCCATGTTGTTGTTGTTACTGTAGTTTGTGTTGCTCTTGTTGTTGTTGTTGCTGCTGTTGTTGCTTAGATAGTAACTAAGTGCGGCGGCTGCACCACACAGCGCTGTAAGCCAAAATGCAAATGTAAAGCAACACCTACCAAACTGCTTCCCTCCTCCTCGCCCCCTTTCGAGTACCATCACAGCTCACTGGCTGCCACGCCCACCACGCAAAACATTTGCATTAATCATGTTTGCATTGCATTATGCAGCACAGCATACAGAAAACATGGCTCATGCCCCCCCCTTGCTCTTTCTCTCTTTCTCTGCGCCTCTGCCACTGGCGCGGGCTTCCCCTGCTGCCTACGAGTTAAGTGCTCGCTCTGCCCCCCTCCCGCCAACAGCCTGGCAGATGCTGTGCACAAAATGTGGGCATGGCTTTAGCCTTCAAACACAAACACACTCACACACACACACACACACTTCGCATGAGTGTGGAGAGTCGTGCATAAATATTTTTTGCATAAACAAAAGTGTTGAAAATGCAATTTGCCAGGCCTGCTAGCAAGCAAGAAAGGCTGCTGTAGGTGGGGGAGCAGGGAGCTGTGGTGGGAGGGGAGGCTTAGCCCGTCGCTTAGTGCGAGGTCAAACCAACAATGGGGACTGCCGAACCCAGCGTAGAAGCTAGCAAACTATGCAGAACTGTAGAAATAACTTGAAAGTTGGAACTGAAAAGGTTGCAGTGTAAAATATTTGTGGGGTATTTTGTGGGGGGGTTGGCACTATGAAAAGTTGTTAAAGTTAAAGTTAGGTTAAATTAATTTAAATCAAAGCATAGTCTGTGCCTTTATGACAAACTATACTTTGTGGAAAGTTGCCAAATATAGCCTTATAAAAGCCAAAATTCATGACTACAGGGTATCTAAGCGCATTGCTTGGCCTCAACTCAAACAAAGTCGAAAGAAAACTGCATATGGTGAGTAAATATGTTGCTCTGACCCGGGGCAGTGCTAGCCTGAAGGCGGCCTATGCGGCGTATGCGTGTTGTAAGCACCCACGCTGAGGGCGCGTTATGTATACGCAGCGTGGGCAAATAGTAGTTGCAGAGAGAGGGAGAGAGACAGAGACAGAAAGGGAGAAAGCAAGGAACAAAGAGAGAGGGAGAGACAGACAGTTAGCGAGAGAGGGAGAGAGGTAGAGATAGAGAGAGAGAGGTAGAGAGAGCGGGCTAGAACACATTTATATGGCAAACTGTTTTTAATGCTTTTAATGCGCCAAAGTGTTGTTTCATTTTCATTATTTGCACAAGCTGCCACACATTTAAATGCCAGTCCCCGGCAGCAGCAGCAGTAAGCAGTGCCCGACCAATGCACCCAGTGCCACCCGTGCCACATCGGGTGGCTTCGCTCGGCAGTCGCTCGAGGCAAGCGGAGCCATCGCAGTCATTTGCTATGCAGCTGTTGAGCTATAATCATAATTTCATAAAGCACATTTTCACAAAAGCTTTCAGCACCCTAAACTGCATTGTAATTACAGCAGGGAGAGCGTGGGGGAGTGGGCAAGGGAGGGGGGGAAGCATTCAACGAGCGCGCATTTGGTTGTCGCCAGTCAAGGCGAAAGGATAACGATAACCAACATGTTGGCATGGTCGCTCTGTCGCTCACTCGGTTTGGTTGACTGCTTTTTGCTCGGCTGAAGAGTGAGAGGAGAGGGAGGGACAGAGCAAGGGGGAGAGGAAGAGAGGGGGATAGTGGGGTTGGGGTGAGTTTGGGGAGGCTTTCGCTGGCATTCGCCGAGTGTTGCGTGTTGATTTCAACGCATAAATATTGCAAAAGGTTCAAACAAAATGGCGTCGACGCGCAATAAATACCATTGCTACGCTGCACATGCTACTGTAAGTGTGTGTGTGTGTGTGTGCTGGTGTGTGTGTGTGTGCAATGCTCTTCAGCATATTTCGCATGATGCGCTGTAATAAAAGTGAATTTATGCAATATTTCTGCGCCTTTGTGCAAATATTTTATCATTTGGAATTCAACAACAACAAAGTGCCACGCCCCCCTCTACCATCCTTTCCGAACGTTTGTTATGCTAATGAGCGCCCCAAAAAGGCGTAAGTGTTCGAGTACCCCGAAATGCGACCGAAATCAAGTGAACATGCCAAACCAAACCGAAAATCATTTGCAGCGAGTCCATCACGAGTCTATCAAATAATAATTAACATTCAAAATATATTCACAAATGTTTTCGACTAAAGTGACTGACAAATTACGTGTAGAGGGCAAAAGGAGAGAGAGAGAAATGGAGGGAGAAGAAGAATGATAGGAAAGGGGCTGCTAAGTAAATATTGAAATAAAGTTGAAGTTGAAGTTTGGATGAGTCAAAGTAATTTCGAAAGTGTTTGAGTTGCAGATTTAGAAATTGGATATAATATAAATATTTATTTTTTAGAAAGGCTTGAAGTATAAATCTTGGCAATAGAAAGCTTTGTAAGCTCAAAGTAGAGACCGTAAATAACTATTATGGGTTATAAAAATTTCCTTATGAAGAGATCATTTTAAACATTTTCCAAGGACAAGAAAAAACTTATAATAATTTTATTAAATCAATAATATTACATAATTTATTTATTTTATAGTTTGTCTAAGGTATCACTTTATCACCTAATGTTTTATTTTATTATATAATTTCTTGTATAGTTAATAAACATCATGGAGTGTCTTCAAAGTTTTCTATGTTTAGTTTTCAACTTTTCCATGTTGAATTGAATTTGTAACTTTTGAAATATTTAATAGTATTACAATAGTTTATGTAACTTTATTTTAATATTCGCTCAGTCAAATATTATTGACCATATATTCTTTATAATTATTGTTAGACTAAGAGTAAATAAATATTTTCAATTTATGCCTTTATTGTGAAATCTTTTGCTCTTTCAAATAAAAAATTTCTTTCAGCTTCTGATTATTATCGACAAAGTTTCTTTTAATTGCGCTGCCTTTAAGTTTATTTTAAACCACAGCAACAAATTGCGCTCTAATCCGATTTATCAAGTCTCGTTCATCTCAACGTTCTATAATTATATAGCCCACTGTAATTACGATTATTTGCCAACAATGAGATCGTCTTGGCAGTGCGAAAACAGTTGCCACAGCTGCTTTGGAACTTGGCGACCTTAAGTCGAATTCTGCACAGCTCCAACTGGGTACCATGTGGAACGTCTGCCCCAAAGTACGCTAGACTGCAGCAACAAAAACAATATGAGGCAGATCAGCTAGAACTTCTAGCCTAGAACACAGTTGGCCAAGGTAATCAGTTAAGCTGGTGGGGAGGTGGGAAGGGAAGAGGGCAGCGGTACCTTCAGTCAGGTGGCACAACAACAGATTGAGGCAGGCATAAGAGCTGTAGAGGTGCTAGAGAGGGAAGAAGCAGTAAGGAACTGCAGTGAGTAGCTGGAGAGGGCAACTTGCCACAATAAGTTGCACAGCCTGCGGCGTTTGAGGAGAGAAACAAAAGAAGTAACTCAAGTAGGCGCAGAGGGGCCGCAAGCCGCAGGGCCTACAAATGTCACTGCATGCGGGTTGGTCAAGTAGAGGACTATGCAGGGTAGTCGAAAAAAGGGGCAAGGGCAGGAGTAGGTGCAGGGACAGGGGCAGGCACCTGCTCAAGTGGCCCAGCTCAGCTCTTGGCTAACGGAAATCCATTAGGTCCGCCGTTGCAGTTTGCATTTTGTGTGAGGTTTCCGTTTGACATGACTGAGTTGCCTCACTCCCCCCCCTTGCAGCCACAAGTCACTAGTGAGTTGCTTTACCCCTCCCCTCCCCTCCTTCCTCTCCCCTCCTCACTTGCCTTTTGTAATCGCCGCTGAGGCCCCACGACGCAATCAAGCAAACGTTTTGCATATGTTCAGCCCCGACGGTTAAGTTTGGTTCGCTTTGCTTTGCTTTGGTTTAATGCGTTTCGATTAGCATAAATCAGATCTGTGGCACGTCTGGCCATATACTGACTATATATACATATATAAAATTTGTACTACAAATAGAGGAACTGCTTTGGAAACACCTTTCGCCAAAAAAAAGGCCAACAACGACGACAAATAAAACACGAAACCGAAACCAGACTGGGACGATGAAAACATTAACGAACATTTTATGGCTACCAACTGATTGTTGTTGTTGTTCTTGTTGTTGCTGTCAGTGTTGCTGTTGCTTTACTGCCGATGTGTACAATAATAAAATTGTTAAATATTCGCTCAGAGTCGTAAACCGAAAAGCCAAAAAACAAAAAACGAAAATAAAAAGCAAAAACAGAAATCTTTAATTGCCGCAGCTTGACAGAGTCGCCGTTGCCGCTTGATGGATTCGCGCATGTCGCCCGCATTGGCAACACGTGGAGGAGGCAGGCGAGAGAGAGAGAGGGGGGGAGCGGTGCAGGTGCCCGTTGTTGGCTGTCACCTGTTCAGGAAATGCAGTCGACGTTCGTCAATGTCAAAGTCAAATCGCAGTCGGGGCGTCGCTTTATGGAAATATCTGAGCGTTGCTATCGACATCTGCCGACGCCGAACTGGTAACGCAATCTGCCTGAGCAATCTCGATCTTAAAAGCAGTCAAAAGGGAACAGGGAGGGGTGAGGGGGCGAGGCAAGAGACTGGCAACGTCATGGCTCATGATGCAGCATTACTTGAAAATTGGCCCGATCAGATCGCTGAGACGCCGATCGAAAATCGACCGCAATGATGCGGCAAATTCGAGCTACCCCTGCTCCCACTCCCCCCCCTCCCTTTGCTTGCTTGTTTTCCGATTTCACGAACATGTGGCACAATTAATGCAACTGACAGTGACGATGTGTGAAGAGATGCCAAAAAAATAAAGAAAAAACCGCATATGAAAATGGGAAAATGCGAGAGAAAGTGAGAAGGAGAGAGAGAAAGGGGAGGGGGGAGAGTGAGGGGAGAGTAAGGAGCAGAGAGTGTTGCGCGGGGGCGGCTGCGTTTGGTTGGCATTTATCATAGACCTTGTTGCACTATATTTAGACGCAGCTAGTCAGGCCAGAGGCGACTAATGGATGCACGAGCTGCAGGCAACGTGCAACGTGCCACAGCATTGCCTGGGGGCTGTTGCTGCTGGTCGTGCCGCACTCTCAAATTCATATTTATTGTCTGCGCTGCAGCTGAGTGCATTTTTATATATGGCAGTCCATTTGCCCCGACGCCGACGCCGCCGCCAACGCCAAACAAAATAAACAATAATTGAGGAGGCATTGAAATAGAAGGGCACGCAGGGAGGGGGCGGTGTGTGGTGGGGCACATATGGCACATGCAGCATGTAGGCTGTGCCTAAGTAAAAGTTGAAGAAGGTGAGGCAAGGTGGGGCAGGGGCTTCTCTCTTCCGACAGACCTGTAAAATGCCTGGCATTTTAAAAGGTTCCTCATTTTCGGCAGGGGCAGCAGGCACTGACAAGGGGGGAGAGGGGCTGGAAGCTGCCTCCGGTTGAGGCTGGCTAATTGCATTGATTAGCTGACGGCGCGTTTTGGTGCGCATCAAAATGCCGCAGCTGGCATGGGTGGGAGGGGGCACGGGGCAGGCAGCTGTCAGTCAAGTGGCGACATGTTTACTTGGTAGTCAATCCATAGCCACAATTTACACACAGTCGCACACACACACACACGTAAAACCCTTTCGAAATACGCGTTTGAGCTGTGCCGCAAAACATACAGCAACAACAGCAACAACAACAACAACGCAAAGAAAACACATTTGTTTGCATTCATATTTCAATATTATTTTTGATTTTTCCTCCTCTTCCTCTTCACCTTTTCGGTTATTATAGAAGATCTTCGATTGATCTCGGCAGATCAAAAAGGTGCGCAAAGGTGAGCGACAGCGACGCCGACGACGGCAGCGGCAAATTGACATAATGTGGCGTTTAACAAATTCCTTGCCCCGCCTCCTGCGGCACTCTCTTAACCTACCTCCCTTTACCTGTCCCTCCCTCTCTTAATCTCTCCTTCTCAACGTTCGAACATCCATCAAAAATATGAATAACTCACGCACAGATTTGAGTAGATTTGTGAGTTCACCTCTTCAGTGGGTTCTCTTGAATTTGATTCAAGTTTGGATTGAAAATGGGTGACTTAAGAGGCATTCCAAGTTGTCCAATTTGTTGTGGAACTGTTTCTTAATTATAGAGTGAATAAATAATAATACAAAATATGAATAAACAATAATAAATAATAAGAAGTAATAATAAAGATCGAAAACAATTCAAAAATATTTAAAAAGTGATGGAAAATTTAATGAAAATATTGAAAATGGTTTGTGTTGAAATATTTGATTGATATTGCTAATGTATTTTTGCAAATTGAAGAGGCAGTTCAATTAACATCACAATTTTTTTGATTGTATCTAAAATGTTGAGTCACTTAAAAACGCAAATATTGAAATCATTTCAAAAAAATATATATAAAAACAAAAGAGCCTCAAAAAGAAATGAAATAAAATTAAATTGGAATTGGAATTGAATTAACTCAAAATTTAATTCACAAAATGAAAATTTAAGTTTTATTTATTTGTATGATTTACTTTTTAAATATTTAAAACAACTGTGCATTTGTTCAGCATCATTTAAACTTAAGTGGGTTAAGAGTTTATGTACAAAACTAAAAATATATTTTAATTCACTCAAAATTGAAATGAGAAAGTGTTAAATTTTTAAAGCCCATTAAGCAATAGAAAACATATATAGACATGCATAATGCTGTATTTAAGATATATTTAATATATAAAAAATATAGGCAAAGATGAAAGCTAAAAGCTAAAAAAAATTACTTTGTAGTTTAAAGAATTGAAAGCGAAATACGTAAAAAGTATCCTTGATAACATTAAAGTAACTTTTATAAGATTGCCTAAATATTTTTATATTTCAAATAAGTTTGCCAGCATACAAAAAATATTCAGTGCGTTTTAGTTTCACATATTTTATTGCAATAATCTTTAGTTATAGTTGAAGCATTGCAGTAGTTTTAAAATACTTTATTAATATAAATATTAATCTCCAACTTCCGTTGTTCTTTTAAACTCTAACTCATTTTTCAATATACAAACAAACTCAACAGTTCTCAAACTGAAATCGAATACCAAAATGGAAATCAAAGAGTTGATCTTATGAATTCTGTGAGGCCGGAATCGATCATAAGATGCCATTGTGATGCGGCATAAGTTGTGATAGATCACACAGCATTGGTCTGAGAATCGAGTGTTCTCTCTCTCTATCTAGATCCAAGATGGAATTGAGTCATCGCAGAGAGCAGGAGGCAGAGCCGTAGCCAGAGGCGTAGCTGGCAGGGGCTCTGCAGCTGCGGCGACCGATGGCAGCGACTGATAAGCAGCGCGGCTCATAAAAAAAGGTGAAGAAAAAGCAAATGACATAATGCAGCATCATCAACAAAGATGATCGCGACTCAAGAGGGGCTTGAAGGGCATTAGGCTAATCGGATAGTGGCATAGTTCGGCTAGGCGGATTGTCAGATTCGGTTGGATAGGCGCACGCACACACACAAACACACACACACACACATGTATAGTGGACTTGGGTCCAAAGGAAAATTGCCGCCTGCTTTGTCGCCAACGCTGCCGCTGCGCTGCGCTTTTCACGCCTACTGCGCAGTCGATGCCGTCGGCAGCGACGGCTTTGTCGGCTTTGTGTTTGCCCAAGACGCGTTAAATGTGCCCTAAGCCGCTTAGCCAGACAGAGACACAGGCGCAGAGAGAGGGAGAGTAGGCAGGTAAGGCGAGCAACTTCTCTGACGCACCTCGCTCAATTCGCGCTCAATTCGATTTGCATTTGCAATGTGATGTGATGTGATGCGCAGTGATGAGAGGCGCCGCCTCGGCCTAATGCGTTAATCACTTTTGCCAGCGGGGCGTCAATTGAATGCCGCGTGCCGCCGCCGCCGCGGCAGGAACTGTGCAATTTGGTTGCCCAAGGGCAGAGGGTGTGGGGGCATTGCAGGCAGCAGGATATCGATCTAAATCCGCAAATCGTCTGCTCTAATAAATTGTTTCAAGTGCGCTGCCACTTCCACCTCCTGCTCCCCGTGCCCGCCCTGGGGTCGTCCTTGGCAACGCCTTGCACTTGCCCGGCGCCATTTCGCAATGGGCGACACGTGCGGGCACAATTGTTGTTTATTCTAACAATTTGCTGCGCACAGGAAAGATGCACAACAGTTACCTCCCCTTGACTCTTTCCCTTTCCCCACTCCTGCTGCCTTTACTGCGCCACTTCCTGATTGCCCAACGCTCGAAATTTTCAGCCTATTGTTTTTCTTCTCCTGGTCACGTGCTCGTCCACGTGCCTGACTTCGACTTCGACTTCGACTTCAACTTTGCCTGCGTCTGCGGCTCCCCAGGGAGCTTGGCCGGGGCCGGAGTTGCCGTTTTCATTATGGCTGCACGTGTGCGCCGCCGCCACACGTTGCCGACTGCGCCGCCGCTGCTGCTGCTGCTGTTGCCGGCGTTTAATTCGCAGGCGTTGATCCTTTGACTTTGCTGCTCAACACTTTCCTGGCCTGGGAAAAAAGGCAGCGCTGCCTGTGAATTGAAATTGTTGTAGTTTTTTTATTGTCACGCTGCCGTGTCCGGCGCGTGTGCGTGTCCGCCCCCCCCCCTCTGCGCTGTTGATGCTTTATCGTTTTTTATGCGGGGCGTGTTTTGTGGCTAATATTTTCCGTCTGTCTGCGGTGGAGCGAGCAAAATTTGCTCATTAACGGCTTGTCGCACAGCGGTGACACACACAGCAGGAGAAGGAGGAGGGGGAGGGGTAGGGGGAGGGGGAGGTAGCAGGCAGGATACGGTACTCAGCACATGCGACGCACTTGATTGCCGGGGCAGGGATGGGCCAAAAGGGCAACCTGTGTGCCTGGGAAAACAGTTTGGGGTAGGGGGAGAAGGGTACTTCATCCAAGTGGTGGTGGTGGTGGATTATGACTCTATTATGATTATGCTGCATGCCTTGCCAACAAACGTAATTGCAGCGTTAAGTGATTTCAACTGTTCGCAGAACTAATTCGTGTTTCAAGGCATTGTGGGGCGTGGCTAAATCAATTACAATTCTATAATATTTGTGGGATCTGTAACGGGAATTTTTCCTGATTTTAAATTGATTCAAATTCATGTGGAACTGGAATAATTCGAAAATGCAATGGAAATCAAATTGATTTGCAGAAAAGTGAATCAATTGAAAGAACTATTTGATATATTATAAACATAAATCATTGATTTTTCTTTAATTTTATTAACAATTATTACAAGCACGAAAGCTGCAGTCAAGTGTGCTCGTCTGTCCTATAACCGCCATACACCTTGGAAATCAGAACATCTTTAAAAGTAATTCTTAATTTCTATATTATTGATCCCATCGCAACCAAATCACATGTTGCTGTTGATAGTTATTGTTATTAAATTACGTTTCAATTACTTATCATGTGTATGAAGATCACTTTACCATAAAGTATATTTAGATCACTGTAAGAAAGTTTAAAAACTATTTGGGAAATGATTAATATAGTTTTGTATAAGAGAAGTTTAAGTATATGTAAGTCTTTAAACTTTTCTTGCATCAATTGCAAATATTAAAAGTAAGAAGAAATAGTTTTTAACCGTTATGAAAGATGCGATAAACTATAAAACATGTATTAGAAGACTTAAATGTTGTATTAAATAAATGACAAATGCAAAATCATCGGACTTTTGTGTAAAAATCCCAACGAAACTATTAATAAAAATACAGCAATCCCCCGTTAACTTCAGTATCATTTCAGTATTCCCGCTGAAGTAATCATTACAAGCCAATTGATTGAAGATTTGTAAGATACACTAGACTTTTACCAACCCATATACGATTTTCATTGAGTTTGCGAACTGAGAAGACTTTCCACACTCTACGCGGCAAGTACTTTTGGCCTTTTTTCAGCTGCTTTTGCTGTGGCACGAACTACCCGGAATAAGTCCACTCGAAGAGACCAGAAGGACTCGAGTAGCCTCCTGGGCAGGCTACTGAACAGGGGTAACAAAATTTATGATTCCCGTTGCAGTCGACGAAATGACGACGAAGTTTTTTCCGTACTACACGTTGGAAGGGGTGAATGGACAGAGAGAGAGTGTAGGGAGGGGGGTAGGTGGATGAGCTGACTTGGCTTGCTGCCCTTATACTGTCTGTCGCTTGAAGTGTGGCGTGTGGCGATGCGCTGTACTCACAGTAGCAGCGTAGAGGGTATCATCTGCTTAATCACCAAAATAGCCACCATATGGCACACACACACACCCACACACACATACATGCATACATGGTACAGTCGAGGGTTGTGCCGTCTACTGTCCGTCTGTCTTCTTGTGACTTCAAAGGCAACTCGCCAACGCATTGCCAACTGCGACTTCAGCTACGTCTGCAGCTCCATCTCCAACTCCAGCTCCATCTCCAGCTTCGTTTCGCACGCTGACTGTGACTGGCGCTTTGCTTTTTGCACGCACTGTGCCCGGCTGCCATGTGTTGTGCGTGTGTGCGAGTGTGTGTGTGCCTGTCCAATAATTTATTCATATGCGCTCACAACTCGCAAATGTTGTTGTTGCTGTAGTTCTTACCACAGACAATTTATGCACGCTTTTGGCAACAGCCGCAGCCGGCAACGTTGCCGCCGCAGTCGCATTTTCGCAATTTTCCACAAGTTTTTCTGCCTGCGACTTAAAGGCGAATTAAATCCAGAAATAGTGCGGAAAAACTGCTAAATTTGTAGAGGGTATTGAAGAAGGTTTTCTAATTAGAAATGCGGTTTGTTGGTGTAGGAAAGGTTTTGAGGAATGTACAAAGTTGTTATTAATCATTTACTCGTATATAACTAAACGGAACTAATATTACTAACTAAGTAAGTAATATCATATAAACAAAATCCATTGATTTTTAAAAGAGTAAATACTAAATATGGAAAGACACGAAACCTTCAGTTTATTAAAAGAGAAGGTTGTTTCTGGGATTAAAGGAAAGGTTATACTTAGTAAAGATTTGTTCCTGTTGGACCGTGTGTCTGTCTGTTGGTTGTATGCGTCTGTCTGTCTGTTTATTTGTATGTACGTATGAATACCTAGATTTAATGTTAGGGCAACTAAATTTGATCAAAATATCTAATATTGTATAAAAAGTAAAACAAGTTTGTTTAAAAATTTGGCCACGCTCTCTTTCGCCCCCGTAAATTGTAAAAACCTAATTGCAACCGTAATTTTAAAGCTAGAATATTGAATTTAAATATCAACTCATTGAGGTTGCATAAGAATAGTTTTAGGAGCTGAACTGATACAAAGTTCTTATAGCAGGTATATGGAAGTCTAGCACACTCGACTGTAGTATTCTTCATTGTTTATGTACTTTCTGTTTGTAACAAACTCATGAATATTTACGCAACTAATCTGAACTACTTAGGTATTTCTGTTCTTTGTTCTTTCTGTCCAAGCTTCCTAACAAATTCATAATACTTGCTTAGTACTTACCACACACATTTTCCCTTCTCTCTTTCTTTTCCCTATCTTTGTTCATCTTTCTCTGTCTTCCACTCTCTCCTGCCCTTTCTCTCTGGCTTGTAAGCGCATAAAAACTTTTGTATGGCACGCAACTTTTAGCTGGCAGCTGAAGAAGAAGAAGCGTTTCCCCTTGCCACCACCTTGTGCCTAAGTCCTGCTTGGGGTCTGTTTAAGCCGCTTAGGCCTAGCGCCGTGGCGAGTTCCTCGATAAGCGAAAAATTCGAAAGAGGCGAACCAATAAATCATAAGGCAGCAGCATCGCCGTCGTCGTCGTCGTCGTTGGCGGAGGTTGACGTTGACGTCGCGACTGCCGCTGACTACGCTAATGTGCTTAAGGAACGCTTAAGGTTGTCCGCACGTCAGGAATTCGCGTTGCAGCTGATAAGCGAGCGGCCCGCCTCGGCCGCTGCTGCTGCTGCGTTTACCTGCAGCGCAGTCGCAGACAGCGGCAGCGTCGGGAAACAAAGTCGAAGACGACACGCAATACCAGAAGCCCGAAATCAATTGCGTATTTATTGGCCACAATCAATGCGGCGCGACAAGGCGGCCCAGGGCCAAGTTCGTCTCTGTCTCCGTCTCCGTTTCTGGCTTCGGGTTTCGTTGGCAGCTTCGTTTTTCGGCTGCGGCTTCCTAATGATCGCCCACAGCGAGCGCAGCACGGCGAGTCAACCGCAATAAGCCGCTGGCGTCGCTGTTGACGTCGCAGTCGCAGTCGCTGCACCCATTTCATTATGAGCCCTGCTGCTCTTGCTGCCTCTTCTTCCTCCTCTGTCAGTTGATCCTTTCGCTGTCAGTTGCGTCATGCGTCATCGCTTTGGTATGCGCACTCGGACACTCGAGCTGTCACTGTTGCTGTCTCTATCTTACAGTCTCTCTCTCTCTCTTTCTCAACCTCTATCTCTATCTCAGTCTACCTGTTCCACTCCACATGCTGTAAATAACTCGACTAGGAAGTGCGCGCTGCGTGCGGCGTTTCCTGTTTCGAAAAATATTTGATAAATTGCCTAATGGAATCTGTTGATCTGCCATATTTAGTACTCAGTAGTTACTGAAATTTCGAGACTGCTAACTCTATGTAAATAATTAAGTATATCAATCAAATTTGAATCTATGTATATGCTATATAGTTTACGCCTTGTTGCAATTTTTGTTTAATAAAATGCATTTTGTTTGATTAATATTTAAGAGATTTTTAAATAATATTATATAGTTTTTAAAATATTATTTATTAATCTTATCTTGGTATACGCCTAAGAAATATCTGATATTTTATCTGTATCATATCTTCCTTATTTTATATACTTTTGGCGTTGATTTACTTAGCATGGGAATGTTAATCTAATCAGACTTTATTACATTATATCATATTGTATAATGGTATCAGAAAATTGAAAACTTTTAAAGTACAATAGATGAATATTTACTTAAGTGAATATGCACAATTAACATTGATAAATATATCCCTTTCTTCTTTCTTGCAATGCTTTACAAACTTCACTTTAGAGTTGTACATTAAATTAAATATTACATAAAATTTAACAAATATTTTCTATAGAGATTTATTTAATATCTATCGAAAATATGAATTATTTTTGAGAATAATTTTGATTCTCTCAAGTCCGTTTCCTTTACAAAATCATGAAAATACTTCTCAGTTTTCTTATACTTCTTGTACTCTGAGAACTGTTAAAATATAAACTGATCATTATAATATAATTAAAATGCTTAAGATCTTAAGTTCCTATACAAATTTTTGAAAAATACATATTAATCACAATTGCCCTCAGCCATACGAAATTGATCTGATATCGAGAAACAATTCCATTTGCAGAACTCAATTTGGAATCTTTGCCAATTGTGTTTTGTGGCTGCAGCAGCAGCTGCCGTTGTCGATCGAGATTTACAGCTAGACGTGGCAACATGAGTCACATTTTGTGGCACTCTCGGCCAACCCTTTTGGGGCAAACACACACAGAGAAAGAGAGAGAGAGAGAGAGTTATGAAGTGGCACGACAACAACAGCGCGACCACTTGAAATCCATTAAATATTTGTAGAAAACCAATAAAAGCAATTCCAAGCGCGTTTTTCAGTTGCTGCTGTGGCACAAAAACGGCAACTGTGTTTCGAGTGCCAGCGAGTGACTGCGGCTGCCAGCGATGCCACTTGAAGGACACAACACGCGCCGAGCTACGCAGCATAGAGATGGGGGTAAGGCTATGGTAGGGTAGGGTAGGGTTGGGTAGGGGGCACTCGTTGTGCATCCTTTAGAAAATCAAAAGTGTGGAAATTTCTGACGACGTGAGCCATAAACATTGAAATCTGCTGCAGTTTACACTTAGTCCCCCCCCACTCCCCTCACAAGCAGATTCATCTACCCCTTCCCGGACATGTCGTGTGGCAGCTGTCGTTGCCTGCAACTGGTCAGCTGCCACTGCTACTGCTGAGGCTGCAACAACTCGCTTCGTATTTCGTGGCGCCTTGAAAATGTCAACATTTGTTTCATATTGCACACTTTCCATATAATTTCCATGCGTCTAATCTTGTGACGCCTCCTTCTCTCTATCTCCCTCCCTCTCTGTCTCTCTTTCTATGTCTCTCTCTGTAATCTTTGTCAATCAGTGCAGTCCACAGGCTTTTGGTCTGTCGAGGTTTTCCTTTCTTCCTGCTTCGCGTTGCTCACTTCATGTGCTGCCTTTGCCCGTTGCCCATTAATCAAACTATTAGTGCAATTTTTGTGTGGCCACACCCCTTTATCCCCACCTCCCGCCGCCCCTTGTCTGATCTTATTCAATTTGGCTACGGCCCATGGTAAATTTATTTATGGATCTCTTTACAGGGTCGCAACATACTCGTACGCGATAATCACGATAATGCGCAGTGTAATCAACTAATAAGGCTCTTTTGGCAGTGTACACCCTCGCATTAAGGACGAGCACCCTGCTTCGACAGGGGGTGCTTGGAAAATTGAATTTAACGCGCAATATTTTGTGCATTTTCCCCGTGTTGCTGTTGCCCTTGTTGCCGTTGTTGTTGTCGGGGTGTTTGCGGAAAATGCAATTCATGTGTTTCGCTGCCTGCGAACTTGCGAGTGAAATTTATGACTTTTCCTAGGCCTATCGAGCGAGAGAGAGAGAGTGTGAGAGGCTTGGCGAGGGGTGTCTGCACTGCGGCCAGCCTCATCGAGTGTGTGCGCCACTCCCCCCTTGGCCTTTTCCCTTCTCTTGTGCTTGTCTCCTGCCTCTTGTTGTTGTCCTATTTGCCTTTGGTTCGGGGGGTTACGCTATCAGCTTCGAACACATGTCACGAAAAACCCAAGCGAGCATCGTTGCACCACAACCCACTACCCTCTCCTCCCTCATGCATAACGGTAACAACTACATGCCTAAGTGAGTGTCGTCCATAAAGCTGTAAGCTGTAATTAAGCCGTCCTTATCGCCAGCAAAAATATTGTAGCATATTGGATTACATTGAAGATACTCGCACTGCACACTCGATAATGTGGCCTAATAAAAGTCGAGGGAGTGCACCAGAGAAGGTTAAGGAAATTTACTTACAGCATAGAAGGCTTTTCAGACAATATCTCTGGTTTTTGTGACAGTTTCTTAACTCTGATTATGTATATTTAATTCTTCCTAAGGAGGTTAAGATTGATGAACCAAATTTACCTACACTTTAAACCAGTATTGGCTTCAGTTTAAATCTCTGATTTTACTCATTAGTTAGCGCAAGTTTAGATTGTAAATTAGGAATACGTAGTCCTTTTTTTAGTTCTTCTAGAGAAAAATAAAATATAAGATCCAAACTTACCTACTTTATATTAAATAAGGTTCTTTCTTAGTTTAACTCTCTGTGTTTATGTGCAGTAGTAAGAAAAGTTTTCAATCTATCAAAGACAGTTTGTTAGTACTGATAATACAAAGATTGAATTCTATAAGTTCCTATCTAAATTATATTATAAATAAGCGTGCTAACTATTTCAGACAAGTTCGACCATTTTCATAAACCTTTTTTGACCTGCTTTGATCTCTTAATTTACATTTAAATTTGTTTCATTACTAAACCGAAAATTTCCAAACCCAACTTTTATATACCCTACGCACAGTAAACTTTATTTACTAAATATCTGAAAATATAGAATAATACCATTATTTTTAACATCCAAGTTAATAGGGTGTTCAGATCTTATAAGCAGAAAACATGGAAAGCATTAAAAACATTCGAGTTCTTGGTTCTACAAGTTTGAGACTTTTCCTGAGCATAATGAAATTTGGCATAGTCATAACATACACATCATCTGAACATCTGTCTCTAATGTTAATATATATTCTATAGAATTTAATTACACATTATTATAATTTAAGATATATTACCAAGTAGCTTAGGAAAGTAATAAAAAAGAAAAAGTAAAATGAGTATTTTTCAAGATATTCTTTAACGAATTGACCCCCGAACTCAACTTGACGTGGTTCAAAGTCATAAAACAAATTATTCCCTAGTCCAAACTGCGAATGTGTGTGTGTCTGAGTGAATGTGTTTGTTTGTGTTACATTTACATGGGCAGTGACCAAGGCAGCACTGTGCAGTGTCTTATCAAAATGAAAATTTGTACACTGATAAGCGCTACAAGCGGGCGGACAGAAGAGGAACAGAGGCGAGCCGAAACAACGAAGAAAGAAGAGAACAGAGGGAGAGGTAGAGGAAGAATGGAAGCAGACTAGGCAGACGGACGCATTTATTCAAATGAGCGCCAGACGGCGGAGCAGAAATTAGGAAAGGTATTAAGATAAAAACGTAAAGAAAAGAGAAGAAAAGGCCAAAACGAAACGACGGCAACAAAATGAGAGAAAGAATAAAGCACGCACACCAAGACACGCCTTGAAATGGCGACCTCGGCATTGGGTTAGGCTCTGCTGCAGCTAGGCAGCTCTGCCTGCGTCTGCGTCTGCGAGTGTGTGTGTGTGTCGACGGTCGATTGCATTGGCGCCATGTTTATCTAATTTGGGGACATTTATGCATGGCATTCCGCGCGGTTGTTTATAGGTTCGGTTAAACCTGCACTGATAACAGCCCCGTCCAGACCCAGTCCCAGTCACAGTCGTCCCCTCTCGGTTCCTCTGAGGGACCGGTTGACTGCGCTGGGCTGAGCTGAGCTGAGCTGACTCAGCGCTGCGACTGCGCCTGTGCAGCGTTCAACAATAAAACGACGAAACGGCGACCGACAATTAAAGCGACTCGTCGTCGTCGTCGTCGGCATCGTCATTGGTATTGAAATTGCTACGGCTCTTGTTTGTTGTACCCTGTACGCATTGAAAATAACTCAGGTGGGGTAGTTGACTTAACATAAACTAAGAAGCCTTTCCTAAGTTGTACTATATATGGAATCTCTTGTTTCATAATGAAACATTGCAGATCTCAATTATTACAATAGCTATAGTTGTGAAATTTTCTATGTAGTTGGGTTTAGAATAATTCTATCAAAAATATAAACCCTTCTTAAAGTTTGCATATGCACATTTCTGGCACTATAATAGCTTGAGATATGAAATTTGGTATAAAGGTGTCTTGACACTAGATGAATTATAGTTTATATAAGAATTGTAATATATGCACTTTAATTTAAATTAAACAGTTTTTCGATATAGTAGACACAGATAACTGATACTATAAAGGCTTGGGATATGAAATTTGGTATAAAAGTTGCTTTAGAACAGAAGTAAATTTAGTTTATTTAAAGAACTTAAGTACCAGCAGTCTAAACCAAATTGCAAACTATTTATGAAGTCAAATCTACTATAGTAAAATTGGTAAGATTAAAATTTATTGTAACAAAACTACTGGAGCATTATATTACAAGTACAGCTAAAGAATCTTTTTATAAATTTAAAAACCATTGCAATTACAGGGTATTCCAGAGTCAACCCCTATAGGTATTCTTTCACTTTACTTGTCCTTTTTGCGCTGTTCTTTCCAAGTTTTTATTGAGGCATTTTTACCAAAGTCTGGAGTGTGTCATGCGCCCAATCCTGCGCCTTATCTCTGGAATGTAACTTAAACTTTAAGGATTATTGCCTACAATAAATTTGCGCAGCCTCCAAAGAGTCGGTGAAGAAGGGGGAGGACAGCGAGTAAGGGTCGCCTTTGAGGCTGTAAGTCAATACCTATAGACGAACAAGGCTGCCCCTGTTTACCCCTTTTGCAACTCTCCCCCCTCTCCCACTCCTAGGAGCCTGTCAGGGTCGCATCTTGTCTTTCATCATTAGCGCTAATTAAAAGTGTATAAACTTTCACTGTGCCACGTGCCACGTGTTGCACAAGCAACGCACACCTTACGCACTAATGAGAAAGGATTTTTGGGTTAATTTGGCTGAGGAGGGGAGGGGAGTGGGTGGTCACTGGCAAACGATGTGTGATACACACACACAATGCGCCCACTCTGGACTGAGGGGAGTCAGGGAGCAGCGTGGCGCAGGGTCAAAAGTCAGCCAAGTGGAAGCCCAGAGGGCGAGACAACGTAGCTGGCTGTGCACACACTTGAGAACGCACGAATCGCAACAGCCGCAGCCGGGCAACGCCTTCGCCAAGAAACTGCTCCTCCTCCTTATCCTCCTCCAGCTTCAGCTTCATCGAGCCGTGCCTGATGCGTTGACGGCGGGCGACACTTTTTTATGCGGTTGTCAAAAATATCATTTTATTGCCACCAAAATGACAACACTTAGTCGACTCACCCGCTGCCCTCTCCTCCCCCACTCTTCCCTGCGACTCAGTCATTCAAATCTTCCGCTTGATTAGGCGCCAATTCGCACAAAGCAAATCCGTAATGTGGGCGTTGCCGCGCCCTGCAATTATGAAATGTTTGACTGCGAAGCCCTGAGAGATGAAGAGAGAGAGGTGGAGGAGGGGAGGGGAGGTGTCAACTCACCAGAGGGTTGCTGCATTGCCGCTTCAGCGCATTCACTTGCAGCAGCAAAGGATTTGCACGCGGAGTCACTCTCGACGATGAACTCTTCCAGTAAATTTGACTGAATCGTTACATTTGCCGGCCGCATTAGACCCGGCGACAATATGACAATATGCCACTGATAATAGACCAGCTGGGAGTCTCTATATACCTAGCCCAACCCCCTCTTCCACCCCACTCCCGCTTTGCTCGTGTCAAAGGGTTGCCAAGTCGCAGCTTAGTCCGAGACAAACTGACAACCAAAATAGAAATAATTTTTTAGCCCGCGGCAAACCCAAGAACGGTTTATCTTCAGCATTATGTTTTATTATTACGTTGCTCCACACATCTCCCTCTGCCCTACTGCTGCTTGGGTTTTTTTCTTTGCCACCCCAAAGAACGTCAGCGTTTTACGTTTGCCCCACTCTTTCTTATCCTCTTTTACTTTTTTTGCGCCACATTGCTGCGCTACACTTGGGGAAAATGGCCGCAAGTTGAGCTAGTTGGTTTATGGCAGAGGTTTGTCAAGGATTTTAGTTTATTGGTAGCTTAACAGATTGATGAGAGGAAGAAATAATTAATCTTTACAGGTAATTGTTATTTACAATCTCTGGTAAAGATTCTGATTGTTTTTATGTTTATATAAAAAAATTAATACATAAAACTTTTCCAATTAAATATTTGTAATAAAAGAAAGTCTATGTTTGTAAATATTTTTGTTTTGCATTAACTTATTAAAACTTATCCTTAAAGCTATGAAATTAATTTTTTTTAAGTTTAGAATAATTTTTGCACTCAAATTATTTGTGAATGCAGTGTTGCGTTCGGATAATGTATATGGAAATATTATTATTATTAATTATTATTATTGTCTTATTTGAGAATCAATTTCAGTGGCCGAATATGTAAACTCTTGTAAGGATATATCATATATCATAGTCTAGCACATTTGACTAAAGCTTTCATACTCGTTTTCTGTCTCAATTATTATTATATTCATTTAGAATTTCTTTCCGTTATTTCAAGCTTGCTTTCAATTTAATTATATAAAATTTATTTTAAAACTTTAACTCTGTCCTTAAGTTTCTTATTTCTCTTCACCCTGCAGCGCATTTGTTTGGTCGTCTAGGCCTCGCAGCAGCATTTCTAGTTGTTCATTCATTCGGCTTGCTACAGCAATTGTTGTTGCTTTTGTTATTGTTGTTGTTGTTGTTGCGCACTTTTGTTCACCATTTTTGCTTTGCCTCGCGTGGTGCGTTGTGTCGTTTCCTTTGCTGCTGCTCTGCATAAATTTCCCCTCAAGAATTGTCGCTTTTCTCTGGGTTTGGGTCTTGAAAAGGGGTTTGGATTTGTTGGGTTCACCCAGACAAATACAAACACACACACATTCACACACACACAATGGCGCGTCGAGCCGCAGGTGCCGGCAAAAAGGGTAGCAAAAGTGCGACAAGTGCAGCAACAGCGAGGAGGGTTGGGGTGAGGGCAGGGGCAGGTGCCCAAAGGGTGACTCTGGCGTTGGCAATGGGTTAGTGCTGGGGCAGGGGGAGAAAACTGGGACGCTCTAGACAAGTTGCAGCAGCGTTTGTTGTGTGTTTTGCCCGGCAACAACAACAACAACAACAATAACAAGCGGCCAAGCGCTTTCCGCCATTTTTAATATGGCGCACAGCAAACACATCAACACACACAAAAACACACACACACACCCAACTGGAAGGTAGGAAAAATACGTTGCCCTTCGCACCACGACCACCTCACGCCTCGCTGCCTTTTGCTTTTATGGCCTTCGCAGCGCCAAGCTGCTCCTCCTTCCTCCGACCCCTCTCCCTCCTCCACATGCTTCCCTACTCCTTCTGCTTTGCTCCTTGTGGTCCTCCTTCTTCCACTGCTTCGCAACTTTGGCGCTGGCTCCTCTGCTGGATTTGCATATAAAACATTTGCAAATGTATGTACCGTACACACACACACACACAAAGACACTCACATATGATATTTGCATTTGCTTGGGGGGGAGGGGATTGCTGTGGCCAGGCAGGCAGGGGCGTGGCAGTGTGTGCGCTTCACCGTCATATAAATTTTCGATTGATATGCAAACTTAAAAGGAACCGCAAAAATTATGCTCCAGTGAGCTGGTTGGACTAGAGCTCCAGTCACACACACACACACAGACACACAAATACAGACAGACACATGCTGTGGGAGCTGCTGTGGGAGTGTGCGCGCTTGCGAGGGTAGTTTGAGCAGCTGATAGGCAAATTCAGTTAGTTGTGTAATTGAATTTTTGTGGAAATTGCTTTAGGTTGCGCCATGATTTTATGGATTTTTGTTTGAAGATAAAAGATAAGACAGCAAATGAAAGTTCTTGAACTCTGTATCTTGTAGATACTTTATTAATTTCAAGATATCTTCTTTTATATTACAAAATATATTTACTTTCAGTTTTGCAAGTAACTTTTGTAACTTAAGTAACGTTTGCAACATGAAACTATAAAAAGTCTTAAGATACATATGCATCCATGAGATATTTTTAATTTTATAAGTTATTTTTGAATCCATAAATTACTTTGTTATCAACAGGATACTTTTAGCTTGACTAAAAATTCTTTTACATCTACTGAATACTTTTGTATTCGAGAGATACTTCTGTTTCTTTCTGATACTTTAGTAAACACTTTTCGATGATAAGCAAACGTCATTTTGGAATATTTGATAACATTTAATTTGAATTTCAAACTAATGTATTCATAAGATACTTTCGTATCCATAAGATACTTTCGTATCTATTAGATACTTTCGTATTTATAAGATACTTTCGCATCTATAAGATACTTTCGCGTCTATAAAATACTTTCGTATCTATAAGATACTTTCGTATATATAAGATACGTTCGTATCTACAAGATACTTTCCTAACTAAGTTCCCTTGACATCAGCAACATTTCTTTGCGTGTACAAACATTTTTAGCTGCAACTCTTGTATCAATTAGATACTTATTATTTTTATGATTATAACAACACATCCATCAAGATGCTTTTGCAACTATCAGATACTTTTGTATCTACTTCCGTCTCCCACATTGCTTTCAACTCCAACTGCAATTACTGCCCTCGACTCTAACAAATAACTATGTAAGTTGCATGCTTGTGTGTGTGTGAATGTGTGTTTGTATGAGTAAGTGTGTTTGTGTGTGTCTGTGTGTGGCCACGCTATAAAAATTCAACGAGCTGCTGCTAAGTCCGCCCGCCAATGGAGCAGCTTAGCACGACGCCATACAAATAGCGCTGCTAGCAGAAGCAGGTATAGAATGCGCAAGAGGGAAAGGTGAGAGAGGGATCTCTCTATAGAGACCACATTCCCTTTCCCCTTCGATCCCTCCCCCACAAGCATCAATGGAACTAAAGCCCCGCTTAAACATTTAACAAACTGCAGGCCAAAAGCTGCACAGGCCGCGTTTGACAGACGTTTGACTATTTGCCAGTTGCAGCTACAGCAGCAGCAGTAGTTGTTGTTGTTGTTGTTGCTGCAAGTGTAGTTGCTGCTACTGCTGCTGTTGTTGTTGTTGCTGCTGTTGCATGCATATTTCAATAGATTTGACGGCTCCAACAGCGAAAGCAATGAAATATATTTCCAATCAAATCGAAATGCAAACATGTCAATGCAGTTGCATGTGGCAAGTGGCACGTGAGTGAATGTATGTGTGTGTGTGTGTGTGTGTGTGTGTGTGTGGATGCCACAAGCTACGTTACGTTCGTTGCGGATGCCGAAAATTGGAATTGAAAAAGTCATGATAACAAAAATTGCACGCCGCGTGACTTTGAATGACAGATGAGCTGCCGCTGCCGTGGATGCCGTGGCTGCTGCTGCAACAACAACACCAGCGGCAGCAACTGCAACAACAAAGACAACTGCAAACTGCAGCAAAGCGACAACAATGAAAATGTCGCGTTCGCGTTTCGCGTTTGCCAAAAAGGAAAAACAAGGGCAAAAACAATGACAGCTGCAAAATGGCAGATTGCAATAGCAACAACAGCAACAACAACAACAAGAACTATAGAAACTGCTACAACAACAACTGCTCGCTGTGCGGGCGAACGTGTTTGCCTGAAACTTAATTCAAAATCAACAATAACAACGACAACAACAACAACAATTGACAACCGACAACAATGGGAGGAGCGGGAGGAGATAGAAGACAACAAGGCTGGCAGCATGAACGACATTTGAATACACTGAGAGAAAGTGGAGTAAGATGAGAGGTGAGAAAAATCGATGACATACAAGTACGAAATATCGAATATAAACAATAATGACGGTTGAGCACACTGAAGCAAAAGAGAGAGAGAGAGCATTAAAAGTGATGAAGAAAGTTGATGACAAGACAAAATATAAAACTAGGTATGCCAAATAAAGCTAAAATACACTAAAACATAATTGAGAAGGTGAGTTTTAGGAATATAGACAATCTAAACAAAAACAAGATATAATCGTTTATTATAATAGTTAACATATTGCAGTTTATCAATGAAAACTATGTTGAAGTTGGACTATGTATAAAATAGGAAATATAAATATTAAGTAATAATTCAGATATAATAACTAGATAACTGTTGACTGTAGTAATGATACATATAATTATTATAAGTATTTTAATATAGGATAGAAGGGTATTATAATTTTGGTGGCAACTGTCTGTTAGTTCGTATAAAAACATAGATCTTAGAAACTATAATACGCAGATCAAGTTTGCTTTAGAATTTGATCACATAAATCGATAAAAAGCTTATTCTAAGCGTAATTAATGTAGGACAGTTCATTTTTGGTAAACATAATAACTTTAAATGCACTAATGATTACAGAAATTTTGGTTGCGATCGCATAATTAATATAGAAGTTATTAAAGAAATAATGTTAAGAGTTGATGATTTCCAAACCGCTGTCTAAAGTATGCATAATTTCTTCTTTTCCTTTATATGTTTGAAAAACTGTATTTCTCAATGCTACACTCAGAGACAGTATATGAAATATATGATAGAGTAATCATATGTATATGTATATATTTTATGCATAAATTTATACACGATGTAGTGAACATTTCTTATAATTGAAATATATAATACAACATTTTTTACATGAACTACAAATGTTTCTTCTTGATTCTGTAGCACAAAGTTGCTGGCACACCTCGCCCACTTTTTAGCCGCTTAACCGCTTAGCAGACCTCAACAATTGGCTTTATATATATATAGAGCATACCTTTTTCACCAACTTAGTTAATATTCCACCTGCTGAGGCTGACGGAAACGGAAGTGGAAGTAGAAGCGCCCCAAGAAGCGCGAACAAGTAAAGAATGAAAGAGGAGACGACTGACTAACGGAGAGATTGACTGAGTGACTTAGGGAATCACGAGCAGACTGACTTGCAGACTGTGTGACTGACTAACTGATTGAGTGACTGACTGAATGACTCTCTAGTTGTTGTTCTTGTTGTTGTTGTTGCTAGCCGTAGTCGGCCTTTTGGTTTGTTGTTGTTGGCCCGAGACTGACTAACTAACTGACTGACTGCTGTTTCCGCTTTTTACGTTCATTGCCTCTGCCACAATTTTAATTTTCCTAATGGATATCGATCCCGGTCGCCCAACAACAGCAACAGCAACAGCAGTCGGCGTTGACTGCGACAGCGACGTCGGCGTCGTCGTCGACGCTGGCAAAAAGGATAATAGACTTCTTTATTGTGCATGCGACTCTATAAAAGTCAACTCTGGACTTTGTTGTGTGTGGCGCAGCTCAGCAACCGGAGACGATGGGCGGGCGTTTGGGGGCGGACTGGCAACAACTGACACACAATCGCACAGGCACACACACACACGCACACACACCACTGGGCACACACGCAAGCACACCTCAACAACCTCGCACAATAAATAAACTGGCATGTCATGCAGCGCAAAACAGTTGGCAACTCCAGCACAGCTACCCCTCTCTCTCCCCCACACACACTCCCTCTCTTTCTCCCACTCTCTTGCTCATGTCTTCCGCTTTGTCTTCTTACTTCTCTTTTCCTTTATCTTGCCCCGCATTCTCCTCCTTTCTTGTTCTCCTTTTGCCTTCTTTTCTTTAAAGCGCACTGCAAAATTAGATTTCTCTGCAGGCCTATAAAAGCCAACTGACCCTAACAGCAGCTGCCCCAAACTCGGCCAACCCTTGCCTAGCTGGGACTCCTCTTCTCCCCCCTCTACCCCCTCTCTACTCAGTCCTCAACTCCGCTGCTGGTGCTACAATTTCGGCTGCTTCTTCGTCGGTGTCGGTGCCGCCAAGTGCGAAAATTAAATGAACCGCAAGTCGAAGCAGGCTCAGCTCACACGTTGATGAGCTGCTCTGCCTCCTGCTCCTCTCCCTGTCCCCCTCCCTTGCTTCTGCCTTGGCTAGATTGCTTCGTGTTTGCGTAGGTGTTTTGCGTGTTTCTATTTGCATAAATTTTTGCTATTTGCTTTGGCTTGGCAAACGTGACGAGGCCAAAAGAGCCAAAAGAGAATGAAGAGAGAGAGGGAAGTGGGGACTAAAGAGATGGGGGCGAGGGTGGGTAGATCCGAACCGAGTCGGGATACATCGTCGGAGATTGATACGCGACTGGCAGGCAAGCCGAGACTGGCATTTGAAATTGAAATTGGAATTTGGAATTTGCATTTCGCCGAGAAATAACAACAAAATCGAAACGGGTTTGCAATGGAGTCCCCCTTTCCATTCCTGGTACCGTTAAGTATTCGCATTTTATGCTAAACATACGTAAACACCCGCATACACAAAGAAGCCCCGTCCCTACCCCGCCCTGCGCCCTGCCTATCAAATTCGAACTATAAAATATGCTACAGAAATCTGAAATCACAAATAAAGTCGAGAACTTTAAATTATTCTTGCAATTGTTGAGAGAGAAGAAGAGAGAGAAATTTATTTTTGTGAAATAAATGAAATTTCGCTTCATCTTTAGCTGTGGGATTAGTCTGAGCCTGAGCAATTTCCGTGTGTGTGTGTGTTTCTCTGATTTTTCATAAATAAATTCTGATAAATTTCTGCTTAAATTTTGATAACATTTACAGCTCAACAAATTCCAAGCAAATTGTTTGGTATTTATTCAATATTTCATTTTTAAGAACTTTATTTATTTTTGTTTCTCGTTATTCGATTTTATTATCGTTTTGTGCTTCAGCTTGTTGATACGAAAGTTCTTTAACTATTCAGTGTGCAGTTATCTCTGGACTCCCTTATCGTTTGCCTCAACTGACAGCGAACAGAGCTGCCAAATTGGCTACAGATTGCACCTGTGTCTGAGTCTCTATAGAAGCTGCTAACCTTAAGCTGTCCATGCCACATGAGGCAAGTGGCAGACACCAATCGAGAGGGCAATCAATGTGCTCGAGACAGCTCGCACTGAAGGAGACTGACTGCAAAATGGGTGCCGGCCCACTGAGGTTGTTGTTTGTTTGCTTCGATTGTCGGACATTTCTCATTAACAAGTACGCAGAGAGAATAGGAAAGCTTCTCTGGGTTGCAGGATCTCAGACTTGGTTATGGTATAGTAATACAAAGAGTTATAGAATTAGACAAATAATAATTATATAGGTAATGATAGAAACAATAGTAGTACTAATAATAATACTATATACTAGATTACTGTGGCCACTAAGGTGACTTGAATAACTTCTGTGTTTATTGTCCGATCGGATTGAAATGTGAAGGTAACCTAGATAATAAAGTCAACTAAGTTTATGTCGCAGTCAGAAAGTTGTATCTCTTATATGTTGCTTCCAAATCGAATTGAAGATTTTAGTTATTGATTTGCGGTTGAAGTGCGCGTGGCATCTAATAATTAAAATTATCTTTATGAACTGATGGTATATAGAAAGCTACATGCCAATTTTGGTGTCTTTAGCTTTGATATTAGCTGAGATTTCGCTGTTCAAACGTATGGGCAGACAGACGGACAGACCGACAAACAGATAGACAGACAGGCAAATAGACAGACAGACAAATAGATAGATGGACAGACGAATAGCCAGACATGTGCACAAAGTTAGTATACCCTTTTTTAAGAAATTTGCTGAAGAATTTTAAGATAATTTTAAGAAATTATTATTAAATTGTTTGTAATATTGTAAAGCCCCCAATTAAAGGAGTATTTATTCCAGTAAATTAGACGTAAGTTTTCAAAATATATTAATATATTATACTAGTTATACTATTTTAGTTCCTAATGTCATTCAATAAAATCAAAAGTTATACATAACTTACAGAAGTTTCTCCAGTAAATCAGTAAAACTGATTTTATTTCAATATATACAAAATTCAAAATATATTCAATATATATAAACTATTTTGTTTTATAATTTTTTTTCCGATAAGATCAATAGCTATAAATATTTTACAGTCATCATATCAGTGATTCATCCAGAATTTCTATAAGCAAATAGTAAACTTGTTTCAACTATTTAATCATCATATTTCCGCAAGTTTCTCGAGATATAATTAAATAAATATATAATAGTTATTTCAGTAAAGTGAATTTCAGGCGAAATAGAGATATGAGAAATGCCACAAATCTTTACTGAATAGTTAAGTTACCAATTGGACAGCAACATTTGAAGAGCAACAATAAGTAAAGAAGACAATGCCAATAATACCAACAAGTTGAAAACATTTCGCATTGCGGGCAGATATCGAGGGAGTTAAAGAGTAGCCGAAGGGGGGCTACAAGGGGGTGTAACCAGCTTGAGTGACATGTCCTAAATTTGAAAACGAGCTGCTGCTGTTGCTGCTGTTGTTGTTGTTGCTGCTGTTGCTGCTTCCCGTTCACGTTGTGCGTCCAGACTTTTACCGGCATTTCAATTAACCCAATTAATGGACGGGACCTAATTAAATTTTGAAATCATGCTGCCTGCCTGGCTGGCTGGCACACACAGCCACACACCCCCTCACACACAGCCACACACACACACAGAGACAATCAGTCAGCTGTTTTTGCTGCTGGGCAGCAGCAGCAGCTGCGTGTGCAAAGGAGATGGCGCGAAAGCTGCGATACAAGCTACGCTGTCTGTGTGCGGGGGAGTGTAAGTGTCTCTGTCTGTGTGTATGTGTGTGTGTGTGAGGGGTTGTGTGTGTGTAAGCATTTACTAATGTCAGGCATGTCTGGCTAACTGCGACGGCTATGACTGAGCGAGAAGTGGCCCAAGCGGAGCTGATGACCTTGATTACAACATGACGAGTCGACTCCCCCCCCCCTCACCTCTTTCCCTTTCGCTCTCACTCACTCACTCGCACACACACAGGAAGCAGCGGCAAATAAAAACGGTAAAAATAATGGCAACTGGGGAGCAGCGCATCAGCAAAAGCAGCAGAAGCAGCAGCAGCAGCAGACGCCGCCACCGACGCCAACGACGTAGAATGTGCGACAAATCATCAGGCAACAGTGGCAACTGGGTGCCAAGTCAACGAACTGGCAACCGCAACAAGGCACACACACACATACACACTGGGGGGCAGGCGTGGCACATGTCATTAAAATTGCAACAGAGCCTTGAACAGCAACTGAAGAGACAGAGAGACAGAGAGAGAGAGAGAGCAAAATCAAAAGATCAATAATTATTATGATGTTGCTACGAGGCCAAAAGACAACGTTGCCCAACAGCCGCAACAAGAGCAGGCACAGTTGAAGAAGAGGGTTGGGGGGAGATGAGGCAGGCAGGCAGCCGCCGCCGCAGCCGCAGCCAAGAGTCAAGACAAGGTGCGGCTGTGGCTGCCAAAAACTTCGACAAGCGCATTACACAGCCAACAATTGCAGCCAAAAGAGGCAGGCGAAAGGGGCGCACGCTGAGGGAGGGGAGGGGTGGGGGCGCGGCATTTGCTTACAAGTGCAACCATTTTGTAGTACAAACTTCGAAAACCAAAAGCGAAATTGGCAAAACAAAGGCAAAAAGGGAAAAAACGAAGCAGAAAGAGGCAAAGACGAAGAGAGAGAGAGAGAGGTGAAGAGGAGGAGGAACGAAGTGAGGCGGGGGCAGTGTGGGCGGGCAGGCCTCTCTGGGCATGACTGACTGCCTCCATTGCCTGTGGATTGCAAATGTAGCGACGGCAAACGACGCGTGCAGCAGCAGCAGCAGCGCTGGCACAGCTGAGCCAGCGTCGTCGTCGCTGTCGTGGGGCGCCACGGGGGCAGGGGCGCGAGTCATGCGCAGTGGCGCCAACCGATTGGCCCGCTTGGACGCCATTTAGAATCAGCGCTCAAAGCGAGACAGCACAATGGAACGCAGCGAGTGCGAGCAGCGCAGCCAAACACCTGTTTCCACTGCCGTCGACGCTGCTGCTGCTGCTGCGGCTGCGGTTGCTGCTGCTGCTGCTGCTGCCTCTGCCCTCCGCTGCTGCGACAGCGACGTTTTCGAACTTCGCCCAAACCGGTTGCAGCTGCAGCTGCACGACTGTGCCACAAGCTAGTCGCACTGCTCTAACCACAGCGCAGGGTTGCGGCCTGTGCGAGCAGTTGCGCTGCAGCCAACGGGGGGTGGCTGTGCGCTGCGGCGTCGCTGGCGACGACAACGTTGCCGACGGCCAGCCGAGGGCCGAGCGTCGAGACGTGTATGTGTGTGTGTATCTGTAAGTTTGCCTGCGAATCCGAAAGATACACACAGAGTCAGCCGGTTTAGTCGTTCAGCAGTCGCAGCGCCGTCAGCATCGTGCTCCGAGCTACGCGTTCTCGTCTCGCCGTGTTCTCAACGTTGTCGTCGTTGTCGTTCCCTTTGTTGTTGCTGTTGTACTTACGACAACAGCAACACACACACTCTCGCAAATACGCTTCGTTGTCGTCATCGGTAACTGCCGTCGCCTTCTTCGTCGTGGTTCGTTCATCGCCAATGCCGTCGCCTTTTGGATACGAAACTCTACGAAACTCTGCGAAACTCCCAACTAACCCATGACGTTCCGACATTTACCTGTGCGCGCGTGTTACCAACAACTGTGACAACAACAACAACAGGAGCAGCACTACCAGTCATTCTTGGTCCTGGTTCCTGTTCCCAGTTCCAGTTCCAGTTTCAGTGCAAGTCAAATATCTGCAAGATCTAACTAAGAAAACCAACTGTAAATGTGCAAAAGTGCCTTAGCGTAACACGAGAGCAACAAATCCTTTTTTGGAATTTGTAAAGATCAATCCACAAACAAACACACCCAACTCTCACACACACACACACACAGCAACACACCGCCACAACATTTTGCTCAATGCAACGCGTCAGTTCTTGAGTTCGTTTTGGGTTCTTTATTTGATTTCGTTGCCCAAGTGTTTATAAGCCAAATATATGGTAATGGCAGAGATTGGTGGCCATTTGGCTCACCAGCTACCACTGCACAATCACAATCACAATCACAACCACAATCACAATCAAACTGGATTACAGCCATCGCTGGTGATGAACCATCACCTGGATTTGGATTGTCACGGCCACGATGTGATAAGTAAGTACAAACCATATCCAACTATATACGATAATAATGATTCCAACTCAATTTGCCGTCGGTATTCGCTGAGGTTCCCTCGCTAAACCTGTTTCTTCAAGTCTCTCCCAATAGTCGGCGAATAAGACAAAGATATTAGACTTTGTTATTATGTTTGTATTATCATTGTATAAAAGAAAGATCATAATTATCGAACGTGCATCTCATTTTATGCGACTTTGAATAGGTTTTTGTTTGGGGTAGTTGATTTGATTGGGGAATTTCAAACGGTCCAGCTAAAATTTAAAGGAAGCTTTACATTTCTGGAAATCAACGTTTTCTGATCTATAAGTAATCAATTTTTAGATTACTCAATACATCTTTAGTGCCAAGAGTATTTCCTCAGATTAGTAACTTTTATTTTCTCATTCTTTCTTTCCTTCCAATTGAAAAGTATCTTCAAACTTTTAAGCTAAAAGCTTTAAAAATACCAAATTTTGGATTAACTAACAATAGCCATTTAGCGCTAACTATTTCCAGTTATCTCTCAGTCAATTCACAGTTCATTATTATAAACTAACTAGCTTAACTATCCCAATTACCTGCAATGCACATTAACTATCGGTTCATAGAAGCAGAACCACAACGCACAGCACAAATATCACGTATCATATACGACTAATAAAGCCATTTAAACGAGTTAATGACTTATTTATGGCCAGTCAAGAACAAAAACTCAAAAAGATAACAAAAAACAAATTAGACAAACACGGCGAAAATTTGCAAATTAAATTGTCATTAACCTCCTAACTTGAAAAAAGTTGAACAAAATTGCAAAATCACCAGAAATTGACAAATTAAAGCAATTCGTTCAACTGTAAAATATTCTATCATATTTTGAAATGATCATCCAAAATTGGAAACTGTTTTCATTGAAAAAGAAAATTAACAAAACTTTAAAATGGTTTCTCTGTGATATACCAAAAATGGAAACACTTTCAGTTCATTTTCAGATCACTTGAAATCAAAATTGAGGTCAAGGCTGTAGTAAAGCCTTCAACGTGAGCTTAAAGTGAGCTTGATATCATTAAAGTTCAGCAAGTTCCAGGTTAGGTCGAGTTCACGTGTTCAAGTACAAGTCGAAATTACAACAGTTCGAAAAGTCTTGCCAACCTCAAACAATACTCATATCTAGAGAAACAGTATCGTGAAGTTTTGGAAAACCATTTGAATTTGATTTATTTTTGTTTTAGAACAGCCCAGAACCGATTTATGGGTAATATTTCACTTGCTTATCTTTTTAATCGACTTAAGGTCTCGCGATATCGCCAACCTCGGATCTACACACACGATGCGATATATCCATTATATTCCCCAAATGAATCTTAAGTTTCTTTCTTTTGATTTTTTTACTTTGCTTTTCTTCGCTCAATTAAAAAGTCAGAAAAACCCTTTGGATTTATTTTCAGCTCTTTTGTAGCTGACTTTTGCGGCGGCATTAACTTTTAAATTATAGCTGTATTTTATTTTAAGTAGAATATAACTTTTTTTGGCCAGGCCAGGCTGCCGCCAATTAATGGTTGAATGACATTTTAATGCCCGGGAGCAATTAAAGTGCGCAAAGGCGTGAGCCGTGACTCGTGACTCGTGAGTCGCGAATTTATCGTATGCGATAAACGCTGCACAAATTGTGCAGCTGACAAATTTGCTCGGTGGGCAGCCGGAAAATTGTCAACCATATTTCGATCGCATTTGCACATTTCTAAATTGTTTTCATGCATTTTTAATTGTGGCTGCCAGTCGAGTGTGTGTTTGTGTGTGTTTGTGAGCTAACCAAGTGTCATTAAAAAATTTGCTGTGACAAAAATATATATTTTATTTAAATTTATTTTATTTTTGACGCTAAATTGTGACAAATGTTAGCTGCCAATTTTCTAACCAGACAAAAGACCACAAAAACATGGCAAAAAACACGAAAAGTAAATAGACAAGGCGGGCATGCACGACTACAATATGCGCTGTAAAGAGGATCCTGGTTGTTTCTTCAATATCTACTACGCTTATTAAACAATTTTTATAAAACTTATAGTGCAGAAAGGAAACATTTTAAAATATTTCCATGTCAAAAATCCTGTTTGAATCTTTAGAATTGAAAACTTCTACATAAGTGAATCTTTGCAGAATTTCGAAAAATTACAAAATGTGCTATATAGAGTGCAGTTATTGACTGAATGTTATGAAACTGGCTGTAAAGATAGTAATCATATTAAGCTATACCCAAGCCAAAGGTCTATCTTATATCTTTAACATTATAAATGCTACACGTTAGGCTAATGGTAAAATTCTATGTTTATGAAACTAATCATGCCCAATGAAAACCGACCAAAGCGACGGTTTAAAAAGTTGTGTGTAAAAAAATAAACTAGCTGAAACCAAGACCAACTATCATAATCATAAACACGTTGTCCGCGCTGGACACTGAATAATAAACGAGCCAGAGACACCAGCTAGCTGAAGCTACAGATACATTTGTATCTGATAGATACACGCTAGAGACAGCTTGCAGCCGCATTGTAATTTCAATTCTAATTAGTTTGCGCTGTGCACACACACTCTCGCACACACACACACATTAAATATTTAATGCAAGCGAAATTTTAATTTGAAAAACTTTTTGCTCAGCCAAAAAGTTTTATCAAGCTGCCGAAAAACTTATGCACGGCAAACTAACTAATTGAACGAGAAGTAGAAGAAGAAGAAAATGAAGGAGAGAAGTAGAAGAATGAACAGAAAAGCGAAGCAAACTTATTTCTAGCTTGAGATTTTAGTTTTTATTTGAGATGAAAACAATTTCAGTTGCAGTAGATTGTTTTTTGTGTTTGTGTGTCTGCGTGTGTTTTTTAATTTTTCTACGTTTTGCTTTTCGTTTTTGTTTTTCATTTTGTTTTTCCTCGCTCTCTTGCTATGCTGTTTGTCTGTCTGTCCGTTCGCTTTGTTGGTTTGTTGATTTTGTGCGCCTGTAAACATTTTAATGAGTTTTTCATGTCGCAGGCCCATTGGCTTTCGCCAGCCTCCCTCCCGCCCTCTCACTGCCACGCCCCCCTCACACATGTCACTGCGAACTTCTCAAGTAGTCGTTAAATTAATTAAATATAGTAGAAGGAAATACCGTAGAGCGGGCCGAGGCTCGAGCTCAAGTTTTGTTTACACAAAAAACGCGACACTTTTTACTCTCGGGTTGCGTTTGTTTTTGTCAATCTTCAAATGTGATGGGCAAGAGATGTGCACGAAATACTGATACCCTGCACAGAGGGCAGTAAGTTAGAATATTTTGTAGAATTTGAATCGAATTTTGAGGGATTAACTTTAGTTTAATACCAGCCTAATACTCTAACTGGGCTTATGCATTTTTCTCTCGCTTTTTGTATTGCATACTTCGCAGCGCGTGGCAAGTGACGTGTTTTGTTTCCTCTGTTTATCCCTCTCCACCCTTCAGCCCCATCCGAAACTAGTTTCTGCCTGTCTATCTAATAAAATTCAACGGTTTTTATGCCAAACTCGTTAAAAATTGACAATTATTTGTGGTCATAAAAATCAAAACGATTTTCATTTTATAGTTTCGCCTCAATTGGCCTCAAAAATTCGCATAATCCTATATGTATATACCTGTGCCTGTGTGTGTGTGTGTTTGAATGTGTTTTTGGTGCATTTGTTTACCATAATTTAATTAAAATTAATTAGATTTAAATGCTGGGCAAAATTAATCGCGAGCTAATTTAAATTTGTGAACGAGAAGTTTCGAAAGTTAATTGTGAAAAATTGACTGGGCAAATGAGCAGAGCGACAGCTTGACAATAATTTTACAAATTATTTGTTAAATGACAAAACAACAGCAACAACAGCAGCAACAACAAATGCTGAAGAAATGCGACTTTAAATGTTTCAACCATAAAAGGCAAAGTCGGAGAATGGCACCGAGCTTGGAGCTTACGGATGGCATATGTAGATGGGATGGCGAGATACAGACGGACAGATAGACAGACAGCCGGACAGATAGATAGATGGATGGCTTAACTACTTATATAGACACAAACGATGGTCAGAGGGGAGAGAGGAGGAGGGGCGTTGGTATATTTATAAAGTGTTGAGCGTGTGACAGTCGTAAAGCTCGTGAAAGGCGAACGGTAACCGATTGCTTCGACTGACCATAAATGTTCTACACACATCATTAATCGTGGTCAATTTAATTTGCTTAAGTCGCGTAGGGCAACTTTCAAAACAAATCGATTGCATTATCGAGCGACTTGGGAGGTGAAAATTAGAGGACATAAGCTGGAACCAAGATTATAAGAAATATACAAAAATTTGAGTAAAGAAAGTGCTTTAAAGCGAGTTAAAGCACTTTCAAAACAGCTGAAGGAAATTCTTTACTATTTTGAATAAAACGTGAATCGCTTTTATATATAGACATTTAACTCCAATCTATTGAAAGCTTAGTCTACGCTTTAATGACCTTAACAGAATTAAATACGATTATCATCCATGTAGCGTTGATTTTATTAACTTTCCTAATAATTTAGATTTAAATTTAGTTTGTTTTCTAATATTAAAACTTCCTTAAGTCTTTGAAAAAACCTCAACTACTCAAAAGCAACAATCGCTTACTTTTCTCACCAGTCATAATTTTCACATCGATTTCTTTGGCTTATATCGGCTAATTCGTTTCCTCCCAATCACCAAGCAATCCAAATCCAATTCAAACCGAATTTAAATGGTTTACCCTTCCCCCATCTCCCATTTATCGACCCATAGATAACTCATTATCATTTTCTTTCGCTAATCAGCAAAGCAAATGCGCAAAATGTTTGCTGCCGTTTTTTATGTTTTTTTGGGTTTTGGGTTTTCGGTTTTTTTCGAGTTTGATTATTTTACTGATCTGTGAACGGAAATTCCAGGCATAATTTTCTAATTTCACAAGTCAAACAGACGCGCCAGAGAGCTGTTAATTAAACCCGAGCTGAGAATAAAAACAAAAAACAAAATCAGAAACAAAACTCGGGCAAAGTTACCTGAATCGTATTCTCAATCTACTTTTGCGTATCTCCCAACTGTCTCATGTCTCTTCCAAGTCTGTCTATCTGTCGCAGTCCCTTTCCGAGTCACACACACACACGCACACACAAATGTATTTCAAATGTGACACCAGGCGCAGGCGCACAGCTGTCTTTGTCATTCTGAAACTCTGGATGGGATTCGAGATTCCAGATTCAGTATTCGGGACGGACATCTTTCAGTTCTCCCTCTCCTTAATCTCCCTCTCTCTCTCTCACACACCCTGTATCAAGCGCATAGCCCGCACAGGTTTTGGGCCAAGAACATATTGATCTAGTGCCGGGCCCAAGTGCAAAATCAGATAAGCTTCGCTCTCGGGGTTCTGTATTTGGGAATTTATGATTTGCGCCTAAATAACTTTATCACCCTGTGCAGACAGCCTGACAGAGGCACAGGAACGCTACGCAGACTGGAATCCCAAACATACTGACCGGAAACCCGAAAAAAAAACCCATAAAATATAGACGAAATTTTTTAGCGAGTGGCGCATAAATTTTGTGCCCCGTGTGGGTGTGCCCCTTTTTTTTTGAGGGAGACCATTTCGATGCCCTACTATCGCAACGGGTTTTGAACGATTGTTATGAGAGTTATGTTGGTTCCATAGACCCAGGCAGGACACAGGCAGTCGATAAGGTCGACAAATTAACATACCAACTGACATCAGAAATATAGTTACCGATATTTTATGAATGGTAGGTGGGAAATGACTTTGAAGTGTATAAAGACATGTTCAAAGTGTTCCTAAAAGATGCCTGAAACATAAATTCAAATAAGGTTGGGTTGTAATGACGTTCAATTCTTAAATTGAATTTTCGTTGAGTCTAGAATTCAAATAAACAAAATGTATACAAAAAACTAAACCAAAATTTGAGAAGCTATCAAAATACTAAGAACAATATTTCAAAAACATAATTCAAGCTTCAACATGATATAATAAGAAAATATTACGATAAATATTTTAGAAACTCTTAAAATATTAGATTGTATTGAAAAAACCCTTTATTTCATATAAGTCATGTTTCTTCATTTATTCCACACTACATATATTCCAAAGGGAAATAATTCAAGAATCATTTAAAAAATATTAAAACAGAGAAAACAACGTAACAAAAATATAAATAGTAAGAAACCTGTGCTAGAATCACTGATACTTAATACTCTAATCCTTAACTCTTTAATAAATTGTAATTTAGCTATTTACGAATTTTAAATCTTTAATTTGTCAAAGGTTTTTGACGAATGGAAATTTGAAATTCCTTAAAAAATTGTAAGTGTTTAAAAAAGGTAATATTTCAGTTTTATAAGGTTCTTTGAACAATCCTAAATTGGAGGAAAGAAGAAACATTTTATGCTTCCTCTCTGTAAGTTCTTCCCCAACGCTTTATGAGCTCACTTGCTGCAATTATTTTTTTGTATACAGATACGGCTTTAAGTCCGACTGTATCTTGTGTACTGCTTGCGAGCCGCTGCTGCTGACCTGTGTCTGCTGTAGTTCCATGGGGCAAGCATTAAAGTCGCAGCACAGCGGCCTATTAAAGTGCAATTAAAATTGGAGCTCTTAAAGAGTTCAGTCGAGGTGTCAGCGCCTGTCAAGGCAGCCGCGCTACTGTTTGGGGCAGTCAGAACGAATATTAAATTTCCACAAAAAGGCAGAGAGAATAAGAGAGAGAGGAAGAGAAGGGGAAGAAGAGGGAAGGGAAGCTCGTTGCACATAAATCAACTGATAAATAATGCCAAAATTGCCAGGTTGCCCTCGTGCGAGGCATGCCACGCCCGTTTATCGCGTGAGTGTGTGTTTTTGGACGAAACCGAAACAGAAACTGAGCGAACCAGAACCACACAGTCAGCAGCAGCAGAGCAGAGCAACCACCATGGAGCGCGCAGCTCGTGTGCCTCTCCAGGCGCTCATTAAACGGCGCCTTTTGGCGTCGCATTTCCCGCTGGGATTTTGGCGATGGCGGGGGCGTTGCACAGAGGCGGGGGCGTGTTGGTTTTGGGCTGCCGTTGGCTGCACAGCGCGGAACACCCGCTGCATCATATGACACCTTCGAATAGCTGTGTGTGTGTGTGTGTGTGTGCTCAGGTGCATTCTGCCTTCGGACTGGGCTGTCAGCTGGCCAGCTTTGGGGGCTTTGCGTCGCTGGCTTGCTGCTTCTGGCGTGTTGCATGCAACACGCCGCATCGCGTCGCTTCGCGCTGAGCTCTTTAATGGCGTCGCTTTTAAAGCTCTACTGGGGGCGCCGCAGCGCACCTCAATGCATATACTCTCCCTCTCTTTCTCTCTCTCTCTTTTTACGAGTGTCATTTTTATAACCCGCTTTTAATGACTAATTAAGCAGGAGACAATAAAAAGCAGCAACAGCAACAAAACAACAACAACGATAACAAGAAGAACAAGCGAGCAATAACTTTCGACAGGATGCAACGATTCTAGAAAGGGGCAGCAGAGAAGTGGCAGGGAAGGGGCAATGAGTGAAGCGGGAGTCTGAGATTTGGTTACATCAAATAAAAAACACTTGGCCGCCGTCGCCAGTCGCTGCCGCAGATCGATTGCGTCGGTGGCGACGTCGGAGTACTCCAAATTTGTAAGCGACACTTAAGCAGCAACAACAGCAGGATCCGACCTTATATAACATGCCCCGACTGACTGCAGATATATCGCATTACAAGCACACTACTTTTCCGCTTCACTTCGAGTGCCAGAGGAAGAGCAGGAGAGTGCGAAGAAGTGAGAGAGAGAGAGAGAGGGAGCGAGAGTGAGAGAGACATTTAGCATGTCGCTTGTTTGTATTGAGAGCTCTTAATCTCAAGTATCGTCTGGGTAGGCAGACGCGGCTATCAACAGGTTGTGACCGCCCCCGAGACTCCGAGCCGAACCGAGCCCAGCCATGACCAAACCCAAACTCAAACCCGACCGCTCGCTGTGATTGCGACGGCGACGGCATCGCGTCGCGCCGCGGGGCAACTCATTCAAAATTAGATGACGACGACGACGACGATGAAGGCGGCGGCGTCTGTGGTGAATGAGGTTGAGAACGAGACAGGAACGGACTGCAGTTTGCAGCTCAGACGGTAGCCTAGTCAGCTAATTACCGTTACCTGCAAAATATTTTGACTTGCAGCCAGCAAGAGGAGAGAGAGAGAAGAGAGAGAGAGAGAGGGAGAAGGAGGAAGAAGCAGGGCAGGATATAGAGCCGACTACCTGCAGCCGCATGTGGCTCATTATGTCAGATTGAAATGTTGTTGTTGACTTGCCTAACAAGTTGCACATCTCTTACGCCCCCCTTTCATTCCCCCCACACCTTCTCTTTTGATATCAAATTAGCCCGAGCATATGCAAAACAACGACACAACTAGATAATTTCAATTCGCAACCAGAATTTATCGAAACAAATAGCGAAGTGAAAACAAACCCATAAATATATCGAAAACATTAATCAATGCGAAACCGAATCGAACCGAACTGAACTCGCACTGCGACTGAGACTGGGACTGGGACTCTCCTCCAACTGGTTTTCTCTTTGAATTCAGCAAACTTGTTTCCCATCTGCAGGCGAGTGTGTCTCCCCAGTGTCTCTGTGGAAATATGAATTTATGCCAAAACATTCATAACGCTATACAAGGAATGTATAAAACACTGTTTTATATTTATTGCATTTAGAAAACTAATTTTTAAACCAATTTGGAGTGCATGCAAATCTGAATTCATATTTAATGGCAACAAATTTTTGGTGTAGAATAGATAAATCGGCAAACACCACTGTGAATAGTTCAAAACAGTTAAAAAGGTAACACTAAGCTTTCGAAACTAGTTTTTGGAAATGAAATAAAAGTGTTTGAATATATTGAATTGTATTTAATAACCTATATTGGAAATACAAAATTGGAATTGTTTTAAAATATCAGTTTACAAATAAAATGTTAAAAGTTTTTTATGACATTTTGTTTGATAAATTCAAAATGCTGAATAGGAAATTTTATAAAAATATATGATATATAATATCAATACACACTTAGTCCTTTAATAATATATCAGGTTTTGTAGTCCTTTGTTATGTATTGACCTCGAGCCAGCCATCAATCTATTGTATATTTGTACAGTTAATCCAATTGATTTACCTCTTGAAAACCTCAACAAATTCGAAAAGATTAAGAAGTTTGTTGATTCTTATTCTCTCTCTATCTCCCTTTCTCTTGGTTAACACATGTTCTTGGCCAAGTTCGAAGCTCATAAAGAGTTTGTAGTTCTGTTAGTCGGCGCTTATGAGCAGCAGCATCTCTGTGTGGTTCTACCTACTGGTAACAAAATGTGGCTCATTATGTCAAATTGAAATGTTGCCGGGCTCAAGTGAGAAACAGGCCCAACAAGTTGCCAACAGATTTGCAGATCACTAGGGGAGATAGGGAAGGGGAGAGGGGGGTGTAGTGCGGTACTCTTCGCACGCTCTTCACGCGTGAGGAAGTTGCGCCGACAGCGTTTTGTCGCCTAAGTGGGCAGCAATAAGTCTTCCTTGGCTTGGAAGAGATGTCGACGATTACGACCACACAGCGCCAATGAATCATAGCCAGAGTCAGGTGTGTGAGTGTGAGTGAGTGCCAGTGAGTGTGCCTAGCGTGAGTGGCGAGTGCGGATCGCGAACTGAGCAGGATCATAAAGCAGGCCTACTTAAAACGCCATAAAACCAGCAATTTATATGCCTTCATTTGGCCAAGAAACAGAAAGACAGCGAGAGAGAGAGATAGAGAGAGAGAGAGAGAAGGAATCGGACTATGAAGGCGAATGCGAAGTGGCAATCAACGCTGTACGGGGACAGTTCGGGAAACGATTCGAACATGCCGCTGCGGTGCAAGGCTCCTTTGAAATTCAAATTTTATGAAGCTCATTAAATATAAATTTGTCGTTCGAGTCGGCAAAGAGTGCAAGAGAGAGAGAGAAAAACAGAGACAGAGAGGTCCACAACGACCACGACGATTGCAGGCAGCCACAAGGCATGTCAACAGCAACAACAACAACAACAGCAACAAGACGACCAAGTTGGAGATCTGTGCAGTTCGCTTCGGTCTTGTATACGACACCCAAATAAAATAATATAAATTAATTAACAAAACGAAGCCGAAATGAAGTTAAAATTTGCATGAACAACAGCAGCGCAGCCTTTGGCGGCGACGTTCCTTCCTTTTGGGATCTCCGCCTTTGCGTGTGCGTAATCGACGTGGCAGCCTACCTATATATATGCATATATATACTGTATATATATGTATCTGCATAGTTATATAGTCGCTTAAAAGGACCACAACGAACGATGGCGATGGCGTTAAATGGTCAACTCGATCTTGAGCAGCCATAAAGCAAGCTGCGGCGGCGGCGGCGGCTCTGGCGGCCTCTTTTAATGAGGTCTTAAGTTTTTATAACGGTTCACGCACAGGAATGCGCCTGGCTGCAGGCACACCTTGCCTACCAAGAGAGAGAGAGAGAGAGATATACAACAATCTGAGGCACTCTTAACTAGCATCCAAAATGCTGTAAAAGTTGGGCAGGGCAAGGGATCTGTGAGACTAAATTAAATGTACATATATGAAGTATGATAGTAGGGAGGCGAAGGTAAAAAAACATACTAGGCTGAAGCTTTAAAATTGTAGAAATTAAATAATTAAAATAAATATATATTGTACATATGTATGTACATGTGTATATGAACAAGAAATAAGACTGAAACTGAGATATATTTGACAGATTACTTATTGTAAGAATATTTGATCATACTTGCATATTATACTTGGGAGATAATCATATATGAGTATTTTATGTGAAAGATAGTATAGTGTATAAAGAGATCTGAGCTTTAAGATTGTTAAAAATATATGCATATAGTAATAAACTGAGGAAAATTAGTAAGCTAAGTATATGCAGAAATTCTTTAGGATATAAACAATGATTGAGCATTTACTATATACATGAAAATACCATCTAAACATGCAGCAAATCTTATAAATACACGTATTTCCTGCAACAATTTCATTTCTTTTCCCTAAACTTTTTTATATATTTCGCAATAATTTTCCTACAACGTTTTCTCAAAGTGTTCTCTGTCAATTTGCACGGATTGTACGCAGTTCGCAGCGTTGTGCTTTATTTTGCAGCATTGAAGTGAGAAATATTGCCGACTGTGTGGCAAGTATGTTGCTAACGCATGTTGCATGTTGCAGAGGGACAGCGGCAAAGGCAGCGACAGAAGTAGCAGCAGCTGGGGCAGAGATAAAGACTGTGGCAGCAATGCTGGCTAAAGGGGACTGAGGAGGAGTGGGGGGAGGCCAACAGCAACACGGGGAACAGCAACAACAACAACACGTGCAATGCTCAAGTGCAAAAGGTGCGCGCATGCGCAACAACAACTACAACAACAGCAACAAAAGGCAGCAACAAGCTGAACATCCCCGAGGCCCGAAATGCAAACAAGGCAACGTCGCGTTGTTTCAACACTGAACTGAGATGAGGTGGCAAGCAGGCGGGGGACGGGAGCAAGAGAGGGGTAGAGGGGGAGGGGGTAGCTGCCTCGTTGTGTTTGCGCAATATTTGCGACAAATAAAGCATAAAAACTGTTAAAGTTCACACGCGTCAGGTCAAATATTTACACGAGCCGCCTGCCATGGAGAGCAGAAACAACAATTCCAACAGAGATGACAACAACAGCAACAACTGCAGCAACAACAACAATAACAGCAAGAGCAACAACTGCTGCTGCTGCTGCCTTTAGCTGCAACAATGTGGTCGCGTCGACAAATCTTTGCCGCTAACTAATTAGCCAAAAGTGCCGCAAAAATGCCAAAACGCATTTATGATAAAGAAAAACTAGTCAGAAAGAAGGCAGGGAGGCGCAAAGAGAGGTGTAGAGGGGAGAGGGCAGGTCTGTCGGCATTTGCAACATGTTGCGCGGCCATAAAAGGTTAAACTGCATTTTGATTTGTCGAATTTGGTTATCGAATTTGTATTTGAATTTGAATTTTGAGCTTCGAATTTGAATTTCGATTTGTTTGTGTTGCGCTTTAATTGCTTCTATCTCACTTTCCCTCGTGCTCCATCTCTCTCTCTCTCTGCCACTCTTTATTGAACGTTTCTTGAACGTTTCTTGTGTATATCTTGTATATATCTTTTTCTTTGGGTTTTTTGAAGCCGTGTGCGGCTTGTGAGTTGACGTTAATTTGACACTTCTCGAGTCGTTTCTGACGCTGAGCCGTCAGTCGATTGAGCGACGGCTTTCTTTTCTTCCTTGTCCCCTGCCCTTCTCCCTACTCCCCTCTCTCCCTCTCTCTCTCTATCTCTCTCTGTCTTATTCTATCTCCCTTTTGTCTGTTTAAGGCCTTCGGCGACTCACAGATCTCTCTCAGTTCTACGGCGCCTTTTTTTTTGGCCCATTGGCGACACTTGTGTTAAAACACCATAAATAAATGTCGCGCGCTTATCGCACACACACACATGCACATACACACATACACGCCTGGGGTACTCGCTGCGATCCTGCGTCGGCGGTTGGCCAAGACAAATGCGTTGTCAACGCAACCTGCCTAATAACCCATCATGATCATCACTTAACCCGCAACTGCCCCTCTGTCTCAGCCTTCTCCCGTCTCCCTTCTCTGCTCTGCTCTGTAGCAGCACAGGGGCTCAGCGAGAGACACTATCGCGTCTTGTCATCTGTCTGCGCGCCAAGCAACACGCAACACACAGCAAAGAGTGGGAAGGGGGGGCAGCGGAGAGGGGTCCAGAGGTGCAGGGGAATGCAGCCAGCAGCCAGCATCCAGCGAAGGCAGTCAGAACTCGAACTCGGTTGCAACAACTTGCGGCAACTCGTCGGCATTTTGTTTCACACACAGACACACAACTGCAACGGAAATGACCTTTTTGTGTGTGTTGGTCAGTATGTGCTAGTGTGTGTGTGTGCCTTCTCTTCTTGGCTGGCATAAATTGTGTTGCAGGCCCATGTCCATTTTGAGTCCAGGCACTCTTTGATGTCGCGCCACTGGCAGCTTCTGCCGTGTCTCTCTCGCGTATTCAAATTTGGCTTCAATAAAGCGACAGCCAACAACTACAAAAACAACAACAACAACAACAATAAGAACAACAGCAACAACAACAGCATCAGCCACTTCGATCGGCCAATACAAAAATCAAACACTTCAAAGCGTCTGCAGTCGGCGGCTTCTTTTGGCTTCTTTTAGCTTCTTTTGCTTTTCTTCTCCATCGGACTTTTTATTTATTTATTGTTTTTGTTTTTTTTTTCTTTTTTGTTGTTCGTTCGATTGATTCGAAATCGGTTCTGTGCTTTGTGCTTGTGTCTTGAGTGCGCTTGGGAATCATCGCAGCAAGATCGCATCGCAGTCCGAGAGCACGCGTGACACGAGAATTTCGCTGTCTCTCGCAATGAACAATGAAATCAATCAAATGTTTCAAACTGCCACAAAACGTGGCAGTAACTTTGAAGTGTGCAAGAAACAGTTGTGGTAGAACTCCAAATATAGTGTAGAGAAACATACAAGAAAGGGGGAAGGAGGGGAAAGGATATGTATAGTATTCATTAAAACTTAAGTTATTAGTATAGACAAGCTTGAAAACACAAAGATAATAATCAGAGCAAACAGTTATCCATATGAAAAGTATAAAATATATGATAAACAGATTTAATACAGTAAAATCTTAATGTTTATGTTCGTATTAATCTAAGTAATATTTATAAGTAAGCTAAGCTTTAGAACTATAGAACTTTTTGGGTATTTAGAAATGCTTAAATTGGCTCAATTTCCTTTGGCTTATTCAGAAGTTTAATCTGTTCTTAACTTAAAGAAGTTATTAACAGATATATAAATTATTATTATTATTTATAAATATATAAATTTATATTTATATATTTTTTTCATTCTATATCATCATATCATAAAACATAAATTTCTTAACAATAAAACTTGTTATTATCAACATGATTATCAACAGAAATGACTTAAGGTATAGACAAACATTCAAACATAAAGTATTCTCCACATATAGACCACCAGATATTGCCTAAGCCCAGTGTCATCACTAACAGTCACGCTGCCATCGCCAGATTTTACAATTAACCCTTTGCTGCTCCCCTTGCCGATCAATGTAAATGCGCTCGGGTGTTTTTTGTAATTAATTAGGCAAATTTATATGTACAACAACAACTAAAACAACATGAGCCACATACATATGCAGATATATTCAGCTGCAGATAGAGTTGTATGTGTGTGTGTGTGTGTATTTATGGAGTCGGTCAGTTGTTTTTGATGTGGCCCATAGCCAAATGAAGATTACGTTGTCATTGTCAAAAGCAACTGCACTTAATTAAGCCAACTTAAGACAGACAATCAGCACGATTGCCGACTGCAGAAAGCCCCCAAATTGCAGCGCACACAAAACAAGAGAGAGAGGAGGGAAGAGGGAGACAGAGAGATAGCCCCAGCGAGGGAGACCACATAATTGATAGGATCCAGCGAGCGAAGGCAGACAAACAAATCAAAAACCACAAAGCTTCCTTCCACAGACAAAAACTCAGTGACCAGTTGGCTACGCAGACAGAGAGGGAGACAGAAAGAGACAGAGCAAGAGAGAAAGACAGAGAGAGAGAGAGAGGAGGAAAAGAACAGAGTGAGAGAGCGAGGGAGCAGGGAAAAGGGATAGCCAAGGGTAGCTGCCCAACCCACGCAGCTCGGCAGAGAACAATGGCCAGCGAATGTTGCCTAATCAGTGAAGCAACAGAAGCAGCAGGATGGGGCACGATGGGGCAGCAACACACAGAGGTCGCTGAAGCGGGTGTGAGCAGGGAGATACTCCTGGCCCGCTCGTTTCGGTATCTACAAAATTGATGAGTCTGTCAAAATGTGAATTCGAGAAATCCAAATCGAGGCAATACGAGGGGCAACATCCAGGGACAGTTGGGATACCAGCATCGCGTTGCGGCACGTGTTGCAAGCGCTGTGCGCGCTGTCATCATTAATTTTTTAAGCGTTTCGCTTTGCAGGTAACCAAAACAAAAACAAAAAACAAGAACTGAAAACAGAAAACTCCAGTAAGGGAAAGGGACAAAAATTATTCCGGGAAATATGACAAATTTTCGTAGAAGTCACACGCGGCACAGGACATTGTTAGTGGTTGGGGAAAGAGGCGAAGTTTTGTAGCTGAGAGGCTGTAGATTTTATTGGGAAGATAAACTGTGGATTACTGATAGATTATAACTGGCTGATTTCCTATAGATTCGTGTAGGAACTTATGAATAAGGTTGAATGAGAAGAAGGTTTTGATTTGTTGATATGTTTATTTAATTAGTTTAGTTTAGTTTATAGTCGACTAAGGTCAGTCGAGTTTAGTTCTTGATTTAGCTGCAGCTTTCTTTGATTTATCAATATCTTTATATATAACTATATCTTCAGTTCTTTATGTAATTGTAGATTTAGTTTTATTAGTATTGTAAATGAATTTCTAGGAGTAACTGTATCCAGCTGTATCTTAATTTGGCTCTATCTATAGCTACATATATCTGAAGAGGTACTGTGTTTTCAGCTGAGAACGCATCTTTAAACGGGGTCTGCATGTACATATATCTTTTCACTCAGCTTGTTCTATAAGTCAGTTGAGTCTATGCGAAATCAATCAATATTTCAGTGGGAGTTTTGTGACTTCGAACTGGTAGCTAGTTGTATTTCATGGCTACAAATGTATCTACAGCTGTGTTTTCTCTTGCTTCGAGTCTTGCGTTGTCTCTTGACTTGGCTTTATGAGCATGTGAAATTCCATTTGCTCGGCGGCACTTGCTTTTCAACTGTCAGTGACTGCGCTTTGTATTTCATTCAACAAATGCGCCATAAATCAAAAGGTAGCCAGAGACCCCCGAACCAGTGCCTCCAATGTGGCTTACCCCGATTCATCTGCAGCAGCAGCAGCAGCTCAAACAGTAGTTGCTTTTGAAATCGCGCGCATATCCGCAGAGCTTCCATAATTTCCGAGCCACTCCACACTCTGCACTGAGTGAGACTGGGAAGACTCTTTCGCACTCGCACTCGCATTTGTATCTTATCGATGCTTTGCATTTTGCATGTTGCCGTTGTCGGCGACAACAACAGCAACAAGAGCGACGACAACAACAACAGCAACAACATGGCTGCAAAAGCGATACGAATATACGCAGAGAGGAACTGCCTTCTGCCTCAGCCTCCTTCATGTTGCCTCCTGCTTTAGCCTCCTTCATGCTGCCTCCTGCTTTAGCCTCCTTGCAACGTGAGCTCAGCCATTGCATAAACTGGTTGCCACTCGTCGTCGTTGTTGCAACGCATGCACATTTTTGCCTCGATTTTTGTTCCCCACTTCGATTTTGGCCACTTTGAAAGATCGCCGACTGTGATAAGCAGCTGCCGGTTAAGCTGCGCGCATCGCGCTCCTTTCTGGGCTCAGCTCCTCTGCTGCTGCTGCGGCTGGCGGTGGGCGTTCATTATGCGCCGTGATATGTTTATTGCCTGCGCCACTCAAGTTGCCAGTCACTCAAGCAGGCTCACTGTCAAATATCCTAGACAGCAGCACGACTGCAACTATCCATCAACTTCAGTTGCCTCACTCTCTCTTTCTCTCTCGTTTTCTCTTTCTCTCCCTCTCTGTCTCTCGACACGAGTGAAACGCGTGTAATTAGATAAAAACGCTTAAACGCACAAGATACTCAAAGCAGATACGCGAAAAAGAAACTATCTATGCAGCATGTTGTAGATTATCTGAGGCTCAGCTCGTACTTAATAATAGATGTGCAACATGCTGTGGTACTACAACACTAAGATACTCTTGTGCAGTACAACATTGGTTTGTTTCTTAAGTCTCTTGTTTAAAACTTAGTAACATTAATAGTATAACATTGTTGAAAATAGCTATAAAGTAAAAGTAGATGAGAAAATTGTGAAAGTTGTGCTTATAATATACAGAAAGAAAATTTGAATACAAGAAGGAAAATAAAGTATTCCATAAACTAAAATCTTAATATTTACTAATAAGATTAAATTAAGAAATGTAAAGGTTTTTAAACAAAAAGAACTGTAAGAAAACAATGATAAATCATTACTTTATTTAATAATTTGCGAAATTGTTAACACAATTTAAATTTTAAAGTTCCTAATTAAAAAGTATAGATTTATTATCTAGCTCAAAACACATAGAAGGAATAAATAGCTCAATACTTAACACAGAAGATTCCAAAAGCTTTGCTTTCTAAAGTATTTCCTAAAATCAGAATACTAAAGGATTCTTTATAGGTCACCAGACTTGAACTCTTCCTCTCTTCTACTCACTCTCAGTCTCTTTTTATTCTCTCTCTCGTTTCTCACTTTGTCACTTTTACTTGATTATTCTCTTTTATAAAGGTGGTTCACGGCCAGTTAAGATCATAAAATTACCAAAAGGTGCAGGCATTAAAAATTTAAGCATTGAACTTTTCACTTGCAGCCAAGATCACTGCTAAAATAGCAGCAACAACAACTTCAACATCAGGAACAGCAACAACAAGAGGAGCAACCTGCTGCCAGTTGTTGCTGTTGTCAGTTGTTTAATTGAAAAATTTATAGCCGAAAAATGGGGAAACATGTAAAAATGACAGACGCAGCTTGTGAATGTGCAGCAAAATGTTGCAAATGTTGCAAATGCTGTGCTGCGTCGTTAAAAGTGAAAAAGCCGCAATAGCCGCATGTGCCACATGTGCCACACCTCTCATCAGTGTGCACAGTGACGCCAACCACTCCTCTCTCTCTGTCCCCTTTCCCCCCATTCTCTTGTCATGCTCACCTGCCAAATGATCCTCCTCCCCGCTGCCACCCACACATGCCACAAATGCCGCCCGCCGCAGTGGCAAGGAAAAATTCATAGACGACAAACACGAGACGAAAATTGCATTTCAGCCGTTGTCCCCCAAACAGTCATCCTCCTTCTCTGCCCCTCTGCCTGTCTATCCTACACACTCCCACTGGCAAGCCTCTTCTCGCTCCTACCCCCTTTCCCCCTGCCGACCCAGTCGCCAAAAAACCCCAAAGTGTGCCGCAAAAAGCGCCGAAAAACGAAAAATCGTGCAGACCACGACGCGCCAAATGCCAAAGCCACCCCCCTGCAGACAGCCAACCCCCAAAAATGTGGGCAGTGTTGGTTTGGGGGCGAGCACAACATGCAAAAGATACGCCGCAAAAGCGGAAGGTTCTCGCCCGCCTGCCTCCATCCTCCATCGCGCAAAAAAAGATACAAACGAGGCAGAGGCAGCGCAGGAGTTGCGCTTAAATTCCCATTACGAGTCGTAATGGCTGCGGTGTGTGTGCGCTGCGTGTGTGTTGGTAGAGTCTGTGTGTATGTGTGTGGGGTGTGCGTGCGGTGTGGGTGGGGTGTATTGGGGATGGGGAGGCAAAAGAAAAATGAAAACGCAGTGCGCAGGATCATTAAGGCAGACAAACACCTACACACACACGCAAACAGAGACTCGCACACACACACAAACAGACAGAGACCCACACAAACACACACACACACACCCTGACTGAGGCAACAAACAATGAATGCGAAATGTCAGTCAGCAAAAGATACGCGCTGCCTGGAAATTTATACAAAAGAAGCTGTCCAAAAGCGACAGCAGCAACTGCAACAACAACAACAGCAGCAACAGCAAAAGGAAGCAGACAACAACAACAACAGCAACGAGGAAGAAGAAAAATGGTGGCCACGCACACACAACAACAAAAACAACAACACATGACTGACTATATAGGGTAGCTTTATGGGCAGTCCAAAGAGTGAGTGCGAGAGAGCAAGAGAGGGCACACACTGGCAAGTGCGAGAGAGAAAGAGAGAGGGAAATATGGCTGGAGCAAAAATAAGCGCACATGCCACGCAAAAAGGCGAAGGCTGCCACTGCCACAACGACGGCGACGGCGACTGAAGCTTGAAGCTTTCTCAGCTTGAGGGCTGACGATGAAGGCCGCGCACTGTTCAACGAGAGCTGGGCATGGGGAGGAGGCGGTGGAAGGGGAGCACACAGGGAAGTAAATGCTGGCGTCTGAAGTGCTTGAGCAGCATGAGGCAGCAGCAGCAAACGAGAAAACCAGGCGAGGAAGAAAAAAAAAACACACACACACAGACAAAACTTGCCGAAAAAAAAACGAAACAAAACAACAACAACAACGAAAGGAACAACAGCAAACGGGCAACGGCAACAGCAGCAACTTGTCTGCTCCGCCTTTATAAATAATTCATGTGCAGAGGCTGCGAGTGCGAGCGATACGCAAGATACACACACACACAGACAGTCAGAGATACAGATACAGAGATACAACGCGCCGAGATACGCAGCCACGTTTAAAGATACAAAGAGGAAACAGCCACAAAGCTTCGTGTGTGTTTCTCTCTCTACGCATTTGTATTTATCTGTCTCTGTCTGTGTGTGAGTGAGTGTGAGTGTGGGGCACAACGAAACATTTAAAACGTGCTAAACGCGCGTCAAAGTTTTTCTTAATTTTTCAACAGGCAAAAAGTTTTTCCTGTTGCAAAAGTTTGTCGTGTTTTTTCTTCTCGTTTTCGCTTTGCCAAGGATTACAGAGGGCAGGAAAGGCTGGGGACGTGGGGACATGGGGAGGCACTGCTACTGGCACTCGTACATAATGTGGCAATGATTGCATTGATTTTTTCGATGTTGCCCCAACGACGTACGAAAACTTTTGGCCGAGCTGCAACTTAAATACTTGGCAGATTTATGAATTTTTCAAATGTTTTCCGACAAAGTTTTTCCCGTTTTTCGGGCGGCACTTGGGTAAACACACGCAAAGGACATAGCGGGGGATTGGCGGGCCAGGGCTGGGTTAGCTGCCTGCAAGTCTGGGATTATTTGATAACAGTTTGTTAATTAGCGCCATCTTTGTTTTGCCAACTTGTTTATTGAGGCTGCCAACAAGTGCAACTGATTTACCGGCGGCAAATGTACTAAATCTAAAATAGATATCTCTTTAAAATTAAACATTAAATATTAATTGTTCTTTAATTGTTTGTGATCACAACTGCTGTTAGAATAAATACTGCAAACTGTAAAGTGTTAACAGTGCGCTGCTAAGCTGTGCTTGCAGCTTGTAAGTTTGTGTTTCATAGCAGTCAGCTTCTTATGCACTTTCAACTAACCCATTGTTTACATATCTTCTATTTGCAGAAAAACAACGTTTGTCACATTGTGTAGGCTGTGGCGGCCAAATTCACGATCAGTATATACTGCGCGTCGCTCCCGATCTGGAATGGCATGCAGCGTGCCTAAAGTGCCAGGAATGCAGGCAATTTCTGGACGAGAGCTGTACGTGTTTTGTGCGCGACGGCAAAACCTACTGCAAGCGTGATTATGTTAGGTGAGTGTCAAATGCTGTTAAAGTTTTTAACAGCTCACGCTGTAAACAGCGGCATTCAAAGTGTTAGCCCAATTAAAATATGCAGATTATCTAGTGCTGCCCAATCATTGCAATTATGCATTAAGCTTGATACTGCAATTTATCACTGCTGAAAATACTAAAATAATCGCACCTCTCACCGCCTAAACAGACAATTAATTAAAGTTTCGAACGAGACTTGTTTCTAGCCCGTTCAAATCATGATCTAATTGTAATAATTAGTGAGCTGACAACACTAGCGATACCCTACCTAGTCCGGTCATGCGGTTGGCCTCTCTCGCGCGCGCAACTGTAGCAGCACTGGTAGCGCGGTCCGGTCGACACTTGTTGGCCATGTTAATTAGGAGGGGGCTGCCAACGGATTTGTTGTTTAGGGAACGCATAAGCACATTATAAGCGACAGCTGGCCGTGCCGGTCCGGGTCCAGCCTGGCCTTAGTGTATCTAGGTTCTCTCACGGGTTTCATCATTGCTAAATGTATGACGTGCAATCAGCTTATCGATTGCACTGCGGGGCAGATAGGGGACAGTAGCGGGGGCGGTCAGATTGGCGCGTCGCGTCGTCCAACTATTTGCGGTGCAAATCTTTGAATAATTGATTAGCACGTGCAAGGCTATAAATTAACACTTTACTTGCACAAATGATTGATGCTCGGCTGTGCGGCCAGTACAAAAGACAGTTGTACAGCCTCCCACCTCCCCCCTTGTCGCACTTCCAGTTTATTTATTTTTTTTGTGAATTTTTGTGAATCTTTTTTTCTTTATTTACTCTTTTTTTATTTATTTTGTTTATGTTATTTAATAGTCATAAACAAGAGGCGGGCGGCACTTGAACTCACCCAAGGCTATTTACACATTCACATCATGAGACTAACTCACACGCTCTTTCTCTCTCGCTCTCTCCCGTCCAGGTTATTTGGTACAAAATGTGATAAATGCGGTAACTCCTTTAGCAAAAATGATTTTGTGATGCGAGCCAAGACGAAAATCTTTCACATCGAATGTTTTCGCTGTTCCGCGTGTGCCCGACAACTGCTGCCAGGTTTGTGTAACCCCCTTAACCCTTCTTGCACATCCTATATTAATATTTACACACTCCTTCAGGCGATGAATTTGCGTTACGTGATGCGGGCGCCCTGTACTGCAAGGAGGATCACGATGTGCTGGAGAAGTCGTCGCAGAGCAGCCTCACCTCCTCCTCCGTTGAGAGCAACAACAACATTAGCAGTAGTAACAACAACAATACCAACCTTAGCAATAACAACCATTCCAGCGAATTGGGTTCAATGTCAGGTGAGTGACATCGAGTGTTTATAGCCCAAGTGTCTAATTGGTTCGAGTGGTTCCAAATGAGCTGCACGCGAGCCAAAGTCAAGTTCCGAGTTCAGTCGGTATTTGTTTGAATAGGGGTGAACTCAAGGGTTAAAGGGTTCTTCAGATTGTTTATGGAAAGACAAAGATTTGTGTCTTATGAAGGGCAACTTGAACTGGAACTCAATGAAGCAATAACTTTATTAACCTATGTAACATATGTATGTACATATATCATAGGGTTTTTAAATTGTGTCGAGGAGACATTTGTATACTCAATATGTAATCTGTGCTTAAGAAGCTTTGAAGAGCATAACAACTGTGAAAACATTTTCAAAGCGACCTGAAGTGATCTTAGAATCCCAAGGTACTCTGCCATCTTCGCGCCCTAGTCCTATTCGACTACATTCCTTCTTTTTGCAAAGTTTCGTCACTTTAAACTAATTGATTACTTCTCAGTTAGCACGTAATCTTCCCCAATTAGCCTAATTTGTCTGAGACTGAATGCAACACTAAGATTGCATTGCAAAAATTGCACTCTGCCAATTAGCCTTAATTGTTGCGACTTTATCGCCTGACCTAGTTATTCGCACAGATCGTGCGAGCCTAATTAGGCTAAATGGAATTAGGGCCTACTACGACCAGGGCGGTAGTACAAAGGGTTGCGCTCGTGTTTTATTCCAAGAAAACAGAGAGGAAAACACAGCGTTACATCCTTGTAAGCGATACGAGTGTCAATAGAAATCGGCAAACGTCAAACAATGTACGACAATTGTCAAACCATATCGTCAACATAATCTCATTGTTTAACCTGAAGACGCAACGGAGCCGGGCAGGCGGAGGTAGGTGTTGCTGAGGAAGAACAAGCCAAACCGACCTTATCAACATGGGGCGGTGTTGTCAAAGTCGAGGCAAGCTCGTGTGCGGGCTCCAAAGAGCGAGAGAACGAGAGAGTTGCCGAACCTAGAGAGTTATAGAAAGAGAGAGAGAGGGGCTGGGGAGGTTTGTCTAATAGTTGGCAGGGAATTCGCAAAAGGTGAGCAAGACGATGCGAGCCGAGGCGTTGCAGCTGCCCCGGGGCAAACAGTACTCGAAGTTGCAACGAAGCGTTCAAGCGGGCAAACATCGACAACTTCTTGGGAATTTTTTGTTTGAGTGAATCGACATCGAATCTCAGATCTCATACGAGTATCTTCCCCGCTCTCCCCTCGCCCCTCTCTTTCTCTCGCTCGTATCATATGGGGAATCTCTCTGATCAATCAGCGTCGCAGCCTTTCGACTGCCATTCATAGGTTCCCACTTGTTGTGCGTTCCTCTGCGTCGTATATTTGCTTTCTACTCGAACACGGCACGCAGCCTGCCTGGGTCGAGGCGAGTCGCTTCGAGTGTTTGCCAAACTGCGGCGCTTTGAAGTCCCAGCTAGTTCCAGCGGATTCCTACTTTTTGCTAGCCGCTGCAACTGGTTCCACTAACAGTTCCAGCTGCGATTATATTGCTATATTTTAGTCACTGCTAATTCTAGCTGGTTTCAGTGATAGTTATTAGTAGTTCCTCTGCCAGTTCCATGACAAGTTCCACTGCCAGCTGCACTGCTAGTACCTGTACTTTTTCCGCTACTAGTTCCCCTTCCAGTTCTGTTTAGTTTTATGCATACGTTAAAAATTTTTCCATCGCTTTTTCAAGTGCTAGTTTGTTTCATTAATACTTACCTTAACTAGTGACTCATTAGCAACTTTCATAGTTGCATTTTCAAGTCTATTCAGTACTCAATACGTGCACGGTCATTCTGAATTTTGCAAATTTTGTTTTAATTTGCGTAAAAGTTTTGCCAGGCCAATTGTGTCGCCAAATAGATTATGTCTGCTAGTTCCAGTTCCATTTCTATTTCTGTTTATGGCAACACGGCTGCACCTTCAAACGCGACACCGCTCCCAAAGATAGTCATCGATCGATCTTTGTAGTGAGGCTGCGCTGGCGCTGCCTTTTCTATTCATCGATGTGATCGGCGATCGAAATTTGATAACGATAACAAGTTGTCGGCGTGTTGTGAAACACGACTTAATTACGAACCACAAAAGCGAGAACCCCGAAACGAAGAACCACGGACTGCGAACCACAAACCACGAGTCACAAACCACGAAGAGTTCCCGTGCCGCCGCTGTCGATAAATTCCGCGTGCTGGGTCTCTTTGATCTCCAGCCGGCAGGAATGGATGAAAAGGGGAGTAGGGTGGAGGGTGCCTGTCGCTATTTTTGGGTGGCATTGGAATTCGTCGCAGCGAACCGTAGCCGAGGGCAATTTATCAATCTGAAGTTCAAAGCGAGTGCAAAAATAGAAAACGATTGCGAATTGACAAACGATTCCTTGACTAACCCCAAACTGTTTCTTCTCTCTCTTCCCTTGCAGATTCTGGCAGCGAATCGGGCTCACACAAAAGTATTAGGGAAAAGCGTCCTTCGGGACCGTCGGATGGCAAACCCACGAGAGTGCGCACCGTGCTCAATGAGAAGCAACTGCATACACTGAGGTAAGTCAAGAAATAAAGAGGGATCTCCACCATCCTGTTGCTTAAACCAACCTTCACTTTCGTTTAACCCCTTCAATAGAACCTGCTACAATGCTAATCCGCGACCTGATGCGCTCATGAAGGAGCAGCTGGTTGAGATGACTGGACTGTCGCCGCGTGTCATACGCGTTTGGTTCCAGAACAAGCGCTGCAAGGACAAGAAGAAGACCATACAGATGAAGTTGCAAATGCAGCAGGAGAAGGTAAGCCAAGTCAGCTGACAATATATGCAGAAGATAAAGCTAACTGTGGTCTGGTGATCTGTTCTAGGAGGGTCGCAAGCTCGGCTATGGCGCCATGCAGGGCATCCCGATGATCGCCAGCTCGCCGGTGCGACACGATTCGCCACTAAATCTGCAGGGTTTGGATGTCCAGACATATCAACCGCCATGGAAAGCCTTAAGCGACTTCGCCCTGCATGCCGATCTCGATAGCAATGGGGCCATTAACACGCACACGCCCGCATTTCAGCAGCTTGTCAATCAGGTGAGTTCAGCCCGCAAGGAGAAAGTGACTTCGACTCATCTCCCTGTTCCTTTCTCCCCCTTTGCAGATGCACGGCTACGATTTAAATGGAATGCCCGTACTGCCACCGCATCCGCCGCAAGGACCACATCCACCCCCGCCGGGTCAGCAAATGAATGGGCCGCCCGGGGGCAGCAGCATGGACTCGGGCATCACGTCGCACCATCATCCGGATAGCACAGACTCGTATGTGACGTACCTGGAGAGCGATGACAGTATGCAAGGCAGTCCATAGACAAAACGTACCGAATCTAATCTCAGCTTCTTTTGTTGCTCCAGAATCCAAGCTGGCGCTGACGCCATCGTCCTCGTCATCGGCATCGGCAGCCACATCGATCTCATCGCCGCCGTCATCGACAGCTGCCGCCGGCGGCGGCGTGGGTCTTGTGGGCGTGGGTGTAGGTGTGGGCGTGGGCGTGGGCAATGGTGGCGGCGGTGGTGCCGCCAATCAGTCGGCAACGGAGCAGCTGATGCAAATGCTACAGAAAGTTACCGGCTCGCCGGCATCAGTCCTCTGAGCACAAGCCCAACTTTATCTGGCGGCTGGGGGCGTGTCGATGGCGGCGGCGACGGCAGCGAGGGCGAGCAAGAAGAAGCAGTGGCAGAGCCAGTTACAGTTACAGTTACAGATGCAGCTGATGCAGCTGAAAAGAGCTCGCGGGCTTGTGCAATGTGGCGAAGCTTTTGCGCAATTGTCGTCTCGTTTTTGATTCGGTGCCAAAAATAGTCTGTAGGCCATTGGCTGCCTTCAAGCTCCTTTCCCCGCCTCGTTCTCTCCCTCTCTCTCTCTCACTCCCGTTGCCTGCATGCCGCCGCTGCTCTTTGTGGGGCTTGAGTCTTGCCCAGACTCGGGTTTAGGGTGCGGGCTGCAGACGAGGTGGCGGATTGGGGAGCGGCAGCGGGTTTCGGTACAGAAACGGACAAACGGGCAGTTGTCAGTTTCATGTTTCATTTTGCTGTTTCTTTGTTATGTAATATAATTTTTGTTGTTCTTTTTCGTATTAAATTAATTACACAAAAAAAAAACCTAAAAAAAACGAAAACAAAAAATGCTCATACACTTGAAAAGTTTTAACAATAATTTCGCATTAAAAACAATCTCGTCGAGTAGGGAATTTCATTGAACACAAATTGTACATAACTTTTATAAATAAACATACACACACATATATATTTTCATTAAAAATGCAAAACAAAACGAGGAAAGAAAGTTAAAAACAAAACAACGCACAAAATTCATGTGCGTACATTAAACTGGAAAGTAAAATGAGAAATTGACTATAAAATTAAAAACAAAAACAAGAACCTCGTGTGTATTATATGGTAAATAAATATATCTACGACAAAGTAATGTAAACTATAATGCAAAAGTGCACTGGGCAAAGTTGTAAGTCGATCGAAATTGATTGAAAATAAGTTGCAAAATAAAATGAAAATGCAATGGAAATGTTTGTAAGTGAGAAACTGTAACTAAATCTAGACTTATTTGTTAGTTTTTTAAATATATTTCCGCATAACACAAAGAGTAAATAGAATAAAATGAATGCAAATTGTAAGGCAGCGAACGTACCAAGGATGTTTATAAATTGTTTCGTGAAACAACTAATGTATTTTCAATAATATTTAACTAATATTAATAATAAACAGTGCATAAGTAATTTTAGTAACTATAGAAAATGTTTAAATAAAATTGCAAACGAAAATAAATAACAAAAACTATAAATTTGTAGTTTTTTTTCTTAAATTTTAAATGCACGCGCGCATTGTTCGTTTTAGTAGCGGGCCAGTGCTGCCCCTCAATTCACAAGCGCAGCCAACTTCACGTACGCTCGAAAATGCGCATGAGCAATTTGCGTCAAGTGCGCGCAGCCTACTTCACGCGAGTCATAAAACTGCGCACAGCCAACTTCACGTCACAGGCAGACAAATAACATTAAGCCTGGGTCCGCCCGTGAAAAGTTTTAATAAATTATAACTAAAAATGTCAATAGCAAAGCGTGTACAGGTCTGTATTTGTGAAACCATTTATAGAATAGTTTACTTCAAGTGTGATTTTAATTGCAGCAATGGGCGACCTTTGCACGTACATGGCACATTTACGATTGTACCTGGCAAAATCCTTTTGACTCGGCAAAGCTGGTCAAAACGCACTTAATGGGCTTGCATAAGCCCATTTACCATCCCATGAGTAAGTTGATCCCTAGATCGGGTTATTTTGTAACAATTTTAAGTGATAATCTAATTAAATCCGTGCCACAATAAGCGCTCGTTACGTCACAAGCGCTGCGCGAGTGATGTCTTTGTTGTTATTGTGAATCGTTTGCCGGTCGGGAGAAAATGAAAATAGAAACAGAAGAATTGTGAACCAGAGAAGCAGCTCTAGGTTAGCCTTAAATCGGATGCTCAAATCATATCTAAAGACGTATTACCTTTGCAGATGACTGTGGCGACCATGTGGTACTCATTAACACCAAGGAAATTGCATTGCCCGGCGACGAATGGGTAAAGCGTGTCTACTTCCATCACACTGGCTACCCCGGTGGCGCTTCATGGACTCTCGCTTGGCAGCTGCACGAAAAGGATCCCACTATGGTCATGAAGAAGGCCGTGTACAATTCAATGCATGGCAACCTGCAGCGTAGACACACCATGCAAAGGCTGCATCTCTTTGCCGATGATCAAGTGCCCGAAGAGATTCTCGCGAACGTAACGAATCAAATTCGCACACCACGCACTGTGCCCCAGCGACTCGATCACATTGACAAGGAGACGCTGGAGAACTTCCCCGCCATTATGGATTATCCTAAGGATTATGTGCTGCGATAGAAGGGACAGCGTAGTATTGTTAGACCAAATATAAATTGTTTACAAAAACTAAAGAGTTGTTTGCATTGATTCCGTTAAAAGTTTATCGATGTTTTGTTTTAGTCATCGATATATCGATGCGATGCTTGTAATTTTATTTGGTAGCCCTGGTGCTTTGTTTTCTCTTGCCGGCAATCGAAGTACATATCGACTGTGAATTCATCTTATATTTTGCAAACGCCCACGCAAATATTATAGGCGTGTGTTCATCCAAATTGCATTTGCTTATTCCACAGCTGGTAAGAAAGTGCACTAACAGCAGCTGCATTAATTGCCTATCGTCATGGCATATCTTATCGCTGCTATCGGGTACTCGAACTCGCTTAAAGCCTAACAACTGTCTCCATTTATTTTCAGTCTTCAGACGCACCTTGTGCACGACACAGCAATTACAGCCGAGGCTCCATCAGACGCAACTGATACCAATTTACACGCTACAACAACGCAACATGGGTCGTTTGGGCAAAGTTGATCCCAGCTCCTACTCGCAACCGGAGTTGATAACCACCGAGCACAGCGACATCAAATGGCAGGTGGACTTTGCGTCCACCAAGCTGCGCGGCAGTGTCCTGCACAAGTTCAAAGTGCTCTCCAGCGATTTGGAGAAGATTGTGAGTAGCCTATTTCTCCTGCCTTTGACTTTTTTTAAAGAGTCCTTTGTCTTAGCTCCTGGATGTGCGTGACATAGAGGTGAAGAATGCCACGTTGTTGGCCGGCGGCAGTGAGTTGCCCATCAATTACTTCATCAGCGATCCCGTGCCTGATATGGGTCAGAAGTTGACGCTGGAGCTGCCAGCCGGCACTGCTAAGGGCAGGTAAGTGAGCGAGCGATAAGTGGCAAGCTAATCTTTATAATGCAAACATACTCGCCATAAATTATTTCCACTGATATCTACAACATCTTAATCGCACACAGCCTGAACGTACGCATTGATTATGAGACGGCTAGCAACGCCAGTGGACTGCAATGGTTGAATCCCGAGCAGACGCTGGGCAAAAAGCATCCCTACATGTTCTCACAGTGCCAAGCCATCCATGCGCGCTCCGTGATGCCCTGCCAGGATACGCCCGCTGTCAAGTTTAGCTACAATGCCATCATAGAACATCCCACCGAACTAACCGCGCTGATGAGTGCTCTGATCGACAAGCAGGAATCGGGCAAAACACACTTCAAGCAAGAGGTACCAATTCCAGCCTACCTGGTGGCCATCGCCATTGGCAGGCTTGTGTCGCGTCCGCTGGGTGAGAACTCAAACGTTTGGGCCGAGGAGGCCATAGCTGATGCCTGCGCAGAGGAGTTCTCGGAGACATCTACCATGTTGAAGACTGCCTCGGATTTGTGTGGTCCCTACGTGTGGAAGCAATACGATTTGCTAGTGATGCCACCCTCGTTTCCCTTCGGCGGCATGGAGAATCCTTGCTTGACATTTGTCACCCCAACACTGCTGGCAGGTGACAAGTCGCTGGCCAATGTGGTCGCCCACGAGATTGCGCACAGCTGGACTGGCAATCTGGTGACCAACAAGAACTTTGAACATTTCTGGCTAAACGAGGGATTCACCGTGTTTGTTGAGTCCAAGATTGTAGGTCGCATGCAGGGCGCCAAGGAGCTGGACTTCAGAATGCTCAGCAATCTGACTGAACTGAAGGAATGCGTAAGTTGCAAATAAAGACAAGGAGAACGAAGACGACAGCTATAATAATACTTTGCTTGCAGTTGAGGACTCAGCTCGCTGACACACCGGAACTGACCAAGCTAGTTGTCGACTTGAGCAATTGTGGACCCGATGATGCCTTCTCTTCGGTGCCTTACATCAAGGGCTCTACATTTCTGCGCTATTTGGAGGATCTGTTTGGTGGTCCCAGTGTCTTTGAGCCCTTCCTGCGTGATTACCTGAAGAAATACGCTTACAAGTCGATTGAAACAGACGATTTTAAGAGCGCTCTATACGAATACTTCAAGGGTGGCGATAATGAGAAGAAGCTTACCGAAATCGACTGGGATTTGTGGCTCAAGAGCGAGGGCATGCCGCCAATTATACCCAAGTAAAGAGAGAAGAGGGCAGCGTTATGTAAAACTATAATCTTATTTTATTTTAGTTTCGACGAATCCCTGGCGAATGTCACCAAGGAACTGGCCACAGTGTGGAGCACAAAGACGGTCGATGAGCTGGCAAAGAATGCAGATTTAAAGAAACCCATTTCCATTCATCAGCTGATCGATTTCTTGGGCAAACTGATCGAGAGCAAAGACATTGTCGAACTGAATGAGCGCAAAATTGAATTGCTCGAGAGCACATACAATCTGAAGCAGTCGAAGAACGCCGAGGTGCGTTTCCGTCTCAATCGACTGATCATTCGCGCACGCCTTATCCAACGTCTGCAGGAGATTATCGAGTTTGCCAACTCGAATTTCCGCATGAAGTTCTGTCGCCCCATCTATCGTGATCTGGGCGCCTGGCCAGAGGCCAAGCCACAGGCAGTGGAGAACTTCCTCAAAGTGAAGAATCAAATGATGGCCGTGTGTTCGCACACCATCGAGAAGGATCTGGGCTTGAAATAGATGTGCACAATTTGTAAAACAAACTGCATTTAAATGATTTTACATTTCTTTTTTGTCGACAATTGAAAATAAAGAAAAATTTACAAGTTTTAATTCTCTTTTGGTGTTTTCTTGAATTATTGTTTTTATTAAAAAATAAGCAAAACTACGTTTATAACAAGTTGATTTCAATTTCCTCCATTTCTCATGCGATTCGCGCGATTCTTTGCCATGTACCATAATTAATATTTCTCCTAATTTGCATTCGAATTGTCAAAAATGTTTGTGAATTTTCTTCTTTTTGTGATCGGTTTGTGCAATTGGCCCAAAGCATTGCCAATTGTTTGGTTTTAAATTATCCTCATTCAAATTAGGACTAGTTTTCTTTTCTCTCTTCTCTTTTTTTGATCGTGTTTAATATTGTTTGTCTAACATTTAATTTTGTACAACTAACCAAAAGTTGTTTTCTTCATGCTTCGCGTCCTAGGCGACAATTTTAAGAGACTCTCTAACTTAAGGGGTTACTCTCCTGCTCCTACTCGATTTCTCCTTTGTTTCTCCATACATTTCTCATGTTCTCATTGCGGTTTAAATTCTTTAAAGTTGTTTTACACTCACCCATACAGATATTAAATTTATTATTGTTGTTGCTTGCGGTTTTGTTTCGTTATCGACGAGTTTTGCTTTCTTTTGTTTAAACTAATCAACAATTTGTTTACGTTTTTTGTTTTTTCTTTTCATATTTTGTTTTTTGTTTTCTTTGCATTACATTGACCCCGAATGCAACCTCAACTTTATCTATCGCTGAAATTTGTGTTCGTTTCTTTAGTGGACAAAACGTTTTCCAGTTTTCCTTACTGGTTTTCTTTTGCTTTTCATATAAATTTCATTTTGTTGTTGTTGTCGTTGAGGAATAAAAACTATCACGCACTAGAATTATCATTGGAACGGGATGTGGATGGACCGGCACCCAGATCATCGCCTACGACGAATGTGGGACTCTGGCGGGACGTTGACGCAACCGGTTGGTAGTGATAGCCCTCGCGATATCGCTGATTGGGTTTGATGCGTGCGGTTTGTGTGTGACCCAATGTGGGGCGCTGGTTCAGCTCATTGGGTCGTTTGGCTGTGGAGAAAGAGATAAGGTGGATTAGTTCGGTATAAGAGAAGCAGAAGATGGAGAATAAAGTCCTTTCCTACTTACCAGGTATATAAGGCTTTTGATTATAGGACGATTGTTGTTGGTTATATGCATCGGACGCCGTCGCATTGCCATTGCTCTGGCCCTGCTGATGATACGGCCCGAGGCTGTGCCCAGTCTCTGAGCCCGGCTGCAGCTGCAGATCGGTGCTATTAATTGGACTCATCGGCGTCATCTCGCGATCCTCAATGAACAGTTCGCTGGCATCGTCAGGCACTTGGCGATACTGCGACCAGGGCCATGAGGCGATGCCGGACAGTAGCAGCGCCTCCAAGGCGCATACATAGCCTATCAGCTGCACAAGAGGGAGGGGAAGTTTGTGAGTAATACTATATTTGGTATAGGGCCCTGGGTACTTACGCCTGTCGCTAGTAGTGTGTCCCTGGAGTGCTTGGATACCCATGTGTATTCCGTCGCATAGAGCACCATGTGGACGAGCAGCGTGGAGCTCAAAATAAATATTAAACCAATGCTCAGGTACATCCACGTGTTCTGCAGAGAGGGACGAGAAAACAAATGTTTTATAGATAGAATGAAAGGAATATAATACAATATGTTCCACGATTCTTACCACTTTCGTCCAGTTGAATGGAAACATTAGCGCTATGTGCGATATATCGAGAAAGATCATGAGGCATGTGATGAGTAGCGAGAAGAGCGCACAGAAGACCATCAGCCTGAGGCGCCCGATGAGTGGCAGTAGAAAGAGGCCCACCTGAACGGTGCCCGCGGAGCATTCGCAGGCCAGACAGACGGCCGAGGATAACTGCGAAATGAAGGAATAAGGGAATCTTGTAGAGATTTGGCTAGAGAGATATCTGTCAATTACACACACTCACCACCAATAGTATGCGCACAATCCCTGTAGGCGTTTTCAAGTGTTGCGGATCACAGTGTAGGGCAACGCCCCATGGCAGGGGGGTTTGCTGTTGCTGTTTGTAGTTGGCGTGCGAGTCCCACGAGGTGCACGTGCCCAATGGCGATTCTAGGCTGAGCGAGAGCTCGCCGGCCCTGCTGCCAGCTATTTCAAAGTCCTGCTCATCGTCCAGCTGACAGCAGACAGCCGGCTCCAGCTCCAGCTCACGTATCTCGTCCAGCAGCAGTTCTATCTCGTCCGTGCCATATAGATCAGATACAGACGGTATATAACGTTGGGGTTGTTGCATCGCCCGTTGCGGGATGTGTCCCACATCACCGTTGCCGTGGCCTGGGCGTGCAAAATATTTGGGCGGGGCGGCGCTTCTTCGTCTCCAACTACGTTTCCCTTCCGTCTACACACGTAGCAGACTCTATCACTCTTTTGCTTACGCTTTCCTTCTCACTCCCTTCCTTCTTGTCTTCTCGTTGCGTCTGCAATAAGCAAAGTAATGCGCCATCAGGTACAGTAATAACTCCCTACGACCCCCCTACGAACCCCAAGTTGTTCCCGGCGCTCATTAGAGCCCTTCCTCCCTTCCCATAGTACTTTGCCTATGCCCATGTGCGCACATAGCCCCCATAACGGTAATTTGATTTGTACTGTCATTCATACGCCATGTGTGCCGCGACAATGTCATGAACTCAGTAGACAATCAGTACTTTGTCGCTTTCTTATTGAAATGCGGTTGCTTAGCAAGGTGAAAGGGTTTGAAACTGATGAGCTTATTGAATGTTAGGGTAGATTTAAAGAAATCAATGCTTGCAATTTATTTATTTATTCAGAGTCGACTGACTAAAATAAAAATAAAAGTAAGTATCAGTAGATTTAAATTGTTTTGTTTATGTTTAAAATTAAAAAGAAATACTTATTTTGTGTATAAATTTTAATACAATTTAGTCAGACTTTTGCTAGAAAGCTTAATTAATGTACTTGGGACAAAAGAATTTAATGGAATATTATTAGAGAAATATTCAGCATTGTTTAGAAGATTTCATAGTTATTAACACAAATTGGCAATGTATCGAAAGATATTGTAAAGGTTTTTAAGATTAAGGGCCAACAAAATTTTAGACAATTCTCTTGATTTTGAATTCTTGCTTAAGTATTTAATACAATCACTTTATTTCTGTAATTAGTGGACATAAGTTAAACGCTATGTTGAGGGTACAGCTGAATTCATTTTAGCTCTATTCAAATGAGCACCCTCATCACCCACATACAAGCCAAGCAGTAGCTTTAAAGTAGTCTACTCCAAAGACCCAAAGTAATAACAGTTCGCGTGCTAACTAATATCGTAACTCCTTCCATAATTGTCTGTGATTAAGAAGCTTTAATTGCATTGTGAAAGGACTTTGGCAGAGCATTTGCAGTGCGATCAAGTGAATGAAAAGCGATTTTGCTGTGTTTTAATTATGTCTGATTTGTGATTGCCTGCATTGGGTACTCGTAGCAGATGTTGTGTGTCGAGTGCGGAATTCCGAATTGCGTATTGTGTGCGTGTGTGTGTGTTGCAATCGAATTGATTTGCCTCAGTTGCCCCTGAGCGCATGCAATGTCTTTTTTCATGTGTCGCACACATCAAGGCAATTAACACACACGTTGGCATGTCAAAAAGGTGTGTGTGTTAGTGTGTGTGTGTGCATGTGTGATGGCTGCATGAAAGTGGCATCCTGTGAGAATTTCCAAACAGTTTGCCAAAAGCAGCCTGTCAGGCCGCATTTCCTTGACTTGTCATAATCAGGACACAAATGAAGCTGCCCTGCCTGCCTGCCTGCCGTTCTTGCTGTACGAGTTCTACTTGCTGCTGTAATTGTAATTGTTGTAGTTGCAGTTGCTGTTGCTGTTGCCGCACAAGGACTCGACAGGACAACAGGCAGGCAACAGCAGCTGGACAAGTTAACCTGCTGCCTGCTGCCTACTGCACATATGTCTTCACTCTATATTTCCCCACTCCGCTCTACCTATGTCCTCTCTCCTCTGCCAATCTCTCAGCTGTCTCTCAACTCTGCCTTTCATTGCGTCTCACCTCCCCCTGCTCTATCATTTTCTCTCACTCTTCCTCTCTCTTTCCAGTAATGTTACCAATTGTGCTCTCGTTATTTTTATACGAAGTTGTTGCTGCCGCTGCTGTTGCTGTTGCTGCCACTGCTAGCGTTGTCCTTGCTCCACTTTAAGCGCGAGGCTGTTGCAGCTTCTCTTGCCCCTACACCCGCCCCTTCTTCTTACTGCCTGCTTATCGCGACGCCTGTTATCGGCTGCATATCTGCAACGCTGAGCTTGCTTGCGCCTGCCTCAAGTGGCTAATGACAGTGCTCAGCTCAGTTCAGTTCATCTCGGCTCGCCTCTGCTCTGCCTGACTGCTCTCGAGCTCAGCAGCAGCCTCCTTCAATATGCTTTCGCATCCTTCAAGCAACCCTTCGTCTGCGCGAGGACGTGCGCTATCTGCTTGTGGCATCGTGCTTAAGGCATTAAACTCTTCAGCCGCAAACAATGAACCTGCCTTTGCCGTCGGCATCACCATCGCCTCTAGCCACGCCCCCCATTTGAAATCAATTATGCTCATCTGCATATAAACCGATTTCAAATTGTCTTAGCCTTTCCTACTTCCCCCCTCGCCCCCCTTTAAGCACTCAAGCGCCACCTAGCGGAAGTGCTTCGCATGCAAATTTATTGTCAATGTGCGCTTCGTTTTAGGGTTGAACTCTGATTGGGGTGTTGAGTGCAAAAGGGGTTATACGAGGGGCGAGGGGGAGAGAGAGGGAGAGTTGGGGGTTCTTCGTTGGAGGTGCCAACGTTTCTGCATTTCTTATTTATGAACATGCATAGACAATGCCCGCTGCCTGCTGCCTACTTCCTTTTGTTCAAGTCGACCTTATGGTCGACCATGTGCATATATAATAAATATACTATATATGCTTGTGTATCCGTGTGTGTGTGTGAGTGTGTCTATGTTTGTGTTTGTGCTTTGTCGCATTCAATGGACCGAAAGTTGCCCAGTAAATAACTTTTAATAGAATTTCTAATGGCTACGAAGCCCAAGACGAAGAAGGAGAAGAAGAAGAAGCAACCGACCCTCCATATTAATATCGACAAATCTTGCAACGACCAATGAAGCCAGACAATAAATGTTAGCAAACGATTTTTTTGCTCAAGAAGGTAGGATTTATAGTTTTTAAAAGTTCTTCAATGTTGACTTTTTATAAATTCAAAGATTAATTGAAAAGTAAATAGAACTTAGTAAACCTTGAAAGATTATTACAAAATTTATAAATTAATTAAATAATACCAAAATTACTAGGTTTTCATGGGGCAACATAATAAGGAAAAGATGTCAACCAAAAATTAGTTGTGTTTATCCCACTATCTATTAAATATAATAAGTTAAAGATCTAGCAAAATATTCCAAAGTCTAAATATATTGAATTAAAAGAAAATCATAATATAATAAAGTGTTTATATGTGAAATATTTCGGCTAATAAAAGACGTCGATCAGAGTTATATTAAATTTATTACTGACTCAATTTAATTCTCATTGAATTTAATAAAACAATGCTAACTAAATTCGCTGTCAATAAATAAATATAAAGATTAAGGGTTCATAAATCGATCCTCATTATATGTGATAAAAGTGCCCACATAATGCACATTTACTATATGTATATTGGTCCAATTTGCACACAATAAGAATACATATTCAGTTATTCCCAATTTCAGAATTTGCATTTTGAGGAGCCTCGTTTATGGCCCTTGTTGATGTGAGGCTGCAGCGCGCAGCAGTCGTTCCACATCTACTTATCATCGCTGCGCCACGTGTCCAATGGGGCAGCATAAGCTGCGCGATTTATGCCGTTGGTAGACGCGACTTGCCCCGCAAGTTGCGTATAAATTTCGTCTAAAATATTTGGATTCTTTCTCACATAGTTTCGGTACTGGAGTCGGGGGAATGGTAGGTCATCTAGCAGACCTGTGTGTCTGGCTGCAGACAACTTGACTCTCGTCCTCAATTCTTGTTGGCGACGTTCAATGCGGCTGCGACGCGGATTGGGGCAGGAACTCAACTACGGAGGGCAGGAGGGGAGGCGGGCTTAGCGGGCTGCTTATTATGCCGCCGCGTTTCGCCCGATTTCGCCCTGTGCGGAATTATCGATTACAAATGAATATTTCATTAGCAGACAAGCAGAGCAGAGCCAGGAGGAGAAGCAGACCGGGCTGGGGCAGAGGTGCCATGTGGCATAAGGGACAGAGAAAGCAGTGGTCGGTACCTTACGCTTATGCTGACTGTGACTTCATTGGCTTCCGTTTCCGTTGACGGTTCCGGGTCGCGCTGCCATTTGCGCCATTCAATTAAAATGCAGCATACTTTGCGGCGCGCTCTATTTGCGCCCGAATGCAAGTGCCAACTCTGGCCCCAAAAAACAAGCTCAACCTCAGCAGATGTCCCCATAGCATAATGCATAATTATAGCTGCCTCCGTTTCCCCTTTCCCTTTCCCTTTCCTTCTCCTCTCTGCTCTTCTCTCTTTTCTTTCGCCTTTCGCTTTTGCAATAATTACGCCAAACTGCGAAATTAATGCGACACACAAATTGACGCTGCCAAATGAATGCGACAACGTTAGGGGGCAAGGAGGGGAATCAAATAAATTGGGCTAATAGCCACAGGCCTTAGAAAACCAGCAGGCAAATTCCTTTGGCTCTTCGAATAGAAAAACCTTTGAGACTGAATACTTTACATATTCAACTCACTTTAGTTTTACCCTCTCAAAAACCTTAACATTCCGTAGATAATTACAAATTCCATTACATATTTTTTGTATTTTAAAATCAGTATAAATATCAGTAAGTAATTGAATTAAAACATAAACTAATTTAATAAATAAATATAAATTAAAATTTTAAATATGAATATTTTACTTTCATATATAAACAATTTTCTGGCTCATAAAGTGAGCTGTGCTATTTAGTTTCGTTTCGATTAACATATTTGGAAATATTTATATAGAAAATCAGATCTGTATTGTATTTTCGGAACACAAAACTATTTTGCTATTTTAAAATTCAAAAACGAAATTCGGTCCAATTACCATCCAAAAATCATTTTAAAAACCATTAAACTTAATTCCAGTTTTCTCTAAACATGAAGCCTAAAATTGTAAGCTGCTTTTTATTATACCCTTGCAGAGGGTAACTTATACTAGTAAAGTATATTCTGAATCTGCATTACCAAGGGAGTCGATCTAGCCATTTTTGTCTGTCCGTCCGTCTGTCCGTTTGTTGCAACGCAAATTAGTCTCTCAGTTTTATAGCTATCTTGATGTATGAGCCTGATTGGACCACTTAAACATATAGTTGCCATAGGATCAATAGGCCGCAATGAAGGTTTTTGTATGAGGACCAGTTTTGATTTTAGGAATCACTTTACTTATTAGTGCCAATCAAAGTGAGACATAATTGAAATATTTAATAAATACATTTATTCCATTCAATTCTGCATCATTATATATCACTAGTATAGGAACGATGGGAAGATTTAAGAACCTGCAAGGGTATACAATCATCGGCCGAATTATTGTCAATGCCTTTCTTTCAGGTAAAATGCGAGCTATATCCATGTCGTCGACCCACTGAGTTTTATCGCACACCTCATCCGAGATCCTCGATACAGAGCCGCAAACCCGAGCATCCTAAGGACAGGCTAAACATCATGCAGGTGGAGCAACAGACGTTGGCGGCGTGCAGTCAGCCACACCCTAGAATAGCGCCCGCCCAGACATCGGGTATGCGTGTGCAGCGCAATAGTTATTTCTCTTAATTGGCCAAGGATGAGAAACAACTCGTATAAACTTGGGCTGCTTCCCAACGTTAACCGTCTTTTTTGTAAATATATTTTTTTTATTTTTATACATATTTAACCCCACGCATGACCACTTACAACGATGTACTTTTAGTTCGCATAAATAAATAAAATTTTCATTAAAAATTGTATGTGGTATTTATTACTCCGTCGTGATTCCTTTCCCCGCCTCATAGTTCCCACTTGAGGGAGACTTGTATGCCTGACATATCTATTAGCGGCCCGGGTAACTTTGGGTTAATTTCTGCCCCAAAAATAAAAGGTGTTTAGAAATAATTATGGTAGCGACGCTCAGCGAGCGTAAGTGGGCGGCGTGGGCGTGGTGGGCGCTTACGTAAGCTCCTGCAGGGATATTTAGCGGGCGCCAGTTGAGAATTTGTGTGTTTGTGTGAGAGAGGAAGAGAGTGTGTGAGAGGAGCAGGGAGTGTGTATGAGGAGCAGGGAGCAGGTATATGTGTGTGTGTATATGTTGTGCATATCATTGTTTTATGTGTGTTTATGCGCGTCTCTCCAAAATGAACACCTCAGTTTTCCTTCCACCTCTTCCTGCCTGGCTACACCTCTTTGCTCTCCCCCCAACCCCTACTCCCCTGACACGTGGGCCTCGTCATGTCATGGACGACACGCAAGCCCCAACAGTGCCAGCTCCGCTCCCTTCCCCTCTGCCCCTGGGCAAACCCTTCTGGTGGCGCGGCGTGTGTTTTCGTTTGTGCAGCAGCAGTGGTTTCGTGGTGCAACAACCTCGCCTAACGGTATTGGCGACGACGACCTTGAACCAGTTTCATAGCTGATTTCGTTGTGGCTGTCGTTGTCTGCCAGGGCAGGCACAGGGCACGGCAGGGCAGGGCAGGCTCAGGCTAAGCCAGGCCAAAAACGGGCTATTAATAATGCTGGGAAACTGCGCTAACTGCAAGTTAATTGTAAGTGTTGTAAGCGGGTGTAGTTGCAGGTGTGTATGTGTGTGTGTGAGCTACTATGACAGCAACTAAAAATAAACAAATGAGCCAAGCGAACTGTGAACTGGAACCAGCAGCGTGCGAACTGCAGCGACTGCGTAGAGAGCGAGAGAGGAAGAGAGAACAGTGAGAGAGAGCGCAGCATACTAAGCTAACTGAGAAAGAGAGAGAGAGAGGGAGAGCGAGAAAGAGAGAGCGAAAGTGGCAGCTGCTTCTGCTGGCAAAGGATTTCAAGGAAGTTAAATTGCTGCAGACAGCAGCAGGAGGTTGCCCTTCTTGCCGCCCCCTCTGTCCGCCTGTCACTTCCTGTACTTATGTCTCTCTCTCTCTCGCTCTCTCTATGCCCTCCTCTCCCTCTCTCGCTCTCTCTCCGTGTGAGTGGGCATTTTGTTTGTTAGAAAACACGTTGGGGCTGGCCCTCTCCCCCTTTGCACTCCCTTCCCCACTGGGAAAGTGTTATATTGACATTTGGCTACACAATTTTGGGCTGTCCAAAACATAATGATTTATGCTGCATATGTATTTGCATACGCCTGCGTGTGTATGTGTGTGTGTGTGCCATGTAATCGTTGCTCTATTTTTGGGCTCAGCTCAACAACAACAACAAGCAGCAGCAGCAGCACGAACAACAGCGCAGCAAAGCGTGCTATGAATTTCTTTTTGTGGGAGGCGTTCGCGCATTTCGTGTGTGAAACTAGTTAAATAAAAATTCGTGAGCTCGTTTTTTATACATTTCACTTCTGCCTCTTCTCTTTTGTACTGTTCTCTTTTTGTTTTTTATTTGCACTTGACCCACCTTAGTTTTGTTTCAATTTGATTCGCAGCTGCTATTCAGCAAATGCGCGGCACGTTCCAAAAATGGTGTTGGCAAATTCCTTTTGCTTTTTTTCGTTTCTATTTCTATTTTGCGATTTCGTTTTTGGTTTCGTTTTCTATTTCCTTGACAAGGGCACACTAAGAAATCTATGAAAATGCCCGTTTTTATATGCTTTTAAATGTTCTCGCTGCGCGTGTGTGTGTGGGTGTGTTGTGCTTGAGTGTATATGTGTGTGTCAGTGTGTGTGCGTGCTGCTTCTTCTTCCGCACTGTGAGGCTCGTCAAGTTTTATGTCAGTTCATTCATCGGCCGAAAATTTTGACTGTTGTCGCCTTCTGCACATGTGTGTGTGTGTGTGTCCCTGTGTGTGTTCGTGCGTCTCTGTCTGTGTGTGAGTGTGTGCGTGTACGTGTATTGCTGCCAATGTCAGATTTGTATTTCAGCCTCGTTGCCTCGGCCAGCCTGCATTTTTGTTGCTGCTCGATTCGATACGCAACGCTTCGTTTCGTTGCTCGACGTTCTCGTTTTCCATTTAAGCACTCGCAGGCAATTATTATTGGGGGTTTCTTAATTCTCACACACATTCCATTTGCATTTCCATTTCGATTTCCATTTTGTCGCTATTGATTGGGGGCACCGTGCGTATTTGTATTGCTGCTGCCTTGGTTCGATTTGTATTCAGGTGAATTTTACGTTGCGCCCGAAAGTGTGCAACGTTTTTCTCGGCCCATGCTGACTGCCTGCCTGCCTTCAACACTCGCGCACACACACAGACACAGACAGAGCCAGAGGCACGTCGTAGTAGTACTGTATACACATAGAGAGCAACGACGACGCGACGCACTCACACGGACAGGCACACAGGCTGTGGCTGTGGCACTGTGAGATATCCTAGGCGCAGCAGACACACGCGTTCGCGGCACGTTTGCTGCTGCTGCTTCGCAGCTGGGGCAGGAGCAGTAGCAGGAGCTGGGCGGTAGGGAAGGTAGGGGAGAGCAACGACGTGCAACACACACAAAGTGGCAGCAGCGGGCAGCAGCAGGCGACAACAGCAACAACGACAACGACAACAGTAACAACAACAACAAGAACAACAGCGACGACGGCAGCAGCAGCAGCAAAAACGGACTCGGGCAGCTCCAAAACTTGAACACGTTTGACAACCGACAACGTTGAAAGCCAGCAAAAGACTGAGGCCAACGCCAGCTGCGCTGCGAGCAAGCACAGCGAAACTGGTGTAGAGAGAGAGACAGAGAGAGAGTAAAAGAAATAGAGAGCGCGCTCTCTGCAATCCTTTGCAGCGCCTCAACTGGTTCCGGAACTTGTTAATCGCCTGCCTAGTGTGGGCAACTTAACAGACCATTTTAATTATGATGATGGCGCAGGTAATGGAACAGGACTTTATGATGCCAGTGAAGTAGGAAGAGGAGCTTCAAGTGACGAATGAGTTCGAGTAGTTTGGCACTGCATGTTTGAAGAGTATAGAAAGAGAGAAGAGATAAAGGTGCAAATTCACAAATACGAGTATTTATAAAATATTTTACAGGTTTTTTATATGTTAAGAATTGCAAAAAAAACCATTTTATACTTGCAGGTCAACATTTTTATAATATTGATAATTTTAAAGGAGATTTGTTAACGCAAATTTAAGAATAACTGCGTTTTATACCTATCATAAATATGTTTACAATACTTCCGACCTTGTTTCTGGGAATTGAGCAAACTTTGTTAAACATTTTGATACGCGCATTGAATACCCGTATAGGGACACTCTACATTTGTTTATGTAAGAGGCAGAAGGAGGTGTGGCAGACTCCAAAAAGTAGATATATTCGTATACTTGTGGTCTACCTCCGTCTCTACATATCTGTCATGTCTGTCTATCTACAAAAATATGCAAGTTTTATAAGACATTTTCGACTTTTTGATAGATTTAGGGATTTTAGAAAACGTTGACGAATTCTACAGTAATCTGTCACAGATCTGATAAGCCATGAACTTATAGTCGCTGCCATTCGACAAAAAAACAATCACTTTCAGTAAGAGAGTCGTGTTGAACTCTCCTAAAACTTATAAAAAATTTATTTAAAAATTGATAAAATGGATTCATATAGTAGAAATCATCCAGAGGAGAAGCGCAGGCATTGTTGTAACAAACAGCGATGTCTCTATAAACATGCATCGGTAGGTCTTTGGTATTCTCTCATTCTAAGCTAAACTTCCGTGTCCATGCAGACAAAAAATGATAGGCAGTGCACGGAGACGTGCCGACGCAAGCAACGCGATGAGCATAGCGAGATCTCCAAGTCGAGATATTATGATGCATATGTGAAGTCACCGATACCCGAGCGCAGTGGCGGTGGGGGTAGGGGTGTTGGTGTAGAGCGACGCTGTGAGAAACCGAAGCCATCACACGTCACACGCCAACAGACCACACAGGCCTGTGTGCATCGCAAGGATGCGTTGGTGCAGAAACATCAGCGCTCACTTTCGCCGATTAACAAAGCGAAGATGCCACGTGGAAAGTCAACTCCACGAGGACGAGGCAAGTCGCCCCTGCCATCATTGCGCGACGAGAACAGCGGTTGCCCGTACAACTGTCGCTGCTTGGAGGAATCTAAAATGGGCCCCGAGGATCTGCTCTGTCAGCTTGACTCCAAATATTTGACGCCCACATGCTGTCTGTATGGCGACTATTCGCCGCAATCGCATAAAACATGTACCTGGCCGAAGGAAGGTTACGAAAACAAGGATGGGGATCGAATGATCTACAAGAATGCGAATTTTGGGCGATCCTCTAGCAAGGATGACAGCGACCGCGACAAGTTGTCGTATCGGTTTCCACCGCCGCCGGAGCCTATGAAGCAGCAACGGGAGCCGGAGCGGCAGCAAAAGCAGCAGAAGCAGCACATGGAGCGTGGCTGTCAGGCAATAGTGCCTGAGGCAGCAAAGTCGACAACCGCATTGCTTGCTTCGGCTCGCAAACAGTGCGAGGAAATGAATTTACGTTTCTGCTCGAAGTTCGCCAGAAAGGAGAGCCAAAGCTCGCCTAGTGAATCATCAACGATACCATCGAGAAAGACCGTGATCAGTGGCAAGAGCGGCGAGGAGTTGCGTGCCATGGTGCGTTCGCAGATTGAGATGCAGGAGTTCATTCGTAAATCCATTACGAACGTTGAAAAGTTAAACGATAAGGTGGTCATGGATTCAAAGCCAACACTGAAGTTACCCTCGTTGCAATTGTCCGACTTGTCCTCGTCCAACAAGATAGACAAGTCGTCAGCTACTTCGCATAGTGAATTGATGTTAACCAAGGCGATTACCAAGGTAGAAGAAGTCTTGGGAACGGCCGATATGAACACGGATAAGTCAAATAAACCGCGTTTTTCAGTCAGTGCCGAAGATATGATTAGCTCCAAGGTTATTTCGCCCATGATTCGTCGCATACAACGTATGTATTTGAACAATTTAAAGGAGGAAATGTCGCTGATTGAAGAACTGGAACGTGTTCCCTGCCAGGTGAGCGAGGTGTATCAGTCGGCTGATGATCCAGCAGTATAACTTGGAAGGTTCTTTTGAATACAACAATCTTTACCTTTGTTTGCATTATATATTTTATTTTCATATTTTAAAACACTCAAAATAAACATAAAAACACTAAAACTTGCGTTATCGTTTTTAAACGCAGAATAACGATGCAGTGTGACCTTCTGTGCATAAAATGCCAAATACCAAACGCAGGTAATGTTAATTACTAGTTTTGTACATTGTTATAATGCTAACAAATAAAAAATGTATTATACTGAAATAATATAACATTTTATATTATTAAGATTTAATATTAAAATATAAGAACAATGATTGATTTCTCGTCTATTGCTTTGCTCATTTGGCACTTTTGTTAAGCTGTTATTTAACAGTTCTGCAAATGTAATTGCATCCCTGGTTTCAAATGGAGGGGGGCACTCGCATTCCCAAACATTGATTTTTCGCTGTGGACGCCAATGAAAGCAGCCAATTGGCTGAGCTGTGGTGTTAGTTAACAACTGAAGGAATTTCCAGGGCTATAAAATGAGCGGTAAGTGTACAAAAGTGTCGCCTCTGTTGATAGGCGCATCATGAGCTAAACTCTGCTGCTGTCTTGGTCGGTTGTGGCGTGTGCGGTGTCGCTGTCGCTGCTGCGTCTTGCGTGCATTGCAATTCGCAGCCTACTTTGAGGGTGGGTCGTCGGTGGCAACTCAACCACAACGACGACGGGCGCCAGCAGCAGTGGCAGCAGCGCACACACACCTGCCACATGATGCGCAGCGAACTGATGATGACTTCATCGTCTATGTTGTTTACAGGCGACGACGAGAACAGTGAAAAGCAGACGCTTAATCTCTCCAAGCAGCAGCTTAAGAAGGTGCCAAAACAGGACGATGCACAGAACATACGTAAACTCATCTTGGACGAGAATGAGCTGCAGAAGATCGACAACATTGACTCGTATCTAAAGATCGAAACGGTGAGTAGACAATGGCATTAGTTTGCTTTCATCCTTTTCACTCCTTTCTGTGCTTTCTGCGCCTTTCAGTTGTCGTTGAGCAAAAACCAATTGCTGCGTATGTATGGCGTCTGTCGTCTGCACTGCCTGCGGGAGCTGAATCTCTCCCTCAATGGCATCCTCTCGATAGAAGGACTGAAGGACTGTGTGCACCTGCGCGTGCTCAATCTCGAGGGCAACAACATCAAAACCATTGAGCATCTCAATACGAATGTGAATCTAGAGGTGCTTAATCTGGCGGAGAATAGCATTGGCAGCATATCGGATGTATCCTATTTGCGATCGCTGCGCGAACTCAATTTGCATGGGAATCGATTGACGCATCTGCGTCAGTGCGACAAGTATTTGCCCACTTCGCTGGAGACCCTCACGCTGGCCAAGAATAACATCAACGATTTGAACGAGATTTGCACGCTCTCGCATCTAAGCAACCTGCTGAGTCTCTCCATAATGGAGAATCCATGTGTGAGCATGACGCTGGGACCAAATAGCACGGAGTAAGTGCAACCAAGTGAGTTTCCTCCTTGCGACTCTTGCTTATCTTTTCTTATTTTCTAGCGGCTTTGATTATCGTCCCTTCGTGCTGAACTGGTGCATGAGTTTGAAATTCATTGATGGTTATGTTGTGAATCCCATCGAGAGTTTGAAAGCGGAGTGGCTGTACAGCCAGGGACGTGGACGACAATTTCGCGTTGGCGAACAGGCCGCGCTTGCGAAGTACTTGGGATCAGCTTGTCCGCTGGTGGGCGAAGCGCTGGAGAATGAAAACGATCGCAAGCTTCGTTTGATACTCAGCAAGGCGCAGCATCATCAACGACAGCTGCAGGAGGAGATCATGGACAATGCTAACAGTTCCGCCAGCACATCGCCGTCGTCACATCGCAAGAAACCCACAAGTCGCATACAGTCGCCGCGCTGTACGTATTGCACACATCGCTCATCTTTCTATCAATCTTCACTACTCTGTTGTCCTCTTTAGTTTCACGCCTCAGTGGTCGGCAGGGCTCGCCGGAATCGATGGCCAACAGCTATCATGGGAATAGCAGCAACAATAGCACCAGCAGCGACAATGGCATCGTTAATCATGCGCTGCAGATGAGCACGTCGCTGATTGAGAACATAAAGAACGATGGCGATAGTTTCTCGCTGGCCAGTCTCTCTGGCTTGTCCAGCAGTGTGACCACCAAGACGTACAACTCCACGGAGTCAACACCTCGCAACATAACGCCAAATCCCTACAACGGTAAGAATGATATGCTCTACTTAGCATGGCATCTCTCACTGATTATCTCTTTCTCTCCGCAGAACAAACTTTCAGTGGTCAAACGCCATTGGGCGGACCATTGGCTGCTGCATCCAAAATGGTGCCTGTACCGGAGACGCTGATGAGTCCCGATGTTTGTCCCGCCGCTGTTGCCCAACGCATGACCGTGACGACGGCACTGAATGCAGCGCAGCTACACAAATCGAAAGGCAACAAAAACAAAGGTAGCCATAAATTTCTATTGATCAAAATTCCGAATGTTTGTGCTTATAACTCCCATTGATTTGTATCTAATTGAAGATAACAAGTTGAACTTACCACGCACGCGTAGTCCACAATTGCGACGCATGCAGAGCCCCACAAGCAGTCCGCGCAAGACGCAAGACAAGCTGCAACAGCAGCAGCACCAACCCATCGTGCCGCCAATGCAGTGCGTGAGCAGCAGCGCAACCGATGGCGGCGGCTTTAGCACCGATGATGATGGCGAGCAGATCAACATAGAGAAACTGAAGACCATCAGGAAAATGGCTGCACAGCGGGCGCAACAGCAGCAGCAGCAGCAATTGGAGAACAACAATCTCAACTGTACGGATCGGCTGATAGAGCACGTGACTGAGTCCTCGGCGGTGACCATACAGAAGATGTGGCGAGGCTATCATACGCGTAAGAAAACCAAGGACATTGCCGAGAAGCTGCACAAGCAGCGCACGCACGAGTATATTGAGTAAGTGCACCAGTACAAGGTGAAGGAGGAGAAATTTATTCCTGTTCCTTTTCCACACAGCAAACTCAATAAGGACATGATGCTGACCAAGGCGCAGCTGCAGAACGAGCGCAAGATTCAACAGCTGCAGATGCAGGCCATCAATGCGCTGTGGAAGAAGGTTTCCACCATGCAGGGCGTGGATTCACGAGCTGGCGGCGAACCGAGCAATGGTGCAACCGCGGAGGATGCGATCGGCGCTAGCGACGGCTGTCAGTCTGCTGTGTCACAGGGACAATTGTGCCTCGATCAGAACTCGACAGCTGTGGTCCATGATCTGGCCAAGCGTTGCACAATGCTGACAGATCAGGTGCAGCAGCTGCAGAGTTCCATTGGAACCATTGTCAACTGCCTAACCATGGTGTGCAATTTGCCGCAGGATGCACTGAAGAAGCAAATCAATAGTAGCTCCGATCCTGAAGAGTCTGAAGGTAGCAACGGAACGGAGCTACGCGACAGTAGCGCAACGCAGACAGATCTGATAGCTGTGCACACACCGCAGCTCGAGGATCTGAGCAACTTTCCCTTTACCAAGCCTAGACCATCAACATTGGCACTGGAATCCAAGCACGATGCACTCGACACGCCTAAGATTCAAACAGATCAGCAGCAGCAGCAGCAGTTGGCAGAGACTGAGCACGATGATGAGCTAAAGGAGAACATTGCAATCTGTGACGCACTGGAGGAGCAGCAGCAGCACCAGCAGTAGACAAATCTGGCAACCGGCACTCAAAACGCTTTCAAGAGATCTCAGCGATCGCGCATTATATTCTTAAGCTTCTGTGGCTTTTCGCAGGCATTTTGGTTCCCAGAGCAGCAGCAGGAGCAGGCAACAGCAACAACAATTAACGTGGTTCTCTTTCTTTGCTTTAATGTATGCGTAGTAAAAAGACACAACTTTTTTGTTACAACAATTGAGAGAGGAAAACAATTCGTTATAAATATACATAGCTTAACTTTTGTAATGCACAATCCAAATGCACTCGGCCAACTCAGTCTTCTTCGTCACTACTCTCCGTATCGTCAATGTCATCATCCTCCGTGTCCGTCTCGTTGTCTCGTGCGTTCACGGGGCGATTAGTGTTCGGAGGCAGCGAATCGTCCGAGTCGCTGTTGGAATCATCATTGTCATTGTTTGTCATTTCTGGCGTCGTTGCCTTGCTCTTGGCAAACCGTTCCGGCCAAATGCCTGCCTTGGTGTACTCTTTAATGTGCTCTGGCGTTAGGATTTTGCATATTTCTGCTTTCACCTTGTCGCCCTCCTCGATGGGTTCGACCAGTATGAAGTCGCCGCGCTTTACCCAAACATTCTTACGAAATTTGTTGGGCATTGAGACTGCAAGTTGACAAGGGACAAAAGAGGTCAGTATCATCAATTAACTTTCTACCTCCGTGGCCTGTGCTCACCCAGAAATTTATCCGCTTCCTCAGGGGCCGCTTCGACTTCGTGTAGGTTGTTGCCGCGACTGCTGACTACACGTACGATCTGCTGCTGTTCGGTGGGCAGCGAGTAATCATCCTCCATCATCTCCTTAAGCACATGCTTGCGCCGCGTTGTGTTCGGATGCGACATGTTTTATATGTGCAATTGTTTATGTTTATTGAATTATAGCGTGCCAGTTTGGTAGCCACTTGCTTGTTTACTCAATTTGGACAATCGAAAAAGTGTGGCGGTTAGTCGATAGGTGTGCGAAAGCAGCTGCTGCGTGCAGTGTTGCAAAGTGGTGAACTAAATTTAGCGCTGTAAGTGAGGGAAATTTTTGGTATATTTTTACTTTTCAAGCAAAGAACATTTTAAATTATGCAGTGCGCGAAAGTAACTTCTGCTGGCAGTGTTGGAAAGTTGTGCAAAAAGTTAAGCGCTACAAACGAGTGAGTATTTTTGGTATTTTTTTAGTTTTTGGACAATTTAAAATGAAATAAATGTATGTAAATAATATGCCGAATGTTGCGAGGGATTTTCTTTGAGTTTTATTATTGTAATGCTTAAACGAAAAAGACTAAAGCAAATTTCGACTAACAACTAGTTTTGGCTGCGCCGCAGCACCATGCGCTCCTTGTACGACATTCGTTTAGATGGCACATTGGCGCAGACCTTAAGGCGGTTCTCCACCTGTGCATGTTTCTTCATGTTTTTCAATTTACTGCAGAGGTAATAATATTAATAAAAGGGTATTCAATTTCTTTATATAAATGGCTTACAATTCGTTTTCCAGCATTGCTATTTCCTTCTTCCAAATGTCCTTAAAGTCGTTGGTGAAATTCGTCCAATAACCGAAGAACTGATCAGGGGTGCACTGTGTCAGGGTGAGAGTGCATCCCTTGGGGGAGAAGTGATAGAAGCGCATTGTCTCCAGGAAGAGATCACGACACTCGCTAAGCAGATGATGCAACTTGGCAATCGATTTATCTGCATTAGCGGTAAACTCTTCAACCTTCGACTTGAAAGGCTCCTGGTGATCACTGGACGCGCTTAGCACCAGCACGGTCGTCAGCTTACAGGCTGCAATAGGAGAAGAGTATTAGCAACTGCTTATTGTGCATTGCACACCCATTCAACTTACCTGTCAATTTCTTTTCCAGTTCCTTGATCTGATGCTGCACTTCATCGAAATCCAACTGTGCCGCACGTTCCACCTCCGGTGGTTCTGGTATGGGCAACGTCAAGTTGAACGGACTGAGCACGTCTTTACGTCGCTGCGCTATGTACGTGCGTACGATGAAGTGCAGCAGCGTTGTGTGCGACTCCTTGGACTTGACATCCTTCAGCTTGCCCAGAATATCCAGATTGAAGCCATCGGCTTGGCCACGCTGCCGATTGCCGCCGTTCATGTAATTGCCCAGCGTCAGAATGATGGAGAACACGAGCTTAAGATCCTCGCTCTCTATCAGCTGCTGTGAGAGCTGCGACACTGTCTCAAGTTTACGCACCAACAGCGTCACCGATTCCTCGAACTCAGCCTGAAAGATAATGCACGAGATGCGCTCACTGGCCATCGATATGAGTGATAAGTCGCGCAGGAACTGCTCCGGGTAATCCAGTGGTAGATCCCCGCCATCAGCCTCCTTGATGCGCTGCAGTTCCTCGTCTGTAGCGCGTATATGACTGATCTGCTGCAGCGTCTCCAAACTGATCACCGACGTGTCCACATGGTAGATGGCATGCTCTATTTCACTGGACGGCATGTGTAGACTGCGTGCAAAGATGCCCACATTGCGTGACCGCTTCGGATCGAGCACCTTGATGGACTTGTCCCGCTTGGGCTTGAGCTCCTTCGGCTTGCTGATCGGTGCGATGGCTTGGCGTGAAAAGAGCTCAGTAAATTCATCGATATTGTCCAGCGGCGTCTCATCAATCTCGGTCCAGATCTCCTTGGTTGTGGGTACCACAACTGGAACTGGCACTGGAGGCACCAAGCTTGTTCCCGACGACGCTGGTGTTGTTGCTGGTGTGGCTGCGGCTGCGGCCACGGGCGTCTCTTCTGGCGAGCTGCCGCTATTGTCTTGACTGTCTGTAGAATTGGCCACAGATGGGGGACGCGGCACGGGCGGCACATTGGTGACAATACGCGTCCAGTAAAGCGGTCGCATTGGCTTGGGCGGATTGACGGCGCTTTTGCGTTGTACTGCGAGGGAGGAACAAAAGACGGAGCATATGAGTCGAGGAGAGCAGGCAAGGAAGAGGGAAAGAAACTCACCACTTGTGCGATGGAACCAATTGCCCTCGGCTGGATCTGGCAGCGGAGCAGGTGAGAGCAATGTATCCGACTTGGCTTGGTTGTTCAGCGGCGGCGGCGGAGGTGGCACATTACCGCCGCCGCCGATTACAAGCCCAAGCGGTGGCAACGGCGGTGGTGGCGGTGTACTTCCGCTAGCTGGTGGTAGTGGTGGCGGTGGTGGTGGCGGAGGTGGTGGTGCCGCATCAACAAATGATAGTGGCGGTGGAGGTGGTGGAGGAGGAGGAGGTGGTGGCGGCGGTGGAGGCGCTGCAACTGTAGCAGCACTCCTCGGACACTGCTCCTCCACTTGTTGCAGTGGCTGCACTAACTCCCCCTCCTCCGTCTGACTCCCACACTGGCATGTACCTAAACATTCCGCATCCGTTTGACACTCTGCATCCGCAAAGGTTTTGCTGCCCTCCTCCATCGCTGCCACCGGCACCGGTGCCGGCTTGTTGCACTCGTAGATAGTTGTTTCGCTGCTGTTGAGCAGCTCGTTGAGATTGATGCAACGTTTCGATGGCCGCCTTGGTGGCTCATCTACGCTGCTGAGTAGCTCATTAACCACCGCATGCACCTCGGCTAGCGTGGCACAATTGAGCAGACGCTTGCGCAGCACCTGCTGCAGCAACTTGGACTGTCCATCTTGACCTTGTGAGACAGTGCCTGCAGCAGCAACGCCTGCAACGCCAGCGCCCACCAGTTCCAGTTGCCTTGCACCTGCTGGCGTGCTGGAGAACGGCCAGGCGGCAACTTTGTCCAGCTTGCCAGGCGTCAGCGGTAATGACGTCGTTGGTTGTTCTGTGTGCGTCCACTGGTACATCTCGTATGGCTGAAGAAGGGTAAAAAGGGAGAAACGTAAATGAGAAAGCAGAATTGGATAAACCTGCATTAGCCCATTGACTTCTAATTGCAGCTGGAGTGCGTCGTCGCCATCGTCGTCGTCATTCCCTCTCGACAAAGCTTAAAAGCCATCTCCACTGCCTTCCTCCTCTGGCAATGCGCACCCCCTTTCTGCTTGCAGCCCTGCCAACTCTAGGGATTAAGTCGACAGGTTGCAAGAACCATTCTTTATTGGATCAATCAACTATGAGGTGAGTCTTGCATGGCTAAAGTATATATTTATTAATGGAATTGGGAGCCTTGCAACCATACTACCCCCTACTTTGTTTTCCCGAGAAGCGACTGAGAGAGCCATTAAAATAGCTACACCCAATTGCTATGGATAGAACTAGAACAGTTTGCTTCAAAGAATATTAAAATGAAGATCGTATCTTAAGTAGATTTTTTTTTAAAGGACAGCCTAAGAATATTTCAAAAACATTTCCTAATACTTAAAACTTAATAAACTAAACTGTTCCGATTAAAAAGAAACCAAATTCCTATTAGCATCCTCAGTTCTTAATAAATCCCATTAAAAATAACTGTTTTATAAATGATAACAGAAATATAACTTAAGATAATCCCAGTTCCCTAAAGGGTATATCAAAATCGACTTGGTAAAAGGGTTTTTCATTGTATTTTCTAGTTTTATTGTTGCATTCTTTTTTCCAAGTGCTTAGCTTGGTATTTGAAGTTGCCAGGGGATAAGCCGAGTTAGGGGAAGTGAAGTAAAGAACTCGAGGAAGAAGCAAAAGGAAGAAATGGGTTGGTGGGGAGGGGTGAGTTTGGGTAGGGTTGAAGCACATGTGACAAGAGGACATGCAAATTGCAGAGACTACGCCAAAGTGCAGAGACACTTGAGCAAATGGCGTTAAGTGCGATAACGCGACCGACCACGCCCCCAACTAACATTTACGCCCACACACGCACAGCATAAACTCTTCAGTGTGTGTTGGTTGTTGCGGTTGATTTCGATTCGTCATTTCTCTCTCTATCTCCCTCTATTTTGTTGCCTGAACTCATCAACTCGAACTGATTAGCGCGGTGTGTGAGAGGGTGTGGATGAATAAATGGGGGTGTGCCTGTGTGTTTGGGAGTGCGAAATGACGCCACATAATTGAAATTCAATTTTTAATTACATATCGCACAGTTCGACAGCAGTTAAAGAGCATTAATGATTTCGTATTTTCTCTTGGAAATGAACTAAGTTTGACAGAGCTAGAAAGAAGTTTTTATAAATATACAACAAATCAAACTAAATACACAAACAACTTCCTAATAATGCAGGTAAAATTAAAAGAGAAGTCAATTGATTTTTGGTGCATTCTTTAAAGATGGAAATATAGAAAACTTTTTAAAGCTTTTAAAAACTGTTATCCGATCAAAGTGTTATCAGATCATTTTTTTTAGCTTTCTTTGAAGTTGTGTATAGCATAAAATAAATTCTAGAAAACTGCAAACAGGTTTCTAAAGCTAAGCCCAAGAATAATAAGGAACTTTGGACTATTGTGAAGGATTCGTGGAACAAAATTCCTAAAGAACGGGGCCAAGACTTGGTCGACTCCATGCCTAGACGATATGCAACTATAATCGCCAACAAAGGCCACACAACTAAATATTTATATGCCTAAAACATATTTCTTTAGATATAGTAAAATCTATTTATATATATTATTATTAGTTAATGTTGCATTCTTATTAAGTTTTAACCAACTTGGAGTGCTATTTTTGTTACCGCCTCAATTTGAAGTTTACCCATAGGGTGGAAGGGTATTATAACTTTGTGACAACTGTCTGTAGCTTTCGTGCTTCTTCTTTTTCGATTACTTTCCTATGTAGAAATTCTACAAAGCAGAGAACAGAGTACGCTACGATTTCCAAATTACAGTAATAAATATTAATACCACTGTAGAAAAATTAATAAAATTACTAAATTATGTGGCCCTCTGCATCGTCCTTGCGTTTAATGACCGTCATTATCATTTTATTGATATATATTATACGAAAGGCCGAATGGGAGGATCAGCTCAGGTCATTGATGAAACTTCTACCTGTGCTCCATCAAACGAGGAGAATGGATCTCACCTTGTGGCTACTGGTGAGCGCTTGCTGTTGTTGTTTGCTGCGGACAATTCGTCTGCGTTTGAAGAAGATTTTCGAACGCAGAGCATCCAATCTGGAGGAAATGGAGCTATATCTCAATCAGCAGGAGACTGAGCCCAGGCCACTGTCCGGCACAGATGCCGCCGAGTTGGATGCTCTTATGGAAAAACGCATGGGATTCAATATTGAGCGCATTGGCGATGTCAATCAGTCTAATTGAATAAAGTTATTTTAATTCAACTTTCAGCTGCTTTCATTGAAGTTGCGCTCTCAAGAAATATTATATTATAACTTTGTGCCAACTAAAAATGTATGTAACAGGCAGAAGGAAGTATATATATTCTTAATCAGCATCAACAGCAGAGTTGATATATCCTTATCCGTCTGTCAGCGAATACAAAAGTATCAGAGGCTTCACTCTCTTATCTATTAGAATCCAGTTACTAATCTCTACCTACATACCCTGTAAAGTAAACTGATTGCGTTTTTGCTGCAACGCATCAAAAGTTTTTCACTCCCCTTCCTGCCTCCTCTGTTCCACGTAATAGAAAACAAAAGAATCATAATAAACGCGCTCAACTTGCCGCAAAGTAATAAAAACGCACAAACTTTCAATGAGCTCGTTGCAACAACACAGCAGGGGCAAGTTGAAAGAGACAGACAAAGAGAGAGGGATAGAGGGAGATAGCAATGATAGCGAGGTAAAGCTGAAACTGAAGCTGGCTTAAGCTGAGCAACTGTTTCTGGCCTGTTGCCCCAAAAACTTGATGACGCGCACATTGACAACGGACATGGGGCATGGCAAATGGCGGAAAGAGAGAGAGAGACTGAGAGAAGACGAAGGAAATTTGTGATATCATAATCTGAAGAGCTCAAGTATCATCACATAGAAAATCACTTAACGCTCTTGTCTGCTCGTTTTTGGCGGCCTGCTCTCGCTCTCTTTCCCTCTCTCTCTCACTGACTGGTAGAACTTGCTCTTAGGGATTTGAGGTTAAGCTGCTGTGGCTAAAACTTTTGGCCTAAACTAATTTGTGGCCATAGACGACGATGACGAGTACGACGATGAAGAGTGGCTGCTTGATTACCTGCAGGACGTTTGTAATGTCCGAATAACACTTCACATTAGCCTAAGGGGAGAGGGAATGGATGTGGGAGAGTGGGATATAGAGAGGAAGGCAGTGGAGGAAAGAGAAAAGAAGTAGTTGAGGCGACAACTTTGATGTGTTTGTTTCGAAATGAAATAAATATTGGTAACCAAATGAAGTAGTCTTTTAAGGTCAAGAATCACAAGCAGTTGCAGTTGCAGCAGCTGCACCTGCCACGCCCACCTCCCATCTTTTGCATACTTTCATCTCTTTCATAATTTAGCAGCAACTGCTGAGTGTCAGCTTCAGCTGAGAATTTGAGTTGACGGCAAAGTTTTAACAAGTTCTGACACTTGCAGCCTCGTCAGCTGGACACGTGGGAGCAGGACAGGAAAGAGAGGGGATGAGGGGGAGGAAGTGGGAAGCACACAACTACTGCAAGTGACAGCTGGGGGCAAATGAAAGTGCATTGCGATTTTTGCCTGGCAATGGAATTGCTAATTTCCGGCACAACTTTGCGGTGCATTTTTGTAGCCTAGTGGCAGAGAAGAGGTACGCGGGGGGAGGGGGAACAGCAGCAGGATGAGGCGTGGAAGCTGTGCCAACTTGAGGCTTATCAATAGCTAATGACCGACGACGCAGTGCGCTGCAAACTTAGTTACTGCCTGGGCTCCATTTCCGGCTGCGCCGTGACGACTTCCGCTCGATGACCAATTTCCCGTGTCAGCGAGGGAGGTAGAGAGTTTATTGAACTTACGCTAAATCCGGATAACGTGTCCTGCTCCCGCTGAGGTTGCGTATGTTGTTGCTGCTGCTGCTGCGCCGGCTGTGCACCCTGCAACTGCAACTGAGGCTGTGCCGACTGCTGTGTCTGCTGGGGATGCTCATTGGAGATCTGCTTGAGAACGCCAACATATTTGAGATTGTTACAGAACTGCAGCACCATCGCACTGAGGCAATCCGTGGCAGAGTTGATGCTGCAGTTGCTCTGCAGCGTTGAGATGAGCCACTTGATCAGCATTTGACCTGCAAGAGAGAGCGAGAGAGAGAGAGGTGAGACTGAGTTAGCAGCATAGGCGATTTAGTGGTTCGAGAGTCTTTGTTCCAACACAAACTTTGCCCACAGCTGCGGCCCCCTTGAAAAGAAAGGACACAATGATTTATGTGTGTGTGAGCGTAAGTCAAAAGAAATTTAGTGTGTGTAGCTGCAAGAGGGAGACAGAGATAGAGAGATGGAGTGCAGAGTGTATGTATTGGCTACCAGAAACATTAGGCATAAATAAATTTAACTGTTCTGCAAAGGAAGAAGTCGAAAGGCAGGCAAAAGAAAAAAAACACAAACAAGAAAAAGGTGTTCACATGCACAACGAAGATAAGATACACTGCTTCTATGTACGGTCTCTATCTATGATGCTTTTCCATCGAAACTTGACAATAAAATCTGATAAATTATATACGTGATTATAGTTGATATCATAGTCATATCATTTATTTGTCTATAGTATTATTAAAATTATTACCATTGATAAGAAAAAAGGGAAAAGTAACACTGATAAAGAAAATAACCTTAGAAAAACTTGTGGAAAGAACTTTGAGTTGGAGAAGGTTTATCTTATGCCAATGTTAAAATCCTGTTGTCAAGCGTCAATAATAAAAAAGGTATTATAGGTACAAATTGTTTCCTTTTGTTGATATCACAATGTAATAAACAGTAAGCAAGCAACAGTCGAGGGTACACGATTGCTATATACCCGCTACCCGCTTATACCTAGTCCTAACCCGTGACCAATGAATTTGCATTGCATTGATAATAACAATAACATTGTATTGAGAATTAAACGGTATATAAAACAGAAGTAGTTCGTAGCATGAAGTCATTCACAAAATGCACTTTCATCTTTGCATTCTCCTTGCTTTCCTCAGCATCTCACATGCTTCAAAAATACGTAGGGATGACACAATATTCACCCGAGCACAGTTGAGCTACCTAGAAGGCAGAGGTCCTCGGAATGCTGTGCAATGGAAGCACTACTTTTGGCCTAAAAGTACAATTGTATACAGCTTCAGTGATGACTTGAGTAAGTGTGTTGCACGTAATACTGTGATGAGTTGTAATAGTTTAATTAAATTCCTCCAATAGCTTCTCCCATCACTAAAGTAAAAGTCAAAAGTGCCATGCGTGATATATCGTCGGAAACATGTATAAAATTTCGAAGGACTTCTAACCCTATGGAACCCCAGGTTGTAATTCAAGACGATAAGCTGGGTTGCTGGTCCACCATTGGGTATCTTGGCCCCGTTAACAAAATGACGATCAACTTTGGCAAGAACTGCGTGTTCATGAGTATAATACAGCACGAAATACTTCATACGCTGGGCTTTGTGCACCAACAAAACGCTATCGATAGGGACCAATACGTTAAAATCCACTTTGAGAATATCATAAAAAGAAACATACCCAGTTTCAATTTGCAAAAGACACAGGATTTTGGCGTCGGCTACGATTACGGCAGCATTATGCACTATGAGCGCTATGCTTTCTCCAAAAATAAAAAGGAAACCATTACACCACTTCAAAAAGGTGCAGTGATAGGCAAGACACAGAGAATAAGTCCCAAAGATATCTTAAAACTGAGACGAGCTTACTGTAAGTGAGAGTGTAGTGAAAGTTAAGTTGTCAAAAGAAAAGTTCTCACTTTTGTGGACAAATTAAATTTTTGAAATACATTTCTACACAGTTCATAGTTCGAAATTCACTACAAGGTTATCAGAAGGGAAAAGAGAGAGGTTCCTAGCAATATTGATCCAAGAATAAATTAGAATGTTGTAATAGAAAAGTCAGTGCACTTGAAAATACGCAAGTTGCACCTTACATAGCAGTTTTAAACCTTATCAACATTATAGAATATTCCAATCTTACCCCGCAACCAAGGTTCTTTTTCTCCCTCTCTCACTTCAGCTTTCTTCAACTTTTAAATATAATTATATTATGACGTAATATGAAACCCCTTCAGAGCTGCCCTCTTAGTCCACACACCCAGCAATAGGTAAGTGTATAAAACTTACGCTGGCTGTCAGCGCGTGTCGCTGGACACGCCGCATCGGGCGGAGTCAGGGTTAGGGCGCCCTCCATGGGGGCCATGGCCAGCTGCGGGTCATGTGGCGCGTGTGGGTCAAAGCGTATGCTGACAATGAGCACGCTAATGTTGAGAGAGGTTACAGCTGCTGGAGTGGGAAGGGTAACGTTGGACGACGTAGCACGAACGGATGCTGCCCACTCGAGTGCGACATCAGGTGGCTGCCGTTGCGGCTTCTGCGGACGAGGTCGACGCGCTCGCTGAACGCTGCTGCCCGCCATCGACATTAGCTGCAGATAATGCGCTACTGATTCTAGGCATTTTGCTTCCGGCTGACGCCATATTATCGTTGTACAATCCTCGAGACTAATTGGTACGTGATGATGATGATGATGCTGCCCTGTTCTCTTCAGTTGCAGCTGCTTCTTCTGCTGCGTGTGCCTCGCCAGCAGCGTGCACCATACGTTGCTCAGCGCGGGATTCGCTCCTGAACCGCAGGAGGATTTCATAATAGTTAACACTCTTTGCGAATTCAATTCCGAGTTGTACTCGTGCGTAGCGCGTTGTTGACTGAGGTTTGTTTTCTATTTTGTACTTTGCAATCGAAAATGTGTTGCCTCTTATCGGAATTATCAGCGCCACATACACGACAGCAGCGACTTGCTTTGATAACATGCGAACATCAGGGAACTGCATTAGACCGACCTTCCGTCCCTCTTGTTTTTGTAGCCCTTTCCCCGCTTAACGACCTGGCAAGGTCGCTTTGCTTATCAGTCACGGCCTGATAAGAATAACTAACAAGTTGAGGGCTTTGCTAGCATTTCTTTCTTAGCTCCCTCACTTGAATCATGTGCCTAAATTTATGAAGAACGCCTGTCGTTATGCTCTGCTTTTCCCCCCTTAAAGATTCTCATCACAAAAGTGCGTCACAAAAAAGCCCACGATCATGAGTGGAACTGACTCATTTCAATGGGAACCCGTCGTCTAATCTATATGATCCCTGGTGATGATAATATTGCCAACGCAATGATTCGTTTACTTAGAAATTTCATTGACTTGTGGCCCAACAAATCAGTCAACTTTCTTTCTTTATATCAATTAAAAGTTGAGTAAATGTTTTTATAGACTATTATGACTAATATTTTAGCTGTTTTTTATTTATATATGTGATATCTCTCTTTGATTTTTACGAATCGCAGATCAATATAAACAATTAGACGACCGCCTAATCTAAACTACTTCACTTTGAGTGTTACTCATTAAAAAGTCCAGTGTAACTGATAAGGAGTATAACAGCTTATATCCGATTAAGTATTGACAATGATAATAGAAGAGAGTGGAAAATATAATGAACAATATAGATAAGGAAGAAAGACAACACGTGTTGATTAAGTTTGGTTTATGCCTAGAAAAACCACTTGAAATTTATCTCAAATCAAATAAGAATGAGAAAGTTTACTATATAATGTAATCTTTACTATATAATGTAATCTACTCTGATTAATCATTGGGAAATCAATCAAATTATGTTGAGTCTTAAAAAGATTGTATTGAATGTGTTCCCATGTGATATATAAAGAACAAAGATTTCCAAATGATCTGAAAGATCAAGTATATGATAAAAATGTAATGGTATAAATTAGGTTAATATTATATATCTTAAAGGAACTGTAAATAAACTCATGAGTATATATATTTATAAATAAGTTCCCATGCAATACGTTTCTTAACCTAATTTACAAGTCTCTCGCAGAGAAACAGAATTGATTGCCCCACGAAGAGTCCAATCAAAGGGCAATAAGAGCAGCGTTTCGTGACGCGTCGAACCACAAATGGAACCCCCTGCGTAGCTGCCATTCAGAGTGCCCAACAATGGTCACATTATGCGCAGCGTAATCAGAGCTGATAAGAGGAGTCTCACCATTGATAGGTCCGCAGTGACGAAGTGCGATGCCAGGCCCCCCCTCGCCCCTTGGCAAGTGAGTGTGTGATATGTAGGTTGGGATAGGTTGTGTGGATCCCTTGCTATATCCCTCGGGGGGTGCGGAGAAGGGGTGCTGTGTGGGTGATAGCGCTGGGCTCCACTATAAATGCCAACTTAGCCGCTGTGCATCGCCTTTGCCTTTGCTTTTGCCTGTGTTGTTTTTGGGCAACTTTTGATGAAACAGCGCGAAACGGTGGCCAACAAATTTGCATAACTGCTTCGTTGCCTGACAAGTGGGCAAGCGCCCAGGGAGAAGGAAGCGTGGAGGGTGTGCTGGGCTGGCTACAGAGCACCGGAATAGGAAGCAGTGGTAGAAGGAAGGCGCCACGCTCAACGCGCGCTGCACGCATGCATGCGTTGCATTCATCAACGGCAGAAATGATGCTGATGCTGACGTCAACGTCGGCGTCGGCGCCAGCGTCGTCATCGTCCGTTTCGACATCGTCGCCGGCAGGCAACACTTTCGCTCAAAACAACAGACAACAAGGAAAACCAGGAAAACGAGGAAAACGACGAAAATGAAACGTTGCCAAGCTACAAAGCAACAATGCAAACTGCTGCCCGACTTAGGGTATACCCTGTAGTGTATATAAAAACCATTATGCTATACTCACAAAATGATTTAGTTGACTTCAGCATTGGAACGCGTTTCTTTTTAAGCGTATATACACATTAAATAAATATTAATTAAGTTTCTCAATTACAATCAATTACTGTCTGACTTTCTTCTTTCTCTTTGTATTTTCTGTAGTTTCTTCAATTCGATTTCTTTACTTCTTGTTCGTATTATTAAAAAAGTGCACACATAATTTCGACTTTGGTTCAATAAACAAGATAATAGTTTGAAAAAAAACTGAAGCAGAAAATTACAGCAAGCTTTTCTAAATTCGGAATTCTTTTTTGTTTCACTTTGGAAAAAAAAATCGAAAATATTGAATAAAAACAACAAGTATGTTGTGTGTATTGTGTGTGTGTTTGCGTCAGTATTTGTGTGAGAACTGACGACTTTAAATTGTTTTCAGTCAGCATTGAAATATTTTCATTTTTGTTTTTTTGAAAAATATACAATATGTTAAATATATCGAATATATATAGAAACACTTTAAGTGCGTCTGAATGAGCTTTGTCTTAATACCAAATTTCAGCTCTCTAGCACTTCTGGTTCCAGAGATCTGGACGAAACAGAAGGTTGAGTAAGTTGGGTATACCCCTTGGTTTAAGCCAGCACTGCAGGGTATGCCAAGCAGATCTCTTGTGGCTGTAACTCCCTTATATCCGTCTACCAAAATATTGTTTCATTACGCGTTGCACAAACATTGTTCGCATGCAACAGAGGATGAGAGCATGCGATGAGCAGCAGCATGAGACGAGGCAGAGCTGTGGCAGAAGGCAGGGGGAGTATTAGGGAAAGCAGGAGATGGAGAAGAAGCAGTAGAAGCAGGAGAAGAAGAAGCTGGTTGCGGTTGCTTTTTGTAGCAAGAACGTGACGTTGTTGGCCGGGGCATATAAATCAGATTTTGGCCAGTTGCCGCTGCCGCAGTCGACGCCGTTGCCGCAACTGCAGCCGCAGCAGTTGCAGTTGCAGTCAGCGTTGACGCCGTCTGATGAAAAGTCGCGACAAAAAGCTGCAGCAGCTTCTGCCTGCCTGCCAGCCACGAGAAGAATTGATGGCCACTTCAGACAGTGACAACAACAATAGCAACAACGGAAGCGGAATCGCTTGCAGCATGTTGCAAGGGATAAGGAGGGCGAGCAGCAGGAGACACAGCTGAAGCTGCAAGGCCGGCAAATTGCGTGTTCCGTGGATTTTGGGATTCCTTTCCCTCCTGTTGTTGTTGCTGCACTTGCTGTTGTTGTTGTTACTGTTGTTGCCATTGTTGCTGTTGTTGTTGCTGGCTTTTGTTATTGTTGTTTGCGCTGCGAGGCGTTAAAATGTTTGTTTGCATTAATTTGCAGCAGACGTTGATGCGACTCTCGATGTGGCTGCGTCTCATCTCGTCTCGTCTCGTCTGACACCCAACGGCTTCCAACCAATTAGCGGTGCCGACGCCTCTACTTGCCACGCCCCCACACACACAGCTTTGAGTGGCGGCTAAAAAATATTGCGCCTAACTGGCCACAAAATTGGCGGCGCTTAGGAGAAAAGTTTTCGCCGCTTTGCAAAGCTTGCGAAAAATAGTTTTCCACAAGGAGAAGGAGAAGGAGGCACAAATAATTTTCATAGTGGAATTTTAAGCGCAAAAATGCCACAAGTTTGCAAGTGTGCGAGTGTGTGCGTGGGCTGTGGTTGCTCTATGTGTGTATGTATGTGTGTGTGTGTCTGTGGCAGGCGCATTTTTGCGGCAAGTTCGCGAAAATACCAAAGACGCGACGCATCGATTTAAAGACGCAGCCCGCAAGTATGCAACACAAACTATAACACAGAAGAATACACACACACATAAGCAAACCTCCTGCAAAACGAGAAGAAACTTTAATCTAATCACAGTCAGCTCCATCAGCGACGGAGGGAGGGAGGGAGGTGTCGCTAGCTGAGTTTTTGGTAAGAATTTTTGAATTTGCATAGCGGTAATTTATAACTGGCTGTCATCTGCAGCAGAGAGCAGAGAGTACCCAGTGCCTGCCTGACTACCCCAACACCGAATACAGAATACAGTGTACAGAATCCTGTGCGCACATTGCGCGAATGCCAGAAATAAATGAAGAAGCAGCCTAGAAGCCAAGCAGAGCGAGTCAATTGTGAAGAGAAGGTGGCAGAAAAAACTTTGAATCTACCCAAACATAAGTAGTTTATCGATAATCGTGAAAATCGACTATTTTGTAGAGTAGATGAAATAGAAAGAGACAGAAAGAGAGAAAGAAAAATATATAGCCAATGAATGAATTCCATTTTGTTATGAAAAATTGGAAGCTTATACACTGCTGGTCTTAGGTTAGACGCACGCTTAATTGCATACAACTTTGCTTCATATTTATTTATTAAATAACGATAGAAAAGAAGTTGATAAGCAAAAACACTTCTTATTTAATGATACTTAAAATGTAATATTGAAATGATTATACATACTTAACCAAATTGTGTTTTTCAAACATTTTCTTAAAGCTACTGAAAATAAGGCGAATTTTTCTTGGTCATTAGATTAGACGCACTTTGGTTTTTTAATTTTTATAAGAAAAGTATTTGGATTTTAACTTGAATTATTAGTTGGCGTTACTATTTGATTTATTTTAAATAAAAAAAAATAATTTTAGTAATGAGTACTGCCCCCTTTTTTAGTAATAACTTCATAAATCCGGTCCTTCATAGAATGATACAAGGAATCTATGTAGTTCAAGGAAATCTCGCTCCAAGCACGTTTAATGGCTGCTTTTAATGTTTCTTTATCTTCGTATTGCTTTCCTCCTTCGTAAACCTTCCGTGTTAGCCAGCCCCAAACATTTTCAATTACGTTAAGATCTGGCGAATAAGGTGGCCAGGTCATGATATTAACGTTTTGACTCGAAATAAAGGACTTTACTACTCGACAGTTATGGATAGGAGCATTGTCTTGTTGAAAAATCCAAGGAATTGCTCCAAAGAGATCTATTAATTTTGGAAATACGGACTCCAACAATGTTTTGAAGCGATCGCCGTTCATCTTTTGATCGATGAATATCAAGTCAATTGTTCCATAAAACGTGATAGCACCCCACACCATTATTCCCCCTTCTCGGCTATGGTGGCGACTTAAATATAGCTCATCTTTCCTCAAATCATGATAATAATATTGAAATCCATCAGGGCCATCCAAATTAAAACGTTTTTCATCAGTAAAGACAACTGAACGCCAATCGTTTAGACGAGTGTCAGATTGGACAGTCCACGTCATGTATTCTTTGGCGAATTGAAGCCGCTTTTCCTTGCGTATTGCATTCAAAGGGGGCTTTTTCTTGATTTTTAGATGCTTCAGGTGTTCTGCATTTCTGATCGTACGCTGAACAGTTGAAAGGCTTGCTTTTACTCCGGCCAATTCCTTGATTTTAGCAGCAGATTTAGTCGAATTCGAAGCAATTCTAACGATTTGGCGTACTGCTTGTTTAGATAGTGCATTTTTTTTCCCTTTAAAGTTATTTCCATATGCCTCTGGATCCTTCAAATATCTGTCAACAGTTCTGGAGCTGCGATTTATTTGTTTAGCAATGTTCCGATTGGACAGTCCTTGCGAGTGAAAAAAGTCAACTTTTTGACGTTCCAATAAGCTCAAAACAGCAGCTTTTCCCATTTTTTCTTCAAATGTAGCTCGAAAACACTTTATTTATTTATTTTTGATATCTTTTCAAAACAAAAGTTTACACTTGCCTACGCAATACGAAGAAATTTAAGCTGCGTCTAATTCAATGACCAACCGAAAACACGTGTGATTGCCATAGACATTTCTAGAATCTTCGAATGTACAGTTATTTTTTTCGCAAATCAACCAGCTGTGAGCATTTTGTTTCGAACAAGATTCGAACTTTGATTCGAAAAGCATTTTGGACAATTAGAACAAGCATGATAATAAATAATCGATTTTGTTTTAAAGAAACGATGGTGCGTCTAACCTAAGACCAGCAGTGTATTGGTTAACGATTATGGCTATCGATAAATAGTATATCGAAGTCAAGTTGATTAAAACTATCAGCTTATATACATAGGTTATATATTAAAGTTCCTTGGAAACGAGTTTAATATTCATTTCGTACTTTCTTTAAAATCAAATATAATAAAAAAGACTATCGAAAGGAAAGGATTGAAGATTATCGATACAAAAAGGATGGAAGATAATCGATAGGAAAGGATTGAAGGTTATGGATAGGAAAGTCTTCAAACTGCAAGTAATTTATGATACTTATGATCAAGTCATATAAAATACATAGATTTGGTTTACTTAATGGCATCCAAATTAATCGATAGCACTTCGATACCTTTAAGGACATTTAAAACCCCTTTCATTTAACAACAATTTAATAACAATTTCATTCCTTTTTCCTCTCAAAACGATAAGCACTAAAGAGATTGGAAATGAACCCATCAAATATATAATAAAGAGCAAAAGAATCGCAAAGATAACTAAATTGCTAAATTGGTTACTAAGTTAACAAAGTTCGAGCAAAGTTAAGCTCAATTATCAACCGTACAGCTCTACTAATATTTACCCCCACCCATAGATGGCGCCACAAGCTACTCCATGGAAGCTGTTTGCCCCGGCACACAGACTGCCATAAGTAACTCAACGTTTGCCTAATGATTCACTCAAGTTGGCATTGTCTTTTGATTGGTTAACTGATTTGCAGGGGGAGACAGCCAAGGAGTTGGGGAAGACAGGCAGGAGAGAGGGAAGGGGTCTTACCGGGGGAAATGGGTGTAAACTAATTGTTAACTTTGGGCAAACACAGCGCCAACGCAATCAAACGTGGCGCCAATTTGCCAAGTTTAACGAAAGAAGGCAAACAGAAATGCGCAAAAATCGCACGCTTCGAATTGTATTTAAGCCAGGTAACCTTTCTGCTCCCCTCCCCTTTATATTCCCCTGCACCCTTTCCCTCTCCACATGCCTTCCTCTTCAGCTGCTCGCTCCGCTTGACTGAAGTCGGCAAAAAGAATATTTCGGGAGACTTACCTTCGAACTTTTCGTATGCAGCGAAGCTTAACTTTTCCGGTACAAAAGATGAACCACGTCGCGACCCCGCACCAGTTCCAACTCCAGCTCCGGCTGCCACCGTTGTCTGCTCCAGTGCCTCCTGCTTCTCCCGTTCCCGTTCACGCTCCCGCTCCCGTTCTCTTTCCCGCTCCTCGCAGACTGCCTGTGACTGAGCATTAATGCTGCTGCTGGTGCCCGTCGAGGATCTGTCGACCGAAAAACTGGCCACCTTTTTGAGCACATTGCTCGAGGCCAGCGAATTGGTGGGCGTGCCATAACCAGGCGGCGGTGGCAACGGCCCAGCATCATCCTCGGCCTCGTCCGATTTTATCTCCTGCTGCTCTGCGAGCGTCGCCTGAGATTGCACAGGTGTTTGAGATGATTTAAACGAAATTATAACAGTTGATTGCGTTTCCAGCGATGTCGACGAAGCAGTCGGCGTCAAGTTCGACGTTGGAGTTGTACCAGTTGCCACTGAAACGAATCCAAATGAAACGAAATAAAATGAGTGATGAGCAGACTTAGTTGAAGAAGTGGCAGAGAGGCAGCACAGGATGTGGCAAGGTTGTCATGCTAAAACAGAGGGCTGGGGTGTGTCGCGGAGAGGAGAGAAACTAAGATTGCAATATTAATAATAAAGTAATCATTAAATAAAACACTTATTAAGATGTAACGAGTCTTTCTTTTAGATCTATAGTTTTAATTTATTGTAAACAATCTTACATGTCTATCTAGCTAAATTCTGACCAATTTAGCTATAAAATGTAGCCAGAAAACGTTTGAATATTTCATTCTAGACATTCTTCCAAAGAGGATGATATTTTCAGCTTTTACTAATTACAATTCATTTAAGTTATGTGGACGTATAAAACTATATATTTAGCTATATAGTGAAGTCAGAAAATTTGTGGATCAGTTTACACTGATTTAACATGCCTATAAAATACTTTTTTAAGCCGATTTAATTATATAATTTAGTTGGAAAATGTTGGCAGTTTTTATCTAACATTTATAAAGTCAAATTAATTCGGTTTTTTATTATCCATGCAATTAGTCTTTGAATCTTTATGCCTAATACAACTAAACTGGAGCTAATGCAGTCAGAAAATGTTGTACAATTTTAAAATATCTATAGTTCCTTATGTCTTTGCAATCTAATATTTATGCACTTGCAGAGATTATACAGAGGGTTTATTCATTTTAGCCAGGAGCTTGTAAGGTATCTGAATCAGCGTCAGCAGTGTCATCGAACTAGGCAAGTCTGCCTGTCTGCATAATTATCATAAGATTAGTCAACAAATTCTAGTTACTGAGTACCTATTGGAATACTATCTAGGGCACTTACGATCTGGCCATTTAATCAAGACACACGAAGTGAAGCCATTTTCTCGCACTCAGTGCGTAATCTTTAGCAAATTGTACAAGTATCTGGAGAGTCATCGCAAGTGAACGTATCATCGCAATGTCCTAGAAACGCGTTATTAAACGCTTTGAGCAAGAGAGCAGAACGGAAGAAGAAAAGAAGCAGGAGAGGAGGGGGAAGAGGAAAAGCTGAGAGCGGGAGTAGGCAATATTTTGAGCGGGGCCTAATGGCGCTTGAGCACACCCAGTGGAGCGCTTATCGCGACCATCATCATTGAGTCGGGTGCCCAGTCGAGGCGTTGGCGACTCCCTCCCCCCACAGCCCACAGCCACTTCCCCCACCACTTTAAGGACTGCTGACTGCGCTGGCTGTTCCCACGTGCATCATTCTATACAACATGATTTAATTAAAATTTAAAATTTCCTTCGCTTTCTTTTTTTTTTTATTTTTATTTTGTCCAAGGACTGTTCACTCTGTGTACAATGGGGAATCGAACGCAGCCTAAGGGACAGTGCGGCGAGGGGAGGGGAGGTGGAGCCTGTTTCCGGCCGACATTTTGTAAACAATGAAGACGTGTTTGCAATTTTTAAGTTTTTACAAATGTTTTTTCATCCTGACCCGAACCCCAAAGAGGCAAAGAGAAGGAGAAACAAAAACCCATCGAGCTGTATTCACTTTTGTTTGTCAGCCAAGCGAAGGACGGACACACGGACGGACGGACGGACGCGCAATTAGAAGGGAATTGGGGAATAATTCCTGGGAACGTGGCTAAGGGAGGGGGAAGAAGGAAAGGAGGATGGTGTATTTTATACGTATTTTAGCTGGCAATTATATATTTAAAATATCATGTGAACCGGGCACGAGCCTTTGCATAAATGTGCCAATAATTACTTTGGGCCTGACTGTTTGACTTATTTTTACAAAATACCCTGTAAATGTCGAGAGAGTATATGATTGGAGTATGCCTAAATAAGTTGTATATGGTTTGAGAATATATAGTGGTAATATAAGAAGTTCAATTCAATATAAACCAATTAGAAAACTACAAGAGTGAGGGTAGAAAAACTTCACCTGTTACAACAGCTGAAACCAATTTAATTTCATTAATACTACATATACTCTACTGTTAACGTCCTAACTTTATACACTAAAAACTTCATTAGAATCTCTCAACTAATAAGCAAGTTATCTACAGGGTATCTTTCAGTTTCCTAAGCGTCTAATTTCAACTTTTTCTTGTCGCATTTTCTTCTTGTTTTAGGCACATTGATCGGATCACTTGCAAAAACAATAAACTGAGGGGAAAACAAAAAATAAGCCAAAGGCAGCGATTCGAGTTAATTAAAAAACTTGGCGCACATTTTTCGAATACCCTCAAGTAACGGGTTGACTGAATTAAAAGATGGTGGCAAGGAAAGGAGAAGAAAGCGTATCGGGTGTGTCGTGTCGTCAGCTCATACTGCACGTAGTACATAAAGTTTGATTTGATTGGGAAAATCTTATTAGAAGTTGTAATTAATATTAATAGAATGTCAATTTAATTGAACTTGGTGTCCTAGAAAGACATTCTGTACAGACAGAGAGTGTCAAAATAGAATGCTTAAGAATGCTTAAACTATATATTTATTACTTTACACCTATTTATAAAGATGGTTATCTGTGAATCCTTCTACAATACATATCCATCCATTATCTGTCTTTTAAATCTAGTTATTATTCTATATCCATCTTCATTTCTGTCTATATTCAAAATGTATGTAGCTTATAAATATTTTGTTCTTCTATTTAAAATTGATATTTCTTTAAATTCCCCATATCAATCACATTTTGATTGGCTCAAAATTCCCTAACAGAACTTGATAAAAGTTTTCTTGTTTTTTCTTCTACGCTTTAAATAGTGGGCTGCTGTTGTTGGCGTAGTCCTTGTGAAGGACCCAGGACTGAGAGACCAGAGTTCAATTATCTGCGTGGAGCCCTCTAGGGAGGACACTCCAACCTTACAGTTTGACAAGCACTTCGCTTCGATTCGAGTCTGTTTACCTTTGAAATTGGCGAACAGCAGCAACAAAAAAAGGACGAGGCTTTTAGTTATCTCTCCCTCCCCCCTCTAGCTTCCTTCTTTACTGTCTTTTTTGGCTGTTATTTTCGGACACAAGGGCCACACACTTGAGCATACACATGGCTTCAAGTGACGGCAAACAGTGCACATCAGGAAGGAGTGAGGGAGGGGGAGAGGAGGATCTGGGGGCAGAAGATTGAGTTTTGTTCCACGCGGTGCGTTTCGTTTATTTGCGCTCGGCCAAGTGGGAATTTGAATAATTCCCGAATTTTGCCAAAAGGCACAGCCCAGGAACACCCACGCAGCACTCTACCTCCCCTCCCCGTCCCTTCCAACCATCCTTGGCTGGACCACTCGACCAGTCCCTAATGCGTTTGTAATGGGGCCAAGCTGCTCTCGCCAGGAATGTGAAATGAGCAAATAAATGCGTGAACCTGTCCAGAAAAGGACATGAGCAACTCACCTGCTACTCCTCCTCCTCCTGCCTCTGCTGCGACTGCTACTGCGGATGCGGATGTGGCTGAGTTTGTTTGGCTGACGGCAGCCTGGAAGCGCGACGACAGATTCTGCAGCTCCACCTTCTTCGCCTTGGCAATGTTGAAGAGTTCCCCCCCATTGCCCAGTGGCGAATCAAGGCGTGGCGTTGTCACTGCCACTGCTGTTACTGTTGCCGCTGCTGCTGATAAAGTTGTTGTTGGTGTTGCTGCTGCTTTCGCTGCGGCTGCTGCTGGTGTTGGTGTGGTTGGCATTGCCACGGCCAGAGGCGACTCCATGCAACTGCTGCTGATGCTGTTGTTATTGATGTTGTTGTTATTGTTGCCGCTGCCCATGAAGTTGTTGTTGCCGTGGGAATTGTTGTTGCTGCTGATGTTGGGTATGTTGTTGCCATTGCTGCTGCTGCTGCCGCTGCTGCTGTTGCCCAGCACCTGTGCCAGCTTCTTGCCCAACTGCAGCGCCATTCTCTCATCCGGTGAACTCTCCGGCGTGATCAGCAAATCCTCCTTGGCCTCGGCGGGCTCCAGCAGCTGTGCTCGCTCATTGGCAATGCTCAGGTACGAGATGGGACTGAGGCTCAGGCAGGCGATCTTGTCCGAGCGACAGCGTCGCTGCAGCTCCTGATAATACTTCTTGTTCAAATCTGTCAAGGAACGAAGCGCAGATTTGGGATTAGCAAGTGAGTAATATTGAATTTAAATATAGTCATTTTTGTTGGATTATATAGACATCAAGGCGCACATTAAGAAGCATATCTTGAGGTTGTAAACTATATATAATATTATTTACATATTCATATATGTATGTATGTCACGTATTATTAAGAATGCATATATTATTTTATGTCTGAAATAACACCTAATGACATTACCAAAGTTTGGTTAATGTGGTTGGTCGCTTTCATTATCAGGCTGATAATATTTCAAACTGCCTTTCTGAATTTATATGAAGTTCTTTAAAGTTCTGAATATTTTCTGGGAAATATTTCAGCGAGAGAGTAAATGTATAGTATATTTAATAGTAATCTGAAGACTTTTCTTTTATCATGCATTGCATTTGTAATGTGTTGCTTTTCCTTATATGAAAACATACTTTAAAAAAGTATAAAATAGATCTTTGTATTATGGCATACAATAAAATAAGACAAATTAACGAATAGTAGATGATTAATGTACATATTATATGTAATTACATATGTAATTACATGAATATGTATATGAATATGTAAGTTTACTATATTGAAACACTCTTCCCTGAAGTATCTTTTGTTTATCTCTTAGCTTGACGACATTAGGTTATTTTAGAACGTACTCATTTCGAATACACTGATATTTAAAGATTATAACTATACTTAAAATGGCTCCACTTATATCTTTTATTAGTTTATCAATATACAATTAAAAATCGGAAAAACAAGTCTATCAAGAAGACATTTAGAACTGACATCACTATGGCCTTAAATCCATAACCAATTACTTATGGGAAGCACATGTGATTGTATATAATGTGTATAAATATACAATGTATACATATATACATACATATGGATACTATATATCTTTATATATATATGTGTGTGTGTTTATAGGAATCTATCTACAATATGTATAGCGTATTTAATTGTCTGTATGTTGCCCCCCCTCCATCGGATCGAAGCTACTCATGTGCTTAGTTACCGAAGAGTGAGTCGGAATCATTGCTGGCCGTCGAGGGCGAAGTGGTGGAGCAGATGGAGGAGAGTGTCTGTGTTGGAGACTGTGTGTGTGTGCGTTGCTTCTCAGTCAGCGTTGCGATCGACGCGTGGCAGCCGACGCTGCAGTCGCTGCTGCAGTTGTGATACTCAGCGGAGTCGCTGGTGTAGTCCAGGCTGACGACATCATCTGGAGTGGCGGCAGTAGAAGAAAGAGTAGGAGAGACAGATAGATAGAGAGAGAGAGAGAGAGCAATAGACTTCAATGTGAGCACATAGCATAAAAATGTCAGCAAAAATAAATATCGAAAAAGAAATAAACTCCAATTTGATTTATCACTGTCAATTTCATTCATTCGAACGCGACATGTGTAAAATTAACTAATTAAAAAGTAAATAAAAACAAAGCGGCACTTTCCACTGGAAGGCGGCAAGAGAGCGAGAGAGCGTAGCGAACTCACGTGCGCTCTCTCACGCACTGCCGCTCTCTCGTTCTGTCTCTCTTGCTGGAAATGGCCAAACAAAAGGTAAACCGTAAACTGAAAACTGAAACCGAAAAGCAAAGCGCAAAATTATGAAAATCCATATGGAAAATGAACCCAAAAAGGGAAAGGTTGAAACAACACGCAATGACAGACGAGAAAGAAAAGCCAAACAAAACAAAACGAAAGGCAAACTTGAAACTGGTTTGGTTATGGCTCAGCTGGCGGGGCAAAAGGGAAACAGAGAGAGATGGATAGAGAGAGAGGTGGAGGAGGAGGGGAAGGGCAGAACATCGCGTCGTCACTTTTTCCACTCTTGTTCTTTATTGTCTCATTTCACGCAAACAAATTGTTTAATTCCACTGTTTGGCAATTAAAAGCAAATTACAAAGCAAAACAAAGACAAAGACAAGACAAATGCAGCGAGAAAGAGGAAGGGAGAGAGTACTATTTCAACACCTTTTTATTGACTTTCGCCTTATTTGCGTCTGCTTATCCACTTGTTCTCTCTTTATCGCGTGTTTTGTTTAGTTTTACTTGGTAGAAGCAACTAAATTCTTGCCACAACTTTTCACTTTTCACACACAAAACATTTTTCAATTAGCCGCTGCGAGGGCAAATGCGACGACGGCGTCTCGAACGATCTGCGCGGAGTCAAGTGCGAAGCGTAACTAACAACAACAAGCGCAACTGGTTTGCGACGCGTCGCAGAGCGCAGCCTGGAAGCTAAGCTGCTATAAGAGAGAGCAAAGCAAGAAAAGAGAGACGGAGAACAGCAGAGAGCGCGTGCATGTGTGAGTGCATTTTGTTGTTGGCGGCTTTAAGTCGCGACTGCGAACGACGCCAAGCGGTTGCTTTTGGTACTAAAAAGTTCGTTGAGCAAGGCGCCAATTTCAAACAGCATATCGACTGGCAACAGTAATCGAATTGTGTTTCGATAGTCACATGCAAGCGATAAAGTGCTTATAGAGTAGGCAGTTAAGTACTGTATAGCAAAATAATAAGGGAAGGCAATGGTAAGCCAGGCATAGGGTAAATATTTTGGTAGTTGTGTTCAAGACAATATGAAAATTAATCTTGAAAATAATAAAGTATTGTCAGAGATACATTTTTTTTATCGAAATATATTAGTGTGTGAAATTGACAATTATTGGAGGCTTATCTTGTAAACTATTGAACAATTTTATATAATATTTGCGTTTTATTTCGTTAAGTTCTATAAGAATAAGTAACAGTATACCTATACATATATTTGAAAAAGAAACGAGTCTTTTATACTTTCAGGCATTTTGCATAAAGCTTTCAAACTTTATCATATTGCATACTCTTAGGAGAAACCATAAATCTGCCGAGCTCACAAACTAAGAAATTTGAAATTTTGAAAATTTTCCCAATGAACCCGTTAAAATCCCGCTAAACACTTAACAAATATATGTAGCGGTTGGAATTGAATGACGGAACACAGCGCCAACACAACAATTAATGCGATATTATAACAAATTGTAAACAACATTAAACAGTTGTTATAACTTACTACAACATAACGAGCGAGACGAAGCATGTGCTGTGGCAAAGTGGGAGAGAGAGAGAGACGACCGTATGCGGCTGTGAAGAGTGTTGGAAGTTTACAACTTTACACAAAAATGTACAAGCAAAACTATTAAAACTAATTGCCATAAATATTAGCGGCCCGCCACGTGCCATGCTAAACTTTTTTGCCCCAACTGTGCAGTGTGAGCGAGCGAGACGGGCAGAGGGGGAGAGAGACAGAGAGTATGGGCGTGGGAGGGAGGTTAGTTTTTGGGGGTGTAGGCGCTTAATTGAGCACGTTGTCGGTTGTTGCTCACTGCAACTAAAACTGAAACTCGGCGAACAGCAGCGACCACTGGATACCGTACCCCCTCTCCTTCCTTTTTCTCTCTTCTTCTTCCCACACCCCATGCTGCTTTTCAGACTGTGTTTTTCATGCTGGCAAATGGAGGTCGCCGCGTTTTACTTATGCTCCACATGAATTATGAATTTCAGCATTGAAAGAGGCCTGAAAACTTCTGTGTGTGAGTGTGTATGTGTGCGAATACGAGCATGAATTGGTTGCGGGGAGGCGTGGCATACTCGCCCACCCCCTTGCCACTATCTTTGGCTTTCGCGCGCGCACTCAAAAGGGAATTTTTGATAGAAGCCTGGGCGCGGCACAGCTCGCGCCTTGGCACGTTTAGGATTTTTCGTTGATTTGATTTTGGACTTTGGACCCGCTGCACTGGCAGCAGCCGCCTTTGAATTGCTTTTTGATATGGTAGCCCCCCTTGCCCCTCCCTCTAAAGCACTCCTTTTTCTGGGACTCCCTCTTTCATTTGCTGGTGCTGCTGCTGCTGCTGTGGCATGCTGCGCCTTCGTTCGCCTTCTTTGTAAACAGGAAAAACAGCACAAAACGCTCGCTGAGTTATTTCGGCGTCAATTTGAATGCACTTTCCGAAAGGGTCTTAACGAATTGAGCAACCTATTTGTCGGATATCTTTCGCTACAGACATAATCCTTCAAAATAGATCAAAAACATCTAATATTAAACATATTTTACAGAAATATCAAAGATTTGTTCACTGCAACTATTTCTATCCATCTATATATTTGTCTATTTGTCTACATACATATCTTTCCTTGCATATCAGTAAGTCTTACTTAGATTAACGAATTGAAAAAGGAAGTTATCGTATATCTTGTTATATCGCAATATTCTACAATTATATTTAAGATATTTCCTCTAAATTTAGTAAAATATCTTAGAAATTTCTAATCAATAATCATTAAAAATGTTCCATTTCCATGTTCCAAACTAACCTAACGCAACCAAATCAAGACTAACCTCATACAATACTTACTAACCTCATAACTTTTCTAAGAAGTAAGCTTATCTTTCGCTATCGAACTTTATCAAAACTAATCGCACCTCAACCCAATACAAACATCCATAACCTAACGCAATCTAATCTAACTCTGACTTCTGTTTTGTACTTTGTAAAGTGACTAAACTTGGTATATAAGCAGCGAGGTTAGAAAACAGAAATTACAATCTAAGAAGAAGAACTTCGTCAATGAATTACAATCCCCAATTGATCCCCGAGTGTTATCAAAATGTTGCTCATCTTTTAGTTGTATCTCAAGAGGGTATAAAACATTTCTACATTTGGCAATGTTCTTCTTGGTTATATTTCAATTTGTTGGGGTACAGCAAAGGGCAATGGTGGGAAATGGGTGGCCAGAGTTCAAGTCAGCCTGCAGATTTGGTTGCTTCTCCAGTGCCAGCGCCGTCGTCAACGCATTTTTTAATAGACAGAGTAAAGTTTTTTATTTTTTTTTGAAGTGGGTCGGAGCGAGTGCTCAGTGTCTGTGTGAGAGTTATGATTGTGAACGTGCTCGCTTTGAACTGCAGGCAGTCTTTGGTATTCTCGCTTCTTTCTTGGTATTTTTCCCTCCCTGCGTGTGTTATTTGTTTTTGCTTCTTTCTTAGTTTAAAGCGAACATCTTAAAGATTTCACATGAATAACTAAAATCTATAAATTTTTGATTTCACTTTGCCGATGCAGAGTGAGAGAGAGAAGAGGAAGGGAGGGAGGGAGAGTAGAGATTTGGTACTAAGTAAAGATATTATATTTCGCCAAGCAAAACTGCCAATAAGTTGCGAGGGTGGCGGCGGTGGCAGAGGCGTGGCAACTCGAAACTTCTACGGCCCCCATATACCATGTACTTGTATCTCTCTATCTACGTACGCTACACTCTGTAAGCCATCGCCGAAACACAACAACAACGGGAAGAAGAACACGGTAAGCGGAAAAGTAAAGCTCAGAAATTCGAAAAGTCAGGCAAACAACAAAGGCAGACAATAGAGGGGGAAAGACAGAGAGAGGGAAAGAGACAAAGAATAGGAAAGACAAAGCTAGCAATAGAGAGAGATTGCGAGAGGCAGAGAGGAACAGCCAGTTAGTTCAGAGAGTGCGGAAAATTTCATAAAACTTCAATGAAAAGTTGTGTATTTTTTTGTTTTCCGATTTTCTGCGAGAGAAAGAGACAGAGAAAGACAGAGAGGGAGAGATAGAGAGAGCGTAAAACTTGCCAAAAAATTCTTATTTAAACTACGCTTAAATTGCAATAAGTCGACAGCAGAAGAACGTGGGAGCGAGACAGAGACAGAAAGAGAGAGAGGAATAGAAAGCGGGTTAGCAGCGCTGCAGGGCTATAGTATAGGGTTGCCAGAGTTCTGGCATAATAAAACAAAAGTCAGCAAAAGTTGAAAAAAGTGTACAATGCAAAAAAGAAAACCAAAATGTTGCTATATTGAATAAAGTTGTAAACAGGTGGGAAAACGAATCGAATGGGAAATACCCTGGAAGAAACTTAACTAAACGTTAAATAAGAAACAATTGATCTTGCATTAAAGCAGAATAGCATAAAAATATCTTAAAATATGCACTTTAAATCAGTTAATCTTAAAATGGTCTTAAATGGAATGTAGAAAATATTAAAGAATGTTAAAGGTATTTATAAATATCTTTTAATAACTGAAAGTATTTATCTTATTGAAATATTTTAAGTTATACTCGTAGATATCTTTACAATCATTGTGCATCAACTTGAATATTTAATAAATTTCTTGAATGTTGAATTAAAGTTCAATAGATATAGAAAATTCTACAATTAATTTTAGACCTATTAAATGAAACCTATATGAAAACAAACGTTCCCTATCTTACTTGGAAAAGACAGATACCATAGAAGGTGTTCTTGGTGCAGATAAGTCTAATTTTAAAATAAAGAAAATTAAGATGTTGAATTAAAGTTGCTTGATTTAGTAAAGAATTCTATTAGTTAAGAGATCGAGAGATATAGAAATTTATATTTTTCTTCTTTTAGACCTATTAAATTAACCTATATCAAGTCAAACCTAACCTATCTAGACAGTCTTTAAGTTATATATCATATGCCATTAAGGTAATAATCATTATCGGAAAGAACAGATACCATAGAAGGTGTTCTAGATGCAGGTAATCCTCCTCAATGGGATGAACTCAGTTTAAGTTTGAAAAAAAAGAAAAGTAAAGCTGAAAAAATTTCGCAAACCGAATTTGAGGCAACATCAACGAAACGAAGAAAAACAACAGTAATAACAATCAGAACAAGAAAGCCAGGGAGAAAGGGAGAAGGAGAGAGAAAGAGAGATGAAAAAGCCGAGGCTGAACTCGAAATTGACTTACGAAAATCCATTTGTTCTGTGTTGCCATTCAATTGTCCATGCTCCACTTCCGCCACCGTCGCCATCGCCCGCGGACTCCACTCGGCCAGTGGCGTAGCCGGCAGGGATGTGTTGGTGGGCGACGTTGCCGTCGTCGATGCAGGCGTCCGCACCCGCTGCTGCCGCTGGCTGACGAAGCGGCTGAATATGCCACCGCTGGACTTGCTGCTGCTGCTGTTGCGTCGTCGCTCCTGCAGGCTGCTAACGGACGCGCTGCCAATGGAGGCGGCAAGGGGCAGCAGGTTGCTGCTGCGTCGTGCCACTTCTACTGTTCCTCCTCCTCCCCCTCTGGCTGACAACTTCTCCAGGGCATGGCCGTGGGCGAGGGCAGTGTTGCCGGTGCTGCCGGCTCGATTCTGGCCTTGTGTATTGCCCATTGCGCTGCAGTTGTGGGCGTGGCAAATGCTGCTGCCGGTCAACAGTTGAGTTACACTGGCTTGCCTTGTTTGCCTCCTCGTTCGCTCCTTTGCCTCCTCCGGCTGCTGCAAAAGAAGTTTACGAAAAATCAATTAAAAAAGTTTTCAATCAGTCGCATTGTTTGGGTTGATTTTCTCTGCGTTTCTTTTTCTTTTTTTTATGCTCAGTGTGCGGCGAAAACTTTTGCCAAAATGTTGCAAAAATATGAAATGAATTAGTTGCACAGGTTGCAAGAGGGTGCGGCAGGGCGAGAGGGGGTTTCTTGCGGGGTTGACAAAAGTTGCCACAGTTGTTTGATTTCTAAAGGACTCGATGGGTTTGGTGGGGCGGTGGGTGGTGGGGAAACGGCATAGGGTGGGTGGGTCAGTCTGTTGTTGAGGTTATGTCGCTGCAGGCTGCCGTTGCTGTGGCAACTTGCAACGAGCTGCAAATTGAACTTTTACTTTTACGACTTGGCCACAACATTTCAATAATGAACATTAAATACGAGAAGCAAGGAGGGAGGAATACCAGAGACAGAGACATAGAGGTGGAGAGGGGAGAGAGAGAGACATTTGCAAATTGAGAGAAATGCAACAAAGGATAAATTTAAATTCATTTGCTGTGCAGTTCTCTCTCTCTCTCTCTTCTTGCCACATTCATACATACATACTTCACTTTAGCAATTTAACATGTGAATATTGATATAAATACAAATATATGTACAAATAAAATATTTGTACCTGTAGTACATATCAAATATGTAGGATATACGATATTTACTTCTTTATTTCCTAACCAAATTGTATAATTAATTTATCTGTTTTACTTTAAATCATTTGCATATTTGGATTTATCAAATTGAGTTGACGCAGTTGAGGGTGAAGAGCACAAAAAGAGAACTTAAAAAAAATGTTGATAAGGTTTGTGAAACGCGACTTTGATATACAATATTGTGAAGAATATTTTATGGTGTAAAATCTATTAATGTTTCCTATGAATGCAACACATTTTGTTTATGTGAACTTTACATATCAATTTTGTAATTTAATTTACAATAAAGCAAATCGATTAAAGGTTAATAAATCTGAATTAAATTTCGCCATTGTTTACTACAATTACTAGTAGTTTGTAGTTTTAAAGTTAATGAAATGAAATATTTATAAATGTTCCATTTATTTAAACAAAACGTTTATAATGTTAAATCTTGTATAAATAATTTGATTATGAATGTAAAGGTTTTTTGTTCTTGTTTAAGTTGCGGCTGTGTTTCACTCTATACGAATATAAATATTAATCATCATGATATATTTATCGTCTGCTTATCAATCAACTGTTCAATGAACTGCCAAGGGCAGTACACATCCAGTGGCACCCTGTAAAGTTTATATATTGTTGAAGTAGTTTCCCTTTCAGCTTATTGCTAATTGATAACTTCGCTGGAGTTTATCAGTTTCAAGTTCAACTTATCGCAGCTTATCGATAAGCATAGAATTTTCAAAAAGTAGTCGAGTGGTGAATACCCTGTCTTATTTCTATAATGAACTAAGAAAAACCCTCGTATTAAATTAAAAATGCAGACTTTAAAGAGTGGGAAAGCACCAGTTTTACAGGGTATATGTTAACAATTACTTGTAACTGCTTTAAATGCTTACAGTGTACAATTATCATCCTCTATAGGGTATACGTGATTGACATTAGTGCATATACCCCAACTCCACATTGTTTATAATTAAAAATTCAGCATAAAATTTTGCCAATTAAATTCAACGCTTTAATTGGATCACATTTTGTAGGCTCTACAATCGCTCTCTCTCTTTCCCTCTTTCTGTCTCTCTTGGCTGCTCTCTGATGGCGCTCACGGCGCCTACATAAATCACAATAAAAACAAATTAGCAACAATTTCTTCTTCTGTTTTTTATCGGGTCTGCGCGTTGTTTTTATTATGCAGCACCCAAAACGGCGGCTAATTGAAATACCTGGAAAGGAGCGGGGGCTGGACAGGTGTGTGGGTGCTGGGTCGGGTCAGGGTGCGGTGGAGGGGTGTGTGCTTAAAAATTGTTCGGCTCAAATTAATTTGTAGCAATAAATTTATTGTTGTTGTTGTTGCTGGTTGTCCTGGACACGAAACGAGGCGTCGCCCCACGTGACTCACGCTCTTGCTCGCCTCGTGTCGTGCGCTGCATAATGAGAGGAATATTTTTGCTACCGTTATTTGCTGTGCACAAATCAGTTTTCAATTATGATAGGGGTGGGGGCCACAGGGCGGGGGGCAAGGGTGCGACTAAATAATGACGCACACACTTCAGCTTAATTGTGTCAAAAGCGCAATTTTCTGCAATTTCGTGAAATGAAAGCGAAAGCGAAGGCGAAAGAGCGCACAAGGCTCACACACACGCACACACACACAGACACAGGCACACAGGCACACTCTCACTTTGTAACCGACCTGAGTCGCACTTCCTGTGCAATTTACACAAATCTGTTTCTTCTCCTTGTTTCCTTCCTTTCCTTTTGTTTGCTTGTGCTGTTTCGCTTTGTGCTAATGCGGCAAGTTCGTGACAGCCTCAATTTCCGCTCTCTCTTACTCACTCACTCACTCACTCAGGGCACGCTCTCTCACTCTGTCTCTCTCGCCTAAATGCATTGAACTTTGGCTTTGCGCTATCAACAAATAAACAAATTGCACGAAAATCACACGCGCATTGCACATTTAACTTAATTCGCGGCGATTTCCTATTGTTGCACACTCTTTCAATTGTTTAATAATTGTCGCCGCGGTAGCGTCGACATCAGCTGCAGCTGCAACTGGGCGCAAGTGTCAAATGCATCGTGCACAACAACGTAAACAACAACACGACAACGACGACGACGCCGACGTCAACCGAAGCTGAGCTTTCGCCGCGCTCGGTCAGCTGTTCTCTCTCTGCTGCTGTCCTAGGACAACACTAGTTACGTCGCGAAGCGAGCGGCGAATTCGGTGTTGCGGTGAGTGGAAAAATCGATGGCACACTGACAGCCAAGCAAGGCGAGAGTGTGTTCGCAAGCTCACAGCACGGCGAGAGAGCGGGCGAGTGAAAGAGAGAGACAGAGTGGGAGAGCGCCTTGCTAGGCGATAACAGCTGTTGTTGTTGTTGCTTGCGGTATTGCGCTTCATTGGGCAATTAAGGCAGATCAAGTGTGTGTGATTTTTATTTTTGAATGAATAGGATATGTTTAATGAGTGAAATTTATTTTCAAATAATAATGAATTAACTAATTCATATAAATGTTTAAATATGGAAATTCTTGTTTAAAATAATAATAAATTAAATAAATAGATATAAATGTTATAAGAGCGAAGTAATTTGTAAATAATAATGAATTAAGTCATTCAAACAAAAATAAATGAATGTTAAATGAATTAAATTTTTTGAAAATCACTTTCAGTTATGTAAAAAATATATATAGTAAATATAAATAAAATTGAAATAAATATTAATAAATATTTATAAACAGGTGTGCATATATTTCTTTTCTACAGCTCTATGCCCACCTCAAACTGTAGCGCACTTAGCAGTTCATGCAGCCGCCTCGTTTGACTCATTAGCATTGCGAGCTTTGTGGGGTTAAGCGCGGTTCGCGGCGAATGACTCATTTGCCGGTCGCAAACACGCACATAAAACAATTGCAATCGCCTTTTTCGTCTCTTTTTACGACGCCTCTCCTCAAACCTTCGCACTGATAACTCGGGGGATCTCGAGGGACTACTGAGCACATTACTTATAAGGCCCCTCGATTGATAGGGCGCGCTGCAGCCGCAAAAAAAGAAGGAAAAAGCGGAAAAAGGCATTTCAAATGCAAATAGACTCTCTGCGATAGGCGATATAAAAAAATTTAATTTCATTTACTCATTGCTTAAGTGGCGATAAAATGTTTAGCACATTGCGAGTTCGCTCTTGCCTCTCTCTCTCTCTACCAGTGCTGCTCACACTCTCTCTCTCTCTTTCAGTCACTCTCAGACGTTCACAGTGGTCAGCTTTATTGGGACTTTTTTATTATGTTTGTGCAATTGATAAAAACATCGTGAGAGAGAGATGAAGAGAGAGGAAAGAGGAGAAAGAGAGAGAGATGGAAAGAGAGGGAAAAAGAGTGAATGTTATCGAACTTGGAATACGATTTCCGTAAAAAGGGAAACACCACAGAGTGTAGTGTACACAACTGGGTAAAGTACATTGTAAGGAGATGTCAGAGTGAGTTTAGGTAGACCATGTAGGGAATTATCGAAGGAAATTTAATTCTTTCATATATGGAAAACAAGCAAAGAGACTTTTCCTTAGACCTTTCTCTTAGTGAGATATCCTACTACGAAAACAGAAACAGATTAAATTGAATAATGTAGGGTATTTTCAACGAAAGGTGCCTTTAAGTTAAGATACATATATTGTAACAAGCAAGAGACTTTTTGAAATACTCTTCTTAACATTAAGATAAGCTTAAAAACCAAGGCTTCAATTTCATAAAGTAGGGTTTTCACATATGAAAGGGAATACCCCGAATGAGTAAGATTATAAGCGACTTGTTATGAGACAGTCATTACAATAAGATAATAAAGGAGACTTTTGACTTAATAAAATATGGTATATCAACAAAAGGGAGAATACTCAAAGGGACATCCAAATTGACTTGTTAATCATATGTATGTATGTATAAAACCAAGTAATGAATTTAAAGAACTTAAGAGACTCGTTTCTATGCCCTTCTGCAAAGAATGATGAGCTACAATTAAAGACACAAGCATAGTTCTTGCATAATGCGGAGTTAGTTGAGTATTTGCAGAGAACTTCCCAGATACAATTTCTTTAAACATACATAACATATTTGTTTAACCTTTAGTACAATGTTTATAGGGTATATAGCTAGTCTAGCTGAAACAGTTGTTCTTCAATTTGCGTTAATTTTGTTGTTCGTTCCCACATTATTTGCGCTGTTTATTTGCGGGTCACGAGTGAGTGTCAATTGAATGTGAACGTGAATGTGTTGTTGTTGCTGTTGTCGCTTTCTCTTTGCCGCTTAAGTTGTTGTTGTTGCTGTTGTTGTTGGCATTCGTGCTAGCCCGTTGATAAGGCCTTTTATAGCTGCGCCGTCAACGCAGTTGATAAGACGTCCAACTTGAAGGTTTATGTTGGCTTTTTTTTTGGGCAGGTTAATTTGCCGCAAATGTTGCGGGTGTGTGTTGCACGCCGCACATAGCGTTGTTGCATGCAAAGTGATTGTCACAAGGCATGTAGCGGCGGCATGTGGCACGCGGCAAGTGCTTCTTAATTAGCCAGAGATTTTGGCTGCTTAATTTGGCTAATGCAAAATGCATGCAAGGACCACAAATTAATTAATTAATTTAAGGGAACAGGTAGAGGGAAGGGAAGAAGGTGAGAAGGGGGAGAAGAGAGGGCAGCATTCTGACACATTGTTTGACAAATTGCAAGACGCGTGGCTGAGACGATAAACTGCCAGCCAAGTTAACAAAATCATCAAAGCCAAACTTACAGCGCAAAGTTTAATGCCGACGGGCAACGAAAGCTGCTAAGCCAAGGCACAATACACACACACACACACACACTCATACAACGTATACACTGAAACATAACACACGCAGCAGCAGCGCACAGGTGCAACATCAGCATCTAAAACTAACTTGTGGCAAAGTTGACTGCAAGATACTCTGTACAAGAACGTTCAGAGAGAATTTACTGGCTATTGATAGAGTAAAGAGTTTTAAGTTGAACCTTTAATTAAAATACTTTATCTCTCGAGTTGTTAGAGTCTCTAAAAACTCACATATCAAGTTGACTGTCTCTAGATAGTGAATACATATTTAAACATAAATATAGTATGTATATTATTAATCCATGTGCTGTTTTTAACCTTCCCTTATATATTTTAAAACCCTTTTACATACCCTTTTCTTTCAATTAACAGGGTATACCAAACAATGTTGCACACACGCCGTTTGTGCAGCAGCAAGTTGTGTGCGCGTCCTGCGGGCTCAGAGCAGGACTTTAGCTGCTGCTGCTGCTGCTCTTGTTGTTGATGACAACGCGAAAATGTCGCAATTGACTACGCCACGCGGCGTATGAGCAACGAGGCGCTGCATAGCAACAACAACAACAAGAACAACGGTGGCAACAACACGAGGCACAACAGCAGGAGAAACGGCAAACAGCTGCTTCGCTTCAGGGTGAATTCGTCCTCTCAACTCCACCACCCCCCTACTCAATGCATCCCTTTCACATCCTTTGGCGTGCTTGGGTTATACAATGACAAAGTCAGTTATGGTCAATAAAATGCAATGTGCAAAGCGACAATGACGACAAAAACAGCAACAGCAGCAACAACAACAGCAACAAGAGCAACACTAACAACAACTACGACTTGAACAACTGTTGCCAGCGCCTCCGCGAGCGAGGCAGCTAACAGATGTCGCTTGTGTTGCCCCACGGCCAATGAGTCAATCTGGAGATGACAGCAGCATCTTCGATTGAGCGTGACTATTGCACAAACTATCGCTGGTGATCAAAATTTGCCAGGCAGCTAGGAACGGAACTATCGCTAAAGGCATAAAGCAGATGCAACAAAGAGAAGATTTAGGTAAAACGGAGGAATCTTGACAAAAACTGCAGCAACTGCAATCGAGGAAAGGAAGTTACCTGACTCAAGTATGTCTTAAGATAAACCATCGCTTAGGTGTGTTCAATTGAAGCAGCTTGAGTGAATCTATCGCTTAAGAAGCTCGAAAGACTATAGGGGCAAACTATCGCTAAGTTAAAGTTGTTCGAGAGATATAAAGAAAAGGCAGGTAAACTATCGCTTAAGGAAATGTTTAGAATTGTTTACTATATATAGAATTGTATATTATATATATATTGATGGTAGTAATCTTTCTATTTGTACTTAATTTATAATTATTTAAACGATATTTGTGCACAGAATCTATAATAATATTATATATCGACAAAACGATCTGCGTTTGATGCTCTTTCTTTGAATTGAATATTGAATTGAAGATTTAAGAATTTAAAGTAATTTTCTGCCCTGTCACGCTGCCATCGCCAACGACTGTCAGTATCGTTTTATCGGCGTATTGGGCGTTATGGGCGTGGCAAATGACTGACTATCCACGCAGTTAATATCGTTAAAACAAACAACGGGCCAGTTGAAGCGAGCTCAACGCTAGCTCCATTGAGACTCTGCCAGCGACAACTGACAACGGTCGTGCAGGGCCAAAGCTTAGGAATGACGTTTAAAGTGGGCGTGGCTGCTCCCTAACAAAGTTGCACTCTGGTGACAGCGTCGAGTGCAACGCGAAAAAAATGACAAAACTTCTGCGATTTGACGAAGTTTGTATATGCTTTCTAGGGAGAAGTTGAAATGATCTGGGGAATTGAAGATAAAACAGAAATATGCAGCTGAATACTGCTATAATGGACTGATAAGGATTGGAAGTATAACTGACACATTAAACTGACTGATATAGATCGGATGGACACTAGATTAAATAGCCAGACGGACTGCAGAGCTCTTGCATACAGAGGTGTGTGCAAAGCTTTAAAAGAACAAAGATTTTTTATCAGATCTTTTTTGAGGAATTATAGATATTGTAATGCATAAATAATGAACACTTTCCAACACATTAGTGAACTAAAAGTTTTCTTCAAAATGAACAAAAAAATGATAAAACTGTCTTAAGTCGTTTTAGATGTGTTTAGAGGTTATACATACTATGTAGAATGCTAAAATATGTTTAAAATATTTATCATATTATAATCGTCCTATATCTGTCCATAGAGCCGCATTACTCGCTCGACAGCCGCCTGTCGCGTATTCCAGGATCGCCGTAACCGAAGTGCAACATTTGTGTTTGCCCCGTGGCTCTCGACACGCAAAAGTCAAAAAAACAGAAAACCGAAAACCCAAAAACCCAAAAAGGGCTAAAACGTGAGAAGAGCAGGCAGAAGAGGATATTGCAGGAATGCGGGGAGAGAGTGGAAGAGGGGAAAAAGAGAAGCTCGTGCTCGATGTGGCGCAATTTGAAATTGTTTTAAAATTATGGCTGTGGTTGGTTTCGCGCGGCATTGTCATGCCACATGTTAGCCCCAATATGCCAGCAGCAGAGACGAAGGGCAACTAAAGGGATAGAGAGGGGAGGGGGGATATCAGGAGAGGGGCAAACAGCAAATTATCTGGTCACATGCATTGTGTGAGTGAAATTTGAATACATGTTGTAAAAATGTTTTTGCCAAAACATTTTCCGTTGAAACTCAAGAAATTCAAGGGAAAATTAATTAATACGCGAAATGGAAAACTATTGCAAAAAATTAAAGTGGAAAAACGGTAAAAAACTGTGAAAATTCCAAATGAAAAATTTGAAGTGCATTTCGAGGAGGGGCACGCACGAGGTATGTATTTGCCACATGCACCTGGCCTGACCAGGCTGCAGGACACACACACACACCTGATACATGAGGGGAAGAGATGCAATCAAGAGGTGGGAGGAAGAGGGTAGGTAGGTAGAGAGTGCAACCGGAGGTGCCGCCGCTGGCAGCGCTGCAACTTTGCTTTGGCGGTTTGGGCCAAATTAGATTCGGCGGTTTTATTCGCGTAGCGTTGCCGTTCACCAATCGCCATAGATCTTGAATCGGCCGATGGAATAGGGGAGAAGAAGCCAGGGTAGGTGGGGAAAATCTGGGGGAGCATGCAGAGTGGCAGGTGATGCTGACGTGCATCAATTAGAGCTGTCTATGGCCAAAATAGAGAAGATACATAGTGCAGGTTGCAGGATGACAAAACCAGAGAAGAGAAGAAGCGAAAGAGGGGAAGATTAAAAGGAAAAGTGTAGATAGAAATCGACAATGAATACATGCAAAGTACATTACATCTTTAAATTGTTCTTTATTCCATTCAATTTACATAGACTATTTACTAAACTGGTTTAATTCTATTTATTCTTTTCAATATTTTCCCTTACCTTCCTTTACCTTCCTATCAAATTTGAATACTTTAAATAACTCAAAAATTGAATGACCCAATTTTGTATCTTCTAATCTTTAATCCTGCAAGTCTTTAATCTTCAGTTATTTTATCTTGTTATACTCTTGCACAATTAAAGGCTTTTATTCAGCACTTTCAGCTTTCACTTGATTAAACTTGCTCTACTTTTCCCTACCGAACCGAGCTACATTTTCCTAGATTTTACTATACATTTTTGGGCTATTCTCGTTGCTTTTGCTTATTTTATCTTGTTTGAGCAACATTTTGCGACAGCCTCCAGTTGCACAACAACAACTACAATAACGGCAACAGGAGCAATGGCTAAACAACAAAAGCTAAACACAATCAAAAAGTACCACAAAAATAATATAAAAAGCCACAACTGGAGAGTATTTTGCAAGAGCAACGAATGCGAAATACGCTACACAAAATGTTTGGAGATATTTGCAGAATAATTCCTATTTAATGCAGTAAATATGCTGACCTTTAAATATTCAAATAAAATATTTAAAAATCATGAGAATTTGTCCAACACCTTCTTAGAGTTATGCAAGAAGTATTCTCATTTAATGTTTTCCCTTTTAACCAAAATAATATATTTTTACTACATATGTCCCACTCTTGTTACATACTGCACATTATTTTCGGGCCACCCTAACCGTATAGGGTGCTTTGGCAGGCAAACAAATCGCATGGCACTCGTATCTGTCACATATATTTTAAAATATGCGGGCGGACATTTTGGCTACCTGTTCCAATGCTGCCTGCCCGCGAGCCATTGACATTGCAGACTACCCTCTCTTCAATCTCCTTTTGCTCCTCCTCTTTCCCCTTATCATCCTCCTTTTCGTCTTCCTCCCCTCCTTCCCACTACTCCTCCAACGCTCGGTGGCAGTCGAAAACCAAAATGTTGTCGTTATGGACTTGGTCCAAGCTGCTCCTCTGGCAGCTTCCCATCTCATTCCTCTTCTTCCTCTTCCCCCCCTCTCTCACTGTATGTCGCTTCTCCCTCCTGCACTACCTTCTGTTGCTGTTACGCGCCATGAAATTGATTTATTTCTGTTTTGCGTCAAATGCAGAGCACAAAATTCCAAAAAAAAAAACAAAAAAAAAACTGAAAACTTTTCATTCCTCCGACTCTTGGTTTAGAAGCTGTTTGGGCCTGGCCCGCGGCTAGTTGACTACCAAGTTCGTGTTGTTGCTGTTGTTGTTATTGCTGGCAATTCGTAAGCCTAATCCTAATGCTCTCTAATTACATTGCCCGTGCACAAGGACTTGACTAGGGGCAGGAGGACTGGCGGCTCAGGTTGAGGCTCGTACTTCTGCTGCTGCTGCTGCCACAAGGCCCTCGCACTAGGACCCCCACTGTCCCCCTGGCTAACCACTAGTCTTGCTGCCTACTTTGAGGCTGCTTATCAACGATTTTTATGCCAACTTGAATTGCCAGCATTGCCTCGCCTGCGCCTAAGCCAGAGACGACACACACACACGCCTAATTATTGCCCTCAGGAGCAGTTAGAGTGGGAGAGAGTAAGACGTCGAGTAGAGTCAAGAGATCGTTGAACTCTCCTGGTGGTAAGATGACATTGTTAATGCTCTTGTTCAACGTTTTGCAATTTGATGTGGCAAAGAAAGCTTAAGCTGCCTTTTACGAAGAATTTGCGACACTTTTAGAGGGATTTCCCTTCGGCTGGCATTTTGGGGAAACAAATTGGAATATAATATAAAAGAAGTGTGGCAATCTGACAATTACTGTTCATGTATAACATGAGGTGAAGTTATCGATATGTCATCGATATGCATAGTCGGTAGTTCTTTTAAACTGTCGATAGATTATTGGCAAATGTTTCCAACCCAGGCTGAAACTTTTTTAAGTAATCGATATGTTAACGAAATGTTGTGTTTTGAATCGATAATCGATAGTTCTTTTTAATTATACATTATTTAGTTAATTAATCTGAAGTATTGTTAATACACATTGAAAACTGCTGTCGATAAACATTGATAGTTACCTAAACAAAATGATGGTATACCCAAAAATCATTTTAGGGATTCATTGCAAATTTCTTTGGGAAATATAAAAGAACAACTGAACTATGCATAAAAAAGTCTTGGTAAAGGTTTCGTCAATTACTTATATAATAATCAATTATTAATTAACTTAATAAATTATTAAATTATGAATTTCTTAATTATATAAAAACGTAAAACTAAAGTAGAAACATTGAAATAGATACTTAAATTCCTTGACATCACCCAATGAGGGTAACAAAGAGTACTTACTGGGAGATGGAGAAAGAAGAGAGATGGAAGGAGGAAGGAAGGTGAAGAGAGAAAGGCAGGAGGAAGTAGGCGCCAACAGACGACACACGCTTAACAGGCATTTATATTTATTTCTATCCACATACTATACATATATATATTATCTTTTATATATGTATAGCAATTTTTTGTCGTTTTGCAAGCAGCGTAAATTTATGATGGGTACTACAAATAGTCCCCTCGTTCTGTACCCACACTTCCTCTGTGCCGCCTCTGGCACGAGCGAAGGCAAAGCCAGCGCGTAAACAGCCAGCAAAATGGCGAGCAATAAAAATAATTGCGAATTTCGAAATTTAAGTGTAGGCGTGTGTGTGTGTGGGAGAGAGACTGAGTGTGCTACGTTTAAAGTACGTAAGCGAACAGACAACCTGGCCACGCCTCCATTTACTCACTCCCCCACAACCCCCTCCCCATCAGCCACTGCACAAACAATGGCCAACGAGGCGAATGCTCAACGTGCTGTAAAATCAGCGCGTCGCGGTTTTTTTTTGCTTTCTTTCCATCGTTGTTGTTGTTCGCCATTTTTTTCGCCAGTTGTGCAGCTGTATGTGTATGTGTGTGTGGATATGTCTGCGTGTGGTTTACAATCTGTTTCGCAACTCACGTAAAATATAAGGTAATTTGTGGAAATTTGATGTTTATCGTAAATTGTTTTTTATTTGCGCAATGTCACCATTTGCGGTTTGCCAGCACACACAATCACACACCCGCTCACACCCGCACACACACACACACATGCAGACGCCAAGTGTAGGCATTTATAGCTGCCAGAGTTGCCAGGCATTCATAAAAAACAGACACATTTTTTCCCTTCCACAACATTTTTCAATTTACCTGCACAGCGGCCGCAGCGTCGCATCTTCTTCTACTTCTCTTGGTTTTTGTTGCAGTAGTTGATATTCCTGTTGTTGATGTTGTTGTTCTTGTTGTTATTATTTCTCTTATTGTTGTTTTTGATGTTGTTCTTTTAACTGTAGGGATCTTCTCTTTGGGCATACAGATACGCAGATAGCGGAACAAGAGACAAGCCAAGATCATTACCCAAATGATGAGCATTTCGTGGATGAAGCTGAGCTTTTGATTCGTCATTTTTACTGTGGGGGGTTTATTTTATCACTATCTCTTACTCGACTCGTCTCTTGCTCACTATCTCTCTCTGGTTCTACAGATCGAGTGCTATTGGCACATATACTTAACATATGAAAATATTTGTTTTGATTTTGAAAAACTGTATAATTTCCCCGACTACTGAGCTCCAGTAGTGCATCCATTTAAAAATATAGTCAAAAGTTGTCAATATTTAAATTATCATGTGAAAGATAGAGTAATGCTATATGGAGAAAATTTTGATAAGGACGGAGAAAGTTGAGTTGAGATTTGTTTGTGTCATATGAGACAATAAAAGCATTTCCAGCTGAAAAAGAATATGTATATAATAATTAATATATATAATAATAATAATAAATAGATTTCTGAAAAAATTAAGAATTATTAAAGGAAAGTCTTTGCATATTTATTATTTTGGTTTTACACTCGGTTTATTCATATCGTTATCATATCCATATAATATCGTAAGTTTACAGTTAAAATGTAGTTTGTAGTAAAATGTTTGGAGCGCCTTGCGACCAACATCTACAACATCTATCGTATATAATTATGTATATTTAGTATATGATTATATGTATTTTTATATCATGCGTATGTTTATCGGGCAATCGAAGCCGTTTCTAATAGTTTACAGAGAAATAGACAGAAAGAGAGAGAAAAATTTAAAATAACTGACGACTCAAAGTGGACATTTAATTGTATCATATCATAATCGTATATCGTATATATCTTATCGAACTAGTTACACTGCACTGGCTGTTGGACAATATGTTTTGTTTTTATGTGAATTTGCATTTATCTAGAGAAACTAAGACTGAGATTCGGCTATCTGGAAAGAAGAAATCGCAAGTGGACTGAAGAGGAACTTCAACTGAAGATGAGAAATTTGTGAAAATCAAATTAAGATTCAGAATATAAATACTTGCAAATCTATAGAAAGGACTTGAAAGATAATGAAAAGAATATGGTTTACGCATTTTGCTCTCTTCTACTTTTTGCATTTAATGTATGTAATATTTCTTTGGTATTCTCTATATATATGTTCATAATGGCGTGTATTTACATAATTCATTTAATTAATCAATTAGTTTTGCATATTCTACGATACATTTGGTTATTATTAATATTAATTATCGCCGTATTTACATGAAATGCACTTATAGATGCGTTATAAATTTCCAATGGGAGTTTTCAATTTTTTTTTGCTTCGTAATTTGATTTGCTTAATTTTCTATACGTATTTTGCATATTTATCGTATTCAATTGGTATTAATTTTATGAGCTTACCTGTGTAATGTCAATACCCTGTACTTAGAGTTAGTTAAATCATTTGGTATACCTTTTAAAAAATCGTAAGTTTTTTGCATTCACTAAACATAGTTCAAAATGGTACAGGGTATCTCTCGACTTAAATAATTTCTCATTTGTAGTTCTCTATTTCATTTTAAGCTTCTTTATTCTAAGTTTTACATCAAAATAAATGCCTTAGGTATGTCTATCTCTGTCTCTGGTGGAGTTTTAATCTGTTTTCTGCTTCAATATTCCAGATATAAATGCGGCACAATATTCAGTTAGTTTTCATTTCACTTTACATTAATATTGAATTCTTTTCTATTTTAGCAGACATTCAGAAAAAGTGCGAGAGAGAGGGTGAGAGAGGGAGAGAGATAGCAAGCATAGCTGAACGGAACCAATTTTTCTACAATTTTACAACCTCTTTTGTTGGCATGAAAACGAAATGAAAAGTGTTTATTTTCTCTTGTTTCTCTGGCCTTCTGCCCGAATAAACTGAAATATATTTTGTAAAATGTTGTTGGACTAGTATGTATTTTGGGTGTAGTGAATGTGCAAGAGATTAGATGGCATTGAGGTGGGAATTACGGCAGGAGTAGTATGTGAAGAGGGCTTTTATTTTTATCGATAGCACCGTATACTACGAGTATTACTAATTGGTTGGGGCAAAAGGGAAATCTGCTTTAAAAGCGGCTCATTTTATTTTAGCTTGAATATCGTAGGGAAACCCAAAATATGTTGGTTGTAAATACAACACATAGATACCAAGGATATTTGCATATTTAATTGTTCAGATTTTCTTTTTGCTTCAAACAATTATCTTAGACATAAAATCGAATTGAAAAATGCATTTTATTTGGCTGCATAAATCAGTGAGCAGAGCACATAAAAAACTAGTTTGACCTTCGGCCCAGTTTAAGTTTCATGCGAGTTCGATTTCGATTTGAAGCTAACTCATAAATAAAGCAAGATTGCATATTTCATGTGGACAGTTTTATTAATTAAGCAGAGCTCGGTGAAAATGTCACGCAAAATAACACATTGCCCCGAGTTGAGAATAAATCTCGAAATATATAGATAAATTCCACTTTCTATCTCTCATTCTCTCTCGATTATATTAAAAGGAATTTAACGGAATTCAACGCGTTTCGTCGTCGTTTATTTGCTTGAATTTATGCATTCGGTTATCTCTTGGTTATCCGACAAATTTCATAATTGTTCGTATTGTTCTATTGCTGTTTTTGCGGTTGAAATTGCTGTTGCTTGTTGTTGTTGTTCCGACTGCACTTAGTTTCGGGAATAAAAGCTTAAAATTTAAATTGTATTTTTCCTGTTGTGATTTTAATTTTCATATGCGGTCTGTTTGCGTTTAGCACAAAATCTAGTTTATTTCCCACTTGTGTTTTTCTTCATCTTTAAAAGAGACAAGAGAGCCAAACAAATAAATTTTTAAAGTTACTTGCTTTGTGTTAAATTTAAACAATCCCGCCTTGTTGCAATTTGAAGAATTTTAGGGGTAGAAAATAAATTGAATTTCGCACTTTACTTTTGCTGGGCATAGTCAAAATTAATTTACAACATTTGCACAATCTAATTTGCGCTGCCCAATTGTAATTTGTAATTACAATTTTGGTGATTATAAACGACGACAATGCAACAATTGAAATTAGCTGCGCAATTAGTTGTTCATCTTGTTCGGTCATTGTTCCTTGCCATAATAAAAACCAGCCTACCCTGCGTGTACCCCTTACCCTACCACATTGACTCACTATGATCCACCACTTTTCAATTTAGAGCCACAAAAACAAAGCTTAATGAGCGGCCTTTGCCACTGCGATAATTCGATACTTTTATACACTAACAAATGCATATATTATGAGTGTTTCAATCAGTTGTGAATCCATTTGAATAATTTAATAAATTATCCACCATTTTATGGATCGTTGTGTTCTCAAAAACAAGAAAATAAAAAAAATATTATATTAGAAAAACATTCATATTAAGCTCCAATTACTCTCGTAGCTATATGAAGAAATTTCACAAATGTCGTTTTGCTCAGAGAAGTTTACATCTCGCTTTCGACTCATCAAGAGTATAAAAGCTTCGGCTTATCATTTCATCTCTCACTTTCGAGTTGTCAATGCAATTAAAATGCCATTTCGTTGCAATCTCTGCGTGCGTTTGTATCTCTATGTGTTTGCGTGTGCGCGTCTGTGTGTGTGATTGTGTGGCTACAAAAACTGTTTATTTGATTTTGTGAAATTTTCCATATTGGCCGCACAATTTTTGTTTGGATTTTTGGGTAAACAGAACCTCAAAGGTGGCTTTTGTGTGTTTGGCTTTTGGTTTCACAACGCATTTTGGTTATAGAAATTTTCCGATACAGTTTTTCCTTTTTATCGCTGGATCGAAAACAAAATGCAACCAAAATGGCAGACCTCAATTTTGGTTACATTTGGCCACATTTTATAATTAATAATTGCATACAAATGAATGAAAAACGTGAATTCGGGAAAGTTTAAAAACATTGCAATCGTTCTTTCCATAAATCAATCAATAATGCGCTGAAAAGTGTGCAATGATTTTTCTATCGATGAATTTTCGTGCAGAAGAAAGACTTTAAAACTAATGGAACTGCTTAAACTGTCAATAACAACAAATTCTAGGGTATATTTTGAAGTTGTGCACACGTCTCTCTCCCTACATCTGGTTCTACTACTAAATACTGTGGATATAGCTCCCAAACTTCTCACTTCTTTGATTTAGTAACTAATGTGCTTGGTGTTTAATTATATATTAATATGGTATATTTTGAGTATTTTCTTGGTATATTTGTAGTAGCAGTTTATACACTGAATGCTTCTTACTTTCCTTTTTACTCTTTTGTTGTACTTAGTTCTACAAGTTATGCTAAAGATTTTCGTTTTGTGAATTTGGTTTTTGTTTTTGGTCGAAATTTGCATTATTCTCTACACGTATATTGAAAATTATGGCATGATTAAGTTTTTGGTTTTATTTTTTCATAAATAGAAGATACCTAAAAGTATGTAATATTTGGTATTTTGTTGCTGGCATTTTTAAATGCATTCACAATGAGTGGAGTGAATTGAATGCGCTCGTTCCGCTCATTTTACTCACTTAATGCTAATGTCAAAACGTGCTGTTAATTCCAAACGTTTCTCGCCATTGCTGTTGCTGTTGTTTTTGTTGTTGTTATGTCTCTTAACTGGCAATTAGTTTAATTTGCTAAATCCTGTATAATGTCCGCTGTAATGAGACAGATAAAAAGAGAGAAGCAAAGTGAGAGAGTGCGAGGAAGAAGGAGCGACAGTAAATCGATAATGTTTTTGAACAAGTTAAGCTTAGGAATAAATTTGAAATAATTAAAAACTTCATTAAAATATGTTTTAAATGCGTGCTCAACATTGTGTGGAGTATGCTCGACTAAGTGGAATACCCTGTATTTATAGTTACTCATGTTAATCCATCTTACTCTTTACCTATTTTATTATTAATTTATGTGTTTAATTTCTTTCGGATTTGCTGTTTACAGGGTATAATTATGCGTAGCACCACCAGCACTTTGGCCTATGCAAATGGGTCAGCTGTTTTTTAGCGCTTAGCCAAGCACGCGATATGAATAAATACTTATATAGTGCCATAACATATGTACGTATATATTTGTTATACGTTGAATTTGTATAAAAATATTTATTATTTGATGCATTTGAATACTTTGCCGCTCCAAATGCATTTGCATTCAATCAGCATATCAGCCATATGAATGCATTTGCTGCCGCACTCGATATACTACACATACATATATTCAATCTATATGCATGCATAGTACAGTAGTGTGGTAGTGTGTATAGACATCAGCCAAATCTATCTATCTATCTGTATTATGTGACAAAAGCAGCGCAACATAATCAACACCAGCACCAGCGACAGTTGTGGAATGCAAAGCTCAATTCAAATGCCAAAACACTCAAACACTCAAATACTCAGGCAGGTGAACGTTGTGGCTGCACTGAGCTCTGTGTGCGTGTGTTAGATTATCTGTCTGTATGTGTGTTTAAAAAGTCAACGTTAGGCAACTCTTGCGCGCAATTCGTGGGGAGTTCGGAAGTTTATGCGACGTGATTGAGTAAGTTTTTGCTGATATGAAAGTCATTGGTGGAATGTGTATTTGCTAATGTAAATATTATGAATACTTTCTTTATTATTTATTGTATTTTTAAAATATTTCAGTTGAATACAGAATACTCTCAATAATCCCTCTAAAAAAATCTTCTCTCTTCCTTAAAATCTCTCACGACTTATTTTCACGAATATCTGCGCATAAACTAAGTACAGACATAAATAGGATAGTCTTCTTTGTGTGTGTGTGTGTGACTGTGTGTATGTGTTTGTGCGTGTGCTGAATATGTCTCGCTGATTTCGCGAAACACTTTTGCACTTTGCACCCGCGTTGACAATTGCAACTTTTGCATAAATACATTTTCTGCATTTGCCACGCACACTTCACAATGCGCCAGCTCCGGCTCCAGGCTCGAGTTGCCTTCCTCCACCCCCTTTTGCCATTCACTGCTACCTCTTTCAATACCTCTCTCTCGCACTATCTGCACTGCAAGTCAAGTGGAAGTGCAAATCGTCGCCTGCGGTTGTGGCACCTTTCCCACTCCTCCCCCACCCGTGCACCGTCACTCACCACGTGCAATATAAAAATACTTTGGCATCATATTATGCGCCACGCATTGAAAATTTATCAACGCGGCGCGAAATTTGTTTGCCAAAATGCGTTTAGCTGCAGCTTTGGCTACGCGGATTGCCCTGTCCCATACAGGCACGACTACTGTCCGTCCTCGCCAACTTGCATTCAGAAAGTCTGTTCTCATTTTGGCCTAAATCGAATCGCTTCGTTTGGGAATGTTCCCGTTTTCGATGTGAATGGAAAGCGATTATCTTTTGTTTTTCGATTTTAAAGGATTTCAGGGGAATTCTTGCAATTATCTGAGGAATATCTGAATGATATTTGACACTTCATATATGTATGTACCTATTTTCACAGAAACGGAAACATTTTGCTGTGGAATTGAAAGCGATTTTCTTTGAAAGATAATGATGGAAAGGGTTTCTATTATCTAGAACGTATCTAGGGATATTTGAGATAGGCTAAGAATTTATATTTTTAAAATGTCCCTAAAATTAAAACAATTTTTTTTTAAGTTGCTTTCATTTCCAACATGAATTCAAAACAATTTACTTGAGTTGTTTGATTTAGTATCTACTTAGGTATATACATTTTCTATTTAACATGTATGCAGCCATATTTAAGATTATTTAAATGTGTTTATTTCGTTTCTATTTGTACATTAAGTTTAATTTGTATTTTACAAAGTATATACCCAAAATTCTCTGCAATTTACTTCCCAAAAGCAGCAACATTTTCTCGCTTATTGGACAGCCTCCAAATTCATTTATCAATTGCATTGCGTAATGCATTGACATTATTTTGGGTGCTGGGCGGGAGGTGTACAGAGGTCGGTAGGCCTGTGAGCTTTTCGCTTGAAAAACCCAATTAACAATTTCAATTTCTTCGCTCAAGCGCAGCGCAAACAATGCGAGAAACGCCAGAATTGCGCTCAAAGGACGAAGCGACAAGGCTCGTTTGAAATTTATGTGCGATAGCATCGCTGCTTGTTGTTGTTGCTGTTATGTTTCATTACCTAATAAACATTTTATGTGCGCTCCGAGTTGGTCAGTCAACACACATACACACACACACACACACACATACACTGGTGCACCGAGGGACCGCGGCAAATTGGTAAATTGTTTGAAAGATGCACACGTCCGTTGACCGTTCACAGTTCACAGCCAGCCGTAACAGTTACCCGTAACCGTTACCCGTTACTCGTGCCCGCACCCGTTTAGCCGTAACAGTTGGCCGTAACAGTTTGCCGCATCAGTTTTGGCCTCCGCTGCCGGATAGCAAAGCGCAGCTAGCTTCCGCCATAATTAACAAGCTCAGAACAGGCACCAATGCGACGCTGATGGGTTGCCTTTTTGAGGTTATATTGAGGTACTTTAGCTATTGGGTTAGGCATGGGGACTACGCGATTTGGGTGAACTGTCACAAGTACATGCTAAGTGGCATGAGAGAAATGTGCAGTAAGAGAAATAAAGAAGGGTTTGTATAGTTTGCTATACGGTCTATGCGAAATTAGGTTATGTGTAGGAATAGTGTTGTAAAGTTCACAAAAGCTAAAATTGTATGGTATACACAGATAAATAAGGAGTATGAAAATAATTTTATGAATTTAATTTTAAGGTATCTTTAATATATATAAACAAATTAAAACAAAGGAGGAACTCAGTAAGAAACTGATTTGTGACAGATTGAAGATTTATATAAAACCAGTGTTGGAAAATAAATAAATAAGTAAACTTGCAAACGCAAATTGAAATATAAAATTTCAGAATCTAAAACTTATACAGAAATTTTGGGTTATGTTTATAAGCAGAGTTTAAAAATGTAAAAAATATAGTTACATACTTATTATCATATTGAAGAGAACATGGCTAGGAATTAGTAAAGTGTAGTCCCTAAAATATATACAGTAATTTATTGCATGACTTGCACCACAGTTGCCACAGGGTAAACTCATTATAAATTCACGTTTTTTTTAACATTTATATAAACACACATCACAACTTTGACAATCTTTAATCTACTCAAATAATTCTAGTAAATTTACTCTCCTCAACAATTCCCCAAACTTCTTGCAAGCCAATTAGCATATTATATAATAATGAAGGGTATTTTGCACTATCTTTAATTGTTCGCATTCATTTTCAATTGACTGCGGTTGTCTTTGCTGTAGTTGTTGCATTTTTGGTTGTTGCTCTGCATGTTGTTGTTATCTTTTTTCGAAGTGTATTGTCGATTAATGTGCAGCGAGTCGAGTTCCGAGCTCCGTGCTTTGAGTCCTGCACGCCGCTGGCCGTGGTCTCCGCATCTCATAAAACATGCTTGGCCGCAGGTATTCCAATGGCTTTGGGCTGCTGCTGCAGTGGTGCCCCGTTGGGGGCAGGGGTGGAGAGGGGTAGCCTGTGTGCTGCTCAGGGCTGCTTTCGCTACCTGCCTTGGGTGCCGTGGCTTGTTGGCGCCGAGTTCTCTCTCGTATTTATGCCTATGAATATTTCATTTAATTGAAACGCATTCATTACGGTACCGCACAGTAAGTGCTGCCACTTCTACTCCCTCACCGTGCAGCCCCTCTCCCCTGAAGCGCACATCCGCCCACTTTTGGCGTTGTAATTAAAATAAATTTATTACGCAAAATGTTTTGCCAAAAAATTTGTCAAAAGTTGTTGGCCCCGCATAAATAATGGCGGCAGCTTCTGTCTGCCAGTTTATATGCACATCTCTTATGTTGTGTATGTGTGTGTTCAGTATTTTATGCTCTCAGTCTGCTTAATGATCTGCCCCGTGCGGCGAGTTTACGTTGTTGTTGTTGTGTGTTGTTTGTTCCCCACTGTTTGCTTCATGTTGTTGCCTCGTATATTGATGCGGTTAATAAGCTTCTAATTGTGCATTTTTTCTTGCCCGCATGGCAAGTTAATGAAAATGTTTTTACCCTGTACAAGCGTTTGAGGTGGGGTATGCTCAATGAAGGGGGAATATAGTGAATATTAAATAAAATAAAACTGTGCACTGAGGCACAGCAAAGATGGTTTTGAGAAATTACATTTAAAACGTTTTTAAGATTGATTTATATTTTAATTGGTTTGCCCTATCGATCTTTTTGTTTATAACCATGATTTTAATGCTTAGCAAATCAAGAATTCAAAATTAAAAAAACACTTTTTATTTTCTCTGCATTTTTACAGGGTGCAAAAGCATTGACGAGTTGAGACTGAAACCGATTCGCGGAATGTGCTTAAACAATGTGCAATAGAAAGAGAGAGAGACAAAGAAAGAGGGAGTGCACTAGCGAGATGGCAAATATTTCGCATAGCATTTGTAGTCTGATTACGCTGCCACGCCTCCACCCACACTGCGCAGCATAGCCACAAATGCGGCAATTGATTTGCACAGCAGATCGAGGACTCAAAAGCATTGCATACTTTGCAGCGCCAAATACGCCAAACAATGGCGAAATATTTTCACCAACAACCGTCAAAAGATGCAGCGCGCGTCCTCCTTCTTCCTCTCTTCCCATCCCTTGGCCTGTTTCTCCCTTCCCTTCCCTGACAAGTTTTGCACTTTAAGCTCAACTTGGAGAGTTCCACTGCAGGAGGGAAGTTTACTTTTTATTGCTTTCATTGCTGTTGTTGTTGTTGTTCGAATTGCTCTGCGTATTGCAGCCGTGTGGCCGTTAGAATGCTAAAAGCATAGCAGAGGGGCAGGATAGTAAGTAGAGGAAAAGGGAGAGGAAAATAAGGCGAGGCAGAGCTAAAAAAGAATGCAAAATAAACTGCATAACTTGACGTGCTGCTGTTGCTGTCATTGGGGCGTAGGCGGCATGCAGATGCGCTGCAGGCAGAGTTCAATTAGTTTGCCAAGGACTTTTAAAGATATGAACTCAACTTGAACTGTCTTTAGATTATAATTAAGACATGTCCTATATTTGAAACAGACAATCAATCGAGCTAAGCTTAGAATAGACATTCCTCTGTCTCTATCAGTTTCTTCCTCTTCCTCAGAGATAACCATCTCTTCTCTCCCTTTTTCTCCCTTTGGGTTACGCAAAAAACTGCAATTGTCAGTTACTTGACGCCACTTCCCTTTTATCCTGGCGCACTCCTTGAACATTTTCTCTACTCTACTTTTTACCAAGGGTTTGCTGGCCAATCATTTCGACTTTCTTGTCATGCTTTGACTGTTTTCTGGTTGCTGAGCTTTCGCCTTTGGCCTCTCGCTCTTCTTATTGCAGCCAAGAAGTTAACAGACATATTTTGTTATTGCCTGCTCGCCTGTCCGTGCTGTCTAGTCCTGCTGCAGATTGCCAGCTTCGATTCTGTTTTGTTTTCTGTTTTCTGCTCTCTTGCTGCCTTTGCTTTCTGTTTTGCGGCCAAAAATGCGGCACACTCTGCGGCGCGCAACTGTTCGACTTTGACTGCTTTGTTTTAATTGAAATGTTTTTGCAACTGCTGCAGGCTCTGCCACGAGGAGGAGCAGAGCAGACCAGAGCACAGCACAACTGCTAAGCGGATTAGAACTAGTTCATAATGTACGAGTTTGGTAAATATGAATGACCAAAAAGCCGCACAACAATTGAGCCAGCTTCTGCTTTCTGCTTTCAGCTTCAGCAGCTGCTTTTCGCATTTGCTTCTTCTTCTTCTTTGTCTGACTAATTGAAGCTGCATTTAGTGCGGGGAGCCAGCAGCAAAAACCATAAAAACTATAATGACATGCAGCCAACAGTGTTGAACGACTGTGAGTTGCCCTGTAGTGCACCGAGAAGTGCTAAAAAAAGTTCATTTAAATTCTAAATAAATAAATAAAATAGTATTAATTAATTTATTTAAAGATAAAGATTTTATTTGAAATCTACATTTATATGATTACTTATAGAAATGATTAGGTCATTAGTATTTATTTTGGAATCATAGTTACCCTACTTGGCAGCTACCACGCATACGGCCCGTGTTTGCATCTCAATCGCATTGCTTTTCTTTTCGGAGTGTTGTTTAGCACAATGCACACTATTTTTTTGAATGGTTTGCACTGTTTTTTTGCCGCACTGGTAGTGGTAAAAACTCGCAATTATTGTGGCACATTTTAAGCTGCTTGAGAGCTTTCTGCTTGCGAGCAAACTGTTTCCACAAGCTGCTGTGGTTAGTTAGCATAATTGTTTGCTCTATGTGGCTTAATGTGCGCATCTCATTTTGGTCTAGAGTTTATAATACTCATTTGCTATATATTGGCAGTGAATTATTGTATTTTAAAATTGAAGTGGATGTTTTGGCACATTTTTCTAAATTATTTGCTTTGCTCTTTTCAAAAAGGAATCATAATTCCGATAACTGATTAAATCATCGTTATAAAGTAAAGTCGCAATCTTGGCAACTCTGACTGCATTTCGATAGTTATTTCTCTTGGTAAAAAGCTTTTGTCCATTGTGAACTTGTTACCCCAAGTGCCACAGTTGTCTGCCACTTTGTGCCGTGCAACGTTTGTGTCCGTTTTTTTTGTATTTCCCTTCGCTTTTTTTGTGCCAACGGAAGAAGGGAGTTAAGGGCGGTGGGGCAAAAGGGGTGTCTGCCATGTGGCGTTGCATTTTGTTCAGAGATTCACTTCACTTATAGCTCGCAGCGTTGTTTGATTTTGATTTTGTAAAATATTTTGTGCTCGTGCATTTTACATTTTTCGTTGTTGCTGCAGTTTGTTTTGATATTTGTTTTCCCTCTTTTTTTGCGTTTTGCATACCCTGTAACTATGAAGGGGTCGCGAAGGGGAGTAAGGCGACGGTTAGTAGGTAGCTTGGGGGTGTTTAAGAGTTAGAAATAAAATTATTCGATTTAAACCAAATAAACCTTTTAATTTCTGATAGAAAAATACACTGATCTCTGGAACTATAGGCGCTAGTGGAACTAAATTTAGTAATTGATAATAAAGCAATACAATTAAAATATAGCATTTCTTACAATTTTACCAGCTACAATAGTTCAGCAACTAACACCAAAATAAGTCATATATGGCATAGTTTTCAAGTTTTAAAGCTGAAGTTTGATTTGCACATAGTTTATCCAGAAATTTTAATTAAATCGTCTGTCAGTTGAAAAAGTTATTTAATATATAAGTTTTTTATGGAGTATAAAAAAAGTTAAGCTGGCGCCATCTGGCGGCCAAGTATGCAAGTACAGGGTAACAGGCAATCGAATATAAGTTTTATTATTTTAAGCAATTTTTTTACTATTTCAGTTAGCAGTTTTTTATGTTGCGGAAAGGATAAAGAGAGGGGGAGTGGAAAAGGGAGATAGACAGAGAGAGGGGGAGAGAGGGAGAGCAACATTGAGTCGAAGGCGGGTGCTGCTGCTGCTGCGATAGTTGTCGCTGGAAGCGATTTGTTGTTCTTGATATATGCTGGGGCAGGGACAGAAGGGCATACAAAACAGGATGCAGCAGCTCGAGCTGACTATTTTATGTGCATTCGCAGTGTGTGTGTGTGTGTGCGTGGTGTGTGTGTGTCTCTAGCGGTTGTTTGCCTGCTGTGTCTGGTTCCGGCTGCTCATGCATAAAAGGATACAGATGCAAATTGCACACATCCTCAGCCAGCTCTCGCCTGCAAATCCATTTCTATTTTATTTATAAGCTATCTCCCTCTCGCTTCCCCTCGCTGGCTCGCTCTTTCCCACTCGAACACTTAGTTGCATTATCAATCAAACTGATTTCCGAGCCATTCATCTTCAGCGTTTATCTCTGTCTCTTTCGCTCAACACTTACCCAGTTGCTGCTGCTGCTGCGACGTCGACTGCGACTGCGACTGCGCCTGAGACATCGACTGCTGCTGCTGCTGATGCTGTTGATCCTTGCGCTGCGGCGGCAACGGCGGCTGCTTTGCCTTGCGCAGCGTTCCATATCGCTGCGCTGCCTGCAACATTTCAAGCGGCGCCAGCGGTTGCGGATGCTGCTGCTGCTGCTGCGCTGCCTGCAGCGACTGCTGCCCGAAGCTCTGCTGGCTTAGCGAACTGGTGACCGTGTTGATGTGATGCGAGTAACCAGCGTAGTCCACCAGGCCGCTGAATGCCGACGGCGGTCGCTGCTCCACATAGATTTGCTGACTTTGTGCGGCGGCCAACTGAAGGCGCCACAGTGCCTCCTGCGACAAATCTCGTGCATTGCTGTAGTTGTTCTCCTGGCTGCCCTGGCTGCCACTCATGTTGTTCGACCCTGCAGGAGAGAGGGATGAGAGACAAAGAGAGAAAGAGAGAAAGAGAGAGAGAGAGGAGGAGAGAGATTAATCAGTTGTCTTGACCTGCGGGTTGGGTGCATCAGGTGCCTCGAAAGGAAATGTGGGTGAAAATCAGTTGAAAAGCGTGCGAAAAGTGAGTGAAAGCTTAGGTTAACGCCAAAATTGCCCATGTCCACGTTGAAGGACAGCTTTCCCCTGCTTGTTCCCCACAAGCTGGGTGACAGTTGCCGCACAGCATTCTTGGGCTCATCTGCATTTGGTTTACTGTGTAAATTTAATTGCAGACTTGAAATATTTGAGGAATTTGTGCAACTTAAATTGAATTTAAGTTCTTAGACTTTTATATATAATATTACATTATATATATTACATTATAGTTTCTAACATTTATTTGTGCTTGAAATATGTGGAAAGAGTGCAAACATTTTAGACTTAATAGACAGGCCGAGAATATTGGAGTGTTTTATTTATATGAATTGATTATAACATTAATTTAACCTTATTAAATGATTTGGCATTCGTCCGTTCTCAAATCAGCGTGAATATATCATCAATAATATGAACTTTAGATTCTTATCTTAAAAATATATATATATTTTTAAATATATCATTGTTTTCATTCAAAAAGAACAGTTTTGACCGAGAGTTTTTATGACAGTTATATCTATTATTCAATACGATATCTTATTTAAAATCGGCAGGCTGCTTTTATAGTAGTAGATGTTATATTACGGTCGGATTCAATATGTTTCTACTTATTTATAGTCGGCAGAAATTAGAAGAAACTATTAAATTGGTTAAAGTTTCAATAGATTTGACGCTGAACAAGAATATATAAGCCAGTCGGGGAAGCTAGATGTCGCCTACAACAAACTTACAATATTCATTTGAGCAATTATTTTTAAGACATGACTTAACTTTCCCGACTTTGCTAATTGAACAGGAATATATATGTAAATGTGTAATCAAAATGCATGTATAAATAATATAAAAACTTAAATTTTACTTCGCTTGCTTTAGAACAACTCCCATGATGAAGTAAAAGAAGCTTAAGAATTGCTATAAAAAACATTCTGTTTAATTTCACATTTTCACCGATGCCACAAGAGGTGAACCGTACCGAGCTTGTCCGCGGGGCAACTAAAAATTTGTTGATACACACTCACATAGACTCACACACACACTCACACACACATAGACAATATAAATTAATACTTGATGCTGGCCAATGTGCTCCCTGATCTTGATCTCAACGCCACTTGGAGAACTGTTTCTCCTTCTGTTTTTGCAACCAGCTAATTGTGCCCGACACCAGTTCCCTGGATCCGGTGACAAGGATGTCCAGTTCGTTGCGCATGCCATAGCGCTGCTTGCCATATTTCTCTTGCAGATAATCGAAGAAGGCCTCCACCGAAATGGAGAGTTGTGCATTGTCCCGGGTGCCGCCCTCCTCGCACAATGATCGCCAATTGTTTGCATTGCGTCGCGCCCGTTGCAACTCCTCCATGCAATGCCAGGCAATGGCATCCTTGGTGGCCTTATCCTGCTCTGCCACCGTATCGTCCAGCGATTCGCCCTCGAAACGATGCGGTGCCGGCACAAATCCAGCCTCCTCGAAACGCACATTATGCCGCAAGATGGTGAGCAAGTCCTTCGAATTGAACTCATTCACCTTGCTGAAGAGCAGCACCTTGGGATGCCGACTTGCGCGTGTGCGTGTGTAGAACCATTCGCGGCACATCATCATGCTCTCCAGCGTGTCGGCACTGTCCAGATACACATTGAACAGATCGAACTTGATCATATCGAACTGGCCACGTTGCTCGTACATCTCCAGACCCCGCGTGGCACCCGGCGTTAGCTGTACCGAGTTCTCCGTCAGACCCACCACATACTCCGGTTTGTAGCGACGCAGAAAGTCATAGGCCAATTGAATGGCTAATGAACCATTCAACTTGATCGAGAAATTGGCACCATTCAGCAGCTTCTTCTCTCCGAAGTTCGCCTCAATGTAGGCAGGAAAACTGGGCACACGATGCAGTTGCAGTCCCAGTTGCTTTGCTCGCTGGGCGAGCACCTCACAGCATTCGGTCTGGCTGGTGCTGGTGAAGATGCTTGCCTCCGGCTTCATAATGGCCGCCTTGGCCCAAGCAATGTCACGCAGCGAGTTGCTCAATGCGAAGTTCTGCTCCCAGCCCAAGGTGCTGATGCCGATGGTCTTTGCATGTGCTGTGATGTTGGTGCAATCGCTGGCACAGCCGCTGCCCACCTCGACAATGGCCACGTCGACCTTCTGGTCGCGGAAGGCATGAAACGCCATCATAGTAAGCAGCTTGTTGTAACTTGGTGGCGGATGAAACTGGGCCAGTTGCTGCTCCAAGTTGAGAAAGAGCTGTGTGAATTGTGTCTCCGAGAGTGGCTCACCATCGATGCGTATTCTTTCGCTGGTCACAAACAGATGCGGAGCACACAGCACACCCGTCTTCACGCCATGGGCACGCAGTATCGACTCCACTAGGATGCAAGTCGAGCCACGCCCCTTGGTGCCTGCCACCTGTATGACGGGTATTTGCTCCAGTTCCTTCTGCTGGAACCCTGTGTGGCTTAGGCACTGCAGTGTATGCTCCACATTCGGATCGATATCAACACTCTTGCTGCTCTTGGTCCTTGTCGTTGCGCGTCCCTGTTGTGGTTCGTGTTTGAGATAAAAGTTCAATTGACGCACTGCATCCAAATAGGCCAGACGCTCTGGGCTCTTGGGCTCCGGTTCAACAGGAGGAGGCGGCTCTGCAGCAGCAGCAGCGGCATTGACTCCGCCCGCCGCCGCTGCCTGTTGCTGCTGCTGTTGGTGCTGTTGCTGGTGTTGCGTAGGGGGCAGCTTCATCTTCTGCTGTTGCATGTCGCGTCCTGCCTGCTGCTTGGCCTGTATATCCTTCAGCCACTGCGCCTGCTTCTTTTGTTGTGCGCCGTGCATGCGATTCATCCACGACTTGCGCTCCGTCACTGATGCGGCGCCTTTGATTTCGTCGTCTCCCGGTACCGCTGGCTTCTGCGGGGCTCCGAACTGAGGTGCCTGACCAAACTGGGGAGGCTTTCCAGGCTGCCCAAACTGCTGGGAGGAGGGTTGTCCAAATTGCGCGGATTGTCCAAACTGCTGAGGAGGCTGCCCGAACTGAGGAGGTTGTCCAAACTGAGACGGTTGTGTGAACTGAGAAGGTTTGCCGTACGTGGGAGGTTGTCCGAATTGAGAAGGTTGTGTGAATTGAGAAGGTTGTCCATACTGAGAAGGTGGTGACTGAGCAGACTGTCCAGAGGGAGGAGATTGCTGAGCAGGCTGTCCAAACTCCTGGGCAGGCTGTGCAAATGAAGAGGGCTGTCCTGGCTGAGCAGGCTGTCCATACTGTTGAGCAGGCTGCTCAAACTGTTGAGAAGGCTCCTCAAACTGTTGCGAATGCTGCCCGAACTGCTGTGGAGGCTGCTGGGCTGCAGGCTGTGGAAATGGAGGCGGCTGTCCATTCTGAGGCGGCTGCCCGAACTGCTGCTGAGGAGGCTGTCCTGAGACTGCAAAAGTCTGCGGCGCCAGTCCATGCTGCCGCTGCAGCTGTTGCTGTTGCCAGGCGGGCTGCTGAAATTGTGTGGGCATGCCGTAGGCTGTGTGATTTCCTCTCGTGCCTGCCGGCCGGGCCTGGCCGCCAGGCTGCGGTGTCTTCATGCCGCCCACAGCTCCAGTATTCTCCGTATCGCCCGTTTCCTTGGCCCGTGCCTTGCGCTGCGTCACCGGCGACACCTTGGCCATCCATTTGTCTCGCTGATCCTTTTCGTTGAATATTGGCGGAGGTACACTCTTCACTGCCTTGGGCAGCAGCGTTGCTGGCTGTGTTGCATCTGTGGCTGCCCCGGCTGCAACCTCACCGAGTTGTTTCTTTTGTCTTGCCTCGCCAGTTGTCGCAGGTTTCTTCTGCTTCTTCGTATCAATCGACTTCTCACGCGCTGCCAACGATGGCGTCGCTGCTGGCGACCCGCTCGGCGAGCGAAACAAGACTTTGAAGAAGTTCTTGCTAGTCTGCTTTATGGTAGTACCCCGCGCAGTCACCAACGGTCGGGTGTGCCGCGATGCCAGCACCAACATCTTTGGCACTGCGATCGGGTGGAGTAAAAAAATCAATCGGAGCACAAAAGCAATATTGGTGGATTTGGTTTGGATTTGGATTGGTTCAGGGGTTCCTAACTGAAATTCTTTTCGACTGTGCTTGTGTTGTCGGTTCTTTGTTTTATAATATTTGTGTGAATTTCTGATTGTATGGCAGATAAAAAAGACACTAGACGAAAAGGCAACAACTGGCAAGTTACCCAATTGGGCGAAGAGAATTGGGGGAGAAGCGACCACAGGATTCGTATTTGAGTTTACAATATTGGAAAAAATAAAACAGAAGAAAGATTCCTAAATATAAAATACTGATATTGCTTTGTGAATTTGAAATTTGAAAAGGGGCTTCATTTTGTGTAGTCAATTTATTTGACTTATTTATACACGGTATTCAATTCAGATGTTCACGTTTCCAAGAAATTGATGAACTTACAACTTTTTTATCTAAAATGTTGATTTCAATTACTTCTGTAATCCATTTAAAATTGATTATAATTGTCGAAAAATTATTGTAACTTTAATGTTTTAATAGTTTTTTGAATAGTCGCATTTCAAATCAAAATTTTTATTTAGTTATTTGCAATTGAAGTACAGCAACCTTCTTGCCAAATTTAGTGTCTTTACCTCGAACAGTGGATGAGATCAACGCGGTCATACGAACGGAAATGGCCAAATCGGCACAACTTGCGATGCTGAACAAGAAACTATATACTTTTTGTGGTATTTTACGTTTTCTTGTAGTCTACACTGTGTTGACCATTTGCAGAAAAGTTTAGTCGTTAAAATATGTAAAAGAAATGTTAAAAAATATTTAAATTGTTGATGATATTAATAGAATCCTCACCTTTAACTATATATGATAGATTGTTATATAAATGTATTTAGTATACTATATGATATATTCCCGTGTAAAGTAAAGTATTATATCTTAAGTAGGGTTGTTATTTCGAATCAAAGTCTCGAGATGAAAATGTAAAACATTTTCGTATTCTTCTTCTTATTTGGTGCATAGAAAACATGATGATTAATTGCAGTTAAAGTGAAATTAGTGAAGAACGAAAGAAGAAGAAGAAGATGGTGGAAGCAAGAACAACAATTGGGTGCTGGGTGCATTTCGAGATGGTTGCAAGTGGCATGTGGCGAGTGGCATGTTGCATGCTGCATGTTCTATTTCGTTTTGCTTAGTTCTATTAGCGTCGTGTGTGCAGTTTGTGGTGCAAAGTTCAAGTGGTGCTGGTGCTGTTGCTGGTGCTGGTGCTGTTGCTGGTGGTGCTGGCATAGAGGGTGCTCGCTGGCTGCACTACCTGTGATGGCCAGCGTTGTTGTTGTTGTTGCGGTTTTGGCATTACGCGAAGTTGTTGTAATTGTCGTTGCTAGCGCAGTTGTGGTTGCTGCCGTCGCTGCGGTTACCTGCAACGACAACGGCAACTGCTGCTGTTGCTGCTGCCCCCTCTGCAACTGTCCAAGGTTGCTGCCGCGCTTCAAGGTGGAGTTGTTGTTGCTGTTGCTGGTGTGGGAGTTGCTGTTGTTGGTAGTTCCGGTGATGTTGTTGCTGTTGCTGTTGTTGCTGGTGGGCTGCTTCGTTAGTTTGGCGCGTGCTGCTGCTGCTGCTGGCTTTGGTGTCGCCTCAAGTGGTCCTGCTTTGGTTGCAACCGCATAGACCACGCACACAGACACGTGAGCGCACACAGACGCACACACACATACACACGATGTGTGTCGCCAGGGAAAGGCAAGAGAGAAATCGTAATTAAGTTGGCGTTGGCTGCGCGCAGTTTAAGTGCAAAGTCAAAAAATACCAAAAACAACAACAACAACACAAATAGCAAAAGCCGTACACTCACACACACACAAACACCCTCTCTCTCACACACACTTGCTCACACAATTAAAATGCATTTTGTGGCGCATTTTTGTTGGTCAAATTTTGTGGAAGCAGTTTTAGTTGGACGCGACAAAGGCGGCATCAAAATGGGGCTAAGTGTAGGCGTGGCAATACTGGCACACACACACACCCCTCCCCTCCCCCACCCTCTCTTCACTCTGTCACCTTTTAAGCGCGCATGTTGCCCGCTTTCAGTCAGGCGCAAAGTTTTTCAATAGCTTTCCGCAAACTATGACAACATTTTGGTGCGTCGCGTTGCGTCGCCTCGTGCGTCCATTTAGAAAGGAAGGTCGCTTGTGCGCTCTCTCTCACTCCTATTCTCTCTCTCTCTCTCCCTCTCCTACTCTCTCTTTCGCTCTTGTACTCTCTCGCTATGCCATTTTGCGCTCAAATTTGAAAAAGTTCTTTGCAAGCGTTTTATGCAGCCTCATTTCATGCAGCCCCATTTTGAAGTCTGTGAAAATTGAAATGAAAACTATAAAAATAAACCGTGTACAGTTATCTTATCTTCTAATCTTTTCTTAATCGTTGCAGCTGTACTATGTATAACGGAAAAAGGGAATATAACAGAGTCTATATATGTAAAGTGTCTGTAACATGGACTGTAATCTGTATGTAATCTGTCTGTAACATGTCTGTGACACGTTTATGTTACCCTTTCATTCTCGAGTTGAATTTAAATATTTATATTTTATCATTGAAAAGTATAAAACATACATATTTTAATCATAGTTATTTATATATTTTAAATTACTGTAGAAAACTGTTTCTGAATCTTCATGCATATAATCAAACTATGAAAATTGATTAGTTTTTAGTTAAATAAGTTTAACTTCTTCTTCGAATCCTTGAGTCTGCTTACTTAGTTTTAATTATCTATTATGTGTAGATCTCTAGAGTTATATAACACTGCAAATACCTGTGCTATATGGTTTACACTGCGATATAAAGGTTTTGTCGAGCTATAACTGGTTATGTACACAATATAAATTAGAAATTAGTCTTAACCTCTGTCAACTTAACGATCTTAATTGCTGACAGTTCACCCTAAAATCTTTCCAAGAAATGTGTTTTCTTGCCTTATAATTATCAAGAATTCAATCTGAATTTAATTACAGTAGCCTTGCCTTATTAAAACTGCCTTTTTTATGTAGAATATTAAAGATTTCCAAGAAATTTGTGCCGAACTTAATCCATTTTCATGTCATGCTGCTGCTTCAGTTCGCAGATTATTTATAGCCTTTTTTCACTTTAGCTATAAAAGCTGACGACGCGTGCGAGGCTTACCGAATCGTAGGATATTTGCCAGATTGTTAATCTTTAATCTGGCTGAATGAGAGAGGGAAGGAGAGGGAGTAATAGAGATATCTTATCTGTTTTTTTTTAGTTGCCTTGTTCCGTTTAGTTTTTAATTGTCTCTGCGAGTCAAGTGGGCGAAGCACTCGAAGCAGCGAGTGGGCTTTGGGAACGTTGGCAACACTTTTATGACTTTTGTGAAGGATGGACACAGAGACAGAATCACAGTGGGACTTACAGTGGGTCTCGTTGGACAGTGGGGTGGGTGCTGGCTTAAAGCCAATTAAAAAGTTGCCTGCAAGATTGAAGCACAAAAGGAATGGAGCAGACTAACGGTTTAATTCTCACTTAATTGGAATTACGCCGGAATGCTACCACGACACACACTCGCACACACATACACACACACTGCAGACAGGACTCAGAACTGTGAAAGCTGCGTGTGGCGCAGCCGAAACGGATATGCGATTGGGCCGTTTTCGAGGCTGATGATGTCATTTGGTTTTTGGCCACGGTCTGAAGCTGCTTATGCAGTGGCGAGAAGGGTGGAAGGCGGGGAAGGAGCAGAGCACGCTGTAGATTGACATGAAATGCAATTACGTTGCCCAAAAAGGCAGCAGGACCAAGCAGCAACAAGAGGCGTCAAAATGGCGGCCATAAATCTACGCGCATCCTTCCCCAGTTGCTCCTACCCCTCCCCCACACACCAATCCGCTGCGATGCTTAATGAAGGAGTCACCCCCCCGCCCCAATCCCAAATCCCAACGAGCTGCCTACTTACACTCGCCATGATGTCCAGCACTGGATGGCAGCACTTGATAGCTGTCGCCATCGACGCCTATGGCACTTGTCACATGATATCCGTAGCCATTGGCATGCGAGGGCGGATTCATGCCATAGAGTCCCCCCGTGGCCTGCTTCCCATACGACGCGTGCTGCTGCTGCTGCTGCAGCGAGTGCATCTCTCCCTGTTGCATGTTCAGCTGCTCGTCGGGATCGTGTAGTGCCGTCAGTGTGAGCTCCATGCCGCCATCCAACTGCTTGCTGTCCAGGCTGCCCGTCGGGTAATATGGCGGCGGTGGTGGCGGCAGCGGCAGCGATTGCATCTCTGTTCCTCCTCCTGCTCCTCCAGCTCCTCCTCCTGCTGTTGCAGTTCCTGTCCCCGTTGTGCCAGTTGCTGTGGCTGCCGTTGCCACTAGCGATGCATCTGCCTCATAGTCCTTGCCAGCATTTGCACTTGCTGAGGCCGTTGACGGTGCTGCCGCTGCTGCCTGCTTCTTGGCCGCGTGCGTGCGTCGACAGCGACAGAAGGCGTAGAGCAGAGCAAGCAGTACCAGGAATGAGAGTCCGGCTATGAGGATGGCCACCAGGGCAGAGGTGGTCAGCGAAGAGCTGCGCGGCATGTACGACTTGCCAACTGGAATTAGAAGGTGAGGGAGGGAGAGAGAGAGAGCAGAGATTTATTGCCGAGTTTCGAATGAGTTATGCGCTACTTAAATGGAACTAGATGAAGTTCACCTTGGAACTGGTGCCCTTTGGCAAGTGAACTAGTACAGTACTAGTTCAGTTATGAGTTATGCAGCTATGCTGCAAGTGAACTAGTTCCGATTAACTTATGAGTTTTACATTTATTTATTAATTTGAACTAAATCTGCTACATTTTGGAACTAGTTTGTTCTCAAGCTTATGCATTTTGAACTTGTTGAGCTCAACTAGTTCCATTCTGAAATTATTTTTGAAAGTTAGTGAATTAGTAAAAGTTGCCTATACAAACTTATTGTCTATTTGAACTAGTATTTATTGAATATCATGAATATATTATATGGTATATGTTTTTTTAAACTTATGAACTAGTTCATGAATATAATATGTATAGTTCAAACAATAAATAACGATTATTTGGAAACTCTAATTATGATCAAACAACAATAACAAATATAAAAGAAACCTGTTCAAATTGAACTAGTTCACTGCTTTTCAGAAAAAACTAAACTTTGTAGTTTTTGGCTAAGAAACTTTGTAGTGAGATTAACAACTGTTTCAAGTTAACTTTATTGGAAGTTGTAAGATATAAAGAACTTTGGAACTAGTTCACTTAAAAAAATATTCATTTTAGGAACTAGTTCATTCAAAAGAATTTATTAAAAAAAGAGAGTAAATAACTATTTTAGCTATAAAATATTAAAATGTATAATGAAACTAGTTATTTTTAATAAATAGGTTCATTTTAGGAACTAACTCATAACTGAACATCTCGTATGGAATCAAATCATTAGGTTTCTTTAGGTTTCTTTAATGAACTAGCTCCAGTTCCACATTCCCCCATAAAATAAAATATTGTTCAAATGAACAAAACTTGCACTTACTTTCTGCATTCGCATAGGCTCCACAGTGCTCATGATTGGCCAGCAGACACAGCTTCACCCTGACCACCGGGCCTGGACCCGCTGTCTCTGCCAACGCCATTGTGCGATCCTCGCCCAACTGTCCATTGGAGCCGGGACTGAGAGAGCGACTCGATCCGGTGCTGGCTGTGGTATAGTGTGCGGTGCGTGCGATCTGATTGATGACAGCCTCCTTGAAGGTAGCTTCACTGCCCGAGGGCAGCAGCGTCAATGTCTCCACAATCTCCCACATCGGCACTGTGGCATCACGCGTCACCAGCGACTCCACGACAGCGATCAGCGAGAGGCAAGTGGCAGCCACATTGATGCCAAGCACATGAGAATTGGGATCGTAGCTGACATGCAGGGGCGGCGGTATCTTGCTCACCTTGGTGGTGGCCAACATCTCATTGGAGTAACCCGATGTGCCCTTGGAGTTCAATGCATAGACCTTGAACATGTAGCTCTGGTGCTGATCGAGCGGCGCCAGCTTGCAGGGATTCTCGCGGAAGCAATTGAACTCGATCCACTCATGTGCTGCCCCCGACGAGGAGGAGGAGGATGAGCTGCTGGTCTGATACTGGTACTGGCTGCTTGGCGTAAAGCCCCCGCCATGCCCTGAACAATCGGCGAGCAGTTGCTCCCTGGGCGTGGCCACTCTGCGATAGCTGACCAAATACTTTGTGCTCATCAGGCCGCCATTGAAGCCGGGCTGCCAACTGAGCACGGCATAGTTATGTGCCACCTCGATGACCTTCAGGGCATTGGGCTTCTCTGGCGCTCCCTTGGGTTGCAGGCGAATCTGTGTGCGTATTGTGTCCAGTGGATTGACAGCTCGACATGTGTATTCCCCATAGTCGGAGTGCTGCACATGAGCAATACGCAAAATGGATGTATAGATATCGTTGTTCTCCATGCGTGTGCTGATCTCATAGTGGCCGTCGGAGGACATGGTCAGTGGGGAGGGATTATTGCCGAATTGCCACTGGAACTCCGGCTTGGGATACGCTTGCACCTTGCAAACAACCTCAGCGGATTCACGCAGATCGTACGCAACCTTGTTGTACTGATGCAACACAATTGGTTCGTGTTCGATGCGCAGATGCATCGATGAGTTGGCAGAATTGACATCGTTCTCGTAGAGGCAGGTGAAGAGGCCACGATCGCCGGGCAGCAGCTGATTGCCATTGGGACGTGCCTTGCCACGGAAACGTAAAATACTCTGCACAGTCACCACGCCCCCGCCGGCATCACTGGGCGTAGTGCGAATCTCGTAGAGCTTGCGTGTTGTCAGTATCTCAGTGCCATCCTTGATCCAACGTATCTGGGGAGTGGGTTTCGCTTTGGCACTGCAGGTGACCGCATAGTCAACATCGCCCACACGTCGCGTCATATGCTGCTGCAGCTTGGCCAGAAACTGTGGCGGTTGATGCACCTCCAGTACAATCGTCGCCATCTTGCCAATGCCCAACTCATTCACAGCATGGCAATGATAGCGTCCCTCGCTGCCTAGATGTGCCTTGGGTATGGAGTATTGTGGTCCCTGGGCGAGTATCTTCTGCGTGTTGCCCAGATCGCCGTCCATTTCGCGGAACCAACGATACTGGGGCACAGGCCAACCCGGCGGATTGGCCGAGCAGCTGAGTGTGACCCCATTGCCCACATGCACTACCGGTTTGTTGGGTGTAATGTAAGCCTGCCCGGGACGATGTCGTACAAGCAGAGCCACCGTGGAGTTGCCCACACCCTCAATGCGCTTGGAGTTATACGGTTGCATCAGATTCACCGAGCGACAAATGTAATTCCCTGCATGCTCTGCCCGCACTGAGACCAGGGTAAGTAGTTCGCCCGTGTAACGGAAGTCGGGTGCACCTTCCTTGAGCCATTCGATGGCAATGGGTGGCGGATTGGCGGTGACATTGCAGCGCACCAACACCGTCTCTCCCTCCTCGGCTTCGTGTGTCTTCGACTCGATGGTGACAATGGGCGCGTAGAGCACATCCAGTTGTATGTCCTTCTCGCCCGTCTTGCCCAGCCCGTTGTCGGCACTGCATGTGTATTTGCCGGCGTGGTGGCGACTCACGCGATATATCGTATGACTCGGAGTCGCACTCACGTACTGTCCGTTGCGTGACCAGCGAACATTCGATACCATCGGCTTGGCATCGACGCGACAATCCAACTTGGCAATGTGATCGCGCTCGACGCGCAGAGGGTTCTGTGGTCCCACTTCCACACGGGGATAATCTGAGAAAGAGAGAGAGAGACAGAGAGAGAGATGGAGAATGAGTTGGAGACTCTCTGCGGTGCATACAAATAGTCAATTAAGCCGCAAGCCTGACCTCTTGAATGGCCCATTAAGTTGCCAATAACCATTTTCAATTACAAGCACCATGGACGCTTCAAGGCACAGTGGGATAGACGGGTAGAGGGAAGGTACAATGAGGCCAAGCGGCTGCACGGCGCATTGACGAGCAGCGTGACCCATCGACATTTTTAAATAATGCCAATTTGAGGTGTAACAGCCACAAAAACGACAACAACAACAAAAATAATAGCAGCAAATGGCCGAGACTCTGGGACATTACAACAAGTGCACATTGTGTACAAGAAGCTGGCAGGCACAGTGGGCAACGGACGATTGTTAGCAAGTGAATATAGACAATTAACAAAATGTAAAGAATTCTAGTTTACATTCAAGTTTGTTTTTAATTTTAAAGTAAAGTATTATGTACAATAAGAGCTTCAAATTCAAAAGAGCTTCACGTTTAAAAATTTATCAAATTAAAGATGCTTAGGTTAACATTTAATAAAGATTCTTTGGTATGAAAAAATACAAACTGTTAAGGAACTAATATCAAATACTTATAAAATAAGGTACTTAAGATAAATGTAAAAGTATTAAAAAATTTAAAATGCAAAAGTAACAAAACGGAAAAACTCAAATTAAAATTTTGAAAGTTTAAAAAATATTTAGTTCAGTTTTAAATGCGGTTGAGGGCGTGGCATAACTGCAATTTAAATACTTATACATTTTTTATAACATGCAGAAAACGAAGAATCCACAGACTGATCGAATCTTTTTGCCTTTTGAATTATATTCTACTCTGCAAATTTTTGCCAATTTGCTGATATTTTATGATAAAAGCTTAGGTTTCTTATATAGGTTATTAATATAGGTTTCTTATATAGATTACTGATTTAGGTTTTTGATATATGTAGGTTACTGATTTAGGTTACTGTTATTGGTTTCTGGTATAGATTGCAAATTTTGGTTATTGATATAGGTTAATAATATAGGTTACTGACGTAGGTTACTTTATATAGCAATGTCAATGGTTATTATAACATGATACAATGAAATACCAGTAGAGCTTTATAAAACATTGTTGCCGTTCGTAAAACTTAAAAAAACCCTTTTATCCGATTGTTATTCTAGTTTCACTCAAATTCCTCTAAATGCAACCACAACTATTTAATCTAAACGAGAACTCAGCAACAACACAAACAACAACAACTAGTGAAATATACTGTCAACTCAGTTAACGGTAATTGCGAAAGTAATTTCAATAATAGGCCCAATGTGCAATGGGCCATTTTGCTTAACTGGACAGCGGGTTAGAGGGCAACGGGTAAAAGGGTGAGAGGGGAGGTGAGCAAGGGGTAACTGGCAACTGCATCGTTAGTTTTTCGTTCGCTTCAAATCGGTTTTTGGGTTCGTTTTGCCACTTGGCTGGTTAGTCAAGCGTTTGCGGGCATTAAAAGGCTACAGCAATTGTTGCTGTTGTTGCCGAGACTGTTGTTGTTGTTCTACTCTTTGTTGCTGCTGTTGTAGTTGTTGCTGTTGTTATAGTTGTTGTAGTTGTTGCATTGCCAATTAACTTTCAAACACTTTAGTTTAATCACCGACTGACCAAATGCCTGAATGCCCATTGTTGCGCACAGTGGTTGTTGTTGTTGTTGTTATTGTATTATAGTTGTAGTTGTTGTTGTGAGACTTGTTGTTGTTGTAGCTGTTGCTTGCTAAAAATGGTCGCACCAAAATGTTTCTAAACGTCCAAGAATCGGGGCCACTTCGCAGCCGGGACCCAATTACGGCAGAACAACCAGCACATTAAAGCCTACGCTGCGTGTGTGTGTGTGTTCGTGTGTGTGTGAGTTGGTGTGTGTAATTATAAAATAAAATTTAATGAGCAACGCTTGTCAGCGAGCAGTTTGCATTTCAACACATGCTGCCCCTGCCTACCCCAAATGTTCCCCTACTCACTCCACCCTATCCCCTCTTCCTCTCTAGCTCTGCCACCCTCTGCACTCGTTCCCCTTGGCGTTTTCATGCCCAGCCAGCCATAGAGTTTCACGCTGACGGGTGTTGCTGCTGCCACGCTCAGTCCGTTCTAGTCCTCCCCATCTGCCCACCCCCCCCAGGCTTCTTCAGTGGCAAAAACTTGCTGACATTTGCCATGAAGTTGGCTACGCGATTTTTCTTGCTGTTCTCCCCATTTTGCTCGCTCTTTTTCACCTTTTTTTCTCTCTCGTTTCTTCTACTTTTTGCTTCGTTTTTAATATGTTTTTTAAATTTTCTTGTTGAAGGTATCATGATTTTGACACCTGCTTGGCCGAAGTTGTGTGCAAGCTGAGTGCAGCTGGCAGCGGCAACTCCTCTGGGACAGAGAGAGAGAGAGAGCGAGCTGAAAACGTAGTTTGATCTGGGATCATGAAGAGGATTTAGAAATTCATACAATACGAAACATTTTTTGTATTATTTAAAGGTAGATTTGGTATTGAAGTTTCAAAATTTGCATTATGTTTTGCAGTGGTAAATTATTAGTTTATTTATTTTGAATATTTTTAATATTATTCTAGAAAGAAAAAAAGGTTGCATAGTTAAAAATTTTAATTTTTCTAGTGTTTTAAAACACATATCAATTTAAAAACATATTATAAATTGATTAATTACTTGACATATATAGAAAATTTGAATTTTAATGTTTTCTTAAGGTTTTATAACAGAAAAGTAATAATAGATTTTATAATATAAAATAAATTTAAACAACACAAAATTAAAATGTTTTTTATTATTTTATACTTATATATAAATAAAATATTTTTATTTATTTATATATTTACTTAATTCACATATATTATATATATTTATATGTTTATTAATTATATTTATTTATTTTTATATTTATTTAAAGAATATATTTAAATTTCTCTCACAAAATTTGAAAATATTTTATTCAAATCTTTAAAACTGTGGCATCTTTCTACAAAAGTTCGTAAATTCTCCTACCAGCACAGCAGCAGTTATTAAATATGTCTATACTATATATATGTATATATGCCACATTTACCCAACAAATATGTTCGTTCTCTGGCAGCCTGAAAAATTTCCATATAATTGGCTTAACAGTTTTTTGCAAATATATTTCACAGCTTTTATATTCGATGCAAGTTGCAGATAAATCCAATTGGGCTATGCCAATTGGTGTGTTTCATTTAGTGAGCTGGATTTCTTTATTTTGCTGGTGGTTAATCTTGTTTGCATGCCCTGTACACAGTGCGCTGCGACAAGCGGGCATGATAAACTATAGGCATAATGGTAGCATGACTTGCTGGGTATACTGCCAGTCGGGCATGCTCCACGTGGTGGCACATTTTAAATTATTTATTTATTTTTTTTTTGCTGCACTATTTTGAATAAGTTGGCTGTGGCTGCGTGGAAGCTTTGGCTCGCACTGCATGTTCGCATGCATGTTGCCACGCCCACACCGCAAACGCCCACTGGAACGCAGCACATTGTGATTTTATGACTGGCTACATTAGTGCCATGAAATATGCCTCGCCTGCATTCGCAGCCCCACCTGCTACCGCCTGACTGCCTGCGTAGCTCCCCCCTCACTCTCCACATACTCTTCCCCCTTTGCTCAATCTGCCTGCCTTGCCACAAACCTCGTTACACGAGGCAAACGAGCTCCTGGCTTCCGGCTAGGCAGTGTTAAATAAAACTGAGCGTTGCTCATACGCCGCGTGGTCGTTACTTATGCCCGTTGGCCATTTTGCCAGCGCAAAATTAAATTATTTAACCCGGAACTGGGCCGGGCTGCCTCGTTATTGCACCCCGTCGTGGTTGCTGCTGTTGCTGCTCTCTTGCTGCTGCTGTTGTTGCCCGGGCAGGATGTATCACACACAACTGCTGCGAGTTATTTTAATGAGTCGAGTTTGCGTTTGCTTAAAGCTGCTGCTGCAACTGCGCCTTGCCTCACTTCGCCCTGTGCCATGTCTTGGCCAAATTGAAAAGTCACAGCAACAAACAACAGCAGTTGCAGGGGCTGGTGGCGGAAAAGGAACACAGGGGGAAGGCAGCGGGGAACAAGGTGGCAGAGGAACAGCTGCTGTCGCGTACGTGTCACACAACACGTCACGTGACTTCCGCTGCGCGTGCTTGTAACACCTACGCGCACGCACAAACACATCAGCACACACAACAATACACAGACTCAGCAAGATAAATACACACACACACACACACATACAGACAGATATATACATGTATATATATAAATAAATACTCCAATTTTCTTTTATTGTCATTTATTGCAAGTGGAATTTGAACGCGCATTCAAATTAAGTTTTAATTAATTTGCCCCTTTGAAAATAACAAAAATATGCCAGCACAATATGCCGAAATTATCCGAAATTATTAATATAATTGTAATTAAGTGATAATCAACATAAACAGTCTGTGGCCTGGTCCAGAGTGCCTGCGGTCAGCCTTGCAAAGTACCCCAAATTAACGTGCTAATTTATTGGCTTAAAATTGCATAAATATTTTTAAGTATGCGGAATCAATGCAAGAATTACTCTTAGATTTATATATAGAACTGTTGCCTTGTTGTTCCCAATATATACGATCTGTTTGTTGACAATTGAAAAAAACACAAGTTTTCATCGAGAGAATATCAAAATATTTTCGATATTCTGCCGCAGTTGTTGACAGGCTTGTGGCGGACAACGCTCTCCCCCCCTCCCTCCCTCTCCATCACCCTCTCCCACCCTCCCACTTTCTCTATAAAACCTTAATCCAGTCAAAAAAGTAGTCCACTACCCACTCCCCCACCTTTTTTGCATGTTTATCGTGGCGCTTGCGATTGCTAACAAAAAGTGTTGCCTACTTTTTTGGGCGAGCACCGTTCGAGGCTTTTGTGTGCACTGAGCCATAGGTGTCATATGTGTATGGCCATCGAAATTAATTGAATTGGCTGCACGTTGTAACAGTTGCAGCATGCAGGGGGTGGGGCAGTGAGGGGAGTGAGTGTGCTGCAACAACAAAAGTTTCCCTTCGATGCACTTGCGGTTGCACACAATGAACTGATGAAGTTGGTTGAGCGGGTGTGGGTCGGTTAAATTGGGATGGGATGGGTTGGGTTGAGTTGGCGCTTGTAAGTTAATTGAAAGTGGGCAGCAATTAATTTGCTTTGTCACAAAAGCTGTTAAGTTGCTTCCCACCTGCCACACACACACTCACGCACACACAGGCAACACAGCGCAAGGGAGCGCAAAGAAAAACATTTTAACATCTTTTGTGCTGCGATAATTTGCGCTTTGGTAAGCTTAAGCCGCAGCTTAAAGCTGATCAAGTTGAGCGCATTGCTGAAATTTCAGTTAAAGGCGACAGCAATAACGACAACAGAAGCAACAATAACAACAACATTGTTGCATGCATTAAACTGGAAGTTGCCTAACAAAAAGCCAAGGCAAGCCAAGTGAAGCTGGAGCTGGGCCCGCGGCCAGAAAGCAAACTAGAAATCAGCTTAGGAAGGAGCCCAAAAGCAGAAATCTTAAAGCATAACAATCGGCATTGCAGACAAAGAACAGCGAGAGGAGAAGGAAAAGGAGCTCCCAGTGCTGGGCCAGGCTCGTCCTTGCACAGGATAAGCAACTCGATGCTCGACTCTTGAAACTGTGCAACTTTTCGGCCAGCAACTGTCGGCAGCGGCATTTTCTTTTGTGGTTCGGTTTTCATCTACCCACCGTTCCGGGCCCACACCCACACCCACACCCCTCTTTACCCCTGGCTGACTATGCAAATGTCCTGGCTGCAGGCAGTCGGCTGGATAGGATTGCCAGGGACGCCAACACTGACACTAATTGCAATTGTGTGCGGCATTAGCACGTGTCTGTATCGTTCCCAGAGGCCCGAACTGCTGCTCCCTCATCTCATCTGTCCCTCCTCCCCACCCCCTTTCCCATTACACCTTGCTGCTGGCATCTGTGCCTGCTGTTCCTCGGCCTTATCCCTGCACTTTTCGTGCTTGTGCAAAAAGCTTTTCGCCAGCCTGGCAACACATCGACGATGTCCTTTGCTTTTTTGGCACTTTGCCTTCTGCCTTTGGCAACGGCATAATCAAAAAGGACAAGCCGCAGCCCCGCTCCAGGCTCAACTGCTCCGATATTGGCAAGCAATAACAACCGAGATGCCTGCCAAGAGAAATCGCCTCTCGACTCTCGACTGTCGTCTGTCTTGTGTTCTTCTTGCTGTTGTTGTTATTGCTGTTGTTTGAGTTACTGTTTCGATAGTTTTGCTGCTGCTGCTGTTGCTGCAGCGTGCGCAAGGATGTAAGCCAAAAAAAGAAAACTTCGTTTGTCAAGGTGTCGTCCCATTGAGGTACAATGGCATAAATTAAGAAATCTCTGCATACAAAAGTTCAAGCTGTCAATAATTTATTTATAATATTCCAATCATCGCTGGGAATTCAAAAAGAGGCGACTGCCGGTGAGCTTTGAATTGTTGAAGAGCATTGTAGGATATGCAGAGGAGAAACTTATACATTTTGTAGGGCTTTCAATCATGCGGAAGCCATAACAGATGCATTTTATGCCGCACAATTTGAGGTGCTTTGTGCTTAAGGCAAAATGATTTGCATGCTCTTGATGGACTTAAGTAAATTTTAAATTAAAGTTTTATTAAGTGTTTGGCACTCAAAGTTGCCTAGACTGATTTTGCAATTGACTTTTTACAAATATTAATTAAATTATTATGAGGTGTAATAGAGATTCAAGAGATTTAGAAGAACAATTTAAAATGGTTAACATAAAGCTTTGTTTTCTATTGAAAATACTTAACAAAAGTTTCACGGAGCTCTTAATTGCAATTATATATATAAGAATTAATATATACCTCATTATTTCTAGTCTAACACATAAGTTATTTTTTTTTCTTTTCAATAATTTACCCATCAAACTTATCGCACAAGCAAGACGTCGAAATCTATCGATAATTAAGCGATTATCATTGCAATTTGTGCACATACCAATGCAAAGCAATGTGAGTATTTGCACAGATAGTAAGGCACAGAGAAGGAGAGAAAGGTAGAGGCTTGAGGATGGGGTGATGAGAAGGGGGAGGGCAAAGCAAATGCATAGCAGACCAACTGTCGCTTTTGGTTTTGTGCTGTGGAATTTCACGCTAATGCGCTTTATTGTCAGACAACGTAGCCTCAGCCCGAATTTGCATGCCACCTGAGTAGGTGATGTTCGCTGCTGTCTCAAGTCATCTTGCCTGAACCTAATCCCCCCATAGAACCCCCCTTACTACCCCTCTCACCAACACTCTCTCGCCGTATTCAAATTGAAATGTCTTTTCAACGGCTTTGCTTTCCACTTGAGCAGGCCACGACACATGAGTCCTGTTTGTCTTCGTCGCCAACGACTTTATGGCCAAGGACTCGCAGCAGCAGTGGAGGCAGGGTTTATTACGTGCGCTGCATGCAACTGCACAAAAGTCACGTGCCATGTGCGCCCCCACACACATATACACACGCATACCCACAACTAGCACACACACACGCAGACCCCCTTTTTCCGATGCCCAGCAGATGCAATTCGCGGCGCTGCAGCTGCAAAATATATGTGAAAACGTGCCTGGCACGCGTGTCTATGTGTGTGTGTCTATGTGTGTGTGTGGGGGGTGCTTTGAAAACTGTGCCAAGTTGACAGCGCCACGTGTCGCTTTTGCCATTTGTCGTCGTCGTTGCCATATGTAGGCTATGCATGGCCACGTTGCGTATGCGCAATTTGCCAGTGCCCGTCTCTAATTTCACTTTGTTTATCATATTAGCTGCTGCGCGCGCACTCTCAAAAGTATGCAACACTTTCCACACACACACACACACACAGTGACACACATTCACTGCGAAAGCAAAAAGGAAAATTTTAATAATTTCATTTGGGATTTCGCACGTTATAAAACACTCAGCACTCGATGCCGTCGTCATCGCTGACGACATGACGCATTGGGAGTTTATTTGCGCTCAGCCAGCGAAATGCTTTTTTTTCCACACACACACACACAGAGATATTTTTTTGGATTTGCCAGAGATTTTTTGTCGTATTTTCTTTTTGGATTTTTCAAAAGCAATGCGAAGCTGCTTCGCTGGGGCATAAATCAATCAAATGCAGGCACAACACGCAACGCACACAAAGAGCAACATCAACAGCAGCAGCAGCAGCAACGCCAGCAGCAGCAGCTACGTGGCAAGTGAGCGTGGCAGCTAAACGAGCGTGTGGTGGAGGGGATAGCTGCCTTGCATGCGAGGAATCACATTGGCAAGAATCCATGCAAACATTTTCAATTAAAAATTGCTCTGCCATTTGTCAGCTCGCTCTGCCACATCTCAATGTGTGCACGTCCGTGTGAGTATGTGTGTGTGTGCGTGTGTGTGGTGTCTGCACGCATGTGAGTGTCTATCCCGTTCTGGCACTAGTGCCTGTGTATCTGTCTAATGTTGCCAATTGCTTATCCATCACAATCACAGTCAAGCATTAAGGCAGCCGACGGCGTCGTCTTTGCTTGTCTTCCACATTCATAACTGTCTTTCACAAGCAGTGCTTGTCAAACTGTGCCACAATTTGGCTATGTGGAAGGTGAAGTATTGCATTGTTGAAATAATTAGTTTCGTTATACTAATACTTAAGTCTTGATTTCATTAAATGAATATTAAATGTTCTCCGTTTTATGATCTTCAATCTTAACGTAGAATTTCGAATTTTTTAACTTATCAAAACTTCTTAAACTAACAAACAAAGTTGAAAGTTAACTTCTTATTCGAATTGATTTCAAGCTTCAGCATTTATTAAGCATTTGTCTGTGCAATGCCTCTCAAACTATGCCCTCTCTGGCCTACATTCTGACACTACGCACAAGGCAAAAAGTAAAATTCCAAATTCAATTCTTGTTAAACGTCTGGGACAGTTGTTGCCCCGGCACCCTGCTAAATGCACCTCTGAGGCGCTTTTGACTTTGGCTCTTGGCCCATAACGCCGGGCGGGTGCTTCAACACAGCCCAGCCCTGCACAGCACCGGAGCACACATTATGGCCAACAGTCTCAGTTGCCTATTCTCAGTTCGACTCGTTTTATTTGCCGCTGTGGCCTATGCTGACTATGCTGCTAATGGATTTTAAATGAGCATCATAAATACTAAACCCAAAATTGCTCCAACGCCCTTTTCAAACGAGGCTCCTGCCCCTTACCACATATTTCTACATGTCTCACACATTTGTGCCTGGCAGAAGTGCAGGCTGGCAGGCAACAGCAGGGATCCCAGCTCAGTACCCCCTAGGCTCCCCTAGGTTCCCTTTGCACCCCTCTCGTAACCTTTCGCCTCGCCCAAGGCAAGACGACTTACCCCCTGCTCAGTTTGTTTTTCGGTTTCTTCATATTCCACTTGCTTGTTGTCATTTATTCTTGTTTTGTGTTCTGTGTCTGTTGTGCTCTGTTTGTGTCTGTCTGCGACTGTCTGTCTGTCTCTGTATGTGTGTGTGCGTCTTGTTGTGCGCCAAGACTTTAACCAGCTTTCTGTAATACCTTTTCATGCCGCTTAAGTGGGCATTAAAAATTTGTCATTAAGTTTGTAACGCTTCAATGGATTATTTCCTGAGTGCGTTTAATTTGCATAAGTCCTCAAACCTAACCAGGATATCAAGAAGCGCTGCGCATTGTTGTTGCTTAGCTAACTTTTTTTTATTAATTCCAAATGTAGTTGGGGAAATAAAGTTTATGATGGGGGATAGCAAGTTCAAAATGCGATAACTGTTTTTGTCTCCGACATGTTTCCCAAGCCGAGTATGGTCACCCCTAAAAGTAAGGAATGTTATCTCTTGTCATTAATTATTTAATTAACTCAAAAACTAAAATTGATCCAATTCTTGAAAGTGTTCTTCATGAATCACAGTATGGTCAGTCTTAAGCATCCTAAGAACTTCACCATCCTAAGTATCTTCGTCAAATATGTTGTACGGAAAATATCCCAAATGCATTATACGATTAATGGTAACCCTAATGATATATGGTCACTCTAGTGACATATGGTCACCCTAGTGTAGTAGAGTCACCCTAGTGGTGTATGGTCACCCTAGTGTTATATTGTCACTCTAGTGGTCAGCCGAGTGGTATATGGTCACCCTACTGGAATATAGTCATTGGTATTTTGGCTTATAATATTAATTGTTACAATATTCCCCGATTTATCTAGTCTCAATCCTGTTAGTCTTCTCTTTAAATCATATCATGGTCACCCTTATATCATTCATTATGTTTCATTAACTCTTTATCATACATACACACTTGCATTCCCCCCAATATGTAGTGTATACCTAGCTGAGGCTTTCCCAACGCCAAACCATGTTTCCCTCGTCTTGTTAGACTTTTTCTTGGGTTTGTTGTCTGCGTTTTCGTTTCGCTGCTGTGCCAAATAGCAAAGACTATAAATATTTGTTACGCTGACGTTACGGCTCCGCTGCATGTGACACAGTACACACAGCACACACACACTCCAACATATACACATACAGCTCGTGTGGTTGTTGCTGTTTGTCTACTTTTGCGGCTACAAATCCGGCGTGTATAAAAATGACTGCAATTTATGTTTTCCTATGAATATATTTGCGCGCTCCCCTTGCTGGCTTCCAGTTTCTTCTCCCTCCGCCCTCCCTACCTCGTTCCCCTTTCCCTGCCTTTCCCCACTGTAACTTGTCATTTCTCTGTCTACCTTCAGCAGCAGCAGCAGCAAGAGGAGATTGTTAACTGTTACTCCATTTGATTGCATAAATTTGATGCAGATTTCATTTGGTGTCACTTTTAGTGATTTTTATTAAATGCAACTAACGTGACAAGTTTATTGCGCATACGCAGCGTGGGCCATTCAAATGAAATTTAATATTGGTAAAAATGGCAGCAAATGCCCAAAGCGGTTGCCATGTGCACAGCATAGCACAGCAGCAAGGCATTACTCCCCCGCCATTCCACACTTCTCCCCCTCGAAAGACTTGTCAGCTAATATGACAGCTTGAGACTTGCGCCGCCACGACAGGAGCAGCAGCAGCAGCAGCCCGAAGGAGCCTGAAGGAGCCGTAGTCTTTGTGCTGTGGAAACCAATAACTAACAATCAAGTGGTGTACTCAGTGATTGTGTGTGTGTGAGTGTGTAGCAGACACTTTATGGGTCTGCCATGTGCGCGGCGGCTTCTGCTTTAGGGTCACGTTGATCATGTGACAACTGGACAACAACATTTGTTCAACAAACTGCTGCATTTAATTACAAAAACCGACAAGGAAAATGTGAAAGGAAAAACAAGAGAGCAATATGGCTGAGAAAAGAAAGTGAAATTGCTGGCACTTTAAATGCTCTTTACAAACATAGAAAGTAGTTGGAATGAGTTGTGAGAAACATACGTAAGTAAATTATCAAAGACATTTATAAGTTTTAAATTGATAGAAAACTTAGATGTTAATATATTAAAGATTTAATTTTTTCTTAAAAATATTTTAAATTCGGTCAGTCGAACGTAAAAGAAATATTTTGAAATTTATAATTAATACGAAACAATCGAAAACATTTTAAAGGGTTTCCTTTTTATAAAATATTATTTTCTTCGTTCAATAAATTCAAGAGTACATTGCTAACGACCTCTTCAGCTGTTGTGTACTTAATGGTTAAATGTTTGCTGAAGAGAGTGTACTTCCATCCCAAATATATCGTTATCTTTGCTAAACCAATGCAAAAAGTGCTGCTGGCCACAGTAAAAGAAGAAAAACCGAACGAATTAAATCGTCGGTCAAGTCATAAATTCTGCGGCAAGTGTTTTCTACTTTTTTTTTTGGTAGGGTCTCTTGCAGTTTTTGGCTCCATTCCATTTTCGGCTTTTAAGTGCAGTTTGACCTCAGACCCCAGACACCCAGACCTCTGTCACTCCCTGCCATGCTTCCCCGATGCTTTCCCGTTTAATACTCACAGTTGACATTCAGCGCCACGCTGGTCTCCAGCGAATGACCCTCGGGCATGGCACGATTGCGGACGACGCACTTGTACTTGGCACCATCGTCCGCCCGCCGGGGCAGTATCTGCAGCGTCGCGTTCGTGTAGTGGTTCTTTGAGCCGCCCTTCAGTGCATACGACTGCAGCGGCACACTGCTACCCTCACGGAACCAGCTGCAAAGATAGAGATAGAGGGAAGGAGAAGGAGGAAGTTGGTGAGGAGCGTGAGCGATTTAGTGTCGAAAAAAGCATGTGCCGGGCCGGGATTATTAATGAAGGCGCCCAGTTAAGTGATTTACTTGCCGCCGGATGCGCCTTAACTGGGCGCACTGACCACACGACGTCGGCAACCGCCACAGCAACGGCGACGACAGCTGAACCCAGAAATACGGGTTGGTAAAAAACGCAAAATTAAAATAAAACTTCGAGTGGACAAGTAAAAATACGATCTACACTTTGGCGAAGTTGGAATGCTCTTACTAATGTAGTAAGGGTTAAACCTTTTAAGATTAAATGCTCTTGAGATAAGAAATTGTCTAAATTAACATGTATGGTCACCCTAAAACCATAAAACTATTAAAGAAAGTTGTTTTTTCTATAAAAGCAAAAAAAATAATGCGACTTATATCATAATAAGGTCAATAGTTGATGGTCACCCCATGAAAAAATACTGTTTATTAGGAATAAAAGCTGTCTTAATACAATTGTATGGTCACCCTAATAAAACTATAATTGAAGTTGAATTTCTAAGTTTCACCCGAATAAGAAAGAAACCTACTGAAATCAATAATATATTTAAAAGCATGGTCACTCTAAAAAAAACATTGCATATAAATTGATTCTGTTTTAGAATGTTAAAAAAAGCTAAAGATTTTACTATATATGGAATAATTCTCACAACAATCTCTACTCCAGTGAAGCACATTCCATATCGAATTAATGCTACCCTCATATACTCTTTTCCTAAAGGTCTTCCCTGCCAACAGCAACTGCTGCAACTACTGCTGGTGGTGGAGAATTTTGCATTTAGTATGCGAACTCACGTTATCGTCGGATCCGGCGAGCCGCCAATGCTGCTGCAGGTCAACTCGAGTGGCTTCTCCTCGGTGGCCACCGCAATGTTGCCGGGCGTCACCATGGGCGGATGTGGTGCCGTTAGCACCGTCACATTGTAAAACTCCTGATGCACATCGGCCCCGGTGCCTTTGGCCTTGATGCGGCACTCGAAGCGTCCGTTGTCCCGATTGTATGAGGTGTTCTTAATTTGCAGATCGTAAATGCCGCGACCCGGACGAAAGTCAAGTCTGTAAAGAAGTGAGACAAATAAATGAGTTAAGGAATGCGAGAGTGAGACAGAGGTAGAGTGAGTGTGAAAGCCTCAACGGCAATTGGGCAATTTATAAGGCGTAAAGTAAACCGCAAACCGTAAGAAAGCGCAAAGAAACCGCTACTTTTTGTACTTTATGTAAATGAACTGCGGCTACACTTTGTTAATTTACTTGGGCTGCTAAGTAAGTACATATACATTAGAGGTATTCCTATGTGCAGGTAAAGAGGCAATAATCCTCCTAAGGGTATATCGCTTTGCTTGAGAAAGAACTTTAATTTTAAGGTTTTCTCTTTTTTAGTACTTTGCGATACAATAAATAAAAAACTTTAGATTAAGTTTAGTTTAGTTTAGATTCTTGAAATTATTTATACATATATTTAAGTTTATATAATTATTTATTTCAAGTTATTGTATTCTTCTTTCTTTCAATTGAATAAGTTTAAAGTTTCAACTTGAAACCTTTAAGAAAATCCCAATTTATTGAAACCGTCACAATATAAATGGATTTTCTCTTCCTTTTCCCCTTATTATCTCAAATTATATTTTTATAATTTTGATAAGCTCTCAAATTCCCTCTTATCTGCCAGAACACTTGATCTATTTATAGCATCACATCTTAAAATTCCCGAAAATTGCGTGCAAACTTGATTAGACAAATTCGCTAAACCTTTTCGAGGGTTTCCATTTCCGTTTTCGTTCCCAAGAGCATCTTCAAGTCAGGCACAGTTCGTCCAGTTTGTTGTTCATTTCATGTACATTTTATTTTCTTTCTTTTTTGGCTTCGCTTTGGGGACTATTCGGTTTTGTGTATGTGTGTGTGGCTTAAGTCGAGGATGGCGAGAAAGGCCGCGAAATAAAATGAAAAATGCTCATGGCAAATTAAGCGTCGAACTCATTTTTGTGAATTTATTAGCTTAATTTCGGGGCCGGCTACCTGGGTTGCTATGGGGGAGCCGTATAGGTAGTAGGAGAGGGAAGATGGGAAGGAAAGTATGGGAGGGAAGTAGGGGAGGTTGGGGATGTTCGGGGTTTCTCGGCGTGGCCACATTACATTTTGATTAATTTAACATCTTTTCTTGTTTTGCTCAGCTTCTGTTGCTTGGCCATGGCAGTTGCTACCTGGCAATGGTATCAAAGAGAGTCAAAGTGGGGCAGGCATGGAGAGGGGGCGTGGCTAAAACCCAATCAAGCGTAATAGCTCGAAACTGTTGCATACTTTGAGGCTGCGGCGTATTTCATTACAAGGCAAAGGAAAATGCTTTTAATGCACAGTCTCATAGTCCTTTGCCGCTTCGCATATGGCACAGAGGGCTCCTTCAGCTCATACTTCTGCTTCTTCTCGCCCTCCTCCTTCCCCCGACTGCCTCATCAACGTCATCGTCATTTATTTAGCCCAGCCGACGCCAGCCTGCTTTGTGTTTAAGTTTTAATTTCTCTTGATGAGATTTTTTTGCTACGCTGCCACAAGACGTTAGCGAATAGGGGAAGAGGGGAGAGGGGAGTGGCAGGCAGGTTACTGCTGCTGCTGCGTGGGCGTGGCATAAATCATGCACTCGACATTATTAAAGTAGATCTTATAAACTTCTTGAGTGCATATGCAAGCCGCGTTCCCAGCTCGGAGCAAACTTTTTAAATAAAATTTCAATTTTGATAACTTTTATGGCAACTATGGTTTATGGCAGGCAGCTAGCGAGGGGGGGTGGAGGAGGGGGACTAGAAGTATGAGGCACACATGTGCCAGCTGTAGACCCAAATGCGGCGCACTTCCGCTGTGGCAGCAGCAGCAGTAGCAGCAAAGGCAGCGGCAGAGGCAGCTCAAATTCCATTTCGGGTTTGTGTTTTCAGTTGTCGAGCCGAAGGAAATGTTCGTTCGCCGTTTTTACCGTTACCGTTGTCGGAGATTTCGCTGCGCTGCATTTCCGGCTCTGACTTTTGTGAGGCTGCATCTTGAGTGCGCTGCGCGTGTGTGTGTGAGGGTGTGTGTGTGTCGAGTGCAGCTCAAGCGAAGCACATAATTGCCTCTGCCTCGACTGCTTTGGCTGCCACTGCCACTGCCTGCTGCTGCTGCCTGCTGCTGCTGCCGGCAACCTCTGCTCGCTGCCACTGCCTGCCTCTCTGCTCCATCCACGTACTGCTGTCCTTGCCCAGGCACAGGCACAGCCCGAAAAGGAATTTCTAATGTGAAAATAAGTGCTGCCTCCCGTTATTATGTTGCATCGTCGCAGGACTTATGCAAAACAGTCGCAGAATTGTTATGCAAATTGCAGCCAATTACATGGCAAATGCCTGACTCCAGACCAGTCCCCTGCCCTCTCTCCCCCTTCCCCCACCTGTCTACTCCACTGTCTCTGTAAACTGCACTCGTTTTTCGTATATGACTGGCAACGCATCGAACAAGTACACTGTGCAACACAGTTTGTGCTACTGATTGAAATACATTGCCAGGGGCAGATGAGGAGAGATGGAAAAAGAGAGAGAAAGAGCACACTCAATCACTGACATAGACTGGCGACAGATACAACATGTTGTGGACTGGGGAAAGGGGTTTGAAAATGAAGAAAAACTTAAGTCGCATACTCTATTTGCTGCTTTTTGATAGTTTGCACTTGGTAAATATATTTGTATCAGTGTAAAATATGCATGAGACGTTTTAAATGATATTCCTAGGTTGACACTAACTATACTAGCACAACCTCAAGGCACTAGGGAACTAAAACTAATACAATAACGAAATTTAATTAACAAGTTGCATTTGAACACTTAAATGTTATATGACAGATAGCAGATTTGTACTCCACGAAAGGGGGAACGATAATACAAACGCCTTATTGCAATACATACATGAAATAAGCTTACGCATATTCATAGTTCACATATAATGCTCCTGTTCTTACTCTTCTAACTCAGCATTGGTTGTGAAGGAAGTTTAAGCTGACCTACTCAAGTTGTACTAATAACATTTTTAAATCTCTAAAACTGGAAGCAGCTGCAATAAGCAAATTTGATAGATAAGTTGCTTGTTGCTGCCCAGTTAATTGTAATATATGACCTATTCGATTTTAATTTCCGAAAAAGGATACAATAAATCAAACTCTTTATTCAATTTAAATATAAAATACATTGTTCAGCCATAAGCAAACTCTAAATACCTCAAATGGTTCCGCTGGCAACTCAGGAATTCAAATTGTTCTAACAATATTTTTTCTATTAATTTCTGCACATATTAATTTATTTATATGTACTTCATTTATTTCTCATTTTTATATGTCGAATGAAGTTCCAAATTTTGTTGCAAAGTGTAACCTGCTTAGGCCAAAAAGGGTGAAGCGAGCCATGGCAGCCTGCCACATGTTCGTCCACTCAAGAGGTCTGATCTGCCACCCCTTCCACTGCTTTCCCCTCTTCTGCATGACGCAGCTTACCTGCTCTTGTTAACTGTAACTAAGGCTCGTTAGTGCGAAGCAAACTATTCACTCTGGCCCCGGCCAGATTATGTTATTATCGGTTTTATTATCAAGACGAGACGAGACTCGAGAGTCAAGAATCTCCCCAACTTTAGACTTTGCCTGTCTCAGTTACTGCAGGGGAAGGGGATGCGACGGTGAGGGGGCAATTGCTTTTGGTTCAGTCTGTGGCGCATTATTCAATCGATGCCGCGACTAAGAGGGGAGGGAAGTGTGGGGGGGTAAGGATGATGGGCTCTTCGCATGCCAAGGCGCCATCGTATAAAAATAATAAACTTTTTGTAGCTGCCAAGAGGAGCCCGAAAAAGGCAAAGGGGGCAAGAGAAAAGTTTAAAAAGCGCGCGCCAAATTTGACGCGTGGCAAGGATGTGTTACGGTGTGTAGGGAAAGGGAAGAGAGGGGGAACTGGAGACTGCCAATGTTACGCTTTCCAGGGTAAACTCCCCCCTCCCCCCTGCAACACCAATGCCCCGTTTGCACTTCCCTCTCGCGCTGGCGCTGTCAACGATGTGCGTTATGTGCGGATAATTGACTTTTAAAATGTGTGTGCGATATCACAACAACAGCAACAACAACAGTAACAACAACAGTAACAGCAGCAGCAACAACAACAGCAACAACACGAGGCAGCAGCAACAGAAGCAGCAGCAACAACAGCGCCAAGGAAAAAGGGTCGCCGCGTATAATTAAACGGCATATTGTCACGCAGCCGAAGGGGAAGACAGAGAAGGGGAAGGATGGAGGGCAGTAAGGGGAAGCCTTGTCGCTGGGCGTGACGCAGCGTGTCGCGACGTCGAGGGTCGCCTGTGATGGCGTCAAGGACATTTGCAAGCGCGCAAGGACTTTAGGCTCCATTACAAAATGACTCCAGTTGTTTGTTTGTTGTTGTTGCTGCTGTCGACATTAAATGTTAAACATTGTTGTTGTTGTTGTTGCTATTGCTGTTGTTGCTTGCCTTAAATAAATGGCAATGCAATGATATGTGAGGAAGAGTGCGAAGAAAACGAAGTGTGGGCACGCAAAAAAGATTTGCGTGAAATGAAGAGAGGGTAGAGGAGAGAAGAATACATATGCTCATGGTAAATTAACAGAAGATGACAGCAGAATTGGGAAGAATAATTAAAGAAGGGGTGGGGTTGGGAAAGTAATGAAGAATAGTGTGAAGTTTGATTTATTAAATATAAAATACAAAATAAATTAATTTACTGTAGAAATAATACTTTAATATTTTAATTTAATTTATTTAATGTCTACGCACAACTTTCATCCGTTCACTTGACTTTGAACGATAGTGACGCTATCCCGCTTCTGCGTTGTTCAACATCGAAAATGTCATCTTTAACTAAAGAAACTTACGATAGTGTTTCGACTAAGGTCACACTTAATAAAATAAAACTTAACATAGTAACATAAAATTCATCATAATCAATTCCCTTTCAAGTTGAAACTCTTAAACCATTTTAAACCATTTTAAATATTAAATTTACTTTAATAAAATTTTAATACAAGTTAATTTCTATATCATTATCTGGTGTAAGTTAGCACTAAATAAATAATTGCATCTAAAGAAATGTAGAAAACATTATACAAATGTTAAATGCTCGCACAGAAAAGTAAATGACTCAATGTTAATTTAAAACTCGAAATTATCTTATTGAAATATTCCATAAACTATAGTCAATATCTCTACTATCTTAACAATTTCTGTTGAATCTAACTTTGATCTTTATCCACAACAAATTGTACCTAGAAATCATTTCATTTATTGCCACAAATCGCAATACAAGCGTCACACGCACTCACTTGCTCTACATAATTATAAATTCATGTTCCATTAAACAGCTGGTCAGATAGTTTACTCCCCCCTTCCTTCCCCCATCATAGACCGTTTCGTCAGCCGACACACACTGTGTGGGCTAATCAAGATTTGTCGGCTCTGTCGGGCCTGACCTACAGCAATCGATGCACAAAAGCGTTGGCCAAACAAAGCGCAGCTAAATTTCTGTGCCCCCACAGCCCCTTCTGTCTTTTCCCCACTCCCCCCCTTGCAAAAAGCAGCACGAACTCAGTCCAGTTGAGCCGCAACCAAAACCGAAACCGAAACCGAAGCAAGCGAAGCAAATCAGGCAACAACTAACTCGACTCGAGGCCTCACAGCATTCATCAAGTTATTCACACAATTTCCGCCGACTCGCCTTCTCCTCATCCCTCCCCTAGTGCCCACTGTGCGCGTGTCCCACTGTCCATTTGTCCACTGTCGGTCGGACTGGTCCAAAATGCCGCTGCCAGTGACTTATTTATGCAAATGGCCATAACAAATGAGGCGCACACTGTCAGCTGAGAGAGGGGGGAGGGGGGTGAGTGGATGAGTCAAAGCTTGGGGCTTGGGGGTAGTCCAACTGAATGCCGACCGCACAGTGGAAACGATTAATTTGGTGCTGGACACACAGTCGCAGCCACAGTCAGAGACGCGACGCCATTAGGAAAGGGCTGAGCCTGAGGGGCGTGTGGAGGAGACAAGGGGTTGGGGAAGGGAGACGACGGCGACAGAAGTCCAGCGTATTGCTCAATCGTGCCCAGTCGCCGGGTAATGGTCATGGTAATGGGGATTGCATGATGACAGGGAGTAGGAAAGGGAGGCCAGGGAAAGGGCCTGAACCCGGGGAAATGATGGAGCTGGGAAGGGGTATAGCTTCCAGGCAGAGGGAGAGGCATGATCCGTAGTAGAGTAGCAGCATAAGGACTCCCTGTCGTTCCTACTAGAGGGGGGTGGAGGGAAGGGGGGGGTCATCCTCATTATTGAAACATGTTGCTAACATTTGTTATGCAAGGGCGACATTCAAGCTAAATGTGACAAGGGGAACGAGAAGGGGAAGGGGAAGGGCAACGGCAGATCACCCCCACCCTTGCATACACATACATATATCCGTATCCATCATGCTTATTTGTATGTATTCCCCTTCCCTCTCTTCACTTTCTCTCTCTCTTCCCTCATCCATTCCGTGTGTTTGCCTTGTGCTTGTGCAAAATTTCTATAAATGCCTTCGCCTGGCTAATGCCACGCCCCACTGCTCCCCCCACTGCCCCCTGCTGCTTAGCTCTATTGGCAATTTGATGCTGTGTTGACTTTATCTGGACCTGAGCGCAGCAGCAGCGACAGCGTCTTCTTTGTGCCATTCAAATTCAATGCAATGTCCTGTTGATGTGTGTGCGACTGAGGGTGTGTGTGTGTGGGGCCTTGCCAGCTAAACTATTTACGTGTATGCGGGCAACGCTTAATGCGCGCGGCCTTTGCAACAGTTTTGTGTGACTGTCTGAGAGAGTGTTTGTTTGTGTGTGTGTGTGTCTGTGTGTGTTTGTATGAGTGCGCTTGTGCTCTTTAACGGTAAATGTGTGCAAATGACAGCAATATGACAGGCGAAGGCAACAACATGGTTGTGTTATCCACGGCAAAGGTTTTAGTGTCAGTGTCAGCAGGTGTTCATAATAAGGACAGGCAAAAGCAACAACGGCACCAACAACAGCAGCAGCAACAGCAGGCAAGTCAAAGTCAAAGGTCAAAGCTGTTGCTGACAGTGGCAACATTTGCTAATCAAATGTGGACCGACACTTTTCGCTAATCAAACAGTTTACCTTGCGTGGCCGTCATGTTGTGCAAATCTTGCAACCTGCAGCTTTTGTATGTCAGCGAACTTTTAATCATGCAAGCGTATGCAGGCTTTATGCCATGACGGCAGACAAAAGCTTATGTAGATCAGGAACAAGGAAGCAACTAGCGCGCTCACTCTCATTTGTACCACTAAGCATTGAACACATAGAGACCTCAAACAGCGCGCTCACTCACTCTCACTGGCTGAACGTGAGAGTGAGTGAGGCATTCGTAAGAGTAAGGCAAGCGAGAGAGTGAGAGGGAGGCTGTGCTGCTGCCTACATCGCGCTTCAATTGTGTGCAATGAAGATAATATTCAATTTGAATTAGTTATGCAATCAAATCACATTAGACACATTAACTAATCCAATTAGTAAATAACACAAGTAAACATACGTCACGTATTCAAGCATTAAATTTAAGTGAGTATTTAAATGTGTGTGTGTGTCTGTATGAGTTGCCAACTGCTGCAAAGTGCGAGCGTTGCCCATCAAGCTCTCTGAGGGTACTCAGTAAACGGACAAAAGCTAAGTGTTTTTGCATTTTTCAGCAATGATTTTGCATATTGATAATATTAGTGATTTCACTTGTGGCAAGTGAAGTTTGAAGGGATTGCGTATGCATCAACTTGTCCATTTGCTAAGCGTCTTACACACACACACAAACGCACACACAGCTGCCGCTGCTGCCCCACATGTGTTTGCATATTTTGCCTGTCACTGATTTCTCAATAGATTTCACAGAGAGAAAATATGCATAAATCATATCGTGGCCGAAACCGAATGTTAAGCAAAAGTCAGGAAAACCGACAGTTGCATACCCACGCACACACATGTACATATACACCCATTCACACACACACACGCAGCTGTGCTTGTGGTTGGGGCTGCAGCTTTGCGTTTTATGCAACACTTTTTGTGCGCTGTCTGTTTTTATTTGCTCAGCAATGGCGGAGGCAGCAGCAGCAGCAGCGACGTCAGCAGCGCCAGCGACGTCAGCATGGCGAGCAGTAAAATTTTCTGCTGTGTTGTCGCCGCAGTCAAAATGACTGTGAAAAATAAATGTTAATATGCCAAGACAGAGAGAGAGCATCGTGTGGTCTGTGATAAGGTTGCACATACACACACACGAACGCACATAGAGACCACACACTCACACACACTCACAGAGCCAAGCAACCACACGCACACACACGCTCATAACTCTTTTTCCGCTGCCATAAAACATGCGAGACCGACAAACGGTTGCCCTAACAAGACCGCACGACGGGCTCAGCTGTAGCTGTAGTTTCCCCCTCTCCTTCCCACTCTTTGTCCTTGCTCTTTGGCTTTAGCAACCTCCTCCCCCCTGTCCCGTTTACCACACTCTTTCCCGCTGACTGCCACGCGCTTATTTGGTGTAATGTGCATAATAAAAACAACAAGAACAACAAACACACATCGTCAGGGGCTACTTACTCCCTCTCATTCGCTCCCTCTCACACTCCCAGGCACTCTCCTTCTCCCTCTCCCTCTCTCTCTGTCCTGTTGCTGTCTCATATGTTATAATCTGTGCGAAGAAACTGCACCAACGACGCGTCACATTGCGTCGCATCTTGTGTAGCGCCAAATTTACGAGCAGCCTCTCTCCCTCTTGCTCCCTCGCTCACTCTCTCTTTCCCTCTCTCTCCCACTTGCTACTAGACTCCTACTCAATATTGTTGCGGCGGCATATTTACGAGTCTAATGTGTGTGCGTGTGTGTGCGTGTTTAAGGACACTTTGCATATTTATAGCAACAGCAGCACCAGCAGCAGCGGCAGATATTATAAATTTGTTAAGATGTTTTGCCATATTAGGCATCTCCAGAGACATTTGCCATACGACGCCATATTAAACTTTTAAATTAAATGATTTTTTTTGGCACTTTTATCATAATCGAAGAGCGTAAAATGGGAAATTATTGTCATTAATTGCAAGTAGAGTGAGACAAAAGAGGAGAGAGAGAGAAAAGCTTAAACTGTGAGACAGAGAACGAGTAAAAAATAGAGTAAGAGAGATAGGAAAAGAAAGATTGGGGCAGAACCACTGACTGAAAAAGGGAAAGGAAGAAAGAGAAGGAAAGAAAAAGGAGCAAATGACACAGAATCACAGATGGAGAGACAGAGAGAGAGAGACAGAAGGAAGAGAGAGCAAGGCAAATATGGATTTAAATTCAAGTCACTCTTGAGTTCGTTCTAAGAGAATCTGATAAAGTTTCCTTCATTCCTGTAGATGTGAAATTTGAATAAAGAATCTTTTCTTAAATATTTTAATACTTTAATTAAATATATCATTCAAACACATTATATTTTCCTTAGTGAATTCATATAAAAAGGGAATTCTATATTCTAATTCGCAATGGAATAAAGAAAGACAAAGAAGATAGTGAAAAACGAATCATTATTACATTTTCTTAAAAGATTCTTGTTAATACATTTTCACATTCAATGATATCGGTATTTTATACTTAATTAATTCATCATTTAAATACTTTTAAATAAATCTTTATATTTTCCCTACTTTAATCTGTCAACTAGTGCTATACACTGAACGGAATGTTACCAACCATCTATCCATGCCGTGTAAGCTTTCACGCAGTGTAGAAATATAAGAAACATGTGAAAAATCCTCAACGATATTTGAGGAATGCCAACAATTTGCTGCGCCTTTTGTGTGCGTGTGTGTTGATTTTTATTTTTTCTGCTCTGTCATGTTTCGTCAGTCACTTTGCATATTTTGCTGCTTTCAGCACAGCTTCCCCTTCCCCCCCTCCCCACTCTTACTCTCTCCTACTTTCTTCGGCCTGCCGCATAAATATCATGTTGATTTTTATGATTTTTATAATGTTTCATTATGTTGCGTTTTACGACTCATGCGGGACAGAGAGAAAGAGAGAGAGAGAGACAGAGAGGCCCGCACACATGGCCGGGTCATATAAGTGCTGTATGCGGATGCGGATGCGAGAGTGCGGATGCGTATGCGGATACACAATGCACTCAGTTCGTTTCAGTTCTAATTTATGGCATGTTTACCCTCTTGTTCCCGCCTCGCTTCTTCTTGTTCCCATTCACTTTCCCATCGTTGTTGTTCTTGTTCCCCTTGTTGTTGTTGTTGCTGCTGCTTGCTGTTGTTATCTACTTTTGGGCCTTCGCTTAACAGTTGTAACACTCGCTAGCTAGCTGGCCCCGCTTCACACATTTTATGTGCGCTCAAAAGCCAATTTTGTAGAGATTTCGAAGCGGCCCATGGTCGCCGTCGAGAAAACTTGCGGCCCATTATAAGCGCATAATCTTTACAAAACACACGCAAACACACACACGTACACACACACACATAGGCATAGACACACTCACACTTAGCCACAAGCGTACAGCGCGAAACAAGCTAAAAATGAAATGACTAAGACCCCCCTAAGCTTCCTTTCTAAGCTACGACTGCCTCCCCTCCTCCTACTCCTTAATGTCCCCTTCCCCTTTGCGCCTTCTACTACTCCACTATGCCTTGTTAGATAATTTTTCGCTTGGCTTCCGCATTACAGTGTAGCCTAGCTATAAAGTCAACTTAGCCAGGCTCAGTAAATTAAATATAATGCGAGGTCATCAGCATGAGCTGGGTAGGGGAGTGTACGTTCACGGGATTATCGACTTGAACTTAAAAGTTTATGAATCGAAATTATGCATTGTGAATTACTTATGATCACCTAGTTCATAATTATATGTATATAAATATCTGTTATGAGTATGTTATGTATTTGTAAGCCAACATTAGTGAAGGAGAGAGAAATTTATTCAAAAACTGCTGCAGAAACCTTCAACAATGCACTGTATTTTTTTATTAAAATTTAAAACTATAGAAAATTGTACTAACTGAAATCTGATTAATAGAATTTTGCATATTTTTTCATATTTATTATATGTTTTTATAATTAGAGATTACTCTCTTCAAGAACTTTAAAAACAAATGTCCAAAATTCCTTGAAAATTATTTTACTAAAGAAAGACATGCATAAGAGATGTATCACTTCATAAATAGTAAACAACATACTCGTACTACGCATTAAACAATCTTCCTAAACTATAAGGAGAGAGAGAGAGAGATATAGTAAATTGACATTAAAATATTAATTAACAAAAAGCATTAATAGATAATAACATGGAAATAACATGAATAGTATGTATATATACATACATATATTCTGTATACAATCAGTAATAATTAGGTTCTTTATACACTGCTAAGGTAATAACATTTTACTTTTTAAAGTGTATCGTAAAGAACATAAAATATGTTTCCATACAAAAAATTCGAACACTTTCGCTTGAGTTGACCCAACTTGGCCCTGCAAACAACATTTGCCATAAATTTCTACATCTAATGTAAGTTTAGGCAAGTTCGACTGTGGCAGATGCCACACTACGCCTCCCACTCTTCTATTACATTCTGCTCTGCCATCCCTCTCCCTCTATTTGCTTCTCTGCTTGACACTGTAAAGATTTTAAAGCGCGTTTTTAGGCGCACATCGCAGAGTGGACAGCCTGACAACAGTTGGACAACAGTTGAAGAGTGGGCAGGGAAGGAAGAGGGAGAGAAAGCCTCTACCTCCGCCTCTGCCTTCTCCTCGTCCTGCTCTAATTTCTTTTGGCAATTTTTTTACGATGCTCGTCTTACAAATGAGTTTTACGCCGGCAAGGCCAATGTCGCAGCTCCCCAGGGGCGTGCATAGATATTTTCGGGGTGGGCGTGGCCAAGCCTGAGAGAGTGGGGAGAGGGGGGGAGGCAAGCTGCGCCTCGTTTGGCTCGTTCACTTCTATTGCCTGCTTTATGACAGTTTCATAGACTTTTTATGTTTATGTCCCGAGCGTTTAGTGACGCAGCTGTTGCGCCATGGACATCACTTCAAGCGGGGACTGGTGCAAAGAGGAGAGAGAAGAGGGGTAAGGGAATGAAGCAGTGGCGTTGTGCGTTTAGTGTATAGTCCATATTTGCGTTTCTTATCTGCACGTAATTAAGGCAATGGACATGGCCAGCATTGCCGGCTGGTGTGTGTTGCCCCTTGGCGCCCTTTGGCAGTTTCTAATCATCGTTGCCATCAACCTCATCATCATCATGATGAACTTCATCATCATCATCGTCGTCAGCCAGCCTTGTCACAGGCGGCGGCTGTCAACGGTGCCCTTAACCCTTGGCATCCAAATGGCCGCCTCTTTATGCCTCTGGGTGATCGTTTGTTGTGCCTCCGCCTTCGTCTCTGCCCCCTCTGCTCCTGCTGCTGCTGCTTCTGCTGTTTGCCAGTCAAAACTATTTGCCTTGCGCTGAAAGCTCGCGGGAGCAATAATGTCTGACACTCGGCGCCCTCATCGACAGCCAACGTTGGTAGCAGCTGCTAAGCGGGCGTCCCCTTCCCCCACTCACGTTGTTCTCCCTTAGTTTCCCCAGCTCTGCTTGCTCCCCTGGCGTAGCTGAACCCCTCGTCATTGTCTGCTTTGCCAGCTGAGGTAGTTATCTCTTATTGTTCTTGCTGTTGTTGTTGTTGTTGTTGCTGCTGGTGTTGTGTTTCCCCCAATTATGGCAGCCTCAACCCTCAGCCGAATTGTACCTGCGGCAAGGCATTGCTCCCACTGATTGGTAACAGGTTACAGCAGGCGGCAGCAGCAGTCAGCAGTTGCCAGCTTAGGGTTAACAGGCTAACTGCTTAAAGGTTAACAGATTTTACATGTCGATTTTCATTAGGAATTTTAAATATAATATGAAATGCATTGAAGTATTTGTGTGTCATTTTTTTACTGGGTATTTGTAAGTTAAAACAATATGTAAAACATGAATTACAAATTTAAAGAAAATTACGAATTTAAAAGAAAAGAAGAAAGAGAAAAGAAACTGAAAACTCTTCAGTTTATCATTTATTTTGCAATGTGAATTGACTTGCATATTTATACCCTTATAGAGGGTACTTCAATTTTGCCCAGAAGATTGCAACGCACCTTAGGAGAGAGAGCCTATAATGTATATAAAGTATGAATGAGGATGAATAGAGGAGTCATGGCACACATACTTCTTATTGCTGCACGCTTTAAATAATTAGAAACGAGTCGGATCGGACCGCCTTTATCTCTATCTTTATCATGCAAGCAATTTTCTCTCATTTAAATAAATAATTGTTGCAGCAGCTTTAAGAAATGAAAGTTGAAACAGCAAATTCCCCCTTCGTTTTCTGCACCCACCCCTGGAAAAGGCATTGCATTTCATTGTGGAAATCCTTTTTGCTTAACAAGTTCAATTTGCAATTAATTCGCTTGATTCTTACAACTACAAGAGGCCCCCCACCTTTCACCCCGCTTCCTTTATCCACCATTTTCACAATTAATTTGTTCTTTTCGTTGCGTTTTCTCAGTCTTTTTCTTTGCTCCTTTTCTTCACGCTGCCTGTTTTGTTGTTTGCCCTATCGAGTGCTGCGTGCTGCATTTTAATGAGCTTCACTTGGCTCCGCTTTCACACGCTTCCTCTCTCCCCCCTCTCCTTGCTTCGCTTAAGTCTCTTTCTTCTATCCTCTTTTAAACTGCTCCTCTGGTTGCATCCTTTTTTGGCTTTTTAGTTCGGCATTTGCAGCTAATGAGCTAAGCCATAAATTTGGCTCATAAACTAGTTGCCGAGGAAAGACAAACACACACTCATATATACACACACTAACACACACACACACAATTGCACACACCGAACTCAAACGTGGCACATTAAATTCCTGCCAGATGCTTAGCCAATTTTGATAAGCCCAAACAGGAAAATTTGTGTCACACGCCTGTTCTTCCTTTCTTCCCCCCACTCTCCTTTCTCTCTGTCTTTCTCTCTCTCTCCTCATCACCTGCTGCTGCTGCAGCCCTCGTCTCATTGTCTGTCAATGCCGAAGACAAGAAGACAACAGAGAAAAAACTGAGGCAAAAAATATTTCTACATTAAAGGTGACAGCGGCAGACGTTGACATCGTCTCCAGTGATGCTGCCTGCTGCTGCTGCCACAGCCTCCGTTCAACCTCAGCCTTCGACTGCCTACTGCCGCTGTCAGTGACAAGGAGGAGGGGCAAGGAAGATACGGATGCGGATGCGGACGCGGACGACGCAGGAAACAAACAAACAACGCAGCAGTGCAAACATTCAGCAAACGAAGGCGGCGGCGGCGGGGCGTGGCAGACTGCGCAGTGCGTGTGTTTATTTTGTCGTAAATTGATTTTAACGGCGAATGACAAGCAGCAGTAACAACAACAACAATTGTAACAGCTACTACAGCAGCAGCAACTACAGCAAACAGCAGCAGCAACAGCAAGAAAACGGCAGCAGCAGCACGTTTCTTTCGCCTCTCGCAGCATTTAAAAGTGTATTTAAAAAGCAGCAGGTAAACAAGCCAGCAGACAGAGAGAGCTAGAGAGAGAAAGAAGAGCGTGGGAAAATGTAAAAAAATGTGCGGCAAAATGGCAGCGAGGAAGGGAGGCAACGCGACGTATTCATTTTCTGATTAGAAGAAAAATTATTACATAAAATTTATGTTAGTTGCATGTGCGACAAGCAGCAAGTTTATGATGACAAGAGACGGCAAGGGGGGTGAGGTGGGAGACAGTAGAGAAACGACAACAAGCTTGGAGCTGCCTGTCAAGAAAGCGAGTGGCAAACAGAAGGCAACAGCAGCAACAACAACAACAGCAGCAGGAACAGCCCCCAAAGGCTGTTAATGGCTTCCTTTCAAGGCTGCCTTGTCCTGGCCTCAGCACACTCCCCACATCCCTTCTTGTTCCCGTGCTAAGTTAGCTAAACTGCGTTACGGCAACCGCAAACAACAGCAGCACCCGCAACAACAACAACAACAAGCTTAATAAATGTCGACACAAAAAGAGCAACAGCAACGGCAACATCAGCAGCAGCAGCAGCGGCAGCTTGGAGCAGCTGCTGTAGCAGCTCCAGCGCGCTGCTGCCTTGCAACATGTTAAGCAGGTGTTTCAAAATCACTTACGCTAAAACATAACAACAACAACGACAACGAGGCAGCAACAACAACAGCCAGCAGCAATTCTCAAGGACAGCAAGGAGAGACAACACAATACGAAACGACGAGCGACGGCAACAGCAACAGCAGCAGCGAGCAACAATATTTTGTTAACATTAAAATCATGTTCAGCAATCCTCCTTCTGCTTCTCCTCCTCATCCTGCTTCTCCTCATTCCGCTTTGCAGTTGGTTACACGCGGCGTATGCGCAATGTGCAACAATGGTTAAGGAAACAATTTGTCAGCTTATTTGGGTCAGAGATTTGTACGATTTGAAGGCAGTGTGAATAATGTGCAAATCTGTTGTGCAGAGTTGAATTAATATATTAATTGTGGTAGTAATTATGATATATGCTAATTAATTATATTATTTATTACTAATTATTATTTATTATTATTTATTATAATTTTATTCAAGTTATTCAAGCTTTAAATAATGTTACCTATATTTTGAATACATAAATATATTTATAAATCTTTCTACGACTTGAAGGGAAAATTTAATTCAATAAATTATGTAATTTGAATATAACTCTAAGTTGGAATTTAATATGCATAAGCAAGAATTCTATATATGAGCAAATGTGCTGTTAGGATGATTATATTAAATGCATTTATTTATATATTTTATATAAATTGAAAAATCGAATCATAGATAATAAAGAGGATTTCAAAGAATTATTCAATATTACAATATAATTATTATTGAAAAGGGGGTCTGTGTACTAATCATGTACAGAGCAACGCCGAACATAATGTAAGCATGTGTTCTGGTGGCTTAGCCCCTAATTCACAGAATTATTCACAATTAAATAAAAATAAATCGATACATTTAAATGGAGTTAAAAGTTATTTACAGTTAATAATAATAGGCATATTTATAAATGATATACGTATATTATATTAATATATATATATTTATTTATATTATTATTATTAATAATAAGCGTGGCTTATTATTATTATTATTATTAATGTATATTATTTATATATATATCGCTTCTCAATTGTATATCGTTAAGCAGATGATAATAGTCTTGAATCTAATTAAAGATTGTAAAGATTCAAATTTAAATCTTTCTGTACATGAAATAAGATAACCAAAACAGCAAATTAATTAAGCTTTTATTTAATTTAAGAATTCTATTAACTTTTTTAAATGCCATTAAACCGAGTGCAAATAAGAGTTTTTTAAATAAAAGCTAAATTTCAATTATAATGTTGAGTCGAGTCGTTTAGAAATTAGCCAACTTTTTGTTCATATTCCTGAAGTTGTGGAAATCCCCGTTCTAAGCGTAAGCCTAATAAGGCGCAGTTTGAAAAGGTAGCTGGGAAAAGAACAAAACGTTGAAGCTTATGCAGGGTATCAAGCGTGTGCCCACAACAACGAGGACAGTGGCAAAAATTCAACTGAATTATTCATAAAGTTGATAACTGCAAAGGGGACGGGGGAGGAAGACGGCAAGTGAGACCGAGGCGACCGTTTCCTGTGTGTGTTTGTGTGTGTGAGGGGGGGAGAGCTGCGGCAGTTGCGGCGTAGCATGGCGGCCGGAAGTACACGTTGACAAGTCGCACTTCGTACAGCGGACAACTTCCGGCCTCGACGTCATTGGCGTCGCCGTTTGCGGTTGTCCGGAGCATGGAGAACGGAGCGTAGCAGGAGCAGAGACAGAGCTGGAGCGGCGCCTGGCAAGCTTTATGAACTTCACATGTCGGCGGGTGGCCTACCCGACTTTGTGGTTCCTCGTGCTGTTGTTGTTCCTGCTGCTGCTGCTGCTTGCTGCTCCTTGTTTGCTGCCTGCGTATTTGCATAGAAGGTCAGTGCGACAGAGCCGTGGCCATTGTTGTTCTGTGTGTGTGAGTGTGTGTGTTGTGTGCTGTGCGTGTGTGGGCTTAAGCTAACTTTAAATTAAGCTTAGCGGCTGAAATTAATTTACGCGCCGCCATGCAGCATAACAACACCAAAACAATAAACAGGCCACCCAGCAGCAGCAACGAGAAATGCCAACAACACATGGCGAGACACCGAACAAGTTACAGCCTCGGCCTGAGTTGGGTCGAGCTTGAAATTCCGTAGTAAAATCACTGAACCCCAGCCTGAATCCGAGCTACCCCCCCCCCTCTTGCGCGACCCTTCTGCAGTGCAAAAAACTCGTTAAAGTCGTTGCTGCAGCCTGAGAAAATATTTAATGTACAACGTACGAGTTCGCATTCGGTGAAAGCATTTTAGTTTCTCCAACTCTTTTTCTCTTCTGAGAATATTTCTTGTGCTGTGTTTTCCCTAAGTGCTCATTTCAGTGCTCTGCGAATTGAATTAATTAAAGAAATTTAAGTTTCTTTCACAAAGTTCACAGCAAGTTACAGAAAATATTTATTGAGTGAGTGAGCTATGAGTGAAGTGTGTATGGATCTTAAGGCAGAATATGAAATTAAATGAGTATCCTACTGTAGAGTACACTTCACTGTAGCTGTCGCTTCTGGCTACACAGCCTTCCTTGAGTTAACGATGCTGATTATATGTTTTTCATATCTTTAATACACATTATTTTAAATACAATAAATAAATAAAAATGTATTCCCAGCAATTGAAATCTTTTTACAACGTCATTCTTTAGTTTAATGTTCAATTCTATTATTTGTTGCGTATCTTTTTTATGCCTGAGAGTAGCAACCCTTTTTGCTGCTCTGCATGCTCTGAAGGACTCTGGTAAAGCTTTGTTAATACAACAAGCAACTGCCATTGCTATGTGGCACATTCTTTCCCTCGTGCTGCATCCTTAGATAAAATATTTGATGCCGTCCGACAAAAATGTAAACAGTTTGCGTTATGGCAGTCTGCACTCCCTACCCGCCCCTCCCCTGCTGTTGCCTGTTGAATGGGCAGCAATTTATCTATTGTCCTTTTTTATTGCTGCTCGCCATTAACAAGAGTTTAATTGTCTTTGGGCGCAGGCGAGGGCAGGGCTGGCAATTGGGAGAGCATACATTTAGGCGTTGACAGCGTCCAACAAAAGGCAACTGTGTATGCTGAGCGACGGGGCGTGGCAATGGGCGTACGTACTGGACCCCCGATTCTCAGTGGCCAAAAGGCAAACAAAGCTGCAGACAGCTTTTCAATGCCTTTTTATATGGCCACCCTTGCCCAGCCCCTGTCCCCTCACCTCCTTCCCAAGCAGCTGTAAATGAAGCCCCAGTTTACTCGATTGTTTCCCTTTTGAGCCGCACACTGTGTGTGTGTGTGTGTGTCTGGCTATGAATGCGCCTTTCTTTGCGCTGCTTCTGCTATTTCTTGCTCTTTATATTCTTCACTTTTTTTTTGGTTGCAGCCTCAGCATTGACACCAAACAAAAGGCTAATTGGAAGGTTAGCAGGAGTCACATTTTTATAGCCTACTTCGAGGCGTATCTGCCCTAGAAACAAAAGGCGAATGCGGTTGCAAAATGAAAAATTGTTTTTTAAATGAATTCAATAAAGCGTGAGAAAGAACACACAAACGTATGGAAAGCAGACAAGGGGAAAATGTAGAGAGAGGGAGATAAGTGAGGCAGGGAAGAATAGAGAGACATAAGTGAGGGGGAGGTGGGACAAACTGGCTGCGCGTAGACGGCTCAAAGCGACAGACGCACAGTCGGTTGCCAGGCTTATTTGCATTTCAATTTCCATAAGTGTTGCCATTCCTCCCCCCGTGCAGACAGATATATCATACGCACATCTAGCCCTATATAGACATATATGTGTGTCGCGCAATGTATGCGTGTGTGTGTGTGTTTGTGTTGAGCAGAAGTCAAACGAATCGGAACCAACACGTGTTGCCACACATTTTGATCTATGCATTTGTCTTGCCTGTCTGTTTGTCTGTGTGTGTGTGTGTCTGTGTGTGTGTGTACAAGGTAAAGGTTAAATGTTGACCCGCATTCGCATAAAAGAGATATAGAATTTGAGATATGGGCATATTGGGCAAAACAGGGGCAGGGGCTTTGTAGGGTTGCCATTGATAACAAGCGAGTCGACTTTTGCATAAATAGCAAAAATTATTGCGCACATCCATCACAAAATGAGAAATGTGTCAGCTTGCTCTGGCATCCAACAACAACAACAGCAACAACAACAACGTAACAGTAGCAACAACAAAGAAATTGCTAAAAATCAAATTTAAGAAAGAACAACGAATTGAATGTGCTCTGTAGATGGATGAGAGTCGTATGAAAGGTTCATTGTGTAAGGTGGAAACATGTGGAACAGAAAGGGAAAATTCGAGTTAGTACACTAGCAGCACAAGCTGAAGTCCTAAGGGAAATATCTCGCTAAACATATAAATATATTCTATACATACATGCCATAACTCAAGCCTGCAATTGCAATTTATGGCAAACCTTATAGAAGAATCGTGCTATCCTTTGAGACAGTTACAGCAAAGCAAAAATGGCAGCAGAGATGAAAAAGTCAATGCCAGCTGAGCAATTTTCCGACTGATGTTATGTAGCTGCTGCTGCTGTTTTCCACTTCTTTTTCTCCTTCCCCTTTTTGTTAGCTGCCTTGCTTACCCACCCCCCCCCCTCAGCCATTTATCCCCCGCTCTTTTTGAAGGCGGAAATTCAGTTTGGTTTTTATTTCGCTTAAGCGCAAAAAATTTCACGGGCAACCACAACAAAGACACAACAATACAACAGCACAACAACGCCCCCTAGCGGTTGCTTTACAAATTGTGCGCGCATCAAAATCAAAATTAAAAAAAATCGATATGTTTCGAGCACAACATGAGTTTCATATTAAATTTCTTTTAACGCAATTGGAAAAGCCGCCTTTCTTGCAGCTTGTTTTTTATGCTTTTTGTTTGAGGAATGTCTAAGATGAGCACGGCAACAAACACACACACACACACAACAGAGGAAAAAAGCGTGTTCCGATTGTTTCCGAAATGTTGGCGGCACTTGAACACAAAATTCCAATATCATCGCAGAGGCTCGAGAAAAAAAGAAACAAGAGAAGACAGTGAAAAAGAAAGGAAAGGAAGAACGCAGGAAAAACAGGAGAGCAACTGACAGGCAGCAAAGTGGGATGTGCTGGGGGAGGGGGTAGAGAGGCAGGGGTAACTGTGGCTGGAGGTGTAGGCAGGCACACACAATGCTCTTGTGGATGTGAATGCGTTGTTAAAGCAAATTTCATGTCATCTGGATGACAATTTTGAAAATGACAAAGTGCAAATGGACACGTTGAGCGGGGCAGGGAGGGAGCAAGGGCAGGGGTAACTGGGGCTAGCATTGGGGTCAGCTAGTCGACCCCGGACTGGCATCCATCATTCACTTACAGTTAACGAGATTGCGTTGATTGAATGCCGCCTCGTTGTGCAGTCATTAAAAAATACCACGCCACGAGGGGCAGCTGTCAGGTGGCCCAAAATGTCAGCTCCAATTAGTTTCTATTTGTGTGGGAGAGTGAGACAGCAGATAGAGAGAGAGAGAGAGAGTGAGAGAGGGAGAAGTCTCTGTTAGTACGCAATTTAACTGCGAAAGATCGAATCAATTACAGTGTTCGTTGTTTGGCAACATTTGCGGCCGATAGCAATAAAAAACAATCGGAAAAACATCAGCGAAATGTTGTAACACAATGCAGACAAGCATTTAGGATACCCTGTATTATTTTGTGGCAACTTTTTGGGGTGGCATGCAACTGTGTAATAGAAGTTGTTATAGAAACTTGTCTAGCTTTTTTCTCCATTGTAAACAGTCCAAATTTACTAATCGTGTATTTCTATTTTATTTATTTTTATTTATAGTTTATTTGTTTATTTAAATATCAACTTAAAAATTTAAAATGTAAAAATTTTACGATGTTTTTATTTTATTTATTAATTTGGTTGTCAATTTTAATATTAATTTACCGAGAGATAACAAAACGAATAATAAAGGTTATTTAGTTTATAATCAAAAATAGTTTAACAGTTTATTACTATTACTATTTAAGTTTGAGTTAGTTTGAGAGTGCACTCAGTACAGAGTATCTACTAGTTATTATGCTGCTGTCCCTGTTTGATCTGCACATTTTTTGCCCTTGTCTGTGGCCATTAGGCCAGTGTTTTAGGGGCCACATAAATCAAGCAAATTGTTTAACGCGCGATTAGCAAAATTTTACAATAATTTTCTTTTGTATGCCGATCTGTTTTCCGCTTCTCTCTCTCTCTCTCTCTCTCTCTCTCGCTTGCCCCATATATTATGCTGCTACATCAGCTGGCCTATATAGACGCAGTATGTATGCTGTCTGTGCTTGTATGCGTGTGTGTGTGTGTGTCTGTGTGCGTTGTCTCCTTTGTGCGATTGTCTCTTGTCGGTTTGGGGGGCGTGGTTGGTTGAAAATTTTCCAAGCGATTTGCGGCATACGCCGCATTGAATGTTTTTCACGCTTAAAATGCGCTGCAAAATGATTATTATGATTAATAAATAAGTAGGCGTGCGGGGGCGGTAATGGGGGCGGGGAGATGGGCAGTGTGAAGCGGGCAATCGAGCCAAGCGTGGGCGAGGTTGACGATGCTGGCATTCGCCACATTTTGCAAAGAGCCTTTTAAAGGCGGCACGGCATGAGCTTGACGAGCTTTTCAACGCTTTAATCAAGTTGCGTATACGCAATGTGTTGCCAATTATACACAGTGGCACAAGGCACACAATGCGTGGGCAAAAAATACGCTAATGGCAATTACATGAAGAGCGAAATGGATAAGTAAACAAAGCTAATATTGTAAATTAAATATTTAAATGTTGTTTTCCATTTGGAAATGTTTGCAAATATTACACTTAATTGTTATAAATAAAGGAACATTAAGTCTGTATTGTAATAGAAATAATATTTAAAATATAATAATATTTATTTATTATAGTTCACTTTAAAATCATGCAACAATTTTTCACAAATTCCATTCAATGTTTTTTGCATTATTTAGTCTTCTCTCTCCCATTGTCTTGCCATAACAATAATTTCGCCTTTTGCTTTCGACACGGCGAACACAGCTGCAGCTGATGGCCACGTTATGGCAACAGGCAACAGCAATTGCCCTCAACCTGCGTCCTCCTCTCCGCCTTCCCACTCTAGCTAGAATTTCACCTCATTCCCCCAGGATATTTGCAATGGCCATCGTCTTGTTTACACTGCAGTACAGCAGAGCACAAGCCCCCATCGGTATTTGTAGGCGTGGCTGGCATATGAATTATCGCCTGCCAGATGAACATTTAATGATGTACACAACGCGAGGCGATGACATCGTCATTCTCGTCCGCATCCTGCTGTTGTTGTCCTTGCTGCTGCTGCTGCTGCCGTTGGCAATTTTAATAAATTTAACAGCTGAACGCATCGCGCAACTTTCGCATCTTTCATCTTTTATCAATAAACGTGCGATAGGGCGAAAGATACAGCGAAAGAGATGCAAGAGGAAAGAAAGAGGGCAAGAGGGAGAAGTGTGGCAGCAGTTGAGAGAGTGTAATTCGCGATGCTTGTGTATTGAGTGTCGCTGCTGATGTCGATGTCATGCAGGCAATTAAATAAATGTGCAGCCGAGGCAGACGAGGCAGCATCGCTTGCGCCTTTAACTTTTCGCCTGCTTATTGACAGGCCATCAATGTTGAATTTATGAGGCCGACTGTGATTTATCAGACCATTGCACACAGCATACAGCACAGCACAGAGAGCACAGAGCAGGAGCTGGACAATGGACCTGTACACTCACACACACACAGTCATCTGTACACACACTTACCGATAATTCGAGTTGAGCTGCACATCGCCAATGGCCACGTTCTCGAACAATGTGGGGCAGCAGGTCCAGCGGGCCCAGTAGAAGGTGAAGTCAGTTGAATCATAATGCTCGGTGAAACGGCACTTGAGCACCAGATCGACGCCTTCGCGTGTGTCCAGCGATTCGTCGGCAACAGCAAGGCTCGCAGTCAGCCACAGGCAGCCTGAGGAAGAGAGAGAGAGAGAGAGTGTGTAAGAGAGAGAGCTGAACATGGGTATTACATGGCAATGCAATTTGGTTGTGCAAATTTGCAGCGCACATTTAATTAAGACTACGCCGAATAGTTAAGCCCGCTACAGAACAACAACAAACAAGTGAGGGAGGTAAAGAGAGAGAGTAAACATACCACACATGAGGCAGAGGGAGAGGGGGGAATACAGAGGGGTACCCCGTAGCAAGTTTTGCTCTCGCACTGATTTGATTTATTTTATTATCACGCACAACTCGGCACAATCAATACATAACATATATGGCAAATATAGAAAGAATATAAATTTCGATGTAGAAATTGTAAATCTGCGCCACAAAATGAATAATGCAAACTCGCAAGCGTTCGTTTGGTCTGCTGTGTGTTCCTCAAATGGATTTCGATGCGATTGCATTAAAAATTCACATGATTTAGTAGCCACGGCCAAGGCAAGTATATCAAATTAGGAACGCACCTCATGTTACCCTGCATAGAAAGCAGATATAATTTGAATGATGCTAAATAGAGTAGAAGGTTTGTATGGAGGCAATTTAAACTCTGTAAATGCTCCTCGAGCTCTCTCATTTAACTCAGTTTGTATTCTCCTTTTCTTTCTTTTAAATCATTGTTGAAATTGCTGAGAAATTGATTTCCGCAGCGGAATTTCTAAATTGTTTGGCCAAATGAAATTCGTTTTGTTGTGGTTGCCTAACAGTTTGAGCAGCACTGTGCATATAAAACTAAGCACACACAGCTCAGCTTGCGCGTCTAGCTATCTCTCTCTGTGTGTGTATGTCTACAACTAAATGGAGCAAATGGTCGAGTAGCTGCCATTGGGTCGAGTGCTTTCCCTCGGGAGAATTGTTTGTACATGCAGCGCTTAGTTTTAATTTGTCTGCCTGCAGTTTTTAAATCCTCCACCTCCCCCTCACCACCCTTCTACAGCTACTCGGCATGTATTTTGTTTGCGCAAATCTGTTTTTTGTGTGCAATACACGCTCATATACGCAGATACATATAGTGTGTACATACATACATATATTGTTTTTTATTTTGTTTGCTTGCTCTTCATTGTTCGCTGAGTTTTGAGCAGACATATAAAATAAAACAAGCACAGACGGGGTATGGTTGTGTATGTGTATGATTGTGATATACCCTGGGAATTGATATAAGAAAAGAAAGAGTCGGTAAGAGAAAGGGGGACGCTTGTGGATGAAGAGATGAAGTCATGTTGATGTTGGCTATGTCTCTAGCGATCAAGAAAATAAATATACATTTTTTTTTCTTAATATTTACTATTCAATAGAAAATTTGACCTTTTCTTTAATCACTTTAATTTCCAATTCCATCTCAATTCTATCCTATTATACCCTCCCTCTGCCAGATTGCAATGAGCGCAGCGTATACACATGAAATAAGAGAACCAGTGTGTACACATGCATTTGATATTGTGTTGAGATTTTTCACTCTGCCGCATAAAACAAACAACTCAATGTGCTCCGCCAACTCCATTTTCAATTTCCGCCCGCAATTGTATGCTACACTTTTTTTCTACTGCCCTTTTCACTCACACACACACAGGCATTGCTCCCCGCAGTGAGTTATTGTAATTAACATTGCAATTGTTGCCCAATGTGGCAAAGAAACGAATGCAAAGCGGAATGCAAAGAAAAGAATTCGCTGTTATAAAAAACGAGAACAATTTTTAAAAAACTGCTCTGTGCATTTGTTTACCTAAATGCTGACAAATGTATTCACAACTCGATTCCATGATATCTCCCTCCCCCTCTCTCTCTTTCTCTTTCACATCCACTGTGCCTGTTTCACCCCATTGAGTTGAGTGTTTTGATACGCTTGCAATTTTAAGAGCTCAAAAAGATAAATATATTCAATTGATTTGAATATTGAAGGGGCTCTGATTATCTATCATTTTATAGGTCTGAGTTGCACTTGGACAATTTAGTTGCGGTGCTAATTGATTTGCCAATATTTAAATTGAGTTAAATACCCAATGCAAAATAGTTAAAAATATATTTTCAATAATCTAAAAAAGTTGAATATATATGAAAACCAAGTTCACAATTTTTTCCTTTCTTTTACATTTAATGAAACAGAAAGTTAATAAAGATGATTTAAAATATACAGAATTAAATTGAAATAATTTCTTATGCATTTCCTCAAGTTCATCTTTGAATAACTTCCATTAAAGTTGCTCAAAATATCTGCCCCAATACAAGATAATATCCAGTACTTTGAATATTAACTATTTACGCGTTTCCACAAGTATTTCTACTTTTAATACAATATAAAAAAAGATAAACACTGTGCAGAGGGATGAAGGGGAATCTAAAAAAGGGTTTTAAAGTGTTAAAGAGAAGCAGCAGCAAAATCACTCAAAGCAAAGCAAAGCAATGCAAATGCGAAACTGTGAATAACATTCAAAAGTTTCGCTCTTGGCTACCTTGGCTACCAACGATTTGCATATTTTTATGCAAATAATTATAACGTAAACGCTTTGCTGGCCAGTGGCCAGTAGTAGTAGTGCCACGCCCACACCACACGCCTCTCGCAGCATTTTGCGCCACGATATTTGTGTGCTTATGTAAACTTCATATGCATTTTAATGGAGTTTTCATTTGCTTTATTTAAGTTGATTTCGCAAAATTAAAATGTATTTGCAGGGAAAACGGAAAAACAGAAAAACAGCTGGAGTAAAAACGGGGAAAACTCTGCATTAAAGTGGTAAATAAAATAAGTTTTTATTTCTCTTGCTCTGTTTGCACACTTATGAAGTGAGCCGCAAGGAGAATGTGTTGAAGTGTTTAAAGTCGACGTTTAACGACGTTGTCGATGCTCAAATTTAAATTTACTTGGCAAATATTGGCAAACTGCTGTGTAATAATTAGCCATCATTACAGTTTCAGTACACCACACACACACACACACATAGTCGTACAGAAAACAAAGTTTCGTCTCTATGAATTTCTCTGCTGGCTTTATGAATTTTTCAATTGTGCTTCAGCTTGGCAGCAACTTGCTGCAGATTCGAGTGCTTAAACATTCATAAATGCAAGTGCACACAGCTCACTAGCAATGCTCCACCCCCCAGAGAGGGGCAAGGGGTGTGGCTCCTGTGGTCGTTTGACTTCTGAGGTTGTCGTCCTGCTGCTTCATTTGCCTGCGCACTGAGAAGTTACCAGCACAAGTCAAAAGTCTGCAAAATGCAACCAAAACAAAAACAGAAACACAAAAAACGAACGCACACCCACACAGGCATACTTGTCTACCCCCCCACTCTTCTCCCTCCCTCCTGCTACTACAAGAAAACTTTTGCCTTGCAATTTTTTCTACTAAGTTGGGAGTTTAAAGGGGAAGCAGACGTTGATGTCTCCATAAACCAAACAAAATCAAAACAGAAATGTAAATAGAATCAAAAGCGAATGTCGCATGCACTGAAAGAAAGGGGAGTAGATATTATATATATAATATATTTTTATATATATTTAAATTGTTTATGATTTTAAGAATACAAAAATGTAAATAGAGTGAAAATAATTTTGAAATTTGAATTTACTTTTTTAAATATTATATACATATTATATACATTTTTTTATCTGTGTAAAAATGTAAATTTAATTAACAATCAATTACAAGCAAATCAGCTTTCTTTCAACACACTTCACTCGCAATTAACTTCTTCGGTTGCTCAGCTCTCTGTTTATTTGGCACATTTGAGGAATGTGTTCATTACCAACGGAGCAGACAACCGCATGGCAGACAAGAGAATGAGAGAAAGAGAGAGAGAGAGCATACTCGAAGGGCAGTGCTACTAGTCGACTGCAGCCGCAGTGTAATGCACTTTAAGCACTGCCGGCGTCGACGTATGTTTCCTGCAACTGAATCAGCTAACACGACTCCACACTTCCGACTCTGCCTCACTCTCTCCCTGCCTCAACATCTCCTCCTTCTTCTTCTCCTATTCCTCCTCCACCTCTCTCCATCTCTCTCTCTCTCTTTCTGCCTTATCTTTCCGTTGCGGCTGCCTGCTTGACTTGTTTGTAATTATTTATTTCATACTCGCAGAAAGTGTAGCATACTTTTGTGCGTAGACAAGAATTATGGCAATGCTGCCAGTTGTTATTTGTATGGCAACTTTATAGCACTATGTGTGCGCTATCTGTGAGCGTGTGTGTGTGTGTGGGTATTTTTAAAAAGATTTCATGCTACAACGCCGAGGCCAACAAGCGACAGGATAACAACAGGAAGATGTTTGCCAGCCGAGTCGAGTGCGGCCAGAAGCAGAACAACTAATGTAAGTAAGCTCGAGTGTGTGTACGTGTGTGTGTATGTGTGTGTGTGTGTGTGCTTAAAACAAGCTGCTTGGCTCGATTACTTGTGGCCTGAACTTGTCTGCAACCACTCCCCCTTCCCCCTCCTTCCGCATCCGCAGCCCGCAAGCTTTTGCTTTTCTTTCGGCTTAATGCGAATTTCGGCTTTTAACAACAGCAGCTACTGCAGTTCTGCTGCTGTTGCTGTGTGTGGCATAACGGCATAAATATAATATGCAGTCTCGCCCTTTGCCATTGTAAAATATATTACATTTTTGCCCCTCGCCACGCCCACTGCACACTTGTAATTTCAGCTCATAACAATTACAACAACAGCAGCAGCAACAGCAAAAATCAAGCATAAAGCGCATAAGGCAGGCTCGTGTAATGTGCTGCTGACATGCTCCGCAAATGTTCCGCAACTGCAGTTGCAATTGCAGCTCTTGTGGCAGTTGCTGTTGTTGTTGTTCTTATTCTTGTTGTTGCTGTAGTTTGCTGTTGCTGTTGCTTTCATAGGCAAATGTCTTTGAGCGAGGCAGCGTTGCAAGTTTCCTTTTGTATTGCATTTTGGTCACTATATGCATAACTGTGTGTGTGTGTGTGTGTGTGGCAAACACATGGCAGCTGCTTGCTTGAACAGACGCAGCAGCAGCAGTTGCACAATTGATGCAGCTGCCACTCGATGCGCTTACAGAGCATTCACTCGTACAGACACACACACAGGCAGCAGCGAGCTCAAGAACAATGCAGGGGAAACTGCTGTGACAAATATTTACATGGCATAAAGCATAATAAGCAATATGTCCTGCGAGAAACACAGGCAATTCGCAGGCAATTGCAGCAACGGTAATCGATGGGCAAACATCAGTTAAACGATTAAAGGCAACTCTTGAGAACTCAATAAAGACCATTGTAGCCAGAGGGGATGAGAGTGGAGAGGGGAGGGAGAAGGAGAGAGACAGAGACAGAGGCAGAGACAAGCTCTTTAAAGTGCCTAGACAACTCATTAAATTGCCAGCATGTGAAACATTTTGCAAATTAACTGCAAACGTTGCGTATGCGTAATATGAGAGAGAGAACTAAGTATTTGCTTAGCTCCACCCCAGCAGCTGACGACAAGATAAAAGTGTAGTAGCAGGGGCGGGGGGTAGAGGGAAAAAAGCTGATGAGAATGACGACTAAGCTAGCAATTAAAGCAATTGAGGTGGGCTGCACCAATGGGGAATATGCGACTGTGAAACACGCTCTAAAAATATAAGAAAATTTCGAGGAATAAAAAAATATAAAATATAATAAACTTAATGAAAGCTGAGCTAAGCATATTTCCCGTTAGTCTTATATACAAAAAAATACATTTAACCTAGCAAAGCTTGCAATCAATAAACTCATTCCCTTGAATACATTTGCATACAATATACGAGTATACAAAGCCTCGTCGCATTTTTCTTGCCTTGAAAGTTTTCCACTAGCAAACTAAAAACGTATTCAGCGGGAAAACTGCTAAAACATTTCGGGGGCCCTCAAGTTGCGGGAATTCAAAAACACTTCGTCCATAATTATGTTTAAATGATTCCACTTTGGGCAAATGTTGCGTAACAGCTCGCATAGTTGTTAGGCCTGCAGCTCCTTTCGCGTGCGCGCTCATGAGTGTGTGTGTTAGTGTGTGTGTGTGTGTGTGCCTAAGGCATGGGCAAAGTTTTACGCTGCGTATGCGTAACATCTGGCTAAGGCTAAAGCCCGCTTCCAGCTGCCAGTTGCGAGTTGACTGTTGACTGTAGCTGCCACTGTTGTTGTTGGCTGAGATTGTGAATGGCAGGGGGAATGGGGAAGGGGGATTGGGGATTGGGGATTGCCACTCAGAATACCCAATTTCACTTTAATTAAAACATTCGCAGTGCCTTTTCCCCCATTTGCAGCTAGTAATGTTCGCAAACTTGGCGAGCCGAGATACCCATTACGTAAACCCTTTGCCAAGCCATGCCCCTCCCTCGCCCTCTTCATACACACACATACACTTGCAGCGCATGTGGGAGAGGTCTGGGCACGTATATTACATAATATGCCATTAATAAAAGTGTTTAAAGTTCACTTAAGTGCCGCATGGAGCTTTAGACAAACGGAAAGCGTATCAACAACACACACTGAGGAAACTTCAACTCGCGCTGGCTAGAAGGGAAAGCAGGAAGGGGGCAGGGGAGTGAAGGGGCTGCCTGAAATGGGGTTAGCAATTGGAATAGCTCTGGCTGTGGCTCTGCAAGTGGATTCCATGACAGACTAACACGCAGCTGGATTTATATGCGGCCAGTGTCAGAGAAAGAGTAAACACACACACACACACGCACGGTGAGCTCAGGGGACACGGGCAGATAGATAGATAGATGGATAGATAAAGGCCGCTAGAGCAAGACAAATGAACAAATACTGAAAGCAGAAAAGGGACGGGAGGGAACAATGGGGACAATGCACCGAAAAGAAGTTTGTGCTGCGCTTCTCATTGAAATGAAAAATCAACGTGGCACAGTTCACAGATTGTGGCCCAACTCACAGCTTGCCCTGAAGGTGTTCCCACTGGTGTTTCCACTGTTGTCTCCAGTAGTGTCTCCACTGTTGCCCAGCTCTCTCTGCAACTGCAACTCCTGCTGCAGCTCGTGTCCAGCATTCATTTCCGTAGCTAGACTCACTCACAATTGACTTTGCGGCTCAGTTTGCCTTGCAAGCCAAGTCAATAAGGGCACGCACGTTGCGAAAGAGATAGAAACAGAGATAGGGAGATGAAGAGAGAGACAGAGAGAGACAGAGAGAGCCAGAATGTATGCATAACCAGTGCACAGCAACCGCAGATTGCTTGGTACACTATACGAGAGGCTATTTGCGTAATGTTGTTATGATTGCAACCCATAAAACTGCAGCAGACACAGGAACAGCAGCAACTAGAGTCGAGCTGAGAAATTTAACAATTTTCAAAAGATGAACCAACACAAAAGTAACTAACTAAGATGGTTAAGTCGGCAAAGAGAGAGAGAGAGGGGAAGTGGGTTCTGATGGAAGTTTACTTTCTGCATAGAGTCAAAATGTTTGCAGGCAGCATGCCAAATGAAGAGTCTGCTCGTGATCATTTAAGGATATTTGCTTGGAAAATGATCTGTTAACATTTTTAAGTTTACTGATTGAAATTCGTGAAGGTTTATACTAAAGTATTTACAGTAAATCTATGTTACCCTAACAAGCTTATACTTTTTGATTGCATAGGAATATTTGCTAATCTACAAGCTCCATCTGGCTATGGAGTCCATAGGGCACCGTAGTCGGTCTATTGTATCACAAAAATCCCTCCTTACCCTGACAAAAACTGAGCTGTTTCCTCTCATAAAACAAAGCAGATCTTTCGTCGAGAAGTTAGTATCCAGTGCGATAGTCATGTGCAGATGTTTCCTCCTAACCTAATTATTTCCCAGGCTGAATGAAAAAAACCTTTCTTGAGGAGAAAGTTTCCATAAAAAGCTGTCAATTTATATATTGTACTTCACTTGGCAGTGTATGCAACTGTTCGACTATTGGAAAGCGCAGTAGTTTTGGTTTTCTTGCTTGCATAATGTAGTCTTTAAATGTCTGGCATATCATTTGTGCTTATGTGTGTATGTGTGTGTGTAGGAGCAACGCCCAGGCATTGATGTGCATTTAATTTGTCATAATTTGTGCGACAATTGGAACTGGGCGTTTGCTATCGCTCACTCTCTCTCTCTCTCTCTCTGTCTCGGTCGCACTCTATACGGCAAGTGGGCGTGGACATTGAGTGTATAAATCATGTGGTTAAACATGAAACGTAATTTGTTGTAAATTAAATAATGCCAACTATTTGTTGTTTGTTCACTTGTTCAGTTGTTCAGCAATCGGTTGCATACTTTTGTGCGACACTTTGCGCAACATGCAACAACAACAGCAACAAAAGCTGCAACAGCAGCAGCAACAACTGCAGAAATGACTGCAGCAGCAGCAGCCGCACTTGCCACAAAATTTATGACTGCATTAATACAGAAACAACACACACACACTAACACAGGCGCACTTGGCTTGACCATTTTGCCATTCCACATTCGTGTGTGTGTGCGTGTGTATGTGTGTGTTCTTGTTTTGTGGCATATGCCACACAAGTCGCCTTTTGCTGCTGCTGTTTTTGCTGCCTTCGGTTTGCCTCCTGCTGCTGTCGTTGTTGCTGTTGTTGCTGTTGTTGCTGTTGCTGCTGCACTTTCTGCTGCAGCTGGCGCCTCTTAATTAAATTATGCTTTTAATTAGGCCTTCGTGTTGGACTCTTCATTTGTTGCCGCACATTTTTGCAGCTTGTACTTTGATTGCGCAAAATTTAATTAAGTGCCCTGACTCGCCTTTGTTTAATTACTAAAATGCAGCACAAAAATCTGATGAGAATATGTTAACAATTTCAGCAATTATTTGCAATAATTATCGCTTATTTTTTCTCTTTTCTTCCCACACCTCATTCAACTCAGCTTTATTGTTCACCTAAATGAAATTTTATATTAAATTGAATGTCGTGATTTATTTGTTTAAATCAAGTGACAGAATATGCAGAAATATTCCGAAGAAAAAGTAAGTAGAGTAATTGGAATGAGAAATTGATTGAAAATATGTTTTACAAAATAGAAAAGAAGAACAGTATTTAAGTTTAACTGGTTTGGCTTTTGCGTTAGAAACTATAGTGTAAATTAAATAGAATAATCTTTAATCAAATGAAATAAAAGATTATTTTGAAAGGACTATTAACATTTTCTTACAATTTCTTCATTTATAAATGTTTTAATATTTCTTACAATTTAAATGTAGAATTCTTTCTATTCCACATTCATAAATCAAGAATTCCCTATACCTTTGTTACATGTGCCATACCTACGCAAATTTCCACTCCCCTACTTGTCCATCTTTACCATCATCAATTTGATTCGCTTACATCAAAAACATTCATTGATTTAATTCGAAAGTAAACTTGTTCCGCCCCGCAAGCAAAGTCAACAAACATGCAGCAGATCCGACTACTTACATATGCATATTCCATAAGAATACAAATGCCCTTCCCTCGCATCCCTTTCAGATTTACTATCTGCTGATTTATCTTCTGCTTCTACAGTTTGTTTTTATTATTTTCATATTTTTTCTTGCTTTCCTGCTAGTTTTGGTTTTCTGCATAATTTGGCATGCTGCAAGGTCCGAGGACAGGCCAAGGCAAACAGGAAAGAGCAGACAAAAAGGGGAAACAAGTAGAGAAGAGAAGCAGGACAGGAAACAGGGGGCAGCAAAGGGAGTTTCAATCCGTAGGACTCAAGCACAAGGACGACGCTTATCTCAAATTTTGTGGCTAAACGCATATTCTAACAAATTTTTGTCATGTTTTTGCCGGTTGTTTATTGCTGTTGTTGTTGTTGCAGCTGTTGTTGTGCGAATAATTTAAAAACAGCCACCTTTGACACTTGCAACTGACACTCTTTTGGGGCAACGAGGTGCCCTGCTCTGAACACTTTAATTTAATATGCCCGAAAGCAGCCACAGACCTAGCGGGGAGAACTGGCGGGAAAGCGAGCCTGGGCAAAGCCAAATCCCAAAAGTGTACCCAAATCACTTTTGAAACTATCTGGCGCCTTGACGCACTCCGAGAGTGTACGTCGGGTCTGTCTGTCTGTCTCTGTGTGCGATAGGGATAGAGATATATTCGGAGAGCCTTTGCCAAATATTTCTGACCACAGCAAAAGGTTGCTGGCGCTGCTGCTGCTACATACATATTTATGAGGTCCTTGTGGATTTTCATTGAGATAAGCGCTGGCATTTAGGCAACAAGCGATTGCCTCGACAAAGCCGCTTTCCCTTTTTTAAATATTCTTTTTGCATATTTATTGACAACAAATTTAATTTCAGCTAAAGTTTGGCAAGCACTGGAGAGCCGCTGGGCGCTGAGCTTGGTTTATTTTTAGCTCGAATCAATTGCCACAACTCAGTCGAGCGTTAACTACGTGCATCACGCTGCGTATACGTAATGAGCTTTTGCTTTAAGACGTATACGAAGCGTGTACACACGGTGCCATCCCCCCTCCTTGAGCTTAGCCCAAAAAACGTAAAGAAAATTAAAGCCAGCAGCGAAATAGAGCAAAACACGCAGACAAAACTAACGAGCTGAACGAGCGAGCGAACAAGCAAAAACTGACAACAGCATGAAAAATTGTCACTGGCTGAGAGTTACGACGAGTGCCAGACAGAGACAGAGCCACAAAGAGAGTGAGAGGGTGAGGAAGAGAGGGGGTTGGGGAAAAAGAAATTGGCAATGGACAAGCAGGACCATGAGGAATCGTCGCCTGGTCATCTTGGGCATCTTGGGCAGCGCCATTGCTGCAAACACTCGAGACTAACCGGAAATGTTGCTTAATAAAAACGGATATACCAATTTAGTTTTGTTCAAATAGCAGCAGCAACAACAACAACAACAGCAGCACTAACAACGACAATGGCCAAGAAGCACTGAGTGCCGGAATAAAACAAGCAGAGAAGAGAAGAGAAACAACAACAAGAAACAGAAGCGACTAGGTTGGAAGGTGGTCGAAAGGGGGAAGGGGAATACCAAAAGGGTAGTCGGTGGAGGGAGAGAGGTATGAGAGGGACTGAAGCTGCAACTGCAAAGCTCAAATAAACACAAAAATAATAGAAATTCATTTAAAGTTAAAGCGCAAGTAAAACAAAGCGCAAAACACAAGGCGAAAAAAGAATCAACAGCGAAAAATATCGTGTGGAATTAAAACGAACTTGAAGATACTCTGTAGTGGTAGAAAAGAATGAAAGGCTGCTGTGAAGGAGTAGCAGGGTGTTGGGAATAAATGAAAGACTGCTGTGAAAGAGTTAAGAATGTTATTATGGAGTCGAAAAGTGTTAAGAAAGAGTGAGAATGAGGAAGAAACATTTCATTTTAATGTGAATAAAGAAAACATTTAATTATAAATCAAAATTGAATAATATATGCGAAAATAAAATAGTTATAACAAATATAATTTATAATATATTTTATAAACGTAATTTAATCTTCTATTTTGAATTTAGTTTATGTAATTTTGTATATTCCTAATGTTCCTAAATGTTTATAGTGTCAAATAAATCGAATTCGTTCATTTATTTATTTCTCATTCATTTGATTATTTAATTCTCAGCGAACAAGTTTAGGTTTCATGCGCAAAGGCTGTGTTACCTTTTATTTACATATTTAATTTACAGGGTATAACACAAAAGCGAAACAGCAACAACACGGCGCACACAGTGAAAAACAACTAAGCGTTAAAATGCACAGCGCAGTGATCAGGATCAGGAGGACAATGGGCCGGGACCAAGCTGCGGCCATGTTGAACATATTTGCAGAGCGCTGCCAGAGGCTTAGTCAGGCAGGGGAGTGGGAAAGAGAGAGAGTGGAGAGAGGTAGAGAGAGGGAGAGAGTGAGTGCAAACGGGAAAACTTGTAGGGTTTGCTGTCGCTGAAGTTTAGCACACAGCTCACAGCTCGAGTGGAGCTATTTGTTGCTGTTGCTGTCGGTAGTTGTTCAAGTTGCTGTTGTTGTCAGTAGTCGTCGTTATTGTTGTTGTTTTAGTTGTTGCTGTTGATGGCGGCCAGGCCGCAATTTTTGTGTTTTAGGTTTTTAAGCTTTTTAGTTTTTTGTATTTCAGGCATTTCTTTTTTTCGTTGGCAACTTTTTGTTTTGTGGCCAATGCAGCTCGCTTACGATTGAATGCACAGAGCGAGGGAGAGAGAGAGAGAGAGAGATAAAGAGAGAGAGAGGTAGTAGCATAGGCATAAAGCATTTGGAGAGTGCTCTAGCTGGGGCCAGTCGACTGGAGGTTTGTCAAAAACAAATGACCAAAATGACACATGGCAAGGGCCCGAAGGAGGCGCAAATATTTAGGCCAAAAACACCAAACGACAGCAGCAACAACAACAACACTAACAATAGTAGCAACAACAACAACAATAAGAAATTAAATTGCAATGCAGCAAACGAAGCGCAACAAAACAATCGAGCCATGGCCAATATATAACTCAGCGGACTGCTCATAATTAGACTACGAATCACTCCCAAACCCCCTTCCCCACTCTCCTACTTTCCTCCCTGCCCCTTATCTAACCCAACCCCTTTCTCACCCCTAGACACTCCCAATAGATTTGTCAATGTTTGAAAAGGGTTTAACGCGGAAAATCGTGCGGAAAATGGCTCACAAATGTCGAGGCCGACGCCTGCAAGTTTAAGGTGTGTGTGACTGTGTGTGTGTGTGGACTACGCACAGCAGGAAGTAGTATGTGAAAATAGAAAAGCAAACTCTGAAAGCAGGCTAAACTCAGACTGAATTGAACCGAACTGAACCAAACCAAACCGAACCGGAGCGAAGCGGAGCGGAGCTAAACTAATGGCTGGGAACAAAATGTTGTTTCAAGCTGTGTGCACGAGCGAGCTTCAATGATATTTTTCTTATTTTCTTTCCGTTTTTTCTAGCCAGCACCCCTTTTTCTCTCTCTCACTCTCTATCCCTTTTTGGCGTGTTTTTTTCTGAGACCAAGCAGAACCAGGCCTGAAATTCACGGCAAAGCTGTCATAAAAATTCGCCATAGGAAACAGCCGCCAAAAACCTACGCAATGTTTTTTGAAATGAGCACAACACGGCACCAACAACAACAGCAACAACAACAACAACCGTACCAGCAGCAACAACAGTGGCAACGAGATATGGTACCAGCTGTGCGCGTGCTCGGATCCAGCGCCTTCAAAGGAGTAAAAGATAAATAATGGCCCACACTGATGAGAAGCGGCACCGTCAGTTCCATTTCGAGTCGGGGTGGCAACTCTGGGAATTACTTGGATTGTTGTTTTTCGCTGTGCGTTTTTAGGGAAAGCCGATTCGATGCACAGAGCCCACATGATTGAGAGCTTTGGCATTGCCTGAGGTTCAACGCGAGATATTATTCAGCTGGGGAATGATAGATAGGCACAGCGACTCAATTAGAGTTGGATAATGCGTGTAGCTGTAGTAGCAGGAACATCAGTTGGGCACACGAGATTTTCAAGATTGAAATAAACTGTAAAATTTATGAAGAAAAGATCTCTGCTATTACTGAAGCCACAGTTAGCATAGCTGGCACTGGAATTGAAGAAATATCTATTAATTTTAAGTAAGTTTTTGCAAGTTGCCCAGGATTACAATTTCTAGATATGAGCAGACAAACGCTACCTTCGGGCATACCCGACAGCTAGATGCTCTTCGCCCAGTGACAAATACACTTACAGTTCCACTTATAGTTCTTCCGCCACCTATTGCTTTCTCACTCTTACACACATGTGCAGGCACACGCACTTAGGCTTGCACAGGCAGTGCTGTAGTTCCTTTAATAACTACTGTGTTTAGTGTCCAATCGAATTGAAATTAAGAAGAAAGATAGATATTTTAGTTAGCTAAATATAAGCCAAAGTCAAAAAGTTGTATCATTTATATGTATCTTACAAACCGACTTAAAAAAATAAACAACTGTTTTGTGGTGGCGGTAGGCATGGCAGTCAAGATTTGAATTTAACGTTATCTGCGTATGGTATACAGCAACCTTCATGCCAAATTTAATGTGAGTAACTTGTTTAATAGTTGAGATTAACGCGTTCATACAAACAGAAATGGCTCAATCGACTCGGATAGTGAGCCTGAGCAAGAATATATACACTTTGTGCGGTCTGCCACGCCTTCTTCTGACTCATACATAATTTTGCGCATACTTAGTACATCCTATTTTCCCGTTTTCAATGCTCGAAGGGTGTAAACACCTCAAACATGCATAGCTCAGAGCAAGCATAGAATGTGAGTGAACTATTGTATATGCTAAATAAAGTGAAATTGCCTTAGCCTTATTAGTTTCCATTCAACTTTAAACTGAGTTAAATGCAAAACTATTATTAAAACACTTTAGAGCTGTCATTGTGATCTGTTCAGCCTTCCATTTGCTTCGCATCTGTTATCCTTTTCATCAATAAAATCGATTGAAATCACAAGAACAAAGAGCGTCGCTTTTGCAATTCAATGAGCGAAATGAGCTCGACCTACGCTGATTAGTCAAATTATCCCGACCTCAGGCTGTACAATTGAGCGTTTATTTTCGTTTAGTGTGCTATATTTATTCGCATTCATCAAGGACTCGCAGAGTACGCTCAATCAGGCCACGATAAACAATCAGAAATCGCATCCCCCCAGCGAACATCAGATTGCAAACCCAAGAAGAGCGGGAAAGGGAAGAGGGGGGAGCGCTGGTTAACCGCCTAAACTGCTTAAGAGTTGTGCAGCTGATGCCTCAAGCGAGTCAGGCGTAACCATCATAACTGCCCCTTCCTTCCATTGCTTTGTCCACCTACTGCTGATTAAGGTGCGACTGTCGGTAAAAGACAAGGGGTAAAGGGGACAGGGCCCACAGGGCGTATGAGCGGCGGCAACATTGTTAACGGCGTTCAACTGTGACAAATGCGTTTGTCGGTTTATACACAAAGAGAGCCGCAGACAGAGAGAGGGAGAGAGAGGGAGGGAGAGAGAGAGGGAGGTAAAAAGGCTGCCCATACACACATCGCATAACATATGTTTCTGTGCATGTTGCCGGCTTAGAATTATTATTTATGAACAAGACAACGCACACAGACAATGAAAGCCGCTTCCCCCCACACCTTGTCCGCCTTAGCCTTAGTCCTCTCTCTCTCTCTTCTGTTCTTCCCTCTCTGTCCCGACACTTGTAATTTTTGCTGAGGTTTTTGCACGTTTAGTAAATAAATCACGCGTTTGTTGTACCCACTGTTCCTCTGCTGCTGCCCCCTTCCCCTGCCCATTTCTTCTGCTTCTCCTCCTCCTCCAACTCCTCTCTCCTTCTTCTCGCTCTCCCCTCTCCTTTGCCGTGCCACAAAATGCTTTGTGTCGTTTTTTATATAAATAATTTGCTTTTGGGCAGTTGCTACCCCAACTTGGGCTATTTGCTGTTGTTGTTTCTGTTGTTGTTCTTGCTGCTGCTGCGTTAGTTTTCACCGAGTGCACACTGAGAGAAATAAATCATGCATTTCGATTAAAGGCACACAGCGCAGCAAATGAACAATGAAGATTATAACCACGACAAAATGAAAGCAGGAAGAAAAAGAAAAATATTTAAGTGTTAAAAGAAAAAGTTGTTGTTAGTGCTGCTATAACAATAAAATGTTTGAGCCCCTAAAAAAACTAAATAACTTTCATGTTAAGATCTAGCAACATTGCTGGAATTGAATGTGATATTAAATTATAAATAAAAAATTGAAATGAATAACAAAATTTATTAAATGAAAGACAAAATTATAATTAAATTAAATAACAGAATATAAATTTATAATTTGTACGTTAGATTAATTTGTTACTATTTACTGATTCTCTTAATTTGAAAAAGCATTAAATTTATAAATTAAATATTTATTTATATATTTGATTCTCAGTTTGAAATATTTTGAAAATATTTTATTACTGCTTTTTAGTTTTTTAATACTTTTAAAAATTTCCAACGACATGATTACCCAATTTTTTGTCACTGTATGCACGTAGCTGAAGCGTTACATTGATATGCCCATAAAAGCATACAAACATGCACACACACACACTCCCACATGCACACACACATATATATATAGGGGCACTCACACATGCAAGCGACCTGAGCGAGTGACCGCACCGTGTGGCGCCTGGGATGATTTATTATGTGTTGCCTATTAACGTCTGCCTTATTATGTGTGTCCACGCGTGAGTGTGTCTGTGTTTCAGTCTGTGTGTGTGTGGCTATTGGCCTCGGGTCGCTCGGGGAGTATCATGCTATCATAAATAAGCGCAAATCTATAAACTAAACAAAACTAAATACATGTGTTATTTATACTCAACGCAGGCGACACTTGGAGCATGTTGCAAATGCCTCAATGGGTTCACTTGTTGTTGTTGTTGTTGCTTCTGTTGTTGTTGTTAGCTAATGAGCACGAAGTTGTCAATGTGTCAATTTAATTAGACAAGAAACCCAACACGCAATGACACCAAATTGAATTATTACATTGACATTTCACGCAGTTCATGCCGAGACTTGAGTCAAAATCTGCTTGTGCTTGTGCTTGTTCTTGTTGGTAGTAAATAATTGCTGCCACTGTTGTTGTTGTTGTAGTTGTTGTTGCTGTAAACATTGCAACACATTGCGGCACATGATTTGTTGACTTGCTGCTGGGTCGAAGACGAAAAATCACAGCACCCTCCGCCAAAATCAAAATGGAGGCGTCGCATTGCGTATACGACGCATGTGCCTGGCGGCTGTCAGGTGGCACTGAGGTCAGGTCAGGGGGTCAGCGAAAACTAAGAGTGGCAAGCAGAATAGAGCAGAGCAAAGCAAAGCAAATCAAATCATTTATGCTGCCAGCGGCCCATCAATAAAGCTCGCTTGACAGCCCAGGCTAAGAAGCATTGGCCAAACAATTAACGGCGCTTTAATGATTTATGCCTGCCTGCCTGTGTGTGTGTGTGTCTCTCTGTGGGTACATGTGTACAGTATATATCTAGATATATATGTGCGTGTCCGCCTTTTGTGGGTGAGCTAATTACGCTCAGCGGAACTGAATGATGAGCTGCCTGAGAGGTTTACGCTGTACTTCGTCGGACAAGAGGCTTTTGTGCCCAGGCATGCCAAGCTCTAGTTGTCCTCTAAGCTGTTGCTGTTGTTGTAGTTGTTGATATAATTGCGACACAGCAATTGATGCAGAGTTATTTAAAGGGATTTGCGGTAATATTGCGGCACGGCCGGACAACAATGAATGACAATTTCTAAGGCAACTAATACGTATACGTCCTGTTGGGCCGCCGTGCACTGTGACAATTTGATTATAATGCTAGAGTTAACTAATCGTTGACGGTGGCAGTTACATATGCGGCATATGCAGGTAGAAAATGGCGCTTATATGGGTCATAATCTTTTTACTTTTAGCGATGCATTTAAGCAGAAGAATTGAAATTGACGTTTTTTTTTTCTTTTGGCTTTTAATCGATAGCTTATGGCATAATTATTCTTACAATAAGGCTGCCCTAATTGTATTTTTTTTCTGCTTAAAATAATCTCTTAATTTTCCCTCACTCTGACTGTCTATTCCCCTCTCTTTCTCTCTCGTTGCTCACAGCGTATTTCTTCCAGCACTTTTTGCAGATGCTTCCTTGCTTTCTTTTTCCTCTCTTCACGCTTCCTCTTTCTCTCTTTGCTATTCTCCAGTTAAACCTGCTTCTCTCTGGTGGCCCATTCGCTGTGCTTGCTTAACATGCAAATTTGATGGGCTTCAGCTATAAAATGCGAGCCGGCAACATTTTCATTTTCAAATTTCACTTGGTAAATTTTAACTACTTTTTGAGCCAACTCTCAACTTTTCGCATGGCACTCGACGCACTCCCGCCATTGCTTTCTCCCTCTCTCATTGCTATCATTGCTCTCATTGCTTGCTAGGCTCTTGCCGTTTGCCCTCAGGCAGTTGGTACTCCTTGCCTTGCCTTGCCTCGCCTTGCCAACCCGTTTCGGCCATTGTTTGTCTATTTACACGAGCTCATTAACATTTGAAATGACTTTTTGCTTTGGCTTGCTGGAACATTTTTCGTGCGTTGAGTTATTTTAATGTTTTGCCTCGGCAAATACAAGCCCTTTACCCCCCCTCTTTCAATCACCCCTTCTGCACTCAGCCCCTGCTTCGTTTTTCCCTGCACTTGTTTTAATTTCTTTGCGTTTGGCATTAAATAAAATTTGCAAAAATAATTTATACCAACCAAAAAAAGCTTTTTAAACATTTGCACAACATTGTTGTTTTTGGTCTCTACTTCAGGGGGGTAAAGCGTATACTATATATATGTATGTATGTATGTATGTATGTTTGTGTGTTTGTAGGGCTGATAAGGCGCGATAGACTGAGCTGAGGAGCTGGCACTCATTTATGCTAATTTGCGTAATTATGCGCTTCATAAAATCACTCGGCAAATGCAGCTTCAAAACTTCAAGTTGCCACTTGCCAACATTTGCTAAATTGTTGTTGTTGTTGTACCAGCTGTGTTGTTGTTGTTGTAACAATTAAGAACAGCAGGTTGAGTACGGCAAAACAGTAGGCAAAACGCAATACAAATAACACATAAAATATTGAAAAAGTTTTTACCAGCACGCAGACAGCGCGGGGAAGAGTGATGAAAGAACAAAACAAAAAAAAGAGAAAGAGTCAGAGAGAGAGAGTGGGGAAAAAGAGTGAGAGAGCGGATAAACATGAAATGAAAATGATGAAAATTTATAAATGAGTCAGTGCCGAAGTCGTTGCCTTGTTTAACACAGAGAGAGAGAGAGTTGCGTCTTCTCACTCATTTGCTGTTTGCCCACTTTTGTTTCTTTTTGGATACCCTGTGGAAAAGCTCTAGCAGTGAAGGGTATTACCAGGCTATAGATAAGTTATCACAAGCATTATATTTGGTGCAACTGTTTGGGTAACTCTTTCCCATTAATTTTCATATTCTATTCTACTTCTTTGAACTCCCAGCTACATCAGTTATTCCTTATCTCCTTATCTCTCTCATCTACCTTACGTCTGTAGAGCACTGCCTAGTCGCACTGGTTTTTTTAATCAATTACTGTCTTGTGTGTGTGTGTTTTTCTGTTTTTTGTTTTGCTGCTGCTGGTTTTATACACTGAAAGTTTTTGTGTTTGGTTTGTACGCTTTCAAGTGAAGTTTGGCGAATGAGGTTTACAGCTTGACGCCTGCTCGCAGAATGGATTCATGTATGCTTCATTTGCTCGTTGAATAATTGAGCATGAACTCATACACACACATACATACATATAATATACACTCCAGTAAGTGCTGGGGAATTAGCTGCCGTGTCAGACTTAATTATGTATGAGGCCTGACGGTTAAAGTGCCTGTAAAACTGTAAAACTCAGCGCCACGCATAAATTATGCCTAAAAATTATTGTTCAATTATTGTTACATCATTTTGGGTATAGTTTCAATGTGTATAATGAGCATTCAGCTTGTAAGCAAAAGAGAGGCGAGAGAGAGTGCAAATAAATGAAACAACGTACCAGAAAGAAAAGCAGGCTGAGGGTTTAAGCTCCTTCGATTATAATCGAATAATAATTATTAATAATTATTTCTGTACTATTTACCATACATGTGTATGATGGCACACAGTCTTATAACATTTGTTATGTATTCGCGTATAATGTATATAACTCACATTTAGTAATAGCTCTTATTTCTGGGCGCAACGTTTGTTATACAATTTTGTTAAGAAAACATTTGTTTCTTTTTTGATTGTATGATTGTTTCAATAAACAAGCACGGAAGCTACAGCCGTGTGTGCTCGAATGTTATATACCCACTAGCTACCTCAAAGCGATTTTTTATATATATTATTTTCATGTAAAGCGTATTTTGTGTTGGATACTTTGAAGGGAGCGACATGGAAGTCAGTATCTCCTCAAAATTATTTCTAAAGACAGACGAACGTGGTTGTTGTTGCTGACTTAGAATATATATAGTTGCCACGGGGTTTGCCAAGCATCCATCTCTCTGTTACATACATTTTCGATTGGCAAAAACTTAAAATACCCTTCGCGCCTAACGAAAGCTACAGTTGATCAATCTATGCCCCACATATAGTTTGAATATTTTCAATGCCCGAAGCGTATAATCAGTTGGCTAACCGCTTTTGTTATAAACACCTGGTGGAATTCCATTTGCCGTTTTCTATTTGCCATGTCGAACGTTCGTTTATTGCACAATCACACTGAATTCCGAAATCGAAATCAACCAACTAAGCTCTCCCCGCACCAAACAATCTAGAAATGGGCATCAATTAATAAACGAATTTGGTGTGCGTTGCATATGCATATTTTATTTGTTCAATCCACGATTTTTGGCGTTATTCACATCACATTTTGAATCGCATTCGCGGAATATTTAGAGCAAATGTTTGGCTTGATTTGATGAAAAGCAAATATGACCGATTTAAGATTTGTTCTTAAATTTAGCAAAGCTCTGTCTGTGTTATGGGCATGTTCTAATTGTTATAACAAACAATTGTATTTATAATTAATTAACAAACAATTGGTTTTTAATTTGTTTTAGTGTTTCAAATAAATTATATAAATGTTAAGTGATATTTTGTTTAACTAGTTATAGGAGAGCCTATCACAAATTCAAATGTGCTTACGTTGGGCGCCAAACTATTCAATAGAAAACGCTGTAGAGAATATGAAACATGAATCGAATTTTGACTGCATTTTTAAGATGCTTTAAGAGTAAATATTTGTCAACGAGAGTAATGTTAATATTTCCGAAACTTTACGAAAACAGGTAGGCTTTGCCATATCATGCGTATATCGCTACTTTAGTGCTAAATAAGTTAGTGTCATTCCAAGGAGAATTCAATTTAACTGCCCGGCCAGTCTAAAAACTGAACCATTGAATTGCCCTCTCCCTCTCTTCCTGTCTCTATCACTCGCTTACACTGTGTCTCTTTGTAAGTGAAGTTGTCGGGCCTGGTCTGGCACATGCTGCCATTGAAATGCAAATGAAATTGAATTGTTAATTTCAAATAGAAAATCCTTGCGGGCCATTCATTCAATATTGAATGTGCTCGCAATAAATGTAATGACTGGCACAGTTTTTCTCGCATTTCCCACTCTGCGATGCCTCCCTCTCCCTCTCTCTCTCTCTCGCGCACTCATGCAGTTAGTAGGGAAATTGGCACGCAAACAAATTTTGTAGGAAACGTGGCCCGTTATTTTTGGCATGACAGTATGCGAAAGTGCAAAGAAAATGTTATTTCATGTACCAAAAATATATATATATCTATGTGGTGTGTCTGTGTGTGTGTGTACTTGTACATATATAAAGCATATGACGTTTCCGTTTCCGTTACACGAACGGCGACAACTTTCATGCGTGCACTTTGCCAAAAAACAGGAACATTTTTAAGAAAATTCAGAATAAAATTCAATTTTTATTATTAAAAATCTTCTTACTCCTGACTCTCTTGCTCTCTTCGATGGTGAAGGGAAATATAAAACAATAATAATTGTTTAAGCTGAAAAAGCTTTCCATTGTGCGATTGAAACCAGAAACAGAGACAACTTCAGCTGACAATCGCTGCATGAAGTTCCATTTAAAGCCGTTCAACTAACGAATCTATACATATCTACATGCCTCGGGTCTCTGCCCCTACTCTCTCCCCCCTATACCTCCCCCCCTCCCTCTGCTAGGCAGGCAGATAGCCCGAAACTAAACGCTTTGCGTTACCCGAAAATTCGTTGACAAAGGTCGAGACCTCGTTTACCTGCCAAAGGTTGGCAGTCCGTGCAAAGGGTGTGATTATGCCGCTGACACATGACACCTTCAACTCATGTGTGTGAAAGAGGAGGGGGGGGGGTGTGCAGATGTGTGGATGTGTGCGGTCAAAATGGTATGCCCGAAAAAAGTTACAAAAATATTGTAGCATATTTGACAGCGTCGCCCAAGCAATGTTTGTGTGTCCTTTTTGCGTCGAGTTAGTTCAGTTTCCATAAGAAGTTTGCTGCATAAAAGAAACCCGCTTACGAAAAATGTTTGTAGTAGATGAAGAATCAATATCGTGTAGACAAGTTGCTTAACTAGTTCTATATATTTCGATTGATGGAAAGTGCCTTAACAAGCCTGAACAAAAAAGTACACAAGATGAGCTCGTTGCAGAGAAAGAGTGTGAAAGTAGAGTAGGACTTGGTTTGTAGATGATCAAGAATCTATATAGATAAGTTACTTAACCATTGCAGGCTGAACAAACTTCTATGCAGAAGATGAGCTGAGTCTTTCTCTGTGTGAAAGTAGATCAGCAGAGTATTTGCAATGCATTGTGGCCCATTCTCTAACTCATTCCCATGGTTGCCTTTGCTGTTTGTACCCTTTTAGCACATGTCAAAGCATGCTGAACTCTTTGGCATTTTGCAACACTTTATTCACCTTGCTAGGACTTCGCTGTCGTTACCTTCAGAAACGTCGCTGCTTGTGCAGCTGCCCGGCTTGCTGCTCTGTTTGTATTGGACGCTGGCGCTTTCAAAATGGCATTTACAAAATTCAATAGCGCTTTGATTTTGTTTCGTTTATTTTCACAAAGTGTTTTTCAGTCGAAAAGCGCCCGAATCCGCCATTAAACCCCCTCTAAAAGCCACGCCCATGGCCAACTTCCCACATCAGTGGCAGGCTCAAATCGATTTGGCATCGTTTGTTGTTGTTGATTTTTCGTTGCGTTTTGTTTAGCGTGAAAATCAAACTGTTAATTTGCGCTTTTGTCTGCGTCGATTTAGTTCGGTTCGCTTCGTTTAGGTGGCTTAAGAGGAGTCCAGAGCCTCCCCCACCAAAAGGACTGTGGCCATAGACTCAACTAGAACTTGGGCACGTGGTCAAAAACTGTTTTCGGGCCCCTCCAAAAACACTCACAAAAAGCACTTTGGCAGCCCTTTCTGGTGTTGTTTGTTTGTTTGTTTGTTGGCTTGTTTATTTTTGTATGTTGGCTTGTTTTACGGTTAGCTGCGTCGCTTTGTTTTTGCGGCTGTAAATTAATGTTTGTCCAGGGGATTTTAATAAGTAAATGATTTTCATTTTCCTACAACTAGTTACAGTTGTGTGTTTGTGGGTGTGTGTGTGTAAAGGGGTGTTGAAGTGATGTTGCGACAGCAACATCATCAATCAACTTCAATTCAAATTCGAGTCAAGAGATGAACAGTTGATAGACAATTGACTAAGGAAATTGAAAGAGAGGGCGAGAGGGAACTTGGCTTGCTGGTTGACTGTGTGGGTGTTGGTGTGTGTGAGACAGTATTGGTGTGAGCTTAATTAATCAACATTGAAGCAAATGCAACACTGAATGTGAATAAGGAATGTTAATTTACAGAGAGAGAGCTAAGTGAACAACAGTTTGAGAGTAACTGTACAGTGGGCATTCGTTCAAGAAACTTTTAAAATCCTTTAAATTCGATTTTATCTCTGTTTAGGGTATTGTTATCAATATTTGGAAATTTTCAAGAAATGTCTAAAGTTTTTTTATTTTATAAAAATGTTTGTAAGTTATTACAAATTTTAAGCTGTTTTTTAAAAACAAAAACACATTTTAAAAATTGTTCAGACATTTTAAATTTGATATTTATCTTTGTTTTATTATTGTTCTCGATTTTAAACAAGAACGATGTTTCTGAAAATTTGAGAAATTTGTTTAATAAAGGACAAAAGTAAAAATATTTGTGAGTTTTTAAGAGTCTTGGGAAAAAGTTTTAAGATGAAAGAGTCGAAAACACCAGGGCATATATTGTAATATAAAGATTTAAAGTAAATATTATCTTTGTAAAATATATAATCTTCAAATATCCCACGAACCTATAGGAAACTGTAGAAGCAGCCTGATAGCGCTGTGCAGTGTATACTTAGTGACAGCATTGTCAAGCAAGCTAAAAAGCCAAGCTGACGAGTAAAAAAGGAGTGAGACAATGTGCAAGGGAGAGAGAGGGAGAGTGAGAGAGACAGAGCATGCGTTAGATAACTGTTTTGCCATCAATTTTGAGCCATTTGTTTTGGTTTCGTATTCGCCTGCCTAGCTAAAAATTAACTCCACTGGCAACTATTAAAAAGTCTTATTAGATTGCTTTTCTGCCAAAGTTTTAGCTGCTGTTGCCGTTGGCAATGCTGAAGAGTCTACAACGTCGTCTCTTCTTTCTTTATTCCCCCTCCCTCTCTCTCTTCACTTCTCTCTCTCTCTCTCTCTCTCTCTGCTGGTCTTAGCCACCACAGACATCACACGACGCTAGTTACTTTACTTTTAATTACTTTTGTGAAAATTCATTTATCACTTTTATCCCAGCTCAAACTCGAGCTGCAGCTCAAAAGCGTGGCGAGCAACCAACTGACTGCCCTCTTTCTACTACTCAAGCAGAGCCATTTTTCACTGGCAAACTTTTGCCACACACACACAGACACACACATGCCTGCACAGTGGACAGGAAGTGGGGTCGGTCGGGATTGGTTTGCGTCGAGCGTGGATATAAAATTGAACGCCCTTTGGCCAGTCATCGGCCAGTTTGGCAGCTGAAAAAGTCAAGTGGAAATTCAATGATGCCATTAATTGGCCAAAGTTTTCACTTATGTTCTGATTTTTAGCCCCAAACACATACACACACACACACACACTCGCACTGGCCTTGGCTATCAGCCCGAAACTGTGCCAGGAAGTACAAATGTAGCTGCCTGCTAAATTTACGGTTTCCCTTCCCCCTTAGAGAACGGGAGAGAGAGGGAGAGAGAGAGTTGCAACTTTCGGCCAACTGTGCAGCCAAATTGCATGAAATCAGTTTAGCCAGCAACGCCTACACTCCAGACCAAGCCCGCAATCCCACCCACTTCTTCTTCCCTCCCTCTTTACCATCAGTTCACTACATGCTGCTGCTGCTGGGCCATTTATCTTGCAATTGCAACTAGCGCAGCGCTCTAAACGCTTCCTGCATGTGCAGCCCAACACGTTTACTCCCTTATCCCCCCCCCCCCTCCCTGCTACCATTCCACTCCCTCGTTCTATCAGATTTGCAATGTTTCACTTGACATATAGAAAACTTTTTGGAAGGAGACCATAATGGGCTATCAGTCTGTAGGAAAAGCAGAGCGACTTCTTAGGGCTCGCCTTCACTTTTATTTATCAATGAGTTTGCTGGTGAATTTTCAGTGTGACATCATTTTAATATTTGAACTTCTTTAATGTTCAAGAAACAGGTTGTATGTTAGAGAAATTTTTAGAAAGTCATGAAAATAACTTCGATCCAACTTCACAAAAAATAAAAAAAAAAACTTAAAAAGATTCCAGATATAAAGAAAACATTGGATGGAGTAGAGAGTAGAGTAGTGAGTAGAGTAGAGAGTAGAGTAGAGAGTTAAATAGAGAGTACAGTAGAGAGTAGAATAGAAACTAGAGTAGAGACTAGAATAGAGAGTATAGAAAAGAGTAGAATAGTTTTATAAGCAGATTGTTGGCCTTAAGTTTTAATTCAACTAGAGATCCGAAATGAACTCAAGAACCTTGGGCGTCTAGTTTGAACTTAGCATATTATAAACCAATTTGAATAAAGTTTATAATACACAAATATATATATAAGCTCTACAGATTTGACCTTTACTATTTCTACAGTATTTCATTACCGAGAGTGATTCGGCATTTTAAGTAACGATGAGATGTTGCAGCACATGAGAAAGAGAGTTGAGAATAATTATGGCACTATAAATAGACGCACGCATATTTCGTGGCACAAAAAGCCACTCATGATCGGGGTCAGGCCCCCTGTAATGCCTCGGCCATCTGCCCTTGTCCCCATCCCCCTCTGTTTGGGGTGCATGAAAAATGGGCGCGTCATTAGGCGTTGACATGCCATAAACAAACATTTTTGCGTCCGGACGGAAGCGAGAAAAGAAGCAAAAACCGCTCATAAAACAGAGACAAACTTTGTGCAGATTGATGACAGTGGGCGGTACAGCCCCCGAGATGGAGGGTAATCGGGTAAAACGGGTAAGCGATGGCAAACGGTTAGAGCGAGCGTATGTCAATCGATGGCGTTGGCAGCAGCTGCAGCTGCAGCCCAAAAACTTTTGCTCTTGATGTCGCAAACTTGCAGCTATTTTTACAGTTAGACTGCCCCAAGTACCTCAGTCTGGAGTGAGGGAGAGATAGAGAGTGAGAGGGGGAGAGAGAGAGAGTGAAGAAGACAGAGGAGAAGCTCACAAACAGCCGGCGGGCAGCTCACGCTCACTAATAGTCAAAAGTTTAAATTGTTACGTAGCGCGGCCATATGAAAAGTCAACGCGGGTGACAACTCTGCTGCGGCTGACGTCGACGTTGACGCCAACACTGCTGCAGTTGCAAGTGTTGCCAGCAGCTGAGAGAGAGAGAGAGAGAGAGGGAGCGGGGCACGATGAACAAAAGTGAAACAAAAATTGAACAAAATGCAGACAGTCTGAGAGAGTCGTTTATCTTCGAGCCCATAATGACAGTTTTGCAAAAAGAGCTGGGCAGCTGTGACAGTTGACAGAGCGAGAGGGAAGGCAGGAGGAACAGAAAGAGATAGAGGAGAGGGATTGGAGTAGATAGCATGAAGGTGATGGGACAAAGAGACAACTCGTTCTCTATCTCTGTTAACATTGCCCTTATTGCATTAGGCTATCTGAGTTACAGTTTTTCAGTCATTCTAGTTACTCCCAGTTTTACATTCACTCTAAACAGCTGGTTTTCTTTCCAGTGTAGCTAAAACTGTTAGCCAATTGTTCTCTGGCGACTAATTAAACGGAAGTGTGTGCAGGTCATTTTGATATCTATATAACTCTTTCTATGCATTACGTGCGGCTCGTTGCGGCAAGTTTAACTGCAGTTTAACAATCACTTCCGGCTTATAAACGTGCAGTTTTACAGGCACAGGGCAAGCTGTGCCTCGTGTGTGGGGTCTATAAACTTTTATCGTATTCGCTTTGATTACCAGCCACATTTCGCACACTTAAACCCACAGTTTGATGGCCACTGTCGAGGGTTGTTCGAGCCGTTTATGGCTTTGACATGCAGTTTGATTGCCCTGGCTGCCATAAATAACATGCAACACTTCAGCAAAAGGTAACGACCAAATCACACATAGCACCCCAGCTGAAGCAAAGAGAGAGAGAGAGAGGGACACCTCAAGACACACACACACAGTCAGACACACACAACCAAAGTCACCTTAGGCCATGTCATAAATTATACGACAAATGCGTTTGGCTTGGTGGCAGAGGGGAGGGGTGAGGGGTAGGCGGTGGGCGTGACTATTTCCGAATAGTTGCCTTGGCTGCCAGCTGCAATCATTGCCAATGTTGCATTGTCGTGTTGCATACTTTTCGGCGCCGGCGTTGCCATTACGCCAACTGCGACAGAAACTTCCCCTCTCTCTCTTCCCATCCCGACCGTCTACCGCGTCTCGGTAGACTATGCAGCTAATATTATTTTATTGCTTGCGACTTAAGAAGCCGCAAAATTTATGCGACAACAACATGGGCCAAAGAAGGAGCCAGTCATAATAATAAAAGGCAGCAGGCAGAAGGCAGCAAGCAGCAAGGAAGGCAGACGGCAGCCAGAAGAAGGATACCAGGTTGCCATTTGCCATTGCCATTCTGTGCAGTTGCTGCTATTGTTGTAAGCATTGTTGTTGCACTTGCCGTAAATACCCTGTGCATAAAGTTGAGTACAAGGGGTATACGCGCTTGATTGACACGCGTTGGGTTGAATAGAAAGAAATAAATAAAGAAGGTTTTTGATAGGGACAACTAAGTAACTAAAATAACAAAAATAAAATAATGGATTACATGTAAAAAAAATATTATTAATATACATATAATTAATAAAACATATTAAATTTTAATAATATTAACAATAGCATCATATATTAAAAGAAACAATTATATAAATTAATATTAAGCTTAAAGGAATTATCATATCTTTTTCACTTATCGATAAATATTATTTTCTAATAATTTCTTTACTTTTGTTGCTTTTGAGGATTTATGCGATATCACTAATGAACATAATGCATGTCTTTCTCTATATCTTGGGAGTATTCCCTGGTTCTCTTGTTGTTTATTGCTCTGCCGAGGGTATCGCATAGTAAATAATCATATTCGTCGACAGGTGGCGCTGCTGTAGCTGTTGCTGCTCTCTGAATGCAAACAAATTTGCATGCCGTCAGTTACTATTTTACTGCCAGCTGGGAATGACTGGGAGGACGGCCGTCTGTCTGCGTATGTGTGTGTGTTGGGGGAGTATATTGAGTGAAGGAGTGAAGAGAAAAGGAGAAGGGGAGGACTGCACTCCACCTTGGCAAAGTAGTAAATCTTTTTGTGTTTTTCCATTGCGGTTGTTTCGTTCCTCCTCCAAGTGAAGGAGGCAGTCGAAGAATAAACTTCTTGCCAGCGTTGCCACATGGTGTGAAATATGCAGAAGCAGGTGAAACAAAGGCGTGTGCCGCACATAACCGTCTAAAGGAGTAGAGGGGGGAAGAAGACGAGGCACATTCGAAAGTTTTACCACCTGTTTCGTCTTTTTGCAGTGCATCGCGTTGCGTTTCGTTGCGCTTCGCACGTTGCGCACGTGACTTGTTTATGTAGTCGAACTTTGCGATGTTCTTCATAGCTTGTACAAAGCTACCGTAGCTTGCCGGTACGGTAACCTTTCAATATCCATACCCCCTTCTGGCTGCAGCTACCCACCTATCCCAGTGTACTCTGCCTCTCTCTCTTTCTCTCTCCCAAGCTTCGCTTCATTTTCCGTTTCGTTAGCTTGTGCACACACATGCAACACCTGCCCCAACTCCTGCTCCCCTCACCCCATTGCAGCTGCCCCTGCTTTTATTGATATTTAAAGATTTTTTATTGTGTGCGCATAAATTTCTCCTCATTTACTTGAGCAACAAAAAATGTGTGGGCAGAACATTGTGCACTTTGCGAGTATTTCAAAAATGTTTCATGCGATAAAGTTGGCATTCATCAAAGAAAACAAAAGCAGTTCTATACCGCACACACACATGCATAATATATATACACACATGCATATACACACACATATGTCATATATATATGTCTGCTTCATATGGCTTCCTCTTGCATAAACCTTGTGGTTTGCTACAAGTTCGCAACACAAAAGGGATTTGGCTGACAGTGCCAGCAGGAGAGGGGGAGGAGTGAAGGAAGGAGAGACTGGCAGAGCTGGAAAAGCGCATCGAAAATATTGACTTTTCCTATAGAAAACTCCGTCTTAATTAAAGCAACGAAAATCGGACTGACTTTCGTAAACATAAACAACGAATCGACGGGACAACTTGCCACAGAATGTTGTTGCCAAAGATTTCGCTTGCGTCAACTTGAGGTAGCGCTTTACCCTTCACCCTCTTTCTTCTCAAACTCTACTCGAATGTCTTTCGCGCTGTCATCATTAAACTCAGCGTAGCGAAAAGTTTTCCACTCATTACATGCTGCACTTAACAGCTGCAACAGTTGCAGCAGCAGCTGTGCAACTTGCAATAACTTTGCCACGCAGTTGCTCAGCTCCAAACTTAAAGCCAAGTGGCAGCTCCACAGAGGTGGGGGGAGGTTGGTTAGGGTTAAAAAGAATGGGTACGCTTGATAGAAAAAATACGAAAACTAAAGCCGAGGTAAAGCTGAGAGCTAATTTGGCATTTAAACGTCAAATGTCAATCAGAGAAAGACAAGACGAAGATTGAGATGAGAGAGAGTGACAAGAAGAGACAGAGCAGAAACAGAGAGAGAGGCAGGGAGGGGGAGTGATGGAGAGAGGTAGCTGAACGAAGCAAACCACAGCGTACAATGTACAAAAACATAATTGGCCACAAAACAAGCTGGGATAAAAGTGCAGAGAAAGTGCAAAAAGCAAGAAATTTGCTTAATGCGGCAGGGAGAGCAAAAAATTGAAAGGTTTATGCAAGCTGCAACTGCTAGATACTCTGTAAAATAGGGCATAGTTCTCGCAATGATAACTAAAAGATTTTGATACGAATAAAAAGTGTTTAAAGTGCCCCAATGCAGTCGACTTTGATTCTGTTTCTTTGATTTCTTGAGAAATATAATAATGTGTGGTTTAACAAATTAATACAAATATGTTTAAGGATATATTTATAAAGTTACCATGAATTCGTTAACCACTTTTCATTATGTTGTCTTCTTTGACACGAATAAGAAGCACTTTAAAACAGAGACTGCATTTGTTTTATATTGTTTATTTTTTTAGAGTACAAGGAAAGTAGCTTTAATTATTGTACATAAGAGCTCATATACCAAAATAAGCATTTATTTCTATCTATGCAATAAGTGCCTTAGGCATACATGAATTTATATACAAAGCTGTATGATTCTAACTCTTTCTGTAACAGAGAGCAATCCGTTTAAAGCATAACAAAGGATGGCAGCTTATCCCTAGAACAATCTTGTCTTCCTTTCACTTGACTTCTGACACCTCGCAGCTAATTGAAATTCATAATACCCTGTTGAAATGTCTGCAGGGTATGCAAAGTAAATAAGCCAAAAAGCATGCAATGCAATACGATAGTAACCCCTGCCAGCCAGAGAGAAGAACAATTACAGTAGAAGAAGCAACAAGGGGGGGAGGAAAGGCGATAGTAAAGATGTAAGCACAATGCGCGTGGTGTGTTGGCTGCCAAAAAATCTGCATGCGTGTCTATAAGAAGGAGGGGAATCACGCTGCCACTTGCTTTCCCTCCCCCTGGCCCTCTTGATCTGGATAAGGATTGTGCGCTCCTACAAGAAAATCGCATTTTCAACGCGCTGTGCAAAACGAGCCAAAGCGAAGAAAAAAAGCTGAAAAAGCAGAAAATAAAAATGAAAAACTGCTTTGCACTGCAAGGCGACGACAGATAGCGCACCAAGTGTTTGTAGGGGGGTGAGGGGACGTGGCAGGTAGTCAGTGGGGAAGGGGGAGAAAGGAGTTTTGCTTACAGCAAATAAAATAAACAGCAGCTAAAAAATGCGGGCACCCCCGAGACAAGCTGCGACCCCAGCCAAACAAAAGGGGGAAGGGGGGTAACTAAAGCTGCTCCTACGCCACCCCCCACTCATGCCACTACCCCCTCCAGCGTGTCGTTAAGTTGAGAAGCGCACAAAAGTTCAAGTTTTCGTTGCTGCAGCTGCAGCTTCATCATCATCAATTTTTTTGTTGTTGCAGGCAGCTGTGCCGTATGCCTTGTGCAGCATTATGTTGCATACAGCTAGGCAGCAGGCATAGGCAGCAGGATGGAGACTGAGGCGCTTTTTGGCTTCCATCATGCATACATAAAACATGCCCCTGCCCCTGCCTCCGCCCGGCGGCCTGCAGCAGCGGCATCTGCACCTGTCCTGCTGCATAAAAAGGCGCAGATAATGCGGCATGCAACGCCGTCAAAATTCAATTGCAACTTGTAGCCGGCTAGCGATGCAAATTAGAATGCCAGGCACACGAAACGGACACAGATACGGGTCGAGATACAGCCAAGAGATGCAGCCAAGAGATGCAAGATACGAGATACGATTGCGGATGCGAATGCTAATTGTATGCAATCTGTAGGTGTTGCTCTCTCTATCTCCCTTTCTCTCTCTCTCACTCTCTCCCACTTGGCCTGTCCGCCTGTCACTGACTGCGGCTGACAGTTAAACAGACAAGCCGAGACCAAAAGCGAATTTTGCCGGCCAAAACTCTCAAGTGTTTTGCCTTCTGCCGCCTTCTGCCCTAATGAAATTTCCAACGAAACTGGGTTATTGCCCCCACCTTCCCCCGAGACAGCCCCTGTGGGCAATGCATATTGGATGTTATTACTTCTATGCACTACGATAACTTATTGATGTCGGCGAATGGAGGCAAATGTGCGCGATTTACAAAATTGAATTCAATTTTGGGGCAAGAACATTGCGCAAAATTAGAGACAATTTGTGAAATAACTGAGATGAACGGAGGCTTAATCTATGCCAAAGAAAATTCGGAGTATATGAGTAAATATAATAAATGTAACTGTGTCTGGGTTGCCCCTTTGGCTTTGCTCTAAAAGAAACAAAACTTGTGCAGAAATATTGAATTAAGAACTAGAACAAAGTGTTACTTTCGGCATTCCGATATCCCAGAATTATTAAGACATCACTGATATCGTATATACATATATACGTATCGTATATACATATATACGTATCGTATATACATATAAATATATTGTAATTGAAACGATGCTGATGTAAGTTCTGTAGTTCTTCAGGTTGTAACTTAAAGATACTCGAACATATGTTGTAATCAAGTTTGCTTTAGCCTCAGCAGGGCAAACATTTTCAAGTTTACTTTGAAAAAATCCAAGTGGTTTAGTGCTTTAGCTAGAGGCTTACAAGCCCCGTCAAGCTAGAGATACAGTATCTTTTTTGTGCAAAGTATCTTATGCGCTGCGTTACCTTCGACAAGCTGCTCTTTGTTGACTGACTGTCTGTGTGTGTGGGCAAGGTAGCTGTGTGCGTGTGTGTGCTTCATTTAATTATTTCTGTCGCTGGCAGATGCCACGGCATATGGCAACCCTAAACCCTAAAAAACAGCGTGCTGGTCACCGCAGTCGAGCGCAAATATTTGCAAAGGATCATTTTCAATTTTCATAAGAAAAATCCGGCAAAAGCAACGCAACGCAAGACGAACGCAATGATGATGATAATGATGCGCAAGATAATGACGATGATGAGCTTGATGATGATGTTGTTAATAATGTTGTTGCCGTTGCTGTTACACTTGGTCGCTTCTGTGTCTCGGTAAATTTTCAACGAAATTCGCAATTCGAAATTCGAAATTCGAAATTTTTGTTGCTTTTATGATTCTGGCAGCGCAAAATGGCTGCAGAATTGCGCAAAAACTTGTGCTAAAGTTTGCAATGAAACATATACTTGTACATGCAATATATGAAAATACATTTCTCTTCTTTTTTTTGTAATTTTAAACGCAATCAAAGTGCTGTCTCTACTCGCCCGTGGGACATGAAAAAAAAAACTAGTTGCAAATGTTTTATACTAATCCGACAAACAAATTGAAAGCAAAATTAAAAGCAAACATGAACCAACATGAACCATGCCCCCGGCATGATTAGAGCAATTATTATTAACTGCAGGCAGGGAAAACGGGGAAAATTGCAGTGCAGAAACGAGTCTGGCAGGCCGGGAAAATCACCGGAAATTCAAGCAAAACAATGCGAAAAATTGCGAAAAGATTTATGAGCGCGCACACACACATAAATTGCAAATTGAATGACAACAGCAAGTAGCGAAAAAGGGGGCGATGTGACACACCTCCTTATGCTGCATCCACCACCCCCCACCCCCTGTTGGCTGAGTCAGCTTTGCCGGCTCAGCGTCTAGACTTCCGTCGAGAATGGAAATATATTTAAAATGCGATGCGATGTGTGTGTGTGTTCAGTTTTCGGCAATCGCCGTGTCAAGCTCCCTCTCCCCTTCTCTCTATCTTCCCCTCAACGCACTTACAGCCACTTAACGGCATCCGGATGTGGGTAGAGGCAGAGCAAGCCCAGCGGCGCGTTGCATGCGCCTCGTAAGCAATTGGCCCGCGGCCAGGCCAAGTGAGACCAAGCCAGCCAGCCAGGAAGGCAGTACGAAATGCCAAACGTTAATAAACATTAATTGTACAACATTTTTATGGCCACGTCTTGCCGATTTCACAATTTCACAGTATTTCGGATTGACTTTCAGGCTCTTTCAATACCCTTACAGAGCTTGGGAATATCTCTAGCAACTGACTTTGAAGAGTGCAAAGAAAGGTGTAGGAGATACAGTGATTTACATATAAATAGGTGTTTATTATGGCATCTTTCGAATTATCAGCATTATATGTAATATAATGTTTTACATTTTAAAGTCAAAATGAGGTTTGATTTTAGCATTGAAGATTATTAATATTATTAGCAAAAAAACTTTATCATTTGGTTTGTTAATTTATGAATAATGAAGTATAATATTTATTTAGTATAATATAAATATTATTTAATATAAAAAAACATTTCATTAAAAAATCTTCAGTCGTACTTTGAATCAGAAATAAAGTTAACGAAGAAATGTAAATTGAATAGTAAAGTAATATAAAACAGTTATATAGAAGTATATAAGGTAAGGTTTAATACCACTTATAGTACCTTCAATTTCCTACTTATACTGCTAATATTTCCCATTCAACTATACCATCAACAATCTGACTCAAAATACCCTTTAAGCAGCCTTCCAAGAGGCTCTTATAGCTTCTTATCGATGGCATTACCTTCCCCTTTATAGAGCATTTAACTCTCGCAGCAATATAGCAAGGGAGAGGGAGAGAAAGAAGGGGAAAGGAGTGAGAGAGCGGGCTGGACTGCACTTAATTTATATATTTTGGTTCTTGTTCTTTTGTCTTTGTGTTTCACAGTCGAGCGAATTTTCTTTTAATTAATTTTAAATGAATGTCGTTCGTTGGCGCGTCGCAAACTTTTTCCCAAGCAGTTTCCGGCTTTTCAATGCATCAGCGCAGCAGTGAGCAGTGGGCAGTGAGCAGTGAGCAGTGGGCAACAGAGCAAAGGGGGCGTGACTGCGCTGGCATCCAGCAAAAAGTCATGGTGCACGGTGCGCGTTGACTTTTAGCTTAATTAGCTTTTGGAATGGGGCAAGCATTTTTCGGTAGCTGTTGCAGGTGCTGCCCACTTGTAGGCGTGGCCATTGCAACGTGAGGCAATTAAATTTTGTTGCAACTGCGGCGGCTGCAGCAGCAGCAGCAAGGGAAGGAGGAGAAGGAGTAGGAAGAGGAGAAGGAGCAACAGTAGTAACATGCGGCAAACAATGATCTGATGCCGCGCACGGCTGCCGATGACGTCGTCCCTCCTTCCACTCTCCCCCCGCCCCCTCAGTTGTTGGCAGTTATGTTGCGCTGCGCTTTTATGCAACTTTCCGTTATGTGTTGCATACACTTTACTATTATGCTGAGGCTTGTGGCAGCAGCAGCATGTGGCGCTGCCTGCCTTTGTTATTGTTTTTGCTGCGGGGCGAAACGTTGCTCTCTCTCCTGCTTCTTTTTTTGCTTTGCTTCCGCTATTGTTGTTGCTGTAGTTGTTGTTTTGTTTGTCGTCATCATCAGCGTGCTGCGGGAACTCCCCTCCAGCCATCTCTCCCGCCGCTCTTCCTGCTAGCTCCGCTTCTACTTGTTTCTGTCGCTTTTTGGTATTTAACATTCATTTGAAATTGTCATGCCCGCTGTTGGCTCCCGGCTGCCCCGGCTCCCCTGCCCCTCTCATTCTCTCCCTCCACCCTTTCCCCTCGACTGTGCTGAGAGTCCTTTTCCTGCACAGCGATTATGTTGATTGCAGCGCAGTTCCTGTGGACCCGTCGCTGCTTATTGTTTGCTTAACTGAATGACTGAATGGCGAAAGGGACAAGCGCACAAACAATTGCCGACTACACAAAGGGGGGCAGAGGGGAAGGGGGAGGAGTATACCCCAACTCTCTGCGGGGCTGCCTGGCAACCCTTACGATTTGTGCTTTTATCCATTCATTTAGCACACGCTGCCATCGCCATTTCATAATGTTCATTATATCCTGTTGATCTGTCAACTCGCACCGCCGACTAAGTGAGGGGGCAGGCAGACATACAGTAGGGTGAGGGGGTGACCGAGGCAAAACCAACTGAAGTCAGCTAAAAACTGTAATGTATTTTACTTATTTTCTCCACATTTCATTTATTTTATTTATATTTAATTTTTTATATATGTTCCTTTTTTTTGTATGTTCAATTACTTTTTATTTGATTCCCCAGCTGTCAGTTAGCAACGGTTAAAATTTCTATATATATCGTAATATAGACATATTTGCAGCTTTAAAGATATAAATATACTTTGGGCACACGCTAGCCTCCTCTTCTCCTTCTGCTGTCTTTTTTGCTCCCCCTTTCATTCCATTTACATTTCAATTTTGATTTGTTTCGTGTCAATCAGTTAGACAAGCCGCCATGCCACATCCCTCTCTGCCACGCCCTCTGCAGCTGCTGCTGTTGTTGCTGTAGTTGTCGGCTGTCGCTGCGGCTTTTCGGGTAGGCAACATTTTTCAACGTTAATTGAAAATTTATTGAGACAAATTGTGTTTTATTTTCGCATTATTGACGCATGGCCCCTCTATGGTATGTTTGTGTGTGTGAATTATGCGCTAGTTGTATAGAAATATATAGATTATGCCCATGCATATACTAAGTACCGCCACTTCCTGCGATATCAGATTTATTAATGGCCTTCACTTAATGACAAATTCATTTCGTTTTTATGCTCTTTAATACCCTGTTATCAATGGTGAAACTCGAAAGGCTCCACAGGAATTTCATTTGTAGGCACAACATGCATTATAACTATACAATGAATAAGTTATGTAGAAATATGAACACATCTCTGGCCCTGTATATTCTAAAGCAATGAAATTTGGTATGTGCCTCCTTTAATATCGTATAAAATTTAAATATTTATCCAACTTAAGACAAACAAATAAATAAATATATTTTGCGTAAAAGAATATAGATCTGCCTCTTATCATTTAATAGAATTTAAATAATATAAGCTACATATGTATATAATAAACATCTAATGCATAAAAGCTTATACAATAAATCTTTTGATCTGTAGAGTCTAGGGCTATGAAATTTAATATGTACATCCTTCAATATCGTATAAAACTTAAGTGTTTTTCCAACTTAAGGTAAATAATAGTATATAATGAACATCTTACGATATTTACAAATTTTATAGAGCTAGATCTGCGAAATTTGGTATGCGTATCCTTCGTTATCGAGTTAAACTTAAGTATTTTTCCGACTTAAGATAAACACATTCTCTTACACAACAAACGGGTTTCAAAAACTAAATCTAATCAATATACTTCTAGAAAACAAAAAGTTAATTCTTGCTGGGTATCTGCGCTAGTCGAGCGCAGCTGCTAATTGTTTTTTGATTGTATTTCAATGATTCGCCGGTCACATGTAGCGCATATATCATAAATAGCGTGATAAACAAGCCGAAGCTATTACCACAAATGCAGTTTGTCACCCGACGAATGGGTGTAAGTGGGTGTGGGTGTGTGTGCGAGTGTGTGTGCATGTGTGAGTGGGTGTGATTTTAATTAATGCAAACAGATTTAACTCGTTTTTTATACAATTTTTATTTGAGCTTCCGATCGGCTCGACTGGAATATTACATAATGAAATGGTTGACGGATATTGATATAAATCAATCGACGGCGCACAAGCTGCAAAAGCAAACAGAGCAGACTGCGAAACGGTAAAGCGAACGAGGAGAACGAGAAGAGAAAGCTGCCTGAAACAGGTTGAACGTGCGCGAGTTGCTGTGTGTGCGTGTGTTTCCGTGTGTGTGTGAGCAAATAAAAATTAAATGGCATAAAACAAAAGTACACAAAGTGTATTGCACAACCAAATAAATCGAATGTCCCGAAGACCTGAACGTGCGGCTTATGACGCCGCATTTAATGCGCCATTGTCATGACAACCTCGAGGGGATTCCAGCGATTCTATAACGATTTAAAGATACATGAAACATGAATACAATAAAGCTAAGGGAAAAACCAAAGAGTAAAGCAGAGTTTGAAATTGCTCAAGGGAATCACAAGCGAAACCTTGAAGATTTGCTGATGGATTGAGGATTACTTTATGATTAAATGCAACGAATTTGATCAGATCTTTGGAAGATAATGATCTGCATATTTGTCGTCAGTAAATAAGTTTGTAGGTTGGCTAATTTGTTGATTGAAATTAATGAAAAAGAAAGCTAATAGTTGTATTTATTCTACTTCTTTCATTATTGAATGAATTTAAATTGAAATTCACATTCAGTATTTTTTTTTAATCCACCCATTTAATCTACTTTTTAAAAGCCCCCCTACTTTTATCACTTAAATTGAATTATTCGTTATGTTTGTGCGTCTAATGCTCATTGGGTTCATTTGCTCATTGGGTTCATTTAGTCGGTGCCTCCGGATGTTACAGCGATTGAATGGCGTGCAATTAATTTGCTAGACACACAAACATTAACTGATCTCTTTGATTGCGCAACACTCAAACAAATTATTTAATTATTTATGTCAATAAATAACTGTGCACTGTACGCTGTACGCACTGAGCATTTGCGCGTGCACCACAATGGAAATGATTTTAAAAATACAAACAAAATGCAGAAAATTAACAGTGTGACTGCGAGAGCGGGTATGAACGACTTGCAGTTGCTCTGCAAGGCAAAGATAACGATTTTACTTTATGATTGACTCAATTGATCATCAAATTTATAACTAGATTATTGCTATGTGCTCTTTAATGGTCCTAATTTGATACATTATTATATGATACATTAGTTTATACTATACATATATAAAGTCGAAACTCCTTATAGTCCCTCTTAGCTTACAGGGTATAATTCCAACTCAAAAAAAAAAAAAATTAAATATATCAATTTACTACCTGCCTACAACAACAACAACAAAGGTGTCAAATGGACTTATTATCCTTTTTGTACATTTATTATTTATTAGTTGCCTTTTAATGTTTTATGCACGATTGTTTGTTATTTATCTTTCATAATTTTCACTTTTTATTGTCGCAGTTTTTTATATAAAGAGAGAGGGGGGAAGGGGACGGTCACCTCACCTATATGGCATATTAAGCCAATGATAAAGTACAACAACAGCAACGACAATGTACTGCACATTTGCAATTCAGCAAACGCTTTTGTTCCACTGTGCGTTGAGTTGAGCATATAATGAACTTTATGCGCCATTGTTTTCCGCCTCATTGTGTGTGCACATTGTTGTTGTTACTGTCCTCGTTGCTGTTGTTGTTGTTGCTGCTGCTGCTGTTGGCTGTCAATAAAGTGTCAATAATTTATAAAACAAACAAAACGCTGCCTCTGCGCGCTCTGCGACGCTGTAAACAAGGGCAAAGCGCCGTGACGAGGGATCGATCCAATCTACGCGCTACAGTGCGAGGCAAAAGTATCGCATCTAATGCAAATATTTGTCTACAGTCCGCCGTGCGATAGCTGTTGCCGAGCTGTCAGTCGTGTTCGCTCTCCCACTGTCTGTCTCTGTCTCTGTCTGTCTGCGTGTTTATTTAAAATTTATTAAAAACGAGCAACAACAATGCGCGTAATGAATGGTTTGCAAAATGGAATATTATGTGATTGCAATTTATGTTGACATACTTAAGCTCATCAATTCCCTTCCCCACCATCTCTCTCTCTCTCTCTCTCTCTCTCTCTGTCTCCCTCTACCTTTATCTCCCACTTCTTCTGCTGTTAGCCTGTCAAGTGTGTGTCGTGTAAACATTTGCATTTCAAATAATTAATCCACAAGTATTGAATATTAAATGGTCTTCTAGCCTACAATATAATTGCAAGTGTTGTAAAGTGCCGCACTGAGAGTGTCCCCTGTCTGTGTGTGTGTGTGTTGTAAAGTGCCAGAACAATTCGAGAAAGTAGCTGGATATTTAAGACTTATTTATGAGAGAGACACGGGTCGCTCTATCGCTTTCCCTGGTAAATATCTCGATGGGAGAAGATAGAAGCCACGACAAACATTTGATTAATTATGCAGGTTCAGCAATTACTTGAAATTTGCATAATGCATTTTCTAATTAAGTTTCAAAATTCGGCTTTCGGCACATTCGTGCTGAGTCATGGCTGTGTTTGCTGTCTGCCTTTAATTATTTTAATATCTATTAAGAAGGAATTCATAAACTGTCTGGGAAAGACCTTTGGGAACACAGAGCACAGTTTATAATTAGAAAGGCAGATCAATACCTGATGATAATGGCAAATCGATTTTACTTTAAATACTTTCTCATGGTTTTGCACTGCAAGCCATGCTGTTTACGTAAAGTCTTTGTTATCGATAGTATTCATGATATTTGAAGTTCCTGCAATCGATTAAATTGTTCTGAAAGTATTTTCAGAAGCAATGAAGCTAAGATTCTGTCACATTTATCGATAGTTTTTATCGATAACATCAATATTATTGCAAAAATTGTCAGCATTTAATAAAATTATCATTTATTATTGCAGGTATTTCCAACATCTAATAAAATGATTTATTGTTGTCTCATTTATCGATATTTTTAATATCGATAACATTTAATTTATTTCAAATATTGCCGACAACTTGTCAATGGAGCTCATCAGTCATACTTACACTCTGCAGACTTATCTCAACTACAAAACTTGCAGAATTATCGCATGCGATAAACAGTTATATCGCAATAAGTTGCCACTTCCATCTCCCATACTCATTCTCTACAATTAAACCGCAAATAATGGAAACCTAAGAGAGCAGCTAAACGCACACAGCCTTAACTTACCACACACCAAACACACACACACGCACCGCACAACCGCACAACACTGCTGTGAAGTGTTGGGTAAGTGCGGCGCAGGCAAAGTGTTGTAAAGCGCAGTGAGGCGCAAGACTCATGCAACTGATTAAAAAACCCCCTTCAATGCCGTCGACTTCTAAAACTGTCAAAGAAGAGGATGCGATTTTATGATGAGCAAAACTTGTGAAGCGAAATTGCGAGCGGCGGCAAGAAATTAAAAGAGGATGCTGCATGCTGCACGCTGCTCGCTGCTTGCTGCTAGCGCGGTCGCAATACAAAGGAAAAGGCCAGGTGAAAGTGCAGAAGAAAAAACACACAACGAGCGACGAACGACGGTTGCAGGAAGCAGACTGCAGGATGCGCAAGGCAGGACCCAGGACTTGGGTAACCAGTGCATTTTGTCTTTTGTAATTAAACTTTTGCGCGACAATGCAGCGAGCGGCGAAATGAATTTCTAAGAAGCCGCACTGCCAGCCACAGTCGCTGCGAAGGTGCAAAGCTGACAATGCAACTGACGCTGACAACGGTGGCGTCGCGGCGTATGCAAAAGTGCCACTCGAGCTGACAACAACAGCAATAGCAGTGGCAACAACAACAAGAACAAGGGGAAGAAGAAGGCGCAAAACAACGGGAGAAGCCAAGTGTCTCATTTTAGTTATGGAAAGAGCAACGTCTGGGAAGGCAGCAGCCTGCAGGCATGGCTGAGGACACGGCTCAGCGAGTGGAAACAAAAGTGCAGCCAGGTCCAAGAAGTTGCCACGGCCGAGTCGAGTCGAGTCGAGCTGAGGGAGCGACTGTGCCAGCATCAGCAGCAGATTTAGCAACAATTCTATAACAAAAGACAAGTGCGATGAGCAACCGCCTTCGCCTTCGGGCTGCAAGTAAACTGTTGCAACTGCTGCATGCCGCTTCCTCGCTCTAATTGAAAGCGGGCAACAAAACTAAGCGACGCAATTTGCACAGCCAAGAATTATGCACAGAGATGTACAGACTCACCCACACATACATAGATACGAAAGCGTGCAAATGAAAAATGTGCTTCAAGAAAATGAGAACTTGGCCAGAAGAAGGAGAGAGAGAGGAAGTTCAATGAGACTAACAAATGCCCTCAAAAAAACTGGCAATGCGAGTTGATATTGAAAATATTTTATTGTTAAATTTGCTAGTATTTTTTATTATTTTCGTATATCAATTCCAAAACAAGGCAAAAACTTGCTCGCCTGCGGCCAACGCAAATATATGAAAATTGTGTAGCATACTTTTTAGCTCGCTTGAAAATTCATATTAAATGAAAGGGAGCTCAGTAAATAATTCATATAAAATCAGCTTGAACGGAAAAAATCATTTTAAAATATGCATCTGCGTAGAAAAATATGTATATATATAAATTAAATAGCAGAACTGCTTTGTGTAATTATTTAATGCCCAAAATATGCATGTGAAATAGAATTTAGCTCTAATTTTTAATTGAAAACTTTGTCTCACTCTATTGCAGTTTCTCACCGAGGTATTACTAATATTAATATAATGTTTGTTTCTGTCTTTATTAAGTGATATTATATTATATTCCCCGCAGTGCATATACCCCATGCATACACCCTGCTGTGCTGGGGCAGAAAAGACGACGACTGGGTGCGCTTCAAAGGCAACAATACCTGAGTAAAGGGGGAACACCTGGCAGTCGAGTGACGAACCAAAGCTGAAAACGTGCGAAATGCTAATAAAAAATGCAACACCACGTGGCGTTTAAGAAGCGTGCGAGGGGTTGAGGGAAGGCAAACAGAAAAGACTTGGGAACTGAACCCAAAAGCGAGCGAGTGCTGCAGGCGAACTGCGACGGCTGCGAGTGCGAAGGTTAAACTTGGGTTAAGCTCAAGCACGGCGCACTTCAATGGAGTTTCTTAGACCGAGTTAAATCTAATTTGCAGGTAACTTTACGTTCAGCTTCGTCTTCGTCTTCGTCTTCTGCCTGCCTGCCTTTCATTCTTCTTGTGGCATTAGCTTGCCGAGCACGCGCTTAAGAAATTATCCCTCCCGCTCGAAACCCGCTTTGAAAAGCGGCAGCAGCTGAAAAAAGGTCAAAATTTCAATTGCCGCTGCAGTTATGAAAAATTCATAAAGGATAATGAGCGAGGCAGCGCGTGTCAACGTCGTTGCCGGGACGACCGAAAAGCAGTTTTTCTGAAAAGCTGGCAACATTTTCACAAGCGAACGAGCAGCCAAATGCCATGCAGAAGGGCAGGCAAAGGAGTGTGCTGGACACGAGAGAGAGTGTAAGAGAAAGAGGGCGGCACAACTGAGGCTGGACGCTAATTAAAATCCCGCCTGGTAACCATGACAGATAAGCGCCAGCTGCTGCAACGGAGTCAAAGGTGTTAGATAAGTGCCTGCAGGGGGAGAGCAGGGGGAGAGCAGGGGGGGACAGTCAGATTTGCTGCAGTTGACAGTCGCTGACTGCCAAGTGGGGCACACAAAGCAAAGACAAGCGACAAGCGACCCGCATTGCTGGCATTTTGACTTAAAGGTTCGGTTGCCACAGGCCGCAGGCTGCTTAGTTATTGGGTTAATAAAACAGTACAACAATGCGAGGCAGCAACAGCGACAACAGCAACACTGACTCACCTAGTTTGTCAAACTGCGCTGGCCGCGTACACACGGGGCGTATGTGAAATATTTGTATATGCGGATTAACAAGCAACCGCCGAGAGACTGCCAAGCACTGCCGCACTGCATGTGCACATGCATGTGTGTGTGTGTGTGTGTGTGCTGCAAGCTCATGCGACATGTTGAAGAGGCAACCACTTGCCACACTGCAGAGCCGGATAAAGGTAACCAAGGCCCAAAGCATGCTCGTAGTTACCTTTTGCTTCTTCTTCTCCTTCATCTTCCTCTCGCTATACTCTGCCCTTCTTTTTAACATATTTTCTGTGCACAACTTGCTGCAGCTGCTGCTAAATAGAGATCTCTCTTTTTATATTACGTTTATCTGTTCTCAGCATTAATTCAATTAGTTGGCCAAGTTATGCAAGTCATAAGTAGCGGATTATCTGCTGAAATTGAAAGAGCTTGGGATTTTCTTTTGATGCCTTTTTAATGCCACGTTAAGACTTGCCAACTTGTAGTTTGTTTAAAGAAAACTTTAATAAATGCAGAAGATATTTGCGTATATAAAATATAATGCAAGTAGTTTATGACTGGTTGAATTGAAGTTAATTTATGATGAGAGATTTTATAAGGTATTATTAAATTTGAATGGAAGATGAAATACAAAATGAATGCATCCAAGCTCGAATGGTTGGTAGAATATGGTATGTAGAAGACATTCATATGAAAGAACAGTACTATAAACACTTTAAGTTTTGAATAAAATATTTATTAAATGGACACCTCTATTGGCCACAGCAGAATATACAATTTTCAAGTCAATCGGTTGTTAAATGTTCAAGCTATTTAATGTTACAAAATCAACTTAAGAAATGACGCATACTTTACAACTACTTATTTTAAAACCAGCAGAGATATAGTATGAGGCATGAGACTCTGCCCTATGCCCCGCTGCAACTCATGCTCAAGGAATATTATAATAATTTTCGAGCTGCCATGAATACTTGATAGACTTGCCAGCCCACAGTCTCTACATCAATGATATTTATAGCAAAATAAAGGGTAAAATAACGTAATAATTTCACTTGGTTACTCGCCGAAGTTGGACAAACGTTGCCGAATCTCTCAAACTTCTTGAGTGCCAACTCAATCGCGTCGTGTTGGGCTTATGGTGTCAAAGTCGAAACTGCCCTTGTTCGATCCCTGGCGGGACTGAGCACAGCTCGAATTGCACTTTAATCATGTTCAAGTTGCTTGGGCGAGCTGGCAATGCATCTAATTGATTTGCAGCTGCTGCTCGGACTGGTCAGCGTTGCGTACGGCGTGGCATGCCACAAGCAGCAATAATAATCAGAGAGTAGCGCAACTCCTTGTGGCGCTGTCATTGTGCAAGGCTTTTGTTGTTGTCTCCCTCTCTTGACGCAATCAACGAAGCGACAATGGAGTAGCACGTTGAGACTGGCGACAAACGAAGTGAAGACAGCAACAGCGCAGGAAAGAAGGGAGAGGGAAAGGGAGAGGTGTGTTGGTGGAAGGGGGAGGTGAGTACGCTTGTAAATGATTCAACACCTACGGGGCAACTGGCAATGGAGCAGATAAGATCCATGGAGCGCACTCGAAGGAGACACTCTCAAAGACGCCAACGACGACGACGACGACAGACATATCAATCAGTGTGCGAGGCGCTGTGCCACGCCCCCTACCCACGCCACTTCCTCTTTCTGGCACTCGCTTGTGAGAAAAATGGCGCTGCATTATTTACATGGCGCGCCTGAAAGCATGCTTTAATTTATTTTAATTCACTTGCTCACACCCAACGCTGTCGCAGTCGCAGTCGCTGCCTCTGTTGCTGCTGCTCGTTGTCAGCGCTCGACGAGTGATATGTAAATATGCAGTTACGTGCGTACATTGGCGTGCAATTACAGTAGACACGCCCCTCCTCCCGCTCTTGCCTCCCGTCTACATCCCCTGAGCAAACACGAGTGAAATTCTTTTGCTAATGCGAAACACATTCGCTGGCATTAATGCGACGCACAGTGGGCGCAAATTGGCGATATGCGGCATCAGCAAAGGCAACGCTTTAGACGGCTTATTAGGCAGCTCACAAGGCAGCCAGACAGACGGAGAGACAGAGGGAAAGGGAGAGGTAGAGAGACAGACAGACAAGGCAGACAGGCACAGAAGAAGCTGTAGCTGTAGCTGTTGCCTGCTCGTTATGTGTAAGCAATCCGAGCACTTCAAGCACTAATTCCCATGTCAGCGTCAGGTGCGATGCCGTCGCAGCTCGCAGCGTCTCGCCTGGCCTCCCCTTGCCATCAACATGCCATCCCTCGCCAGCTGATTGACTTCCGTTTCTCTCGTTTTCGATGCCTTTAATCGATTTTACACCCAAAGGACAATTTTGTGTGATTGTGTGCGGTTTTTGGCTTTTTCCTTTTACTCTCTCTCTTTCTGTCCCTTTCTCTTCTTTACTTCGTGTTTTCCTTTGTCGTTCATTGAGGATTTTGATTTGTTTTCTTAGTAAATCTTTTTTTATTTTGATTCTTGTGATTGCACGTCATGTAGCTGGTTTGCTTAAGCGACTTGGTAAATGGTGCCCAGAGAGTTGTCATTGTAGGGAATACACAGCAGTGAGGAGGTAGTTTAAATGTATAAAATATAGATGCGGCTTTATAGGGTATGTTCTATATGGCAGAACAGAAAGGAGACAACCACTTTAGACAAAAGTCAAAGAGATGCAAGGGAAACTTAAAGTTTAAAGAATTAATATCTAAATCACTAGATATGTATGTATTTTACAGGGTATGCAGTAGTCATGCCTGGCTGGCAGACTACTTTAAACACTCTTAGTTATTGTTATCTTAGGTTTTTGTGGTCTGCTGCCTCGCATCGCAGCGTCTTCAATTAAATATGCGTATGTTGTTTGTTTTCTTTCCTTCCTCCCTCTCCTTCTTATTGCTCTCCTTGTCTGCCTTCACGTCTCACCAAAACTGCGCGACGTGCTCTGTGTATGCAACTGCAGTTCTCAACTGAAACTGAAACCGTTGTCAAGAGCAGCACCAGCCGCGGCAGCAGCAGCAACGACAGTCTTATAAATTTTGGAACAACTTTCATATTTTTTTCCCCAGCGCCAGCGAGGAAGCTGCAGCTGAAGTTGGAGATAGAGTGAAAGGAGGGAGGGAGAGAGTTGAGAGAGAGAGAGGGGAGGTGTGGTGGGACTTAGCTGATGTCATTGTCTCTGGCTTAGTATGAATGTCACATGCGGCAATGTCTGCTATGTGATTTCAGTGAGCCAACGCCTAAAAGCAGGCAACACACAAAAGTTTCCACTCGGTGTCACCTGAGAGAGAGAGAGCGGGAGGGAAGCAGAAAGAGTGGGGTGGAGACTGTGCGAGAGGTTATAAATAATATTATGCTGAGAGTGGGAAGGAAAAGTATTTTGAATGGCCAGAAATGTGCTCAAGTTTGCATTGTCAGAAGTGTTTGAATGCAGTTGACAAATGCAGCCGCACAGACTAAAGGGTATATTAGCTGCATATTGGGTTAAATTATGGTATAAGATATAGCATATAGCATAGCATATAATCATATACAGAAAACTCTTCTACATTCTGCAACATTTTCATTTCAACCTCTCAATGTAAATACTAAATCTAAATCCCACATAAATTCAGTTTTGATTAATTAAATAATAACAATCAGGCGCTTATTCTTCCTCTCCCTCTCTCTCTCAGTCTCTTTCTCTCTCTCTCTCTATAGTTCCTGCATTATCCTTGTCATTATTATAATTTGATATGCTGAAACTAACTAAGCAACATGCTGAGTCGATCTCATTGCACACGAATCTGAATCTCATCTCGCTTCTAAGTGCATTTTAGCTTTGCTTTTTGGCCAGCACATTGCGAAGGGGATGTGGAATGGGGTGGGGCGGGCATGGTGCATCGATTTCTGTTTAGCTATAGAAAACATTGGTTTGTTGGTTTGTTGTGGGTTTTGCGCTCAGTTCAGTTCAGCTGGTGGAATGCACTCGGCACAGGCAGCACAGCTCAGCTCAGCTCACTTTCATGTTTAATTAAAAGATAACACACACACCAAAGATAACACATACACTCACATCACACACCCCCCACACCCCCGCACATACTCTCTGGAGTGTTGTATATGATTTGGCTATGTCAAGTCTTTAAAACACTTTTGCCTGCTCTCATATCACATGATTCCGTTTCGATTCGTTGCGTTTGTTGCTCTTGCAAAATTTATGCATTTAAGTTAAAGCAAATTTTACGTGTGTTTAGTTTTGCAGCTGCTAAGCTGAGGCACACACACACACTCACACACACAGGCACACTCACAGTCTGTGTCTGTCTTCCTGTCTGTGTGGGCTGTGCAAGCTAGTGGAAAATATTTCACTGCTTGAGCTGTGAAAACTTTTCGCAGTGTCAAAGTGTGTGTTGAATTTGTGTGTCGAGTGTGTATTTGTGTGTGTGTGTGTGCTTGTGTTTGTGTTTGCCGATTGCAGATACGAGATTGGAGATTCGGTTGCAGGATTTGTGCAACGTTCAACTTATCGCCCTATAATTGAAAGCTTTAAAATTGATGGCCAACTTTTCTGGCTATTTAGCATATCAATGCGAAGAGATCGTAAAATTCAAAGCACAAATGCCGCACGCAGCAAAAAGTAGATAAACCTCCTCTTCTCTTCTTCTCTCTCTCTCTCTCTCTCTCTCTCTCTTTTGGCCACTTCATTTGCTTTGTATTTTATTGCACTGAGAATTTAGCGCCATCAATTAATGCGAATGCCATAAAAGTTTTATTAAGTGATTGACTGTCCGTTGCCTGACCCAGGCAACCAGCGAGAGTTGAGTGACCCCTCCCCTCCTCTCTCACTCCTCACTGAGATCCGAAACCCACCATTGAACCCCCAACAAAGTCGCCATCGTCGTCATCGTCATCGTCTCGCACTGTTGAAATATTTAAAGCGGCTTAAATAAATTGTGGTTTGTTTCTGGTTACGGTTTCCGCTACTCGCCGCTCTGCTCACCATCTCCCTGCGGAGAAAATCAATAGGCAGACCCAATAGGCGGACAGTGAGAGTGAGTGGAGAAGGTCGAGAGAGTGGAAAGAAAGCAGTGAGAGGCCGAGCGAGCGAGTTTGGCGAGTAATCACACATAAAACTCTCGTTAGGCGCATTAAATTACAAATTCCATTAAAATGATTATTAAGGCAAGTATTCGCTAATTAATTTACTTGCTACGCACAATGCCGGAGCGCAATTAATAAATCCGAATGAGCAGCTACACATTAGCCCCTACCCCCGTACACTGCCAGAGGAGCAGCTCCAAGGTTCGTGCCCAGGCAAGTCAAGCACGGCAGACTAGTTGAGTGCCCTACACAAGTCGCCATTTTCGATACTTCAGCAATGAGTGGAAAGCTCTGCTAATTGAGGTGGGTGCGTAGTCGAGAGAGATGGAAAACGATGTAGAAGAAAGGGCACAGAGATAGAGTGAGGGGGAGAGAGTGAGAAAAGAAGATAGCAAAGTTGTTGCTGGCAAAAAAAATCCACCCATAATAAATGCGCTCATAATTAGCTATGCGATTTGAGGGATGCAAATTGCTAAGAAACCAAATAAAATATTTTGAAGATTACTGAACAAAGTGTTGAGCATTCTAAACAAGTCAATTAATACAGAAATGTTCTGTATATTTTTGAAAAAGGTTACTCAATTATCAATGCTAATGATTTTATGATTTTGTTGTTTTTCTGTTAGAGATGTGTATTTATTTGATTTGAAGCCAGTGGATACTGCATACCCAATTAGATATGCAACTCTCGCAATCTTCACCCATTTCAGCAACAATTTCCAAACCCTTCACAAGTTGGAATTCGTTATATCGTTGTTGAAAGTATCTGCGAAACGGTTCAGCAGTGTAAAACACACCCTAAAACATAAATTTCGCATAAAAAGATTACGATAAGCACTTCATGCACCTCGCAATTCATACAAGAGTACATTTATTTATCAGCTTGGGTACTTTATGGCCCAATTGAGTTAGGAAGTACATTAGACCCACTCAAAATATGTCGCAAACCCTTCCACGCGCCACGCATACCTTGCTCAAATCGTTGGACCGAGCGACGAATTTAATGAATAACTGCTGCTGTGCACTCTTTCCCTTACACTCGCTGTTGCCTCCCAGACTGCGAGTCCTTATGAATAATAAAGCAAATAATCTGTCAGCGTCGCAGTCGCCTAACAAACCCAACAAAGCGAACCGAACCGGGAAGCGAACTGGGCAGCAAATGCTGAACAAACGACTCAATTTCACTGTAGCCCCAGTTGGACATGGGCATGGCGTGTATAGGAGTAGGAGGAGGAGGAGAGGAGGAGAGAGGTTGGGACTGTGGGGGGATGGCTGGGCTAATAACACGAAATCGGATTTGAGAGTTGACCAGTTGACGCTGCGTGTGATAAAAACAACAACACGCAGGTTGCGGTTTTCGTTACGTTGCCATCTCCAACTCCCTCCCACTACTTCTCTCACTCTCTCTTTCTCTCTCGCACAAGGGGAGCACACGCTGCGTATGCGTAACGTGCGTTTTAATGAAATATTGAATTTTATTGCCTGCGTGCCTGTCAACAACTTGCCTGCGAGTCCCGTCCACGGCCACGTCCACGACCACGTCCACTGCTTGACGTCGACGTCGACGTCGCTGTCGACGCATACATTCACGTCCAATCCCGCTTCGCAACTTGTCACTGCCTCGAGGGCAAAGGGCGTCGCCACCGCCGCCGCCGCCGACTGGCGTCTCTTTTAATTTGATTTTCAGACACTTCCCTCTCACACCCTCTCTGGAATGACCCCCCTCAGCCAGTCTGCCTCCAGCTACCTCACGCATTTTAACGCTTTTTATTTGCTATGCAAAAGTTCAAGTGTATTATTACCAAAAAAAAGAGGAAGTAAGCAGCGCAGGCAGGGGGAGAAAAAAAAAGAAAAGTTGCTTTATATTCTCGGGTACGGGGTCTGCTTGTTGTTGTTGTTGTTGCTGTGCCTGCTAATAAAAGCAATTTATGAAGCCCAAAGCGCGGAAATGAATTGTTAACAAATTTTGTGGCGTTGAAGTGCCAAGTGCGGGAGGTCAAGGGGCAACCCCAGAAGCCCAGATACTCATCCTGCTCGGTCGACGATGATGAGTGGCATCGAGTGCAGGACATGTCTTGTTTATGGTCATGCCCGGCCCCGGGACGAGCACACGCATAAGCAGCAGTCGCGACCACGCCCACGCCCACGACTCGATGGCATTGTGAAATTTCCCAAAGCGCGCATAAAACGCAATACAGAATAAGCAGTGAAAAGAAAACGAAGAGCCGGAGAGGCAGACGAGTGCAATCTGAAATATTTACTTTAAATACTGCAACAATTGCTGCACAAAGTTCTTTAAGCAGAGAACAAAACGAGAATCACCTCAAATCATTAAAGCACAGCCCAGCCAAAGCTGCTTTTATAATTTACATATTTCGAAGGAGGAAATATGATAATCCATTTGAGTTGTTCAAAGTTCTATGGATTCTTTGCTGATTATTTTATGAATCCTCGTGAATTTCTAATACACTTTGCAAAATTCAAATATCATGGCACACTCAAATTGTATCTGTGATCTTTTTCAAAATGCCTGGAGGCATTCACCATAAATCAAGTGTCGGGCTAAATGAAATATGTTTTTATACTCCCCCCTCCATACTCCTCAATTTCTTAAACAAATTTTATTGCCCAGCTTGAGCTTTAAGTAGGCCAAAATACTTAGAGAGCGTTCACTTTGTGTGTTTATTTATTCAATAAAAGATTTGAGGCAAATCAAGAAGGAGAGAGAGAAAAACAGAGACAGAGAGAAAGAGATTGGTCAGCTCTCAATTCGATTTCACAAATTAAAGTGCAATTTATTGTGAATTGATTGAATTAAATATTGTCAATGGAATATGGCAAAGTTGATGCACTTTTTGGCTTATTTTAGTTTATGATTTTGTCAAATAAATTGAATGCAATGAAACTTAATGCGACTTTATGAAGTGGCACGTAAGTTGAGAGCAAGTAGAGACAGATAATACTTTATAACTACAGATAGATCAAAGTAATCACGCCTTTTCATTGATTGTTCTATCGGTCTCATGATTAACAATCAATTTGGCTAATTGCAGGCTTAAAAATAATTTACAATATATATTCATTATTTATTACGTTGTCTTAAAACTCAAAGTCAATAAATAATTAAAGCTACAGTCTAGTGTACTTGTTTCTCAAATACCCTGGATGCCAATGATCAGTTCTTCCAGCGCTAGTTAGTGCTATAAGAATATAGTAAAAAAAACTATAAAGTGATTCTTTATCAAGCATTTTTTAGAAGGAATTTAATGAAGTAAGCCTGTACAGATATAGAGACAGATTTGATTTACAGCAATTGCGCAGTTTCATAAAATTGCAGTCCCTGTTGATAAATCAAAATGAAATCGAGCTTAAGTCAACAACTGTTGATGCCACCCGTCAGACAGATGCTGTGGCAGCTGCACTTAGTAGTAGTTGCTCTTGTTGTTGTGGTAGTAGCACTTGTGGTTGTTGTATTATTTGCAGTTGTTGTTGTAATTGCAGCTGCTGCTGCTGCTGCTGTTTAATTGCGAGATAAAACTTACCGATAATAAGCAGCTTTATGGTCGCCATGTTTGCCATGCAGCCCCTCGCTGCAGTTGTTCTTGTTGTTGTTGTTGTTGCTGCTGCTGCTTCTGGTCTGCTGTTTCTTTGGTTGTTGTTTTTTATTTTACTTTATAGCTTTTAATTATGCCGCTGGTTGTTGTTGCGGTTGTTGTTTGTTTGCAGATCGTTTTTGGCTTGTTGTTGTTTATAATGGTTCGCAGTTTGCAGCTGCGGGCACTTTTTCAATTGATGTTTACGCAATAAATACGCACACACATACGCACAAACTTGCACTATGCATGCACATGCATGTAGATTAATCCGACAGTTTGGCAAGCACTGCCAAATGGCATTTTAATGTTATTTCACGTATTCACTCTCAGTTCACTTGCATTCACATGTCATTTGCATTCACAGTCAGTTTGGGCAAAGTTGTGAAAACTTTTTCATTTCATTTTTAAGTTTTAGAGTATTTTTTAGTATTTTATGGTATTTTTTTCAATGTATTTTTTGAGATCGTTTGCTGTAATTGAATATTTCAATTAAATTGATTAAAATATGCAACACGCTGCTGCCCCAAATGAATATTTAAAGCAGACAATTTCAATTTGGTTAGTCGGCCAGGTATGTGAATGTGTTTTAGTGTGTGTGTGTGCGAGCAGGACGGCACTCTTGGTTGAATAGAGTTGGCAATACGCCTAGACATAAAATTAACATATTTTGTTAATAATCATAATTTCTGCCTCTACGCACGTGTGAGTGTGCAAATGAGCATGTGTGTGTGTGTGGGAGTATCTTTGTCTGTGTGGGCGTATCTTCTAGTCAGTGTGTGTGTGTGTGTGTGTTGAGCCATCTTGAGTGCGTCGGACTCGCAGTGCCGACACATGTAAACTGCCTGCCTAATGTCTTATTCATGTTTACAGGCTTGTACCCTGTTGCCGGCTGACCTCCTCTGCACCTCCCTCCTCTGCATAAGCTCGCTCCAGTGCCAGTTCTAAACTTGTTTGCGTGCTGTGAACTTATTAGCCAGTAGCAACAGCAGCAACAGCAGCAGCAAATAGAAACAGAAACGGAGCCTAAACCGTCGAAACAGAAAACCTCCGTTTGCGACTCGAATTCTCACTTGGGGGATTATTATTCATATGATTTACTCGATAAACAAAATAAATATGAATTTGTGCCAAAAACTTTCGGCTGCTAATTGTGTTGAGAAATTATTAATTTATGAAGTTCCACAAAATATTTCATGATTCATCGAGTGCACTCGATGATCGAATTTCGGCCAATGCAAAAAAAGAAATGAACATTATGAACAACATTTGTATAATTCATAATTAATGGATACGCTTTGAGAGCCATTGAAATTCAATACCGCAATAATTTCACGCATACATGGTCGCGGCTACAGTTTTCGTTGCATACTTTGCGGCGACGAATTTAAAGAGAACAATTCATTTGCTCCATAAAGTTGAAATTTACGCATTTATAGAAAGTTTTGAAATTTTCTAAACAATTAAAATAATCGAAATAAATTCTTAATTAATTTACATTTTAATACATTTATCACCGACTACTTTGTGGAGACTGCTAATAAAATATATAATGTTGCTTGACAAAGAATCAATAAAAACTAAATCACGCATTTAAATTTTGTTTAGAAACATGTCAAAATATTTGAAAAATAATGTTAAATTTATTCGTAGTTTTTAAAAAAAATGAACTTCATTTATTTGAATTCATTCAAAGTTTCCTACGCAATTTAATGCTCAAAAGTTTTCTCACAAAATCGATGAAAATAGTTCTTATTTTTTTGCAACTATTTGAAAAAGCTTTTTCAAAATATAATTTGAGCACAGAAAAAGTGTTTCCTTTTCCCGAATTTGTTTGCAATTATTCACAACTTTTGCAAAATTAATGCGGAATTAAGTAAAAAGTTTTCTCATCTTTTTGCGATTTAAATGTTTTGCAGAATTTGTCGTCGCTCGTTGCTTAATTGCGAACTTTTTTTTTTGAGCTTAACTTGCGAAGGCTGCGCGCCAAAAAGTATGCAAGGACAATGCTGAGCACGGCCAAGCAGAAGAAGAAGAAGAGAGATTGGAAGAGCCACATAAAAAACTTGTGCTATGGCCACATAATGTGCCATAAGAAGCAGCGAAATCAGCTGTCATGGCAGAGAAATAAAAATAAATTTATTTGCCTGAGCCACTGTTGCTGCTGCTGCTGCCAAGGACAACAAGTTGGCCGGAACACAAAACACACGGAACAAAACACACAAAAAGAGGAGGAAATAAAACCAGAAAATACGAGAAAAATAAAGAAGATCCAAAGAAATTATAAGAATTTGACAGATGAGCCAAGGCAGGAGGGCGGAAGGAGCAGAAGACAATGTTGAAGCTGGCTGGCACTGCGCCCAGGTAAAAGTGGAGCACGAGAGTTTTCTGGCTTAAATTGAGCTGAAATTTGTGCTGCAGTTGGCCCACTTTTTGTTGCAACTATTGTGTGCGAGTTTGCTGTTATTGTAATTGTATGTTTTGGGTCCCGGCATGAATATGCATGCGGCATGTCGACGACAAGGTCGAGACAAGCGACAGGCGACAGTCGACAGTTTCTGGCAACAGTTGCACTTGAGTGCAGCTGCAACTCTGCACGGTGTGTTTGTGCTACAAGCTGTGTCCATTTGTCACCGAGAGCTATTTGCATAATTACAACGCACATGAGACGCAGCAGATGACGACGACGACGCCTGAAAGTAGGCAACGCTTTTCATTAGCCTCGCACAGACGCGCGCTCGACTTAACCCCGACACGACGCGACTTGACAACGCTTTGGAATATAACGCGCAACGTGCAACGCTGCTAAGCTTGGCTTCGCTTCGGTCCGCTTTGCCGCCCGTTGCCACCGAATGCTTCTTACCAACTAACACAAAATTGAGTTTTATTGTAGCTTAAGAACGAATAGCGCGCGCGACACGAGCCACGACATGCGCTCGGCTCGGCTCGGCTCGTGCGAAGGACAACGAGCAGCAACGAGGCACGATGGTGTGGCACGACCTCAAGACGAACGACTGCGGCGACGGCGCAGTGTGTGTGCAAAGAGAGCGACGATGGCTTAGCAACATTGCGCTCTCTCGCAACATTGCCCCCTCGCTGTTGTTGTGCTAGGTCGCCTGATCCTGCTTGTGTTTTGTGGGTCACGAAGGCAGTTCGTACGGCAGCCGAATGCGGCACTTAAGAGAGCGTCGCGTGTTCCATTGCCAGTGCGTGCCGCTCTCCGCTGGCAACATGTTGCTGGCAATGGTTTGGCAACATGGCGTGCAACAGTTGTGCACAGCTGAGGGCGATGCACGACGACGCCACGACGCACGACGCACTTACGCCAATTGCCACTTAACTAAAATGCTGCACTCCAAATTTGGTTGTGCATCTTGTTCTGGTTGTTGTTGTTGCAACAGCTGCCACAATTTAAATAGCAGACCTCGGCTTGGCTTGGCCGGGCTTGGCTCTGAGCCGAGCTGGGCTCGCTTGTTGTGCAATCAGCCAAAGTGGCCAAAAGATGCCGAGCTCAAAGGCAGCCCCGAAAACCCTTGCGCAAAAGCCCCGATGGGTTAACTCATCAGGATGTGTGTGTGTGTGACTAACATGTGCATTAAGCTGCGTATCAACTCTACCTACTCCTCACCCACTTCCCCCTCTCTGCCTTCTTTGCAATCGTTTTTAGAATATGCACATAAAAAATATTTGCAAACTGTGCGGCAACTTTGCACTGGCAACACCTCAGTAAGCACGCACTAACACACCACACACACACAGACATCTATGCAAACACTCACTTACACTCACACACATCCACTTAGACACTCACTCACACACACACACACTTACACAGTCACAGATATGGCTACAAATGCACATTTATATTCGCATTCGAAAAAGTTGTTAAAAAGTCCAAATAAATTTGTTTTTGTCGAGCTGAGTTGGTGGCGTGGCAGGAGTGGGAGGGGCTTATGTTGCCACTCGAGTCTTTGACATAAATTTATGCGTTTTGTGTGCTACAACAACAACAAGAGCAACAGCAGTAAGTCCGTTATAGATCAGGTCATGGATTGCTCTAGCTGCGGGTGCGCCAAGTGCTGAACAGGTTTGAAAGGGAGCGGGGCAGGGGGCGTGGCAAAGGGAAAGTGATTGCCAGTGGCAAACTAAAGTGTATTTTGAAATTGAGTTGTCATAAAAACAGGCAGCAGCAGGTTGTGAGAATGGTACAGTGTGCACTCCGTAAGGGTGGCGGATTTACTTTTTTTTTAAATAAAAAGAAAGATAAATTTTAAATTATGAATAGTTCAATATTTAAGATTCATTTAATACAAATATTTAACTTAAAAAAAATAACAAATAAAGAAATCGTAATTTTCAATAAAATTTCAAATGATGTCCCAAGGAAAAAAAAGTAAAAACTTAAAACAAATTCAACAATACAAAAAATATATAAATAAATGCCAAAATATATAAAATATTTTAGAAAAATTCATTGCGAATGTGCAAATAATTTGAAACCGACTGAAAAAGTCGACAAACTCATAAAAGAACACAAAGAAATGAAACGCATGTTAATTAAAATCAAGTTAAGAGCAAAAGGTATTCACAGTAGAACAATAGAACACATAAATAGACAATAGAAAAGTGTGCTGCAGTAATAAAGAAAATGCTTTTAATAATAATGTAGTTTATTTTTATTTTATTCTCACAAACTTTTCTTTGCCACTCAAAGGAGTTCAAAATTGAAAATTCCATAGAAATTTTTACTCACTGATTGACGTTGAGGTATTCGCACTGTAGTTGCTTGGACAACTGCTTTGCTTTTTTATTTGCCACGTTCATAGCAGGCACCTGCCCCCTTTCCCCCTCTCGCTCCTGTAGTAACTACTGCAAAGCATAAACTGAAGACACGACTTTGGCCACTTGAGGCTGGTGAGATACTTTCACTGCGCCTCACACTCCAGGACTCCATCAGACTCTCAGACTTTCAGGAGCGACAGACACTTGGCATTACAACTAGTCATAAAATACGGCGAGCTAAAAGCCAAGCCAGCGGGTTGAGCACGAAAGTTTTTTCGATTTAAATAAAAAGGGTGCCCCAAGAAGGGGCAAGAAATGAGAAATATAACGGCAGGCAGTTTGAACTTTGATGACGACGCGGACGAGAGACAGAGAGAGAGAGAGTCGTAAAGAAGTAAAACAAATACAACAAATACGACCTGTCCAACACTTTTTGGACTGCTTGAACTTGCAACACGGCCCCGCGAAGTGTAAAAAGCGAGGCAAGTCGTAACATTGGCATAGGCTGTCAACACGAAAGATGTAAATAATATTTCCTCGTTACTTTTTCTTTTTCCACATTTTCCTTTCCACTTTTTTTGCGCCCCTTTTTTGCCAATGAAGGCGACAGACGACGAAGGCGACGAAGGTTTAAACAGTTTTTAATTAATTTGCACAAGAACAATGCAGACTGACAGCAGCTGCTTGCTACAGAGAGCGGGGAGACGTGTGGGGGAAATGTGGCAAACAAATGAAGGGATAAAATTAAAACTGTAGCAAGACTCTTTGGGGGCTGAAACTGCAGCGGAAACAGCAACAATTTCAGTTAATCAAATGACATGCAATGCACACACACACACTTGCACACGCACAGTGATGTGTGGGGCGTGGCTGGCGCACACATAAATCAGTGTGACATACCCCCCTTTACCTCAACCCCCTCTCTCCCCTCTCTCTCTCCCACGCCAATTCACTTAATTGCTTAAACAAAATGCTGCGCACTATTGAGCAATTATGCAGCGAGAGACGCCTCTGTCTCCCTTCCCACTACACCCCTCTCCCCCCACTTCACCTTATGAAAGTATGCAAAACTTTATGCCAGAAAATTAACAGCCGCCAAAATATCTTAATATATTCAACGATTTTCGACCGACGTCGCCGCCGTCGTCGTCGTCGTCACTTCTTGGGTCTCCTTCCTCGTATAATTTATGCATGTTTTAATTTCATTTGCTGCCTAACAAATGCCACGCCCATTCGCCAAAGCAAAATATGTTATTTTGACACCTTCAAGGTTGCGCCCCTCTGCAAACACGCCCACAACTTCCTCCGCCTTTAGCTGCTCTGTCGCGCCCCAAAAAATGAAGGAGCAAATTGCCCTCAAGGCCAGCGAACAGGAATCAATATGCCAACAGATTGTTCTACACTTGTGCGCAAGGATATTAACCGATTTCCAACGGGGTTGGGTCGCTATAGAGAGGGCATCAATAAATCAAAGTGTTCTACATTCATTTGCTAGAGAATTGTGTGAGGGGGCTCATTAAAATGAAGGCTTATTTATTGCTCTACTTTAACTGCTTATGGGGAAGTTTTAAAAAGTCACTAGATAAATATAATTTGATTAGTGTTTTTATGAAATTTATAGATATAATGCATTGAATTTAAGTTGTTGTCTCCAGATTGTAAGTCAAAGATGTAATTATAAAAAATAAAAAATTAATATGAATAAATGATATACAGATATTTTATTGAAGAATTTATATAATTTTGTTTCTAATGTTAACAATATTTTTAATTTAATAGAAATTGAATGTTTGCAATGTTTGATTAATTTTTCATTTATAATTTTTTTAAGGATTTAATAAATATATAATTAAATATATAAACTGAAATATTTAACAATTTTTAATTATACCTATTAATGTATTTGTGTTAAATAAAACACATAATTTAATTCATTTTTATTGATTTTGATTTCTCTTAATTTGTTTTAATTATTTTTTATTTAATTTCACTGAAATATAATCATTATTTATTATTTTTAATTACTTTTAGGTATTAAAAATTCCATATAAATCTTATTTTATCATATCTTATTTTTCTATTTAATTATAATTTCAATTCATCCCATACTTTAAAGGGTATTCCAACATTCGTTGCACTCCTTAGATTATGTTCCGCTGCTGTTTTACTCAACACTTAATCCATTTTGCATAACTTTTGGTGCCGCTCATCGGCAGTTACGTTCCTTGTTGCCCATTCCTTATATATATCTTCTCTTTCTGCCCGCTTCTCTTCCCATTCTCCTTCTTTCTGCTCGACTTCTGCTTGCTGCTTCTTGTTTTTGTTCTGTTTTGTTGCCGCATTTCAAAATTCACAATTCAAAACGTGTTAATTAGGCGCAGGATGTGGGCGTGGCTGTAGTTTATACATTTATCGTGCGGGAAGCGAGAGAGCGGTGTGGATAGGGAGGGGAGGGGAAGGTGAGTTGCCTCAAATGTGTTAATGACTTGCCAGGCTCCCTGGCTCACTCGGAAAAGCCGCTTACCTTTCTTCAATTTCCGCGCTGGGGACTGGGGACTGAGGCTGACGCTGAGGCTTCCTTTAGGCATTTTCCGAGGGGTGTCAATAAAATTAGCATTTTCTTTTCTTTGCCTTTTGTTGTGCTTTGTTTTGTTTGGCTTGTCGCACAAATTAAAGATAAGGCAAATGAGGGGGGAGCAGGGGGTGGGGTAACTGGGCACATTACGCAACTAAATATTCATGCGACTTGCTGAAAACTTTGACAACACGGCGCTGCTGCTACTGCTTCACACACGCTCGCGACCACGCCCCTGTGGTGTGGGCAAGAGGATGGCAAAGGGGTGGGGGAGCAGGAGGAGGCCATAACTATCAAATTACGTTTCGACATGTGTGGCAGGTCGTAAAAAGCAATGTGCGGCCCCAGCACAAACAGGCGGCATAAAGCAACTAAAGAAACGAAACGAGGCGCAGCTTAAATATTTTATTGTAATTAAGCCGCGAATCTCTCCCCGAGCGACGGCTTAAAATCACTGCCAGATGTTGTCGCAAACTGACAGAGGGGAGGGAGGCGGTTAGAGAAGGTGGTGAGATGAGGGGGGACAGCTGCAGGTAGGCAGCAAAGCGTGCGCTTTGTTTCGCTGCACTGATTTATGGCCGCAAGTTTTGTAGCCTCAACTTTTGGACAACTTCGAGCTGGGAGCAGAATCCTCCTACTGCTCCTTCTCCTCGTATCTCCTCTGGTCGGGGCAGTTAACATTTGGCTTACTGCACTTCTTAACACTTTGTTGCCGTTAATAATGCAACAGCAGTGGCAGCTGCAACGGCAAATGGCAGCAGCATCCGCCATGCGCTTCCTGTCAGCTCAAGACAAAGCAGCCTCCATTCTTTCTCTTTTACTCTCCTCTCTATTTCTCTCTTTTTCCTTTCCTTCTCTTTACCTCTTCCCTCTCTCTCTCTCCCCAACTCACTGTCTTTCTCTCTCTTCATCTCCTACCTGCTCTCCTGCTCCCCCAAAAAACTAAATGAAAACTGTCAAATGAGCCGCAATTGCAATTGTTCTCCCAGCTATTCTTAATGATATGTGTGCAGGTGTGTGTGTCTGTATATGTCTAGTTTCCTCTGCAAACTTTCACCTGTTAATGACATTGAAGAGTAAGGGGTCCCTGCTCCGGAAAAGCCAAGCAAAACAGCAGCAGCATCAGCATCAGCAGCAGCAGCCGAAAGTAACTTTTGCAACAAGTTTTGGAAAAATGTTTTACAACTAAAACTTTAATTAAAAGCGGAAATGCATTATTGAAACCAAAAGCTGAGATTGAGAGAGAGAAAGGAAGAGAGAGAGAGAGGGCGAAAAGAGAGTATGAATTTAAGAGTAAGAGATAGAAAGATAACTAGGAACGAGTAAACTGAAAGCTGCAAATCATGGGATGCGAATTTGAAATAACTGCACTGACTAGAGTTTTAAAATATATAATAATATTTTATACATATGTTATACATGTGTTTAAAGTGAATTGTATATTTGCTATTGGGGAATTCTACAATATTTAAATATGATAACTTTATATACAGTTTAATTCACTTAGCTGCAACACGTACCCAATACAATTTTTTAAATATTATTAAAGGATTTTTCTTAAGTTTCTTTTTAATAATAAATAATAGAGGAGAATCAGCGTAAGCTACTTGATTCTAGTCTGATTTTTTCAAGTATTTTGCATTTAATTGTTATTAAAATTTCTAACAAATGACAAATTGAAAACTTGAGCCTCTTAAGCTCAGTTTTGTTGGCTCGCATTCATGTCAAAGTGGTGTTAAATGTCTAAAGTGCACACATAAATTTTGTATATATTTCTAATACAACATCAACTTAATCGCCATCAAATTAAGGCACAAAGTAAAAGAAGTTCAATTTGAGGAATATCTCTGAAAGAAGAAAAAAGATATGAAAATCATCTATAGTCCTTTCATAATTCTCAATGATCTTTGCAAGTGTTGAATGAAATAAAGTGTCAATACAAATAGTGTCAATACAGCCTTCGCTGTACATTCCACAAACTTTCATCACATTAAGTGTAATTAATATTTTTTAATATTTAAATATACCAATAAAAGTTTCTCTTACCTCTTTTCCCCTTTTAACTTTTTTCCTTCGAATCCCAACTGCTAAGCAGCAGACTTTTAACGCTATCAAAAAGTATCACTTAGTCAGGCAGGCGTGGAAGGAGGCTGAGGGGGGCTGGAGAAGGGTCTTTGAATGTCCAAATGGAAGACGACATTGATGCGTTTGCACTGACAATTGCAGTGCGCATTTATTCAACTGTAAATCAATAAATTTTAATTAAAATTGCAGCCACACGCAGACACGAATGATCCACAACAATTGTCCAACTTCGCCGGGCTGTCTCTTCCACTCTCCCCTCTCTGTCTCTCCCCCTTTCTTTCACTCTCTCTTCCACAAATGATACATCCAAATGTGAATACAGCTTTTAGCTAACAATTTTCAAATTCTCCTGCTCATCGGGTGTCCAGTTCCGGGTTCGTTTTGGGTTCGTGTTCGGTCACAGCAACAAATCTCATAATGCGCATTTCCGTTGCCGTTAAGCGCCGCTCAGCGTATAATTTGACAAGGTCGCATGCACCCCAATCCCCCTCCCCCCGCGATATAATAGATTTGGCCACACAAACACACCCACTCCCCTCTGCAGCTCATCCTCTTCACTGGGCGTCCTTTCGGGCGGCTTATAATTTTGTTATGCATTTCGATTTCGGCAATTGCCATTTGCGATTTGCGATTTGCAATTTCGATTTTGATTTGTGCGAGTTTGTGCGATGATTTCGCGCATTGTGCTTTGTGATTTTCGGCATTAAGTATACGCCTCGCTGACAGCGTTCGATCTGTGTTAGATTGTCAAACATTTCGTGGCGCATTTCGCGCACGTTCTGCGCACTAAGAAAACAAAAATTCCCAAACTGCTGACGACTAACTCGACAAATGAAAAATGGTAAAGGGGCAGCGGGGATGGGGGGCTGCAAATGGAAATGGAATTGAAAAAGTGGCACAAAAAATATTTGGAAAACAACTCGATTTGAGTTGTGCTTTTTGTCAAACGTTTTGCATAATTTATTGTGAAATTATCGAGCTAATGAAGTGCGCGCTTTGCGATGCCAGCAGGAAGGCGAGGGTGTCTGTGGGGGGGTCAGGATAAGGCTCTCAGGTTCAGGCTCAGATTACGAGCCAATTTATGCAGGCGCGCGCGACTTGGCTGCGCCATAAATCGTGCCACGAATCGCATAGCCACATGCAACAAATCATGACAACAGCGAGGTGCGTTCGAAGAGTATAAGGTTTGAAAAGATGAAATAGAGTTGAGTTAGTTAATCTGAATTGAATAGATTAATTGGGTTTAATAGGTTAATGTATGTATATGTATAAGCAAATATGACCCGACTTTTGTTTGTCTATTGATCATCATTTCTAAAATGTAATTAAATTTTTGTATACAATATATCATTATTATATATCATTAATTGTATTTAAAAATAAATTATAAATTAAGTAGAAAAACTCTGATTATTTCCTAAAGATTCACTTTTAATTTTCGTGCTATATCATATCTCATAATAATAAAAACGAAATGTGAATATATAATCCATAACTGCCTTTTAATATAAAAAATACTTTTCGATCATTTTAAAAAATAATTAAATCATATTTTCAAGTTTTAATATGTATACATTATGCAAAATTTAATTTAATAAACTTGAAAATTAATATTATTCATTTATTTATTGTATTAAATGTCGACTAAAACCAGTCGACTCAAAAGGTTAAATTAAATGTATTTTATATGAAAAGTAGTAGTAAATATGTATAATATTTAATACTACTTTTTGTTTATTAATTATAAATGAAATGATTCTGAAATTTGTAAGACACATTTCATCTAGAGCCCATTGGGGACCGTTTTAATTTATTAAGCACTCCTCGCATGTGAAACTTAAGTGCAGTTTCTGCAAGCGCATAAAGTTTTGAAAGCCCCTTCAAACACACACACACACACACACGCATACTCACATGGCCTGTGACGAATTGTAATACAAATGAGCTAGAGCTAGAAGGGGGAGAGGGAACGAGAGTTAGAGGGGGGACTAGGTAGCTGCAGCTACTTGCTACTGTCTCCAGGGTAGAGGGAGCAGAGAAGGGTAGTGGGACCAACTGGGTACCAGGGAACGGCAGAAAGAACAACCCAGAACCTGTTTCCCGGCACGTCGTTTAGCGCAACAACTTAATTTGCATATCAGCGCGGCCAAATTGCAGGCGGCATGCAACGCATAAAACTTGCAGTAGGTGAGGGGAAGTGGGAGAGGGGGGCGTGGCAGTTTCTAACTGAAGTGTAGGCAACTTTGCTGGGGAAATTGTTTAGCAGCCTTTGGCAGCGGCAGGGCGCACATACACAGGGCGCACGAGGCACAAGGCACAAGGCACTTCAAGCACTTCATCAATTTGCCAATAAACTTGCGAGTAGTTTTCGCAATAGTTGGCAACATTTCAATCAGGGCAAACACTCTACCCCTCCCCTCCCTCTATTCTCGTTTACTTTTCGCAGTCAGCGTTAAATTTTATGCACATGGAACACACACACACACACATACAAATCGAAATGTAAATCCAAATCAGAATCCAAATCCGAATCCAAAGTTGTTGCTGATTTGGCGCAAAATTAACAGGCAAATCGCGCGCGCCGTCGACGAAGAGGAAGCAAAGCTGGGACAGCGAGCAATGTGGGCAATTAATGTAAGCAGACAGGACGCACTTGATGGAAGGAGGGAAGGAGGGTCAGCAGCGTAGGCAGGAGCAGGAAGAAGCCACCGTCGCGTCTCAAATTTAATTTGCATTTCAAATTCGTCGCTCGTCGTCGGCGCGTTTTGTTGACAGCAACTGAAGGCGTGTCCAGGCTGAATCAAAGCATTTAGTTGGCCCGTTGCCCCCCACCAGCCACCTCCGGCCCAAAATCTATTGACAGTCGAAAGAAGTACACAAAAAAAATGCAGGGAGGGACTCTGCTTGGGCAGGTGGACGAGCTGCTGCTGCTGCTGCCAGGGGACAGTCGCCTTTGCTGCTCGTCTTGCATATAAATCAAAATAATTTTGTTTGGTTCTGTAATTTGGTGACAAGGAATGTGAACAGCAGTGGGAGAAGGAGTGGTGGTGTGCTTAGGGGGAGGGCTGAACTGGAAGGAAGTTGTGCACTGAAATCATGAAAAGGACAAATGAAGTGAAATTTAAATGATTGCATACTTCGAGGCGTTTGTTAAACCATTTATTTTCACCTAATTGCACACTCGAGTGGACGTTGCCATTCCCCCTTGCTAAGGCCCCGGAAGTGGGGGAAGGCAGCTGCAGGGGGAGGTGTTAGCGCCCAGTTCGAGACTGTTTCACACTTGGCTGAACGGGGCCGCGAGGCAGTCGCAGTGCTACAAAATATTTGCTGACGTTTTGACATTGCCCCTTGACTACCCACCGCTCCCTCCCCCCCTCGCACAGGCCACAACAGCCACTATCACCCGCCTACATTTCCATTTCCACTTCCATTCAACAACTTCATTTTCCACGCTGGACTGGTAGCTACTCTCGCTGTGGCTGGACAGAAAGAGAACAACAACAACGAAAACAAGAACACAAAAGTTTCGAGCTTGACATGTGCGTGAAATGGTTTTTATTAAATTCCGTTCAACTCGTGTGTTTGTCACAATAAACGAAAACCAATTATAAAGCCGGCAAAAGGAAAGTGAAAGCCGGAAATTGCCACAAATGCCAGAGAATAAGGAAGTTGATAGGTAGGGTAGGGGAGGGGAGAGTTAACAGTTGGCAGAATACGACAAGGCGGTTACTAAAGAAATTCACTGCGCATTTTACTAAGAGGTAAAGTTTCTTTAGTTTTTCGGCATTGTCTAAACAATATTTATTAATACAGTTTAAAATACAATTAAATTTAATTGTCGACATTTCGATTTATTAATAGGCCAATAAATGTCTTATCATTGCACCTTAAATTTGTATAAGCATCAATCAGTCTTCGATCTCAATGCAATTTGAAACGTTCAATTCCGATGAAGATAGAAAACTAATTGAAATTAGACAAATTGACTGCGCAATCGTTTACATTGGCCTATCAGTACGAGAAGACGATGATATAGCTAATTATTAATTTAACTCTACTGGAATTTATAAGCCTCCTCTCTACAGATCTAATTACGAGAAAGGCTTGTTCTATACTTTAAATACTTAAATACTTCACTTGGGCACTATCTTAGTTAAGCAATTTTATTATTTACATCTGCCAATAAATTTATTTGAATTTTCTCCTAAGATTAGCAAGAACCATTAGATGGATTCGAAACCTACGATTTCTTTAAAGTGACTTGAGTTTCAAAAAAGGTTTCTTCGGCATAGACTTCCATTCCCAGCAACATGTATTTCTGGCTTAAACTCCGCATATTTTATTAATTTCTTGAAGTTCTAATCTCATTTCTAACCTCTCCCTACCTTATGCTTAATTTTCTTAATTAGCAGTTTTTTTTTTGGTAAATCAAACTGTTGCTTTCATTAATTTCAAGTACAGTGGCTGTAAAACTGCAATGCTTTGAGCAGCACTGCTCAATGTTATTTATAAATCCAAATTGCGAAATGTTTTAAAAGTTTAACCGAAAAATTGAAAACCATTCTGCGCGCCAGTAGCTCTAGCTGCGGTTTGCCCGCCCTCCTCACAACCCCCACCCAAACCACTTCTCTTGACTGTCGAAGGAAGCTTCCACTTCCTCGCGAGCAAACTCCTCACAAGCGAATCGAGTCGTCTTCATCGTGTCATGACATGTGCAGGAAATGCGTTTTCTGGCGCTGCAAACGACGCTGCAGGAGCCAAACTGCAGCTGAAGCTGAAGCTAGAGTAGGAGCGGGAGCAGGAGCAGGAGCAGGAGCTGCTGCAGTTGCTCGGTTTTCGGTTGGGTTTTATGGTTACGGTTACGGTTTTTTGGTTATGCCGTGTTCTGTGGCGCCTCACTCTTTCGCAGCAGCTCCATAAATATTTAAATTGTGTGCCGCCTCGCGACTTCTGATTCCCCCTTTGTCCCCTTACCCTCGACCTGGTGCGCCCCTTGCGTGTTGCTTGCCGGCTTATTTTTTGACAGTTATCGATTCGCTGCTCCACACGACGCTGCGAGACGACGCTGCTTTAGCTGGCGATGGCGCTTTATCTTGCCAGGCTCTTGCAATTCATTTCCTAAAATATGCATGCGAAAAAAGGAAGCAGGGGGAGCGCGAGGGGCGAAAGAAGGAGGAAGGTGGTCGGAAGCCAAGCGGCATCATTACATTGGCTACGCGCTGTCAAGCTTGCCTGCCTATGCCATGCCTCCTCCTCCCTGCCCTACCTCTGCCCCCGCTGCTGCTGCTGCTGCTTGCCACATTCAACACATTTGCAATATGTACGAGTTATGCGGCATAAGCCTCCAACTCGCACTCATTTCCTTCTTTTCAGCCAGTTAAAAACTTTGCCAAGTCTTGCGCTCTGCTTTGTGCATGTTTAACTTTTGCCTGTCAGTGCGAAGTGGAAATATTCACCCTCACCCCCATTCCCTTAACCTACCCCTGCCTCTCTGCCTGCCCCTCCCTCTCTTCCCCTTTGCTTTGATCAAAGTGACACTCAAGTGCTGCAAATTTTGCAAATGCAACGTTTCAGCCTGCTCATTTTACATTCTTTGCCCCGCGCCCTCCCTGCCTGCGCCTATGCCTCTGCCTTGAGGCCCTACCCCTGTCCCTAAGCCGCATACACACACTTGACAGGCAACAAATTGAAACAACAACTCAATTAACACACTCCGAAAAATAACTCAACACATTTCAAAGAGGTTTCGCCTTCTTCGTGCATTGTAATTAAAGCACTCCCGAGACTTATAGCATATATAGAGAGTGACTATTGACCTGCAGTACAAATGTAATTGCAAATTAAATTTACTTTTGTACACATACACTTACACACACTCACGTGGTTGCATAATAGATGCGCAAATATTTGGCATATTCAGGCGACGCGTCATATTGTCAAGAGGAAATTGTCGCTACAAATAATACTTTGATATGTTTGCAGGGGAATGTGTGGAAAGAAGAGGGGAGAATAGAAAAAGATAGAAAAACTTTATGGAATTTTGATATAGATAAAAGGGATTGCAATTTATGAAAGATAAGAAAGAAAGAGAGAGAAAAGTTCAATTAAATTTAGCAAGATTCTTGATTCATATTCTAGTATGAATTTATTAAAAGACAAGTTGAATGGGGAAGGCAATTTAATAAAAAGCAATACATATAAGTAAATGCAAGTTTATCATATAAGAGAGAGAATTCCATAAATATATATATATATATATATATATATATATATTATATATAAATATATCAATCAATATCAAAGGCAATGTTCAATTACAACTGTTCTTCTTTCTTTTAGCGTACTTTACAAAATTCTCTTATCTTAATCAAATCAAATTAAATTTAAACTAGTTCATTTATTTTAAGTGAATCACACCTTTGCTTAGATCCAACAGGGAAGTCCACACATGACTAAATAGAGAATTTCACAAAGTTCAAAGTGAAAATAGACCAAAATATTGCGTAGAAAATGTCCACAAACCTTGCAGTTATTTTATACAAACAACGATTCCAGAACGCCGATTAGATTATCGCAAATGATAGCTCTATATATATAATGTACACATGTACATACCCAATCTAGCAATCAATATTTCAGGTGTCTTTTTTGCTTTATCATAAAGCACCCACTGCGTATGAGTAATATTCGCTTAATTACAAAGCTTTCGGGCAGTTTGCTTTCAGTAGTGCAACCGTCTGGACGTGTTTAACGAAAGAGTCTTCAAATCTCATATACAATATATCATAATGCCGCCAGGAGATCGTTGCGGACCACCGCCACACCGTCGTGGACCCATCATCAATGTACAGATCGCACCACCACGTTGGCGTCGTCCCCAGTTGGTTGTGCAGGTGCCTACACCACGTCCCGCTCCCGTTGTAGTGGTACAGACAGTACCACGTCCACAGCCGGCCATAGTTGTACAACAGGTGCCACCACCACCACCGCCATACTACCCACCTCCGCCTTCAGATGGACACTTCCACAATCCGCCACCCCCACCGCGTTACTAGAAGAAACGCTGAAGGAAGGAGAGAAAAGACGAGCGCAGATTAGTTTATAAAGAATTTACGCAGCACGAACACTTCATGACAAAACTGTAGACACAAACATTTACTTATCATACCCAGAAAATATAAAATATACTATAAATATAGAGCTATCATAACTACGCAAATCGTATGATGGATTTGGGTTGGGGTTGCCCTATCGCCCCCTGGCCGATAAGACTTTATCGCTTGGCATCTATTGCAGATAAGCCACAATGCCAGCTGGGATTGTTAGGTATTACATAGATCGATTAAGATGCGCATAATATACACTTAGGAATCTAGGAAGTTATTGTAAAGTCTAAAAGAAAACAGCTGATTGGTGCAAGGGCAAAAGTTTGTTACGTTAGCACTTATGACAAAGTGGTTTGTTCAAGAAGTTCTAGAGGAAGTTTTTATATAAAAGGCAGAACTATTTTCCAAATAATAAATTATATAGTAGATAGTAAATATAGTTTGTATTGAATAATAGATAATTTCAGCCAAGAACAAGAGAAACCTCATCACACTCAAATAGAGTTTTATCAAAGTCATACACTAGAAACCTTCCCACTCTCAGTTATCACTGTTGCGCCTCTCGCTGCGGGGAACTTATCAATATCAGTCGACAATGGACAAGCGAAATGAGTAACCAACTTTGCTGGGGCTGCTTATCTGCCTGCCTGGAATGGCATGGAAACGGAATGGAATAGAAGCAGCAGCAATAAGCCGCAGCCCTGATTGATGGCATTTGGCATTGGGCATTGGAAGTCGACCCGTTTTCTGTATGTTTCTTTTGGACACCTCAGCGAACTGTTTTGATAACACCAGCGCGCAGTAGTCAGTGTGAGGTGCTAGAGAGAGCACTGTGGGAGGCAGAAGACATGCGGGTTTACTATGAAGATTCATATCGCTATGGCCATCATCATCACCATCATCGCCCAAGTAAGCTATACGACGAGGTACCTACAGCAGCTGCAGACATACACAAATTGATTGATCTACGTTGATGAAGTAAACTATACTAATATCACTTTCTCTCAACTCCCCTTCGCAGATATCGAGATTGATGTTTTCTCCGGCTACGGTGGGACATATTATCCGCCGCCGATTGTTAGGCCCGAAGTCGTCGTAGTGAATCCGGCGCAAAATTACATGCCTATGCCAGGTGCACAAATGGTGATGCCACCACAGCCACAGCCACAGCCTTATGGTGCTGCCATGCCCTATGGAGCAACAGGCTCAACGAGCTACTACCAGCAGCAGCAGGGCTATCAGTATCAGCAGTACCAGCAATACAACAATCCGCCCTATCCCAGATGGTAGACAACCAGGGAGGAGACAATCGAGAGACAAACAATGGAATGACCCAGCACAAGTGCTTACCTATCGCCTAATGAAATCAGTTAACTGTTCTGTGTGTACTTAATAAATAATCTATACAATTTACGCCGCAACTACCGAGTACAAAGAGATAATGATTACTTCCTATCTGCTACTTGGAAATTTATATATTTGTTTATGTGAAAGAAAACTTGTTCGACAAACTGTTCAGCGAAAAATGTTATCAAAATAGTTTTTATAGTATTCGATATAGAACTATTTCGATAACTCCCGGAACAGTAGTAGAAAACTGGTTAAGAATACAATATTTACTTATTTAAAAAAAAAATAGGAAGAACTATTTAGAGATAAATGGAAAGCTCCTAAAAGTATGGAAAGAAAAGAAATTTGATAGCCCAATTTTTTATATTTCTTATTTCATATTGTTTGTTTTTGTTTTTTATTTTAAATGTGTATTTTTTTGATTTTAACAAGCAACTCTACTACCTAATTCTTTGAAATTGAAAATAAAGAGAGAATATATTATTAATTTAAGTTCTATCTTATAATATTATACTTTTGGACTTTTGAGTAAAGTGTCTCATGCTTGTGCGATATTTTGTTACTGTTAGACCATTTTGGAAATAAGATGAATTTTGTGGAATTCTCTTTGTTATTCTGTATCATGACAAACCTATTTAATGTTCTGACTAAAGCTGTCTCATTCATTCTTATTTATTCTCTATTATTCTCTAGCTCTATTTCCCATTCACGTTTTCATGTCTTCAATTTGACAATTTTACTGCCCCTTATGGAACTTTATTGTTTATTTCAAGAAGAAGACTTACTAAGGCCCGTTTTTTTCTCTAGCTATATTCATCTTCTTCCTTTTATTGCCTTCTCGTTTTCCCTTTTATTCGTTTTTTTTTTCTATATTGACTTACTACTTATATTCTAATTGAAATGTTCACTATCATTATGATTCATTTGTTGATGTTTTTGAATTTCACGAAATTCGAGTGCGAACTCAGAGCTCTGACAACATTTTGCTTCTTCTTCTGCCCCATTCACCCGCACTGGAAATCGTTTATCAATATTTATCGCAGACATTAAGACCGCCTGACAAGATAGCAAGAACTAAGCCTGACTATCGCGAAAACCCAGCAAAAAAAAAGTACCGAACTGGTCAAGTGTCGCCTTAAATATGTTAACCGAATGCGCAAATGGCTCAGTTCAAGTTCAGCGAAAGTAACGTCAAGTACTACGAGACCAGACCTAAAGGATATACCCGGAGAATACCATGTCTTACTACGACGACGAGCGCCGCCATCATCATCACCATCACCACCACGGAGGTCGCCCCATTGTGGAGGTAGACATTGTGCCTCCAAGGATTCCACGCCCCATTTTTGAGATCGATGTGGGCTCTCGCTATCCTGGAGGATACAGACAGGAAGTGATTGAGGTCGTCCAACCAGCACAAGTTTACCAACCCCCACCGCCACCACGTCCCATTATTGAGGTCGATGTGATGCGACCCAGTCGACCCCTGATCGAGTTCAATATTGGTGGACGTCGTCCACCTCCACGTGAGGAAATCATTGTGGTTCAACAGCAGCAGCCACCACCACGCTGGTGAAATTGACTGTAGGCGTAGATGTAGACGTGTGGCTGTGGCACTTACCATAATTGAAATGGGTGACACGCAACGAAAAAAAATATTGCAAAAAAATTAGTATTTATTTTTAATTGAAATTATATTATCATGTGTGAGCAATGAAATGAAAAACAAAATATACAAAAAAATAAAACGACAACAACAACAAAAGCGTCTGAAACATTAAATATTTATTTGTTATGTCATTGGCATTAATATGAAATTAAAACCTCCTGTAAGCGCTGTCAATTATTTCGAATGGGCTTTTGTTTTGATAGCCTCATTCATTCATCGGGCTTGGCCATTTGACGGGTAATCGTATTTGTATTTAAAACACATTGACTAACATGACAATCAACTGGGTCATTTAAAACTATTGATTTACTTCGAATTCGAATTCAAATTCCAATTTCAATTTGAATCCGAATTGCAGTTTATCAATGTAATCAATGGACTATTTGCCAGATTAGGCTTTGTTTCCTCTTTCCTCTTTCAATTATTTTTTTTATTGGCGTTTGCCACAAGCGTTTGCCATGTTGAATTTATTATTTAATACCAAAATTTCATGCAATTCAAATGAAATACAATTCTTTTATTGATGCGCTGCAAGTTCAAATCAGAAAGTTAAATGGAATTTTAAAAGAACTGCAGGCGTTAATTGTAGATTTTAGTTCGAATACCACAAACAAAATGGATTAATTGCTAATGAAAACAACATAATTGAATGCCTCTAAGCCATTAACACAACAGTAATGCGGCAAGTCAATTGGTTACTGTTTGGAAAGCTATGAAAGCTTTGCGTTTATATGAGAAACTAGAATTAAAGAGTTTGTTTAATTTTAAATAAATAATTCCTTATTTTGGCGAGAGACTGCTTAAAAGTATTTTAGGAATATAATTATACACATATAGAGGGTATATTAATTTTAGCCAGGCACCTTAGGAGACAACTCCAACCCCATAAAGTATATACATACATATATCAACAGGGGAGTCGAACTAGTCTGGTCGTCCGTCCGTCCGTCTGTCCGTCCTTCTGCCTATTGAAGCGCAAACTGGTCACTCAGTTTAAGAGCTATCTTAATGGAACTTGGAACACCTACTGCATGCTGTAAACGAGTCGAATCGGAGCGATATATCGTATAAGTCATATCAACTATCGCTCAATTTTTTTTAAATCTTCAAAATATTGCAACCAAACTTACTACATATAAATAAGTAATATGCATATATAATTTTATTAAAATCGGACCACTATAACATATAGCTCCCATAGGAACAATCAGCCGAAATGAAGGTTTTCTGAAGACCAGCATTGATATTTATAATACCTCAACTTATCAGTCCCAATCAATAACATTAGATTAAAAATACGCAATACTTTTGAATTTTGCATCATTATTCTGTATAAAATTAGTTTTTAGCTGCAAACAGTTGCCCCCAACGAAGGTGTTGATAAGAGTAAACAATATTTACCCTGGATCACAGACTAAAGCGATATCGTTTTCAGTGCAAGCGAACCTGCGCGAGATTAGCCTTGTCTAACAGAACAACCCATATGAAGAACAATCGTGACTCGAAACGAATCAGATCATTATACACTTAATTGGGGTATGTCTTCAAGTTAAGATACCTATGAGTCATAGCGAAGAAGACACGCTCTAAGTGGCGACCCCTGGTGAGGCATTCCATAGCACTCGATCGCCTTGACAATGGCAGCACATGAATCACAGTTGAATTAGCTTGGCTCTATCAATTAAGTCTACTTAGGTACCGATAAGGTTGTAATCGATATAGATAACTAATATTATGTGGAGAATTACGTTAACTGATAGCAGGCAAGTGGTGTTTGTTATAAATGCAAAACATCCATTGAGTTTGGCCACAGTCGAAAGCGCAACGAACAACGAAATAGAACAGCGAGCAAAATGGCAACGATTCAAGAGGTGCAACAGGTGAACATTGAGTGCGAGTGTCATCATCGCCGTGGACCTCTCGCCCTGCTGCGCCCCTGGGCCTGGGACAGGCCATGCCGCCGCTGCGAACGCATGATGGAGCGCAGTAATGTGGTTGTGGTGGCACCACCCCCATCATCGGGAGCTGCCGTCACAGTCACCTCAACCTCCTCTCACCGACGACGTCGACGTGCCTCGCCAGTGGTCATTGCAACCACCACACAAGCGGCGCCTCCACTCCCCCCACAACAACAAGCACCACAAGTGGTCAGTGTGACCCCAGCACAGACGGCCGCCGAGTGGCAGGCAGCACATCAGCCACCCAGATACGAAGTTGTCGCCGGCCAATAAAGGAAGAAGAATTCCAGGAAAATCAAGTTGAATTTCCAATTGGAAAACATCATTAAAATTTGGGAATTCAAATTGAAAATAAATTGCATATTTCTTGTAAATGGAACAAGGCATGTTTTTGTATGCTCTTTAGTATAAAAAAGTATTATAGAAATTTAATAAGATAAATAAAAATGAATCACAAATAAGAAAAAAAAAAAAAAAACATAATTTTATATGAAAGAAATGTGGACAGAATTCAATTCAAATTATATAAAAATCCATAAAATTGTTATTGATATATTGCTTGGTATATAGCCTAAAGAAACCTTTGTTGTTTTATATCATAACTCAATTAATTCCCTTTTCTTACCTATCATATATTGTTTATATATCTTTAACTTTATTCAATAAACTCCAGAAAATGTATAAGTATTTTATTAATTTTCGTGACTTAAAAAAAAAGTTCATAAAGTTTCGATTTAAAAAGTTTCAAGCAGACTTTGCTTATAAATTATGAGCTGCGTTTTAGCGGGATAATCAAGAAAAATAAAACTGTTTAATCATTGATAAATGGCCAAGATGTGAGCAAAGCAAGAAGACAAAGAGCAGAAAGAGAGACTGAGGAGGAGAGTGAGAAAGATCCAAGTGTTTTAAATGTCTCAACAAAGCGCAGACAACAATAACAACAGCAACAGCAACAACAAGAAGGAGAAACGTGAATCCTGCGGGCTGCTTGTTAAATGAAAATTAATTGGCTACACTAATAGTGTTGCCAACTACTTTGCGCAATTAAAACAAATTGTATGTAACAGATACAAGAAAAAAACTCCCAGTCACAGTCGCAGTTCCAGCCTCGTTTCGCAGCCCAACAGGAAAGGATACGGCCTGCATGTGTGTGTGTGTCAGTGTGTGTGTGTCAGTGTGTTTGCACTGTCGCCTCAACCCCTTGCTGCCCAGTCTAGCCCGGTTTTCATGAAACTTTTCCGCACATAATAATTCATGTTAAACTTGCCCCTGTTTTAGTTCTTCTCTCACGCCTTGCCTCGCCTCGGCCTCGTCTTGGAGATCCTCGGACCCGCTGGCTGCACTTGGGGGCGCCAGACGCGTGTTAAGGTATGTTTCATTCACTCATTCAGTTGGTCATCCATTCATTCATTCATTATTTAACAAAGCAGCCAACACGCAGGCAGACACAAACTTATCCAGCACAGCCAACGTGCCGTCACAGGCTAAAGATGGTTTAGCGCCCGACTTGCTGTGGCCCTGCCGTCCCAAAGTTTTTTTACCCAGCCAGCCTGTCAGAACAGGCTTTGCCTAACTAAGCGGAGACAGAGGGAGACTCGAAGAGTTTAAGTTACAGAGATGGATTAGGAAAATATAAACACTTTAAAGCATAAATCATGAGTTAGAACAGTAAACTATGTACTCTATTTTTTATTTATGTGGATAACATGAATCTATTAAGCCTAGATATATGGCATATTTCAGACTACTTGGAACTACATACATATTAGACTTATAAATATCTTTGATTTTTATAAACTTAATTTTATAAATCCGTTTCTAAGAATAAGCTTTTCTTCCTCTATTCTGTTCTGTGCTTTTCTAAGTAATTATTTATCTTTTTCATAGTTCATCTATGAATATGGTAAATGTCATTTCTTTATTTCCCAATCTGTACCTATTCTACAATATATTATAATCTTAGTTTTAATATGATCATCCTTTTCTACTTTTTATATTTCTCAATCAGCCCCTCTATAATCTCTCTTATTGTTCTTCTGTTTTCCTTTTCTCGCTTCATTTCTCGGCTTTCTTCTTCCAGTCGTCGACGGCTTTGTCTCTACCCCACTGCTTAGACAGCCCCAGTTTAACCTGTTGTTTTTAAAAACAATGAACATATTATGTTTTTCACAAATCTAAAGAATCTTGGTTTGGGGTAGAGTGCTTGAAGTGTGGCGAAGGGTGTTAACAGGTCGCCGAAAACGAGGTGTTTCCGCCGTCGTGTCGAGGGTGTTGCATGCCACAGTGAAATCAAGCGCAGCCCCACTTCCTCTGCCTCTTTGGACAAGTGTGCTCATTCCCTACGTTTGTCCCATTTTCTGGATGATTAGAGAACTTGCAGCTGCCTTTTAGCCCTGGCTTTCTTTTGTTTTTCAACTTTTTCAGCCTCTTTTCCCTCTAACGTTTCCTCTACTGCCTTTCAGCCGTCAGCTTTGTCTGGTCCCAGGCCAATGCAGCGTTTTGTTTGGCCTTTATAATTTTATTTTCGCTCTCGGTTTTTGGCCAGGCCATTTTTAGCCTTTTCAAGCCAGATATTTAATTGTGTTTCCGGCAATTTTCACTCTATTAAAAAATTTAGTTCTAGTCTCGTCTCACATGTGAGCCAGGCAGGTATTCTGCACTTCATTGTCATCTCATCATCTGCCACATGAGGCTAGAGTAACTGAGCCACAGCTGGCAGCATCAGCATCATCATCATCATCGTCTCTGTCATCATCATTATGATTGGTATTGTCTACTGGCAAACCAAATTACATTAATAACTCGATACGAAGCAACATAAATCTGCGCCACTTTTAGTCAGTAAGGAAGACGGAAATGGAGAGAGAGAGTGAGACAGGTGCTGTCATATCTCAATCAAATGGATTTCTCTGGTTGCCCAAAGTCTGTGTGTCTCTCTCTCTCTCTCTCTCTCTCTCGCTAGCATTCACTGTCAAAATCAATCTGCACCTCCTGCTCGAGCTCAGTTCGTGTTTGCATTTTGCTTTTGTCTGTGTACCCAAATTTACAACAAAATACGTACATGAAAATTGGCAAACTGGCAAATTTTTAAACAAGTGAACAACTTTTTAATTCCCTTACGAAGTTTCAATACTCTTTGCAGGAGATTATCAATTGATTGAGCAGAAAATTCTAGCAGAGAATTGAGGTTTATCTGGATAGAAGTTATTGTTATTTTGTGTGTATTTTTGGAAACAATAATTAAAATATTTGTGTAATTTGAAGCTATGATAAGATTGATATGTATATCGTAAGAAATCAATTGAGTAATAAAGCCTTGAGCTTATCTCTCTTTAGATATCTTATCACAATGATAAAAGCAACAGCAAACAGCTTTGATTTCTATAGTTTCTTTTAGATTAGATATGTCTTGAATATTATCATATTTTCTTTAAAGATACCTCAATACTTCCAAGGCATTTAAGCACTTGACACCATTTAAAATGTATATTTATTCTCATCTTGCAACTCTATTAAAAATTTCATAAAATTTCACCTTCAACATCGACTTTACTTTCTCATAAAGTGACCAACCAAATCCTGTGCTATAAATCAAGTACCCCGACTAATCTCCTTTTGTGGCACATGCAATAATAAAATTTAAATACTCTATAGGAGAAGTGTATTGGAACGACAAAAGCCGCTGGCAAAAAACCGCAAATGTTAAGCAATTTTTGGACCTGAATTGTGCCACGCCCACGCCTAAGCTTAGTGTGTGTTGGTGTGTGTGTCTATGTTGTTGCTGTAATTGCCCATTGAGGCATGTAGAGAACGGCTGAGACCGAAAGCTAGTGCTCCCAGCAGAGAGGCGCACAGGGTGGACAAACTCGTAGCCAGCCACAGAGCCTCAGCTACAACCTCAGCCTCAGCCTCAAAATGCATGAAATGTCTATTCTAATCCGGAAATTAAATTCCATTTAGAAATTTCGTATACAAAATGGGCGTCAGATTTGTGCTGCATGTGTGTGTGTGTGCAATTGTGTGTGTGTGGCTGGTCAAACGTGTATGTTTAAATTATGGAACCAGAAGCAGAGGCAACAGCAGCAGCAGCAGTCGAGCCCTGCTGACTGGTCAAATGTGAGTCGAACTGTGCTTAACCCACTGCTCAATGAAAGCAGTTCAAATTTATGAATTTATGATAATTTTTGGAGAATTTTCAAATGAGTTTTAAAGTGCAAAACGTAAGTGCAAAAAGCTTCTAGGAATTTTGTAGCCCCAAAAAGTATGCTACAAAAAAGAGCGTCCTAGTACCGCAAGTGCTTTAAGCTTTTGCTCGGCCAACAATGGGTTAATTTGATAGGCATTTATAGCACAATTAAAATGGAAAAGAATAGACTCGTTGAGGAATCACAGAGCCCAATGGAGCAGGTGAGCAACGAGAGAAAGAGAGAGAGAGAGAGAGAGAGAGAGGGGGAGAACAAATCAGCAATTTTTATGTTTGCCAGCCAATTTGGCTGAGCTATCTAAGGAGAGGTGCAAGTGTGGGGGAAGGGGCAATCACTTTGGGCTTGACAGCATAAAAAGTGTCAACTAATCAAATGTTAAACAATAAAGAAAACAAAGGGCCACGCATAAACGAGCAGAGACTCGTTTAGACTCGACTCCAGACTCGGCTTCGGAGACAATCAAAATACAAAAGTGACGGCAATTTGTGTAGAGTAGATGATGGGCACAGTTTGCCACGCCCCCCCCACGCCCCCTGCAGCGTAGTGCATATGAGAGGCGGCAAAGCCATTTAGTTCATTTGTTTTGCGTGCGCAATAAAATTTTTATCATTTTTTATTTGTTTGTCTCTTTCGCTGGCGTTTTAAAACGCGCGCAAACAGCGCGAAAATGGGTAACGCGACTCGCATGACGGCAACAAAAAATGTTTATGGCTTGTTATTTGAGCATAAAAGCATTTGGCAAACGAGACAAAGGAGGCAGGGGAAGCTAAGCCCCCTCCCCCCTTTGGCAATACAGTGTGTGCCCCCTTGCGACTGTCTCCATCTCTAGCATGCATGGAACTCAAAGAATGTGACACTCTTTATATGAGTAGCACACCCCCTCCCCCTCTTCACCTCTCTTCCCCAGAGCTACTGCTAGCATGCAAAAGAAAGAATTATCATTTGAAACAGAAAACCAAAAAAAAAAACAGCGAATAAAACAAAAGACAAAAGACAATGAAATTGTCAAAATATGTGAAACGAGACACGCATCACATTGGTGCTAGAGAGGGGGGGCAGCAAGGGAGAGAGATAGGGTAGAGGCAGTGGAAGAGGGAGGGGAGAGTGCCACTGCTAACAAACAAATAAATTTATGTGCGCCATTTACAAATGAGAGCGAGAATTGAGAGAGGAACTTCAGAGCCAATAAAAATTACAAAGCAAGTGGCAAAGCGAGGGCCAAGAGAGGGCAGAGTGAAGACAGAGGGAGGACAGAGAGAAGGCAGAGGGGGTGCAGCAAAAGTGTCGACACTTGGCCCCAAAATGGTAACCCTTAAGCCAGGCGCCACGACACGTACAGGCAGTGCCAGCGGAGAGAAGGAAGAGGGCGCTGATATAATAGCAAGTCTCAATAGAGACGGAGAGAGAGAGAGGGAGAGAGAGAGAGAGAGAGAGAGAGTGCAAGTGAGATTGGGAGAGCGTGACGCAAATTGCTAACAAGTAATGGCAAATGAAAAGCAAAGCGAACATAATAAGAAGTGTTGCCAGCGAGGTGAAGGAGTGCAAAAGGTGAAGAGGGGGGAGGGGACACAGGCAGACGGGGGTCGAGGTTGGCTGAGGTTAAGCAGCTGCAGCGTGAGGTTAGCGCCATTGACCGGAAATGTAAAATGCACTTAGCGGCATCGCTTGCTGAACCTGCGCTGACTGCAGCCTCCTTTGCTCCTACTCCTTCCTCCTCTTGTCCCCTCTCATGCCCAACTAAGCTCAGTGCAAAAATATCGCTATCAATAAATTCGCACGTAGCTGCCAACAACTGCTGAAAGCCTTCCAAGAGGAGATGGAGAGAGAGAGAGAGAGGAGAGTGTGTGAAAGAGAAAGGAGTGAGAGGGAAAGCCAGTTGCCTTCTGCTTAGTGTGGATATTTTCGTGGATAATTGCGAGAAGCCAATGCTGCGCTGCAGTTTTTCGACTACCCCTCCGCTCCTCCCTCACCACGTTCCCCTTCCCCTGCCCATACTTCTGTCTGGCACTTGCAATTTGAGCTTTGAAACAAACACGCGCCACAATCGCAGCAAAGTCAGCGCCAGCTGCAGCAACAGAAGAAGTGGAAGGGTGGCAAGGGGGGCCGGGATCTGCTGCGGTGACTGCTTTAAAGGAAATTGCTTCATTAGTGCTGCGGCTCGACAATGGTAAAAGGCAATGGCAACGGCAACCGAGTTAAATTTTCTTTTCTTTTCCTGACGCCTCATTTCCAATTGAGTGTTGCATGTGCCACAGCCAACAATTTCCCAATGAAAATTTGCGCTTCAACGCGTTGCCAACTAAAAGATCAATTAATTGTGATGAAAGCGACACAAGGTGCAAACAACTAAAGACCTAGGTAAAGGTGAAAGAGAGAGTGTAGAAGAAGGGGTGGAGAAGAGGTGGTGTAGAAATGGGGTGTAGTGGGAGTGTAGATGGTGTGTAGAGGAAATAAATTATTATTTCTTCGATATTTTCCACAATTTTCATCGCAAACACTTTTGCGAGGACTTTTTATACTACTGTTGACTAGCTTTATCAATTAAAGTCAAAATATCACAATTCTAAGTTTTGAAAAATTGTGAAAATGTTGTAAGGGTCCCCCCTTTGGTCAAAATAAACACCTAAATTAAGAGTATTTCTTCGATATTTTCCACAATTTTCATCGTAACACTTTTTCGCAAAAATTGCGCGAAAATAGAGCCCTACAACATTTTCAAAATTGTTCAAAACTTAGAATTGTGATATTTTGACTTTAATTGATAAAGCTAGTCAACAGTAGTATAAAAAGTCCTCGCAAAAGTGTTTGCGATGAAAATTGTGGTAAATATCGAAGAAATACCCTTAATTTAGGTGTTTATTTTGACCAAGGGTCCCCCCTTACAACATTTTTAGAATTTTTCAAAATTTAGAATTGTGATATTTTGACTTTAATTGATAAAGCTAGCCATAAGTAGTATAAAAAGTCCCGCCAAAAGTGTTTGCGATGAAAATTGTGGAAAATATCGAAGAAATACCCTTAATTTAGGTGTTTATTTTGACCAAGGGTCCCCCCTTACAACATTTTTAGAATTTTTCAAAATTTAGAATTGTGATATTTTGACTTTAATTGATAAAGCTAGCCATAAGTAGTATAAAAAGTCCCGCCAAAAGTGTTTGCGATGAAAATTGTGGAAAATATCGAAGAAATACCCTTAATTTAGGTGTTTATTTTGACCAAGGGTCCCCCCTTACAACATTTTTAGAATTTTTCAAAATTTAGAATTGTGATATTTTGACTTTAATTGATAAAGCTAGCCATAAGTAGTATAAAAAGTCCCGCCAAAAGTGTTTGCGATGAAAATTGTGGAAAATATCGAAGAAATACCCTTAATTTAGGTGTTTATTTTGACCAAGGGGGGGACCCTTACAACATTTTCAGAAATTTTCAAAACTTAGGATTGTGATATTTTGACTTTAATTGATAAAGCTAGTCAACAGTAGTATAAAAAGTCCTCGCAAAAGTGTTTGCGATGAAAATTGTGGTAAATATCGAAGAAATACCCTTAATTTAGGTGTTTATTTTGACCAAGGGTCCCCCCCTTACAACATTTTTAGAATTTTTCAAAATTTAGAATTGTGATATTTTGACTTTAATTTATAAAGCTAGCCATAAGTAGTATAAAAAGTCCCGCCAAAAGTGTTTGCGATGAAAATTGTGGAAAATATCGAAGAAATACCTCTAATTTAGGTGTTTAGGATTTTTCAAAATTTAGAATTGTGATATTTTGACTTAAATTTATAAAGCTAGCCATAAGTAGTATAAAAAGTCCCGCCAAAAGTGTTTGCGATGAAAATTGTGGAAAATATCGAAGAAATACCCTTAATTTAGGTGTTTATTTTGACCAAGGGTCCCCCCTTACAACATTTTTAGAATTTTTCAAAATTTAGAATTGTGATATTTTGACTTTAATTGATAAAGCTAGCCATAAGTAGTATAAAAAGTCCCGCCAAAAGTGTTTGCGATGAAAATTGTGGAAAATATCGAAGAAATACCCTTAATTTAGGTGTTTATTTTGACCAAAGGGGGGACCCTTACAACATTTTCAGAAATTTTCAAAACTTAGGATTGTGATATTTTGGCTTTAATTGATAAAGCTAGTCAACAGTAGTATAAAAAGTCCTCGCAAAAGTGTTTGCGATGAAAATTGTTGAAAATATCGAAGAAATACCCTTAATTTAGGTGTTTATTTTGACCAAAGGGGGGACCCTTACAACATTTTTAGAATTTTTCAAAATTTAGAATTCTGATATTTTGACTTTAATTGATAAAGCTAGTCATAAGTAGTATAAAAAGTCCCGCCAAAAGTGTTTGCGATGAAAATTGTGGAAAATATCGAAGAAATACCCTTAATTTAGGTGTTTATTTTGACCAAAGGGGGGACCCTTACAACATTTTTAGAATTTTTCAAAATTTAGAATTCTGATATTTTGACTTTAATTGATAAAGCTAGTCATAAGTAGTATAAAAAGTCCCGCCAAAAGTGTTTGCGATGAAAATTGTGGAAAATATCGAAGAAATACCCTTAATTTAGGTGTTTATTTTGACCAAAGGGGGGACCCTTACAACATTTTCAGAAATTTTCAAAATTTAGAATTGTGATATTTTGGCTTTAATTGATAAAGCTAGTCAACAGTAGTATAAAAAGTACTCGCAAAAGTGTTTGCGATGAAAATTGTTGAAAATATCGAAGAAATACCCTTAATTTAGGTGTTTATTTTGACCAAAGGGGGGACCCTTACAACATTTTTAGAATTTTTCAAAATTTAGAATTCTGATATTTTGACTTTAATTGATAAAGCTAGTCATAAGTAGTATAAAAAGTCCCGCCAAAAGTGTTTGCGATGAAAATTGTGGAAAATATCGAAGAAATACCCTTAATTTAGGTGTTTATTTTGACCAAAGGGGGGACCCTTACAACATTTTTAGAATTTTTCAAAATTTAGAATTCTGATATTTTGACTTTAATTGATAAAGCTAGTCATAAGTAGTATAAAAAGTCCCGCCAAAAGTGTTTGCGATGAAAATTGTGGAAAATATCGAAGAAATACCCTTAATTTAGGTGTTTATTTTGACCAAAGGGGGGACCCTTACAACATTTTCAGAAATTTTCAAAACTTAGGATTGTGATATTTTGGCTTTAATTGATAAAGCTAGTCAACAGTAGTATAAAAAGTCCTCGCAAAAGTGTTTGCGATGAAAATTGTTGAAAATATCGAAGAAATACCCTTAATTTAGGTGTTTATTTTGACCAAAGGGGGGACCCTTACAACATTTTTAGAATTTTTCAAAATTTAGAATTCTGATATTTTGACTTTAATTGATAAAGCTAGTCATAAGTAGTATAAAAAGTCCCGCCAAAAGTGTTTGCGATGAAAATTGTGGAAAATATCGAAGAAATACCCTTAATTTAGGTGTTTATTTTGACCAAAGGGGGGACCCTTACAACATTTTTAGAATTTTTCAAAATTTAGAATTCTGATATTTTGACTTTAATTGATAAAGCTAGTCATAAGTAGTATAAAAAGTCCCGCCAAAAGTGTTTGCGATGAAAATTGTGGAAAATATCGAAGAAATACCCTTAATTTAGGTGTTTATTTTGACCAAAGACCCTTACAACATTTTCAGAAATTTTCAAAACTTAGGATTGTGATATTTTGGCTTTAATTGATAAAGCTAGTCAACAGTAGTATAAAAAGTCCTCGCAAAAGTGTTTGCGATGAAAATTGTGGAATATATGGAAGAAATACCCTTAATTTAGGTGTTTATTTTGACCAAGGGTCCCCCCTTACAACATTTTTAGAATTTTTCAAAATTTAGAATTGTGATATTTTGACTTTAATTGATAAAGCTAGTCAACAGTAGTATAAAAAGTCCTCGCAAAAGTGTTTGCGATGAAAATTGTGGAAAATATCGAAGAAATACCCTTAATTTAGGTGTTCATTTTGACCAAAGGGGGGACCCTTACAACATTTTCAAAATTTTTCAAAACTCAGAATTGTGATATTTTGGCTTTAATTGATAAAGCTAGTCAACAGTAGTATAAAAAGTCCTCGCAAAAGTGTTTGCGATGAAAATTGTGGAAAATATCGAAGAAATACCCTTAATTTAGGTGTTTATTTTGAACAAAGGGGGACCCTTACAACATTTTCAGAATTTTTCAAAACTTAGAATTGTGATATTTTGACTTTAATTACCATAAAATAATTAAGCTAATAAAAACTCCACTCTTAACTCTTCCCCAACTGCCACCCCTCATAAGCTAATGGCTGTAGCTTAAAGAACTTTCCAAACAGTCAGCACAATCACATACACACTCAACACACACACACACACACAGAGCTGGCCCCTATATCATTTCCATTGTTGCTAATGAAATTTAAGGTAGGCAACTTTTAGGCTAATTGCCGCAAACAGAAAGCAAAATATAAAGGAAATTTATCTATCAATGTATGCAAGTGTGTGCGTGTGTATGTCTGTGCATGTATGTATGTATGTGTGTGTGTATGTCTGTGTGTGTTTATAAATAAAACGCTGCGTGAGGCAACAGGAACAAACAGGAAGAACGGAATGCGGCACGCTGACTAAACATATTGTTGCTTCGCTGTTTGTTGTTGCTGTTCTTGTTGTCATGCTGCGCTTGTTGTTGTCCTGCTCTTGTTGTTGTTGTCGATTGTAGTTGTTGCTTGGCTCGTTTGCATTCATAAATCAAAGGAGCATGTGTCTGTCTATCAGAAATGGGCAGCACGTCCCTCTCCCCAAAACGCCGCCTTCTCCCTCCTCTGTTATACTCACGAAAAAATGGGCAAACAATGAAGCTGCCCCAAAAGATTATATGGAAAATGGCCGCACAATAAATACCATGCAATACGTATAGGAAAATATGAAAGGAACAGCAAGAACAACAGCAAATGGAGCATAAATTACACATGGCCATAGAAAAATGATACGCCGACAACATAAAACAGATGCTGAATCGGAATGGTAGAGGGCAAAAGAGAGGGGGATAAAGAGGAGAAGTGGTAGTAGAAGATAGGCGGAGGGACAAACAGAAAGAGGCAGAGAAGGGTACGAAGAAGTGGAAAGGGGACAGCACGAGGGGAAATGGTCGAAAAACGCGCGCTCTCATCATTTATAAATGCTCGCGGGACTTGGAATTGTATGAAAAGTAGTAGAGAAAGGGAAGCAGTGGTAAGAATAGAGGGAGAGGGGACAGAGAGGAAGAGAGAGGATGGGGAGTAGAGGCACAGCGTAACAGAGAGGAGCATCAAATGATGTTAGGCACGAATCCGGCCCCGAAAGTTGCACAGTTCCGGGGCTAATCGCGTTACAATGAAAATTGATGATGATGCTTCATGAAGCTGCCAGCGAAAAAGCAACAAGAGCAGCAGCAACAGCAGAAGGAGAAACAGAGCGTGAGAGAGGGGGAGAGAGGCAGGACGAACGGAAAATAATAAAAACTATGCAACATATTTTTGGTAGCTGCCACAAAGTGGCCAAAACGAATGCGAGTCGTGTCATTGACTTTGTTGCAGCCACTTAAATTCAATTGCCCGCCCAGCAACAACAACAACTAGTTGCAACAACAATCAGTGCAACAACAACAATAACAAATGCAGCGCAAATATTGTCAAGCGAGTCGAGGCGAGTGAAGGCGAGTCGAGTCGAGTGTCGCGTCGGCGGTCGCAAGTTAACAAAGTTTTGCACCGAAAACCAAACCAAACGCAGCCCGAATGCAACCAAAGCCAGCAGCAACAACCCAAATAACCCAAACACAGCAACAGCACCAGCAACTAAAACAACAACAACAAGTTGAACGAGTTGCATACAAAGCCCGTTGGCTACTTAACTAGCCAAGCGAGCCAGAAGTGTGAGAGGGTAAAGGAGTGAAGCTGGGTGTGCACAACTAACAGATGCCCTGTAACGGGCATAAGAAGGATCACTAGCTGAGTCGATTGAGTCATGTCTGTCCGTCTGTCTGTCTGTCTATCTGTCTGTCTGTGTAAACACACAGATCTCAGTTATTATAAAAGTATTTCTCATGCATAAATTTTGAATATATACTAATATCTATGATAATCAAGTTTCTTAAGAATAACTTCAGCATTAGCCAAGTTACTTGATGAAATTTAAAGTAATAAATATAAATTTCAAGTATTACACATGTACAAAGTTATAATATATAGTAATGTATATGAATACCAAATTTCATAAGGATAACCTTTGTATTAACCAAATTACTTGATATAATTTGGAATAAGAGGCAGATACATTTAAGTATTTCATGCCAAATGTTTGAATATATAGTGAGGTACGTATATGATAACCAAAGAATAACTTAAGAGTTAGAGAAGTTAGTTACTAGGCTACTTTGCATGAGGAGGAAAAGTATTCAAGTATTTAATGAAATTAGTTTATAAGTTATAGGATTACCAAGTTTCTTTGAAATTAGACGAGCTACATGGAAACATTTTGAATATTTCTTTAATTTCATATTCTAATCCAACTTGAACTTTTGAGTGTTTCTTAGTTAAAATACCCGCTTCTATAACAATTCAATGAGTATAACGCATACAAGAAGACTGCACTGATTTCTGTCTATCTCTCTTTCTCTCTCTCCCTCTCTCTGTCTCTCGCTTCCTATGCGAGTGTGTAAACAACAATTGAGCCCAAAATGTGGAACGCATTTAATTGAATTGAAAAACTAAACAGAAAAACAAAAAAGAGAGAGAGAGTAGCACAGAAAAACAACACAAAGTTGCAGATAAAATGCCCTAACACATGTCTTAACTATGTTAGAGAGCTAAATACAAACGTTTGAGGATCATGAGCTCAGCATCTGTTTGCCTAAGGTGTCTGAGAGGAAAGGGAATATTTCAGAGTTGTTAACTAAGCAATTTTGAATTATTACTTTTCGATTTCTTCTTTTTCTATTTTGCTATTTACGCCTAATTTTTAGAAATAAACAAATAAACAATAAAAAAAAAGTTTTTGTCATTTACATTATTCGTTTAATATTTATGTGAGCTCGAACATGAAAATGTTGATCGTGGAATCACTTTTGCTCCCCAATGTATATAGCAGAAAGATAAGGTAGACAACGCATTTCAAAATGTAATTTCCAACTCGATTTTAAATGAGATTATGCACTATTATTTTCATACTTTTCAGACACGCACTTCAAAGATTTCAGACAGAAGTTCAACCCTTTTGAAAGTCAAGCAAGAAGTGCGACCCTCATGAAGTTAAGTAATCTAAATATTTACCCAATAAATTCTGCGTCTACAGGGAATAACTCACTTAGTTTCAAATTGCGGACGCTTTCCGTTTCCGCATATCCTCAGGAATTGTTTTCTGCTTGTGACTCCTTTTCTGGCGGATGAGGTAATCCGGTTCGCGAGGGTTCTTCAGAGGTTTCTTACCCATTGCTTTACCCCTTCAAATTCTTGGGTTCAGTTGAGTAGCTTGCGGGGTTGACTTCGTTGTGGGTTTTTGGTTGACTTGAGTAGGTATGAAAATGGAATCGGATATTGTTCAAGCTTTAGATAGCTCTCCCCGCAGCTTCCTTCAGTTTTCTCTTCACTCTGTTTTCTTCAGTTATCTCTCTCTTCACTTAACTGCCTCAAGTTAGCTTTCTTCACTCATTTATCTCCAGTCAGCTCTCTCTCTCTCTCTACTCAGTTGTTTTCTCTGTTGGAAATGATTTAAGAAGAACGAAACTGAAAAGAGATTTTGTAATTAGATATATCGGTACTCTCCACTTAGATTTCGCCACTCTCCACTCTCTCCTCTGCAAATTCTCTGCTACATTCTCGTTCGTTTTGACTCCACGTGGTGAGTGTATTGAAAAGTGTCGAGCAATTCGATCGGCTTCGATTCGAATAACACACGCGATACACACGCAGCAAACACTCAACGTGAAGTGCGTCTGTTTGCGCATGTGTGTATGTGAGTGTGCACGTGTGTATGGCAAGTTAAGTAATATGATGACGCTTAAACACGGCCGGAAAACGGCATTATGCGAGTAAAGTCAATTAGAGCAACGCTCTGCCGGACGATGGGACGCAGCTGCTACACCTCTAAGCCCCGCTCTGCCCAGCTCCTCACCTTCCTACACCTCTCTGCCTCTCACTCTTCCTCTCTCTTTCTCTTTCTCTCTCTGTCTGCCCACTTTCTCCCCTCTTCGCTGTCACCTGTTTTACGGGATTTTAGGCTCCAAAAAGCGGCTCCAGTTACCGTGCCAAGTGCCTGCGGCAAGCGCAGATACCTGGGCAGAGCGGGGAGAGGCAGTGCCAAGGGGGGGTCAGAGGGGTTGGTGGCTCTACGTAACGCCAGCGGAACTCAATGAAATTGTGTTTGGCTTTGGCATTTGGACGCCTCGGCGCGCATTAAAACGCTTTTCCGAAACGAGACGCGTCGCGCGATTTTCACGTGAGCCGCGCCACTGATGAGCTTCATTTTGGTGGCACAGCCAGGAGAGGGAAGAGGAGAAGAAAGAGGTAAAAAGGGGGCACGTTGGCTTGTTTGTCAATTTGGCTGTATTGAAGCAGGGCACGCAGGGTGGAAGGGGGAAGTCATCCGATGGAGGCACCCGCTGTTATCCCTTTAAGGCCAATCCGGCATAAGTCCCAATCCTGCACAGGTAGAGCTACCCCCTCCCTTACATACCCGTCTCTCTCTCCCCCTTAACGACTTGCCATGCAGGGAAAATCTGAAATATTTAGTGGGCATTATGGATCCTTAAACTACCCTCGAGCTGCAGGCGGCAGGCGGCAGGCGGCATTTATCGTAAACTTCAACTGCCTCTGCGACGCGTCGAGGATTTGCCAAACATTTAGCCAACATGACACTTCACACACACAAATACTGGCGCACATTACCTCACACACGTGCTCACCAGGGTCACCCCATTCGAATGGGGCAACTCTATCAATATGGCGTATATAAAAAGCAATGTCAACTCTGCCGGGCAAAAAGGGCCTGCTGCATTTGTTGGGCTCAACTTGTCGTAGAGCTTGCTCTCTCCCCCCTCTCTACCTCCCCTTCCTCTTTTTTCTTCTCTCCACTCTCCCTCAATCCTTCCCCTACACACACACACACGCACACACAGCCGCACTCTGCCCTCTTAGCCAACAATGCGAAATTCTAATCCAATTGTAGGTCTAACCGGATCCACATTTGCACAGCCCGAGCTGCCGTAGCCAAATAAGGTTATGAATAACAATACACTGCAAGAAAATGCAATGCTTTTAATATAATTTAATTGATAATGTATTAAGCAATGAAGTGTTAGAAGAGTACGAAAGATTAGGGTAGCTTTGATGTTGAAACAATAAAAAGAAAAGTATGAGAAACTAACTATTACATAGTTAGTTAAGGAAGTGTGAAGCAGAAGAATAGAGAATGTAAAAGAAACAACCAAACAAAGCGATTTCTTAAATCTATCACTTATATGTTTAGCGTACTTTATGTTGCATACTCTGCAGGGAGAAGCTTGGAAATCGATAACTCTTTAAACTAATTTTTAAATAACTTTTATTTTAATATTCCGATTTAAAAATCTTCAAGGTGTTGATGGGTCTGCCATGTGAGGCCGAAGAACCTGTTACATACTTTTCCGATTGGCACAAAGTAATATTACCTTCTACCCAATCCAACAAATCATCACTTTTCCAAAGTTCCAGAGTATTAACAATATACTCTCTTCTCCTCTATAAGAAGAATTTCTTTCCTGCACAACTTCCTTGCACTTCCATGTTGCCACTTCTCACACGACTCTTGTTTGCAGTGCATGAGGGGAATGGAAAACGACAGCGGTCTCGGTCTCAGCATCGGCAACGGCTTTGGGTTTCTCTGACCTTCTCCTTCGCCTGTTTTCTCTCTGTCTCTCTCGTCGTCGCCGTCTACAAGTCGCCGGCAGCTATGGCCGTAATAAACATAAATAGGCATTATTTATTTATGTGACCGGCTGGAACTTTGGGGCTTACTTCTATTTGATGATGTATTAATTTCTCTCGATGCGATACTATTGCAAATATTCGGACCAACTGGCCAGGAGTAGCCACTGAATGGAAGGGGCTGGTGAGGGAAGGCAACAGGATCCTTGTCTGAGTAAATGTTGCCTGCACATTTGGCTTGGGCATTAGTTTAATTGGGCAGGGCTTTGTGAAATTGGCCAACTCGAATGATGCCACGCCTGGTTCGGTTGCCCCTTTCGGATGCGGCTCGTGCTGCTGCTGCTGCTGCTTCTTGGCCTAATTGCACTTTTCGCTTGAGGAGCTTTCGCTTTCCTAATGGCACGAAACGAGTTCAAAGCAATTCGTGAGCAAGTCAACTATGTCTTCCCTCCCCCTCTTCTCCTTCCTCTTTCCACTCTCCCACTCTCACTGCTTATCGCTTAGTTTTTCATTAGCCACGGGCTAAGCCTTTTGATGGCCTCCTTTTAAGTCTAATTAGCTGCTAATAGACAATAAATCATTATTACTCAAATTTGAGTGCGCCGTGCACAACAATAAAACGAAAGCACACACATACACGTACAGACACACGCACACATGCATTGAAATAAATTCATTAATATGCTGAAATAGTTTTGCCCAACGGCGACTGCCGCATACGCTTCAAGATGGACAGTAAAGCCAACTGCAGCTGGATTTGCCAAGGCGAATGTTCTGTGGATTGAGTAGGATATTTTGAATTTATATTATTCAATAATAAAGTCATAAATATAGTAATAGTATCTATAACTAAACTAATAAAGCATTCCTTAAAGAAGCACTGATACTTTTATTCATGTATAATTCTATCAACTTTATGAACACAAGAAAAAAACTAAAAAATGTATAGTAGTAAATAAAGTATGAGAATAGGTTATATAATATTTAAATAATACAAATATATTACTTACTAATATTTTAATGAATTATATTGAACAGAAAAGAAAGTAATCAAAAAGAAAATGTACATTTTCCATCATAAATTAAGCTTAAAATGTTTCACAGCAAATCAACATCAGCTACAGTTTTCAGAGAGCTCCACTAATGGTTCCATTTGTGCTAACCCATTTTGTAAGTGTTTTCCAATATAAATGAAATATTATTTATAAACTAAATACGTTAAAAAAATACTTAAAATTCATTAATAATGTCATGAGCATAGAAACAGATTGAGCACCTTTTAAAAGTTTTGATTTTCTCTTTTTAATATACAAATTTCACAAAATTATTTTATAAAATATATAATTCTATTACTTTCAAGTTACTGTTCAAATTCAGCTTGAAATTATAGAAAGTACTGGATAATGACAACTTCTATCAAAGCCTTGCCGTAGCCTATATGCTCGACTAACCCATTCGAGCGTCTCGTCGTCTTGGCAAGTGTATCATAATTCATAAATAAAGTGTGACTAATGCCAGTGGCGACGCCGGTACAACAACAACAACAATAACCAAGAATATAGCGACAATAATAATAAGAAGAAGATGGAGAAGGGGCAGGAGAGGTGAAACGGACAAAGAGGGCGAAGTCTTCAGCAAGTGTAACTGGAATCCATTAAACAATAAAATTTATTTATTATTTATTATGATTACACTTGGGCATTGTTTTTGCGTGCGATAAGGAGACGAAGGCAGCGTGGGGGGCGTGCCACGATTTAAGTGGTAATTACATTGAGCCGCTTGCGGCCACGCCCCCGCTCCGCCTCCACGCACATATGACGAGCGACGTCCTCAGCAAATGGAAATCATAAACACAAAGCGGCTAAAAGAGGCCTGGCAAATGAGCCCAAACGAAGAAGAAAGAGCGGTGGAAAGGAGTAAGGAGTGTGAGGGGAGGGGCAGCAAGTCAGATCATAAGCGTAAAGTGCTTGGACAGTGGGCTCAGGCGTAGCAAATGCAATAAAAGCGAAGGAGGCACAACCAGAGCGCACAAAAGTAGGCAACAAATGGCGACGACAACTCGAGAGCTCAAAGCGGGCAGCAGGCAGAGAGGGAGGGGGAGAAAGAGGAAAGACTGAGTATAATAATAATTCGTAAATTGATTGTGTTTAGTGAAGTTTGAATAAATTCAGCAGCAGCAGCAGGAGCAGCGGCAGCAAACGGGAGCAACTACGTCGGATAATCCACTAAAATTTACAACAAACGGAAACAGCAACAGGAAAGCAACAATAAAGAGGGAGCAGAAGGGGGAGAAAAGGGGGAGAAAAAGGGGAGAAGAAAGCGTAGCAAAATGTGGCAAATAAAAATAAATTTTGCTCGCACACACAGGCACAAAGCCAAGGCACAACGAGCGAACATATGCGCGTTGATGAGTTACGCGCGGGAGGAGGACAGCAAGCGAGAAAGCGAGAGACAGAGATAGCGAGTGGCAGGCAGCGTGGACGCAAGGATAACGCAAGCATGTGTCTGGCTCTCTCTGTGTGTGTGTGTGGCAGAAGGCGGGCGCTTATAAATGAAATAAAAATGGAAAGCAAAGCAAAACTTATGACTGTCAGCAGATAAAGCAAAAGCTACCAGCCAAGCTAAGCAACAGCAGCAGCACGAAAGAGACACAGCGAGAAAGGGAGAGAGAGAAAGAGGGAGGGGAAGATGCCACGATGATGCTGTGGAGCTTTTTTTTCGCTCGCCAGACTATCAAAGTGAAATGCTAAAGCAGCCAAAAATCCACGAAATAATGGCGACATAACATGAAACAACTGTGACAACACACCAAGTGAGCAAGAGGGGCAAGAGGGGCATGGCAACGGGTGGCTCATGCAAGTGATAGCGAAATCCTTGCTACTGCCACAGCTACCACGGTGTTGCCATTGCCATTCGGTGTCATTTGGCATCATCATCAATATGGCTAAAAGGACAATGCGTTAAATGCGCTCACACATCCTCGCAAAGGCAGCTACACTTCGTGTGCCCCCTCCCTCTCTTCCCTCTTCCTTTGTCCCTCTTGAACTTCCACTCCACTCGGCTCTCCTGCTGACAGCTGCTGGGCAGTGAGTGCGCATATTTGAAGCTGCCGTTGTACACACACACACATACACATTTTTTTCTCAATGCAAAAGGAAACTCCATTAGAGGACTCTGCGCTTCGCATTGTTCTGCAATAATTTGCTGGCCATTTTCTGTACTGTGTGCGCGATAAAGAAAACGCAAGTTCAGCTTGCCTTGCTTGGGGCACCACAATTGATTTTGATTTATGTACAGTAAACACTCGGCATATGTGAGGCGTCTAATTCAAAGTTTTTTTTTGAAAAATTAGCAGCTTCAGAAACTTTTCTGTCAGTGTGCTCGACTGTAATATACATGCTGCCAATAGCTGCGTTGTAGATTTGTTTTTAAATTTCTCCAGCTATTTTAAACTTTTTTTTAAGTAAAACCCCCCTTTGGCGCCTGTGGGCGGCGGGGCTGGCAAATTTACAAATTTAACATTTCACTGTAAACAGTAAATCAATTGAGCGCAAAAGTATGCAGCGGCATTTTGATTTACGCAGCCAAGACACAAGCCAGCCTGAACTGCAGCTTATGAAATGTATTGCATACCTTCAGCTGCTGCAGCAAACAGCCAGTACACACACCCCACTAGCTAGCGGGGGCACGCCATCGACAGCCCATAAATATGCATTGTGTCATATTAGAGGGGTGTGTGTGCGCGGGTGTGTGTGGGCAATGTGTAGCAGTTACATGTCACTGGAGGTTAATAGATTTTCTTTAGCCCAAGCACTTGCAGGCAGAACTGCAAGTCACGGTGTCAGGGCAGAAACGAGTCGAGTCGAGCAGTTTGCCAACTGACACACAACTAACTCCTGCATAGGCACAGCCGCTTCCGGCCGCAGGGCCAGCGGAATGATAGAGTTCACTCTGATACGCTGCTCGATTTAAGTGATTCTTCTTCCCTTTTCTGTGCGCCACTTTAAGTGAAGCGCTCCACACACTTGGCATGCAGTCCGTAAATAGCTTCCACACATGCTCCAAATATGTCGAGCAATAAATATTTGCGTTGCACACTTTTGTTGCACGCCTGTAAAGTTGATTTGCAATGCAAAGGGAAATTTCAATTTGCTGGGGAAATAAATATAAATAAAATATCGTTTAAAGATGAGTTTAAGAATAAAAAATATGTTTCAAAATTGATTTTACTGAAATATTAAAGTGTTTAAAAAATTATTTCTGCAAATAATGCAAATATTAAGGGAATTTATTCTGTTTGAGCACAAAAGTATGCAAAGGGAAATGATTTGGTACATTAAAGATGTGTGCTTAAAAGCGGGAAACAATAAGCTTGCAGAAGCACAAGGGAACTTGAGAATTTTTTGAGAAAACTAAGTAAAATTGAAATAATAATGCACTCAAAATTCAAAAATAAAATGACACCGAAGCTAAGGACAACCAGAGACACTGTCACGCCTTGCAAACAAGCTGTGAATGAACAAAAATTAAGGTTATATTCAGTTGGCATACCCAGTTTAATACCAGGCAGAAGGAGTGAGTAGTCAGTAAAGGGGGTGTGTGAGGCAGGGGGGCTGGGCTTGTAGGCGTTTAGCCATTGCGTGAGCGTTGCCGAGCGATGTTCTTTCACTTTTTGTATTTTTGTGTGCGCTGCGCCTGGCACTGCTCGGTGCCTTTTACTTTTGCCAGGGCCAGCACAAGCCTAGCAAGAGCACAAGCTTTATTACAATTTGCTGTAGAAGGCAAGGCAACAACAGCAGCAACAACAACACCTACACCAGGAATGGTAACAAAAGCAACAACAGCAAATAAGAAAGGCAGCAGCAGCAGCTAATGGATTCTATTTAACTTCCACTGACTGCTAATGGATTTTTCTTGACCCCAAATGAAAATGCGCATCGAAATGCGATTGAAAAATGCTTATAAAAAATAGAAAAGGAAAATACCCGAGTATAATGGAGCAATGAAAAAGAAAGAAACAGCACCAGCAGCGGGAGCAGCAACAAAAGCTAAATGAATTTCCGAATGGCCAGCGAAATGCAAGAAGAAGAAATGGGCAGAGCGAGGGAGTGAGAGAGGGGCAACGAGGGAAGGGAAACGGAAGAAGAGGCAGCTGTAGGGGGACTGCATAAAAAACTTACCTTCACTTTGGCTCAATCTCAGCCGATTTGGCCAATTGCAACTTCAGTTGCTGCCAGCTGCTGCTGCTGCTGCTTCTATTGTTGTTGTTGTTATTTGGCTTTTCCTTGCCATTTCCCCATTTCCCACATTTCCATTTTTTGACAAAACTCTTGAAATCAGTTTTTCAGTTTTCCTCGCTGCGTTTCGATAATTTTGCGGACTTGTTCAACAACCTTTTGCGGTTTGCCTTCCCCAAAATGAAATGGAAATTAAAATTAAAATTGCCAGGGCAACCAGAGAGAAGAGAGAGAGAGAGGGGAAGAGAGGAGGTGCAGAAGTTTAGCTAATTATTACAAATATTTCTTAATTTTATGAGCAACCCCGCAGAAGGGCAAAAGAAAAGTTCCGCTCGAACAATTTTCCTTGGCGGCATCGCCTCAAATTATGGAAAATAAGTAGAAAAGTCGCCATCAACTGGTTTTTCTTACTCCTCTCTCTCAGTCTCTCTCTCCCTCAGGTGTGTAGGTGTTGCTGGCGAACAATGTGGAGAATTCTCTCACCAAAGCGTAGAGACAAATAAATCAACTTCCGCTTGGCTGAAGACGCCCAAAGTGAAGTGAAGTCCGCGGCAGAAGTCGCTCCCACTTTTCTCCCTCCCCCTCTTGACATTCTGACATAACTGCGAAGCGCTCAGCCAGTCATCATCAGAAATTGAGACTGCCCACCTGTGGCAGGGGAGGAGAAATGGGCAGGGGAAATAGCGAGGGAGTCGTCGCTGTCGGAAAATGCAGACCGCAAACGGCAACTGGAAACCGTTTCAAAGTCGCCTCGTTACGCTTCAGATCGGCGCACACATGATGACGCTTTGCATAGCCAGCGAGGCCACTGTAACTGACCTATCCCTAGTGCAGAGACAGTGGCGTCGTGCAAGAGGGGTCACAATTAACCAACATTAGAGAGGGTAGCAGTGAAAACCCTCTAGCCTCTAGTTAGTCTCTAGTTCTACTCAATTTCTTTCTTTGCTTTACTCTAGTGCTTTTGCCATCCCTCTTCAGCACTTCCTCTTCTTGCTCACCCCTTTGCAGACGCCTCTGGCACTTGTCTAGGCCTGCCCTGCCCGTACCTGCCTCAAATGGCATTTCGATGCGCGTTAAACTCGAGCTCGAGTTCAAGTCGCTCGTTCCATTGTCTTGCACTGTCTTCACACACTACATCACACGCACACACACACACACACACAGTCACACATACACACACACACTCTCGCAAACCCTCTTCAGTTGCTTGCAAGATAATCATTTCACATTACAGCACGATAATAATTTCATTATGTATTTTTCATGTTATTAATTATATTGTATGGCATCGAGTTCCTGCCCCCCTCTCTCTCTCTGTTCACTCCCTTACCCTAACAAATAGTGGGAAAATAATTATCGGTCTACAAATTTTGCTATCATGCTGATAATTACAAGAGATCTGCCTCGAGAGTCGCTTCTCCCTGCCACATTCAGCGGCAAAAGGAAGTTTGTCGTTTGCTATAAGTGGCAGAGGTTGCTCCAATTGGGAGAGAGTGAGAGGCAGCTAGAGAAAGAGATAGATAAAGCGGTATATGGAGACCTTTGGGTAATGACTTCTGCGTGCTCTCTTGGAAAATCTTTCACTTGTTGATGCTTTTTTAATGGCACCTCCTCCTCAAATCGGTTTCGAATCGCGCACTCGAAAATTTTCATTATTTTCTCGAAGGTTTTCTCAGCATTTTCTTGTGGTTTGAGCTCAGTTTTTTTTTTGTCTGGGTGTTTGACCTTTTCGATTGTTTGGCGGGGAAATTTCTCTGTCAAATTAGAGATTGTATATTTTATGAATTATGAAAAGGTTGAGGTGACTTTGAGTTGAGTTTGTTTGCTGTAAGTGGGGTTAATATTACATTATATCTTGTATTATATGAGAGATATATCAGCTATATAATTTACAAATTATTCACACCAAGAGTGCATGAAATTGATGTGCTAAAAGGGGTTACTCTGCTGCGCCTTAGTGAAAGTGCAGTAGAGCACATTCGATTGGGTTTTCTTTAATAAAAAATACTTTAAAAATATTACAAAATTATAAACAATATTTTTATTTTATAGTAAAGATTACAGTTAATTTTCCAAGTCATAAACGAAATCGATACCCTCGACAAATGGTTTTATAATTACAAATTTAACGTCAGCTTGAAGCCTTTAAGAGTTCGATGGTTTCGTTTGGCTACGCAGTTTGGGTACTCCCTGAGGTCACACCTTATTCGGTTTATGTGTTGAGCCGCAGCTGCTGGCGCCAGTTGTGAGTATGCCACGCCCACTTACCGATTCTCCTTCTTCATGCCACTTGTTACTAATCCCACAACTTTAGCTTGGGGTCAACTGCAGTCGGAATAATTCAAGTTGATTCGACCGCAGACAGCAATTAATCAAGGGAAGCAGGGATGGAGTATGGAACGGGCAGGGGGAGGGGGAGTGAGAGGGTAGAGAGTAGGAAGTCTACTAAGTCTGTAGTGCAAAACGTGACCGAGTTGAGCAGAGCACATTCGAATTCATATTGAAATTCGAAATCGACTTTGGCACTCGCCGCCGTCGCCTGTTGTCGACTTATTTACTGAATGACCGCAAATGAAGTTGCACACACACACACACACATGAGAGTACATTACGAGTTACGCACAATTGCGCAGACGACACCCTCGTCTCGCTTATACCCACCCCCCCTCTCCCTCTGACCACGCCTCGAGGTGAAGAAGCCAACAATAGCAATTATTAAGCATGCAACAATTGAGAAATTCCCACAGTCGCGGCGAGCGTTCAACCCTCCTCCACACACATGAACCCCTGCTCCCCCTCCCCTCCTCTCTCTCTCTCTATCTTTCTCATCTCTGTCCTCCTTCTGCTCTATAAAACAATAGCAACAGCTGTGTAAGCACAACGCCAAGGGGGCACAGGAAGTGCCACAGGAACTTGTTGAACTGGACGCAGACGGAGACGGAGTCGGAGACGTCGTGCTGCTTCGCTGACTTCTTGGCCAGGCTAAGGTCGAGGGTCGAGGGTGCAGCCACCACTTTGGTAGCGTGGTGAGGGTCATCGCCAGCAGGTAGAACCCCGAGGCGAACTCATCAGCGCAGGGGAAAAAGTGTTTAGAACTTGCAAGACAAACGGAGAAAGCACAACAATCTCTGCTTGCCATTCCCCTCCCCTGCCCAATCTACCCCCCACTGCACCCTCAATAAACAAAATCAAATTTCAATAAACACAGAAAAGGGTCACCAGGTGCAGAAACAAGTGAAAAGAACAATCAAAGTGAAGCAGGAGAGTTCCCCCAAGAGAGGGAAGACTGTCTGACTGTCTTCCCCTAGCCCTATGTGGTTGTACCCACATCTACCTCCCCCTTCCAGCTAAATTGAGGGGCCAATTAAATTCATTGAGGGGTTTCCCATTTGCCAAAAATTTCACACAGCACGTGAAACCTCACGAGGTTTTACAGCTCTAGTTCGAGAAGGTGTAGTTACAAAGTTGATGAGTGGAGAAACTCCCCCTGAAAAGTGAAGGGGAGACAGGGGAATGTAGAGAAATATGATAGAGGAGTGAGTGGGGGGGGGGTTAGTATACACAATCTAATTGCTTTGCGACATGTTTAAATTCTCAAAGGGTTTCAATTAGATGCAAATAAAAGACACTGTGGATAGTGAGGTTAGTTTTGAGGTTCTTAAATTACATTTGTAGGTATGTGCTATGCATCCTCTATTTTTTACACTAAACTCAATTTATATATATTATACATTTATTTATATATAACTCTATTCTTTACTCTATTTATATATGCAAAATCTTATACACTGCAATCTGTTTATGGCGTGTTTCTACTGCAAATTTCGACATGATTTCAAAATGCATTTAAGAAGTTTTAGGCAAAAACTGATCATTCTTTTTCTGCAAAGTTAATTGTCTTGTTGCATTTATATATAATACATATATAACATTACTATTAACAGTTTCGTTATATTAACAGATATACTAAGCTCATTCGACAGGCAGAAAGTGACATAGGAGACCCCATGAAGTATATATATTCTTGCTTGATCCCTAGCCTAATCGATTGCTTAGAGTTCGCAAGATAAGATTGCAAAAACTATTAAAACTCTTCTTTCTAAATACTTGAAATATAGTCTTAGGCCATATATATAGATTTTTCAAATATATCTCCATGCATACCTAGTTTAAAGAGAGAGTTCTTAAGTTAATTCAATACTTTCTAAGTTCCTTGCATAATTTTATACCATTAACATTGTTATTAACCTTTATTAAGTGACTTTAAGCGAACCTTTCTTCTTCCTTAATCTTTCATATATTTAACTACTGTCATCATCTTCTATTTAGAGCTAGTTCCAACTACTTAAGAGTCCTCTTCCCAGCACACTCTCGTCCAGCCTTCTTCAGCTTTCCTCTTTCCCCACAAACCCTTTTTCAATACTCTTTGCTCCACTTTGGCTGATAACCCTGGGCAAAGTTGCAGCTGCTGTTTGGCAGGGTTACTGCTACTGCCACTGGGTGGCAACGAGAGCTCTCGAGGATTGCGTGGATTGGCGGCTCGTGGCTGCTTGCTTTGTGTGTGTGTGTGTTTGTCCACTTTCACGTTGGCGATGCCGGCTCAAGTTGCTCAATTGGCGCGATCGCGTATCGCGTGGGGCATTTTGACCAACTTGAGGTATCAATAACAGAGAAGCGACTCTCGGCTCCATCTCTCCCCCACTCTCTTCTCTCTCCCTATATCCTACTCCCTCCTACTCTGCTCTCCCCTGCTCGGCTGCTGTTTGCTTGTCTCGTTTGCTCTGTGTGCCTTGGCCACATATGAGGTCACATAACGGCACATTTGAGGCAGTTGCAGTCGCCAAAAGTTGCCACAGCCACAAGCCAAAAACAAGTCCTCCACACACACACACACACACATATGGAGACTGGCCTGGAGTCTCTCTTTCCAAGTAGAAGTGGAAACTCCCCGAACGAGTCTCGGCGCTGTCAGCCTCAGCTGCGCCTCGTTTGGCTGCTGCTGCATGTGAGCATGTCAAGGCGGCTTATAACGGTAACTGCTCATTGCCTTCTGCTTGTTGCACACATGTCGCCTGACTGCCCCCATCCCTCTCTCTTGCCCCTGCCCTTGCCCCTCTTTACCCTGGAGTTAATTAATTTGGCCTGGGCGTGCCAAAAATTGTATTGACCGCAGACAAATGCGGACAAGTCAAAACAATTTGGCCAGGCACAAATGGCCAGAACAACGTGCTCTCATATACCCTGTAAATGGCCATTAGATGGCTCAATATGTTCATAGTCTGGAGAAATTAAGAGCTGTATATTTATACAAATTATGAGTAGAAACTAGTGAATACTCTGTAAAAAGTAAATTACTACCACATATGAACCACTTTGTGCCTATAAAATAAGTTTCATCTTGGCGACTATTGCACTTAAACCAATAAAATGGACTATATTAGCTCTTGCATACCCTGTATAATTGTTAGTTTTTGTGCTGTGTGAAATTAGCAGACTTTGGGCACATAAAACAACACTATTTGGCTTTTTGTTAAACTAACACAAAGCTGGTACACATGGTATACCCTGTAAATAATAAAAAACTAAGTTTTTTAAATAATAAACTTACTAAAGACGAAGAACCACAAATAACGTTAAATAATATATTAATTATAGGGTATAACTATAACCTAAACATTTTCTAGAAATATTAATAGTGCCAAAGTATTACAGGGTATCTCTGTGTCAACTACCAAGTTGAAGACATCAAAATTAGTGCACTCTCAAAGAGCAAACTTAAGCTTTAAGCCAAGCCCGACGAGAATTGCCTCGCCCAGGCACTGCTTTCAGCATATGCCGATAGTAAGGTACAACTATCGCAAGACAAACAATGCATATTTATAGTATGTATATAGATGTCGCACAAAACGAACAATGATAAAAATGGGAATATCATAGCAAAGTTTGTGCAAATAATTACAGAAAAGTCTTGCGATAGTTTGACTTATTAACAATACAATCGCCCAACTATCGCGAAGTAAATGATAAGTAATTATGCATGGATATCGCACAAATTGAACAATCATATAAAAAGGAATATTAAAGCAAAGTTTTGGCAACTACATATAACCGAAAAGTATTTCGATAGTTTGTCTAATTGGTAATACTATCGCAAAACAAATGATTAATATTGATATAGATATCGCACAAATCGTATAACGATAATGATGGGAACATTAGAGCAAAGTAATCTCAAATAAATACAAACAACCTTTGCGATACTTTGATTAGTTAGCAAAACTATCGCCACAACAAACTATCGCCTGTCGTTCGCTTCACACACGCTTTAAGCTTAAATAGCTTTGCAGTTCGAACATCCACTCAACCAAACTCGGCAGAACTACGCATCAAATGCGATTTGTGGCACAGCAGGATGGACAAACAAAAGAGCTAAAGGCGATAAGGGAGTGAGAGGGTGAGAGAGAGACAGAGATAGAGAAAGAGGTGCCCTCCTACAGGAGTCCAACAGGAGCTGCAGCAGTTGCAGCTGGACTCAAAGCTGGATGCATTGAGGCGCAAGGCTACGCAGACTGCAGCAAAGTTTGCACAAAAATTAGACGCATTTCGGCCTGAGAACTTTGACTAATGTGTTGGGCGTGAGAGAGAGAGATGGCGATATTGTTGAAGGAGAAGGCAACCGGACTCGCTACGATTTGGTTTGTCTCTGACTGGACTCGATACGAAGTTGGTAGGCGATTCAATCAGTTGGCCACTCGCTCTAATTGAGCGCCAGCTGCAATTTCTAGACCCCAATTCCCCACTGCCCTCTTCTCCCTTCCTCTCCTTTATCCCCCTTGAGTTCCGCTTCCTCTTTCTGCCCTACCTTATCCAATTATGCAGTCCCTGTGCATAGTTCTACTCGCATTTCCTTGAATTTTTCCAAGCGAAACGCACAGCTCGGCATTTTCACATGCGAACCCATTTCCATCTTCCAGCTCCGGCTCCAGCTCCAGCTACAGGTTCATATTCATCTTCGGCCACAGCAGGAACTCTAGTTGATCCTGCTTCAGTACCCTCTTTCCCCTGCCTCATCTCTATTCTCTTGTTCCCTTCACCATTTCCATTTCTGGCATTTTCGCTTTCTTAGCTTTTATTTGTTATTTCGCACACGTAAAATGGCCAAATTAAACCACCAAAATTATTAATTTCCCAACGTGTCTTAACCCCAGCTAAACACCCTCCTTCCTCCGTCTATCTATCCCCCTCTCCAGCCACCTGGCAATTAGCAAAATGTGCTTGTTGGCCATAATTGTTGATGGCCAGAAAGGAAAGGCAGGGAGGGAAAGGCAGGAAGGCAGAAGCCGCTGCCTGCTAAAGATTTTGGCCAATTTTTAGCGCTCGATTCGTTTGCTTCATACATTTGGCTAATTGTGGACTCTGTGTGTGTGTACAGGTGTGTGTGTGTGTGTGTGTGTGCAGGTGTGTGCGTGTGTGTGTGTATTAGCTCAGGCTTGGCTCTCTTGGTTTTCTTGGCTTTTCCGGCGCTCAGGTCGCAATTAGCCAACTCTGCCATAGCCAATTTGCGCAAGGCCAACAACAATTGCCACGCCCACTGCACCATTTACATATGTGCGCCCCTTTTTCTCCCTCCTTTTCTCTCTGTCTCTCTCCCACTTAAACGCTTTCCGCGAAATCGCTTGCCAGTCTAACATTTTTCTCTGGCATTTTGTAATACGCGGCCCATCATCAAATTTCGGGCAGCTTTACGAGCAGCAGCAAAACTGGCGCGATTATCTAACGTGTTCCCAGTCTAGCTGACTGTTTTAACACCTGCTACTGTTGAGGAGTGTGAGGAAGTTTCCCTGACACTGTGCTATAATCTTTTCATGAATTGTAGAGGTAAGACTTGTGTTTAAATGATCGTAACTGTAGATCTGACACTGCTAACTAGCTCTCTAATACTTCCTGATCTCATAATTTATTTTTATATTCTTCAAATGGTCAAAAAGGTTATATTAACTGTGCGAAAATGAGTGTAACAGGTACAAGGAGGCATGCAGAAGCAATAAACTATATAAATTCTTGACCATTACTGAATTTTCTTTTGGGCGACATCATGTTGTTCATGCTTTATTCTACAAATTGATCTGACATTAAATCCTTATAAGCTTTGTTTGTTTTATCTATTCTCTCTAACTCTAACTAGTCTCTTAACTACACCATTATTTCAATATACAGACATCAAGGTTATTCATTTTGTTAATGGTTTCATCTAGCATTTACATCTTTCTAGATTTACAAATTTTCTTCTATGTTTATCGACTGTCTTCTGCTTAAGATCTAAAAATTTAAATAGTCATGCAGCATTCCTTATTGTGGTACAACAACATTTTCCAACCTTTGCAATTTCAATTAATTGTGTATTAGATCTGGAATATCATTTTATTCTTGATTTGACCTCAAGATGGATTTTACATCAAAATCTTATAATTCAAAACATTTGCAAGAATACCAAAAGTAAAACTTTAACTTTAAGCTTAAAAAATAAATAGAAAATAGGTTAAGTTAACCTAAATAAGTCTTTGAATTATTAAATTTCCATGCCAAATGATCTATATAATAATTGAAAGTACTTATTGATGCACTTTATATAATATTATCCCCTTTTTTTCTCCTTTTTCTACTCTTTAAACTTTAAACTGCGCTGCTTGACTTTATGCCCCTCTTCTCCCTTTCTTTCTCTTCCTCTTTGGCGCATTATCAGCATCTTTTCTTGTAATTCGATTAAAAAATTGTTTATTCAAAGAGTTTTGCAAACTAACATTAGTGGAGCAGCTCCGCCAACTGGTCAAGTTTCGCACAACTTCCTGTCTCTTCCCCCCCCCCATCTCTCCCTCCCTCTTCACTATATTCTTCCTGCTGCGCTTGTTTGATGCATCGACTCGCGATGATGCCACACTCCGAGCTAATCCATTAGAAGCATTGCATTTTTAATTTGACATTTACAATATAAATTTAACAGAATAACGCGAATTTCGAACACTTCAGTCTAGGGGACTCCGGGACCGACAAGAGGATTCCCATTGCCCGCAAATAGTTTAAATATTAAATTAGCAAATTCGCTGGATTTGCACATATGAAGCGAATGCACTGGGGAATACCCGAAACACACACACACACGCTGCGAACGACCGCTAGATGGCGCATTTGCATCGACAATTGCTATTTTAGGGGGGGAGCCAAAACAATCGCTTGAATTATTCATGCGACACATGAGGCTTGAATTGAAGCTATTGCCAAATTGATTGAGTCCAAATTTAAGAGGGATCCGAAATGCCCATGTGAGGAGAGGGGGAGGAAGTAGAGAGGGAGAGGGAGTGGTAGTGGTAGTGGGAGTATCACAGGTTACCGTGGAGTGAGCTTTGTAAATAAAGAACTTGTCTCACATGTCAATTTAAATTAGGCAACAAATCAAAGCGAGTTTAGTTGCATGTCAAGCTCCATTTTGGTTGTTTTCCATGTAGCAAAATACTTTAAAAATTTTAAATTTTAACATTTTTTAGAAGTAAAAGTATGTAGATGCCAAGTTTGCATGTAGGTGCCAAGTTTGCTGACTCTAACATGATTAGTTCTTAAGTTTTACAAAAAATTAACATGGTGTCCTTCGAAATTTAAAGTTGAAATAACTTTAAACTAAGCTTATTTTCATGGTGAAATATTAAGGCACCTACAGACAAAATTTTACTGACTCTAACTCAATAAGTTCCCGAGTTCCACAAGTTTTAAACTATTTGCTAGACCAAACAAATATTTTTATATTCTTAAACAATATTATTTTATTTAAATATATGGTATACAGACTACCAAATTTTCAGTATTTTACTTAAATAGTTTTCGAGTTCAATGAGTTATATTCATAGACTTTGATGTAAGTTAAATAAATTATTCACTTATCTTTCGTTTGAGTACCAGAAAACGTTGGCTAGCTTATGAATATTAAAAATATTTCGTCTCCTCCGACTTCAAACGTACATAATCTTCTTGTATACCCTGTACTAGTCTCGTTCTTTCCTTCCACATCGACAGCATGAGCAAAGCCATCAAATGAAGTAATTTGAGTGATTTGCTTGGACACCACAAACACATCTCGAGCATCGACCACATTTCAAAAACTGTTTCGTTTGTGGAGTAACAATAAACCGCAGTCCATTCAAATTATTGTTTATAATTCCCAAAAGCTTCGACTGAACTGAGCCTGTCACTGCCAAACATTTTATTTCTACACTGTTTGTGTATAATTCTTTCTTTCTCTCTCTCTTTTTCTATCTCTCTCTCTTAGCCGACAATAATGAAACATGAAATGTAACAAGACGAAGGTGTCGCCTACAGTTGCCTAAGCCCTCGGGCAATTACAAGCTGCCACAGCAATTTATTTTTCTTCGTTTTATTGTGATACCCTGTAAGGAAAATAGAAGAGAGTAGTATGGTTGTATTGGAGTATAAATAATATACTATAAAAATAAAATGAATAAGACAAGAAATATTTGTAAATCAAATTATAAACTATTTGTAAAAGTTGTGCAGAATTTGATTTAATTTAGATCTATTATATTTATTATAATCTACTAATGAGCAAAGGTCTCTAAAAATGTATGACAAAGGTTAGTTAGAATAAATAGTACCCGTTTAACAAATAAAAACCTTTTTTAAAAAAAATCCTATTCCCTCTTTGATATTTTCTTTGCTATAGTTTCTCTCTTGTGCGATAGTCTATGCGATAGTTCGATTAATTTAACTAGTAAATTGAAGTTACTCAAGTTAACTAATAACCTAAATTTATTTTCATTCAACCTTCAATCTCTTTCACCCTACAGGGTATCTTGTTGTGCTGCACTGTACTTTGTTTAACATGCTTATTTCTTTATTTCTGTACTCTCGATATATTTCTGCTTTTTATTTACGCATCAAATTTTATGACAAATACTCGTGGTTGGGGGGGGGAGGAAAAGCGGAAAACGGATTATGTGCAATTGGAAATTAAATTAGAGAGAGACCAGAGAACGTACAAAAGAATGTTTTTTTTGGTAATGTACTGGACTCTGAGTTCTTCCCTTCTCATCACAAGTACCCCTCCCCACCCTGCTGCCCCCTCTGAGCCACTGCACGCTAGGCGGTCTCAAGTGTTCGTCGAGCGGATTTCAAGTGTTGTTTGTTGTTGTGATTGTTGTTGTTATTGCTGCTATTGTTGCTGCTGTTGTTGGTGCTGTGCTTGTTGTTGTTGTGCTTGTTGTTGCTGTGCTTGTTGTTGTTGTAATTCTAGCATTGCTGTTGCTGCTGCGCAAGCACAAAACAAACATTTTAATTCCCATTGAGTTGCTGCTCTGGAGCAATTCTTTGAAGAGCAGAAGGAGTTTAAAGGGGGGATGGCTGTAAGCGAAGAGAAGAGGATGAGGGGGAACTGTATTTGAGGGTGGGAGCGTCAGCTGAAATGACGTCGTAATCGTGCCGAGCAGGCGCTGCTAATGCTCCACATGCACCTCCAGTTGCGTCGAGACATTAAAATTGTGCACGCTGCGTGAGTTGCCCAGCCTCCTGCCCTGGCTGCCTCTCTCCTTCCCGCTCTTCTCTGTCTTCCTCTTTCTCCATCTCTCTCTTTCTCCATCTCTCTCTGCGTTCGAATTACAACAACTTGCTGCGTGAATTGCCAGTTTTGTGCTGCGTCTGATGCCGCAACCGCAGCCCGATCCCATTTTCATAGAGCCTGCAATTTGCCCACGTTCAGTTTCACGTCCGCGTCCACGTCCATGTCCGGATTGCTGCATCCTTGCTAGCGACGACAGTGGAACTTGCTGTCGCTGCTGACTCGAGTTGCAAGTTGCAAGTTGCCGTTGCTGCTGCACGTTGCACGCAGTTGCTGCAGCTGCGTTGGGTTCGAAAACCTCAACCTATAATTAACTCTGCCAAGCAGACGACAAGAGCAACAGCAGGCAACAGGCAGGCGCACACACACACACACACACATAAACCCTGCACACACACACACACACACAGCGCAAGAGCTACGCTGCCTTTGGTCAGCTTAAGTGCTTTTTTTGCCAATAGACACTCAACTACAGGGGAAATGGAATTGTAGGAGAGTGTTCAACTGTTTCCAATCGATAACAGATATACATATATTGATAGAATAGAAGTCGATAACATGTTTGGAAGAATGTGAAAGCTATCGATAACTGATAAAGAGCTTTGATCGCTTAGAAATCGATAACTGGTGATGAAAATAATAACTGCAACTATCGACACCCAATAAATATTATTCATAAAATGTTGATCGATTATTAGCTATCGATAAATGGTAAATATAAGTAGTGGGAATGATAACTAACATAACATTTATCTACATGCATTTTTCTATCTATCGAAGACTGATTTATTTAAATGGTTTTTGTCAATAGCTATCGATTACTTATGTAAGAGCAACTCAAAGTGGTGTAGCCTAGACATGTGGGCTAAAATTTTTGGATCACACTTTTGATAACAGCTAAACATAACTATCGATAACTATGATATGCATACAAATTAAGATATTATTTGTATTATAAATTCCATTTGTAAATATACCTTTTTTGAATCAGTTATAATAACTATCAAGCATTTTTATAGTGGTCCAATCTATCGATATCTACTACATTTATAATAAATATTGATAACTAAGTTTATCAACTATACATATAGTATTCTAATTTATCGATATCTACTATATATATGTATATATGTACATAGTTTAAACAATTGATATTAATATCGAATGTACATACATCTATTTCTATGTCTATTAATATATCCCACAATCTACAAGATCTCTCTTTCTTTAACTTCAACATGTTTTCCCTTTTATACAATCCTTGTAAAATTACACTTTTACCTTTCAATCTCAAGATCTACATGAACTACACCCACAAAGTTTGCGCATGTACACAAACGCGCGCTGACCACAACCCAAGTGAAACCACAACAGAATCCCAATTACGCAGATAAGATCAATGCAATTCTTCTGCCTCCTCTTCGGCGAGCAAACTCAACCACGCAGTGCTGTGTCGACGACTTTGGTTGCTTTCTTGGCCACTCTCAACATTGTCGTGTGGGTTGCCGAGGGGGACGAAGGTACGAGGCGGAACGAGGGTTGCAACTTGAGTTGAGTCCGGTTTGACTGACAGGCCGCAATGTTATGTTGATGTCGTCTTTATGTTGTCCACGTTCTTGTTCTTCTGTTCTTCTTCTACTACTTCTACTTCTTCTTCTTCTTCTACTGCTTGATTGCGCTTTCGTCTCGTTGCACACCTGCAGACAGCGTTGACGTCGCAACTCTTTGACTCGCTTCGTTTCGTCTTGCTGTTCTTCTGCCTCTCTCGCTCTCTCCCGTTTTCCTTTTCTCTCTCTCTCTCTCTCTCGTTGTCTCGATTTTATCCACTCTCTTGCTCCCTGTTCCTTTCTACCTCACTTGTCTTGGTTGCCCCCTCATGGTTCCACTTCATTTCTTCATTTCTCATTGTTCTTTGGTTTCTACCTGTCTTAAGTTCGAGCTGACCCTCCCTATTTCTTCTGCTGCTACCCCTTCTCCTCTCCTTTCCTTCCCTTTCCATTGTTCGCCTCGGCCTCTTAATCTAAATGTAATTCAAGCCCCCGAGTGCCCGATAAAAGACACAAGATCATGGCTCACGGATCACGGATCATGGGATCATGGGCTGGTTCTTTAATTTCTGTTTCATTCTTCTCTTGACTGCTCCCTCTTCTGCTCGCTCTTCTGCTCCCTCTTCTCCGTCTTCTTCCTCTCTAATGTCTTTGGGTTTTGTTTTCGTTTGTTTGGCAGATCAGAAACTCATTTGCCTCAGCGATTTCCAATCGGAGATCATTCAAATCAATCGAATCAGCTCAAGAATAAACAGAGAAGAGAGGGCTGAAGAAGACTAGGGGAGACTAGGCAACCCAATACGTAATGCCATTCTATGAAATTACTGCCCTGGAACGCAATTGAACTGACTTTGTTGGCCTTTGGCTTTCCACACTTTTCACTTGATCCGTCTGACGCACGCGTTGAATGCTTCAAGTTGATGTTGAAGACAAAGAAGAGGAAGACGGGGTAGAGACTGATCTTGAAAGAAAAGCGAAGCGAACTTTAATTGGATGTGGAAAATGAAATCATGCAAATGCAGATGGTGTTAGAAATTTTTCCAGCTAAGCAATTGTTGAGGCATGTTTAAAGCCATTTCGCTTATTCCTCTTTGTTGCTGCATTCTTAAACGTTTGTTTAAGGTGGCAGCAGGCGGGATATGTTATGCAAATAAAGCTAATCAGTTATAGTTCTTGTCTATATATAGTTCTTGTCTTAAATGTTTTTTGAGGGATTTCCATTTAACTTATCTTTTCTTAAACGTTTCTTGAGGAACTTGAGTACTTCGCAGCAATGAAGATAGGGAGCATTCTCCTTATGAAGGGTAGTTGGCTTTTGATTGTATGTTTAAGCTTAAGTTCTCCATTTTCATGCCACCTTCTCTTTGTTTTTCCCTTTCTTAAACATTTCTCTGGAGACTTTATTTATTTTAATATTTGTTTTACTCAGCATAGAGAAGTAGTTTATAATTGCATATTTCTATTTTCAGACTGTCTTGCATTCCATTATCCCATTCCTCTTTCGTTGCTCATTCTCAAACGTTTTTCGCAAGACTGTTTGAATCAAGTTCCCATATCCTTTCTCTATCTCTCCTTATAGTTTTCTTCTTAGAAATTCAATTTGCTCATTCCACTTTGTTTGTCTATTCTCCAACGTTTCTCGCGAGACTGTTGCAAAGGAAATTAAAGACCGTTTTCTTCCTCTCCTCTTTATTTATAGTCTGAGATCAAAGACGCTTCAGTCTCAGTAGAATAACGTTTCTTTCTCTATTCCTTCTCCCTCTGTTCCTCTTTCTTATTGTCTTTCCTCATTGCTCACTTCCTTAAGGAAAACTCTAGACAGGTTTTTCCTTACGCAATCGAAAAAGGTGCTACTAATTTTGAATAATTAACTTGTCTGCGTCTCTCCCTCTCTTTCTCCCGCCCCCTCTCTCTCTCTCCATTTCTTTGTCTGCCTCGATTTGGATTCAGACACGCTTCGCATTATTGAAAATCCAAGCGAATTTTCCCAACAGCAGCAGCAGCGTTTTTCCTATTAATATTCATGGAAATCCAGTGAAAATTTATGCGCAAAACTGTAAAATTAAAGCAATTACAGCAACAATTGAGTGCGGTTGGGGGAGGGGTGGGTGAGAGAGGGGTAGAGGACAGAGCCAGGTTTGGCCTAAAGCTAATTACAAGAGATTTGCGTGTCGCGGGGGGCGTGGCATTTAGCGGGCAACTACAGGCAAATCTCGGCAAAGATCTACCTCCTCTTTCTCTCTGTCTCTCTCTCTCTCTCTCTGTGTCTATTTCCCTATCTCTCCCACCTCCTCTTGCCATACAATTTGTATGCGTCGCCAGTCGCATGCGCAGGAGACGCTAAGCAAAAATTAAGCAATAGAAGAAGAAGAAGGGGCGGAGGAGGGAGCAGATAAGAAGGTGTAGAAGGGAAGGGCGTGGGGATCGGAGGTGTAGACTGACCGCAGGAATTCAATAAATATAAAATATTTACAATTTGAATGTGTTTGTCGTTACTTTCTGTCTCCTCTCTCCTTCTCTGCTCTTTGTAATGCACAGCGCGTGCCCAAGGCGTTGCATACAATTCAGCTTTTTGTCAACTAAGCCAGAACAAGTTTTCAAACAAGTTAAGCTGCAGAGAGGGCTGTGTCAAAGGGGGAAGGTGGGGGCAGCTTGAGCAAGTATGAACTCTGGCGACAGAAGAACGAAGCAGAAGAAGAAGCAGAAAAAGCAGCACAGGCCAAGACAAGAAAATAAACAACAACGACAACAACAAGAAAAGCAGCGACGCCACGCGAAACTGGTTAAAAGTAGATCTCGCTGAAGAGAGCTCCCCGTTCGTGGATCGGTTAAACTGAACGAAGCTCTCCAAGGCAGTCAAAGCAGGCCCAAAACTGTATTGCCGTCTCTTTCTTGCCAAGACGTTGCCCCTGCGCAGTTTGATCGTAGTTAATGAGCAAGCTGAGTGTGCATGTTTGTGTGTTTGTGCTGTTCAACTGGTTTTTCCTCTACAACGTCAACGACGTTGATTTTCCTGCAGTCACGAAACTTGTTGGCCAAGAAGTAAAAACAAGTTTCGCAAAAGTCGCGAGCAAAACGCGTGAAAAACGCACACAAAACGCTACGTGTTGCGCTTCGTACTGCAATAACAGCGTACTGTTAATAAACGCTCTCTTTGGCTGTTAGAAGCAACGGCTGTTTCGTTAAGCCTTCGTTGAGTTGGCATGTTAAACGCGTCGCTGCGCTCACTTGTGCTGGCGCTCTCTTCGTGTGTTCGTATGCACGAATCGCATTCGTACATTGCGCACGAAGTCAACGTGCGTTCGTCGTACATCAACATCACGCAGTACATTGAGTACATCGGCTCTGCTTAAAAGCATGCAACGGAAAATGCTCTTAACAACGGCCGTTTACATAGCGCTGTTAAACTTTTAATTTGAATTAATAAATAAGTTGAATATTGAATAAATACAAATCATTTACTTATTTTCATTTATTTATTTATTATTTTTATTGCAATTTATTTCCTATTCATCTTGCATTTATCTTCTATTTATCTGGCATTTATTTCCCACTTATTTATATTTAATTACTCTTATTATGCACAGCCAACGATCATTGCGCTCTCTTCGCCTGCGATCTCCCTCACACACACACACTCGCACTGCTTTGCACACCTGGGCCTGTTGCTGCTGCTGCTCGCCTCGGCTCAAACGAGTTTTGTCAAGCAAAGAGAGCGCACATCGCGTGCCTAAGAGAACAAAACACACCACATACTGTTTACAGCAGCAGCTGTCTGTCGTGCATCAGCCGCTCTCTTCGGCATCGCTCGTTGGCTCTGGCTTCGTTAAATCGCTTTCGTATGCATTCTTCATTCTCTTTTCATTTGCCGCTGCGTACGGACGTGTCGCGCTGTCGCTGTCGCCGTCGTCGTCGTTTCTCCCATTGCAAACACACACAGAGGCAACAACAATTTTTGCGTAGCCTTTTTGAATCGTCGTCCGCGTCGCGTCGTCGTCTTGTTTACAGTTTCTGTGCAAAGAATAAATAAATAAACGAAGAGTGCAAAGCGAATTAACAAAATTGCAACACAGCAACAAAGTGAACGAATGTGTATGTGTGTGTGTAACAACAATAATATTAATAATAGTAAGCAAAACTATTAAGCAAAGTGCCAGCAGCAGTAGCAGCCGTCGCAGCAGCAGCGCAGCAGCTGCGTCATCTCAGCGTCGACGCCGGCTTTGGCAGCGCGTTAGTTTGATCTCTCTCGTTCGCCTGCAACTTGCTTACCTGTTAAACAGGTTTCTACAACAACAACAACAGCAACCAAAGCAAGTAGAAGACGCAGACAAAGCAGAAGACGAAGAAGAAGCAGAAGCCGCGCGCGCAACAAACATAAAAAGGTTTATACATCTATCTCGCTCACACTTACGCGCGCGTCTCTCTCTTGAAACCTTTCAAGCGTCGTTGTTGTCGCCTGCATACAACAACAACAACAACGAACTGGTGATTTCTGATTAACAACAACAACAGCAGGCAGCAAGCAGAGACGCTGGCGCAAGAGCAAAGCAAACGGCCGATTATAACAGTGAAAAGGTGTGTGCGTGCGTGTGTGAGTGCGTGTGAAGTGCAGGCAATGAAAATGCTTAAGGTTTGAAGACCTGCCCAGCAAAAGGGCCCACAACAACAACAAGAAGAGGAAGAAAGAAGACGAAGAAGAAGAAAAGACGCGTCGCCATATTGAAAATTTAAAGTTGTAATATTAAAAGTGTTTGTTGTTGTTTATAACTCTTTCGTTAGTTTATTTTGTTTGTCGCCATGTGGCGTTCCAAAGGAGTGAGTGAATAAGCAACAAATAGAGAGTGAGAGAGAGAGGTAACGGTGCCACATTAACCGTTAGCCAAGGAAGCTGCCAAAAACGATAATAACAATATAGACGAAACTGCAAAAGAAACAGCAACAAAATGACGAGCACAAAGGCAACAAGAACAAAAGCAAGAGGAGCAACAACAACAACAGAAGGAACAACAATAAGCAGCGGGAATAGAAGGAGCAGCAGCAACAGAACAACAACAACAACAGCGAACAGTTTTTGGAAATTACTTTTGATCGGTAAGTGGAGAGCATAAAATAATAAATAAAAACGTGATACGAAAATGAATAGACACGAAGTAGTAAAAATAAGCATAAAGTAGTATAGCGAGTTTGAGTTATGCAGAGAACAGGTGTGTGAGGGGAGAAGGAGTCTGTATGAGATGAATGTAAATATAGAAAAAAATATAACAAATAGAGACGACTGTATATAGGGCTTATCTCTTTCTGTAAAGAGAAAAGCCACAATATCTTGGGGAAGTCTTTGAAAACGAATAAAGCACTAAACGTGTTATGTAGAAAGAGCTTATCTACATTATAGACAAAGTAACAGATCATACGAGTATATCTAAAGTTGCATCTTTGAAATGGAAGACTAGAACTACATAAGTTAATACAAGATGGGGTCTCTTAGTTAAAAATGGTATAGGTTGCAGAACGGAGACTAATATTGTAGAATATTGGATTACAAGATCTCTTAGTTTTCTGGTATAAAGTAAAGTCTAAGCATGGATATCTTAGCTAAGAAATGTTGATTATAATTCAATGAATCCTATTTAATGCATACTAAATATCTTAGTGAACTTTTGAACTGTCTGCTACAAAGAAATTTCAGAGTTATCTGATGAGAATTGCATTCTTATTCAAGTTGTTATATCATATAAATCTCTGCAAAGAACCGCTATAACTCTCTTCTATAATATCATATCTCTCTTTCAAATATGCAAGGCAGACTAAACTCAACTTTACAAAAGTATTACTGTTCGAATTGTATTCTAACTATTCCTGTCTTTGTCTGCATATCTAAAAATATAATAATTCACATCATAGTGACAAAATAATACATATATTTATATTGTATTATATGTTTTTATTATCTGCAACACTTTTCACTGCCCAACTACCTCATGCATTATGCAAACAGACTCATAACTAATATACCTCATGGCATACCTTATGAATATTCAACTGCATTATGCAGTCACGATAATATATCTGCTTATCTTATCTCATAAGTTGTTCAATTAGTTATCTCAGCACTGGGCACACTTCATATATTTGTCTTTCCTCTCTCGTCTCTGCTTGTTTGTCATGCGTAATCTCTTCTTCTTTTTCTTCCACCCACTCTTTTTGCGAATCTCTTTTTTACGACGTTGTCTGCGATGTCCCTTTGGGTTATTATGATAGCTTAGCATTTCCTTTTTCAATTTCGCTCTAAACTTTCAATGGAAATGGACAAGGATGGAGAGAAAGAGAGGGAGAGAGTGGGGCAGGGAGGGAGGGAGGTAGGGAAAGGGGCAGTTGGCAATGTTGCTGTCTGTTTTGTGGGTTTTTTCCCAGTTGGCATTTTTCTTTATATAGCAAAATTAACTGACTCAGTCTCTCAATATATCTTCTCCTATGTCTCCTACTCTCCATGACTCTTGTCTCTCACTCCCTCTCCTCTCTCTCTCTCTTTTTCATTTTCTCCCTCTGCCTCTCTCTCTTTCTGTCTCGTAAAGCATTTCTTCACTTCAGCCAATTTTCAATTTTTAGCTTTTTCCTTCAGAAACACACACAAGTTTTGTTTATGACAGTTTTAGCCCCTCCTCCTGCCTTCCCTTCATCTCTCTCTCTACACACGCACCTGTTGTTGCCTTCTTCTTACTGTTATTCTAGCACTTGTTCTTGTTCTTCTTTCTTTATTTGTTGTTGCTTTTCTTAGTTGTTGTTGTTGCTGTCGTCACGTTACGTTGAATTGAAGTTTTTGGCTCTCGTAGTTTTTGTTGCTGCCCCTCAGTGTCATTGGCGTTTGTCCGGGTCCATTGACAGTTTCTACCGTTAGTTTTATTCGCTGCCTGCCTCGCTGTCCCTCTCCCACCCACTCTCCCTCCCTCTACTTGTCGCAGTTTGATCGTTTGACAGCTTTGGCTAAACTTTTGTTTGGCACAAACTTTTTCAGCTACAAAACGCTTTTTAATACCGCGTTTCGTTCCCGTTTTCCGCCTTCCCCCGCCACTATCTCGTCCACTTGGTGATTTGCATCAGTCAATCAATCGTTCAATCAGTCGTTCAATTCAATCAGTCAACACTTTTTCAATTTGTACGCGATTAACAAACAAATTTTCTTCTTGTCCCCCTCAGAATTTGTTTCCCTTGCTGACACTCAATGAAATGCGGCAAGCCAAATGGCTAAATGGATGGAGCTAAATGCTCCATCTCTCTCCCACATCCGCTTGCACTCTCTCTCCCACTCATTTTCCCTTTGCTTCCTCTTTTCCCTTGTAAGTTTACAGGGTGTTTATGTTTATGTTTTGTGTGTGTAATCATTTAATAAATTAGACAAGTTGATTTGACATTTTAATTGGACTGACTGAGATACACAAACACACATACAGACAGACAGGCACACTACACATACTACACACATCGATATACACACTACCTAACAAACACTAATACACATTTGTATTCTCTGTTCTCTGCCCTCCCTCAACCTTGTCAACTTGTGTCAGAAATCAATGAACTCTCCACGGAAAGCTTTAAACGGTAAACGATCTCTAGGGGCATTAAAAGATTGTTTAGGCAGTGTAGAGAGAGGGGAGAGAGAGCGAGTGGTGTGCAGAGTGTATAGACAGAGCTTGCGTATCTTTGAGATACTTTCTGGCGCAAATAATTAAAAATCCATTATGCTGCGACATTGGGCAATAATTAATGCCATTAGCTGCCTATAAATATCAATTCCCTTCAGCAGTAGAAGTAACTGCCACAAGTTGCAGGCTCTGTGTATACACGGCCTGTAGTTGTATCTTTGTATCTGTATCTTTGTATCTGTCGTTAGCTGTTGTATCCTTATTGCTTCAAGTGTCTTTTGAGTTTTCCCTCCTCTGACAGGATACTTAAGATGCGTCTCTCGTCTTTTCCGCTTTGCCTGCTGCTTCACACACACACACAAACACACACACAGTTGTGGAGGGACACTGAGAGAGAGTGAGAGAGAGGGAGACAACAGTTGAGCATTTTCTTTTTGGGTTTTTATGTTTATTTTGGTGCCTTTGCTTTTTATTTCGCTGTCGGTTGCGCCTTTGTTTTATTTATATGCCTCGTTTTCTGTCTACCTGCCCTGCCTTGCCGCGCTTCGTTTCGTCTTTCTCTACCTCTCCCTCTTCGCGCTCTTCTGCTTTTCGTGCCGCTTCTTCTTTCTGTGCGTTTTTCCTTTGAGTTTTCCCACATTCATTTCATTTCCTGCGCCAAGGCACGGCCAAGTGCCGCCTGTCAGCCAACAGTCCTGCTGCCTCTCGCTCTCTTTCCCCCCTCTCTCCCTCTTTGTCACTCCTGCTATCTCGCTCTACCTGCGACCCGTTTAGCACTCTGCAAATGCGCGTGAATTACACAGGCCCACAAAAAAAAAAAAGTGTCATGATCTGGGTAAGCGGCATATGCAGTTATATGTATTTTGCGTCGCTGAATCCGAATTAGAGGTCAGAATTTCGCCATCACGTCTGGACTTCGACATAACCTCACAAAACTGAAAAACCCTAAAATATCCCCCAAAAGATATAGATTCCTGATCTGAGCATGCGATATATGTTTTATCATGTATTTTGTCCTTCTAAGTCCGAATCCGATGTCAAAATTTACGTAGCACGTCTGAGTTTCGACTTAACCTCAAAAAACTCTACAAATTTTTGAAACCCAAAAAAATAATGGGGGGTCGTGATCGGGTCATGCGATATATGTTTCTATATGTATTTAGACCTTCCGAATCCGAATCCAATGTCAATATCAGCCAATCAGGTCTGAATTTCAACATAACCTAAAAAATTTTTGAAAAACTTCCAAAATTTTTGACTTTTTTTATTATTGGAGTTGGGTGTATTCAAATTTAATATAAAAGAAGCTTTCTTTTTGAATATACCCCCTTTTGAGCATTATTTTATCAGTATTCAAAATTGGTTCATATGAGTAATGATTTATTACTTCAAAACTGTATTTTAACTAACAAAAAACATAAATTATATACGTAATTCAACATATTAGCACAAATGCAGTAATAAATTATCAAAAAAATCAAAATTTTGGAAGTTTTTCAAAAATTTTTTAGGTTAGGTTGAAATTCAGACCTGATTGGCTGATATTGACATTGGATTCGGATTCGGAAGGTCTAAATACATATAGAAACATATATCGCATGACCCGATCACGACCCCCCATTATTTTTTTGGGTTTCAAAAATTTTTCGAGTTTTTTGAGGTTAAGTCGAAACTCAGAAGTGCTATGTAAATTTTGACATCGGATTCGGACTTAGAACGACAAAACACATGATAAAACATATATCGCATGCTCAGATCAGGAATCTATATCTTTTGGGGGATATTTTAGGGTTTTTCAGTTTTGTGAGGTTATGTCAAAGTCCAGACGTGATGACGAAATTCTGACCTCGGATTCGGATTCAGCGACCCAAAATACATATAACTGCATATGCCGCTTACCCAGATCATAAAACTTTTTTTTTTTTGTGGGCCTGTGTTATGATTGTAGCTCGTTTTTCAAAAACTGTTTTTCGGGCACTTTTTTCCTGCCGAGTTTGTTGTTGTTGTTGCTGCGCATCCTTTGGATACACACGCGTGCAGCCTGCGGCGCACGTTCTGGCTCCCCTTTGCCCCATCTCTTCCCCTACTGCCCCTCTGCTGTTGCAAGTGCAGCAGCAACTTGGAAATTAAAATAAATTAAACAAATATTTTGTTTGTTTGAAATTTACGTGCAAACGCAGTGCTGCCATTGCGGAAATGCCACGAAAAACGAGCTGAATTTTCACAGACAACAACAACAGCAACAAGAACAACAACGTCACAAAAAAGCAGCGCCAGCAGCAGCTGGGACAGCAACAACGCGCTTTGCACATCCTGCAACAGTCACGCTTCGCTTGCCTCTCGCTCTGGCTCTCACTCTCTCGCTCTCTCAGTCACTCTCCCACTCACTCTTGCCATTCCTCTGACTATCCTCACCTCGCTGTCTGCCTCTTCTCTCCTCTTCCCCAGCAACTTCTCTGACAATTTGCATGCGCAAATTGTTTATCAAAATTGAGTTAGGCGCAGCTGGGGAATGAGGGGGATGGGGGAATATATCAGTGGAATACGCTCTATATATAGAAAGTAAGCGTTATAACGAGTTATGACAACCTTTTGTTGCCGACACAACTTGTTAAGTTTTGGCAATTCAAAAAGAAATGGCTAAAAATAGCTAAAAATAATAAAAGAAAACAAGCAAATAAAAGATTTGTTGACAATTTCCAATTTAAATTGATGGAATTTGTTGTTTGATTTTCTAGCCCTTTTCTGGCTGTTTTAATAACACAAAATAAAGCTGTCTTTGAGCTGTTTAACTATTTAGAGAGTGAGTAAGGGAAGAAGAGTGGGAGAGACAGAGAGAGAGATAACAAGAGAGTAGTAAAAGCTGCACTCGCATAGGTTTCAGCTGGTTCTTCTATTGAGAGAGAGAGATTGACAAATTAACTATAGTGAAGTATATTTATATAGTGAAGTATATTTATACCACTAACATTCTCATATAATCTGTAGTTAATATGTTTTTTATACACTGCATTTTACTTTCCTTTCGATTTGATTAAATTGAATTAAACAACTTCTAAAATCTTTGCAATTCTATTTGTTCTTTATCTCTTTTAATGCTGATCATCTTTCACCTTGCTGGCATAAATAGAATTCTCTAGAATTGTCAAAATTCCCAGTTTAATTTCTTCTTTGTCTTTGTCTCGTTTTCAAGCGAATTCCAGCTTAATCTTTCTTATAATATATTTGTCATCTTTGCCCCTCTTACCTTATCTTCTCTGATACTCTAGACAAATTCAACACTCAATAAGTAATCTCTGTTTTTGCATTGATTATTGCATATCAATAGCGCTCTTCCGCTCCCCCCTGCCTCCCTCTGTCTCCCTCCATCTCTCACTCTCTCTTTGCCTTTTGATTATCCCATACAAATTTCTGTTGGTTTCTCTTATTCACGCACTTTTTATGCAGCTGATTCTCTTGCTCACTCGCTCTATTTCATTTACTTTGCATATGTCTCTCTCTTACCTCTCACCTCTTACTGCCCCCTCTCTTTCTGCTTCCCCCCTCTCTTTTTCCTCATTTAATCTCTCCTGTGAGTTGCTGCTTTTGGGGGTTTTTATTGCATTTTGCGCAAAAACTTTTTGAACTGATAATACTTTGAGCCCCAGTCTGACCCCTTCAATTCCCTGCCACCTCCCCCCTGCCCTGCCTTATGTGAGTTGAGTTTAGTTTTTGGCGCTTGGCATATGGAATTTATGTATGTTTTCACACACACACACGGGAGCAGATACTGTAGATACATTTGTATCCGGTTATTTGTATCTGTATCTTTTGCATGCGACAGTTGTGTGTGTGTTTTTTGCCCCTCGTCGTGTGTGTGTGTGTGTGGGTGAGGCAGCTGTTTAAACAGACAACGCACTAAGAACAACAACATGTATAGCAACAACTACAGCAACAACAACTACAGCAACAACAAGAACAGCAGCAACAATTGCAAATTTCTTGCATATTTAAGGCAGCTGCCTCTGCTGCTGCTTCTTCTTCTGTGCTCAACTGTTTCTTTCTCTGCTCTCTGCTCACTTCTGTTTCCCTCTTCTGCTTCTTCTCCCTTACCTTCTTCTGCCAACTTCTTCATATATTGCTCTATAAAAATTCAATAACATTTGCTGACAATATGTTAACTGCAACTGAGAAACCTGACCTCGTCTTTTCCAATTTGAGTTATAGAAAAATACTGCAATTCTTGGCAATATTTTTCAATATTTTTGTAAACGAATTTCAAGATTTTCTCCACTGTTTTTTGCTTCCTCATTTCTGCTTGATTTTCATAATTTTTCAAACTGATTTTTGTTATATTTCTTTGAGCAGGTTTCAATGTTTTATTTCTCCTTCAAAGATAATTGTATTGCGCTATTCGACACGTTCTTAGTTAGTTTATCTACTCCCCTCTCTTTCTTTGTCTTATTCGTAAGTCATTCTAGTGACTCATTTGCATTATTCACACATTTTATACAAATTTCTTAAACGTTTTCTCCCTCTCTTATTAAGCATATTTATTAATTGCCAAGCTAGCATAAAAATATTCTTCACTTTGTGTGTGTATTTTCTTTGGCATTTTTTACCGTCTTCCGCTTGTTTATTGTAAATCGTGACGCGCGTTTTTAAACGCCTGCAAAACGCTAGCTAGAGAGAGGGAGTGAAAGAGACAGGGAGAGAGAGAGATGGAGAGGGAAAGAGACGTGCAGGCATTCGTTACTCACCACACCAAGTTATATTCCCCTTCACCTTCTCCCTCTCTCTACTGCTGACTGGTCACTCCTCCCCCCTCCGTCGCTCTCTCTATCCATCTGGTCACACCTCAGTTTTGCTGAGTCGACGTTTCACATTTTGATTGAATTGCGTCTGGAATTGTTATTGGTATGGCTCGATTCGTTTGCTTTGACGAGTTTTTATGCTACTTCTGGCTACCGTTTGCCACAGTCTCTTCATTAGCATTTCAAGTGGACAGAGAAAGAGGCCGAAAGAGAGAGAGAGAGGGGGAGAGAGAGAGCTGAAGTAGATAGTGTTGTGGAGTGGGATTTGCCTATCTAACATACATAACTCACAGTTCACTGTTGCGTGATATATTTGATGTCTGCCAATTTGGCAAACATTGAGTGTCCTCTACCCTATACATTTCTATGCAAAGTCATTAACATGGGTCAAGAGAGAGAGGCAGAGAGAGGGAGAGACTGATAGAGAACTGTTATAACTCTGTTTTAGTTGGGAACTACTGTAGATCTTAAGCTTATAACAAAGGCTTGGTAACATTGTCTGAGCTTACTGAGCTTACTGGATTATTTTCATTATTATTTGACTCTTTTAAAATGTACATGTGTAAATATTTTGATCTCAAAGACTTTTGAGTATATACATTCATGTAATATATGCAAATCTTGCATTCTATGAAAGATCTTAAGCTCATTCTGGTCAGAAGAATAAAAAAAATGATTATAAAAGAAACTTCGTGTGATCTTTAAAGTAGATTTGTATAAGACGATTACTAGACATGCTATAAGTATTATTATTACTTTTATATGTATTCTTATGACTTAGTTTCTAGAGTTGGAAACATTTGTAACCTCTGCAGTAAAGATCTGTTGAAAATTTGGAATATGATAGAAAAACTTGTTCGATTTCTTAAGATAACCTTAATATTTTTGCTTGTTACTGCATGGACAACTTGATTATACATTCATTGTATCAACATGCACACTATAATACAAATCATGCCCAAGCTGAGCTTAGTTTCTTATAGTAAGCAGCATTTGTATCTTCTATACTTAAGATTAGTTGATATTTCCGAAGACTTTCAATCAACTTGTTAAATTTCTTTGGATACCTTTGATATCTTTTTTAAGTTCAATCCTTTCATCCTGTTTTATCTAAGGAATACCGTCATAGAATGTTCTCAACACACAAGTGTATCAAAATTGCTTTTAATTAAAGCGTATCATGCTCTGCGTGTTGCTCGATTTGTTTTTGCTCTTTGCTTTTTCTGCAGTTCTTTTTTTGCTCTTTCTCTCTCTGTTTTTCTGTGCTTCATTTCTTGTTGCCCCTTTTGGTTAACACTTTCTGCTTTTTTTTGTTCTGCTTTGGCCTGTCTGCGAGTTCTACGTGCTGCTGATGTTGTTGTTGTTAATGTTGTTGTCGCTTCCCACTCAAACGCTGCAAAGTTGCTCATCGCTTGTCGCTTTTGCGGCTTCTGTTTGCCCATTTTGCAGCTGCTTCGTTTGGCTTCGCCCAGAAGGAGATTGGCTTTCGGTGCGTCTTCGGGGGCTACTTCAACAGAGGAGGTTCCTCTCCCTTTCCTCTCTCCCCTTGTCTCTTCCAGCTGAACTGGTCTAATTTGTATGCGCAACATGTCAAAATTGTTGTGGTCAATACACTGATTGCTTTTCATGTATCTGAGACTAAGATAGACAGAGAGAGAGAGAGAGAGAGAGAGAGGGGGGAGGTACAAGTAGCTCGGCCCACGTTGTGGCAGCTGCACGTTTCGTGTGGCATCCGCAGATATTTATGACCATGTTTGGGCTAGGTAGGAGTAAGGCAGAGGGGAAGCAGAGAGTGGAGACTTGGGTCCACTCTTCTTGAACAAGGCCAATCCTTCAGCCGTTTCAGCCTTTCCTTTCTCTCGTATTTTGGCAGCTTTTTGCTTGTGTTTTTAGCCGCAGCTTTTTGCTGCAATGCTTCAAGCGTTTTTCCTAGACACTTCTTTGGACTGTCTGTCTGTCTGTCTATCTAACTGTCTGTCAGACCCCTTCTTGGCAGTACTTTGGCTTAGCTGCTTCACGCAAAAGGTGCGTTTTAAGTGGTGCGTGAAGGCAGCTCAAGTGGTGCTACAAGAAAGACGATCAAAGAAAGAGATAAGTAAAGTAAATATGTATAGAAGGTATTCATGAGAATATAAAACAGATATATAGGAGATATTCAAGATATATATAGGTAATATTCAAGATATATATAGGAGATATAGAAGGGATATATGGGATAAATAAAGAACTTCTTGGAAAAGAATAACTGAAGAAAAAAGAAAAGAAAGGGATAACTAGAAAATTTATAGCAACGAAGATATGTAAAGCAAATCGAAATATGATTGGACTTATGTTATGACAAGTCTTCGTTTTCATACTTAGATAAATAATATATAGGATACAACACTTGTATATCATATCTATAGACATACATATGCATATCCATGGCATCGTATATCATTGACTATGCTATCATATATCATAATTGTTACTATGGCATCATACATCATATTTAATTGCTTGATATAGAACACTAATGTGATCACTATGATATATAGTTCATGACTAATTTGTCTAATTATGAATTCTACTTTATAGAACTTCCCGTCCCCTCAGTAATTCCCCCTCTGTATAGCTCCCCAGCTACCTCAACCCTTGTTATCAATTTAATTGTTCTTTTTCAATTTCATTGCGCATACTTCCCTCTCTCTCTCTCTCTCTCTCTCTCCCCTCGATCATAATCCATGTTTCATATATAAATTCTCTGAAATTTCCGAAATGCTAATGAAGCTGACTTCAATTAAACAATTTAACCCCAGCATAACTTTCATCCCGTGGAAGAATTAATCAAAAAATGCTGAAAAATTGGATTACCACATAGCCCATGACTAGCTTACTCCCACTCTCTCTCTCTTCTTCTCCCTCTCTCTCATCTTCTCCCTCCTCTCTCTCCAATCTGCTGCTTTGCTCTTTTGCTTTTGATGCTTAAAGTTTTAATTAAACGCATATTGCACTTTAATTTCCATTCATAATTCAAAATATTGAGAGGGAAAGAGGGAGACAGAAGAAAGTGTGGGGCTTTGCAGTGCAGTGTGGGGTGATTTTTTTTTATGGTAGTGTGGTGGATTTGGGGTTGGGGTGAATTCGATTGCACACTCGCATTATCCCATGAATAGACTTTTATTGCAATTTTATGCGCTTCAATGAAACTCAATAAAATGAACATTTTCGCTCGTTGCAAGCTCGACTGCAAAAAAATATTATATCATAAATAGCAACAACAACAACAATGGTACAAACAATGCAATGATGTTCAACAATGCTGATGTTGGTTCAGGGGAATTACGAAAAAAGTAGGAAATTAAAAAAAAGAAAAAAGGGAAAAGAAAATTTTTTTATTTTTCTGCCTTTTTGCGCTTTATAAAAAAATTGTTTCGTTCCAAAGTGAAATCAATTACACCGAAAATATTTCGAGTGCACTTTGCAAGTGAAATTATTAACCACTTGCGTGGGGGGGGGGGCGGGGGGGGTAGTTTTAAACGATTTCTGTGATTTATTAAGAAACATTTCTCATCAATTGATTCCGACTAAATGCGCATTAACACAGCATAAAAACTGCACGTGGGGAGGGTGGTTTACAGGGGGTATGGAGGGTATGCAAGTGGGCGGGGCGGGCGGTGTAGAGAGGGGGGCTGCTGTGACAATTCAAGTGACGACTGTGAATGCAAATGAATTTTACACTTGAAACACACAAAGCTGACTGCGATTGCAACCCCCAACTCCCTCTCCTCTCTTTGCTAACTCCGTTCTCCCTTTTCCCATTGTATGCCATCCCCCTGCCTTCCCCTGTACGTCCCTGTACTTCCATCTTCTCTCTAATTCAACCCGAAATGGAATGTTTGATTAGAAAAATGTTTTGCATAGCGTTAAATTTTATTTTTACTTTTGCAAAGGGCGTTGCAAAGGGGATTGCCAAGGGGATGGGGTGGGGAGAGACTTGGCTGCCACCTGGGGGGAGGTTGCAACCCTGTTTTATACATTTCTCTGATTTATACGCGCTGCACAGCAACAAAAACAATGCGTGCCAAAAAGGTTTACAGTTCATTTTGTGTATTATGTTTTTTTTTTTGTTCTGTTCCACGTTCTTCTTCTGCTTTGCATTTCATTTCCCAGACAGACTGACAGACGGAGAAGAAGAAGCAGAGAAAAGCAGTAGACGAGCCAGCTAAATGTGCACCAGCTGCCTCCCCCCTTTCACACTCCCCCCTCCTTTACTCTATGGCACTGCAGCAACCCTCGAGGGGTGCAAAAGTGAATTGATATGCTTGAGAAACCAAGCAAAAGTAACGAGACGACGAAATTGCGGATTGCATTCGAGTGGGGAGAAGGGAAGAGGGGGAAGGGGTTTGCACTGATTTCTTTAGCACTGCAAGGATTGTGGCCGTGTGCCAGAGGGGCTGCTCTCTGTTGTTGTTGTTGTTCTTGTTGCTGTTGTTGTTGTTTCAGCGAATCCTTCTCGAGCCACCACTGACAGTTTTCTCCAGCCCTTTTTCCACTGCGTTTGTCTTTCGCAGCAAATCCGAATGCTAAATGCTCATTTTGTTGGTTTTACGCCATCAGCAAGGGGGAAGGGGAGGTAAACAGATGGGAAATTCAGTCACTGCACTGTGGTTTTTTTTGCGCTTTTTTTGGCAGAAATTCGAAATGATGACCTATCTTCACCAAATTTGGTTTGTGTTACTCTTTACTTCCCCCAAGATGATTCACAAAGTTTCAAGTGATTTGGTAAATTTTCATATAGCTCCCATATAAACAATCTGGCCGATATGCTTTTTCTTCAACCTGTCCAACGATCTATTGCAACCTGGCAAATGTTTCCTTATGTAATCAAAGAAGGACTTAACTTTTTTATTTACCAATGAAATACAACATTCATTTAAATTATTCTGTCCAATTTTTTTAAATATATGCTGCCTAACTGCATCCTCAGAGCGACTATTGTTGCTCCAACTGTCTAGCAGCTCTGCATGCCCAAACAAGTATTCATCTACAAAAACGTAATTTTTTCAAAAAGGAACAAAAAAGAGCATATGAAACTAGTTGTTTAATATTATACACATGTTAGTTAATAACTTGCCGTTAAAATTCTTTTGAAGTGGTTTGCCATACAAAAGTTATATTCCACGAAACACAGCTGCATTTGTTAAGTTGACTGTAAAAAAGGCACATAAACAAAACACGATACAACTACACAAAAACATATAACATACACAAAAATGTTAGTGAACTACAAATCTACATACCTGTGCTACTGTTTTCCATGACAACACTTTAAACTTTTTTAAGTCTCTGAGGAAATATAAACCACAAATGTTGCAAAATGATTTGCCGTCAATTTTGTCTTACGCATGTTATCGACAATCAGCTGTCTTTGAGAGGTGGGCGATAAGCCACTGTTGCATAAAAAAGTAAAAATCGACTTTTTTTTATCTAATTAGACTATCCTAAATATAAAAAAACCATAAATTTTTTTATTCCGTTAAAAATTTTTTTTGACTTTCTGCCAAAAAAAACACATAAAAAACCAGTGTGCACTGCAAGGAAGGAAGGGGGACTGAGAGAACAAACCCAAAAAAGGAAACTCACTCAGAGGGTTGCAATTAATGGCAGAACAAATTGTTTCAAAAAATAACTTTATGCATATATAGCAAGGAAATATAAATATATCCAGTTAGCGGATGATACAGTACAAGGGGGGGTAAAGAGATATGGAGTTGGAGTTGAAAAGAGATATGTGTAAATGTGGGAAAATCTATTGTGAAACAGGCAAAAAAAAGGGGAGGAAATTAAATGAGTTAAGAAGGTTTTTTGTTGAACCTTAAGAAATTAGAAAGAACTTTTACAACTGATCATAAAATAATTAAATATAGTTATATGATATTAAATGAGGTGATAGAGAAATGCGCAAGAAGAAGAAACCTATTTTTAATAGACATCAAATAAAAAGAAACGTAATTTAGAATTTTCAAATATTTTCTAACTTTATTTAAATATAGTAAAATAAGATATAATATTGCAGATATATCTAAAATATAATATAATATTGCAGAACTGAGAAAATGTAGTATTGATCTTTAGAATAAACAGTGGAAATTCTGCTGTAACTTATAATTCCGTCTTGAAATATAAAACAATCTTTTCAATTGACAATTTCTTGCAATATTTTCTGCAATTTGTTAAAGCTTTATCAAAGTGAAATAACGGGAAAATGTATTAAGACGCCTTCAATAATTTCACAGCAATTCCTTGCTAAATTATTGTTGTTCTTGTTGTTGTTATTACTGCCGTAATAAATTCGCCCATGCAATGTCTTAAAATGTTTGTCTCGCTAATCACCTGTCAAATCTGGGAACACGCTGACAAATGATGCGCCGCACAGTGTGTGGGTGTGCAGGAGTGTGCCTGACTGTGTGTGTGTGTGAGGTGGGTGTAAAACTGTAAAAGTAAAGCAAATAAAACGCAATCATTCAATTGACAACTGAGCCGCATCCGTGTTGCCTGGAAAACGCAGCTGAGGGAAAAGGAAAATCAATTTGGCTGCCTAAAAAATATGTCTTTCTTTCTTCGTCCCTCCCCCTTCTCTCTCTCTCTCTCTCTGACAAGTAAAATTCCAGCGTTGGCGGCGCCAGTAAAAGCCATGCCCGCATTTTCCTTGGCCCCCCCGCCTGTGAAAATGTCAATGAAAATGTGCTTGTAATAATAACTGAATGAAGTGGGGCAAAGGCAAAAAGGGGGAGGGCGTGGTGGAGGTGCAGGGGCAGGTTCAGGCAAATGGGTTTATAGAGTGAGGAAGGGAAAGTGGTTTCACTGTGGAAGAAAGCAAAATTCAAGGACAAACACAGTAGAGAAAACACAAGTCAAACATTTCGTGAGGTTTTCCTTTCCTTTTGTTCGACTGTGTTTGCCCTTAGTTGCTGTTGTTGTTGGGGTCTAGCTAAACTGAAACTGCTTAGAAGTTTCTTATACAGCCTACCCTAAGGGGGGGCGGATGGTGGCTTGTAATTTTCATTACACTCTGGCGTAGGTCAAGGGGGGGAACTCTGGTTTATATCCTCTCAATATCCTTGGCATTTCCCTTTTTGTGAAGCTTGGCAATAAATTTTAAAGTCATTGCCGGCGGCTGCTTAAAGTTGTAGACGGTCCTAGCTCCGTTTAGGCTCCCCTAGCTACCCAAGCTACACTAAACCAACTGCTTGCTAAGTGTATTAACTGTAAGGCGTTTGCGGTAATAAGTTTAAAAAGTTTTTCGCGCTCTTGCGACGACTTTTCCCTTGACTTTGCCACGTCGATTGTCAATAGAAGTAGCTAAAGACGGAGGGAGAAAGACAGATGATGAGGGAGCGAGAGAGGATGATAGCTAGGGAGACTTACCTGGGCAACTACTTTGCGTAATTATGTCAATTGCTATTAGAAGCGCCAAGCAGTAGCAAGTTAAAGACAAAGAGGGAGTTAGAGAAGGAGAAAGAGCAAGCGCAAGCTATTGATATGCTTTCCCTCTCTCTCCTTTCCTTTCTTCTCTGGTTGTTCCCCTCTCTCTCTCTCTCTCTCTCTGTTGCCTTGTTTCAAGTGTCGCCCTTTGATTTCAATCTTGCTTTGACTTTGACTATAATCTCCCCCCTCTTCTCTCTTTCCTCTCCAGCTCTTCCCTCTCTCTCTTTGTTTGCCTATTGGCTTGACTTGCCAGCCCCTGCCACAGCCACAGCCGTAGCTAGGCGAGCATTCAGCCATCCATCCATCTATCGTCTCTATCACATCGCATCTATCCATAGTCATTATCTCGCTTGCCTTGCTCTCTAACCAGCATAATCCCGTTTGTGTCAAGGACAGCAAGCCTAGAGCAGTCAAGGGAGAGATGGGGAGAGGGGGAGGGTGCTCCCTGGCAGGACCTTGCTGCCTTGCGTGCTTGTTAGGCATTCCGAATGCGCTTAATAGTGCCACAAAATCAATGTATTTTAGCGTTTTTTCCACGCTTGATTGGCCAACGAAAAATGCTCAGTTTTCCCCTCTCAATCTTCCCTCTTTGCCTCTCTCTCTGTCTCTATTGCTTCCTCTTGAGTTGATTAACACATTGCGTATTGGATTTGTGCCTTGTGACAGTTTACGGCTCGTGTGTGTCGTGTGACAAATCATTTCATTAATTTTGCACATACTTAATGGCAAATTAATTAAGCGCCCTTCACACAGAGAAAGAGAGACAGCAAGAGAGGAGGAGAGACAGAGAGAGAGAGAGAGTGGGAAAAAAATGCGAATGCTACTGCATGTGGCGCCATCTAGCGTGCAGTGGCTGTGGTGCAGTTATGTAATGCTATAACTTCAAATGCTCGCGCAGCATATTAAATATTAATTAATTTCAATTATATCCCTATTTGAATGTGCCACGCCCACCACCCACAACTGAACAGCTCATTTGGCTGGCAGAAGTTGTGTTCTATGCGACTAGTAGCTACTCTTTGTTTATCGTGGAATTGTTGTACTATATCTAAAAGTGTTTATAGGAAATCCTAAGAAATTATCGCAGCTCATTTGGAATTAGCATTATAAAAGAATTCGCATAAGAACATATTTTTTTAACAGAAAACAAATTTATTTTAGTTAAATGAAACATAACCTACAATTTTTTAAAAGGATAATAAACCTAACCTAAACACAGTTAAGTATATATTTTATAGTTCAAACCTATTCAACATTAATTATGTTATGTTCTCAAGGTAAAATCAATTCAATTTAGTTTTATTTTATTCTTTATAATTTTGCAATTTCATTAAAAACTTCCGCTTGACTTCAGTTGCAACATAACCTCAACATTTACTTGGCTATACCCTTTCCCCGCGCACACTTGCATTGCCATAGTTACAGGGCATAAAAATGGCATTTTAAATGTTATAAATGAAATGCGTTTTAATTAATTTTCCACAAGGTATGTCGCATTGTTGTTGTTGCTGTTGCACTTTTGTTTGTCATGTTTACATGCATATTTGATAGAGCATATAAATTTCCATCGCTAGCTGTCTCCTGCTACAGACTTTAATAATATTAATTTATGTATTTATTTAGTGCCAGACACAAAGAGCGACAGAGACACAGACAGAGGTGGGAATGAGTGAGAAAGCCAACAAACTGTTTAAGAAAATTGAATGCAAAATGCTTTCTGAGTTTGTTTATTTATTATTTATCTAGAATTTATTATGGATTATGCCAGAGATCTTTGGAATTTTGCGCATTTACAGTTGACAAAGGAATCGATTCGAATTCCAATTGAATCAATATTCATCTTCAATTTGCGATTGTGTTAAGTGAACAAGTTTTCTGCCATCTGTTTCAGATCTGTTAAGGAACAAACTTGATTTAACGCTTTGTTTTCGATTACTGTTTGTACCTTGTGGAATGAAAGGGGAGAAATAATGTTTAGGTATGCAAAATATGCTAAACTATCACTTGAGTAGTAGTTTTTGTATAAAGAAAATGATGGGAAATTACAGTTTAAGTGGGTTGAAAGGGGTTTCTTGACTATATAGTGTTAATATTTGTATGAATATATAATATATATATATAGCTTAATTTTTTTTTATCAATGTATTTGATTGGTATCGGTTTTCAAAAGGTTTATAGGTTAGATTTTATTAGAAGACTTGTCTCATAGTTAATTTCTCAGTTTTGCTAGCAACAGTTGAACAATTTTAATATTCACAATATAATCCTAAAGATAAAAAGAAGCTATAGTATATGCTTAAAGTTATATAATGCTTATCCAACTATTCCAGTATGACCAGTTAACTTTACAGTTAGTTTTACAGCGCTCTCTCAGCTCCTTTCGCTTTCCCAGGCGACGCACTTTAAGGCCCTTCGTGTTTTTCTTACTTTTTTTATGATAACTCGTAAAAACGAATGAAAAACAGTGACAGAAAGAGAAGGGGGAGGAGAGAGAGAAAGAGAGAAAGAGAGTGATAACATTGCGTTGCACTGTTAATTAATTCGTCGTAAAAATATTTTTTTTGCCCTCTTCTATCGTCAATCTGCCCTGGCAATTTGCAGTGTGAATTTTGTGTACGCACTTAGCAGATACAGCCACAGCTACAGCTGCAGATACAGATACAAAAATACGTATAAACAATAAAAAAAGCAACAACAACAAAAACAGCGCATAGTTTTTATCGTTTATGTTTACAGCTCAACAAAAATTTTTGTTATTTCTTTTATTTCTCATTTTTTTTGTGGCGCATTCGAATTGAAATATTTTTTTATGTAAATATTTTCACAGTTTAAAGGGGAAAGGGAGGGGAGGGGATGTAGGAATTGAAGTGTGCCCAGCTGAGTGATGGCACTCGATGTTTGCCAGGCTGCTTCTCCCCCGCTCCCTCTCTTTGTCACACCTCTATGCTCCCTTCTCTTTCTATCTCAGCTGCCACACCTGCTTGCTTAATTATCGTGTGGCAACTTGAGGTGCCTCTTCACGTTGCTGCTGCTCCACTTCTGCCTTCTTTTTTATGCGCTTCATTCGATGCCGGTTACAAATTTCAAATGAACTTGACGACGACGATGAAGACGAACCAGAGAAAGCCGCAGCTCAACAGCGCGACAACAACAATGAGCATTAAATTGTTGTATGAACAGTTCACGTACTTCTAAACGGAATTGGGTTTATTGCCTCACACACTTACACATACACATACAAAGAGAGCCAGACACACCTTAGCACACTATGCTATAGCTGCAGCTGTCGTCAGTGGTGAGAGGGGAGGGTGTCGATAAAGAGGTGCAAACAACGCAAACATTTGTGCTGCACTTTCATCACCTGCTCAGAGGAAGCAAAGAGGGCAAAACAGAATCGAGAATTGGTTAGAAAAGTGTGTGGAAATCTCTTTCAAATCTCATTTCACTGCACTAGTTTCGCTTTTTTCGGGAGTGCGCATTAAAAATAAGTAGAAGTAGATTGGAAAGAAACTCAGATCATAGTCAGCTAAGTACAGTTGGGTTAGCTGGGTATCTAGGTTAGGTATATTTGTATTATATTTGTATATTGGGAAAAAGTGTATTTCGAGTGTGCTTGACTGTGACTGTAACTTCTATGGATTATATATTCCATGCATTTTCAGTTGGCACAAAGTTAGAATACCTCGTGTATAAAGATGCAATAATCTACCTACTAATGTTACCCATAGATCAGGGAATATAAATTTAGAACTTCATCAATATTATATTGCCAACAAAGTACCAGCTTCCTCTATCTACTATGTACCCTAATGTATACTATACACACCAATCTTTATCTCTCTCTCTTTCAAAACTATCTTAATAGCCTTGCCCAATCTCAACATCTCCATTAGGCATTTCAATCTGCAGCCTTCCCACTCTCTCTCTCTCTGTCCCTCCCCTCTCTTTCACTCTGCACGATTCGGAATACATTAAAGCAAGAATCTTCTAAGTACTATGCCGAACCACGGCAGAGCCTCCATTAATTCTGGTGCCATCATTAACGATGCCAGCAGCAGAATCTGCCACGAGTTTTTCTCATTCGTTTTTTACGTTTTTGCAATTTTTCTTTCTTACATTTTCTTCTTCTCTCTCTCTCTGTCTTTCTTTGTAAATGTTGTCCGGGACATCTTTCGCGTGCCGTTGTCAATAGTACCCAAGTTGTAAACCCCCCTGGCCCCCTTGCTGCCCCCCCTCTGTCACTCTTTACATGCCACAGACAATTTAATTTCAATGTCGGCCGCGCACAGTTTAAAGAAATGAGGCAACTTAAGTGGCAACAAATGGACAGCTGCAAGGGCGGTAGGAAGGGGGGAGAGGGACAAGGAACAAGACTATATGGTATAGTGTGAGAGGGGTTGAGAAAGAGGGGGAGAGAGAGAGTGAGGAGTGCGTGGCAGAATAAATAGTTTTGTTGTGACACTCATAAGTCGACGTGCTGACGCGCTTCGCTTCGCTGAGGCAACGCTGGCGGTGCGTGCAACTGACAAGTGGCGGATTTGGCAGTGGCATGGTAGAGGGGGGGTAAGGTAGGGGAAAGAGTGTGTGTTGGGGGATTAGCCGAAAACTGTTTGGGCAGCTGACAATGTTGCGGTTTTCTTGTGGGCGTGACCAATGCACGCAACAAGTGGCAAGTTGACAGGGGCACGCTGAGGCAGAAAGAGAGAGAGGGGGTGAAGCAAGGGGAGCTCTTGGTATGTTGTGCTGCTAATGAGTTTTTAAGTGTCACCAGACGAGGGCAGTGCGACACAGTTTGGGCTTAAGCTCTCCCCTCACACACACACATGCACCTCCCCCTGTCCCTCTTTTACTGCCACCTTCTGCTTTCCCCTCGTGCAGCACTTCATGTGTGTGCGATAAACTGACAAACAATTTACGCGCGCGTCGAGCTTGTTCTTTTATTATTTATTTATTTATGACATTCTTTGCACAGTTATAAATCAAGCTCGAGTCACGTAGAAGAAGTAACTGCGCAGTCAACAGTCGACGGCAGCAGCAGCAGCAGCGACAGCGACGTCAACTGCGATGATTGCTGCTGCTGTAAATGACAAAAATGTTGCACTTTGCTGCAGATGTTGCAGGTACTCATGAAGGGAGTGTCGAGTGAAAATATTGAAAGGTTCTTGTGGAAAAATTTTCAAATTAGTCAAAGAAATGCGGAGAAAACTGGAACTGAAACTAACTAAATTTCATTGAGAAGTTTGTCGATCTGTTGAATAATGTTTGTATATCTAGATTCTGTGTACGATTCTATAAGCAAATCTATTGTAGAAAAGAACTTAGCTTGGAATCAATCTAAAATTTATATAAGCAAGTGTTGTTTTCTTGGTTATATTGAGACAGTCATAATAAATACCTTATATGTTGGTACTTCAGGCAACCACTGTATTCTTCTTCATTGGAAAATATGAAGACACCTTGAAGTTCCTCTTTGAAAACCAATTGATGCCAAACCTAAGTAAATTATCAAATAAATTGCAAGTGCAATATTTACTATCTTTCATAATTTAAATTGATATTAAAGTATCAAACAATACTTTACAATATACTGTATTATATAAAACTATATACTATACTATACTAACATATCATAGATATCAATCCATATAGAATGAGTTAAAATATATTTACCATAAATACTTATAGAAAAATGTTTTATTTTGTTTATCTTATAACGTAAAGCATTAATTAAACTAATTAATGCAAACTTTAGCTGCACAAACTTAAAAAATGACTAAAAATAACAGCAAACTCAACTGCAGACAGAAAAGGCGACATGGACAAAGAAAGAGACAGAGATAGAGACCTGGATAGACCTCGTCTTCAGCCTCAAATGCCAAGGTGGAGAAATGAAAAATGATTAAGGATGGCAATTGGAGTGGGAGAGGAACTGATAAAGAACTATTTTGACGAGCAACAGAAGTGGCAACAAGTAGAAGAAAGAGAGGCAAGACGATGAAGAAGTAGAACTCGACAAGTTTTAAGTGGAAAATGAAATAAATAAGCAGCGAGTGTCGAGAGAGAGAGAATTGCCTATAGGAGGTGGAGAAGGAGGAGGAGTTGCCGTTAGTCAATGTTGTCAGGCCCGCTATACTTCCCCCTCCTTCTGCATATTAGTAGACGGGGAGGGGAAGGCGAAATTGACAAGCGAAACATTGAAATTGCTGCAATGACAAACTATATTGGGTCAGAAGAGGGGAGGAAGGGAGGAGAGGAGGGCAGGAGAAGCGGGTCACGGGGCCTGCAGCTGATGCACTGTGCCTTCCACTTGACAGAGACGAATACGCATGGTGGCAGCAGGGAAAGAGAGGGTGAGGGGAGCGGGGGTGAGGGTGCTGCACGTGCGTCTCTGCTGAGAGACATTTAAATTTAAACCGAAGATTGCTGCAGATGTTGCTGCGTTGTGGCTTCGCGTTCTTGGCTATGCCAATGAAAAATTGGTGGAGTGCAGCAGCAGGGGTAGCGGGGGAGCAGGAGGAGGTTACTACTAGGTGGCGGCATGTTTAATTAATGCAAAGTAAATAAGAAGCAGCAACGCCAACAGCAGCAGCATCTCCCCAAGAAAACCAACAGCGAGCAAAATTGATTGAGGAATGCGCCGCAAAGCGGGTGGCAACGCACAGCCATGGCAAGGGGAGAGGGAGTACGCAGGGGAGGGGAGGTAGGTAAAGTGCTGAGGCAGCCTGTGATAGTTGCTTGCATTGTTGCAGCCTCAACACTGCTGCCGTCGTTGCCATTGACGCTGGCTGCCACTGCAATTGCCTTCCGTCACAGGCTATTTATAAGGTTCCCCCTTCCCCTCCCCTCCATTTGCTACCCCTCCCATTCAGTTTGCTCAGTTTTGTTTGCCTGCTTCGTTCGCCTGCTTCACGTTTTTTGATTGGATAAAATTGTTGCTAAATTGGTTTTTTGTGTTCCCAAGCAGAGAAGGAACTGTCGAAAGATCTTTAAGATATTGAAAAGGAAACTAAAGGTGGCAAGTTTAGATGAAGAAATTTAATTATAGCAGGTAGAATATCTTGAAGAAATTTCTGCATAGGCAAAAAGACTCTTAAAACTAATATAAATAAAGATTAAAATTGTATAATTATAATTAATAATACTTATAATTATATTAAACGAAATTCAGTTAAAACTTGGGAAAGCCTTGAACAAATTTTGCGTATAATTTTGAAAAATAATTAAAGCAATTTTTGCCCACAAAACTTAATTGTTTTTCAACAATTTATTAATCGTTTTTTCTCTGTTTTTCTCAACTCATTCTCATGCATCAAAATATTTCATGCTTTATGGGTCGAAAAATGATTTGATCGATTGCCCAATTGATTAACGCATTTCATTTCCTCACGCTCCTAACAACTTCCCTTTGAGTCATTAACTAATGATCGAATACCCATTTCCCCTATATATGGTATATTTTAATTGATTAACCAAATATTTATATATATATATATTTATCATTTCTCTCTCTCTCTGTCTTTGTAGGTAAGTCCCGTGATGTGATATGAAATACGCGAAACCTTTCACTGAATTCGTTCGTAAGTTTTTGATCAGTTTCTTCTTTTTTTTCTTGCTTAATGAAGACCAAATGCAAGAAAAAACTCCGCTTGGGGCTTACAAAATCAAATTAATAATGCGACAATTTTCCCAGATTTATGAATGGTCTCCTAACTTTTCTTGTTATGTCTTTCTCTCTCTCTTTCTCTTGTTTTGTACAATTGTCGAAAAGAAAGTGCAGTGGTAACAGGCCAACTAAATGTGGCTAAAAGTAGCTACAATTGTAGTAAAAACTGAAATAATCAAATGTTGAACACTTTATATAATAGTATTGGTCTATTAGATACCCATTAAATGAGTTAAGAGGTGTATTTTTTCTATTTTAATACTTCTTTTAAGTATTTTAAAATATTTTAATGTATTTAATTTGTAGTGCAATGAAGATATATTTAACTAGAGTTTATATTAGGAACTAATTGAGATTTGCACTGAAAACCTTTTGGTTTTCATCAAAGTTATGAGCCTTGTAAGAGACCACAACTAATATACCCCAACCGAAACGGTTTTTAATGGGAATTTTGCTACATAAATGGGAAAGTGAAAATGGTCGCTAAGCAGCAGCTGCACCGAATGTAATTGTAATTGGCAAAAATCCCAATCAACTGTGAACACGAAGAGCGGCGCGATGATTGAAGATTGAGAGAGTGAGTGAAAGGGAGGAGGAAGAGAGAGGGAACATACATATGTAGAGTGACAGCGAGTCTGGAGCAAATCCCATTATGAAGCCGTGTGTGCAACTTATTTTCTTTGTGGAAAACTTGGCGTCAAAGTCAGCAACTCATCGCGGAAAAGCTCATTTCATTCATGAAAAGCCAATGTGCCCCCCCCTCTCTAAACCAATGACACAAAGTTCTTTTCACTGCCCTCTCACTCACTCTCTCTCTGTCTCTATCTGATCTGCTTTGACAGCTTGAATTTCGAAATTGAAACAGAGCGCGAGTTGCACAACAAACACACACACATTGTACACACACAGTAGAAAACTGCGACTGTCATTGATAGCAACAACTCTTCTGTGTTCTGCGCCCCCTCTCTCCATCTCCCCCCTGCTGACTGTTACCCCTCTTTACACCAGCTTAAATCAATGATGCGCAATAATTAGCGCAACGTTTGGCCGGTTGCAGCTTCAGCTAGTTCCCGCTATTACCTCTTTACACTCTGCCCCCCTGTCTACCCCTTTGCTCTGTCTTTCTCTGTTCCCATTTTACAGCTCTCTCGGTAACCAGTTACCATTTCTATGTCCACTTTCCGCTGCTGTTGCTGTTCCAGCTGCATTCCGCACTTTGACGTCTTTCAAATCAAAACCAGACGCCCATCCATGCTGCCCCTGCCGCGCCCTCCACCCATGCACCCCTGCGCCCTTCCCTCCCTCTCCCCTCGTGTCTTTCCTAATCACAATTTGCTGGCATTCCGATTGCCAAAGCAGCAGCAGCAGAAGCGCTGAACTTTTGCCATTAACTGCTCCAGTTCCAGGCTCCAGTGCAGACAGCACCTTCCCCCCTTTCCCTTTTCCCCCGACACCCTTGGCAAGCTAAACGAGGCTGCGGGTCAGCCAGGAATATTCAATTTTCATGTTTCGCACAGCACGCAATCCACGCATTTGCAGATGATATACAAGAGAGACAGACACACAGAGTGAGAGAGAGACAGGAGGAGAAGAAAGGGTGAGAGGAACGAGTTCTAGTTCTTTTCTGAACAGTTTCTGAGAATTTGCTGCGAATTGTTTTGGCTGAGTTGCATAAAATTGCTTAAGTTATTATTAAAATGCAAACACGCAAAGGGAACTAGTTCCACAAAATAGGAACTAGTTCAGTTTGAAAAACTTCAGCAAATGAAGTGTCAAAATGTGGTCTAAGCTTGCGTACAACCTTAAAAAAACCTCAGTTCAGTCTCTTTTGAACTATTGTAGTTTCAGTAGCACAGTCTTTAGTGAACTAGTTCTTATTGCACTACCCCCTCTGTGGAACCAAATAATTGATTTCGTAAACATTTTAAGCTTGTTGAAGAACTAGTTTTTGATCAGAAGTATCATTTTTTGAACTACTGTTTCTTTTTTTTGTGAACTAGTTCCATTTCGATTCGAATTCACTCTCATTAAATGGTTCCCCCTAAATTAACAATTTTAATGTGTCTCCTTGTCAAACTCAAAGTTTCAGCTCATTCTTTAATTAAAATGGAACTAGTTCAGCGAACTAAAACTAAACTTTTGTTTTTAGTTCAAATTGAAAGCAACTAGCTGAAACTATTTAAACGAATTGCATAAGAAAACTTGTTTAATTCGAAGACAGTTTCTGACAGTTCTCTGCCAGTTCTAATGACAACTTGGAACTAGTTCATTTGAACATTTCCCTCGCCACATAAAGCGTACACGAATGCGTGCATAAACAATTGGTTAGCCGCATGTTTCCTCGCTCTCTTTCTCTCACCCTTGACAGCAGCCACGCCCACCGCACACACTTTAAATTCAACTGCCCCTTTACCAATCTCGCACTCCCCCCTCCTCCCTCTCTCTATCTACACCACTGTCCACAAATGTAGCGGCAATAAAATGCCTCATCTGTTGGCCATCGTGCTGTCATCTCTGTCTATCTTCCCCTCTCCCCCTCTCTTTCTCTGCCCAGGCTATTTGCATGTTTGGCAAATGCCAAGCATCATCATAATAATTATGGAAAAATCGTCCTTGTCAACTCACACACACACACACACGCGCATGCACACACACACGTAGCTGCAATTCAGCTCTTGTTGTTGTTGCTGGCGCTGCAAATTTGCGGCCATTTTCGCTGTGGCACAAAATGGCGCTGAATGCGTGAGGCACAGAGAGAGAGAGGACGGTGGGATGATAGAGAGGGGAGGGGTGAGAGGGAGATAGATATATGTATAGTATGTATATTGAGTACTGCAGCGGGACCTTTTTGGACGCTGTCCGCATACAAAACCACAATTTCATACAAAATTGCAGGCAGACACAGTCGAACAATCCCAGCAGCCCCTTCTGCTCCCTATCCCTCCCCACTCCTTCTCTTAAATGCATTTTTGGAATGCGTGTCGCGTTTTTCAATGTACCACGCCTCCCCTCGCTCTGCTGTTGTTCCCCCCCTTCAAATGGACGCCTGCCAATTTGCCTGCAAATATTTTGTTGCTGTTGTTGTTGTTGCTGCCTCTGCTGTTGTTGTTTCTGCTGCTGCTGCTGGACGCCGCCAAACAAACAAATGTCACACACAGCGAATGGTGTCACATGGCCCAACTGATGTCCTTTTGCCATATTTTTGAGCTGCGTGGGCGTTGCTAGAGATGGAGGGCTGGGATAAAGTGAGGGGGAGGTGGAGAGATAGAGAGGTGGCACATCCGCTGTGCGTGGCGCCTTTTGCCTGTCACTTTTGCCACATAAACTCGATAATTTACACGTTTGCTTCGTGTGAGAGAATGTGTGTGTGAGTGAGAGAGAGAGGCAGTGTGTGTATGTGTGTAGCACGCCCATTTGGGCATGGTCTTTTGTAAAAATGCACAACATATACGGCTTGAGAGGGGCTGCATCTCCCACTCAACTCCCTCTCTCAACCTTCTCCCGTTTCTCTGTCTCTCTCCATCTGTTACTGCCTGCCTCTTCCTTTTGCTTCCCTTTTCTTATACTCCTCCCTTCTCCTGTCTCCCTTCATCTTCCACCTACTCCTCCTTTTCACTGCCTTTCAATTGCAGTTTAATTTATGTTTATTTTCTCGCACATTTTTTATCCATTGAAATTTTTGTGGCGTCAATTTTTATGTTGCATATGCAAATTTTCTACTCTGCAACCTTTGTTGTAGTAGTTGTTGTTTTACTTGTTCCCTTTGTTGTGCTTGTTGTTGTTGTTATTTGCCGCCATGGATTAACATTAGAAAATGCTTTTAAAATGTACTTTTTTCTCACAAATTTGAAAACTGTTGACTGTGTTTTGCCGGTTGCTGTTGCTGTTACTGTTGCTGTTGCACTAGTTGTTGTTGCAGTACTTGCTGTTGCTATTGTAGTAGTTGTTGTTGTTGTTGTTGTTGCTGTTTTGCCGTTGTTAGATCGTCTCACATGCTGTTGCTGCTTCCTCTAGCTTGGCTTGTGTGTACAAATGTCATTAGGCACAAAGCAGACGAGAGCGTATTCCCCCAACACACACACACACACAAAAGCAAACACATGATGAGAGAATTCGGTTTCCTTCCACTTGCACTGCTTGCTCGGTCACCCTGCCCCCTCTTTCCTCCCCCCTTTGCTCTGCTTCCATCGTCGCCTTCTCAAACCAAAAATTTCTCTGTCCTGGCCATGGCAAGTGCATTATGTGCACTGAAGTGTGTGCGTGTCTCTGTGTGTGTGTGTTTGTGTGAGTCGCATAACTGCCAACAGTTTGACACACAAACACAATTACAATGATAACAACAACAACAGCAGCAGCAACAACAAGCTGAGCCGGAAAAGCGTTTAGAAGCATTTGCAGAGAACTGTGCGAAAATTGAGTTTTCTCAGTTGCAACTCACACACGCACAATACACAATAACAACAATGCAACAACGACAACAGCAGCAACAACAAGTTGGGCAACAAAGTACAACAATGTGCGACAACAACAACAACAACTGAAATCGAATCAACTTTAATGAAGCCACAATATCAACAGTTTCAACATTATCAAGTTAGGTGTGAAAAACAGAGTTGCCAAAGCTGCCAGAGATCGATTTTCTTTGATAGTATACAAATTATTCAATGATTATTTTGATATAATGGGAAAGAGAGAGAGAACTATGTTGCCAGTAAGGGTATAAAGGTGAAATATCGTACAAAGAAACTAGAGTTGCAAATATCTTCAACTAATTTGATGATTGAAAAGAGCTTGAAATACTTAAAAGAATGTTTATTCTTTAGTTGATATTATTATTACAAGGGGGTTTTCTTCTAAAGAAACTTTCTACTCATTCGTTTCCCATTTCAACAGAAATCATAAACAGAGTTTCAAGCCAAATCTGTAAAATTTGCCAAATTCCTTAATATCTTATAAACTCTGAAAACTCCAAGAATTGCTAGAAATATGAAACAGCAATTCGCAAGTGTTGACACAGAATTGTGGCCTCATTTGAAAGCAGCAGCAGCAGCCAGATGAATTTCATCAAGTTTTCATTTATGAGCCAGACTCACATACACGCTCTATCTCTCTCTCACTCATCTTTCCTCCCACTCTCTCTCTCTAACAACAGCAATGCGGGCCGAGAAACATTTCCGTCATTTGATGAATCACATCACAAAAACAAGAAAAGAAACTTCCCCATTTCGTAATATTATGCCAAGGCAATGTTAAAGCCTTAACAGAGCTGAGCTTAACAGCAGCTGGCGCTGTTAATGAGTCACAACAACATGTCGAGAATTTCACCTGAACTCGAGAAAGAGTTAATGATGAGTTCCTCTCTCTCTCTCTGCTTCTGCTTCCGCTTCAACGTTTTTTAATTAAAGAAAAAAACTAAAATTGGCAACTGAAATTTAATGTGAAAAAGCAGCTGCCTTTTCAGCAGATACTCAGCGAGTATATGTGAAAAGTTAATGTCATACCTGGGAGGAACTCGTGAGATGAGAGATGCGAACGAGATGATAAAGAGTTGGTCCGAAAAGGAAACCATGTCAAGTCACAAGAAATTTTGCAATGTGGGCGTGTCGAAACTCCGCTCTGCCTGACAAAAGCCAAAAGAAAAGTTTGCGTGTGATGCATATAAAGAAACGGGAACTGTGACGACACAGCGCGAGAGAGAGAGAGAGAGAGAGAAAGAACAGCGAGTAACGGGAAACAGGAAAAGGGGGGCAGGGAAATGGGGGCAACGGGCACGTGTGTGCTTTCAAAGTTTGCTGGGAAAGTGCATAAAAATATTAAAAAATATTATTAAAAAATGAACTTTCCATATGCCAAAAGATGCAGCTGATGTGCGTAAAGAGAACGAAGGGGAGTGATGGACGTGAGAGATGCTGCGTATAAGCTTAAACGGAAGTTAAATGATAGAAAGATATAGAATTGAACTTCTAGTTACTTGAAAATATACACTAGACAGTCGATCACATACTTATACTTAAGTACACTTATAATTAAGTACACATATCTATCTGTTATTTTTCCAATTCCACTTTGTTCTTCATTCTTAAACGTCTTACGGACAACTTGAATGTTTGTACGTGGTGTGTGAATAAAGTTAGTAAGATAGTAGCACATTCCACTGACTATTTTAAAGTACATAACCTCTTGCAGGTTAGTTTTTCAATTCTTCTTTGTTCATCATTCTTAAACGTTTAACTGGCAATTGCAGCTTTTGCCGCTTATTGAAGGACACTTCTACATATTGTGTTATATAGAGTGGTATATATTATTCTTATATTCACACACACACAGCCCTGTCGTTTTCTTCTCTTACTCTTTTCACAACTTTCTTAAACGTTTCATATGCAAAGCACTCTGTAAATTGCCTCTTGGTCTTTAAATAGTGCCTAAATTATCCCAAAATTCATAACACTTTACAAATGTCACACACACAGAGCGCAAGGCACACACACACTGAGAGAGAGAGACACACACACTGTCACAGCTGCACTCCTTTCTGCACGCCTTACAGGGTATTAACAGGGACAACAAGCCAAATGAAAGTGTCAACTGCAATTTGCAAGAGCAAACTTGCACAGCAGAGAGAAAGAGAGAAAGGGAGGTGCAACCAGCAGGGGGGCGTGGCACTGACACACAGGCAAAATTAACTCAACTGAAGTTGCTGCAGCAACAGCAGCAGCTGCTGACAGTGGGACAGTGTGGCACAGTGGCCACACAGTGGGGACCATTCGGACAGTTGATGATGCAGTGCGCCGCAGGAGGCAACAAAGTCCATTCGTAGAAAGGGTAAACGATTTTTCGGCATTTTCATTTGTTAAATGGAAAGAGGAAAAATAATTAAAAGGCGTTAAAAATTCTGACTAAGCGAAGGACAACAACAAAGCAACGAGTGGAGTCAAGTCGAGGAATAGAAGAGTGAGGGGAACGGCGAAGGGCAAAGGGGCCTCTACAGGATGTGGATATGCCTCACTTGAGGTAGGCAGCGACGTCGACGACGACGACTGCGTTGACACTTTAATAATTTGCACGCTGCGGTGGCGTTTTAATTATTAAATGTAAACGCCTCCACTGGCTTCCTTTCCCACCCTGCCTCCCTCTGTCCTCCTGCCCAGCTAGTTCGTTTTGAAAGGATACGCAGCCTGGCAGGATGCGGCAGGAAGCGGACGCCACGCGTGGAAATTGCGGTTGAGCCTGCGGCTGCTTTGCGTCCGCAAAAGGAAGCACAAAATTAGAGCAACCACGGCAGTAGCAGCAGGTGCAGCACAAGTAGCAGCTAGGGATGCCCAAGCAGGCGGCTTGTTTGCCCAGCATCAGGAAATATTTAGAGCGCAGGAGAAGAAGCAAAAGCAGGCTAAGGTGTAGAGAGGAAGCCAAGCTAGAGAAGGCGACAAAATCAACGCAAATGAAGCGCAACGAATTCGCTTGAGGTGTGCGTGTGTAGGGGGTGTGTGTGTGTGTTGGTGTAGGTGTAGGTGTGTGGTCAGGCATTAGCTTAGCACACTCGCCTGGGAAGTGCTAGATAAACACTTGACTTACGCAACTTTCTTGGCCTCCTCCTGAAACACACGCCTCATTGTTTTTCAATTTGTAATCAATAGCAGAAAAAGAGAGAGAGGAGGGAGGCAGAGGAAGCAAGACAAAGATAGTGGAACATATAAAGAGGGAGAGAGGGGTCTGTGACAGCGCTTTCTCTCTCTCTCTGTCTCTGGGACTACAGGTAGCCAGACAGATTTGTTATCTAGCCGCATAAATTATCCAAAAATGTTTAGCTTTTTAGCTTTATTTTTTTCTGTTTTCCCAAGCTTAATTAGCATAACTTTTTCCCCAAAGAACTCTGTACTGTACTGTGGGGCCTATCAAATGCCTATCAGCATTTACATAATTCTATAAAATTCCCATTAGAGCCTGAGCTGAATACCAAAGAAGACAGTAAAGAGAGAATAGAAAAACAATAAAAATAAGCCTACTAAATATACCAGAAATACCAAAAATAATTAACCTTAAGCAGCTTCGTTCCACGATGATAATAATAATCATAACACCTGCTCTTGGGGCCGCAGTCTTCGAAAAAATATACATAAAATATAATTTAGTTCGGGGCCATAAACTTTAAAGTTTAAGATGCGCCAATACTTTGCGCATTGTCTTCGATATTTCATAATCACTTGAAGGCAAGAAAGAAGAAACCGGTGCGTTGCCTGCCCCAGGCAACAAAAGCAACAACAACGAAAGCCTCATCGACATCATCTCCATATGAATGCGCCATAGCATTTCTATATGTCATATATATCGCATTGTATTGGGTCTGTCATTTGTCTGTCTGTCTCCCTCCCTCTCTCTCTCTCTCTGCGTAACACGAAACGTCATAAAAATTGTTACAAGACACAACCGAAGGACGCGCAGTAAATCGATGCATAGCCAGAGGGGGGAAAGGGAAGGGTGAGAAGAGGGTCTTGTGTATTTTTTGTTTCGTTTTTTTTGTGGCTTGGCAGGTTGATTGCGTTCCGTACAACATTTTCGACTGCTGTTTACAGCAGCAGCCTTCAAAATTGGGGATCGACACATTTTGTTGACAAGGGAACACACAAAATATGATTATGTTTTTTTTTTTGTGTTCGGTTTACAAAGTGGATCAATTAGGAAAATTGGAGTAGTTTGCTTGCGGTTTAGCAACAACAGCAATTTCTCTACCTTTATCAAAATACCTTTCTTTACCTTTGTCTTAGCAAAGGGTTCGATAATTGCTTTTTAATGAAAGGAAACAAGATGAATTTAAAGCTGCAATGGCGTGTTTGCTAATAATAGATATAACTCTTATAATTCTTTGCATCTGTTGCTTAGTTTTGATTAGGTTTAAGTTTTTGTTATATACTCTACAAATTTCCCTACAATAGTCTAAAGTTTAAAGTGAAAATTCTTTACAAATCATTTTTGTTTTCTTAACTCAGACTTTTTTGCTCCCTTCTTGTCAGACTAGTTTCTTTTCTTCTGTTCTTCTCTATTTGTCGATTGCACAAACATATCGTTTTGTACGCCAGAGGGCGTCTTTGGCACCTTGTCTACCTGTCTTGTTGTGCTTTGATCCCCAATTTCATCATCTAAATTCATTTGCTATGCCCAATCCCCCAAAGAGTCCAGGCCGAGTCAAGTGTTCTCTTCCTATACATTGCTTGCTGCCACTTTGCATTGTTGTTGTTGATGTTGTTCATCTTCTTTTTGGCTGCCGATTCTTTTTAGATGAAAATTCTTTTCTTTTCTCTTCTTTTTTTTCTTTTTTGTTTTAAATTTTGTTTTCTTTTGTCTTCTGCGTTTCTTTACATTTCTAATTTGATTTCGAAAGGTTATCGCATTTCCTTCTCGCCCTCTCTTTCTCTCTCTTTGCTACTCTCTTGTTTGTTGTAGGTGTGATGCTGTTTGCTTTGGTTGTTGTTGTGGCTATCAAAAGAACTATGCAAATGACTTTATCGCTGCTGCTTCCACTCCCTCTCTCTCCCTTTCTTTCTCTCTTCATCTAACAGATTTATAGACGAGCCACAAAAATGGCCGTCGCTCTGTGGCTTTGTTTACCTGTCTTCCAGCTCTCCCCCCGCTGCGCTGCTTCCCACCTGCCTTGCTTGCCTTATTTATGTTTGCTCGCATCATCTTCTGTTGCTACCTCTCTCTCTCTCTCTGTTGGCATTTCGTTGACCTAAAAAACGTTCAACAGCCGCTAAAAAACTGTATGGAAGAAGAAGAAGTCGAAGGCAGAAGTCGAGTTAACAAAATGCCAGGCAGCAGATGCCATAAAATGGTTGTTATTGCTGTTGTTGTGTTGCTGTTGCTGCTGTTGTCGCCGGCGTTTAAGCAGATTGTTGTTGTTGTTGCTGTGTTGTGGTTGCAGTTGCAGTTGCAACTTACCTGTGGCAGCCCATGGCAGCTGGCGGCATTTAAAACGTCGCATTTTTTCTTCCTTTTGCTACTCAAGTTTGTGATTCCTCTTTCCTGCTGCTACTCATCCTCCTTCTTCTTCATCTTGTTCCCCCCCTCTTCTCCTGCTTCTGCTGCGGCTTCTTCTTGCCCATTGCCTTCATCAAGTTGCGCCCGGCCTTCAATCTCAGATCCCTGAGATCCCCGAGTGTAATTAAGTTTTGTGCAAAACATCTGCCGTTTTTTTTGTGTGTGCTTTTTCTTCTCTCTTCTTCCCCATCTCCTTCTGCTTCTTCTTGCTGCTCTTGCCACAGCTTTAAGTGGTTCGTCAGTATTCTTGTTGCTCGCGTCTTGTTATATATTTATGTATTTCACGGCACGCCCTTCCAGGAATCCGTCAATGCCGCAAATATTTGCCGTTTGCATTATGATGCGCAGCAGGGAGAAGGGAAAGAAAGGGGGGAGGGAGGATGGAGACGTGTGGAGGCTTGTGGAGCTTGACCCTTTGTATCCCCGCTGCTATCGATAGCAAAGCTTTTATGCAAATTAGCCCAAAACTCGATTCCCGAAATTCCTGTTGCTCCTCACAATATTCCTTCTTCATCCCGTCTGGGGAAAAAGGTCAGAAATATCTTTTGGCCCCCCTTCTAGTCCCGCACTTTAAGTTGTACCTTAAATAATCACTTAATTTCTGAAATATATTCTAAGCGTGCTTCACAGATACTTCTTGACATTCTGTCGAAGCGTTAAATGTCTCTTGTTTTCAAGAATTTCTTAAGGGATTGTGCACTGTGATTGTTTTCTATATTTTACTGAGGTTTTTCTGGGAAATATTTGGCAAGGGAGAACTCTTTAGAGAGCTGGAACCGAATTGAATTGAATTAATTTTGTTTAGTAAGAAAATTTGCAATGCTTGAAGAATCAACTAAGTGAAATGATTTAAAGTGAAACTCATATACACAGTTAATAAATACTATTATGGTATATCATCTATTATTACAGATTGTTTCAGTTCACTTAAGATAATAATTAATCACTAAAGCTTTAGTCAAGTATGATTTCATAAATATATAACTTACCGTATTTTTATTGCAATAAATATTATCAAGAATATTCCCATCTCCAATGACACTTGTAGTTAAGGTAATAAAGTTGTTACCATATGACAACAATAAGAAAAGAATCCTTACAATATGATATAACATGATGTTCGTTATATCATATGATAAGTAATCTTTTCTTTTTGTTATTCATCTCTCATAAAATTCCTTAGCAAATTGGGCAAACTGTACCTGCTTAGATACATAATAGAACCATGTCTTTGTAATGCTGCAGGGGCAAATGTATTGTAACAGGACCCTCTATCAGAACAGTACCTTACAAGGGTTTCTGTGTAATACTGTACCCAAATGATGTTGATGTTCTTGTTGTTCTTCTTGTTAGGCCAAACGGAAAATTTCGTTTTTGTTTTCGATTTTAATTTGATTTTGATTTATTTCTTGAGCTGGGATTTAGTAGAATGAATGAGGGGAGGTAGGTTTAGGTCTTTAGAAAGGTTCAGTTTACCGGAAATTGGGCATTTTAATTGTGTGTGGCATTTGCAGCAGCAGCAGCAGCCCTCATTTGTTGCATCAATATTTATGCAACATTATCGAGATGAGAAGAAGATGCCGCATATCTTTCATCTTGATTCATTTGCAGCTGCAGCTCGGTAGCTTCTTGCTCAGATTGTGTGTGTGTGTGTGTTGTTCTCATTGTTTGTTTGCTTGTGGCATGCACAGCTACCTCTCCTTCCCTCTCTCCCTCTTTCTCCCTTTCTCTGGCTCTGCTTGTCTCTCACTCTGGACTTCCTTCACTTTACCTTATCATTTTGTCATCAGTGGCAGCGCGCGGCTGTCCCAATGCAAATCAGCCGCCAGGCAATTCCTTTTTCTGTTGCTGCCTCTCCCTTCCTCTCTCCCTCTCTCTCTCGTCTCTCTTCCCCTTGCTCTGCTTGCCTGTCTTTCTTACCCCTGCCCGCATTTAATCGAACTCTTCACATCGACAAGTGCGCCCGCAGTCATGTGTGTGTGTGTGTGGCAGGGCTCCACAGCTGCTTCTCACTCCCCCTCTCGACTCTTCTCCTCCCTCTCCCTCGTTCTCAGCCCTCTCTCTGCTTGCCCCTCCTGTTATGACAACAATGCCGCCTTGAAGTCAGTCACGCTGCCCCATTGCAAAATTTTCATAGCTTCAGGTGGTTTGCTCGCCTGCCTTGCCCTCCCTCTCTCTATACTTCTCTCCCTCCCCCTTCTCTGCCTCTTTTTCTCTCTCACATCCCACTATATCTCCCACTGTCAATGTGCCCCTTCCTGGCTGAGTGTGAAATATTTTGCATGCTCTGCGTATCGCGTCTCCTTTTTGCGTATTTTTGCATTGCACTTGTTTTTGTTGCCCTCCCCCCTTCCTTCTCCGTCTCTCTCTCTTTCTGCCTTTGTCTTCTCGTGTTTTATGCATATTCATATTTCCCTTGCGCTTTTTGCTGTCGTTTGCCACAGCTTCTGTTGCTGCTACTGCTGCTGCTTCTTCTTTTTTTTCTGCTTGTCTCGCATGTAAACGTCATTATTAGCCGCTGTGATGTGGTCCCCCCTCCCCACTGCTCTCTCCAATCAATTCTCTGCAGTCTCCCATTACATTTTTGCGCATTGAATTCGCCTTTGTTAGCCTCGCTCTCGCTCTCTTTGTCTCCCTCTCATTCTTACTTGATGTGCCAAATGTGAAATGTGAAATCTGAGCTTCCTGTTCAATGTCAGCTGCTCTGCACACACACAGTCTCTCTCCCTCTTTCAATCACACTGTCATTGCATACCCTCTACTCTGCCTCTCACTCTCCCTTCCTTCTCTCGCTCTCTCTCTTTTCCTCTGCCCTCCCTCTCTTCTTGTAGCACATTAGCCGCTAAGCACTTTGGGTAATTTATGTAATTAAATGAAATTTTACACTCGCCTTCGCGTTGAACATTTCCTGTTCCATTCCCTGTCCACATCTCTGTCTCTGTCTCTGTCCCTGTCCTTTTCTCTCTCTCTATACACCCAACCTTGCTTCATTTCTGTCCCATTTCATGCCATTTCATTTCATTCCACAAATATATATTTTGCCTGCTAATCTTTTAATGAAATGCAAATGCAAAAGACGAACAGACGAGCCTAAATAGTCCAGGAATTCCATTGTCCGCAGCTAAGGGGTGTGGCAAATTTTTCAAGTTTTACTTGGCATACCCTGTAGCACTAGAAAATTGCGAAGTTGACAGTACAAGGTAGAGGAAAGTAATAAATAATTGATATGTCAGTATTGAATTGAATTTGCTAAACTATAAATCGGAGATATATTTATGGTTTATGGTATTTATTTATAAGAAATTATAATATACTAAAAGCATAATCTAGACTTCTTTAAAAACTTCTTTATATATTTATCTTCAATATTTAATCTGGAACTCTCTGCAAATATAGAAAACATTTTAGATTTAAATTTGGAAAACATGAATTGCAAGAAAATGTGAAGAAACAATGAAATACCATTCATGTTAATGTAGTATATACTGTGAAATACTGAAAACGAGTTTTAGAAATTTATGGCATAATGAAATATTATTCCTATGATAAATTTATTATATTTATATATTAAGTAAAACTCTAATAGAAATACATTTATTTAAATTTAAACATTAATAAACATTTGTCAGAGACTGTCTCTCTTACGCAGTATCTGCTAGTCGTGCCAGTTGTTTTTAATCCTCGCTTATTTGTCACATTTACTTTTATTTGCCTGCTCAATTACTTACGCTCTGTCTCTCTCTCTCTCTCTCATTGCAGGTAAGCAACGTTTATGGTTATACGCAGGTTATTCCCAACTCGAAGCCAGATCGCTGTCACTATTAAACTTTGTGCGTAAGTGTGTGTGTGTGTAAAGTAAATTCTGATATTACCTGCCTGTATGTGTGTGTGTGTGGCAAAACTTTAAATTGAATCAAAGCAAAGGCGCTGCCTGCGTAGGGGTAGAAGTATTTTACCAGAGTTGCCACAGCGTACAGCGTTTAATAATAAAGCAGCTTTTGGAGTGTATGCGCTGCCACGCCCCGCCTTTCACCTGCCCCTCCCTTGCTGCTCATATATCTATCGTTTTGCCTTCGTTTTTCTTTCTTTCTTTTTTGTGCGCTTCCTTGTCACGCATCACTCATATGCATGCGCTTTGTCACGCCCCCCCACCACGCCCACACCGCCCCCTGCATGCTGCACGTCTCTGCCATTTTCAATTTTGCATTTTAATAATAAAATTTTGCCAGGCAAAATGTAAAATAAGAAACAAGAAGAAGAGGAAGCAGCAGCAGCAGCAAGTGCAACTTGTGGCAGATGGGCAAACTTTTTGCGACGCCGACGCCGACAGAGGGACGCATGATTACTTTGTTGATGATGACAACCCTGGCTGGCAGCAGCGCGCCGGGGCCGGCAACTTTGTCTGCTGCCTGCCTTCGCCTTATCAGCCTGTTCTTCCTCTGGTGTCATCGTCTTCTTCTTCCTCTTGCGCCACAAAGTATGCAATAGATGCTGTTTATCATTTTTGCTGACGTGCCGCCTGCAATTTGTTGCATGTGTGAAGGGAGACAGGGAGAGCGGCGCCTACTGGCCACGCCCCCCAGACACAGCACTGTGCTGTGTTACAGCTGCAAAGATCTCAAAAAAACAAACTCGCTCTTAATTTCGTCCCATGTTTCACTTTTTAATTGCAGCCGATAAAAAATGTTTTGTTTTGGGTTTTTTTCTTCGAGTTTTTCGGTTTTTTGTTTACGCTTTTCCCATGTTCGTTTTTGTGCCCTGCTCGCAATTCAGCAATTTGTGCACTTTGACTTTAATTCGATGTTGTTTACATTCTTTGTAGCTCTTTCTTATCACGCATTTCGGAATTTTTCACTTGTTGTTTACGCATGCCAATTTTGCGATGCGCTGTAAACAAAGAGTTAACCGAGGGGGTCAATTGAAATACCCTGTAATCAGCTGAATGTTGGTATTGGTAAATTAAATACATGTTGAGCTGAAAGTTTCATTTGTCTGACTTTAAAATATCATTGCAGTCGATTAGATAATTAAGCAGATATTCAGGAATGTAAATGTAGATGAGTATTTTAGTGGGTTTGACTCGTGAACCCTTTGGATGTTTTATAAATATTACACATTTATTTTTTAAAAACTGTAACTAGCTGAAAATTTAACTTTTCTATTAGACTTTAGGTATGGGAAATGTTTTAACTTTTATTAAACTAACCTGCAAATTTCATTGCAATCGATTTGTTAATATGTCTTATATTAAAGAAACAGAGAGTAGCTTAGTTCATTCGCAAGTAGATGTCTAAGGTATCTACTGGTCAGGCAGTCGCTCTCTCTCTCTCTCTCTCTTGCTGTATTTTTCTCATTTGTTTTCGTGGGCTGCTTTTGTCTTGCATGTTTTGTTTGGCTGTTTTTTCACAGCCTGCAAGTTCTGCAAGTTCACTTTGACTTGGCAGTTTTTTTTTACAGCTTTCAGTTTTTTATCGAAGTTAAGTTCCCCAACTTTATGTGTCATATGCACATTTGTCGACTCATTTTGAAGTTGACAAACATGTGTTTTCTCTGTTCGTTTTTGTGCCTTGCTCTCGCTTTCTCTCTCCCTCTTTCACTCTCTCTCTCTTCGCACATAATTCATGCTTATCCTGCTTTGTCCTTGGTCAGGTTGCCGGCAAAAAATCGTTTCAAATTTTACACTAAATTGACTTTGTGTGTGAGTGTGTGTGTGTGTTTGCACGAATTGTGCACGCACAATTAAATGTGCCAGTTTCCCAAAGGAAAAACAGAGTGAAAAAAAAAACGAAACCAAGCTAATTTGCTAGTGAAAATGAGCGCATTTGCATGGTTTGTATGTGTGTGTGTGTTTGTGTGTGTCATGCGCGAGTTTTCCAACAGATTTTCCCTGCAAATATTTGCACAAACTAATAGAGAACTCTAGAAACGTTTGAAATGATTTCATTTGCATAAAAAGTGAACGTGATTTTTAGCCATAAAGTTTGGTAAAAAACAATTTTGCTATTTTCACTAACAATTTTCAAATAATTGAAAAGTGTTTAGACACATATATAGAGAGTATTTGTTAACAGTAAAATATTTATGGCAAATTATTTAACAATATAAATTAATTTTGCACATTTGAAGTAATTTACAAATAAATTAATCACACTTAAGAGTTTGTGCAGATTAATTTGTATTATTTTTGCATAAAATAAGCCGAAATATTTTAAAGTTATTAACACAATTAATTCAATTAAATTTGTTTAATTAAATACTCAATTACATTTGGTTTACATAAATAAATTGTCAGTTTATACAGAAAACAGTTTTATAAAGTTTTCTTATCCATTGCAAACTCAACACAAAACGGCAAACTCAGCACGTGTTTTCATCAAGTTGCCTCTGTTGCCACGCCCCTTTCGCTTTCATCACAGATCTGTAACAGTTTGTTGCATGCTAGGGGAGGGGCAAAGGGGGTGTTCACAACATGTGTGGCAATAATAAGCGAGGCAAGCGAATTTGAAGCAAAATCATGTAAACTTCATGCACAATAAGCAGAGGCAACCCCTCCCTCCCTTCACCGCTTTCCTATGCAGAAGGCCATTGCCATTGGTCAAGCAGGCAGCCCCTTGCCCCCTCCCTCTACGCCCCTGAGCAGCTCGTCTTGCTGTTGCTCTCTCATGCATAATGTGCTTAACAAAGTTTTTGATAGTATTACACAGATATGCATAGAAAGAGAGGCAGACAAAGGCAGAGGGAGATGAAGAGAGTGAGACAGTGAGATGTGGGAGAGTGTGTAAGAGAGAAAGAGGGGATGTGCATCTTATGCAATCTGCTTAGTATTTTGTTATAAATTGCATCGATTACGAGATTACAAAACATTTACTCAGTCAACGCGCAATCGAGCAGAGAAAATCGCAAGCATGATAGCACTATAAAGATATAGATACATATCGTATAACATATAGCATGCATTTAATTCGTGTGCACTTTATGTGTGTTTAGCACATGATCAACTTTTTCCTCTTTTCACAACTCTTTCAATGTTTTCTTAATTTATGCAAATTTTTTTGGAACATTTCATTCGTTTGGTTTTATCTCGTGTGCAGCATCATCATTTACAAATTGTTATTTTGTTTTCTTCTGCTTCTTCTTCTTCTTCTGTGAGCCTGGGAAAATGCGCATAATTGTTAACTTTAAATGTAAATGAATTTCAATTAAAATTAAACACACTTCCACAACAAGTTGACTGGCACAGCTAGAGCAACAGATAGAGATACAAATGTATCTGGTAGACATATGCTAATTGCCTTGAAGACTGCTACGCTTTTTGCATTGTGAATTTGATATACCCTGTGTAGAGTGGTGGCTGGCACAAGATATGCTTGACTTGAATTAAAACTTGGTATACCCTGTAAGCATGCTGCAATGAGTATGTTGTGCACATACCCTCTAATTCAGTTAGGATTGCCAGCAAACAAAAGTTTAAACAAAATTCCATTGCAAGTATGTTCTATCAACCCTTCTATACTTTACAGCGTATCTATAAAGTCTTATACACCTCTACACTAGTTCTTTTGCATATATTCACTATATTTATGATCTTTTTCCACAGTCTGTGTGTGGATTTCTTAACCAAAGTTGCCTAAAGATACGAATTAATTTGAAAACTTTCGCAACCAACAAAAAGTTCTCAACATTCAAATTGTTGTTGTGTTTGCTGCTGCTTCCACTGCTATTGTTGTTGTTGCTGTTATTGCTGGTTTTGAATTTCGGGTTTCACACATAATTTAAAAGTAATCAATCGAGTGTCGTTTGCTTTGGCCACCACGCCCCCCCCCCCATCTCCCTGTCTGTTTCCATTTCTGTTTCGGTTTCGTCTCCCACAAATCGATTAACTTAATTGTTTCGGTTTAGCTTGGCTGATTTATAAATATTTATGAATTGTCATTTTGCCAAAGACTTGTGAATTCCATTTCCATTCCATTTGTAATCATAAATCAGTCAGAGAGCAAGCCCAGCACACACACTGATATACACACGCACACACAGACAGAGCTTGCTGTATGTAAACTTTGCTCGGCAATTGCTTTGGTATTTTTGTGTGCTGCAATTAACTTTTCTGCATAGTTGAGCTGTAGCTGAAATGGAAATAAAGTTGTTACTCAACACTAACACAGACACACCAGCACTCACACACAGACAGGGCACACATACATAGATATACAGGGCACACAATTTGCGTGTTTTTTAAGCGTAAAAGCAATTAAAAAACTTGTACAATATTTTCTCATAAAACAAAAGTTAAGCGCACTGGCAAAAAAGCGAAGCCCACCTGTTATAAAAAAAAGCGTTTACCAACACAGACATACACAGGGCAGAGGCACAGGAGTTCATCTGGTACGGCTCGGGCATGGAATCCCATTCAAGTGCTTTGGCCAAAAGCGACAAAGCGACAAAAAGCTGAAAGCTGACTCGAGGGAGGAGGCTGTACAATGGTAGGCAGGAGGAGGAGGGTGCTAGAAGGTACTGCCGGGTACCGCTTTAGCTGCAACTGTTGCCAGTTCCCCACAGCTCATTTCATATTGATTAACAGCAAATCCATCAGTGTCATTGCGGCCAGGCTTGAATAGGAGAACGGGCTGAGAAATGGAGCAGAAGAGAGAGAGAAAGGGGAGGAAAAGGTAGCGTGCTAGAGGTAGAGGGTACTGCCAACTCAATTCAGCTCATCAGAACTTGCTCATTTGCACATTACAATGGGAATGGTTAAGGTAATGAGGTGGGCACAAGGAGGAGGAGGAGGAGAAGGAGCTGGAGACTGGGAGCAAGGCAAGCTGGGGTTAAGGACTGCAAGTGAGTTCAACTGGCAAACAAAGGCATTAGAGCGAAGGCAGAGAGAACTCACAGCAGCAGCAGCAACACAAGAGGGTAACCCAAGGAAAAGGAGGAGAAGGCAAACTATTGTGGGGTGCCAGGTGTGAACGTGCGAAAATGAAACGAGTGAGAAACCCTTTGCATAAACTTGACTTAATTAGCTGTGCAACAAACTTGGCTATTTAAACAGGTGCTGAAGTGTATAAATGGAGAAATGTGTGCAGTGGCAGGTGCTGCAAAAGGGCGCGGGGAAGAGGGGGATGGTACCCAGCGGGGTTACCACTCAATTGACTGCAGGAAAATGTGCAAAAATGCACAATAAACTTGGCCAAGTTGAGAGTGAACAGCAACAGCTGAAATGTTGCTACCTGAAGTTAATTAGTTTACTATCGATTACTTTTATCGATAAACTTTTCCACGCGAATCAACTTGGAAACGTTGAGAGTGAACTTCAGTTGACTTTTTGATACTATTTTATACACCGATAAACAGGGAATATCTTTTTGCCACCTTAAACTACTTAGTTTATTATCGATTATTCTTATCGACTTAGGGCAACTTTTTCAGTATAAAGTTTTCAATATCAACCAAAGCACGATTGTCTAGTTCGTGTGCAACATTATTAAGTGTTGTGAATGTGCCCGACACGCCCATTTGCTGCAGTTTATCGAATGCCTTTCGTCCCCAATCGAATTCGATTATCTCATCTTCAGTGCCATGATACATGCGCAACTCGGGGCCAGAGCTCGACTTCAGTGAGTCAAAAACAACTGAATTGTGGTTCAGGTACGAGGAGTGTGCAAACACTCCGGCCAGACTCTGATTCACATGATACCCTGTATGCAAAGCCAATGCGCCGCCCTGTGAGAAACCTCCCACAACGATACGTTGAGCCGGAACACCAGCATCGCTGATAAGTCTCCGTACAATACCATAACTCTCGGAAATGAGTTTACTGTCCTCGTCTTCTTCAAAACCATTCGGTCCTATTCGATCATACCACACCGTAGTTTCATCTCCATCGAATGCAGAGTATTTCTGTGTTGGCGCCGTAGGAAAGAAATATTTGATATGTTTGCCATTCAGCGGCCTGCCCAGGACACTGCGCACCCAATCCTTAATACCATATCCTGTATCTCCCACGCCATGGAAAAATATTACACTTGCACTGTGCTTGCCTTTCATTTGTAAAACGATGACAAAGCTACAATTTTTGAGATAGTTTGAATAAAATTTCCAACTGACTTGTTGGGCAAAAGTCTATGTTCGTATTGAAATGGAATCAAAGTAGGTTTTAAGAAATTAGATGCCAAATTTTCCCTTGAAAGATGTAGCATTAGCAGGAATATGCATTTTAATCACAGACAATTCAATCGATATGATCACATTCTAATTATATTTAGACAATTCAATTGAGGTGTCAAACTTTAGCTGTGTAGCTAACTAACGTACAGGGATCTACAGTTTAAGAACATAAGCTGCAGTTATACTTCACATTTCTATTAGAGAATTCTCTCTTGATGCTGAAGCTGACATTATACCATTATTATTTACAGTTTAAAGCAATCATTTGCACAATTTCTGCATGTTACTCCCAGTTCCTACCGGGATCTGCAGCTGAAGCGCAAAATAAATCATTTCTCAAACTATGACACCAATGAGCACTAAAGAGACAAACAACGTAAATTTACTGTTAGTTTGCATCTGCAACATGGGATTATAGGCTCATAGAATAGCTGTCCGTCTTGGTCTGGGGGTACCCCTTGGCACTACCGACGACTACACCGTGTAGCATCTGCTCAGAAAGTCATTTGTCAGCGTGTCTTTTATTTGGGCAAATGTCAGATTGTGACGCCGCCTATCGCCGAGCTAATGGTTCAATAAACAAAGTTTATGGCGTGACATCTTTCACGCAAATGTTTTTCGAAGGGGGGTAGGGGCCCTATCATTTGCGGGGCACCCTCTTGCCTCGCTCTATCTCTACTTTGCAGCACCATTAGAGGCGCATTCACCTTTTTGGGCGCTGACCACTTGAAGCTATTAATATTATCTATATAGCCGAGGCGACATTGTCGCGCTTTTTGGAAAAGTGCTTCAATAAATTAAAACAAAATACAAGTCGCAGGCAGGGCATATCCGAAAAACTGAGCACCCTCTTCCCTGCCCCTACTCGGATTTCCCTTTAAACTCAGACACTCAATAAAACAGAAACAGGAAAGAGAGATGGAGAGGGAGTGGTATGGGTTGGATTGGGGTAGGTGTAGGGCATAAACTGGAGCAAATGCATGACAACATTGCTGTTGTTGTTGTTGTAGCTTTTGGGCAGCCAAAGCTCTCCCTGACCAAAACTAAAAACTGGCGGCGACAACGACGCACAATAAATTTTGCAGCTCCTGTTACAGTTGCTCTGGTTGTTATAGTAGTTGTTGTTTTTGTTGTTTCTGTGCGTCAAGTGACCCACATTTTTTTTGGGGCCACTACGCGACTTGACAAGGGTTAAACAACAACAAGAAAAACAACGAGTTCGCTAGAAAAACATGAGCAGCGTCACGAGAATCGCTCAGAAATGTAACAAAATAAAACTTGCATTGCTACGCCTTCCTCTACTCTACCTCCCACCCCCGTTCCTCACTATTCTGCTGACCAACTGACCCAGCCACCCACACGACGGAACAGTGTGTACACTGTACGACCCGCTGAACTGAACTGACCCCTCATACCTCGCACCGTCCCACCCCGCCCAACTGGGCCGACATGTTCGTGTGGTCAACAGAAAACTAGTTTAACTTTTTAAAGGTGCGCCCCGGACAGAACCTCATACTGTTTGTCCCGAAAAACTCTGAACTTAAGTCGAATCGAACTGAATGGAGGGAGACAGAGAGAGAGAGATTTGCTTAGCTTAGTTGGTTGGTCAAACTGCGAGGCAGGAAGTGTAAAGTGTGGATACTACTTGAAAAGGCGTTTGTAGGGGGATTATTGCGACAAGTCGCAGCTTGCAAGAGAGCAGAAGTTGTTTTTTATATAGATTTCAACACAATTTTAAAGTAGCTCCAGTGTATATTTGGTATATTGGGTATTTTTTAAAACTGTTAAAACTTCAGATTGATAACTGTAATTACGTAAGTAGTTAAAGATGTAGCGAAATTTTGGCGATAGTTCTGAACATGCCAAAGATTAGAAGTCGTTCTTTAGATATTTTGAACACCATTTTAAAGTTCTTACAATGTGGTTAAAGTATTTGTGACATTTTGTTTAAAATAAACTATTTTATTACATGAAGAATTCAAATTGAAATCTGTAATTACTGAAGTAGTTAAAGATCTAACAGTCTGTGCATTTGACGTAAAGAATACGGCATACAATTTGTTATTTTTTTTTGAATCAGGTTATTACTGCAGTGAAAATAATACTTGTATGTATTTTGTTTTGCACATTTACTGTTATTACCTATGTAAATCTTTTGCGAATAACTGTAAGTACTTACGTAATTCTTTTTGACAAATTTAATTCATCAAGTAATTAAAAGAAAGAGTAGTCTTGCTTTTATTGTTGCTAATTAATTGTTTTGCACAAAATGCTATTACCAATGAAATTCTTTTTGTCTAATGTAATTACTGAGGTAATTGATAAAGTAATGGATGTAATTAAAGCTTTCTTTAAATTGAAATAAAGTTTTTAAAGCTCAACAAACTCGACTACAGCTTGCAACCCTTCAATGGAGTAACCCTATAATTCCCCACCTCTCTCTCTTCACTCACTCTTCCTCTCTCTTGTTCTTTCTCCCCCTTACTGCTCCCACTTAATCGCCACACCTGTCGATTGTGAGCAGAAGTCAATGCGTGCACGCCTCAGCAAATCTTAAGCCGCTGTTTTCTGCTGCTGCCGCGGCGTGTGCAACCAAGCAGCGAAGGCGCCTCATGTTGCTGTTGCCACCGCTGCCACTTGAGTCCTGAATGCCTTGCCGCATCCTAAGCTTTTGATGGCAGGCTCCGTTCGGCTGTCTCGTAGGTGTGGGTGGGGGTGGTGGCGCCACTTGATGTGGACTTAAGCTGCTGTTGCTGGCGGCGCTGCTGTCCATTTCTGGCCTGGGCAGATTTACGCATGAAATGCGCTTGGCTGCGTCTCAGGCATCAGTGCATCCATCAGGGGTATAGCTGTAAGGGAGGAAGGCGGCAAGGGGGAAAAAAGGGAGAGCAGCCTCGGCTTGGAATTGCAGCTGGGGAATTAGTTGGCCAAGAGGCAAATGTGCTGCGAGCAGCGCAAGCAGCTGCGACTTGATTATTTTTTAAAGCATATTTCCAGGCGTACCCCATACTCTGCCTCGCTCTCCCCTCTTGCTCTCCACTTCTCCCTCGCTGTGCCATTTCGCTGGCAGAGTTGCTTTGTAAGTCGCCGCGCTAAGTTGGCGCTAAATTAAAAACTTTCGCATTGCATACGAATATTGCTCGAGAGAGAGAGAGAGAGAGAGAGAGAGAGAGGATCAACAACAACGGAGTCGTGCGCCGAGAGTGTGCTTCAGGCAGGGGGCGGTGGGTGTGGCCTATCCGGTGTACTGTTGCATTTTTCACTTGGGCTACGGCAAAAAGTTTTGCGCGCTGGCTTTTGCTGCTTGTAAAACCAATTCCAAGGAAAATGAAAGTAATTTTTTGCATTTTGCATAAAAAATAAACAGAAAGAGAGAGAGAGCGAGTGGGAGTGAAAGAGAGGGAGAGCGAATGTTTGCCATTTAAAATTGCAATGCGATAATACTGAAAATCATCATAGAGCACAAGCTGCATCCGCAGTAAGCAAGCTATGCAGAACACAAACATAAGAAGGAACGATGAGGGAAGAAGAGATTAAAAGTAGTGAAGAAGAAGGAAGAGATGATGCCGAAACGCGCTGTGCAGGATGATTTAACGTCAACATTACGTATACGCAGCTGCAAGTGTTGCAGCTCAAGCTCAGCTGAACCGGTTCAGCTTTTGGGTGTCAACATGGAGAAATCAAAGTGTGCTAAGCTTGGATTTATCTGCTGAAATCGATAAAGCAAAACGAGTTGCCCTATGAGCTGCTAAAAAAGTACTTTGAACCGGTTCAGCGGTTCCATAACAAAGATGGATACATTTCCATGGCTTTAATTAACTAACTATTTGGCAATATTGACATTAAATTTCATAATAGAAGAGATTCTACTCAGCCTAATTAAAACAACCGAAACGGTTCGTGAACCAACAGATAAAATCAACGGAAATTCGATAAGAAAATAATTATTTTATATGCATTTGCTGTCCTGATTTATTGTAGTTAAAAGTGGTTTATCTATTAAGACATAGGAAAATGAATTTGAACCGGTTCACTATGAAAGCTTCCTTAAATGATTCCTTGTCGTGCTCCAACTGCCGCGCGAATTGAATTTTTTGCCTTTGCTGACTTAAAGCTGCTCTGGCTTTTGGCTTTATGAGTAGCCAACCTTCCCTTCTCTCTCTCTCCCCAGCAGCCACACCCCTTCTGCCCACCGTCCACAGTTTTGGCAACACATTGCAGCGACTCACTTGAAGTTTTGCTGTGGCAGCAGCAGCAACTGGCGGCGAATTGTTATGCAATTTGCAAATCGAAAGGCAGCAAACGAGTGCGGCGCCTTCCCCTCTCTCTCCTTTGCTTGTAAGCTGCTCTACTCTGTTCTTTGTTAGCTCTCGCTCTTTGCCTCTCCCCCTCTTCTTCACTGCCTTCTCGTGGCTTTTATTTTGCCAGTCTCTGCAATTGTTAGCCGCGAGTTTGCGAGGTGAGCGCCAGGCGAATATTGCATGAGTAACAAGCGTGTAATAAGAGGGAGAGGGAGTGGCAAGTGGAGCATGCAGGGGCTGCTGTGCCAGTCAGAGACCAGTCAGGCTAGTCAGGCTCATGACACATGAGTAATCCAAGCGGTACGTTTTGTGGCCACGCCTCCTTGCGCCCACTCGCCTACTCCTGCTGCCCCCTTGTCTGTCCTGCTGCTGCCAAGTGGCCTGCGTACCGTGTGTTGCTCCTGCCAGGTGCTGGTAAGCTAAGCTGTAAAAATTTATGAAAATGTTAACAAAAACATTTCTGGCACTGCTCTGCTCTATGTGTGTAGAGGCGTGAGTGGGCGTGGCATGTTGGCAAAAATTAAATTCGCGCCGTCAAAAAACAGAGGAAAAGAAAAAGGCAAAGGCGCCAAAAGGAAAAGTGGAAAAGTGCAGCTTGTAAGCCGCAACAAAACCACAAAACAAATGAATGAAATGTTCAGCAAGAGCAGCAACAACTACAAGACGAGGAAGAAGAACAACAGCAGCAACAACAACAGCAGCAACAGCAACTACAAGCAACATGAATAGTGGACACACAGTTTATAAAAGCTGCAGAAAAGCATATTTCAAATGAAAGAAAGAGAGCAAAAAGAAAGAAAAATGAAAGAGAGAAAAAGAGAGGGGAAGAGAGAGATGTAGAAAGACATGTAGATGGACAGCTGAAAGGTGTAGGTGCAGGGGGGGGGACAGCACGATTTACTCACACAATGGCTGCAAGGGAAGCAGCCTGACATATTTTTACTGTCGTCCGAGATACTGCCGCAGCAGCTGGACAAGCACAACAGCAACTTCAAGCAGAGATACAACAACAGAGACAACAACCTTAGCAGGGACTAAGCCGCTAAGTCCTTAGCCACGACCCAAATCAAGAGCGAAGCCAGCAATGAAGTCGATTCGGAAGGAGTTTTGAAACTGGAACAGGCAATGGAAAAGGGAAACTCCTTTGGCGAGGGACTGCTGCTATCTCTCCCTCTCTCTCTCTATCTCTCATTCTCTGACTCTCCCTTCTTCTCTCTCAACACTCCAACATTGGTTCGCTGCACAGCGAGTTTTTTGCTTTATTTTATTTTAGATTTACTTTTATTTTTATGAATTATTTTGGAGGCATCTCCATCTGCGTCGTCAGAGCACTGCAAAGCAATGTCGCCAGCTGTGGCTGCAAGTGTGACTTGTGTGGGTTGCTGTAAGATACCCTGCAAAGGGCGAGTAAGAAGAGAGTATTTGAAGAGTTGAAAAGAGAAGGAGGTAAGGAGAGAGAATGGGAATTCATCAATTTGTTATTTCAATTTCAACTCTTAAATGGGTACAGAGTATGTGGCAGCCTACTCTACTCCCACTACACACACATCACCTTATGTTACTTGTTGTTGTGTATTTTTTATTGCATACTTTGCGGCATTTCGTTTGTGTAACTCATTTTTGCGGCTTGGCTTGGCCACATTCTGCTACAGCAGCAAAGAAAAAAATGTTCTTTCTTTTGCTCAGCTTGTCTCCGTTTTTTCTCCTCTCACTGTCACTCCCCCTCTCTCTCTCTTTCCCTTTGACGATGGGTCACAAATTTGAATGCAAACATTTCGAGTGTTGTGTGTGTGGGTGTGTGTGTGTGTGTGTGTTTGAGTGGAAGCCACATGAAATATGATAATTCATTACACGAGCGTACAAAAGGAAAATAATGCGCAGGAAAATAAAGAAAGAACAGAGAGGGTGGGATGGGAGGCAGCAGGACGGAGACAACACTCACTCAATTGTATCTTATGCAAATTGCCAGTGATTTTTCCTTTTTCCTGTTTCCTGTACGCTCTGCCTGCTTAGCTCTCGTGTCCTTTGTGGCCGTCAAAGCATAAGGAAGAAAAGCTTTGGCAAAACCAACAGCGGAAGCAACCGACAGCAAAGAAGAAAACTCTTCAAGGAAAAAACCTTGTGAAAATGCTGCAACAAAATTCGGCGACGCGTCTCATAAGCTACACTGCCTGTCCGGCTTACCCACCTCGCTCTCCTCATACTCATCCCACTCCCTTCCTTGCCTTTGTTGTTGATTTTGCATTTTGCGCAATGTAAAAAAAATATGCCAAAAAATTATGAAAAATAATATCGTGCTTGGTATATATAGAGAAATATATATCTGAAATAACAGATGCAAATGCTTTATACGCGTGTCATTTTAATTAAAAAGAATAAAAATAAATAAAAACGTAAAATACGAAAATGAAAATCGAGTTACACATAAATTATGCGGCGCTGAGGAGGCCTAACAAAAATATGCTGATAATTTATTTGCACAACATTTGCCACGCCCACCCGTCCGAAAATTTATGCGAAACGTAAAACAGATGTGTGTCTACGCGATGCATATATAATTATAATCCCCTCTACGTCTCTGCCTCGCTGATATCAGAGATTGATGAGTTCAGCGCGTAAATGTTCATGCAAAAATGTCAAATTTATCAGTTTCAAATTTCTGTCGAAATGCGATGATAAAAACACACACACAACACACAAAATTAAGCTCTTAAAAACCAACGTTGCGTATGCGTAATTATTTGCGTAACTAGTGAGGGAAAGACAAAAAAAAGGAGGTGCAGTTAAAAATATTCATTAAAATGAAACATGATAAAATGCGCAATGCGTTTTTGTCTGTGTTGTGAAACGCGTTTTTATTGAAAATATTGAAAATGATTATGTGCAAATTCAATTGAATATGAGAGTGGCAGGAGGAGAGGGGGGAAGAGAGAAAGAGTGGGGGAAATATCTCACAACAATTGCAGCTTTAATTATTGTAGTTACAAAATTTGATATGAAGCTGAGCAGAATTTTACTTAAATATATTTTTATTTTCAACTGAAATTATTGCTTAAAAAACTGCAAATACTTCTCCACAAGAATTCCCAGTTAGAGAAGAATACTGATGATCAAAGTTGGCTACATCGCGTGATATATATGTATATATAAAATATTCAATTTTGCTCTTTATCTTTTAGCAGGTTTTGTTGTTTTTTTGATAGAATTTTCACTTCGAGTTGGTTAAAAATGCTCAGTTCATTGATATACTATAGTTCGTTCAGCCATTTACCTAAATAATTTTATAAATTTATGTTTAATTAGCGCTCTCTTTTCTACACTCTCTTACTGTCCCTCTCTCTCTCATTTCGTTGTGAGTTACTAAGCATATTTAACTTAATCTAAAATGATTTGTCAAGCTACTCCGCAACATTTGCCTATCTTGCACTCGCTTCTACACTCATTCCCAACTCCTCCCTCTCTCTTACTCTCTGTCCTGCTCACTCCCCCACTCCCTGCTCACTCTACCCACCCTTTATATCCCATAGCCTCAGCTTGTTGTGTAAATTTGCTGCTCGATTACTTTGGGGGTTCTTAAGCTCTGGCAATTGATAGCAGGCAGGATTATAATATTCTATATACAGCTCTCTCTCTTTCTCTCTCTTGCTCTGACGTCATACGCTCTAACGCTCATTAAGCTGCTCTGCTGCAGCGCTGTCGCTGCTCTGCTCTGCTTTGCTTCTTCTTCTGCTTGATTAGATCCCAACTCAAGCTAGAAAACACGCTCGATTGGGTTAGATATGAAAAATGGCAGCATAAGCAGCTGTTTACCACTCCCCCCTCCACTGTCACTTGCATGGCATGCAATTAACTGATGCAACAGGAATATATATATTCTATATATAAAAAAGTTACAACTTGTCAAACTGTCTGTCGCTAATGAGAAAAGCTTTTCTTCACTATTTCCATTTCTATGTCAACTGTCAACAGCTCGTTGCGTCTTCTCCCTCTCCTTTTCCTTCTCTCTCCCTCTCTCTCCCTTGCCTGCTGTGGTCACTGAAGCTGCTCGTAAAGTTGCCCTGGTCAACTCGAATCGAATCGACTCTTTCTCAGCTTCTTCAGTGGCTCAGCTCAACTCGCTTCGTGCTGTGGCTTTTTATCGCTTTTTCCGCTGCACTTGGACAAACAAAAGTTTTAGCTAGAGGGGGGTGGATGGATGGGGAGGGGGCAAGGCAGGAAAATAGTCAGCTAGCTCTGTGGTTTATTTGTTTGGCCAGCAAACTTTGCTACCTTGTTTCCACTATCTATGGCCAGAGAAAGATACCCAACTTGGACCTGGCAATCGATGAAGCGTAAATGTTCAAATGCTTCGATATTCCCCCTCTTTCTCTCCCCCCTCCTTCCATCTCTCTCTTTCTTTCTCTCAAGTGGCCAGCGGGAGTGCAGACTCGTTGAAAGTCGCAAAGTTTTTTAGCTCGTGCTTTGGTCATTACTTTGCAATGCGTTTGCAACAAGATACTTTTGTATCTTACAGATTGCCTTTGGCTGTTTTCGCTGAGTAAATTTGTCTCCACATTCCCCACAGAGAAGGCACAAGTCTACACCTTGTAATAAAGTACGAAGTGCAAGGCAGCTGCCCCTCTTCTCTCTCTTCCTCTCTCCTTTCCCCAACTGATTTCTTTTGCCATTTTTAATATAATATAAATGAAATGCGTTGCTGCTCTTAAAGCTACGCAAACAGTTGCACCTGCTAGCAGGGGTGCAATGAAAGGATAGGGCAGGGTGCATGCAGGGACAGTGTATGCCACTGGGGGGGCGTGGCGTGTCAATTGGAATATGATAAGTGTTGCGCCCACGAAAAGTCAAAAAGTTTTTCGGCGTATGCCAAAAGTGAAATTGAATTTTTCACTCTTGATAAAGCATTGCAGACACAAGGAAGGGGAGGGGAAAGAGGGAATGGCAGAGGGTGTGTGTGTGGAGGGAAGTGCAAGGGAGGCTGGGGCTGACCTGCCATATGAGGCGTGGCAAGTTCTGCAAGTCTGACCAACAAAAAAAAAGTCAACAGCCAAAAAGCGTTTGAAAAAGTTCGTTTTTTGCGAGGTGGCAGCAGCTCCCCCTGCCTTCCTCACCTCTCTTCCTCTCTACCAAGCTCTCTTGCCTCTCTTTAGCTCCCTCTCTTCCCCCACTGCCCCGTCTCTCCCTCTTACTCAGCTTGGCGGCCCGCCGCCGTTGAGTGCAAAACTTTGGACTGCAGGGAGCTGTTTTTCAAGCGGTTTCACTGGTGCGAAATGCTGGTGAGCCAGGGGGCAAGAGGAGCAGGGGAGGGGGGCGGTGCATAAGCAGCATGTGCTGCTATACTATGGCGGCAGCCCGAGTGGAATTCCGGGCAAATACGCAGCGGGATAAGCGAACAAAAATGGCAAAAGAAGGCAGCAGCAGAGGAGAGAGGGAGAGGAAGCGGGAGGCAGCAACGGCCTGAGATACGCTGTAAATAGTTGTGAGTCGAAAAATACTTGAAAAGTTTTCGATGATATATTTAAGCTGTTTTTCTCAGTTATGAAAAAGGTGAGAAAGGTGAGAGAAAGGAGAATTGGCAAGGGGAACGGGGGGGTAGAGAATATGCCAGAAGTTGGCTTTGTTTTGCAGCAACTGCACTGCATATATCATATCATGCTTGCAGATACCTAAGCTACTCTTTCTCTCCATCTGTCTGTCTCTCTCTCTCCCTCTCTCTCTGTCGCCTTTTCTTGACTTTAATCTATGCAGATGCTTGCAGATTTCTTGCTCAACAAGTGTTTGATAATTTCGCGAAAAAATTGCATTTTTACTTGTGTGTAAACATGACACAGTAAACAAAACTATCAGCAAGAGAAACAGGGAGTAAAAGACAGAGAAAGAAAATGAAAGAGAGACAGAGAGAGAGAGAGAGAAAGAAAAAACAATTTGAAAATGTAAAGAAAACAGAAAACAGTTTCGGGGGCAAGTTTTGAAAGTTGCAACTTATCTGTTGTTGTGCAGGGGCATGAAACTTTTGTACACACACAGAGAGGTGCAGAAGGAGAAGAGAGGTAAGGAGTGAAGACAGGGGAAGGGGGATTTGAAGGAGGAGGTAGTGCCTTGCAGGGCATCGACGAAAAGTTTCTTAAGCCATGTTAACCGCACACATTCGCACTATCAACAACAGCAACAGCCTCAGGGCAAGGTGGAGTGGGGCAGGGAAAATCATACATGTGTATATGTGTGTGTATATGTGTGTGTGTCGAATGTATCTTGCTAGCAAGTTGAACCGGTTTTTCCACTTTTGCCAAAGCAATTTGGGCCGCTTGCAGCATAAAAAGCGCGCGCGCTGCAAAGTTTTCAAGAAGTCAACGCTGACTGCGATGCCGCCTGTGACTGCGACGTCGACTGCACTGCTGCAGTTGCAACTGCTGGCATTGCTATTGTGACTCTTGACTCTGCACAGTGGGGGGGAGAGGGCGGCGCATTGCACATCATTGTGCAGTTCGAAGAGGCTTTGCCCCTTCTTTCCCTCTCCTTGCCTGGCTTATCTGCTTCCCCCCCTCTCTCTTTCTCTGCTTGTTTCTGCATTGTCATGCAAAAGTGGTAATGAAATAACGGTACCCATAGCCACACCCAACGAGATCTCTTTGGTCTCTCCACAATCTGCCAGAGATTTCTCTGCTTCAGCTTCTGCTTCATCTTCTTCTAGCTCGCTTAACCCATTGAGAATGCAAAACTTTTGCTTGTTTACACTTGCCAAATAGTGCCACACACACACATGCACACACACACACTTAGAGCCAAAATGAGTCTCTGCTCTGCACTTGTCAGAGACTAGAAAAACTTTTGAGTTGAGGCTCTTTCGTAACCAAATTAATTAAAGTTCTTAAGCCCTGAAAACATTTTTGGGTAACATTTTCAAAAGAAAAACCTTCCATATTCTATTTGTTCTATTTGAATTGTTCCGCCCATTTTAAGGCATCAATCTGCAATGGGGTTTAATGGCGCGTAAAGGTCAAAATTGTCAGCAAATGTCGCCGGTCTAGACGTGGCTTTGTGTTTCTTCTTTGTCTTTGTCTTTGTCTTGTGTTGCCAATTGAAAAAGCCTTAAATGTTAATTGAATGCGTAAATAATTAAACTGAGAATCGTTGTCGTCTGTGCACAAAGTGAGTCTTGTCTGGCAATAGAGTGAGGTTAGGTAACGTACCTGACCTAGACTTGTTGTATACGAAATTTAAAGTGGGAAAATGCTTTAAAATCTGGCAATGTCTTTATCTTATGAATTTCTTCTTCGTCTTTTCTCATTCATAAATGTCAAATATGTAAGCTGAAATTTGTCTGCCCACGGCGAAGATGATAAAGAAAGGTATGAATAGCGAGAAGAAGAATGAGAGGGAGCAGAAGATTTCAAATCAAAAATTGTCTCTGCTTTTTGCTTTCATTCATCTCTCTCGCTTGACAGTGTCAACTAATGGGTTAAAATGCTGCAGTTGCAGCTGCTCTTAAATGTTGTCAGTTTTGTCTTCTTACCTGGCACACCCCTGTCTCTTCTTCTGCCCCCTCTCTACACCCCTTTCTCCTTTTCTGTGTCTGCTTTGCCTTGCCAGGCAACTTACAACATGGCCATCAATATTTTTGCTGCAGCAATGGGCAAAAAAAAAACAAGGTAGAAAGAAGAAGAAAAACCAGTTTGCCGCACCCTGAGATGCTGCTGCTCAGTTGCCTTCTCCCCTTGAACCCCCCCTTATGCTCCGCCTCTGCCTTTAAATTGCAATCTTCTTCCGTTTGGTTGACTTTTGCTGCCTGGACACTGAGGCAGCTCCTGCTCGACTTCTGCTACTGCTGCCAGGATAAACGGGCGGCAGCTTAAACAGATAACATTCATTGTTATAACGCCCCATGTTTCCCCTACCCCCATCTCCCTTCTCTTGCTTGCCCTCATTTACCTTGCGTTTTGTCTGTGTGACTCATAAGAAAATTATGTTGCATTTTATGTGCGCTGTGCAGTTTTTATCGAGTCTGAGTTGGAGTCTGACTACCAAAGGCAGCTGCAATTTGGCTCCATATATAAAGACATTAAATACACCCCACACACACACACATACACCCATTACTCTGCTGAGATTTCTCGTTTTTGGTTGCCTGCCAGGCAGAAGTCGAGGGAAAGAGAGAGAGAGAGAGTAAGAGAAAGAGATTTGTTGCCTCGAGCTAAATAAGAAGACATAATTCCATTGTTCATTGCTTAGTCCTTGAACTAAGGCTTTAATGTCCAGCCAGCCAGAGGAGTTACTCACTATATATACGATGAATACCAATGTCGATAATGATTTCGATGCTGACTTTAAAGTGGACTTCAAACTTGGCAAGGAAAGACGAAGGCAGTTGCTGCCCTAGTAAAGGCAAAAATCTATGCCAAATTACATTGTAATCGAGCTGTGCACACACACACACGCACTCACACACACAGACACACACACACGAACAATCACTGTGAGTTGCTACGTTTTACGGGCCAAATTCAATGCTGGTAATTAACTTTGAAAATCCAATTATGGCAAAACTTTTCCAAAGCTTCTTTCACTGTGTGCGTGTAAGCTAGTGTTGTGTGTGTATGAGTGTGTGTGTGTGTAAGCTGGTGTGTATGTGTGTGCGTGTGTGGGTGCATTTATAAGTGATATGCAGAACATGCAATTAACAAGAGCAAATTCACTCGACTCGCCTCGCCTCGACTTGCCTTGCTCTCGCCTCGTCTTGCCTCATGCCACCTCTCACTATGCCTGCAGCTACACAAACTTGCCTCCGCCTACGCCCTGCCGCCTCATGGCGTGTCGTGTTGCCTTCTGCTATTTTACCCTGCAGGCAACCTCACACACACACACACACAGACTTAGGCACTGAGCCACACATTGGACTCTGCATGAGACGCCCACTTTGAGCTGCTGCCGTTGGCAGCTGCAATTTTCTTGTCCAACCCGCCATTCTGCCCCTCTCCTTCTCCTTCTTGTACTACTCCCACCTATTGTTTCCATTTTAATATAATTCTCACGTAATAATTGCGTTTGAGCAGTGTCAAACTATGCCAACAAAAGAAGAGACGTGTGAAAGGAAGACCCAAGCTAGGTTACGTCGCCTTCTCTTCTCTCTCTCTCTCTTTCTACTTGACTATTTGTGCAATTCTTCTCTTCAAAGTTCTACAAATTTTCATGATATTGAACACACAGCACCTTCCGTTGTATTCAATATGATGAGCAAACATTGCAGCCACTTGCACGATACTCTGTAGAGAGTAGAGAATATTTCAAATATTTTGCAATAAAAAAAACACACACACTGTTGATTGTCCAGGGAGCATTCCTTTGTTGTGAGTGTTGGCAAACGATTGCAGGAATGTTTTGTTTTCAATAGTCGCATCGATTTCTCAATAGTGCAACAGGCACAATGACTCTCATGATAAAAACAGAGCTTGATTTGTAGACCATAGAAGAAGAATTTATGCGGGTCCAAACTCTTCAAAGTATGCTACACAAATCTATAAATACTGAGCAGATTAAGCAGCAAGATTGTAAAGATTCTCTTTTCGTAATTCGATCGTATTCTTATTTCTTTAATTTGATTTTTTTTTGCATTTTTGGATCATCTTTTAATCTGTGCATATCAAATATTGCCTTAATGCTTTTATAATGTTTCCTTTGCAATTTCTTTATTTCTGCTTTTCTATTTTTATGGCATCCTATGCTATAAATAACAGGCTTAGCTTCCGCTAGAAATTCTCCCCATCTCTGTAGTACTCAGTAGTACAACCCCATCCCTTACTCCTTCTGCACACACTTGTTTATTATGTACAAAGCAGAGCATATCCTTTTTGTGTTGTCCTCTCTCTCTTCAGTTTTGAGTTGCTAGACCGGAAATTGAATTTTTTATTTTCATTTGCTCACGCTGCGTATAAAATTTGTACGCCATTTTTGCTTGCAAATCTATTTGGAATTTTATAATAATTTTTACTGATTCTCATTCGCGTATTTTCTTCATTTTTCCGCTCTTCTTTTCTTTCGTCTTTCCATTTGCAATTACAAGAAATTGTTTCAGCTTCAACTTCGCTTTATAACGATAATTTAATTAGTTGCAAGTGGCTGCCTTTTTACCGTTTTACCATTTTACCGTTACCGTTGCCAGCTCATTAACTGCACTTAACGGGCGCCCCGGCGACTTTTCGTGAATTTTTAATGACATCGCGATTCTTGGGCGACGACGATGACGGCGACAGCGAAGCCAATTGGCCCACGGCGCCATTTCATAAAGGCGGCACAAGAGACAGACAGAGAGAGAGAGAGAAAGAGAGAGAGAGAGGGAGAGTGTTTGTGCGAGAGATGAGTGACATTTTGTATCGCTTTATATGCACATGTCAATTAATGCGAAATTGATATCATTCAACGGGCGCTATCGATGTCTACTTTGTGTTCTTTTTTTTGTTGTTGTCTTTGCATACGGCAATATTGACACACGCTGTACACGCTGCAGTGAGCCGCGAAATTTATGCGCAAACTGAAATTTATTTGTTCTATTACAATGCGATATGAAGGCCTTGCAAATATTTGTCTGATGCTGCATGGCCAATGTGACGTATGCGTGATATGGAGAGGGTGAGAATAAGTTCACTTGTGAAAGAGCGAGTAATGAGGGAGCAAGAAGGTTTAATAGTAAAAGAAACTGTAGATCAATTCTAAAGAGAGAACAAAAGACTCAAGAGTAACGAGTAAATAAAGTGTAGCGAGTGAAGAGTAGCGAATGAATAAAGAGTAGCGAGTAGTGAAAAGTTCAACGGGGCTATAACTAGAACGATTAAAAAGATAAACAAGAGACCGATAGAATAAAAGCTAGCGAGAGAACGAAAAGTAACGAGAAATAATTGAAGGAATTGAAAAGAGCGAGTGTTGAGTTGAATCAGAACTAGTAGAAAGCAGTTAATGTTCAACTGATGAACAGAGCAGAGCTAGAGAGGAAAGCGAGCTTAAAATAGTAGAAGTTGTGCTAAGTCACAGAACGAGAAGAATGCAACGAGTGTTGCGTCTACAAATGTAATAAAAGAGGGTAAACGAACAAGCGAGTAAATTAAATAAAACAATTTGCTATGAAGATGCTAACGAGAACTTCAAGATTCAACGATTCATGTGTGACGATGTCGAAAGCAACGAGAAGAAACGAGTAACGAGTGCTAAAGCAACGAGAAGAAATCAGCAAGTTGAAGCAACGGGGAAAGTAGTCACCGAAGATGAAAAATAAAGTATGTCAACAGAATATCGAGTAAAGAGTGTCGTCGCGTCTAGTGTTGTCTCTGTCTTACTCTAAGCAATAACAAGCGAGTAACTTACAGCGAGTTGTCTCAAGCACAACGAGAGCGCTCTGCAAGACGACTGAGCGTACAGAGTGTGTGCTGAGTGCGACGAATTGTTTCTGTTCAAGCTGTTGTTGTTGTAATGCTGGCAATTTGCCTAAGTGCAACCGAATGGACGCTTGGACGAGGCCGACGACGACTTGAAAGTTTTAATTAGAAACGCAACTGCAAAATGGAGGACAGCAGGCAGGACAAGCGAGGATAGAGCGGGACCAAGCAAAGCACTGGGAGAGCGAGAGAGAACACAGAGGCAGTCAAGCGAAATGAGCAGCGAAATGCGTTGACAGACGACGTGAAAGGCGAAACGTAACGTAATGCAACGCAACGAGGCCAGCGCGTTAACGTTGGCGTCGCTGTCGCCGTCAGCGCCAAAAAGTAACTTTAATGGCAGACAGAGAGTGAGACAGAAAGGGAGAAGTGTAGAGAATAAATGAATGGGCCAAAAAGAGTAGAAACAACAACAACGATAGAGAAAAAAGAAAAACGAAATGAAAACGTGGCAAAGCGAACAATTTTATGTGGCACACAAAACTTTTGACATAAATTCGCAGGGCATCGCCAAAATGAGAACTGATGCTAGAGAGTTGCCAGTTGGCCGGCCTGACTGCCAGAGTTGCCACCTTCAGCTAGGACGCGCTGCCAGACGAGTGTCAAATTAATTTTAATGCGCTTTTCATGGCCGCGTCTTGCGCATAACTTGCGGATTTTAACGATTATTGAAGCCTAATGCGAATGCAAAAGCTGCCAAAGCAAACCCGCGCCATAGTAGAAACTCTACGAATGTACGAGCCTTACCCCAATTGAAACAATCTTTAAATTTAGCACATGGCAAGGACATGCAGCAAAGGCAGACGACGCGACGTCGAAGAAGCTCAAGCAAAATGCACAAATTTATTGCCCACTCGCAGCAGCGAAAATTGGAAATGGTAGGAGGCAAAGGGAACTGGAATTGGAGGTGGAGATGGAACTGGCTTAAACGGTGGCTCATGCATATTTGATGCCAAATATAAAGCGGCCATAAATTCTACTTGAAATTTACGCACCAAAGTAAAAGTAATGCCCCGAAAAAAGTGCCCAAAAAGAAAGAAAGAATGAAAGAAGGCAAAAGAAAAGTCTGAGAGGTTTTTCCACACTCAAAACGAGACGCGTCGCACCTATGTCGAGTGCCTACGTCGCGTACTCGAGAAATTTGTCGTTTGATTTCGTAAATTCCACGCAGTCCTCTCTGTCTCTCTCTAGACTAGGCTAAGCCAATGAAAAAGAAGTTCAATGGCAAATTGTTTATTTTATTTCAATTTTTTCAATCCTCCTCCTCCCTCGCTCTCTCTCTTTCTCTCTCTCTGTGAAGTGCGCAGCTTACCTGTATTGGTTTATTAAAAATTAAATAAATATTTCACAACTTGAGTGTAAAATCCATGCGGACGACACACAATGCCTTGCCTTGGGTGGCTACAGGGGGCGTTGCAAAGCCTCTTATGTGCGACAAAAAAAGATGTGAAAAGTTGTCAATCTTTTGTGGGTGCCCATCAAAAAGTTTCGAATATGCATAATAAATTTGGCAGCTCAGGAAATAAAAGGGAAGGCAGAGAAGGCAGAATCCGTAAGATAGAGAGAGAGAGAGAGATAGAGAGAGCATTCAACTTGATTTATGCATAGTTTTTTGTTATTATAATACTATTTTTTTAAAAGAAATATAAATCACAAATCTGCAAAGGTTATAAAGGTTTTTCTAGTAATTTGTGTTGAATAAAAACATTTTTAGATACATAATTGTAAAACATAGATATATAAAATATTTCCTAATGAATTCTAAATATTTTAAATGTTCTAAAAATTTTAAAATATTATCTGTTACTTTTAAAATAGAACAAACTTTTCGTTAGATATTTTTAAGTCTCAAGTTTATTATGGGATATTTTGCTAAAGTATTAGAAAATATTTCACATAATTTTATGATATTTCTTTAAGTTTCGCCGTTTTAAATTACATTTTCTGCCACTTGCATTGCAATTAATATTTATTCTGTTTTCCCTTATCTCTTCTTACAGTTCTCGTCACGCTGAGCAGCTGCTGCTGTGTGCTTGTCCTGGCGGACGAATCGATTGATACGCGTGAGAATGCGGATCTGGTGTTGAAGTGTCGCTTCACTGAGAAATATGAGGCAAACGATTTCTCATTCTTCTGGACGCGCTCGATAGCAAATCCGGCGCAATTTGATAATGTGGCCATTGGTGAAGTGCAGCTCAGCTCGGGCTACAGGTGAGTAATGTGCCCCCTTCCCCCACTGCCCCCTTTTGTCTGTATCTCATGAGTACAGAGTGAGTGAGCTACTGCCGTTGGCATTTGCGTCGCTGCTGCTGCTGCTGCTGCTATGCAAGCTTGTTGCCCCAACCATTTGTTAAGTTAATTAAATGCGGGGCGAATAATGCAATTTGTGTGCACGTGTGTGTGTGTGTGTGTGTGGGATGCCTGCTCGACTGGGGAACTTAATTAAAATCAAGTTCTTGGCAATTTAAACGAGTCACAGTTGGCCAGTTGGCTCTCGCTGCGTATACTTAATCCGTAATGTCAATGCCGACGCGTGTTAAACATTCGCACAATTATGAGTCGCACACACACACACATGGCACACTCACACACATGGCACACTCACACACATGGCAGACACACACTCTCCCATATGGTTTGTTTATGTTTCATTTTCATTACCCGCTCGCGCCATTTGCAATTGTATTTTTATTTGCTTCGTGCCTCGACTTCCGCTTCCGGCCGAGCGTGTTTTTAATGTTTCGCTTGCTTGCCTCGACTCTCTCTCTTTTCTCTTTCTCCCTCTTTGGGCTCGTCAGGACTTTGCCTCGATTTCAGTTGCTTCTTTATGTGGCAAGGCATAAATTTTAAGTGCCCAGTCGAGGCCACAAAATGCAGCGCCGCCGCGTTTGCTTGCCAAATGAAAGGCAATGTGTGCGATTGTGTGTGTGTGTAACAATAAAAGCAAATCAACAAAAAGCAAATAGAAATAAAAACCAAAGAGAGAGAGAGAGGAAGAGAAATGGAGCAAGCAATGCTAACGGCGACCGTTTTCAGTTCCCAGGCAAATTGTAAAATACATTTTTACTGCAATTTGTGCCGAAAGCTAACAAGCAACAACAACAAGAAAACGGACAACAATCAAGTGAAGCTCGCAAGAACACATGCCTCTCCACCCCCCTCGCCTCCCTCTTTGTGGTAAATGTATCTGTATCTGTAGCCCGCATCTGTAGCAGCTTCTGCTGCTGCTGTCGCTGCAAAAAGTGAAAATACTGCAAATTTTTTCTATTGGCGTCGCGACGAGGTCATTGCGGGATGAAACCCGAAAACAAAACGCCATAACAGAATTACGAATGGGAGCAGAAGAGGCAAAAGAAGAGACAAGGGAGGGAAGGGAGAGAGAGAAAGAGAGAGGCCTGGGTAGCTCCCTGCCCCTAGGCTAATATATCGTTAAACATTCCATTTAACGAGGCAGACATAGACGTTGCAAATGAATGCCAGCAATACAGACGTGTTTGCCAGGGCATTTAAGAATGCAAGTCATGTGGCTCAGCTTCACCCGCGAGGTGATGCCAGAAAAGAAAAACGCTCAAGATTTTGCAGTTTAAAGATTTGAGTAAAAAAAATGCAGAAAATAAAGAAGGAAATAAATTAAGAGTAATAACAATAAAAAAATGACTGAAATATTTAAAGCAGACAGTAAACTCAACGAGGGAACTATAATAGAAGTAAAGGAGTTTTGCGTTTCTTAACTTGAAAAGGAGTTTTCGTTGCTGAGAACATAGCCCCAAAAAGTAGGCAACACAAGCTAAAGCTGAAGTTGAAAATCGAAGACGAAGCCGAGGAACATGTGCCAGAATGTCCCATTGCCAAATAATTGGCTGCGGCTACCGTTTAGCCAGGGCAGAGAAGAAGGAGAGAGGGTGAGGGAGAGGGATACCGAAAAGGAGGAAGAGAGGCAGCTTGGCAGCGCGTGCAGGAATTGGGGAATCTGCATTGGAATCCCGTAACCGAATCCGTGTTTCAAGCACAACAGAGCTAAATCGCAGGCAGACAGTGAGACAAACAGACAGAGAGAGAGAGAGAGACAACCAACGTTGTTGAGCCGTCGGCAATTGCAACAACAATCAAAGAGAGAGAGAGAGTGAGGTAAAGCGGCAACAGAGCGTCGGCTAACGGGGCGTATGGATAACATGGACTACCACTACAAATCCCGCAGGAGACTTTTCGCGACGCTCAAGGACGTGCACCAGCTTGCTGTGCTGTGCCTTGCCTCGCCTTTTTAATGCTTAAAGCGTTTTTTGTCGTCCAAAGATTCGCGAGAGAGATTCAAGCGAGATTCGCGTTCCCAAGTGGCGAAGTGCGATGAGTGCACAAGCTGCGCTTTGCCAGCAGTTTTTATAATTTGCACTTTTTCCGCTCGCTCTGCCCCCTCCCTTCCCCTTCTCTCTTTGTTTCTTCCTCTGGTCTGTCTGTGTCTGCAAGGCAAGGACAACAAAATATATCCGTGTCCCTGGTCCCAGACCTCAGCTGCAAATGAGCAGGCTGGTCGCTAGAGACACTCTCTCTCTTTCTCTCTGCCGGCAAATAAAAAAATAATGATACAAAATTCAACTAGCAACTAGAGCAGGCTGCACGAGAGAGAGAGAGAGAGAGGGGGAAGAGGGAGAAGGGTAGACGCGCCTGTAGAGAATTCAGTCAATTTGCTCGGTTAACATTATTTTTGTTTCACTTTTTTCTCCCCTCCTCCTCCTCTTTTTTTGGGTCATTGTCGTCGCCGTTGTCTGCTCTTTTTCATCTGCCTTTGCCTTTGCATTTTTCCATTTTCCATTTCCATTTCACAGATTTTTCGCGAACTCTGTGCGCACTTCTGCATAGTTCTGTTTAGTTAAGTACTTCAGCCTTTGGCTTTGCCCCGGCCATGTCCTGCTGTGGTTTGACTATCCACCCTTGCCCCCCTTACTGTTGAAAATTAAATAGTTTTTCTCGCTGACTCGTGTCCTGGCGGTTTATAGCAATTAGTGGTAGACGTTGAGAATGGGAGAGCCAAATGAATTGTCAATTATGAAGCCAGCAAATCCATAAATGTGTCTAGACACCCAGCCAGATGAGTTGATGTTGATAATGATGATGATGATGTCCTGAAGTGGCCCTTTGACGTCCAGTCACGCCTCATCGTCGGCGTCCTTGTCGGCATCTGCTGCGTTTCAAAAAAGCATTTCCAAACCGTGCTTGACAAATGAACTTCAGGCAGGTCTTTAGGATGGCGGGGATGAGGGGATAGCTCTCTCTGAGATCTTCCTCTTGTTTGCCAATTTAATAAACTGCTGCGTAGCAAAGTCAGTTCATCGATTTTGACCATTTGAGGAGCCAGCGAAGTGTACAACAAGCTACGAGAGTCTCGCATCAATTTTCAGTAGTTGTCCCGGACAACGACCAAATAATCAGCGTGCCCGGGGAAATTGTGAAAAATTGTGCAAAGAAGATAGCGCGAAGTGATGGAAATGTTCTAGAACTACTGAATACTCTATAAAGATTTGAAGACAGAAAAAAAATGTAGTGGAGGTAGAAGAAGTGAAAGAAATGATGATGAAGAGGAATTTTGTTTGTCTAAAGTTCTTAAGACAATTTATGTTTTTCATTTATCATTTATGCTTAATTTTACGAACTGCCTGCCCAACTTAATATACCCTATTAAAATGTCTCAGATACTTTGACAAGGTTTCAAGATTCCTGAAATATAAAGACGTTTGCCAATTGCAAAGTGGGCGAAAGAAGAAGATAAGAAGGAAGTTCCGTTACAGAGTCAGATAGATAACTGCGCAATGTGTTGACAACATTTGCTTGTGCATCATTTTTTTGGGCAATTTCAAAGTTGAGTGAATGAAAATTGAATTGAAAAGTAAATCTATTTATTTTTCTGTCGAGTGTTGGACAAATATGCAAAATTCAATTAAGAAAAATTCACACAAAATTCACAATTAAAATGGCGACTTAAATTCACCAGAGAGTTGATTCAATTAAATTGACAGCAACAACAACGACAACAGAGAAAAGAAATAACAAATCTTCTTCCAGGACACGGAAGAAGTAGAGGCGGAAAAATGTTGACATTTTGTTTACCAATCGGTTGCTAACGTCTGGCACAGAGCCACAACAGGTCCACCCCCTGCCCCCGTTGCCTGCCCCTTTTGCCACACCTTGTTTCTACGCTCCATTTCTCCACCAGCCCACTGCGTTGTCATCGTTATCGTCAATCGAAGTCATCGTCTAGGAAAATATGCAAACATTTATTGAACGTTGATTTTATTTATGTTGCTGTGACACGCCCTTCCATCTCTCCTTCGCACCCCTCGCCCACCTCTTCGCAAATATTAACATTACGTATTTATTTATATTGCGAGAAACGTTTAAAGTTGAACCACCTGCGGGTCCTTGGAGCGTAGCAGCAGCGCCCACAGCAGCTACGGGATACCCAACTGAAAACTCAATATTAGCACAATTAGTGACGTGGGGCAGAAGTGGTGGGGGGAGTGTTGAAGGTGGAAGAGGAATGCGTAAAATGTCGTAATGCCCTCGTCCCAAGTATTTATATAAATTAAATGAAAAATTGAGGGAGAGTGATGTAAAAAACTTGATTGGCATTTACAAATTGTGTGCAAAGCAGTTGATGATCTCTTTTCATTTTTCAGACTGGACTTCCATCCGGAACGCGGCATTTACGATCTGCAGATCAAGAATGTTTCGTACAATCGCGACAATGGGCGCTTCGAGTGCCGCATCAAGGCCAAGGGCACTGGCGCTGATGTGCATCAGGAATTTCACAATTTGACCGTCCTGACGCCACCGCATCCACCTGTCATTTCTCCCGGCTCGATTGCTGTGGCCACCGAGGATAAACCCATGGAACTGACCTGTAGTAGCATTGGCGGCTCGCCGGATCCGACCATAACGTAAGTAGAGCTTTAAGTAGTCTTTGTTATATGTGATATAAGTGATATTTCCATGTTACATTCTTCTAATGCTGTTGTATATTTAATTTGCTATGTTCCTTATGTTTTATTTAATCTATTTTCAATGTTTTATATTTTAATTACTCTATGTTTTATGTAATAATCCTCTCTTTTGTTTATTTCCAAACAAATCTTAAACATTCTATGTTTTCTGTTCCTTTCTCAGCTGGTACCGCGAGGGCTCCAATTCACCCCTGCCCGCAACAGTGCTGCGCGGCGGCACTAAGGATCAACCCACAAATGCAACCCTATTGATAACACCTCGTCGTGAGGACGATGGAGGCAAGTACAAGTGCGTTGTACGCAATCGTGCCATGAACGAGGGCAAGCGACTTGAAGCGACGACCACCTTGAATGTGAACTGTAAGTACCCTTCACCTTCTACCCTAGATCATTGTAAAAGCTTGTTATAAGTGGTATAAAAAGTCCTCCCAAAAGTGTTTGCGATGAAAATTGTGGAAATTATCGAAGAAATACCCATAATTTAGGTGTTTATTTTGACCAAAGGGTCCCCCCTTACAACATTTTCAGAATTTTTCAAAATTTAGAATTGTGATATTTTGCCTTTAATTGATAAAGCTAGTCATAAGTAGTATAAAAAGTCCTCCCAAAAGTGTTTGCGATGAAAATTGTGGAAAATATCGAAGAAATACCCTTAATTTAGGTGTTTATTTTGACCAGAACGGAAGACTTAATAGTCTCTTTAAAATACTCTTGTCATTATTGAGCATATCATAAGTTATTATACTGTTATACCCTTTATTTGATATTAATTTTGCCATAATTATCCTGCATTTTCACATGCATTTCCCACCACATTTCCCATAAATAACTTCACAGCAATTTATAAATTGTCGCTAATAATAGAAAACTCTAGCTAATTGTTAACTAACTTTGCACTGCGTGTTGCCCCACTAGGCACGCCCCCAACCCACACACACACACACTCACAGACATCATTACACCCGAGTGTAATTTATTATAGTTTTGCAGTTTGTCTTTTGGTCGCGTTGACCTCCGCGGTCAATGTAGTGGGGGGAAGGGAGTAACGTCTAATTAGCGTCGCAGGGCAATTACAATGGGACAGCACAAGCAACAACAGGGGCTAAATAGCTGCATAATGAAGTGACGAGACACATGACCAAACCGTGTAACGTGACCCTCAACCCCAGAACCCCTTCTCCTGCCCTCATTCCTCGTCTCTCCTTCTCTCTGTCTCTCTCTGAGCTCATTCGTCATGCTTGCAACGAGGCAGCGCGACAAATTGTGCGCACATTTGTTTTAAATGTAGAGAATGTATTTACATACATACTATATAGATAATATATCTGCATATATCTATATACCTTATCGTGTAACTTTTTGTATAGCCCATGGGGGGTGGGCGTGGCACATAAATTAAGCGCCGCTTGACCTGCTGACGTAGGCAGAGTGCGAATTTGAACAGAAATTTATGTGCAGGGACAACAATTGTTGTTGTTGCAACAAGTGGCAGTTTATCGCTACGTGCTCAACTCCACCCACTCCCTAGCTGCATGGCCGCTATTAAAGCTAATCAAAAGCCAAATAAAAGCCAAAACCTGCCAATTGCAGACAACAACAACAACAACTCAACTGGCAATAGCAACAACTCGTACTGAGGTCAACCATCAAATGCGTAATTAATTCGTACAGAAGCCGCAAGAACATCATCGCATTGCATATGGTAATTAGCAGGGAACAGTAGCAACAGCAACGGCAACAGTAGCAGCAGCTCCAACTGCAACACTGCAACAGCAACTCCAACTGTGAGGGCCAGTGGTTTGTGTCCTCGCTAATTGCCTTAGTCACGCAAAGCGAGCGAGAGAGAGAGACTGCATTATTGACTGATTAGGGTGGTAGAACGATCATTAACTGCAAAAAAGTTGCATGGCAAATTTGCATAACCTCAATGTAAGTGAATGCAAGCAGACCATGCGACTAGCAGATACCCTGTAAAGCCTTTCATTAACACTTTCAACAGGTTTTTGTTTACTGAAATCGAATTTAACTTTGAATTCAATTGATTGAATTTACTCTTAGCTTTAAAAATTAAAAAAACGCACAAATTTAGCTAGCAATCAATATAGGAAGTATTCTGCGTGTGTAATATAATTAAATATATAACAATTTCAAGGCCTGAAGAAGTCTAAGGCAACTTGATTAATGCATTTCAAGACAGACAATTTTAATACACTTCTCTTTGTTGCTATTGCTGTTGTTGTTATTGTCTGGTCTGGTCTAGTCTATGTGGATAGACAGTAAATAGAAACGCCAACACACACTTCAACCTGCACAAATTGTTGTCATCATAGCTGTCGTCCCACGTGTCGTATGCGCAATGCCATAAACGTCAAGTCTGACCTGTCGCATAAATGTCGCTAATTAGCCGCCTTTTTTTCTATGTGTAACCACGCCCGCGCCTACAGCAAGCCGACGATTGAACTAATTTGTGAGTGTGTAAATGAATGCATGAATAAAAGTGTGAATGAGTGAGTGAGTGAGGGAATGAGTGTGTGTCTGTGAATAAGTGTGTCTGAATGAACTGAAACTGCGTTTGCCAACGCATTTTGATTTTGACTGTGGTTTAATTAAAACATCGCTAGCTACTTTACGCTGCCCCCTCTTTGCCACGCCCACACACACACAGACAGCTGACAGGCTGATTAGCATTAGAATTATAATGTTTATAGCTGCTGTTTCTTCTTTCCATTGTTGTTGTGATTTTGATTGTTCAACATAATATTTAATTGGAAATATTTTCGCTTGTCGGACTAACCGCAATGTAAACGCGATGATTGGCCAGAGAGAAAGGGGTATAGGCAGGGGAAAGAGAGGAAGGGAGAGAGTAGGCAGGGCAGAGAACTAGATAATTGGCCACAGCAACGAGCGCACTACACAAAAGTGCAAAGGGGGGCAGCAAAGAAAACCGCAAAGGCGAAGGAAATGGGTGAACGCTGCTTTGCCCAGTGGGAAAACAAGGCATGAAGAAGCTGCTGCCAAAAGTCGTAGTGTCTGCTGACTGTTCTCCACCTGCATTCACCTGCACCTATTGCAATCTTTGCAAAGGATTCTCCACTTGCGGTCGACTGCGGTTCAATGCGTAATGCGTTTTTAAGCAAACCCAACGACGGAGATGAAGCTCTGATCAAAAGCAAGAATCCTACTGGCCCCAGCATGCATGGCATTTGTGGTTGTCAGACACCCTAATGCACACATACACACACTTACATACATATACCTATCTGGTTGCTGGGCAACTTGTTCGGCAGGATTCTCATTTAGCTTGTTCCTTCTCCGTCTGCTTGTTTGCTTAGTCAACAACATTTTCAGCATTTGCCTGACAAATTAAATCAAAAACAATTTAATTGTTAAGTTCAACAGAAAATCAGAAAACATTTACCGTTACCATTTCACCTGCTGTCCTTTCTCACTCTCTCTGTGTTTGTGATTTACGGCCCACAATAAAAATTCACTTTGGCCCTGCCCCAATTGACACCTACAAATTAATCAGAGTCCCAAACAGAGAGACAGAGGCGAGAAGAGACTTTACCTCCATCAACTCGAACGCACTTGCTACCTTTCTCGCTTCCACTGGCCTCTCTCTCTCTATCTCTTGCTGACAACTCTCTGACAGGGCGCGGCATTCACGTCCTTGTCGAAATCGCCTCTAATAAGTCATTCCCAAAATGGGGCCATCAATTTGAGTGTGCAACTTCTTGGGGTAGACTCTTTTAAGTCCTTTTAGGTCTTTATAATCGTCGCTTATTAACCGCAAAATTGACAAAGCACTCAAAATGGGGTGTCAAGGGGAAGAGGATGAGTTGAAATTTAGTTGTTCAAGCTTAGAGGTTGTATGAAATGCAGTAACTATTTTAAAGAGGATGTAACTAGTTGTGAATAGGAAAATATGTAACAGATTTGTTAAAGTAAAATTTTAATTGAAT